>OY763888.1:7024533-8409533 GCA_963667165.1 Barbarea vulgaris | reverse complement strand
AAGTCATTCCTTTGAAACGGAGGCGGGCGGATGGCAGACCGGTTGGCGTAGAACTGCTCTGGCCGGTTGTAATCCCCCAATGTCATTGCACGTGGACCTAAGGCACCAGGTGCACCTTGTCCAACCAAAACACCACCAGCCGCTGGTAGGTGTCGATCGACACCAGGTGGTGGGTGTCGGTCGACACCAGCGCCCTGGGCGTGTACTTCAGCTTCAACAATGACTTGGCCGTTGTCATCGATCCTTTGGCCCTCTGCATTGTATGCATGGCCATCTCTGTCCCGGAGAACTCCATGTTCATCAGCCATGATGATAGTACGCAACATCTCTTCTGAATTCTTCGCTGTCCGGGTTCTTCGTTCTAACCTTGCTAGCTCTTGATTTGAAAGGGTTACTAGCTCAAGATTCTTGTTGCTCCGAGTTTTGCGATTAGGCATGCACCTGAAACACACAAGAAAGAAAGAAAGAACGAGATCAGTAACAAAATAAAAGAAAATTTAGACAAAAACTTAAACTTAAATCTAATGGTAAATTCAAAAGTCCCCGGCAACGGCGCCAAAATTTGATATGCTCAAATTTACCCTGAGCTACTCTCTCAAATTAAGAGATCACTATAGTACTTAGGGATCGAATCCACAAGGACTATGAAATACTCAATAAATCCTAGTAAAAGTATTATGCTAAATAAAGTATAATGTAATGAAATTGCAGCGCGAATAATTAAACAAAGTGTAAATCAATGGAGAAAAGTGCTAGGCATAGGGAAATCTCAGGAATCTTCAGAACTGTGATTAAATTGAATTATCAGGATTATAATTTAAGAACCGTTCTAGAACTCAAACACAATTGTAAAACCTACCAGCTTTCGCTGCGTAAACTATCTATCCCCAAATCTAGAATTCCAAATTCCTTTGCTAATTCTAAGATCCAGACAAGCAGTAATGATCAGGTTCAATTTGTTCACAAAATCCCTAAATCAAATTCCTTTGCAGATAGGTATTTTGCTCACCTAAGATAGATCTAGCAATCAATTACACTTTCATGTCAATTAACAACCCTAAATCAGATTCTAGGTCGCGAATCTAGAATAAGCAATAAGTTCAATCCTAGATGAAGAACTCTATCAATTAACCCTAATAAATCACTGGTTCAACAATTCCTCAGAAACCCTTGAAAACCCATAGCCTAACAAGGAAACTGCTCAGACATGGTGAAAGAAACAATCATCATGATATGAATAGAAATCATTCGATATAATAAAAGTAAAGAACAAAGAGTATCAGAGATTAGAGAAAGATGATACAAGCTTGAGATAGAAAGAGAGTTTGCTGCTTGATAATCCCTAAAACTCTGATCTAAAACACAATATATAGCTAAAAACTCGTACAGGGACTAATGCTGAAATATTAGAAACTTCTGGGCAAAATTGTAAATCTTCCAAAAACTCCGAAGTTGTCCGCCTGTGGTGTCGATCGACACGCATGGCTGGTGTCGATCGACACCAGGTAATGTATCGCCTCAAAACATGATCCTTCTACGCAACTTCTGGGTCTTTGCTCCAAAATCTCCCATATTCTTCACGTTAGTCCTGAATGCATACCTGAAGACAAAAGACTCTAATAGACTCTAAAAACACCGAAAAGACTCGATTAAAGACTCTTATATCAAGGTTAAAACCCATAAAAACCATGATATATCACTTATCAAAGAAATAAGTTTCTTAGAGACGTGAACCACTATTATTGGGATGAACTATAATTGTACAAGAAAGGGTCAGACGATCTTTTCAGGAGATGTGTAGCAGAAGAGGAAGTAAGAGGGATTCTGGAGCACTGCCATGGCTCTGTCTATAGAGGGCATTTTGCCACTTTCAAGACTGTTCTAAAGATAATTCAAGCAGGTCTGTGGTGGCCCACCATGTTCACGGATGCTCACAATTTCATTTCCAGATGTGATCCTTGCCAAAGGATGGGAAACATTGATAGACGAAATGAAATGCCGCAGAACCCTATCTTGGAGGTATAAGTCTTTGATGTCTGGGGAATCGACTTCATGGGCCCTTTCAACCCGCTATCTCACGGTAACAACTACACTCTGGTGGCTGTAGATTATGTGTCCAAATGGGTCGAAGTTGTTGCTTGCCTAACAAATGACGCTAGGGTAGTCTTGAAGCTGTTTAAGAGTATCATCTTCCTTAGGTTTGGTGTGCCGAGAGTTTTCATAAGTGATGGAGGGTATCATTTCATCAAAAAATTGTTTGAGAATCTTCTAAGGAAGTATGGGGTAAAGCATACGGTAGCTACAACTTATCACCCTCAGACCAGTGGCCAAGTGGAAATCTCCAACGAGAAGATTAAAGCTATCCTAGCTAGAGTTGTGGGATTTTCTAAGAGTCACTGAGCGGCTAAGCTAGATGACAGTCTCTGGGCTTACAGAACCGCATTTAAGACCCCTATAGGAAGAACACCATTCTAGCTGCTCTATGGAAAAGCATGCCACTTACCGGTAGAGATTGAGTACCAAGCAATCTGGGCCACTAAGCTTCTTAACTTTGACATCAAGACAGCTCAGGAAAAGAGAATCATGGATTTGCATGAGTTGGAAGAAATCAGGTTAGAAGCATATGAGAGTTCAAAGATCTACAAGGAACGAACCAAAGCCTTCAAAGATAAGAAGATTGTACCTAAAGACTCAAAGCTGGAGACAAGGTGCTTTTATTCAACTCAAGGCTTAAGCTTTTTCCAGGGAAGCTGAAATCAAGGTGATCAGGACCTTTCAATATTAAAGAAGTGCTAACTCGGTTCTGGTTGAAGAAGGGCTAACTCGGTCATAAAGCTCGAGTGTGTGACCGAGTTAGAACTTCTTCAACCAGAACTGAGGTACAACTCCAACCTTCATCATTGTTTATATCATCTTTAGTTTTCTTATTGCTTTTTATTCTTGGTTCTTCCTTTTGAATCTTTTATTACACAAGGGACTGTGTAATTTAAGTTTGCGGGAGGGTCTGAGATGCATTTAACATAGTTCATTGTTTTCTTATTTCAAATTTTTTCATATTGAGTCTTCATAACATCTCATCTATTTGCATAGAAAATCCATAAAAATTTGAATTGTATTGTTTGTTATTTGGTCTTAGCTCAAGCATGTTTTCCCATCTTTGGACCAGTTTTTTCCATCTTTGGGAAAACCAATAGCTGATTCCCATCTTTGGAACAGTTTTTTCCCCTACCCATTAACCTTAGCCTTCCTTTCAAGCCAACAATGCTCTCTGTGTGAATGTGAGGCTTTTTTCTAAGAATGAGCTCGGTAGAAAGTGTTAGGTTTGTGCCGACAAGAATGGTTTCTCATATAGTTTGGGTTTATGATTTTTGGACTAGATAGAACTAGGTGGGGAACTGAATTTTGGTTTTGAGGATTAGACAAGAAACTTAGGTGGGGAATCAAGCTCGGTTGGGTGACCGAGTTAGGCACCCCGATTTCAGCTGATCGAGTCTATGCATTTCACTTTGGGGTTTCTTGGAGAGAAAAGAAAAAGAAAGGATAAAAGTTCTCCGAAAAGGTTTAAGCAAAAAGTTGATAAGATAGCTGCTCTAGTAAAGGATCTGGGGGTTTGAAAAAGAAAAATATATATGTATAGGCTTAGAAAGATAGATAGAAAGAAGGGCAAAAAGCCTGAAATGTCTTAATGAATAAGAAGAATGAAAGAGGCTTAGCTGAAAAGAACCCAATCCGCTAGCATAAGCAGTTGAGTATAAGAAACCTTTTCTTTAGAATAAATAGCAATGAAAAGAAAAATGAGTTGATTCAAAAAGGATTCATGGCACAAAAATGCCTAAGGGTAGAAATAGGATCATCTTCTGGGTTTAGGTTTGGGTAGAAGCAGAATCTTTGTATATGGGTGGGTAGATGAGAACCTATTCTTGTACGCATCGGTTGGCTATCCTACCTTTAGCCTTCTTCTAAAACTTAGTTTATCCTTGAGAGTTCCTTATTCGTTATAGCTTCAACCTGTTACAAAAGGGGCCATCTTTGCCTCTAGACCTTTCCCCTTAGCCAAATGAGTTCATTAAAATTGCATAAACTTGATTCATGGTTAAGGATTAATGAATATTAAAGGGAATGGTTGATTTGATTGCATGTGTAGGTTAAGGCTGGTGTCAGGTTTGCTATGAAGGGTATGGCTAAAGTTTTACACGTAGAGCTTACTTGTCAATGCATTTTAGCACTACTAACTAGGACATTGATGGTACTTCTGATATGCTCAAATTATCCCTCAGAGCTACTCTCTCAAATTAAGAGATCACGGTAGTACTTAGGGGTCGAATCCACAGAGACTCTGTGGTTTCACAATAGACGTGTTCGCTTCAAATCAAGCTAAGCAAATAATAATATTGAAATAACAATGCAGAAAAGTAAATAGAGATGTAATCAATGGGAGGAAAGCGTCAGGTCAAGGGAAATGAAATCAATCAAAGAAGATAAAACTACTGGTCAAGATCTAATTAAAAACCGTTCTAGAACTCAAATCACTGATGCATAGCTAACCAACTGTCGTTGCGAAAACTATCTATGACATAAACCTAAGAGACCAACTGTCGTTGCGAATCCTGAAGTTCAGACAATCTTTAAGTACAAGTTCAATATGTTCACAAGTTATCTAAACCAACTGTCATTGTGAAGATCTAACATGCTCACTAGGATTAGTTCATATTATAAATCACGCTGTCGCGCTAATTTAACAATCTAATATCATACTTCTAGGTGATCAAGCTAAAAGAAGCATTAAGTACAATCTTAGATAAAGAACTAACAAGTTTGAATCTTAACCAGTGTTAAACCTAACAAATCATGAAATCCTTTGTGAGAATCCCTAAACCTAACTAGGGATTTACTCAGACATATCAAATGAAACACAAGACATAGCTGAAATAGATATCATAAAACTGAATCAAAAGTAGAATAAAGAAACAGGGGTTCAAGATCTTCTCTCAGAAGTACAAGTAGCAAGATCAGCCCCTAAGCAAAGGAATAGATAGATAAAAAGCGACAGATGCTGGATGCATCGAACTTAACCTAAAAACCTAATATATAGACTAATACACGAGCTGGGTTTCTTTTGTAAACTTCTGGAACTTCTGGGGCAAAACTGCAAATCTTCAGAACTTGGTAAATTCCGCATGGACGCTTGACAATGGGTGTCGACCGACACCAGTGATGAGTGTCGATCGACACCATCGATCACTGAAAACATGAACTTCGTCTCTTTAGCAACAAATGATCCATAATGCTCCATAATCATCCAAAAAGTCCCTAACGCATAAAAACTTGTAAAAGACTCGAAAGACACAGTTAAGACTCGATAAAGCACTTATCCCATGGCTTAAAACCGGTAAAATCCATGATATATCAACTCCCCCAGACTTAGGTTTTGCTTGCCCTCAAGCATAACAGAGGACTAAACCAGATAAAAAAGTTTAAAAACATAGAAACTCATTTCGTCATAATAATACCACACTCACATTCACCATGGTAATCCACTAAAAACTCTTACCTGAAAGGATGTAGACCACCATGTAATTCACCGTAGACATTCATAGCTTTCCCGATTAACCCACAATTTCACATCATAGTCCACATTACCTTCATCGCCGGGTCTCATCTCTGATCTCGATGCCCAGAGCCTTCTAGACTCTTTCACGTACAATACCAAAACAAAGACAACCGTATAGCTATTGGTACTCTTTCTCTCCCCCAGACTTATTCTTTTTCTTATTATCTTTTTCTTGTTTTTACTTTCTTTCTTTTCTTTTTTTTATATAATTCAAAGGTGTAGTGAATAATGAGGTCACGGGAAATTTTCCTACCCCTCACTTCCACCTCTGCGTGATCATCTTAATCTTAAGTAAAATAATGAGGTCACAGGAAATTTTCCTACCCCTTTACTTAAGACGAGAATCATATCATCTTTTCTGCTTTTTATATATATTTTTTTCTTTGGGATAAGGGAGAGGAGTGCAGCTTTTATTGGTTTTTACAAAAGTTTTCTTGTCCAGTATGAACGATGTGTCAAGCCCCAGAACAACTGTCACATTGATGAGGTAAAAAGAACTAACAGAAATTGGCTCGGGTGTTTGTGGATTTCTGCTGGAAAATATGGGCATCTCAAGTCCACCATTAAGCCTTTGGTTTTTCCATTAGTCTCAGATACCTAACAAGCTTGATCAAATGGTTACTTAAGTTCCTGCAAAACGTGATGGTTTCCTCAAAAAATCATAGTTTCATGGACTGGTTTTGACTCAATAAAACGGACTCAATTGACTCAATAGACTTATAAGAAAAGAAAACACATAGTTAGTAACTACCTCCCCCAAACTTGAACAAAACTGTCCCTAGTGGTGGCAAACCAGAGATTGGTAAACAAAAGAGAAAACTAAAACAAAGTTAGAACCAAAATTATGAAGACTTATCTGTGGAAGGGTGTTGGTGTCGATCGACACCAGAGTCGTGATCAGAGGGTAATGTTCGGATGACAGTTGGGAAGTTGCCCTACGCAAATGTCTTCTTGGTATTGAGACTCCATCCCTGAATGTTGGTCTTCATCGTCGAGCCCTAATTCCAAACTTGTGGTGCGACTCCTAAGTCCCCAGACGCTTCGTTCAATTGTATCAATCCTCTCATTGATCTTTTTCATACTTAGTTGTTGCATCTCCATGCATTTCTTCACAAAGGCCTCAAGCCTCTCTTCTTGGCTACTCAACCTGGAAAGAGCATTATTGTTAGCTTGGAAAATTCGATGTGGGAGATGTACCTTACGGTGGTGTCCAAGAGAATGTCTATGACTAGGAATGGTATGAGCATCCCCGAGGTTCTCATCCCGTGTCCCCTTAGTGGGTAGATCATCAAACTCAGCATCTTCTAAGGAATGATCCTCTATAGAGTATTCAACAGCCCGCTCCTCATAGTAGTCTTCATCGCGATCTGTTGCATAGTCTTCTTCACTAGGCCATTCCGGTGTCGCAGGTTGATCTCTTTCTTCTCGCTCTCATGCTTCAAGAGCCTGATTATCCGTCCACTTTGAATACTCCTTTGGATCGTTGAAGCCCCGATGCAAAGCTTCAATCTTCCACTCTTGATTCTCCTCCATGGCATTGATCCTATACCCGGTGTTGGTGACATCTGATTCAACTTTTTTCACATCGAAGTTTTGGTTGACTAGCTTGCTATTCAGTTCCTTAACTTGATCTTCCATTCTTTTGAGTTGGTTAGAGATAGTGGAGGGGTGCAAGGTAAGCTCCGAAGAATCTGTCTCAAATGGGATCACCTCTGCCTGATTGTCCAAAGTGTCCACACAGAAAGTATGACAGTCAATAGTGGGTCTCTGGGTAAACTTTTCCATATCAAAACGCATCACAGACTCCCCCACATTAAGAGCTATTCTGCCTCCTCTAAGATCGATATTCACTCCAGCGGTGGCTAAGAAAGGTCTACCTAGGATAAGAGGATCCTTAGGCTCATCACTGTACTTCAACACAACAAAATCTGTCGGTATCATGCAATCGCTGACTCTCACTGGCACGTCTTCCAAAAGACCTTCTGGTGTCCGAATGATCATATCCGCAAGGATAAGAGTGATCTTAGTAGGCATGAAGTCTGTCATCCCGAGTCCCACAGAAACTGAATACGGCATCAAACTCACACTGGAACCCAAATCACACAAGGAATTCTTAAACCTTGCTTGGAAGATAGAACAATCCAAGACAAAGCTACCCGGATCAACAAGCTTCTCCGGTATCCTGTTCTGAATGACAGCACTACATACCTCAGTCATCATTATAACTCCTTCCTCTTCTCGCATATTCTGCGTTAGCATCTTCTTTAGGCACCTCTTTACCACAGGCGAAGTCTTAATGGCATCGATCAATGGAATCTCAATGGTGAGTTCATCCATTATCGATCTGCACTTAGGGTCATACAACTCCTGCTTAGACTTTATGTTGTTCTGAGGAAAAGGAACCTTGGGTACGTAAACAAGCTCAGGCGCTTTCTGCAATTCCTCAACAACCGATGCGTCCTGTGACGATTGGTGTCGATTGACACCAATGGGTGGGTGTCGGTCGACACTAGCCGGTGTTGGTACCTATCTAAGTGTGAACAAGGGTGTCGATCGACACTGATGATGTGTGTCAGTCGACACTGGCGGCTCATCCGCGAATTCTTCATCGATTTCTTCTAATTCCGCAATCTCTTCACCCTTCTGAGACCTAGCCAATACAAGATTCAACTCTTTACCACTTCTCAACCTGATAGCATTGCAAGGATACTTGGGGTTGTTATCGGTTCTTCCTGGAAGAACTCCATCGGGCCGTTTTACAGACCCAGCAGTCTGTGCAACCTAGAGATCGAGCTTCTTAATGTGAATGATCAAAGCATCGATTTTACCGTTCAGATTGGTATACAGCGAGTCAATATTCCCATTAAGATCGACCGTAATCTTCTGCTGACCCTCCAAAATCTGATCCAGCATAGACTTCATCTCGTTCTGCTCAGAGCTAGCGGGAGGTTGCTGATAATAGGAGGATGATCCAGAGTTCCTGTTGAAGTCATTGTTCCTCTGGAAGGGCTTCTGATACTGGTTCTTTGGAATATAACCAGAAGAGTTTTAATTACCGATGAAGGTACTCCGCTGATTGTTTCCACTGTAACCACCTCTGTTCTGCTGCTTGCCATAACGTTGACCCTGAAATCCAGTGCCACCAATGTAGTTGCAATCCTCTTCCTCATACACCTGCTCGGGCTCAAATGTCTCAACCTCTGCAGCAATGTGAACTGACTTCTTGTTCATCAGGATAATGTGAACTGAGTCCAACTTTGTCTTCAACTCAGCAATCTGCTTCCCATCTATGCTTCAAGCCTGTTTCTGACGTTCATAGTCAGCATTCTTGGTGTTATTGCTAGACGCGAAATTCTCAATCATCTCATAAGCTTCCTCTGGAGATCTGGTGTTGAAGTTCTCATTGCTCGCTGAATCTAGAGCCATCTGGTACCTCCAATCAACTCCTCTGAAGAAAATACCCAACAACTGAACCTGGGAGAAACCATGATGCGGACAATCTCTCTGATAAGCTCTGAAACGAACCCATGCCGCCTTGAATGCCTCAGTAGGTCTCTGCGTAAACTGAGAGATGTTGTTCCTCAAATCCTCTGAACATGCATCATCATAGAAGTTTCTCAGAAAAGCCTTCTTCGTCTCTTCCCAACTAGTCAGAGATCCTGTTGGTAACTGCTTCAACCAGTAAGCTGCTTCACCAATAAGAGAATGTGGGAAGAGCTTACAAAAATGATAGTCATAGCTGACTCCATTGATCTTCATGCTTGTTACCAAATCCTCGAACCTCTCAATATGGTCTATAGGGTATTCATGCAGCAATCCGGAGAAAGGATACTGACCCAATAAGGAGTAATAGGACGGCTTCATCTCGTATTCGTTCCTCTCAATGGTTAGGAGACGAAACACATACCTGTTAGCATAGAACTCACCAGGCCTATTGTAATCTCCTAGTGTCCTTCCTCTCTCAACTTGCCCTTTCCTCTGTACGACAGCAATTTCACCTGCATCTACTGCCGGCTGGTGTGGAGTGACACCAGGGGGTGGGTGTTGATCGACACCTTCGTCCTGGACAATCACGTTGCCCTCTGCATCAAGCTTTTGGCCTTGTTCGTTGCAAATATGTCCCTCTTGGTCTCTAAGAACTCCAGCTTCATCTGGTCGTAGTACCACTGGACCAACCATTTCAACTGGTTTCTTTGCTTTTCTGATAGTGCGTTCTAACTTTGCAAGCTCTTGATTCGAAAGAAGTACAAGCTCGTTGTCTTTGTTGCTTCGAGTACTGCGATTAGGCATACACCTGAAAAACACCAGAAAAAAGAAAGAACGATGTAAGTAAACTGATTATAAATCATGTTGTCACGCCAATTTAACAACCTAATATCATACTTTTAGGTGATCAAGCTAAAATAAGCATTAAGTACAATCCTAGATGAAGAACTAACAAGTTTGAATCTAAACCAGTGTCAAACCTAACAAATCATGAAATCGTTTCTGAGAATCCCTAAACCTAACTAGGGATCTACTCACACATATCAAATGAAACACAAGACATAGCTGAAATAGATATCATAAAACTGAATCAAAAGTAGAATAAAGAAACAGGGGTTCAAGATCTTCTCTCAGAAGTACAAGTAGCAAGATCAGCCCCTAAGCAAAGGAATAGATAGATAAAAGGCGACAGATGCTGGATGCATCAAACTTAACCTAAAAACCTAATATATAGACTAATACACAAGCTGGGTTTCTTTTGTAAACATCTGGAACTTTTGGGGCAAAACTGCAAATCTTTAGAATTTGGTAAATTCCGCATGGACCTCTGACAATGCGTGTCGACCGACACCAGTGATGAGTGTCGATCGACACCATCGATCAATGAAAACATCGACTTCGTCTTCTCAGAAACAAATGCTCCATAATGCTCCATAATCATCCAAAAAGTCCCCAACTGATGTGGACATCGGAACCAGATCAATCCTGCAGCATGTCAAACCAACTACTACACACGCCAAAACGGTCCACACGGAGCAACATGGAGAACCCTTAGCCAAATGGAGTTCTAATCAAGCACCAGGCTTAGGATTGATTTTCTATCAGCCATTCAGTTTTAAGAAGACCAATGATTCAGGAGGAATCATGAAAACTCGAGCCAAGCCACCTGAAGACGAAGCATGCCTACCCGGAGACGAGAAACGAAGTCAAGCTTGTACCAAAAGACAAACCACTCGAGCACAGGAGTTCTGCTTGAATATTCACTTGCAAACCACCTATTTTGAAGAGAATGATAGAGCCAAAACTCAACTTGATCGATCATATTTGGAGTTAGCACACGAACACCTCACCGAAGTTGTCACAACGCCAAGGAAGCTGCCACTAGAAGAATCCACTCGTGATTTTTGCCTCAGAGTCATTATTCACCAGGAAACCATCCAAGATAAGAGTTTTTGCCGAAGAAAATCATGCCCCAATCGAGCTCAATTAGGAGATGTCCAAGAATCCTTACTTGAAGACAAGAATCCAAGGGAGAAGTTGACGTATGAGAAATCTACTCGAGAAAATGTTCTGGGATTTGAATTTCATCAGAAAATCATCTATTTTAAGATGATTTATCAAGTTAAATCAGCCCAGGTACGAGTTGGTTTAAGAGCTAACCAAGGAGGATCAAAACCGGGTGTGAATAAGGAAAGTCTTGCATCCAACTTACCATCAGCTGAAGCCATGAATTGGAGACCTTCTATGAGCATCAGAGGGTTCCCTTTTAACCCAGGAGATACTCTAGACCAAGAAGAAGCTTTACCACCCGAGGTTTGGTACACCTTACCATACAAGAACATGTGGAGTCATTACTTACCATATTTGGAGCTAAAGGAGATCAATCAGCAACGGCTCTTTCCCTTATCACTTATGTGCATTCTGAAGCCTCCTCGAAAGAACCTGGATGTCCCCAGACATCACAACTTCACACCCAAGCTTTCAAGACTCAAGCTAACGGCTATTTCCTTATTTGGCCGATTTTGTCATCAAGCCTTCAAACGGCTCTTTTCTTTTAATTTCTGCGATTTGTTTCTTGTTTTAGATCTTAGGACCATTGTACTCTGAGCCTATAAAAGCTCAGCTCATTCCTCATTGTAAATCACCCTTAATCGAGATTTCAAAGTTCATAAGAAAAACTGTTTTTGTTCTCTTTCACAAAGTTGCGAATTCTTTGTGTGTTATTATTCATTAGTTCTTATTTGAGTGATTCAATTAAGTTCTTTTGAGTCTGCAATTCAAGTTATTTGAGTGATTCATCTAACTAGTCTTGTTCATCGATTGAGTGAGTCAATCTATCACCTCCATTTCTACCATCGTTTCCACCTTCCGCGAGATTAGGCTTGGAATCTCTTGATCATCAAGTGATTATAAGACGGAGTGATTCCGATCCTGTATCACCAACGCATAAAAACCTGTAAAAGACTCGATAAAGACTCGAAAGACACGGTTAAGACTGGATAAAGCACTTATATCATGGCTTAAAACCGGTAAAATCCATGATATATCAACTTCCTTTATCAGCATGTTTTGGTTCTGATTCCCCACCTTTCATCAACTTCTCCAGCTTATATCTTAACTGTTTGCTTGAGGGCAAGGAAGGACTAAGTTTGGGGGAGTTGATGTTTCTGCAACTTACCACTTTTAAACTTGCATTTCCATCCATTTTAGCACTATGCATCAAGGTAGATAGTATAGCATCAGACACGTTCTTTTCTACATGCATTACATCAATGTTGTGACGCACCGGCAAATCCTAACACATGGAAAATCAATGTATCAAAACAAACATAATATTTTAGAAATTAATTTACTTTTCTGAAAATTAATAGTGAGAAACTATTACCTTCCAGTATGGTAAATCAAAGAATATTGACCGCTTCTTCCATCGCCACTGATCAGTGGTTTCTTCATACTCTTCCTCTGGAAAACCTCATCTTCTAATAAATCAGTTCTTTTTCTTTTACTTTTCTTATCCAAAGGCCTTCCAAAATCATTCCTGAAGTCTTGAAGTATCTCAAATATTTCAGAACCAGTTTGAATCCTATTTGCATTCCCTTCCTCGATAGTGTTGTCAAACCATCCTTTTCTGCGTCTGTAAGGATGCCCGGGTCTGAGTCTCTTCCTATTGCCCATATACACATGCTTCCGACTAAACTTTAACCACCTAAAAGGTATATCCTTTCCACATACATTAAATGCTTGCTTCCCCTTAACTTTACATCCAGCCAATGTCTCTAAGTGATATAAGATCGGAATCACACCAATCTGAGATCACTTGATGATCAAGAGGATTTCAAGCCTATGCTAAGCGGAAGTGGAATAAATGGTAGAAATGGAGGTGATAGATTGACTCACTCAATCGATGAACAAGACTAGTTAGATGAATCACTCAAATAACTTGAATTGCAGACTCAAAAGAACTTAATTGAGTCACTCAAATAAGAACTAATGAATAATAACACACAAAGAATTCGCAACTTTGTGAAAGAGAAGAAAAACAGTTTTTCTTATGAACTTTGAAATCTCGATTAAGGGTGATTTACAATGAGGAATGAGCTGAGCTTTTATAGGCTCAGAGTACAACAGTCCTAAGGTCTAAAACAAGAAAAAAATCGCAGAAATTAAAAGAAAAGAGCCGTTTGAAGGCTTGATGACAAAATCGGCCAAATAAGGAAATAGCCGTTAGCTTGAGTCTTGAAAGCTTGGGTGCGAAGTTGTGATGTCTGGGGACGTCCAGGTTCTTTTTAGGAGGCTTCAGAATGCACATAAGTGATAAGGGAAAGAGCCGTTGCTGATTGATCTCCTTTAGCACCTGGGATGATTTAACTTGATAAATCATCTCACAATAGATTATTTCCTGATGAAATTAAATTCCCAGAACATTTGCTCGAGTATATTTTTCATAGGTCAACTTCTCCCTTGGATTCTTGTCTCCGAGTAAGGATTCTTGGACATCTCCTAATTGAGCTCGTTTGGGGCATGATTTTCTTCGGCAAAAACTCTTATCTTGGATGGTTTCCTGGTGAATAATGACTCTGAGGCAAAAATCACGAGTGGATTCTTCTAGTGGCAGCTTCCTTGGCTTGGTGACGGCTTCGGTGAGGTGTTCGTGTGCTAACTCCAAATATGATCGATCAAGTTGAGTTTTGGCTCGATCATTCTCTTCAAAATAGGTGGTTTCCAAGTGAATATTCAAGCAGAACTCTTGTGCTCGAGTGGTTTGTCTTTTGGTACATGCTTGACTTCGTTTCTCGTCTCCGGGTAGGCATGCTTCGTCTTCAGGTGGCTTGGCTCGAGCTTTCATGATTCCTGCTGAATCATTGGTCTTCTTAGGACTGAATGGCAGATAGAAAATCAATCCTAGGCCTGGTTCTTGATTAGAAGTCCATTTGGCTAAGGGTCCTCCATGATGCTCCGTTTGGTCCCTTTTGGCGTGTGTAGTAGTTGGTTTGACATGCTGCAGGATTGATCTGGGTCCGATGTCCACATCATACCCTCCCCCTTGAAATAGTTTCGACCTCGAAACTGTACAATCTGCACCAAGAGAAAGCAAGTTAGCTTTCATCCTTCTTTGGGAGTTTAGAGTCTTACCTTGGCGTGTTGACGGTTTGTTGGTGCATGGTGCATCTGGTGGCTCTTCTTTGATCAGCATGTTGTTGATGACTTCTTTTCTTTTGTTAAGGTCTAGAAAACACATCATGAGCTCTGGAGGCATGTGATTATACGTTTCTGGTTCACCCCCTTGATTGGAAGTTAAACTCCCTTTTATTATGGTTTCTCTTTGGCCTTTGCATACTTCTAGGGTACCTGTCCTTTCATTGACACTTAAAGGAAAAATCAAGTGCATTATATCTATAATATAGGTACTCAAAAATGTATATTTCAGGCTACTAGTGAGCATAAGAGTTGTCCAATAGTTGATAAACTCGGAAGTGTTACTTACTTGAACTAGGGATGTTGTGTCTGGATGTTGATTCTCAAGTTCTAAACTTGGTACAATTCCTCTAGCTTCATGCTCCACGTTCAGGCCTGTAATATCAACCTTTGGCATAGACAAGAGCATTATACTAGAACTGGAAATTTCAAAACCTGTTTGAATAATGCTTATATCCGGTTTTGACATAAGTGATTTTTCTAGTTTCCTAGTTGGGCATTTAGCAGCAAAGTGTCCTCCTTGATGGCATCTATAACAGATTATTTCTTTTGATTTAGATAGCTTAGGATACTTACATTTCTTTGGTTCCCCGTGTGGTTCAAGCATTGAACTCGGCCTTTGCTTTGGAGCTACATCTTGGGGTTTTGGTTTCAGTTTCTCCTCCTTTGCTCGAGTTGCTGACTTGAATTTTGGTCTTGGTGGTGGGACTAGAATCCATCTTCTTGGCTTGGGGTTAGAATAGACCCGTATATTGTGTTGGCGCATGTTACTAGTATCCTCCATGCACTCTTTATACAAGAGTTGCTTCATCTCTTCCCAAGAAGAGTCTGGTTCTTCAAACTCAAGACGAGTGTATGCATCTCGCTCCCAATGTTTAAAGGCATCCTCGGTTAAGGTATCCTCCGCATAAATGGTCTTCTCTTCTTCCGAAATATTGTTAGATGAAAGCCAAAACTCCATGTCTTGTTCCCAACGTAAATAGGCTTCTGGTCCTTGGTGATGGCCTGCAAACTGAATGTACCGAGGCTCCTCAACTAGGTCTTCATTCTGCTTTGTGTATTCTTCACTAAAATCATCTCTTCCGGCCTCACTTTTAACCTCGTCCTCTTCAGAAAATTCTTCGTGAGAGTATGGCGAATCAGTCTCTCCTTGGTGTTTCTCCTCTATATCAGAGTAAGGTATCTCACACCATGGTCTACTCTCTTCTTCACGTTCTGAATCAGCTTCTTCATAGTTTTCTTCTTCATGAAACATGTTTTCTGTTTGTGACTCATCTTCGGTGTTGATTTGGAAGCTGTCTTCATGACAACTTGATTCATCTTCAGCAGAACTTGATTCCCCTTCATAAATGTATTGATCCTCTAGGCTTTTGGGACAACCAATTGCTTCACAATAACTCGATTCTGAATTTTCTTCATCAAGTGCATCAGCCTCTTCTTCTAGACTGATTCGAGAGCCAGCCTCTTCAGGGTCCTCTCCTTCATCCAACACACTCTCAGGCTCTATCTCAT
Source organism: Barbarea vulgaris (assembly GCA_963667165.1). Taxonomy (NCBI): domain Eukaryota; kingdom Viridiplantae; phylum Streptophyta; class Magnoliopsida; order Brassicales; family Brassicaceae; genus Barbarea; species Barbarea vulgaris. Next base: position 8,393,728 of record OY763888.1, on the reverse strand, counting down.
CAGTCCACCATTCTTCATCACACTCATAACCTTCCCATGTACTGAATTCAGAATCAGTACCTCCTTTCCACGAGTTGTGGTCGTATCCTTCTTCTTCAGTCCATGAGGGGTCTTGTTCTTCACCCCAATCAACTTCGGAGGTGTTAAACTCACTCCTCTCATCCTCTTCATCTTCATACTCCATGCTTGTGCTCCCCTTTGGTTTCTCTCGCAAAAAGAAGACGAATCGGACAAATCAAAACAAATCAAAGAAGGAAAGAAATATGGAAATTTTCTAAATTTTTTTTTTTTGACTTTTCTATTGAAAATAAAATTAAGGGATGACAATATTAATTCAGAAAGCAGAAAATTAACTTTTTATTTTGTTTTTACAATTTTAATCCAAATAAAAATAAAAATAAACAAATAAATAAAATAAATTCAAACAAAAACAATTTTATGGGTTTTCTTTGATAAATTCAAAACAAATAGCAAACTGAAGCAAATAAATTTTTGTTTTTGTTTTTATGAAAGATACTGAAGCAAATAACAAGAAAAAGCAAGAAATAAATTTTTATTTGATTTTTATTTGAAGAGATACAACCTGGGGGATAGGAGCTTTGATGCTCTGATACCAGATGATATAAGATCGGAATCACACAAATCTGAGATCACTTGATGATCAAGAGGATTCCAAGCCTATGCTAAGCGGAAGTGGAATAGATGGTAGAAATGGAGGTGATAGATTGACTCACTCAATCGATGAACAAGACTAGTTAGATGAATCACTCAAATAACTTGAATTGCAGACTCAATAGAACTTAATTGAATCACTCAAATAAGAACTAATGAATAATAACACACAAAGAATTCGCAACTTTGTGAAAGAGAAGAAAAACAGTTTTTCTTATGAACTTTGAAATCTCGATTAAGGGTGATTTACAATGAGGAATGAGCTGAGCTTTTATAGGCTCAGATTACAACAGTGGTAAGGTCTAAAGCAAGAAACAAATAGCAGAAATTAAAAGAAAAGAGCCGTTTGAACGCTTGATGACAAAATCGGCCAAATAAGGAAATAGCCGTTAGCTTGAGTCTTGAAAGCTTGGGTGCGATGTTGTGATGTCTGGGGACGTCCAGGTTCTTTTAAGGAGGCTTCAGAATGCACATAAGTGATAAGGGAAAGAGCCGTTGCTGATTGATCTCCTTTAGCTCCAAATATGGTAAGTAATGACTCCACATGTTCTTGTATGGTAATGTGTACCAAGCATCTGGTGGTAAAGCTTCTTCTTGGTCTAGAGTATCTCCTGGGTTAAAAGGGAACGCTCTGATGCTCATAGAAGGTCTCCAATTCGGGGCTTCAGCTGATGGTAAGTTGGATGCAAGACTTTCCTTATTTATACCCTGTTTTGATCCTCCTTGGTTAGCTCTTAAACCAACTCGTACCTGGGCTGATTTAACTTGATAAATCATCTCACAATAGACGATTTCCTGATGAAATTCAAATCCCAGAACATTTGCTCGAGTATATTTTTCATAGGTCAACTTCTCCCTTGGATTCTTGTCTCCGAGTAAGGATTCTTGGACATCTCCTAATTGAGCTCGGTTGGGGCATGATTTTCTTCGGCAAAAACTCTTATCTTGGATGGTTTCCTGGTGAATAATGACTCTGAGGCAAAAATCACGAGTGGATTCTTCTAGTGGCAGCTTCCTTGGCTTGGTGACGGCTTCGGTGAGGTGTTCGTGTGCTAACTCCAAATATGATCGATCAAGTTGAGTTTTGGCACGATCATTCTCTTCAAAATAGGTGGTTTCCAAGTTAATATTCAAGCAGAACTCCTGTGCTCGAGTGGTTTGTCTTTTGGTACATGCTTGACTTCGTTTCTCGTCTCCGGGTAGGCATGCTTCGTCTTCAGGTGGCTTGGCTCGAGCTTTCATGATTCCTGCTGAATCATTGGTCTTCTTAGGACTGAATGGCAGATAGAAAATCAATCCTAGGCCTGGTGCTTGATTAGAACTCCATTTGGCTAGGGGTCCTCCATGATGCTCCGTTTGGTCCCTTTTGGCGTGTGTAGTAGTTGGTTTGACATGCTGCAGGATTGATCTGGGTCCGATGTCCACATCACTAAGGCTGGATAGTCACTATTACTCCACAATAACAAAGCTTTAAGTGTGAAGTTCTCTTTGAGAAATGCATCGTAGACCTCAATACCCTCATTCCAAAAATCTTTCAAATCATCTATCAATGAAGATAGATAAACATCAATGTTGTTGCTCGGGGCTGTTGGACCAGGGATCAACATAGTTAACATGATATTCTCAGCCTTCATACACATAGTTGGAGGCATGTTGTAGTTAACTAACAACACTGGCCACGTACTATATTTAGTGTTCTGAATAGAGAAAGGGTTCATTCCATCTGTAGAAAGACCAAGTCGAAGGTTTCTTGGTTCAGCAGCAAACTCTGGCCATTTATCATTCACCTGAGCCCAAGATAAAGAGTCCACAGGATGTCGCATTGTACCATCTTCGCTGGCATTGCTAGAATGCCAACTCAAATTCTCAGCCATCCTTTTTGATCTAAACATTCTCCAGAATCTGTCCTTGATTGGAAAATATCTAAGGACCTTAGCTGGACTCCCCTTCTTTTCCTCACCACTGTGTTTATCCATTTCCCATCTTGAAGCACCACATCTTGGACAACTTTCCAGCTTATCAAACTGCTTCCGAAAGAGTATGCAATCATTCTTGCATGCACGAATGACATCATAGCCAAACCCAAAAACCTTCAAAAATTTCTTAATCGCATCAGTAGACTGTGGTAGCACATTGTCTTCAGGTAGCATATCATGAACTATCGCCAATAGCTGATCAAAATAGTTTTCTGACATGCCACTCTTCACTTTTATGCGATAAAGGGCCATGATTGCAGAAACCTTAGTGTACTTGGAACACATTGAGTACAATGGAGTTTCAACATCTCGCAACTTCTTCCTAAACTCAGAGTCTTCGGTAGTTTCACCATCATCAGGTTCTACTCCAATGTGGTCTGATGGATGTGGGCTGCCTTCACCTGGAAAATAAGCCGCTCTAATCAAATCAAAAGCCTCAGTTTCCAATACCGGAACATTTTCTGACATATCAGCCCTTCTCTCACCATGGAGACTCCAACACGAATTTCTCATGTACTTCCTATCCATACCCTTAACCACCAGATGCTCCAATACTGTGTCTATGAGTTGATGACATAGATTGCGGCACTTGATGCAGGGACATAATATTTCAGGCGGATTACCCAACAGCTTTGTTGATGCAGTCACAAAATTTGTTGCTCCTTCCACAAACTCAAGGCTAGCCCTATATTTTAATCAAAATAAACAAATTCATATCTCAATTAATATTATTAAGAATGATATTTGTAATCAATCAATGAAAGAATGAAAATACAAAGATCATATCTCAACCATTTACATACCTTGGAAGCCAAACCCATGCCTTGTCCATAGCACAACAATAGGACCACAACTCCACCACCGATTATATACAAGTTTTGATAACAATTTCAAAAGATCAAAATAACTATGACATTCACTCACATCAACACACAGTAGAAAGGATTTAAAGAACAAAGAGTAAGGAAATAACAGCTTACAAATTCAAATCAATAGGCAACAACAACAAACTCCAAGATTTGAACACTATTTATCTGCAAAATAAATCTTTGTTAGAGTTTGATTATTGACCAGAATAGGACTAAATAAACATAATCAGCTAACTTAGTTAGTTTGATTATTGACGAGAACCTCAAACTCAATATATTACATACCTTTTTATTTATTTCTATGTGATTAAACTCAACAACAATAACAGTAAAAAACCTCATGAACTTGCTTAGCAACTAAATTACAAACCAACAAAAAAAACTTACAGATCATAGAGATCAAAATCCAGCAGCATATAGTATATTATTAGTAAAAGACGTTACACCTCAAAACCACATGTGACCCATGACATAATCTATACATACATAGAATTCAATAATAACAACTTTTAGGACCACAACTCATATGCATTAAACTTAAAAACAAGAGAAGGACTCTGATAACGATCACTAATTAACTCTGATATCTTCTTCTGCTTTACACAAAAATCCAAAAGCATCTACTTCAATGGATATAAGCACATAATAGGTAGAAGTCTAGAATCAGACACAAACTTCAATACAGAGCAAAACTACAAGTAAAAAGTCCCTAATTATTACGCAAAGTTGCAAAACCCCAAATTTGTAATGCCTAAAACCATAAACTATAAACGAGTAAAGGACCAAACTTTATAACGAAACCAATACAGAAACGAGGGAAAGAACCAGTATTTAGAATGAAAATAAAGTACCATAACTCAAGTTCTTATCAGAAGCTTGAAATAAAAATTTCACATACAAACACAGTCAAAACAGAAAAAGAGATAAATTAGAAATCAATTGTTTAACAAAATCTTAAAATCAGAACCCCAAATCCAAATCGAGTACCTGTATAGATTGTCTCACCGAGCTCTAGCTTCCTGCACAAGAAGAAATTATCGATGGATTAATACCCAATATGTGTGAATAAAATCCTTTAATTTCTGGAATTAATGAAAACCCAAACACAATTTCACCTTGAATGTCAAATTCGACCAAATGCAATTCGATTTAGACACAGATTGAGACAGAAATCGATACAGAGATTAAGACAAAGATCGAGACAGAGATTGAGACAGAGATCGAAGAAGAACACCGAGATTGATGAAACTAAAACGGAGACTGATCAAATCGAAGAAGGAACATAGAGATCAAGTCAGAGAAGAGAGATCCAGCTAAAATCGAAGACTGAGACTGAGAGATTATCGAAGTTTATTTCTGAGTGAGTGAGTGTTGTGAGAAAAAAGAAAAATCGGCGATGAAACCTAAGGAGAAAACAAGAAATAAAATATTTGGGGATTTTTTTTAAGTTGGGCGGAAACGAAAAAATATTCGCGGTTAAAGATACTATAGCGGTTTCCTTATGTATATGCTATTAAAGAGTTAATGGATAACCAAAAAATTAAGCGCGTATCAAAAAACTTTTGCCGCTCCGTATAGCATAGCGTTTATAAATCACAAACGCTATGGAAACATAAACTATAGCAGAACTATTCAAACCGCTATCTTGAATTGCTATTAATACTCGATTTTCCTGTAGTGCCTAAGTACTACCGTGATCTCTTAATTTGAGAGAGTAGCTATAGTGTTAATTTGACCCCGATCAATGAGATCAGATGGTTAGGGTCCAGAAACTTTGTACCGTTGCTTTTCCGAGGGTGAATGGAGTGTGGAATGCGGATCTTTCTGTTTGGCATTAGCTCTTGGATTTGCAGCATTGATACGATCCCGAAACCAGCTGCTTCAGATAAATCTTGGCTAACCTGCAGTGGGTGTCGACCGACACCAATGGTGGTGTCGCTCGACCTGAGCCTCTAGCTCGAATACCTGCACTTTTTCTGCAATTCAGCTATGCAATCCTTGTGTCCATCACAAAAACGTCTTCCTCCAACAACTTGTCAGTGATTAGAACCTCGTCCTGGAGCCTAGTCCAAAAGAGATTATCACCACTCTAATCCACAAGCTCATAAGCTTGCTTAGTCACTTGCACACTAGGACCCAACTCCTTGACATACCCAGCAGTAATGTCTGTGGAGGTCTCTACAGAGAATGTTTGACCATCAATTGTGGGTATCCTTCTCATCTCGTCCATGTCAAAGTTCATGACCAGACCACCGACATTCAAGCCTATCCTTCCGTTCCTCACATCAATCATAGCACCAGCTGTAGCCAAGAAAGGTCTTCACAGAATAAGAGGATCCTTAGGTTCATCCTTACATTTCAACACCACAAAGTCTGTGGGAATCAAGCAGTCGCCAATTTTTACTAGAACATCTTCTAAGACATCTTCTGGAATCCTTTTGGATCGATTAGCCAAAATAAGGGAAATCCCCGTTGGCTTGAAAATAGTCATCCCAAGGCGAACAACAACAGAGTGAGGCATCAAGCTGATACTTGAGCCAGGATCACAAAGAGAATTAGAAAATCTTCTTGTGGATATGGAGCAATCGAGCACAAAACTTCATGGATCAGGTAGATTCTCTTGAATCCTATTCTGAACCATGGCCCTAACTTGTGCAGAGACAATCACTTCCTTTTTCTGTCCTTTCCTCTTCTGTGGTGTCTCATTCAAGAGAATTGCGCTAATATCCTTGGTAAGCAAAGCTCCTTCTTCATGACTTACACCATTGGTAACCATTCTCTTAACATACCTCTTGAGAGGAGGTGAAAGCTTGATTGCATCTACTATAGGTAACTCAATCATCACCTTATCCATCATTGCTTTGCATCTTGCTTCCTCCATCTCATTTTTAGACTTCCTAGGCTTTGGAAAGAGAACCTTAGGCTTATAGGCCCATTCCCTTGAAGTTTACAGCTTATCAGAAGTTGGTGTCTCTGATGACAACTGGTGTCGATCGACACTAGGCGGGGGTCGATCGACACTGATAGGTGGATTCATGTCCTCTGTCGTGGGTGCTGGTGTCGACCGACACCAGCAGTCTGTTCGCAAATTCTTCTTTGATTTCTTCCAAGTCCACAAGCGTTTCTCTATTTTTCACCAAAATGGCATTGTAGGCACGGTTGGGGTTATTCTCAGTCCTTCCAGGAAGGAATCCCTCTTGTCTTTTGACAGTCTCAGCAGTCTGTGCAACCTGAACATACAGCTTCTTGACATGAGTATTCAAAGCTTCAAATTTCCCATGCAAATCAGTATACAGAGCATCAAGCATATCTCACTCTGCTCTGTTGGTGCAAGAGGAGTCTAGTAAGACGAAGATGCATAGTCACTGCTGAAGTCATTGTTGCTCTGGAAAGGTTTCTGGTACGAAGGCTTAGAGACGTAACCCGAGGAGTTTTGATTACTTGTAAAAGTACTCCTCTGGCCATTCCAATTGTAACCATCTCTACCTTTTTGATTTCCAAATCGGTGACCCTGAAAACCAATCCCACCAATGTAGTTGATATCTTCTTCTTCACACTCTTCCACTGGCTCAAAAGTCTCAACCTCTGCAGCAAACTTAACTGATTTCTTATTCACAAAGATGTTATGAACTGAATCCAACTTAGTCTTCAGCTCAGCAATCTGTTTTCCATCAATGCCTTCAGCTTGCTTCTGTCGCTCAAAATCAGCATTCTTGGTGCTATTGCTAGGAGCCAACTTCTCAATCAGCTCATAAGCTTCCTCGGGAGACCTTGTTTTGAAATTCCCATTGCTAGCACAATCAAGAGCCATCTGATACCTCCAGTCCACACCTCTAAAAAAAATACCCAACATATGAACTTGAGAGAAACCATGATGCAGATAATCTCTCTAGTAAGCTTTGAAGCGCACCCACGCAGCCTTGAAGGCTCCAGTCGGCCTCTGCGTAAACTGAGACATGTTATTCCTCAAGTCCTCTGACCTTGCATCATCATAGAAGTTTCACATGAATGCCTTCTTAGTGTCCTGCCAACTCGTAAGAGATCATGTTGGTAACAACTTCAACCTATAAGCTGCTTCACTAATAAGAGAGTGTGGAAAGAGCTAGACATAGCTGACTCCGTTAATCTTCATGCTAGTCACCAAGTCCTCGAATCTCTCAATATGATCCATAGGATGCTCAAGAGGCAATCCAGAGAAAGGGTGCTGACCCAATAGAGTGTAATAGGAAGGCTCCAGTCGGCCTCTGCATAAACTGAGAGATGTTATTCCTCAAGTCGAAAGACACAATAAAGACTCGCTTATATACTTATATCATGGCTTAAAACCAATAAAAACCATGATATATCATACATTCAGATATAATTGATGGAAGAGCAAGCACAATGGTGATCGAGTCATTTGTGGTGGATGTACCAAGGGAACACCAAAGACGAGACTTGTTGCTTTGTGGAAGCTCTTATACGATGCAATCTCAAATCTCTTTCTAGTGTTTGCAAAAGAATGGCTGCTCAAGACAGGACATGAGTTATATAGATCGGTACTGAGTCACAAACGAAGAAGACAAGTCTGAAGATGGTAGATTTGACAAAAGATGAGCTGATGTTTCAGGAACATGATACATCAGCCACGGTAATGTTTCTGACCTGAGAAAGAGCAAATTTTATTGATTGCCATGTCTTGAAAAAGACATTGGTTGGTTTAGATTAGGTCTGGAATTTATGAAGCTAGGTCTGGTTTTGGGTTTTTGATAGAGATGCGTTAAGCGTTAAGGGAGAATTTTCTGGTTATTTCTATGGAAAAATACAAGAATTCAAGAATCGCACATAAAGTGTTTGATGAAATGTCAAAGGGAAAGGCTAAGTGTTTAAATGCAGATTTTTGGTGGCTAATAGATGGAAAAACAGATGGATGTGTTGGTTTATTAGCAAAGGAGAACGTAACAGATGAGCTTCATGTTTGGTTAAGATGAGCATTAGTGGAACCAAGTTTCAGTTGTTGGAATGTTTAACAATCAGTTTCAGCAGATTAAGCGGAGTAATATGGCTATGGGATAAGAAGCTGAGAGTGAGTAATGAGTCGTTAGATATGGAGGAAGGCTCGTCTTCATTATGAGACAGCTTAGGGGAGTTGAACGAGGTAAAGAAAACCTGTGATCTTCGTGAGATAAATAGGCTACAAAGATACACATGAATATATCTCACACTAAAGACTGATTTTATAATGAAGTGAAGATTTGACTACTTCAAATAAACATGCTTCGAGTTCTCTTTCCTTTCTCAAACCGCTGCCTGCTGCTCTTATGCTTGGAAAAATGAAGCTTGTGAAGTATAAAACTCTTCAAGTATAGACCTCGCCTGGCTTTGAAGTTCAAATGTCTCCACAATGAAGTTTGATGTTCTTCTACTAGACCTCCTTGTCATCTGCAACACCCAACCATTCAAGAAAATTCAGGATCAAGACCTTTCTAGTTGATCTAGGTATTAAGAAAGTCTTTCTAAACTTTTATGAATACCTTCCAAAATTTTTGAATGTTTAGAAATATTTTTACGAATTATCTCTTCAGTTTCTATGAATATTTTTCTAAATATCTAGAATTTTTTCTTAAATTTAGGGTTTTTTATGAAATCCTTTTGAAATCATATGTTAATTTACTACTTGATTAAATTAAAAATTGAGCATATCTTTCTAAAATTTTAGGAAGACTTTCCTAATTGTTTTTGAATTTTAAAGAAAAATTCTTAAAAATTTAGGAATGTCATCCTAAATTGTATGTTAATTTCTATAAATTTAGGAAGTCTTTCTAACCTTTTAGGAAGAGTTTCTTAATATTTTTTGAGTTTTTCAGAACAATGCTTAAAATTTTAGGAATGTCATCCTAAATTGTATGTTAATTTCTATAAATTAAGGAAGTCTTTCTAAACTTCTAGGAATACTTTCCTAATTTTTTTTAAATTTTTAGGAACAATCCTAAAAAATTTTCGAATGTCATCCTAAATCGTATGTTAGTTTCTATATATTTAGGAAGTATTCTAAACTTTTAAGAAGTCTTTCCTAATCTTTTAGAAATTTTAGGAACAATCCTTAAAATTTTAGGAATGTCATCCTAAATTATATGTTAATTTCTATTAATTTAGAAAGTCTTTTTAAAACCTTCTAATCTTTTTTCAATTTTTAGGAACAATCCTTAAGAATTTAGGAAGGTCATCCTAAATCGAATGTTAATTTCTATAAATTTAGGAAGTCTTTCCAAATTTTCTTTAAAAAATTTTTTAAGAATAATCCTTACAAATTTAGGAATGTCATCCTAAATTTATATGTTAATTTTTCCGCCAATAATGGATCTAGTAATTTTTCCGCCAAAATTTGTATTTTGTTATTTACAATCAAAATAAGAAACCCGCAATTCTCCGGCAAAAAACAGATCCGTAATTTTTCCCACCAAAATTTTTATTCTATGATTTTCCCGGCAAAATCATGATTATGTAATTTTCCATTAAAATAGGAGATCTGTAATTTTTTTCACCAAAAACGGATCCGTAATTTTTTTGCCAAAATTTTTATTCTGTAATTTTTCGAGTAAAATCTTGATTCTATAAATTTCCATCAAAATGAGAACCCGCCAAAACGGTTCAGTAATTTTCCCGCCAAAATTTTTACTATGTAGTTTTCCCGGTAAAATCTTGATTCTGTAATTGTTCATCAAGATTAGAAATCCACAATTTTCTTGCCAAAAACATATCCATAATTTTCTTTCCAAAATTTGTATTATGTAATTTTTCCTCTAAAAATTAATTAAGTAAATTTTTTTTTTTTTTTGCTAAATATGGTCCAAAAACTTTATTGTGTGCTATATAAGAGAATTGCCCTTTAATGAAATGCTATATGTGGCATAAATGAAAATTTTGCTGTATGTAACACAAAATTTTGATTTGGTGCTATTTATGAGAATTACCCTAATTTATTCTTTAAATTGTTCTGTGTTTTTGTTTCTATCAATTCTTAGTCTTAGCTTTTGACGGAGATGGAATCAAGGGTAATTCTTTTATCTATATTTTGATATTTATTTGAATGTTTTATATTTTGTTTTATTTTTTTTATTTGTGTGTATATTAGGTTATGATTCTTAGTTTAGTTTGTGTACATAGAGAGAAGAACTTGTTAGTTTATTTACAAAGAGAAAATGGCCAATTGTGTCTTTTCATACACTGTTAACATTATTACTTCTGGTTTTGAGAGGCCTTTGAATAGGGAGTATTGAGTCTTTTCAATAGAGACCAAGACATTTTCGGTATTTTTCTGTTTTTTTATAATATTTGTACACTTGTTAGAGTCAAAAAGAACATTTTAGAGTGGAAATAGATCAATATTCGTCAAGATTAAAGACCGATTAGTGTACATTTTCTAACCGATGGGTGTTAAAGACCCTAAGAACCGATCGGTACACACTAGTAATCGATCGGTGCGCCGACTTTGCAGTTTCCATTTTTCATTTCTAGGGCTTCATTTTGCTTGTATAAATAAGATGCCGGCCATAGAGTTGAGGAGAAGACGGAAAATATAATTTCATAGTAATAAGGTCTTCTTTTCTACATCTTTTTTTATTCTTCTATTGTATTTATTAAAGTTCTTCATCTATTTATACCATGCATCCTCTCTGCATGTATGAGTAGATCTGTTCATATATTCAAGGTATTTGAAAGGATGCCCATATGAAACCATGCTAAGGTTTATATGAGATGGATCATACTATTCTTCATCTAAGATAACTCTTAATGCTTTATCTAATTTGGTTAATAAGTCTCTGTCCTAAATCTATTCATCGTGAAATCAAAAGTATTGTTGAATGGATAGAACTATATTTGATGGGCAAGGTGTCTTTAGCCAAGGACAGTTAAAGTTATTGCACTTTTGAGCATATTAGATTGGATTATTAATGCATGCATGAATCTCTATTAACAAACGGCATCTTCACTGTTAGAGATCTCGTTGCATAGATAGTTATTTCACGCAAAGGCTCAATGCATAGGATCTGTTCGTCAATAACGTCTACCCCAAGTCAAAAACGATTGCACTGAGGAACAAAATCCCTACTTTTCAGAAAGGTGGTACGAAATCTTTCTTTGAAGCTTGGGATTGATTCAGAGGTTATCTTAAGGACTGTCTACATCACGGATAATGTATGAGAATTTGATGCATATCTTTTATCAAGGGATTACAGAAAAGTATCATATGGCTTTGATCACTATAAGTAAAAGTATCTTCACAACTAACATTGTGCGAGAAGCAAATATCTTAACTACGATAGGTCCCGAAAGATTACTATTCATAGTGTTGAGACTGATGACATAAAGGAGCTTAAGGAAACAGTTGAATAAAAATTTAAGACATCAAAGAGAGAGGTTGTTGGGGGGTTGTTGTTGAGGATGAAGATGAAGCAGTTTGATGTGAAGGAACGGAGGAAGTGAGCTATGTTCAAGGGAGTTATAAGAACCGTGGTTTCAAGCAAAACTACCGAAATCATCCTAATTTCTCAAGATTAAGTGTATCCGAAAAAGCCTATAGGAAAATTCGCTGGATGTTTTCAAGGAAAAGGAGCAGGTTACAATGGATACAACAACCAACAGAACCTTCAGTATGAACATGCTCCCCTGAATTAACAAGCACCACTCTAAAACAAACTTGAGATGATGATGCAGCAGCTGATGGAAAGCCATAGAGAGAGTATTGAACGTATTAACACAAAAATTGACACGATGTACAACTATGTTAATGGATTAGTACACACACTAAATACACAAGTGTAAAATCTGTAAAGAATACATTCAGGCGATCACTCTATGAAGCAAAAAAATAAGTTGAAACTGGAAGGCCTACCGATTGGTACATGATTAACACCGATCAGTACACTACTGATATCTGATATATCATGGTTTTTACCAGTTTTAAGCAATAATATAAGTATATAATCGAGTCTTAACTGTGTCTTCCGAGTTGTTATCGAGTCTTTTACATGTTTACACGTGTTGGAGACCTTTTGGACGATTTTGGAGCCTATGGAGCAATTGTAGCTGGGAAGACGAAGTGGTGCCTTCGATGACCGATGGTGTCGATCGACGCTACACTTGGTGTCGGTCGACACTAGTGAACATGCACTGTTCACAAGGATTTTTACTAAGTTATGAAGATTTGCAACTTTGCCCCAGAAGTTCCAAAAGTTTACAAAAGAGATCCAGCTCGTGTGTTTAGACTATTTATTAGGGTTTTTAGGTTTATTATGATGTATCTTGGATTTTGCAAGAGTTTTTAGAGAGACTAAAGCTTAGGACTGTTCTTGCTACTTGTACTCCATTGAGAGAAGATTTTGAACCCATGTTTTCTATTCTTTCATTTATTCATATGATATCTATTTCAGTTATGTCTTTTGCTTTAATTGATATGTCTGAGTAGATCCATTTGTTAGGTTTAGTGTTTCTCATTAGGGATTTCATGAATTGTTAGATCTAATGACTGGTTAAGATTCAGACATGTTAGTTCTTCACCTAGGATTGTACTTAATGCATATTTTGGATTGATCACCTAAAATTATGATGTTAGGTTGTTCAATTGACATGCAAGTGTAATTTACGATCTGAACGAATCCTAGTGAGCAAATTCGATAATTGCAAAGAAAATTGGATTAGATAATTTGTGAACATATCGAACCTGCACTTAAGGCTTGTTTAGACTATAAGATTCGCAAAGAAATTTGGTTTCTTGAGTTTAAATCATAGATAGTTCTCGCAACGAAAGTTGCTTAATTATACATTAGTGATTTGAGTTCTAGAACTGTTTTTAATTAGATGTTGAACAATTGTTTTATTTACATGATTTCCTGAGAAGTTCCCTATGCCTAACGCTTTCCACACTTGATTTCTACCGATTTAGTTATTTCTGCATGCTTATTTAAATATTCAATATTTTACTTAGCTGAATTATAAACGAAACGATCTATTGTGAAGCATGTGAGTCCTTGTGAATTCGACCCCCAAGTACTGCAGTGATCTCTTAATTTGAGAGAGTAGCTCTAAGGGTTTAATTTGAGCATATCAATATCCATACCGATCATTTGGGCAGCATTACCGTTCGGATGGAAAATGAAGTTATGGCTGATACCACGAAATGTACAGGGACAATAGAAGGGATGAATGTGGAGAATGACCCCATATCCCAATGATTCAAAAATCAATTCAAAATATTCATTTTCTTTCAAAAGAGAAAGATTATGGCTAAGGAAATAGAATATAATAAAATGAGATCCATCGTAGGCGAGCTTCAGGTCTGCCTTCCTTTTGTAGAGGCTATCAAAATGGTTCCATAATTGAGGAAGCTTTTAAAAGAGATTATTTCCAATAGAATAAGTTTGGAAGATGAAGTCATGCATTTGACACACGAGTGTAGTGAAATTCTCCATAATAGGATGCCAAAAGAGGTTAGTTATCTAGGACCTTTCATATTGTCATGCTCAATAGAAGATGAGTTCTGAGCATTGTTTATGCCATCTAAGAGTAAGCATTAGCCTAATGCCCTAATCCATTTCCAGACAACTGGGGCTCAATTCTTTGAGATTGTCACGTATAACATTGGTATTGGCATATCGCTATGTTAGCGCCCTAAGGGCTTGCTGGAAAATATCCTGTTATGAGTTGGAAATTTTGTATCCAAACTGATTTCATTGTGTTAAATCTTGATGAATAGCACAAAGATCCCATCATCCATGGTAGACCGTTCTTAGCTACAGCAGGATCAATGATAAACGTAAAAGAAGGTAAATTCGATATCCACCTCGACAAACTCGTTATGAAATTCAACGTTGGCCGTCTCATAAAGAAAAACCATTTTTAGTGGTCAATCATACTGGCTCTAGACCGTGGAGGAAGCTTTTAGCGATATGTCTAACGAGATTTGTTTGGGGGACTGTTTGGGGAAGGCTCTAATTACAGAAACACCAACTCGTAAAATTCTGGGAGAAGAGACCATTGAAGTCATTCACATTTTAGATTCTGCTCGGAGTTAGATAGGAGAGATGCATACCTCTCAGTAAATGGAGATGAGCAAACAGTGAAGGATTCAAGTCAGGAAAACACCTATACACCAATCAGTAACAAACTAGGACCGATCGGTACAGATGATGATAAAATACCGATCGGTACAGATGATGATCACATACCGATTGGTACAGATGATGATCATATACCAATTGGTACACGCTCTCTACCAAACGGTATGAACAAATCTGGGACAGAATCTTCATTAGCTGACTAAAGCGAGTTGCAGGTCCAAAGGATTAAGGTATGCATATTTGGGAATCAATTTGATGTATCCAGTAATTATCAACAACAATTTGGACAAAGCAGAAGTCAAACTTCTCCTCTACGAAATGAGGAAATACATGAAAGAATTAGGGTACTCTTTTGATGATATCACATGAATATCTGTCGAGTTATGTACCCATCTCATCCATCTGGAAGATGCCTCAAAAACATCAATCGAGAGTCAGATAAGACTTCATCCTAATTTACTAGAGGTTCTTAAGAAGGATATCCTTAAACTTTTGGCTTCAGGTGTGATATATCCTATTTCTAATAGCACTTGGGTGAGTCCAGTTCATCTAGTTCCAAAGAAAGGAGGAATCACGGTTATTACAAATGAAAAAAATGAGCAAATTCCAATAAGAACAGTTACGGAGCATTGGATGTGCCTCGATTACAGAAAATTTAATTCGGCTACCAAGAAGGATCATTTTCCTCTTCCCTTCATTGATCAAATGTTGTAGCATTTGGCAGACCATCCATATAATTGTTTTCTAGATGCCTATTCAGGCGTTTTCCGTATCCCTATACACCCGGAAGATCAAGAGAAGACTACATTCACATGTCCTTATGGTACATTTGCATAGCAAAGGATGAAGTTTAGACTATTGATGTGTCATGATTTTAAGGGCTTTATGCCTTCAATTTCATAAGTATTGTACATTCTTTATCGAGTTTAGGATTAGTTTAGAGTCTTTTTGTGTCTTTTTAATAAAGGTTTACAAGTCATGGAAGCAAAATGGAACATTTGGAACAGCTTTATGTGTTTATACACTTCAAGTTTCAGTCAGTATGCATTTGGATCGACCAAGACTCAAGAGGATAGACAAGAATGATAAATTAATGGAGTTGTACATTTTGAAGGCCGATCCCCAAAGCAGAATAATTCCATGTTAGGTGTAGGGATCGATACTCATGCTATGTATGACTCAAAGGCTTTCAATGATTGGTTAGGATTATCCTTATAGATTGGATTTAGTGAATGAATTCTCTATCTTCTAAGTTATTAATGCTTTTGTTAGGTTGACGAATATAGCCGATGAACTATAGATGAATATGATGTAATTAACGTTGATTAGGTTATCGGAACAATAGATTATAAGCTTAGTAATCTTCAGCCAACTAACGCTGAAGGTAGGGCGTCTACATGAACTTATCGAACTTGTTTATAAATGCTAGTATATGAGCTTACTAAGTGATTATGTTAAGAAGACTATCGCGTGCGAAAGTGCAGTTAGACTGTTCACAGTGTTTAAGTTATAGAATAATATTTCACTAGTCCTAGTCCGGTTAGCTAGATGTCCAATCAATTGTTGAATCCTGCGATAATTCCCGAGCCCAAATCTTTCTCTTTATTGATTCAAAACCGTTTTCATTTACCGTTTGTTCATTTTCAGTTGTGACATTTTGCAAAAAACCCCCAAATAGGATTTTTGAGCCCTGTTCGTTCAGAATATATTTGTCGTGTGATGCGTGTATTTTTATGCTTCAATCTTTTACCTCAAAAAGAAATACACGACAACTGCAAGTGCACAGTTGAATGTATGTAGTATTTAAGGATAGAATCCGACAGAGACTTGTAAATCACGTTACGAATTTTATTGAGAGGAGTATGGCTAAGACAATAACAAAAGGGGCTATGTTTTGGGGTTGTGGTAACAATTGCAAATAACAAAATGAAAGCTAAATAGAACTATGCAAATATCAATAAACAAAACGTTGGGCCTTTAGGGAATTCTTAGGGTATCATGGATCGAATATAAGCTAAGAGATCAAACTAGGAACTTACCTACTGTGCATGTTCATGAACTATGAAACACAAATTAATAAGAAATATGCAAATCGCAATAAATGTCTAAAGTCTATATACTCCGTTACTCAACTCACGCAGGCAATGACGCATAAATGATATATCATGGATTTTACCGGTTTTAAGCCATGATATAAGTGCTTTATCTAGTCTTAACCGTGTCTTTCGAGTCTTTATCGAGTCTTTTACAGGTTTTTATGTGTTGGGGACATTTTGGATGATTATGGAGCATTATGGAGCATTTGTTGCTGAGAAGACGTCGGTCGACACCCATCGTCAGGCGTCCATGCGGAATTTACCAAATTCTGAAGATTTGCAGTTTTGCCTCAGAAGTTCCAGAAGTTTACAAAAGAGACCCAGCTCGTGTATTAGTCTATATATTAGGTTTTTAGGTTAAGTTTCATGCATCCATCATCTGTCGTCTTTTATCTATCTATTCCTATGCCTAGGGTCTGTTCTTGCGACTTGTACTTCTGAGAGAAGATCTTGAACCCCCTGTTTTCTATTATACTTTTGATTCAGATTTATGATATCTATTTTAGCAATGTCTTATACTTCATCTGATATGTCTGAGTTGATCCCTAGTTAGGTTTAGGGATTCTCACAAGTGATTTCATGATTTGTTAGGTTTAACACTGGTTAAGATTCAAACTTGTTAGTTCTTCATCTAGGATTGTACTTAATGCTTCTTTAAGCTTGATTACCTAGAAGTATGATATTAGGTTGTTATATTAGCACGACAACGTGATTTATAATCAGAACTAATCCTAGTGAGCATGTTAAATATTCGCAACGACAGTTGGTTTAGATAACTTGTGAACATATCGAAGTTGTACTTAAAGTTTGTCTGAACTTTAGGATTCGCAACGACAGTTGGTCTCTTAGGTTTATGTCATAGATAGTTTTTGCAACAACAGTTGGTTAGCTATGCATTAGTGATTTGAGTTCTAGAACGGTTTTTAATTAGATCTTGACCAGTTGTTTTATCTGCTTTGATTGATTTCCTGAGAAGTTCTCTAGACCTGACGCTTTCCTCCTATTGATTACATCTTCTATTTACTTTTCTGCATTGTCATTTCAATACTTCTTTATTGCTTAGTAGGATTTGAAACCAACACGTCTATTGTGAAACCACGAAGTCTTTGTGGATTCGACCTTTAAGTACTACCGTGATCTCTTAATTTGAGAGAGTAGCTCTGAGGGATAATTTGAGAATATCAAATTTTGGCATCGTTGCCGGGCACTCTTTTGAGTTTCCAATAGACATAAGTGTAGAATTCACTCTAAGTTTTTATTTTCAGTTTACTTACATCGTTCTTTCTTTTTATCTGGTGTGTTTCAGGTGTATGCCTAATCGCAGAACTCGAAGCGAAATGGACAACGAGCTTGTACTTATTTCGAATCAAGAGCTTGCAAAGTTAGACAGTATGAACAGAAAAGCGAAGAAACCAGTTGATATTGTTGGTCCTTTGATACTACGACCTGATGATGCTTCTTAGAGACCAAGAGGGTCATATTCACAACGAGCAAGGCCAGAAGCTTTATGCAGAGGGCAACGTGATTGTCGAGAACGAAGGTATCGATCGACACCCACCCCCTGGTGTCGTTTGACACCAACCGGCAGCAGATGCAGGTGAAGTTGTTGTCGTACAGAGGAAAGGTTGAGAGAGGAAGGACACTAGGAGATTACAACAGGCCTGATGAGTTCGATGCTAACAGGTCTGCGATTCGTATCCCAACCATTGAGAGGAACGAATTCGAGCTGAAGCCGTCCTATTACTCCTTAGTGGGTCAGCATCCTTTCTCAGGATTGCCTCATAAGCACCCTATGGACCATATTGAGAGGTTTGGGGATTTGGTAACAAGCATGAAAATCAATGGAGTCAGCTATTACTATCTTTTCTGTAAGCTCTTCCCACACTCTCTTATTGGTGAAGCATCTTATTGGTTGAAGCAGTTACCGACAGGATTTCGGACTAGTTGGGAAGATACCAAGAAAGCTTTCTTGAGGAACTTCTATGATGATGCGCGTTCAGGGATTTGAGAAACAACATCTCTCAGTTAACACAGAGGCATACTGTAGCATTCAAAGCTGCATGGATACGTTTCAGAGCGTATTAGAGAGATTGTCTGCATCATGGTTTCTCCCAGGTTCAGTTGTTGGGTATCTTTTTTAGAGGAGTTAATTGGAGGTATCAGATGGCTCTTGATTCTACGAGCAATGGCAACTTCAATACAAGGTCCCCTAAGGAAGCCTATGAGTTGATTGAGAACTTGGCGTCAAGCAATAGTACCAAGAATGCTGATTTTGAGAGCCATAAGCAAGCTGGAAACATTGATGAAAGACAGATTGCTGAGCTGAAGACTAAGTTAGATTCAGTTCATAACATCTTGGTGGGTAAGAAATCAGTTCAGTTTGCTGCAGAGGTTGAGACTTTTGACCCAGTGGAAGGTTTTGAGGAAAATAATGTTAACTATGGAGCTGGATATTAGGGTCAAAGATATGGTACTGTACAGAAGAGCAACTTTTCAAGGAACTATGGTTTTTCATCTTATCAGACACCTCCTGCACCAACAGAGCAAAGTGAGATGAAATCAATGCTTGAGCAGATATTGGAGGGTCAGCAGAGGATCAAAGTTGATTTTAATGGGAAGATTGATGCTCTGTACACTGATTTTCATGGGAAGATCGAAGCTTTGAGTACTCACGTCAAGATGCTGGATGCTTAGGTTGCACAGACTATTGCGTATGTCAGAAGACAAGAACGATTCCTTCCTGGAAGGACTGAGAAGAACCCCAACCGTGCCTGCAATGCCATTTTGGTGGAAAATAGAGATAAATTTGTGGAGTTAGGAGCAATTAAATAAGTGTCGAGCGACACAACTCCGGGTGTCGAGCGACACCAGTCGTCATCTGAGACACCAACTTCTTAGAAGCTGCAAACTTCATGGGAAAAGGTCTATAAGCATAAGGTTTCCTTTCCAATGCCTAGGAAGTCTAAACATGAGATAGAGGAAGCCAGATGCAAGGCAATGATCGATAAAGTAATGAATGAGCTACCTCTAGTTGATGCAGTCAAGTTTTCACCTCCAGTCAAGAGATATGTTAAGAGAATCGTTACTAATGGTGTGACTCCTGAGGAAGGAGCTTTTCTTACCAAGGATATTATCGCAATTCTCTTGAATGAGACCCCAGAGAGGAGGAAAGGAAAGCGCAAGGAAGTGATTGTCTCTGCACCAGTTAGTTCCATGGTTAAGAGTAGGATTCCAGGGAAGCTACCTGATCCAGGAAGTTTTGAGCTCGATTGCGCCATCTCCACAAGAAGATTTTCTAATTCTCTTTGTGATCTGGGTGCGAGTGTTAGTTTGATGCCTCACTCTGTTGTTGTTCGCCTGGGGTTGACTGTATTCAAGCCAATATGGATTTCTCTTATTTTGGCTGATCGATCCAAAACGATTCTAGAGGGTGTCTTAGAAGATGTTCTAGTGAAAATTGGTGACTGCTTGGTTCCCACAGACTTTGTGGTGTTGAAGTATAAGGAAGAACCTAAGGATCCTCTTATTCTGGGAAGACCTTTCTTGGCTACAGCTGGTGCCATGATTGATGTGAGGAACGAAAGGATAGGCTTGAATATGGGTGATATGGTCATGAACTTTGACATGGACAAGCTGGGAGGGATACCCACCATTGATGGGCAGACATTCTCTGTAGAAACCTCCACAGACATTACTGTTGGGTATGTCAAGGAGTTGGGTCCTAGTGTACAACTGACTAAACAAGCTTCTGAGCTTGAGGATTGGAGTGGTGATAATCTCTTCCGGACTAGACTCCAAGACAAGGTTCTAATCACTGACAACTTGCTGGAGGAAGATGTTTTGTGATGGAAACAAGGATTGTAGAGCTGAATTGTAGAAAAAGTGCAGAGATCCGAGCTGCAAGCTCAGTGTCGTTCGACACTACCACTGGTGTCGGACGACACCCACCACGGGTTGGCCCAGATTTGTCTGAAGTAGCTGGTTTTCGGAATGGTCTTAATTCTGCAAGTCCGAAACCTCTTGTCAAACAGGAAGATCCACATCCTACACTACATTCACTCCCGGAAAAGCAAAGGTACGCACCTTTTGGACCCGAACCATCTGATCTCATCAATAAGACTTTTAAAGGTACACAGACTGTTTCACAGTTAACGAAGCCACGAGATTATCGTAGAGCGCTTGTTTCTTCTTTTGATGATTTTGCAGGGAAAATAAGTGTCCCACCCAGACTAACGTCCCGCCCTGCTGATGTTCCTCAATTCCATGGTTGTTCTCATGCACCGCACATTTATACTCCATCCTGGATGAGATGACAACATTCTGAGAGGCATTCATTGGCACTCTCGGATCCACCAGATGCTTGATCTTCGGCATAGTTAAGCGAAAGACTGAAAATAAGCGCTTAGTGGGAGGCAACCCACTGGTAAGTTTTTTCGTTTTCGTTCATTTTTCTTTTTCTTTCGTTTTGTTTACCAATATCTGGTTCGGCACTACTGGGGACTATGCTGTTGAAGTCTGAGGGAGGTACTCCATCTTTTGTTTTCTTATAAGTCTATCGATTCAGTCAAGTCCGTTTTATTGAGTCAAGACCAGTCCACGAAACAATGATTTTTCGAGGAAACCATCACATTTGCAGGAACTTAAGTGACCATTTGATTTAAGATTGGTAGGTATATGAGACTGATGGAAAAACTAAAGGCTTAATGGTGGACTTGAGACGCCCATATTTCCAGCTGAAATCCACAAACACCCGAGCCAATTTCGGTTAGTTTCTTTTACCTCATAAATTTGACAGGTGTTCTAGGGCTTGACTCATCGTTCATACCGGACAAGATAACTTCTGTAAACACCAATAAAAGCGGTACTCCTCTCCCTTATCGCAAAGAAAAAAAAGAAAAAAAATAAAATGCAGAAAAGATTATATGATTCTCGTCTTGAGTAAAGGGGTATGAAATTTCCCGTGACCTCATTATTTTACATAAGATTGAGATGATCACACAGAGGTGGAAGTGAGCGGTAGGAAAATTCCCGTGACCTCATTCTTCACTACACCTTTGAATTATAAATAAAAAAGAGAAGAAAAGAAAGAAATTAAAAACAAAAAAAAAAGATAATAAGAAAAAGAATAAGTCTGAGGGAAAGAAAGAGTACCGATAGCTATATGGTTGTCTTTGTTTTGTTATTGTACGTGAAAGAGTCTAGAAGGCTCTGGGCATCGAGATCAGAGATGAGACCCGGCGATGAAGGTAATGTGGACTATGCTGTGAAATTGTGGGTTTAATCAGGAAAGCTATGAACGTCTACAGTGAAGTACATGGTGGTCTGGATCCTTTCAGGTAAGAGTTTTTAGTGGATTACTAAGGTGAATGGGAGTGTGGCATTCTTTTGACGAAATGAGTTTCTGTGTTTTCAAACTTCTTTCTCGTGTTTAGTTTCTGTTTTGCTTGAGGGCAAGCAAAAGCTAAGTCTGGGGGAGTTGATATATCATGGATTTTACCGGTTTTAATCCATGATATAAATGCTTTATCAAGTCTTAACCATGTCTTTCGAGTCTTTATCAGGTCTTTTACAGGTTTTTCTGCGTTGGAGACATTTTGGATAATTATGGAGCATTATGGAGCATTTGTTTCTGAGAAGATGAAGTCAATGCTTTCAGCGATAGATGGTGTCGATCGACACTCATCACTGGTGTCGGTCAACACCCTTCGTCAGGCGTCAACGAGGAATTTACCAAGTTCTAAAGATTTGCAGTTTTGCCCCAGAAGTTCCAGAAGTATACAAAAGAGACCCAGCTCGTGTATTAATCTATATATTATGTTTTAGGTTAAGTTTGATGCAGCCAGACCTGTCATCTTTTATCTATCTATTCCTTTGCTTAGGGGCTGTTCTTGCGGCTTGTACTTCTGAGATAAGATCTTGAACCCTGTTTTCTATTCTACTTTTGATTCAGTTTTATGACATCTATTTCAGCTATGTCTTGTGTTTCATCTGATATGTCTGAGTAGATCCCTAGTTAGATAACTTGTGAACATATCGAACTTGTAGTTAAAGCTTGTATGAACTTTTGGATTCACAACGATAGATGGTCTCTTAAGTTTTTGCCATAGATAGTTTTCGTGACGACAGTTGGTTAGCTATGCATTAGTGATTTGAGTTCTAGAACGGTTTTTAATTAGATCTTGACCAGTTGTTTTATCTGCTTTGATTGATTTCCTGAGAAGTTCCCTAGACCTGACGCTTTCCTCCTATTGATTACATCTTCTATTTACTTTTCTGCATTGTCATTTCAATACTTCTTTATTGCTTAGCTGGATTTGAAACGAACACGTCTATTGTGAAACCACAGAGTCTTTGTGGATTCGACCCCTAAGTACTACCGTGATCTTATAATTTGAGAGAGTAGCTCTGAGGGATAGTTTGAGCATATCAATACATCCAAGCATTAAGATCAAGTTCAATGATAGTTCGTAAAGCCCTATAACTCAACTCAAGCAGGTTATAACACAATACTCGTCTAGGCCAGTGCAAGCGAGTTTACAACACTTGTGATGCTCTAAAACGCCTAGGGTCAATTGCAAGTTAATTACTCAAGCAATATGCATTAAGAACAAGTCTAGAATGAAGAACAAAGATGAATAATTCCAGATCTAACAACCAAACAAATCGACCACATGAATCCCCTTTGAAACCCTTTAAACCCAACAAGTAAACTACTCACACATACACAAGCAAATCAAAGCCATGGATAATAGATTGAATAAACTTAAGAGTATGAGAAAAAGGTTTATAAATCTGATCTTAGGTACAGAGGAGATGAATCTTCTTCCTTAAACAAGTAGTAAACAAAGACTAGAGAGAAGAGATGAGAGGAAAGGAGAGGCAGCGACTTCAATGACTTGGTGCGGCGGCAAATGTAGCTTCAATGGTGGTGAGGCTTCTCCTTAGGGTTCTCAGATCTCTATGAGTGTATTAGGCTAGAGGCACACGAAATATTCTTAGGGTAGTGAAGGCACACCTTTGAAATTAGGTTAAATGAGTATTTATAGGCTTCAGGGTTGGTTTAGGGCTTCATTGGGCCTTGGGAGTCACTTAAGGAAACTTGGGGACGCCTAACTTCTTACCGGTCATGAGCCTTGTGACCGGTCATTCCAAGAGAGGAGGCATCGGTCACGAGCCCTCGTGGCCGGTCATGCTAAGAAGGCTCAGACCGGTCACAACGCTTGTGGCTGGTCGAGACATGGCTTCGGACCATATCTACCAAAGGACTGAAGGGATTGCATTGATTCTTGTCCGAGGTGAATCTTAACACTTTGGCTTTCCATAGACACCATGAACTCCAAATTTTTTGGTCTTGGGAAGTCCTTCAAGAGATGTTATACTTCTGGTGGTCTGAAACTGTGTAGAAAACAGGTTTTCCTTGACATTTTGCCTTAAATCCTTTAAAATCTTCTTGAACCTTAAAATTCTTGATAACTAGTTCCTTTTGCATGAAATCATTCCAAACTCTCCTCAAATCATAATAATATAAGAGTTAAAAGTGGTAAAAGTACGATGTTATCAACTCCCCTAAACTTAAACTTTGCTTGTCCTTAAGCAAACAAGAAAGTAAAGTCATGGAAAAGAGGTTTTGAAATCAAGCCTTCGCACTCCTCGTCACCTTGACCTTAGAACCTACTTTATGTACTTGTCCCATGAGAGGCTTCAACATCCTTTACTCTTAGTCCACGGTCCAAAGGACTTTTTGAAATCACCATTGTCATCTCTTTACATGGATTAAGCAGAAAATAAAGGTGGTCTTACCTAGGGGATACCAGCCAAAGGACATGTCGATCCAATCCAAGACAAGACGTTCTTTGCATGGTTTCTCTCCTCTCTCTTTTCTCGCTTCCACGGGATCGATTTTTCCCTACTTTTCTAGGGTATCATTTTATTTTTTCTATCGATCCCTTGCTCCTTTTCTTTGGA
Source organism: Barbarea vulgaris (assembly GCA_963667165.1). NCBI lineage: Eukaryota > Viridiplantae > Streptophyta > Magnoliopsida > Brassicales > Brassicaceae > Barbarea > Barbarea vulgaris. The sequence continues at coordinate 8,369,051 of OY763888.1, read as the reverse complement.
CTTAGGCTTCTGCAAGGTTTCGAAAGATGTACGGGTTTACGCACCACCATATTGCTCGGTCACATCCGCCTTTGTCCTTTTTCTTTTCTTTTTGTGGATACAAGTCTCCATGAGGTTCCGAAAGATGTAAGGGTTTACGCACCAAATCCCTCCGTCGCATCAACTCATATCCGTTTTTTCTTTCTTTTCTTTTCTTTTCTTTTCTTCTTCCCTTTTTTTTTTATTTATTTATTTTTTTTTTTTTAGAGTACTGAAGGGAATAGAGAGGGGAATCATACTTTGTGAAGTAGTGCAGTGTCTTGTGTGGCTCGAAGAGGTCTCGTTCGATGTATATCCAACCCCTAAGTGAGAAATTGAGAGTCCGGTTAGGTTATAATAAGGGTTAGAGACAACGTTGCATCATCATGTTATTCAGTAGAAAGAGACTTTCAGAATGTTGACTCAGCTCATAGTCTTTCCTAATCGGTTCTGTAGTCAAGCATAATCGAGAGTAATAAGAGTGTTAATCCAAATATGATCATCCGTTAGATAGGATCATGATTCCCTACTTGTTTTGACTCAATAAAAACGAAGGTAGGAGAAAATTTTACTAGATAAAAACGTTACGAAAATCGATGGAAAAATGTGGAAAAATGTTTCAAGTCAACAAAATAGAGAGTAGCATTAGTATAAGATAGAACATCCCACCCCATTAGCATTAGTATAAGATAGAACATCCCACCCCGTCCTCGGTGGGAAAAAGAAAGAGATGAGGATGAAAAATCGAATGAAAAGGATTCAGAGTTTAAGAACAATGTCACCTTGATGGAATCGAGTTATCTCCCTTAGACTCAATCGACAATTCAAGTTTTGTCTTTAGGTCGATGGTGGTAATGACGTGTTAACTAACCGTTGATCTTTTGTTGCTTGTCATCGAGAACTTGGCTTAGTTCATCGAATTTTGGTTGTGAATCTCTACTTGCATCCTTCCTGAGACAAAACCATAAAAACCATCAATAGTCTTAAGAAAAAATATAATAAAACATATCTAAGATAGAATGGTGGTGGTGGGTGATGGTGAAATGGAGGTGGTGATGTCTCGTTGTTGTCCATGTGGCCACGGTCGAGATCTTGGTCGTGGTGATCGGATGGTTAGAACTGCATGGTCAGAAGTCTGCATGCGGTCATTGGAATGGAATAGTGGGATGGATGAATGTGGTGGAGCGGCTACCGGAGAGAGACCGTCCCATGGATGCTTGGCCGCACCGGTCACACATGGTGTGGCCGGTCTAGGCGCTTATGGCGCCATCGGTCACTAGAGACTCGGCCAGTGATGTTCGTCTCGTTCCTTCGTTGCAGCTTTCGTTCCTTCCATGGTTCTTGATGTTTCTTTGCCGCTTCCTGATGCGTGTGATATTATGCTTCAATCTTTTACCTCAAAAGAAACACACGACTACTGCAAGTGTACAGTTAAACGTATGTAGTATTTAAGGATCAATCCCGCAGAGAGCACTAGCTAACACGGAATGAATGCAATTAAAGAGTTCTTGCTAAGTAAATGATATGAAAGGGGTTTGTTTTGGGTTTTTCTAATGACTAAGTAATGAAACAAGAAAGCAAATAACTAACTAATGTAAAGAAATGAGACGAAGCGTTGGGCGTCTAGGGTTATCACAGGGTCTTCATGGTTCTAAACTTGATAGGTAGGTAAGATCTTATGCAAGTAACTAATGTTTTAGTCTAGGTTCTCAACTACGAACACAAATTTACAAACAAACTATGGTTGATAGAATGAAAGTCTAAAATACTCGTACTCTGTTACTCAACTCAGGCAGGCAACAATGCACGTATCAAAGCATTACAAACGGGTTCGATAAGTTCACAAAGCTCCATGACTTAACATTCGCCGGCCATGGCGCAAGGCTTCGGTAACACTATGTCCGAGAGATAGGTTTACACGGTTGATGCTCATACTCTCTAAGCGCAGCTTGGTGATCAGTTCAAGCAATTGATAACATCGTATTTTAACCTATGATAGCTATCGTTTTCTTATGATTTTGAGAGGAGATTGGTGTTAAAATTTGGCAAAAGAGCCATTTATTACTCATTTCAGGTTTAAGAAGGTTTTGAAGGGTTTTAGGAAAAATGGACCAAAGGAGGAGGAAAACCTGTTTTTAGACATTTTTAGATCACCAAATGTATGGCACCTTTTGAGGGACTTTCCAATACTAAATTTTGGAGTTATTGGTGTCTATGGAATGCAAGAAGTGTCAAGATTTACCTCGTACAAGAATCAATGCAATCCCTTCAGCCGTTTGGAAGATATGATCCGACAAGTGAAGCCCTTCCACTACCGGTCACAAAGGGCCGTGACCGGTCTCGACATTCTTGGCACGACTGGTCATGAGGGGTCGTGACCGGTGCCTCCCCTCTTGACATGACCGGTCACAATCCATGAGGACTACTACCGCGGCTTCGAGGATGGTTGTAATGATTCCTCCAAAACTCGAGGTTGCCTTCAGAACGGTGCAAACCACCGCTTCATGTTTTACCTTAACCAATCGCCTGGCGAGAAGCGCAGTATAGTTGATCCTACTTTCAAGACAAGGAGCTCTTCTCCAAGGATTTAATTCTGAGCGGTCCTTGAGAAGATGGTACGGACGAGAAGCTTGTGGGCGCATCAGATGGCCGGGTGCGTGATGGTGGAGGACTTGGTATGGCCGCTAATGAAATTTCCTTGTCCAATGTCATCCCATACATCATGAAAGCTTTCCGGTCCAAAATCTATCGGGTCTTGATATTCAACACCCAATGCCTCGCACAGCCGCGTAATGGAGATTGAGAAGCTTTTACCGTGAATGGTAAAGTAAACGACTCTGTCTCTAGCCGTCGGGGCGTGCGAGTTGGGATAAGCGAGTGAGACTGTGGCAAGGAGCTGGCGCGTTTCCTCTTCATAAATCTCTTGGCGCACAGATTCCTTGAATGTGTGGAGTCCTAAAGCGTCCAAGAGCCATTTGATATCGTCACTCAACCCAAGTGTATCCAATGCGGTGTAATCCACTCGCAAACTCGGTGTGAGATTGAATTTATCAGGATATGCTTGGTAATCAACATCATCACGCAATGCTTGACCGACAAACTACATCGGGACATCAATGGTCCTAGGGTGCTCGCGGTGTGCACGTAGCGAGCGGCGTATGATCTTGCCTCGCAAAGGGGACGGTACTAGGGACATGAGTAAGAACTCATCGTCTTCCTCTTCCTCGTTCTGTCTTTATTTGTTCGGTGATGCTTGATCCGAGGCACTTGCTCTCGCTTTTCCTTTCCCTTTGTTCCTAGTGCTCGGCTTGTCATGAATCCACTTCGTTTGTTGCTCCTTATCATTGCAACCAATGCAGAGTGTGTCTTGTCGTATGCGTTGAGAATCTATGGGCAATGCACCTATCATATAACAAAAATTTTACACAAGTTAACAATTTGGTTGACAAACCAATGGTAATCTTTTGCATACGAATTTTCGTTCACAACGAGGGATTACCGAGTCAAGATATATAAATCCAAAGTTAGAATCGAGAAATCAAATAGGGATTTTAATTTCCGGGTTCGTAACAATTTTTGCAAAGTGTAGACATCAAAATCGAATTTACCATCTAAATTAGTTACCAAACTTTAGCAACGCCAAAATCAAATTCCATTAACTACTAACCATCAAACTCCAAGGGTTACATTACTAGAGGCATATCTATAGACTTTCTACCTAATTTCACTAACAATTGCTAATGAATCAAGAGAAATTAGAGATACCTTTCTTTAAGAGCAAGAAGGATATTAGAAATTGAGACACATACCTTGAGTATTTGTAGAAAAGAGTTGGAGATTTGTATTCTCCTAATGATAGTGATTATGATTCACTAATCAATTTAATAAAGCTCCAAATTTGAAAAATTTAATTAGAAAAATTTGGATCCTAGGAATTCTTATCTCTCTAGAGAGTGGAAGAGATGATAAAGCTCCTTTGAATATTTAGAATCCTATTTTAAAATCCAAAAAGTGTTTATAACTTAAAGGGAGGCTTTAGTTTGGGAAGGAACTTACCTCTGGGCCCCACTGGATATTGGAAATTTTCCAAAAGAAGACTAGAAGCGGTTTCTTCCCGGACAAGCTACCGTCGCGTGGCTAACGGGAATGGCCGGGTCTCGTTGCAAACGGTTCGAGTCATCGGGCAGAAACGCGTTCTCGAGGCTTGGAGTCGAGTTGCCAAGACTCGGGGTGAAGAAGTGCTCCACCGGTAACGAGGGGACGTGACCGGTTGTGGGTCTCTTGAGGGCACCGGTCACGATAGGGTGTGACCGGTAGCGGGTCTCCTTGGGTCGTGACCGGTCGCATGTCCTTCGTGCACTTGGTCCTTGGCCTAGTTTGCGCTGGATTTCCTTCTCTCCCTCCATGTTTTCCACAGCTCGGGTGGCTCGGAGGTCAGGTGGTACATGACGGCTTGGTGCGTGGGACGCAGCAGGTCGCGGCACGAGACAGAACGTGTCACAGCATGGGACACAACCGGGTCGCGGTACGGGATAGGACAGGTCACGGTACGGGGCAGGGACAGGTCGTGGTACGAGGCACAGACAGGTCGCGGTACAGGACACGGCAGGGACAGGACAGGATGCGGTACGGGACACAGACAGGTTGCGGCACAGGACACGGCCAGGAAAGGACAGGTCGCGGGATGGGACACAGACAGGTCACGACACAGGAAGAAGTCAGACGCGGTATGGGAGAGCTCTCGACACCGGTCACAAACGGCCATGACCGGGCTCGCCCTTCCCCACACGATCGGTCACGAGTAGGTGTGACTGGTCCGGGCCTCCTTGACGCCACTGGTCACGGGTTTTGTGACCGGTCTCGTCTCTCTTTCTCGAGCGGTCACACACCTTGTGACCATTCTGGATGCTCGGCTCGGCTCGGTGCGGACTTTTGGCAGAGGTCACATGGTGCGACCAATCTGTGGCCTTCTACATAGGGCTATATGATGCTCTTACCACCAAAACGAACTTCACATCCTCTCTTTTCCGTCTTTTTGTTCTTTTTTTTATTTTCTTTATTTCTATTTTCTTTTCTTAATTTTATAAAACCTGAAATGGAAAAACAAAAACAAAAACAATAGCAAAGTAAAATAATGCTAAAACAAAAATGAAAATGAAAAACTTATGAATGGGTTGCCTCCCACTAATTGCACTTGTTTAGCATCGTTGGCTCGACGGTTGTGCCTTTTAGGCTTGAGAAGAAGAAGTAGCCTCAGAATTCATCGTTCCATTGTCTCCTTTAACATCTTCGTAGTTGGCTCCTGTTTCAATCACATGTTGTCCTTTAGCTGCGGTTTAGAAAACTTCTGCCGTGAGGAGGACTTCCTTGGTGTGCCTTATCATCTCCTGGATATGTTCCTTGCTTTCCTTTCTTAGCTCGGGAGGAACTATGGTTTTGATCTTGGAAATTTGAGGTTGCTTGGGTAGCTTGGTATGTAGCCTCTTGCTCTTCCTATAAGTCCATCGGGGTCTCACCTTGATCTTACCAACCTCAGGATCCAGATAATCGATGCTAGATGAACTTGGGCATGGAGACGTAGCCATGGGAAACGTCAGATAGGAAGTTTTCCTATTGATGTTCACAAAGATTGTCCTCTTGTTGTTATGGTTTATGACAGCACCAATTGTATCAAGAAACGGTCTTCCCAAAATCCAAGGTCTCTCGGTTCTTTCATCCATCTCAACGATGTGAAAGTGTGTGGGGATTATACATTCTTCAACTACTAGTTGTAAGTCACGAACTAGACCGTCCGGGGTTTTCTGAGATGAGTCTCCGAATACCAAACTTAGGTTGGAGGGAGATACGTCTCGTAACCCAAGCTTTTCTGCAACATTCCTAGACATAACATTAACATTAGCACCAGAATCACAAAGAGAGTTAGAGAATTCGATGCCTGTTATGGAGCAGGAGCAAACAAAACCTGGGTCTTCTACTTTTGGTAGTCTCCATAGGGGGTAGGGTTTTGTCTCGTGCTCTCTTGCCATGCTAGTTGTGCGGAGCTTGTCTTTGTTGGAGTCAAAGAGGGGTACCAATGCTCCTGCTTCACGGGTAGTGAAGGTTGGCACGGTAGAGATAGCATTGCAATACGCCTTTGGATTCTCCTAGGGTTTCCCCGGAAGTACTCCGGTTTGCCTTCTTATGGCGCTTGCGGTTTGAGCGACTTGGATATCTATCTTCTTAACATGGGAGGAGAGGCTCTCGAATTTCCCAGTAAGATCATTATAGACATTGTCAATCTTCACCTGGGTGTCGCTAGACTCCTTTTGGTGTGAAGTGAGCAGTTGCTGAATCATTGCCTCAAGTCTATTGATTTGAGAACTAGGTACTTGGACCGTAGCTTGGAAAGGCTGCTTGTTGTTGTTAAAAGGGGCGCTCGGCTAAAAACTCCGGTTGCCACCAAAGTTGTTGGTTTGAAAAGGTTTGGATTGTGGTGGATAAGTTTGATCCTCGGGGTTCCCACGTTTTGGATCATGTAATAAAGGTTAGAAGAGTTTCTAAAGTTATTGTTAAACTTGTTACCGTAACCTCGGTTCTGGTAGTATCCTTGAGTTTCAACATAGTTTACTTCGTCCTTCTAACAAAATGATTCATAAATCTCCTGGGATGGCTCCATGCATTCCTCTTCAACGGTTTCACATGCATTCACGGCTCGATGTTGGTTCCTTAGAAGTTACCCCATTATGTTCTTAATCTCGGTGAGTTGTTTAGACTCGGCCTCGTTAGAACGGTTAGTCCTATCAAAGTGGGTACAAGAGTTGCTACTACTTGCGGAGAGGTTCTCAAGGAGGGCTCGTCCTTCTTGAACATTTTTGGTTATGAAATCTCCATTGCTGGCCGTGTCGAGTGAAAGCTGAAACTTAGGGTGTAAGCCTCTATAGAAAGTACTAAGAAGGTTACCTCCACTGAAGCCATGGTGAGGAAAATCTCGTTTATAGTCCTTAAAGCGTTCCCATGCTTCATAGAAAGGCTCAACCGGTCCTTGTTGAAAGCCTTGAAGCTTGTTTCAAAGAGAGTTGGACCTTGAGTTCGTGTAAAAGTAGTAGAGAAAGGTTGATTTGCATCCTTCCCAACTAATGATCGATCCTGGTGGTAAGGACTTCAACTATCTATCAGCCTTGTCGGCTAGAAAGAAAGGGAAAAGCTTACACTTTAAGTAATCATCATGTACACCATTGGCTTGGGTTGTACTACAAATTTCCTAGAAAAGATCGATGTGGTCCATAGGGTGTTCCGTGGAGAGATCATGGAACTGGTTTTGCTTCACCAAGGTGATGATTTGAGGTTTGATCTCATACACATGTCTCAGTGGTTTGGGAACTCGTATGGCCGCCCCGATTATGCAGATATTGGTTCGGCACATCAAAGTCGGCTATCGTACAGTTCTGGTTGGCACGCCTAAGAGGAGGTACATAGGGGGCTTTTCTAGCACCATTAGCAGGTTGTGGTGCGTTGACAACTTGAGGAGGCTGAGGGGGAGGAACATTGATGTTGTCTCCTACGCCTAAGGGGTTCTCTTCACGAGGGGCAGGCTCGTGATCTTCTTCGACAGGTTCGAAGATGGGGTTACCATCTTCGTCTTGCAGCTTTTGTCCATGTTCATCAAGGACAAGGGCTCGTTGGAATGGTTCAAGGTCAAGGGCACCACGTACTTGGTTTCCTTATTCTGCCATAACTTGTTATCTCCGAAGTCTTCTAAGCTCACGTTCTAGTCGATCAATGTTTGGCTCCCAGTCACGCACTGCAAAGATCCAAAGACAAAAACCTAAAAGGGAACAAAGAGGTTATCAAGAAACAAAGTAAAAAATAAATAAAACTGAAAGATTCAAATGAAAAGTTCAAAGTATCTTCGCGAGAAATCTTATCAAATTCAATGGGCAGCTAGTTACTCCCCAGCAACGGCACCAAAAAGCTTGATGCGTGTGTTATTTTGCTTCAGTCTTTTACCTCAAAAGAAACACACGACTAATGCAAGTGCACAGTTAAACGTATGTAGTATTTAAGGATCGATCCCACAGAGAGTACTAGCTAACACGGAATGAATGCAATAAAAGAGTTTCTGGCTAAGACAATAATATGAAAGGGGTTTTGTTTTGGGTTTTCTACTGACTAAATAAATGCAACAAGAAAGTAAATGAATCGGTTGTAAAGTAATATGAGGTAACGTTGGGCGCCTAGGGTTATCTCGGAGTCATCATGGTTCTTAAACAAATGAGATGCTAGGTAATATGCGAATGCTAATGACTTTAGTCTAGGTTCTCAACTACAAACACAAAAGAACAAACAACCTATGGATAATATGTTGAATGTCTAAGATCCCCGAACTCCGTTACTCTACTCACGTAGGCAACGACGCATGGTTCAAAGCATTAATAACGAGTTTGATAAGTTCACAAAGCTCCATGACTCAACTTCCGCAGGCCATGACGCGAAGCTTCAGTAAAACTATGTACGAGAGCTAGGTTTACGTGATCAGCGCTCCTATTCTCTAGGTTCAGTGCTTGGTGATCAGTTCAAGCAATATGCATTAAGATAGAGATGTCCCAAGAGATACCTAATATGAGACTATGGTTCAGACCTAACAACCTAAATGAATCTAACCATGAATTCCCCTTGAATCTAACCATAATAAACAACATCATAAACGATTCAAATATATCAAAGGGGTTCAAAGGAAACTTCTCAATAGAAGTCACAGAAGATAACTTTTCTCACACAAAGCAAACAGAAGATGTAGAAAGAGATAAAGGAGAAGAGAGGTGATAGAACTTCGATAGAGGAGGCGACGAGAGGGGCTTTTGGAGGAGGCGGCTCTTGTCTCTGGAAGCTTAAAACCAGTTCTCTAGGTTATGTTTAGGGTTCCACACGCTGAAGTTAGGTTTAGGAGGAGTATTTATAGGGTCTTGGGCTTAGGAAACCGGATTAGGGCTTTCGGGACAAAACTACGTAGTTTCATTAAGTAACAAAGTCGAGACGTCAATACCGGTCACGGGGGTTTATGGCCGGTCGTTCCAAGACGTGCTGTACCGGTCACGACCTTGTGTGGCCGGTCGCATCGAGAAGGTCTTGACCGGTCATGGTACCTTGTGACCGGTGTCGACTGGGCTTCACTCAACGAGGCGTATCTCCCAAACGGCTGAAGGGATTGCTCTGATTGTTCTTCGAGATGAAAATTGACACTTCTGGCTTTCCATAGACATCAAGAACTCTCAAATTTTGTATCGGGAATTCCCTCAAAAGATGTCGTACTTCTGGCAGTTTGCAGCTGTCCGAAAATGTGATTTACTTAGCCTCTTTGTCCACTTTGCTCACAAACTCATAAATAAATCCTGGAGGCTCAAATGGTGGGAAATGCCTTCAAAGTATCCATAATCACTTGCTTTCTCCTTTAGAAACCTATTAAAACATTGGAAAATTGGGCCAAAATACAATGTTATCAATCGACACCCACCATTGGTGGCGATCGACACCAAGCCCCATCCTCTGGATCAACTTTGGCGAGATTTGTGCGATGCTGATGTGGCTGATGTAGCTACACCTCATCCACCTTGGTATGCCGGCATAAAAAACTACCTTGCTGCGGAGTGTGAACCAGATAAGTTCACGGGGTACGCTAAACAGAAATTCCAGCGCGAACTCAGGCGGTACTATTGGGATGAACCTTACTTGTATAGGTATTCCGACAGAATCTACAGGCGGTGCATTGCTGAAACAGAAATGCAAGATATGTTATTCCACTGTCATGGATCCGAGTACGCAGGACATTTTGCTATCTTTAAGACAGTGTCCAAGGTTCTTCAGGCAGGCTTTTGGTGGCCAACTATGTTCAAAGATGCTCATTTATTCGTTTCTCAATGTGATGCTTGTCAGCGAAAAGGGAAGATCAGATAACGACATGAGATGCAACAGAACTTCATCATGGAAGTTGAAGTGTTTGATTGTTGGGGCATCCACTTCATGGGACCTTTTCCCTCCTCCTATGGGCATCAATATATCTTTGTTGTTGTAAACTACGTGTCTAAATGGGTAGAAGCCATCGCCAGTCCGACCAATGATGCTTCTGTGGTTCTTAAGCGGTTTAAGACCATTATCTTCCCTCGTTTTGGAGTGCCTCAAATTGTGATAAGTGACGGTGGTTCTCACTTTATCAACATGGTCTTTGAGAAGTTGTTGAGGAAACATTGAGTACATCATTGAGTTGCTACTCCTTATCACCCTCAGACAAGTGGTCAGGTCGAGGTTTCCAACAGGCAGATTAAAGAAATTCTTGAAAAAACTGTTACCACGACTAGGAAAGATTGGTCTGCAAAGTTGGATGATTCGCTATGGGCATAAAAAACCGCATTCAAGACACCTCTGGGAACTACATCATTTCATTTGCTTTATGGGAAAGCATATTGATATATTACGGTTTTTATGTATTATAACTAAGGTTTTCAATAGGTTTTGGAGTCTTTTCTTTAATTTTAGATTCTTTTAGTCTCCTATCGAGTCTTTACAGGTTTTAGGTTTCTTTGGAGGAAACTTTGGTGGTTAATGAAGAAAATACGGATTTGGAGATGAAGAAATCATGTCGAAGCCTCAGAAGTATGACATCCGTTAGAGGTCTTTCCGATATCGGATGGAGATGAATTTGGAACACAAGATAGCCATTTGCGTTAGATTTCATTTGAAACTGGTCCCATGTCATTCTCATTCTTGGTTCAAGAGTTATCCCCGTTTTACTGAAGACATGTCAATCTGGCAAGCAAATGAAGCTGATGCAGAGTTAAGACCAGATCGATCGATCCGGGATCAGATCGATCGATCCAGAATTGCCGAGAGTTTTCCAGATCGACCAGAGGTGCCAGATCGATCGTTCCTGACCAGATCGACCGTCCCACACCTAGAACGATCGATCTTGCCTTAAAACGCCTAGATCGCCAAAACCGCAGAAAAAGGAAATTTCAGTTTTTCCTAAAAGATTTCGACCTAACTTGTGTTTTTTCCTATATATACTTATTCATAGTAATTGTTTAGTCTACGCATTATTTTCTATTGGGAGCTTTTGGGAGAAGATCTCTGGACCTATTTGACATCTCTGAGAAGATTTCTGAACCCTTTTGGATTTCTTATTCTATTGATTATGAGTTCTTCTTCATCTCTTTATTGGTTCTCTTTTTCCATGTCTGAGTAGTCTCCTAGTTAGGTTTAGGGTTTCAAGGGGATATATGAATCATTGAATTAGACATAGATAGGGATTTATCTTAGGATTCTTCATCTATTGTTGAAATTATTGCTGGAACTTGATTAGCTACCTAGTTTCACATCTTAGGTTCTTTGACCCATCAAAAGTGTTAGTTTAAAGGCCTGAAAGAACATAGATGAGCGGTGTGTCCTTAGCCAACGAGAGCTGATGTTAAGGCACCCCGTGAACATATCAAACCTACTTGATAATGCTTGTTTAGAATTTTAGATTCAAACGAGAGTTTAGATACTTAGGTTGCTAGATAAAGTAATTGATACCATGAGAGTGGATTGGTTATACATTCAAGTTTGAGTTCTAGACTCTGCTTATTAGTTCCCTGGATAGTTGTCTGATTCATGATCTATGAATTCCTGAGAACAACCTTTGACCTAGCGCTTTTTTATATTGATCTTTATATTTGTGTTCACTAGATGGCCTGATGCGAATTAGTTCTGCTGCATGTAAAATTGCATGTCCCCAAGCTGAGATCGGGAGTTTTGATCTCATTAGTAATGGTCTAGCTATTAGCTGAATACGTTTTATAAATGATTCTGCTAGACCGTTTTGTGTATGTACATGTGCCACAGAATGTTCAACACTTACCCCATGGACATACAGTAATCATTAAAAGCTTGGGACGTGAATTCACCAGCATTATCTAGACGTATAGTCTTTAGTGGAAAATCTGGAAAGTGTGCCTTTAGACGGATTATTTGTGCAAGCAATCTTGCGAATGCTAAATTCCGTGTGGATAATAAACAAACGTGTGACCATCTCGTGGATGCATCAATAAGTACCATAAAATATCTGAATGTCCCACATGGTGGGTGAATTGGTCCACAGATGTCACCTTGTATTCTTTCCAGAAAGTTCAAAGTTTCTTTGTTTACTTTTGCTGGTGATGGCCTTACTATGAGTTTCCCTAGTGAACATGCTTCACACGTGAGATTCTTTGGGATAACTCTTCTTTCTTTCAATGTGTGCCCATAAGTATTTAGTAATAATTTCCGCATCATGTTTGTACCGGGATGGCCAAGCCGGTTATGCCATAAAGTGAAATTTTCGGAAAACTCCTTGTTTACCGAGGCATTTGCTTCTATCATATTAATCTTAGCACAGTAAATGCCTGTAGATATGGCCGATATGGTTTCAAGGATTTTCTTATGGTCATTGGCGAGTTCATATATCATTAGGAATTCTCTATTCCCATCGCCTTTTGTCTCAATATGTAGACCATTCATACGAATGTCTTTAAAACTCAATAGGCTCCTCTTTGAGCTCGGTGAGTATATGCATCAGAAATTTCTAGATGTGTATCCTTAGGTAATAATACATTTTCTTGACCATATCCTTCTATTAGATTTGCCACACCGGCTATGGTACATATATTGGCACTTTTGAGTATAATATTCTCTTATTCAAATCGAAATAATATCAAATAAATTCAAAACATAAATCCAAAGATAACATGCAATCCGTAAAACATAAAGAAAATAAAACACCAAATCAAAACATAAAACTCAAATGTCGAAAACATTCTATTCTTTGAGACAATCAGAAGTCTCGTATTCCATTAAGTCATCTTGCTCGTGATCGAAATCATCGTCATGGTCCTGATGGACTAAGTTAGCTTCCGGATTCTTTCCTTTGAGGCTCTCTTGATAGAGATCACATAAATACTTGGGCGTTCTACACGTCTTTGCCCAATGGTTCTCCATTCCACATCGATGGCATCCAGATTTATTGTTTGAATTTTGTGGCTGTGGAAAATTGCCACGGCCTCTTCCTCGGCCTCGGTTAGATTCGGGTTGATACCCACGGCCCCTACCTTGTCCTCGGCCGTATGGACTGTAGCTGCGGCCACGTCCTCCTTGCCATCTCCCACGTCCATTGCCTCGGCCTCTTCCTCGGCTATTAAAACCTTGTTGGACGTGGTGTGTTTCTTTCTTTTCCTCAGCGGCCACATGGGCTTCAGGTAATGGGGTTGATCCGGGAGGTCTTAACGAACTATTTCTCAGCAATAGCTCGTTGTTTTGCTCAGCTAGCAACAAACAAGCGATCAGACTTGCATATGTATCAAAGCCCTTTTCACGATATTGCTGTTGGAGCAACACGTTACTTGTGTGGAACGTGGAGTATGTCTTTTCAAGCATCTCCTCATCAGTGATTTTCTCACCACACAATTTCAATTTTGATACGATTTTAAACAGGGCTGAGTTGTATTCATCCACAGATTTAAAGTCCTGGAATCTCAAATTCCTCCAATCATACATAGCCTTTGGAAGCATCACCGTTCTGTGATGATCATATCTCGTTTTCAATTCATTCAAAAGTGCTAGAGGATTTTTGATAGTCAAGTACTGATCCTTTAGACCCTCAGCAAGATGATGGCGAATTATAGAAATTGCCTTGTATCTATTTCGCTCATTCTCATTGTTATTATCAATGATACAATCGCCAAGTCCCTTAGACTTTAGGGTTATCTTGGTATCCAACGCCCACTGTAAGTAATTTTCTCCCGAAAGAGTGAGGGCAGCATATTCCAAACTTTGGATGTTCGACATCTGAAGTTTATTCATCACATTCTCTTAATAATCACAAAAATTTCAATGTTCATGCATGGTGTAAAAACGATTTATGCGATCATAAAATATTTCTAGCAATTTAGCAAAATCGAGTTACATGATCAATGATAGGTTATTATGCAACCTAAATATATATATATGTTGATCGGATTTTAGTTTGGTGACAATTCTCATGCTATCAAATTTCAATCAGTAATATCATGCATCATAAACATCAATCAACGAAATCAAACAATTTAATGCGGAATTAAGGTTAAGGTTTATGCGCAATTTCCATATTAGGGTTTCATAATTATTTAACCAGATTTAAGATTTTATCGTGAAATCATCAAACAAGTATCAATCAAATTTCAATCAAGAATATCCGGGTCTCATGACCCTCCAGCAAACATGCAATAATATTTAGAACTTATATTTAGATTTTAGAGTTTCCTAGTTTGACTAGGATTTACCGATTTCAGGGTTTTAGGGTTTCCTAGTTTGACTAGGATTTACCGTTTTCAGGGTTTTAGAGTTTTAGGGTTTATAGATCTTACCTTTAGAAATCTGATTGATGAATGGTGCTTGTCTTCTTCTAGTTCGCCGTAACCTTGGTAGGCTGTATGAACTTTGCTTTGTTCGGCGGCGAGATTAGGGTTTTAGGTTCGCCGGTTTCTAGCTAGGGTTTTAGAACAATCGCGCTGATAACGTCGATTCATGCGTGAGCTCGTAATGCGCTTTGGATGTTGCCTCGTTAAAACCTTTCCCGAGAAAAACCCAATGGGACAAAACCCGAGATAAGGAAAAAGAGTACAACACGCATTACTCCCCCTGTTCTGAACCTCACTGAATGTCTTTCAATCTTCGCATTCCAATCTGATGTATAAGCTTCTTGAATGTCGAGGTCGGTAGAGACTTGGTAAATAAGTCCGCGGAATTCTCACTTGAACGGACTTGCTGGACTTGCACTTCTCCATCTTTCTGTAAATCATGCGTGAAAAAGAACTTTGGTAAAATGTGCTTCGTCCTGTCTCCTTTTATATAACCGTCTTTGAGTTGAGCGATGCATGCGGCATTGTCCTCGTATAATATGGTTGGTTCCTCTTTGCCTTCGGTCAATCCACAATCAGTTCTAATGTGTTGGGTCATCGACCTCAACCAAACACATTCACGGCTGGCTTCATGTATTGCCAAAATCTCTGCATGATTGGACGATGTAGCAACAAGAGTTTGCTTCATTGATCGCCAAGATATAGCCGTGCCACCATGTGTAAAAACATAACCTGTCTGTGATTTAACATTATGTGGATCTGAAAGATAACCTGCATCAGCAAGACCAATCAAACTATCTTTGTTTTGGTTAGTATAAAATAAACCTAAATCTTTCGTTCCTTGTAGGTAACGAAGTATATGCTTTATCCCGTTCCAGTGCCTTTGGGTTGGACATGAGCTAAATCTTGATAGTAAGTTCACGGCAAAACATATGTCTGGTCTAGTGTGGCTCGCTAGATACATTAAAGCTCCTATGGCACTTAGATATGGCATTTCGGGACCAAGGACTTCTTCATCGTCCTTCTTTGGACCAAATGGATCTTTATCCAAATCTAATGATCTCACAACCATGGGGCTAGATAATGGGTGAGATTGGTCCATATTAAATCTCTTGAGTACCTTTTCTGTATATGCCATTTGATGCACAAGGATTCCATTAGACATGTACTCAAGCTGTAATCCCAAACAGAATTTTGTTTGTCCTAAGTCTTTCATCTCGAATTCTTTCTTTAGATATTCGACTGTTTGGGTAATCTCTCCAGATGTTCCTATCATATTCAGGTCGTCTACATACACCGCGATGATTACAAACCCCTTTGGCCTATTCTTTATGAATACACACGGATTTATGGGGTTGTTCTTATAGCCCTCTTTGACGAGATATTCACTCAGTCTATTATACCACATACGACCTGATTGTTTCAATCCATAAAGACTTTTGTTCAACTTTATACAATATTGTTCTCGAGAACCTTCTTTGTCTTTGAGCTCAATACCTTCTGGAATTTTCATATAAATCTCATTATCCAGTGGACCATATAAGTATGCGGTTACAACATCCATTAACCGCACATCCAAATTTTCTTTTATAGCCAGACTTATTAGGAATCTAAAAGTTGCTGCACCCACCACAGGGGAGTATGTCTCCTCATAATCTATTCCTGGTCTTTGCGTGAATCCTTGTGCTACAAGCCGTGCTTTATGTCTCACGATTTCATTATGTTCATTTCTTTTCCTCACAAAGACCCATTTGTGTCCAACTGGTTTAATATCGAATGGTGTCCTTATGATCGGACCAAACACATTCCTCTTCTTTAAAGAGTTTAACTCCACGTTTATAGCTTCTTTCCATTTAGGCCAATTTTCTCTTTGAGTGCACTCATATATTGACGTGGGTTCTAGATCCTCGCATGTGTCCATTATTTCAAGTGCTACCTTATATGCAAATATTTCATTGATGTCGACATCTTTTCTGTTCCATTGTTTTCCAGACATGACATAATTCGTTGAGATCTCATTATTGTCAAGAACTTCAGGACCATGAGGCTCGGCGTCCCGAGCATCATTGTTTGGCTCCTTTGGTTCGCTCATGTCTGGTACCTACTGGTTAAATTAGTTATTGGTTTACTTAACTGAATTAATAAACCGGAAAGAATACTCCGGTTTTTTTTTTTTTTTTTTTTTTTTTTTTTTTTTTTTTTTTTTTGTCAACGAATATTCCGGTTTAATCAAGTGGTAAGTAAA
Organism: Barbarea vulgaris; assembly: GCA_963667165.1. Taxonomy (NCBI): domain Eukaryota; kingdom Viridiplantae; phylum Streptophyta; class Magnoliopsida; order Brassicales; family Brassicaceae; genus Barbarea; species Barbarea vulgaris. The sequence goes on along the minus strand of OY763888.1, from coordinate 8,352,407 downwards.
AGAATTGATTTCAACTGAGTTTCTGAAATTTAATTTTCAACCAGCAAGAGAGAAGGATGAGCGAGACTAGACCCGTGCCGAGAAGAGAGAGTCCATGGGGGTTACCGGAAGGTCACCGTGAGCCCAAAGGTCACCGTGAGCCCAAAGCTCACCGCTGCAACGATCGTGTCGAGGACGTCGTCCAGGTACTCACCATTTTCCTTCTTGTTTCGTGTCGCTTTCAAAAATTCGATCTTTTTCTTCTGATAAACCTCTCTTAGATTCCGCGTTATCTCCTGTTATTTGTAAAAGCATAGATTTAGTGAAATCAAATTAGGGGATTTTCTAGGGTTCTGTTACTTATCATAATTCAAGGAATCAGAAATGTAGAAACCTTAGAATAATCAATTGGGTCTTCAAAATCTTGTTGCAAAGCTTCAATCTTCCATTCTATATGCTCCTCCACGACATTGATCTTATATCTCGTGTTGGTGACATCCGATTGAAGCTTTCTCACGTCATAGTGTTGGTAAAGCAACTTGCTGTTAAGTTCTTCAACCTAGCCCTCCACTCGTCTGATGTGGCAAGCGAGAGTGGATAGCTTCGAGCTGAAATCTTTCCCAAACCTTGAAAGTTTGTTGTCGACTTCTTCTGTGTACTTCTGTTACTCCGAGGCAAGTTGTAACATGAGCTCCATGAGCTTCTCCTCAGTAGGAGATGTTCTTGAGGTAATCTTAGGAGCACCATACGAGCTCTTGTCGATGGTGTCGATCCTTATAACTTCTCGGGAATCAAAGTTCTGATTCACTGCAAAACATAAATATTCCGCAAGGTGCGGGTTAAGTGAATGAGTAGCTATAGAATTAGAGTTACTCACATATCGATCTCCAGAGGATCGAGGAGGATGGCAACGAGAGTGTGCCATAAGTGGATGAAATACAAGATGGCTGAAAGTGTCTGTGGTGGTTCCCACGAGTAGAGCTTGCTACGGATTCGGAGACGACTCCATCCGAAGCTCTGTGATACGCTAAGAGTTGCGCAAGTGTAAGTGATATATCATGGTTTTTATGGGTTTTAACCATGATATAAGAATCTTTAATCGTGTCTTTTTGATGTTTTCAGAGTCTATTAGAGTCTTTTATCTTCAGGTATGCATTTAGGACTAATGTGAAGAATATGGGAGATTTTGGAGCAAAGACCAAGAAGTTGCGTAGAAGGATCATGTTTTGAGGCGATGCATTACTTGGTGTCGATCGACACCAGCCATGTGTGTCGATCGACACCACATGCGGTCAACTTGGGAGATTTTGGAAGATTTACAATTTTGCCCAGAAGTTTCCATTATTTCAGCATTAGTTCATGTACGAGTTTTTAGCTATATATTGTATTTTAGATCAGGGTTTTAGGGATCAAGCAGCAGACTCTCTTTCTATCTCAAGCTTGTATCATCTTTCTCTAATCTCTGATACTCTTTGTTCTTTACTTTTATTATATTGAATGATTTCTATTCACATCATGATGATTGTTTCTTTCACCATGTCTGAGTAGTTCCCCTGTTAGGCTATGGGTTTTCAAGGGTTTCTGAAGAATTGTTGAACCAGTGATTTATTAGGGTTAATTGATAGAGTTCTTCATCTAAGATTGAACTTACTGCTTATTCTAGATTCGCGACCTAGAATCTGATTTAGGGTTGTTAATTGACATGAAAGTGTAATTGATTGCCAGATCTATCTTAGGAGAGCAAAATACCTATCTGCAAAGGAATTTGATTTAGGGATTTTGTGAACAAATTGAACCTGATCATTACTGCTTGTCTGGATCTTAGAGTTAGTAAAGGAATTTGGAATTCTAGATTCAGGGATAGATAGTTTACGCAGCGAAAGCTGGTAGGTTTTACAATTGTGTTTGAGTTCTAGAACGGTTCTTAAATTATAATCCTGATAATTCAATCTAATCACAGTTCTGAAGATTCCTGAGATTTCCCTATGCCTAGCGTTTTTCTCCATTGATTTACACTTCGTTTAATTACTCGCATTGCAATTTCATTACTTTACACTTTGTTTAGCATAATACTTTTACTGGGATTTATTGAGTATTTCATAGTCCTTGTGGATTCGATCCCTAAGTACTACAGTGATCTCTTAATTTGAGAGAGTAGCTCAGGGTAAATTTGAGCATATCAAATTTTGGCGCCGTTGCCGGGGACTTTTGAATTTACCATTAGATTTAAGTTTAAGTTTTTGTCTAAATTTTCTTTTATTTTGTTACTGATCTCGTTCTTTCTTTCTTTCTTGTGTGTTTCAGGTGCATGCCTAATCGCAAAACTCGGAGCAACAAGAATCTTGAGCTAGTAACCCTTTCAAATCAAGAGCTAGCTAAGTTAGAACGAAGAATCCGGAAAGCGAAGAATTCAGAAGCGATGTTGTGTACTATCATCATGGCTGATGAACATGGAGTCCTCCGGGACAGGGATGGCCATGCATACAATGCAGAGGGCCAAAGGATCGATGATAATGGCCAAGTCATTGTTGAAGCTGAAGTACACGTCCAGGGTGCTGGTGTCGATCGACACCCACCACTTGATGTCGATCGACACCCACCAGCGGCTGGTGGGGTTTTGGTTGGACAAGGTGCACCTGGTGCCTTAGGGCCACGTGCAATGACATTGGGGGATTACAACAGGCCAGAGCAGTTCTACGCCAACCGGTCTGCCATCCGCCCGCCTCCGTTTCAAAGGAATGACTTTGAACTCAAACCTGCATACTACACGCTTGTAGGTCAGAACCCTTTCCACGGGCTATCACATGAGCACCCTATGGATCACATTGAGCGGTTTGAGGATCTAGTCACTAGCATCAAGGCTAACGTGGTGTCAAACGACTATTTGTTCTGTAAGCTCTTCCCATACTCTCTTGCTGGGGAAGCAGCTTATTGGCTTAAGCAGTTGAAGCCGGGGTCACTGACCACTTGGGAGGACACTAAAAATGCTTTCCTGAACAACTTTTATGATGATGCACGGTCTGAAGAGCTGAGGACGAAGATTTCAGCCTTTTCTCAAGGACCTACTGAGGCATTCAAGGCCGCTTGGGCAAGGTTCAGGGCTTATCAGAGAGATTGTCCACACCATGGGTTCAGTGAGGTTCAGTTGCTTGGGATTTTCTTCAGGGGTATCGATTGGAGGTATCAGATGGCTCTAGATGCTGCAAGTAACGGCAACTTCAATACCAGATATCCTGAGGATGCTGTGGTACTAATAGAGAATTTGGCTTCAAGAAACAGTACTACGAATGCTGATTTCGAGAGAAAGAAGCAAGCTGGCAACTTAGATGGAAGTCAGATAGCTGAGGTGAAGGCGAAACTTGATACGGTTCACAACCTTCTAATAAACAAGAAGCAGGTCCATTTTGCTGCTGAGGTTGAGACCTATGAGCCAGTGAATGATCATGAGGAACAGGATGTTAACTATGTCGGTGGCACAGGCTTTCAGCGTTTCGGTAACTCACAAGGAAACCGAGGCTTCAATGGGGGCAGTCCGCGAGGCAACTATCAAGGGAATCAGTCCTCCTCTACCTTCACACAGCAGCCTCAGTATCAGAAGCCCTATCAGAGCAACAACAACTTCAATCAGAGGAACTATGGCTCATCTTCATATCAGAGCGTTCCACCACCTACTACAGAGAGCAAGATGGAAACGATGCTTGAGCAGATTCTAGAAGGTCAACAGAAGATCACCGTGGAATTCAATGGAAAGCTAGATTCACTGTATCAGGATCTGAATGGGAAGTTTGAGCAGCTGAACACTCATGTCAAGAAGCTAGACACTCAGGTTGCTCAGATAGCTGGAGCTATTAAGAGACAGGACGGTTTTCTTCCTGGGAAGACGGATACTAATCCGAGGCATCCAGTGAATGCCGTCTCAGTGAGGAGTGGGAAGAAGGTTGAGCCTGTGATCAGGAGTACTCTGACACCTGACGAGGAGATAGACTTAGAAGAGGTCGAAGACGAAGATGTTCCTCCGGAGTTAGTGTCGATCGACACCAACACTATGTGTCGATCGACACCAGTTGATACAGAAGAGATTGGCAGAGACAAAGCTGTGTCGATCGCTACAAAGGACACGACACTGGATGTTAGTGTCGACCGACACCCACCACTAGGTGTCGATCGACACCCTTCACAGACAGACAAGGCTTCTTCATCATCTGCTAAGCCGATCACCGAATCATCATACAAACCGAGGATCCCTTATCCTCGAAACCCCAGGAAGTCTAAGCAAGAGATAGACGATGCCAGGTGTAAGGCTATGATGGACAAGCTCATTGTTGAGTTACCATTGATTGATGCCATCAAAACATCCCCCGTAATCAGACGGTACGTGAAACGCATGGTCACTAAGGATTTGAATGTTGAACAGTGTGCGATGATGATTTCCGCACAGGTTAGTGCCGTGATTCAGAACAAGATTCCAGAGAAGCTTCCAGACCCAGGTAGTTTCGTTATTGACTGCACCATCTTTGCAGAGAAGTTCGAACGGTCTTTATGTGATCTTGGTTCTAGTGTGAATTTGATGCCCAGATCAGTTGCTGTGAATCTTGGTATGACAGACTTTCAGCCGACAAGGATTACTCTCATCCTTGCTGATCGTTCCGTTCGTCTTCCAGACGGTATCCTTGAGGATGTTCCTATCAAGATAGGAGGTTGCTTGATTCCTACGGATTTCGTTGTGTTGACATATGAGGAAGAGCCTAAGGACCCGTTGATATTGGGACGACCATTCTTGGCTACAGCTGGTGCCATGATTGATGTCAGAAGGGGACGCATTGGTCTGAATGTAGGCGATTTAGTTATGAACTTTGAGATGGATAAGCTTGTAAAGCGGCCTACGATCGACGGTCAGACCTTCTGCGTCGAGACTCTCACGGATCTTGTTGAGGAGAGTTTCAAAGAGTTGCATTGTGAGGACCCTCTGGAACGTGCTTTGATTGCTTCAGTGGATGAGGTTGAGCATTTAGATGATATTGCTGCTGGGTATGTCAAGCTAATGGATGCAACCAAGGAAGTGATGCACGTAACGGGTGTCGATCGACACCCATCACTGGTGTCGATCGACACCAGTGTCCGGACAGACAAAAAAGCAGCTGATTGGAGCTTTGAGCAAGCTCCAAAGATAGAGCTTAAGCAACTCCCTGCGGGGCTCATGTACGCATTCCTTGGTGAACATAATTCATATCCTGTTATTGTTAATGCGTCCTTGAACAACGCAGAGCTCACCCTATTGCTAAGTAAGATGCGCAAGTTTCGCAAGGCTCTTGGCTATTCTCTTGATGATATTTCAGGTATCTCTCCAGATCTGTGCATGCATAGGATACATCTTGAGGATGAGACTAAGTCATCAGTTGAACATCAGAGACGGCTGAATCCAAACCTGAAGGATGTGGTTAAGAAAGAGATCATGAAGCTGTTGGATGCAGGGATCATCTATCCGATTTCCGACAGTGATTGGGTCAGTCCAGTGCATGTTGTGCCTAAGAAAGGAGGAGTCACAGTGGTACAGAATGAGAAGAATGAGCTGATACCGACTAGAACTGTTACAGGGCACAGAATGTGCATTGATTACAGGAAGCTGAACGCTGCTACAAGAAAGGATCATTTTCCTTTGCCCTTCATTGATCAGATGCTTGAGCGGTTAGCTAATCACCCTTATTACTGTTTCCTTGACGGTTATTCAGGGTTCTTTCAGATTCCTATTCACCCAGATAACCAGGAGAAGACCACGTTTCGGATTACAGACGTGGTGTCGATCGACACCACTCGTCTGTGTCGATCGACATCCATGCCACGGATTCAGGTTTTGTGTTCTCATATTTTGACTTTTTCACTATGGTTCATCAGTTTTATTTCCTTTTCACCAACTCCTTGCTTGATAACACTGGGGACAGTGTTGTTTAAGTCTGGGGGAGGTAGTTACTAACATCATTCTTTTTATTTTCTTAGAGTCAGTCCAATTTTTGTTTTTATTGAGTCAAAATTTAGTTTGGAAACTATGATTTTTCGAGGAAATCACCACATTTGCAGGAACTTGAGTGACCATTGATTCAAGCTTGACATGTGTCCGAGACTAATGAAAAACCCCAAGGCTGATCAACCTACCAATGTTACCCATGTTCACCTGAGCTTTCAGAGGATCCATCACCGACTTCGTCCATTAACCTGACTTTATTTTGCTTGTCCAGGGGCTTGATATACATTGGATCGGATTCTCCCTTCAGTCCTGAAAGACTTGTCTGTGTGAGTATGGTTCCCCTCTCTCTTCCCTTCATAAAGAAAAAAAAAAAGAAAGAAAAAAAATATATATATATACTAAGCAGTAAGCAGTAAAAGATGAAATGATTTTCTTCTGAGTAGAGAGGTAGGAAAATTTCCAGTGACCTCATTATTCTACTTTGAAAGGAATGATCACACAAAGGCTGGAAGCGAGGTTAGGAAAATTTCCCGTGATACCATTATTCGCCTACACCTTTGATATAATTAACTGCAGAAGTGAGAAAAGGGAGAGGAAAGGAACCAGAAGTAAAGACAGTCTGTGTGTTCAGGAAAACTGATTGAGAAAGATTCCATGTGTCCTTTGATTGATACTCCCTAGATGAGTCTTCACCTTAGTTTATAGAAGTCAGTATGGTGAATTTGGATTGTTTATTTGAACTGTGGAGTTGTTTGGGACAATTGCTAAGTCTGGGGGAAGTACATGGTGGTCTGGACCTTGTGAGGTAAGAATTTCCAGTGGCTTTACTATGGTGAATCTGAGTGTGGTGCTCTTATGACAAAATGAGTTTCTTGTGTTTTCAAACTTCTTTCACAGGCTGAGTTTCTGTTTTGCTTGAGGGCAAGCAAAAACTAAGTCTGGGGGAGTTGATATATCATGGTTTTTATGGGTTTTAACCATGATATAAGAATCTTTAATCGTGTCTTTTTGATGTTTTCAGAGTCTATTAGAGTCTTTTATCTTCAGGTATGCATTTAGGACTAATGTGAAGAATATGGGAGATTTTGGAGCAAAGACCAAGAAGTTGCGTAGAAGGATCATGTTTTGAGGCGATGCATTACTTGGTGTCGATCGACACCAGCCATGTGTGTCGATCGACACCACATGCGGTCAACTTGGGAGATTTTGGAAGATTTACAATTTTGCCCAGAAGTTTCCATTATTTCAGCATTAGTTCATGTACGAGTTTTTAGCTATATATTGTATTTTAGATCAGGGTTTTAGGGATCAAGCAGCAGACTCTCTTTCTATCTCAAGCTTGTATCATCTTTCTCTAATCTCTGATACTCTTTGTTCTTTACTTTTATTATATTGAATGATTTCTATTCACATCATGATGATTGTTTCTTTCACCATGTCTGAGTAGTTCCCCTGTTAGGCTATGGGTTTTCAAGGGTTTCTGAAGAATTGTTGAACCAGTGATTTATTAGGGTTAATTGATAGAGTTCTTCATCTAAGATTGAACTTACTGCTTATTCTAGATTCGCGACCTAGAATCTGATTTAGGGTTGTTAATTGACATGAAAGTGTAATTGATTGCCAGATCTATCTTAGGAGAGCACAATACCTATCTGCAAAGGAATTTGATTTAGGGATTTTGTGAACAAATTGAACCTGATCATTACTGCTTGTCTGGATCTTAGAGTTAGCAAAGGAATTTGGAATTCTAGATTCAGGGATAGATAGTTTACGCAGCGAAAGCTGGTAGGTTTTACAATTGTGTTTGAGTTCTAGAACGGTTCTTAAATTATAATCCTGATAATTCAATCTAATCACAGTTCTGAAGATTCCTGAGATTTCCCTATGCCTAGCGTTTTTCTCCATTGATTTACACTTCGTTTAATTACTCGCATTGCAATTTCATTACTTTACACTTTGTTTAGCATAATACTTTTACTGGGATTTATTGAGTATTTCATAGTCCTTGTGGATTCGATCCCTAAGTACTACAGTGATCTCTTAATTTGAGAGAGTAGCTCAGGGTAAATTTGAGCATATCAGTAAGGTTCTGGAATTCCTCAGGAAGAACGTTGAAGTCCATCCTTAAGATCTCCTGAAACAAAGAAAAACGAAAACAAAAATTAAAAACCAAGGTGTCTTAGACGTTACTCTAATTCTTAGATCTGCAAACAAACAATCTCTCCCCGGCAATGGCACCAAAAAGCTTGATGCGTGTATTATTTCACTTCAGTCTTTTACCTCAAAAACCACACGAATACTGCAAGTGCACAGCAAACATATGTAGTACTTAAGGATCGTATCCCACAGAGAGAGAAGTTGTGTTGCAAACCTTATAGACCAAAGTATAGCTAGAACTCAAAATAGGGTTTGGTTGATTATAGATGAAAGCAAGTAAGAAACGCTTGTAAAACAATAAAGATAAAGCATTGGGCATTCAAGGGATCGCAGGGGGTTAAGAGATCTATCTATTCAAGTGAAACCTAAGACAACACATGTTTATTTCCAAGTCTCGGACATACAAAGCACTAATGAACGATTAAACTAATCTCTTATAGATAACCATGTAAAATCCTTGTACTCCGTTACTCAACTTAGGCAGGCAACGACGCATAGATCAAATCATTATTAACGAGTTCGATTCTAGTCCATGAAGTCCTATACGTAAGTGGTATGTGCTTCCTATAACACAATATTCATCCAAGCTAGGTTCTAGCAGTTAGGCAAGCGAATAACAAAACCTAACTACCTATGATCAGACCTAGTTCATGATGCTAACAACATGCATTATAAGCATACTTAGATTAAAAGAACAGTATAAACGATCACACAAGGCTCAGATCTCGCCACCTAAACCTATAGATCCATCGCCCCCTATGATGTCCCCTTAGACCCAACAAGTAAACTACTCAAGCATACTTAAAGGAATCATCAAAGCAAGGTTTAAACAATTCATAAGCATAAACTTAATAGATATAAGAATAAGGTTCAGAGATTACTTCTGTAAAAAGGTTTACAAGATGCAAAGACTTTTCCTTAAGAACAAACGATGAATAAGAGAAAGAGAGGTGATGAACTCCAAGAACTTCGCAAGAGAGGTAAGGCGGCTGCTCTTCCTTAGGGTTTCTAGAGTTCTCTTGTGGAGGCTCACGAATTCCTTTGAGTCTCTCTGAAGTCACCCCCTCTAAAATTAGGTAAAGAGTGTATTTATAGGCTTTGGAGTCGGTCTAGGGCTTCATTGGGCCGAGGAAACAGTTTAAGGAAACTTGGTGACGCCTAGCTTCAGACCGGTCACGAGCCTTGTGACTGGTCGTTCCAAGAGAGGAGGCACCGGTCACGGGTCCCTATTGCCGGTCATGTAAAGAAGGCTGAGACCGGTCACGAGCCTTTGTGACCGGTCACGAGCCTTTGTGCCCGGTCACAAGCCTTTGTGACCGGTCACAAGCCTTTGTGGCTGGTCGTGACATGGCTTCACTCATCGGATCATATCTTCCAAACGGCTGAAGGGATTGCATTCGTTCTAGTCCGAGGTGAATCTTGACACTTCTGGCTTTTCACAGACACCAAAAAATCCAAATTTAGCTGGTGGGAAGTCCTTCAAAAGATGTCATACATTTGGTGGTCTGAAACTGTCTAAAAACGGGTTTTCCTCAACCTTTGGTCCATTTTGCCTTAAAACCTTCAAAACTTTCTTAAACCTGAAACAAGTGATAAATGGCTCTTTTTCCAAGGTATAACACCAATCTCTTCTCAAAAGCATAAGAAAACAATAGCTATAATAGGTAAAAATACGATGTTATCAAAACCTCCACAGACATTACTGATGGGTATGTCAAGGAGTTGGGTCCTAGTGCGCAAGTGACTAAGCAAGCTTCTGATCTTGAGGATTGGAGTGGTGATAATCTCCTTCGGACTAGGCTCCAGGACGAGGTTCTAATCACTTATAGGTTGCTGGAGGAAGACGTTTTTGTGATGGAAACAAGGATTGCAGAGCTTAATTGTAGAAAAAGTGCAGATATTAGAGGTACAGGCTTAGTGTCGAGCGACACCCACTACGGGTTTGCCAAGATTTGTCCAAACCAGGTGGTTTTTGGGATGGTTTCAATGTTGCAAGTCCGAGAGCTGTTGTCAAAAAGGAAGCTCCACATCCTACACTCCATTAACCCCCGGGAAAGCAAAGGTACGCAATTTCTAGACCCGAACAATCTGATCTCATTAATAAGACTTTTCAAGGTAATCATACTTTTTTACAGTTAACCAAGCCACGAGATTATCGTAGAGCGCTTGTTTCTTCTTTTAATGATTTTGCAGGAAAACTAAGTGTCCCACCTATACAAACGTCCCGCCCTGCTGATGTTCCTCAATTCCATGGTCGTTCTCATGCTCCACGCATTTATACTCCACCATGGATGAGGCGACAGCTTCCTGAGAGGCATTTATTGGCACTCGCTGCTCCACCAGATGCATGAGCTTCGACAAAGTCAAGGTCTGGTTTGGCACCACTGGGGACAGTATTGTTCAAGTCTGGGGGAGGTAGTTACTAAGACCATCTTTTGTTTTCTTAAGAGTCTTTCGAGTCAGTTGGGTCTGTTTTATTGAGTCAAAACTAGTCCATGAAACTATGATTTCTAGAGGAACCACCACATTTGCAGGAATTTAAGTGACCATTTGATTCAAGTTTGATTGGCATCTGAGACTATTGTGGATCTGAGACGCCCATATTTCCAGCAGAAATCCACTCACACCCGAGCTAATTTCTGTCAGTTCTTTTTACATCATCAATGTGACAGATGTTCTGGGGCTTGACTCATCGTTCGTACCAGACAAGACAACCTCTGTAAAAAATCAAAGTGGTACTCCTCTCCTTTATTCCAAATAAAAAACAGAAAATATGAGATGATTCTCTCTTGAGTAAAGGGGTAGAAAAAATTCCCATGACCCCATTATTTTACTTAAGATAGAGATGATCATGCAAAGGTGGAAGTGAAGGATAGGAAATTTTCCCTGACCCCATTATTCGCCAACACCTTGTAGTTAAAAGAAAAAAAAAAGAGAAAAAAGGAATAATAAAAAGAAAGAGATAACAAGAAGAGAATAGGTCTGGGGGAGAGAACGAGTACCAAGATCTATATGGTTGTCTATGTCGTGGTATTGTACGAGAACGAGTCTAGAACGTCATTGGCATCAAGATCAGAGATGAGACCCGACAATGAAGGAACTGTGGACTATGTTGCGACATTGTGGGTTGAATCGGGAAACCTATGAATGTCTACGGTGAATTACATGGTGGTCTGGATCCTTTCAGATAAGAATTTCTAGTGGCTTACTAAGGTGAATGTGAGTGTGGTGCTCTTATGACAAAATGAGTTTCTATGTTTTCAAACCTCTTTCTCTGGTTTAGACTTATGTTTTGCTTGAGGGCAAGCAAAAGCTAAGTCTGGGGGAGTTGATATATCATGGTTTTTACCGGTTTTCATCCATGATATAAGTCTTATTTATAAAGTAATTTGGTATTTCTAGAGTCTTTTTGAGTCTTTTGCAGGTTTAGGTACTTTTTGGGTTTCCATGCGATTTTGGAGCAAATTCGGAGAAACAAATTCAGAGAGCATTCATGGTGCTGGTGTCGGTCGACACCACCCACTGGTGTCGGCCGACACCACTAAAGGACGAGATTTCTGCACGAATTTGGTACGAGTTTTGCACAAATTGCAGATTTACCTCAGAAGTTTCCCAGATTTGCAATTATACACAGAACGTGTTTTTAGACTATAGATAGGATTTTTAGGTCATTGTTTAGACCTATGCTTTATTTTACACTTGATTATTCACAGCCACCTTTTCAGAGTTTTCAGAGTTTTCAGAGAGAAGATTTGTGTACTCTTTAATCTTCTCTTGATTTATTTTATGCTTTCTATTATATTCTTGATGTTTGTTTCATTCACTATGTCTGAGTAGATCACTTTTTAGGTTTAGGGATTCTCATTAGGGATTTCATGAACTGTTAGATTTAATGACTGGTTAAGATTCCGACTTGTTAGTTCTTCATCTAGGATTGTACTTAAAGCTTGTTTTGGACTGATCAAAGCTCAGATCAAAGCTAGGAAGGGAGCTAGAATTGCTGAGATAAGAGCTCTTGAACCAGGATTGTTGGAGCCTCAGGCTCGAGAGGCAGAGGTTCCAGTGAACTGAGTACGGACTGCAGCTGAGATTGAGCAGGAGCGTCAGGAAGAAGAAATAGACATGCGACTTTGTGAGGAAGAGGTGATATACTCAAATTATCCATGAGAGCTACTCTCTCAAATTAAGAGATCACGGTAGTACTTAGGGGTCGAATCCACAAAGACTATGTGGCTTCACAATAGACCGTTTCGTTTCAAATCCAGCTAAGGAGTAAATAAGTATTTAAAAGACAAATTGTAGAAAAGTTAATAGAGATGTAAACAATGAGGAAAAAACGTCAGGTCTAGGGAACTTCTCAGGAAATCAATCAAAGCAGGTAAAATAACTGGTCAAGATCTAATTAAAAACTGTTCTAGAACCCAAATCACTAATATATAGCTAACCAATTGTCGTTGCAAGAACTATCTTTGACATAAACATAAGACACCAACTGTCATTGCGAATCCTAAAGTTCATACAAGCTTTAAGTGCAAGTTCGATATGTTCTTAAGTTATCTAATCCAACTGTCGTTGCAATTATCTAACATGCTCACTAGGATTAGTTCAGATCTTAAATCACACCGTCATACCAATTTAACAACCTAATATCATACTTCTAGGTGATCAAGCTAGAATAAGCATTAAGTTTGAATCTTTACCAGTGTTAAACCTAACAAATCATGAAATCCCTTGTGAGAATCCCTAAACCTAACTAGGGATCTAGTCAGACATATCAGATGAAACAAAAGAAATAGCTGAAATAGATATCATATAAAACTGAATCAAAAGTAGAACAGAAAACAGGGGTTCGAGATCTTCTCTCAAAAGTACAAGTAGCAAGAACAGCCCTAAGCTCTCTAGTCTTTCAAAACTTAGCAGAAGCAAAGATAAAGATTAGATACATAAAACTTAACCTAAAAACCTAATAAATAGTTTAAAACACGAGTTGGGAAAACACCGACTTCGTCTACTCAGCTACAAATGCTCCATATGCTCCATAATTGTCCAAAAAGTCTCCAACACATGTAAACCTGTAAAAGACTCGAAAGACACAGTTAAGACTCGATAAAACACTTATATCATGGCATAAAACCGGTAAAATCCATGATATATCAACTCTCCCAGACTAAGCTTTTGCTTGCCCTCAAGCAAAACAGAAACTAAACAAGAGTAAGAAGTTTGAAAACACATAAACTCATTTCATCATAAGAACACCACACTCACATTTACCTTAGTAATCCACTAAAAATTCTTACCTGAAAGGATCTAGACCACCATGTACTTCACCATAGACGTTCACAGCTTTCCCAATTAAACCCACAATTTCGCAGCATAGTCCACATTACCTTCATCGCCGGTTCTCATCTTTGATCTTGATTCCCAGGACCTTCTAGACTCTTTCACGTACAATACCAAAACAAAGACAACCATATAGCTATCGGTACTCTTTCTCTCCCCCAGACTTATTTTTTTCTTACTATCTTTTTTACTTTCTTTTCTTTTTTTTTCTTTCTTTTAATTCAAAGGTGTAGTGAATAATGAGGTCACGGAAAATTTTCCTACCCCTCACTTCCACCTTTGCGTAATCATCTCAATCTCAAGTAAAATAATGAGGTCACGGGAAATTTTCCTACCCCTTTACTCAAGAGAGAATCATATCATCTTTTATGCTTTTTATTTTTTTTCTTTGGGAATAAGAGAGAGTAGTACCACTTTTAATGGTGTTTACAGAAGTTCTCTTGTCTAGTATGAACAATGAGTCAAGCCCCAGATCACCTGTCACATTGATGAGGTAAAAAAAACTGACAGAAATTGGCTCGGGAGTTAGTGGATTTCTGCAGAAAATATGGGCTTCTCAAGTCCAGTATTAAGCCTTTGGTTTTTCCATTCGTCTCAGATGCCAAACAAGCTCGAATAAAATGGTTACATAGATTCCTTCAAATGTGGTGGTTTACTCGAAAAATTATTGTTTCATGGACTGTTTTTGACTCAATAAAACGGACTTGACTGACTCGAAAGACTTATAAGAAAACAAAAGATGGAGTTAGTAACTACCATAGTTAGAGAACACTTATCTGTTTGGTGGATGTTGGTGTCGATCGACACCAGTGTCGTGATCAGAGGGTGATGTTCCAAGAATCCGACATGCCGAGTGAAAGTTATGGAATCAATGAAACAAAACTCAAAAGCACAATCATAATCATAAAAACATGGTTAAACAAGTTCCAAATCAAGACTTAAATAACAAACTGACTCAAAACAAAAGAAAAAGGCTTAAGTTCAAAATAAAATAAAAACAAAAACAAAAGAGAAAAAGGGAAAAAGAAACTAGCCCTCGTCGGACTCATCCATCGTATCATCAGCAGCAGTGGACGGAGGAGACGTCACGAGATCAGGAGTGGGGGAACAGTGACGGGACAAAGGAACTGGACGACCACTGGTAACGCTAGCAGCTAACAGTTCTCTCATTTTCGTCTTTTTGTTCTTTTCTGTTTTCTTCTTTTCTATTTTCTTTTTTTATTTTTATAAAACCTGAAATGCAAAAATTAAAACAAAAGCAACAAAAACCAAGTAAAGCTAAAACTAAAATGAAAAATGAAAAAGAAAAAACTTACAAGTGGGTTGCCTCCTACTAAGCGCACTTGTTGAACGGCGTTGGCTCCACGGTTGTGCCTTTTAGGCGGATTTGGACGAATCACTTGTCCTTAGACAAACAAATTGGAATTCGTCCTCGTCGGACTCAAAAACAAAAAGAAAAGAGGAAAAGGGAAAAAGAAACTAGTCCTCGTCAGACTCATCCATCGTATCATCAGCAGCAGTGGACGGAGGAGACGTCACGAGATCAGGAGTGAGGGAACGGTGACGGGACAAAGGAACTGGACGAGCACTGGTAATGCTAGCAGCTAACAACCTCTAAATCTGACGCATCGTGCTAACCATGTAACAACGGAAAATAGGGGCATCCTCATCACATCCCTCTGGAGGCTCTGAAAAACCAAAATAAGGGAAAATTGGTAGGGGACCTCCAGGAAGGTCCTCAACCCTCTCATCCTCTGCAGCAGAAGAAGGTGTACCGCGACGGAGCTTACCTCGTGGGACTTACTGCAGCAACTGTGGGACGAGAGAGAAACTCAAACAAGATGGATTGCCTGAATACTGGTGAGCGGTCTCTGTGGGAGTTTGACGCTCCACTTATTCCCGTCCGTGCTAACAATAACCCAGAGACGGTCCCATTTCAACCAACGCGCATGATGCATATAAGTTGTGTCCATGGTCTAGCGTGTGGCGACGTTCATGTTGTTACTGAGCACAATCCCTAAATGCTGAAAGATAGGGCTCAAGAGACTCTCAACACCCTCAAAGATGTTCTTACCACCAAAAGCCTTACCGTTAGGAGAAACGAGATAGTTGGCGAATAAAGCGCCGATATTAAGATTGCGGCTTGGGTCACTACCTTCCCATGTGTCCTCAGTCCAAACATTCTTAACCCCGCTAAAAAGGAGTATGAGATCGGAGTTCTGCATTCTGGTCGGGTCGGACCGGCAAACAATCGTGTTTCCCAAAACACGCAAGACATACCTCAGGACCGGATGTCTCACATCTGTTTGCTTCCGCTCCTTGGAGTCGTAGACCCCATTGCCAAAGTGTGACCAGAACTGGTGGTTCTCATTCCAATCTGTAACGAGGACAGCTTTGGTGGGCTCTTTTTTGGATCCGTACAAACGACAAAGGTCGGAGATGGTGATGCGATAACGAACTCCCTTGCACACGAAGGTCAACACCCCTTCTTGTGCAATCTTCCGACCCTCGTTCGCAAAGTAGACCCGACAAGTGGCAAGGAATTAACGTGCCAAATCAGGGTACAGATCATACGTCGTCATACCCATTGTTCCCAAACCAATTTCTTGTAATACTCTGCTTACCTCTAAACGAATCCCCAAGGAAACCAAAGAGGAGTCATGGATGAAACGTGTCGGCCTCATGTCTACAAACAACCACGCATTATAGAAGAGCGTGTCATACTAATCCTAATCTTCAGAGATCAGCCTGGTATAGCATGCGAGTTGCTCGACCTCTATCTTGGGGTCATTGTCCCAGTGTCTCCTCGAACGAATCTTAAGATGTTCCGCCTTGGGCCAAGGATGCCATAACTGCGAAACGGGTACATCAGTAGGACAGGAGAGTGGTGGTGAGTTTAAAGGAGGGGATTGACCAGAGCTCGAACCCTCATTCCTCTTCTCCCTAGTGTGTTTGCTTGATCAGGAGGCCATCGTGCTGTTGGTGCCGAGCGACGCTACTGTTGGTGTCGATCTACACGGGCACATGTGAACAAAAAATCGTACAAACACGAAACCACGAAAAGTCAGAATCAATTCAGCAATCAAATCAAACTACAGGGAAAGAATAACGCAAAACAACCCAGTTTATCTCCGAATCCAAATCAAATACTTATTCTAGAAAAATCAGTTGAGGATGAAACCTTCAAGAGATGTAAAGAGATTTGAAGATTTGAAGATCATACCTTGGAATTGGATTGGGTAGAGTGGATTAAACACAAAAGCAATGAATGTTAAGGATCAAAACCGCCAAATTTCGGAGCAGGAGAACAAACTTTAGAGCCTATGGGTGATTATGCGTTTTAGGGTGTTTTTTAAGAAGGGTAAGTAGGGTATTTATAGCACTTACCTCGATGATCAATGTCGATCGACACCAATGATAGTGTCGATCGACACTACCCATTACATGCGCTACTGGTTGTGCTGGTGTCGACCGACACTAGTGCTAGTGTCGGTCGACACTGATGATTAGCTCCGAGTCGAGACTAGTTTCATGAGAGAAACCTAAACAAACGAGTACAAAGACAAAATAAAAATAAAGGACAGATATGTACAGACTCACCAGTGGGTTGCCTCCCACTAAGTGCTTATTTTCAGTCATTAGCTCGACTTAGCAACGGAATTAAGCAGCGGGTGCGCCGTCCAAACTAACGATGTGTATGTCTGGAGTGCTGACAAAACCGAAGCTCGCAACCAAGTAAACATTCTCTTCAGGAAGAAAATCATCGATTGGGAGAGTATATTCGACTCTAATCCTTGAAAGATGATCAGCCACTCCGTTCTCAACCCCTTTCGTATCCTTTACCTCTATGTCAAATTCCTGAAGGAGGAGAATCCAACGCAGAAGTCTCGGCTTCGCATCCTTCTTCTGCATCAAGTACTTCTGAGCTGCGTGGTCTGTATGGACTATAACCTTGGAACCAACCAGGTAGGGACAAAATTTTTGGAAAGCAAAGACCACCGCTAGCAAACTCTTTCTCAGTAGTAGCATAATTGCGTTGTGCATCATCTAGTGTTCTGCTCAAATAATAGATGGCGTGAAGCTTCTTGTCCTTCTTCTAGCCTAGAACCGCTCCAACTGCAAAATCACTAGCATCACACATTACTTCAAAAGTAAAATCCCAGTTAGGAGGTTGTACAATGGGTGCGCTCACTAAAGCTCTCTTGATCTGTTCGAACGCCGAAGTACAAGCTTCGTCGAATTCGGAAACGCCTACTTTAGTCCTTTAGGGAGTGTCTTGAGCTCGATCTTGGGAGCTTTGTCCTCAGTCCAATCGCCTTGTGCAGCGGCGTCTGGAGGTGCTTGATCGGGTGTGTGATGACAAGAAGCCTCACGTGCTCGCTAGAATCCATCATCCGCGTATACTCAACAGCCATAGCATCCAAGTACCTAGCCTCTTCCGTGGAACAGAGCAAAGCCCTCTCTAAAGGATCAGTGATATGCATCTCCTGAAAGATCTCCTCTGTGAGATTGCTTAGGGTGTCCATGTAGAAAGTCTGACCGTCAATAGTGGGTCGCTTGATAAGCTTATCCATATCAAAAGACATCACCAATTTTCCCACATTCAATGCTATCCGGCCTCCTCTAACATCAATAAGCGCATCAGCAGTGGCTAAGAAAGGCTTACCTAGGATAAGAGGATCCTTAGGCTAATCACTATACTTCAAAACCACAAACCTGTCGGGATCATGCAGTCGCCGACTCTCACTGGCACGTCTTCCAAAAGACTTTCCGGTGTCCGAATACTTCTATCCGCAAGGATCGGAGTAATCTTAGTAGGCGTGAAGTCCGTCATCCCGAGTCCCACAACAACTGAATATGGCATAAAACTCACACTGGAACCCAAATCACATAAGGAATTCTTAAACCTTTCTTGGAAAATAGAACAATCCAAGACAAAGCTACCCGGATCAAAAGTTTCTCCGGTATCCTGTTCTGAATGATAGCACTACAGACCTCTGTCATCATCATAACTCCTTACTCCTCTCGCATATCTTGCGTAAGTATCTTCTTCAAACACCTCTTCACTACAGGCGAAGTCTTAATGGCATCAATCAATGGAATCTCAATGGTGAGTTTATCCATTATCGCTCTGCACTTAGCCTCATACAACTCCTGCTTAGACTTCCTATTTCTCTTCGAGAAAGGAACCTTAGGTATATAGACGCGCTCTGGCTGTTTCTGCACCTTCTCAACAATCGGTGCATCTGGTTACAGCTGGTGTCGGACGACACCAATAGGTGGGTGTCGATCGACACTGGTGGCTGATCTGCAAATTCCTCATCGATTTCTTCTAAGTCCACAACTTCTTCACCCTTCTAAGGGAGGTTGCTGATAGTAAGAAGATCCATAGTTCCCGTTGAAGTCATTGTTACTCTGGAAGGGCTTTTGATACTGGCTCTTAGGGACATAGCCAGAGGAGTTTTGATTACTGGTGAAGGTACTCCGCTGATTGTTCCCACTGTAACCACCTCGGTTCTTTTGATTGCCATAACGCTGAACCTGAAATCTAGTCCCACCTATGTAGTTGCAATCCTCTTCCTCGTATACCTGCTTGGGCTCAAATGTCTCAACCTCTGCAGGAAAATGAACTGACTTCTTGTTCGTCATGATACTGTGAACTGAATCTAGCTTTGTCCTAATATGCTTCCCATCTATGCCTCCAGCCTGTTTCTGTCGCTCGAAATCAGCATTCTTGGTGCTATTGCTAGCCGCCAAGTTCTCATTCAACTCGTAGGCTTCCTCAAGAGATCTGGTGTTGAAGTTCCCATTGCTCGCTGAATCAAGCGCCATCTGGTACCTCCAATCAACTCCTCTGAAATAGATACCCAACAACTGAACCTGGGAAAAACCGTGATGCGGACAATCTCTCTGATACGATCTGAAACGTACCCATGCAGCTTTGAATGCCTCAGTAGGCCTCTTTGTAAACTAAGAGATGTTGTTTCTTAAACTCTGAACGTGCATCATCATAGAAGTTCTCAGGAAATCAATCAAAGCATGTAAAACAAATGGTCAAGATCTAATTAAAACACGTTCTATAACTCAAATCACTAATATATAGCTAACCAACTGTCGTTCCGAGAACTATCTATGACATACACCTAAGAGACCAACTGTCGTTGCAAATCCTAAAGTTCATACTAGCTTTAAGTGTAAGTTCGATGTGTTCACAATTTATCTATTCCAACTGTCGTTGCAATTATCTAACATGCTCATTAGGATTAGTTCAGATCTTAAATCACACCGTCGTGCTAATTTAACAACCTAATATCATACTTCTAGATGATCAAGCTAGAAAAAGCATTAAGTACAATCCTAGATGAAGAACTAACAAGTTTGAATCTTAACTAGTGTTAAACCTAACAAATCATAAAATCCCTTGTGAGAATCCCTAAACCTAACTAGGGATCTACTCAGACATATCAGATAAAACAAAAGACAGCTGAAATAGATATCATATAAAACTGAAGCAAAAGTACAATACAAAATAGGGGTTCAAGATCTTCTCTCAAAAGTACAAGTAGCAAGAACATCCCCAAGCTCTCTAGTCTCTCAAAACTTAGCAGAAGCAAAGATAAAGATTGAATACATAAAACTTAACCTAAAAACCTAATAAATAGTATAAAACACGAGCTGGGTCCCTTTTGTAAACTTCTGGAACTTTTGGGGCAAAACTGCAAATCTTCAGAACTTGAGTAATTCTGCATGAGTGTCTGACGATGGGTGTCGAGCGACACCAATGGTGGCGTTGATCGACACCATCGATCACTAGAAACACCGACTTCGTCTTCTCAGCTACAAATGCTCTATATGCTCCATATTTGTCCAAAAAGTCCCCAACACTTGTATACATGTAAAAGACTCGATAAAGACTCGGACAACACAGTTAAGACTCATTGATGTGTGACTCTTGGTGAGCAAAAGGCACCTCATCTTAACTATAGGAACTGCTCAGAAGTAGCACATCCAGCCCCTCAGAGACGTGATCATTAGATAAAACCTCAGATCATAGCATTGGTTAAGCAGAACCAGTTTCATGGATCTATCACTGATTGGGAACAATGCATAGCGGCTTTTCTGCAACAGTTTTTCACTAAGGCCAGATCCACAGCTCTCAAGAATAAAATTACCACATTCTAACAGGGACGCACTAAATCTTTTTATGTAGCCTGGGATAGATTTAAGGAGTACTTAAGGGGCTGTTCTACTCAAAGTTAAATTGATTCTGACAGGATGAACTTTTTCTACAATGGGATCGAGCACAAGCATCAGGTTATGGATGGATAAAAGTAGTTTGCTACTTAGATAAATGCTGTGGAAAGGGTATATAATGAACATAATGGGAAATTTAAGGCTTTAAGCACCAATGTGAAAGTACTTGAAACACAGGTTTTTAGACTGCTGCCTTGATCAAGGAACTCTCCCATGCAAGCCAAAGATAAATCCCAAAGAGTACGTCAAAGCCATTGATATATAATGGATTTTACCTGTTTTAATCCATGATATAAGTGCTTTATCGAGCCTTACATGTGTCTTTCGATTCTTTATCGTGTCTTTTACAGGTTTTATGCGTTTGGGACTTTTTGGATGATTATGGAGCATTTGGTGCTGAGAAGACAAAGTCGATGTTTTTAGTGGTCAGTGGTGTCAATCAACACTCATCACTGGTGTCGGTCAACACCCATCGTCAGGCGTCCATGCGGAAATTACCAAGTTCTGAAGATTTGAAGTTTTGCCCCAGAAGTTTACGAAAGGGGCCCAGCTCGTGTATTAGTCTATATATTAGGTTTTTAGGTTAAGTTGGATGTATCCGGATTTCATTATTCATCATCCTGTTGCAGCCGTCATTGTTATATCTATTCTTTTGCTTAGGGGCTGATCTTGCTACTTGTACTTCAGAGAGAAGATTTCGAACCCCAATTTCTTTATTCTACTTTTAATTCAGTTTATGATATCTATTTCAGCTATGCCTTCTGTTTCATTTGATATGTTTGAGTAGATCCCTAGTTTAGGTTTAGGGATTCTCATAGGGATTTCATGATTTGTTAGGTTTAACACTGGTTAAGATTCAAACTTGTTAGTTCTTCATCTAGGATTGTACTTAATGCTTCTTTTAGCTTGATCACCTAAAAGTATGATATTAGGTTGTTAAATTGGCGCGACAGCGTGATTTATAATCTGAACTAATCCTGGTGAGCATGTTAGATATTCGCAACGACAGTTGGTTTAGATAACTTGTGAACATATCGAACTGGTACTTAAAACTTGTCAGAACTTTACGATTCGCAATGACAGTTGGTCTCTTAGGTTTAAGACAAAGATAGTTTTCGCAACGACAGTTGGTTAGCTATGCATTAGTGATTCTAGTTCTAGAACGGTTTTTAAGTAGATCTTGACCTGTTGTTTATTCCTGCTTTGATTGATTTCATGAGAAGTTCCCTAGACCTGACGCTTTTCCCCACTTGATTACATCCTTAATTACTTCCTTTGCATTGTCTTTTCAATATATCTTTATTGCTTAGCTGCGCTTGAAACAAACACGTCTATTGTGAAGCCGCAGAGTCTCTGTGGATTCGATCCCTAAGTACTACCGTGATCTCTTAATTTAAGAGAGTAGCTCTATGGTTAATTTGACCCCGATCAAATTTGGCGCCGTTGCCGGGGACTCTTTTGAGTTTCCAATAGACTTAAGTGTAGAGTTCAGTCTAAGTTTTTTATTTTTCACTTTACTTACATCGTTCTTTCTTTTTGTCTGGTGTGTTTCAGGTGTATGCCTAATCGCAGAACTCGAAGCAACAAAGACAACGAGCTTGTAGTTCTTTCGAATCAAGAGCTTGCAAAGTTAGAGCGCGAGATCAGAAAAGTGCAGAAACCAGTTGAAATGGTTGGTCCAGTTGTACTACAATCAGATGAAGCTGGAGTTCTAAGAGACCAAGAGGGTCATATTTGCAACGAGCAAGGCTAAAAGCTTGATGCAGAGGGCAACGTGACTGTCCAGGATAAGGTGTCGATCGACGCCCACCCCCTGGTGTCGCTCGACACCAATCGGCAGCTGTAGGTGAAGTTGCTATCGTACAGAGGCAAGGACAAGTTGAGAGAGTGAGGACACTAGGAGATTACAATAGGTCTGATGAGTTCTATGCTAACAGGTCTGCGATTCGTCTCCCAACCATTGAGAGGAATGAATTCGAGCTGAAGCCATCTTATTACTCCTTAGTGGGACACCATCCTTTCTCCGGTTTGTCACATGAACACCCTATAGACCATATTGAAAGGTTCGAGGATCTGGTAACCAGCATGAAGATCAATGGAGTCAGCTATGACTATCTTTTCTGTAAGCTCTTCCCACACTCTCTTATTGGTGAAGCAGCTTACTAGTTGAAGCAGTTACCGACAGGATCTCTGACTAGTTGGGATGAGAAGAAGAAGACTTTCTTGAGAAACTTCTACGATGATGCACGTTTAGAGGATTTGAGAAATAACATCTCTAAATTTACGCAGAGGCCTACTGAGGCATCCAAGGCGGCATGGGTTCTTTTCAGAGCTTATCAGAGAGATTGTCCGCATCATGGTTTCATCCAGGTTCAGTTGTTGGATATTTTCTTCAAAGGAGTTGATTGGAGGTACCAGATGGCTCTGGATTCAGCGAGCAATGAGAACTTCAACACCATATCTCCAGAGGAAGCTTATGAGTTGATTGAGAGCTTGACGTCTTGCAATAGCTCCAAGAATGCTGACTATGAACGTCAGAAGCAGACTGGAAGTGTAGATGGGAAGCAAATTGCTGAGTTGAAGACAAAGTTGGATTTAGTTAACAGTATCCTGATGAGTAAGATGTCAATTCATTTTGCTGCAGAGGTTGAAACATTTGAGCCCGAGCAGGTGTATGAGGAAGAGGATTGCAACTACATTGGTGGCACTGGATTTCAGTGTCAGCGTTATGGCAATCAGCAAGAACAGAGGTGGTTACAGTGGGAACAATCAGCGGAGCACCTTCACCGGTAATCAGAACTCTTCTGGTTATATTCCCAAGAACCAGTATCAGAAGCCCTTCCAGAGCAACAATAACTTCAACAGGAACTATGGATCATCCTCCTACTATCAGCAACCTCCCGCTAGCTCTGAACAGAACGAGATGAAGTCTATGCTGGATCAGATTTTGGAAGGTCAACAGAAGATTACGGTTGATCTTAATGGAAAGATTGTCTCGATGTATACCGATCTAAACGGTAAAATCGATGCTTTGAACATTCACATGAAGAAGCTCGATCTCCAGGTTGCACATACTGTTGGGTCTATCAAACGGCCTGACGGAGTTCTTCCGGGAAGAACTGATAACAACTCCAAGTATCCTTGCAATGCTATCAGGTTGAGAAGTGGTAAAGAGTTGAATCATGTATTGGCAAGGTCTCAGAAGGGTGAAAATATTGTGGACTTAGAGGAAATCGATGAAGAATTCACGGAGGAGCCACCAGTGTCGACCGACACACATCATCAGTGTCGATTGACACCCTTGTCCATACTTAGAGAATAACCAACACCGGCTAGTGTCGACTGACACCCATTTGGTGTCGATCGACACCACTCGTCACCAGACGCACCGGTTGTTGAAGCATTGCAGAAAATGCATGAACGTGTTTACGTACCCCAGGTTCCTTTTCCTAAAAACAACATGAAGTCTAAGCAGGAATTGTATGATGCTAAGTTCAGAGCGATAATGGATAAACTCCCCATTGAGATTCCATTGATCGATGCTATCAAGACTTCACCTATGGTAAAGAGGTGTTTAAAGAAGATGCTTATGCAGGATTTGCGAGAAGAGGAAGGAGTCATGATGATGATTAAGGTCTGTAGTGTTGTTATTCAGAACAGGATACCGGAGAAACTTGTTGATCCGGGTAGCTTTGTCTTGGATTGCTCTATTTTCCAAGCAAGGTTAAAGAATTCCTTGTGTGATTTGGGTTTCAGTGTGACTTGGGTTTTAGTGTGAGTTTGATGCCGTATTCAGTTGATGTGGGACTCGGGATGACAGACTTCACGCCTACTAAGATAACTGTGATCCTTGCGGATAGGAGCATTCGGACACCAGAAGGTCTTTTGGAAGATGTGCCAGTGAGAGTCGGCGATTGCATGATACCGACGGATTTTGTTGTGCTGAAGTACAGTGATGAACCTAAGGATCCTCTTATCCTAGGTCGACCTTTCTTAGCCACCGCTGGAGCGGATATTGATTTTAGAGGAGGCAGAATAGCTCTGAATGTGGGAGAGTCGGTCATAAATTTTGACATGGACAAATTTATCCAGCGCCCTACTATCGACTGTCAGACTTTCTGTGTCGACACTTTGGATACTCAAGCAGAGGCGATCCCACGTGCGCCAGACTCCTCGGAACTTACCTTGCAGCTCTCCGCCATTTCTAACCAACTCAAAAGAATGGAGGATCAAGTTAAGGAACTGCATAGCAAGCTACTCGACCAAAACATCGATGTGAGGAAAGGTTAATCAGATGTTACCAACACCGGGTATAGGATCAGTGCCATGGAGGAGCATCTAGAATGGAAGATTGAAGCTTTGCAACGGGGTTTCAATGATCCAATCGAGTATTCAAAGTGGATGGATGTTCAGGCATCTGAAGCATTTGTACAAGAAGAAAGAAATCAACCCGCAACACCGGAATGGCCTAGTGAAGAAGACTATGCAACGGATCACGATGAAGACTACTATGAGGAACGGGAGATTGAAAACCATTTAGAGGATCGTTCCCGAGAAGGTGCTGAGGAGACATGGGACGAGAACCTCGGGGATACTCATGTCATTCCTAATCATAGACACTCTTGGACACTACCGTAAGGTACGTCTCTCACATCAAATTTTTTAAGCTAACAATTATGCTCGTTCCAGGGTTAGTAGCCAAGAAGAGCGACTTGAGGCCTTTATGAAGGAATGCATGGACAAGCAGTAAGTCAGCATGCAAACAATCATTGAGAGGATTGATACAATTGAATGAAGCGTCTGGGGACTTGGGAGTCGCATCACGAGCATGGAATTAGGGCTCAATGATGAAGATCAAAATTCGTGGATGGAACCTCAAGACCAAGAATACATTTGCGGGGGGCAACCTTCCAACTGTCATCCGAACAATACCCTCTGATCACGACTCTAGTGTAGATCGACACCAGCAGTTGGTGTCGATCAACACCAACACCCATCCATGGATAAGTTTTCGTAATATTGGTTCTAACTTTGTTTCAGTTCTCTCTTTTGTTTATCAATCTCTGGATTGGCACCACTGGGGACAGTGTTGTTCAAGTCTGGGGGAGGTAGTTACTAACTATGTGTGTTCTTTTCTTATGAGTCTATCGAGTCAGTTGAGTCCGTTTTATTGAGTCAAAATCAGTCCATGAAACTATGATTTTTCGAGGAACTTTCACATTTTTCAGGAACTTATGTGACCATTTGATTAAAGCTTGTTAGGTATCTGGGACTAATGGAAAAATCAAAGGCTTAATGGTGGATTTGAGACGCCTATATTTCCAGCAAACATCCACTAACTCTTGAGCCAATTTCTTTTACTTTCTTTTACCTCATCAATGTGAGAGGTGTTCTGGGGCTTGACTCATTGTTCATACTAGAAAAGACAGCTTCTGTAAACACCAATAAGAGCGGTACTCCTCTCCCTTATTCCAAAGAAAAAAAAAAGCAGAAAAGATGATATGATTCTCGTCTTAAGTAAAGGGGTAGGAACCTCATTATTTTACTTAAGATAGAGATGATCATGCAGAGGTGGCAGTGAGGGGTATGATAATTTCCCGTGACTCCATTATTCGCTACACTTTTAAATTATTAAAAAAAAAAGAGAAGAAAAGAATGTAAAAAAAAAAAAGATAATAAGAAAAAGAATAAGTCTGGGGGAGAGAAAGAGTACTGGTAGCTATATGATTGTCTTCGTTTTGGTATTGTACGTGAAAGAGTCTAGAAGGCTCTAGGTATCGAGATCAGAGATGAGACCCCGCAATGAAGGTAATGTGGACTATGCTGTGAAATTGTGGGTTTTATCGGGAAAACTATGAACGTCTACGGTGAAGTACATGGTGGTCTAGATCCTTTCAGGCAAGAGTTTTTAGTGGATTACTATGGTGAATGTGATTGTGCAATTCTTATGACGAAATGAGTTTCTTTGTTTTCAAACTTCTTTCTCTTGTTTACTTTTCTGTTTTGCTTGAGGGCAAGCAAAATCTAAGTCTGGGGGAGTGTATATATCATAGAATTTACCGGGAAGTTCAGAGCGGTTACCGAGCTGCCTGGCAGTCATTCGAGTTACGAGGAAGAGTTTCCGAGTCACTGGGTAGTGGTCCGTAATTCTCGGAGGGGAATGGCGGTTAGTCAGTGATGGTTACCTAGGCGACGGTTTTCAGAATGGCCTGGTAAAGGAGCCATGGAGAATTGGCAGGAACGGTTATATGGCATTCTTACCGAGTGAAAGAGTGCGGGAACGGTTATTTCTGTCAAGGCTCGAGTGAAGACGTGGGAACAGTTATCTGACTCGAGTGTTAAGAAGGAAAGACGTGGGAACGGTTATTACCAAGCAAAGGCAAGTGTTCTCGCGGTAACGGTTACCTGGACTGTTATCTGGCAAGGTTTCCAAAGAAAGGTAGCGGGACGGTTACCTGGTTGGAAAATATGCGTGTGACGGTTACCTGGTGGGGAAGGATGCGTGTGATGGTTACCTGGACAGTTATTACCGAGCAAGGGCGATTTTTCTCGCGGGAACGGTTACATGGTAGGAAAAGGAAGCGTGTGTCAGTTTCTGGGAGGTTATGAAGCGGTTTCCACGAGAGAAATGCTTATAAATTAACCAAGGCGGGACTCAGAGAGGGAGTTACGAGTTTTGTAAGGAAAAATGGGGATTTGGAGAAATAATGCCAGAGAGGGCAGAAAGGAAAACACGAGAGAGTGAGCGTTTGATCGGAGAGTGAACCGGTCGAGTTCTGTTGTACCCGACACTTCAGCGATCACGCCTGGCAGTGCTGTGGTCATTCCTGGTAGCCTGAGCGGTTACAGAATTATCCGAGATTTGACGTTAAGCGTTTACCAGACGATGATGAGGCGGTTATCGATCATACATGTTGTTATGGCTATCGTACCTGGGCTATGCGACTGGAACTGGTGGTTCCTTGCCCTTTTTTTGTTGGCAAAGCGGTTTCCGAAGGATGGGAGACCGTACCTTGAGATGTCAGAACCGTTATGGAACGTCTGAGAAGGTACCTAGCAGCATCTGATCGATGATGATCGGTCTTGATTGCGGTTACCAAGCGATGCGCGATGATGGTTACTTCGGTGCCGATGCGAGAGGAAATTAGTCAGTACCGATGCGTGACTTTTGATGACTGGTACTCAGTAGTGATCTGAGGAGACGATCGTACCATGGCGGAGACGCGGTAACTAGTAATTGGTAGCGTGAGCGGTTACAAACTGATGTGGTAGCGATTATCGGCGAAAATGAGTGATAGAGATCATACATGGCAATGAAGCGCGATGATGCGCGAAGGTGATGACGGTTACTCGGCAGTTACCCGGAGATTGGGTGATGCTGATAACAGTACTGGTAGCAGTACTCGGCGATGAGAGTATCCAGTCGTGGTACTCGGTGATGAGAGAATTTGGTTGCGGTTACTCGGTGATGATGGAACCGGGTAGCGGTTACACGACGATGATAGTACTTGGTAGCAGTTATGGAAACGAATTCCAGGAGTTGCTACCGAGTAGCGTGAAGTCGAACTGGTAAAGTTATTGACGGTTTTAAGAGAAGTAAATGGAGAATCACGTGGGATTCCGAGAGGTGAAGTGTGAGAATGACTTGGAAAAATGGGTGATGGTTCGGTATGACTTGGATCCGGACATCTCTCTCCGTTACTTGGTCATGTGGGGATGGTTGGCTGAGTGACTAAGTACCGGAGAGATTGTTGGTTGCCTTGTTGATACTCGGATCTAAGAAAGCAATGGAACAAAAGGCGGTTCGGAGACACGACTAAGGAACGATGGATGGGTTCAAGGAGTTGGTCAGACTCTACGAAATTAAGGTAACGGTCTAACTAAGTGTTTAGATGCGTTAGGTTGCTAGAGAGCAAGTCAGATGGTGTGTTGAATGGTGTTAAGTTATCAAAATAACTTAAGTAAAATTCGTGAAACCTCTTTGAGGTGTTTATAAGAAAAAAGTTAAAAGTCCGGGAGGTTTGGTCATGTCGTGACCAAGCAGTTGTGCATTGGCCGTGGTTAGGAAAAAACGGGTTAGGGTGTTACACTCGGCTCGTGTATTAGTCTATATATTAGGTTTTTAGGTTAAGTTGGATGTATTCTGATTTCACTATTCATCATCCAGTTTCAGCCGTCATTGTTCTATCTATTCTTTTGCTTAGGGGCTGATCTTGCTACTTGTACTTCAACGAGAAGATTTTGAACCCCTATAACTTTATTCTACTTTTGATTCAGTTTATGATATCTATTTCAGCTCTGTCTTGTTTTTCATTTGATATGTCTGAGTAGATCTCTTGTTAGGTTTAGGGATTCTCATTGGGATTTCATGATTTGTTAGGTTTAACACTTGTTAAGATTCAAACTTGTTAGTTCTTCATCTAGGATTGTACATAATGCTTCTTTTAGCTTGATCACCTAGAAGTATGATATTAGGTTGTTAAATTGGCGCGACATCGTGATTTATAATCTGCACTAATCCTAGTGAGCAAGTTAGATATTCGTAACGACAGTTGGTTTGGATAACTTGTGAACATATCGAACTTGTACTTAAACCTTGTCAAAACTTTAGGATTCGCAACGACATTTGGTCTCTTAGGTTTAAGACATAGATAGTTTTCGCAACGACAGTTAGTTAGCTATGCATTAGTGATTTGAGTTCTAGAATGGTTTTTAATTAGATCTTGACCAGTTGTTTATTCCTTCTTTGATTGATTTCCTGAGAAGTTCCGTAGACCTGACGCTTTTCCCCACTTGATTACATCCTTATTTACTTCTTTTGCATTGTCTTTTCAATATATCTTTATTGCTTAGTTGAGCTTGAAACAAACACGTCTATTGTGAAGCCGCAGAGTCTATGTGGATTTGATCCCTAAGTACTACCGTTATCTCTTAATTTGAGAGAGTAGCTCTAGGGTTAATTTGACTCCGATCATCCATCGCGCTCGGAAGTTGAAGGCAATTACCTCCAAGATCCCAAATACAGAGATCGATCGATCTACCATCCAGATCAATCGATCTGATGAAGAAATCGAAGAGATTAAAATTGACGAGGATCGATCGATCCCAGGAGCAGCCTCAACAAAACGTCTCTGAAGAGAAATAAATATCGATCAACGGGATTAGAACTGCAATTCCAGTATGAGAAGGGAGACCCGAAGTACTATGCTCACCTTGTATTGTTGTAGAAGATAAGATAGAACGAATGAGACTACCGTTCAAGAAAATCGAAATGGTAGCTCTAATTTTGAAAGATTACTTGAAGCATGTCATAACATGATGGCTTACAATAGAGGAGGCTGCATTAATTCTTCAGAAATAATGTAAAATATATCTCCGAGACAAATTCCCTAGGAAACGTGATGATCCGGGTAAGTTTACTTTACCATGTGTGATCGGTAATCTCCGTTTCAAGTTGTGCCTGTGTGATTTGGGAGCCAGCATGAGTGTGGTGTTGCTGACTGTGGCAAGACGGCTTGGACTTTTGACTCTCCAACCATCACATAACTCCATAGGTTTAGCCGACAAGTCAGTTCAGATACCGGAAGGACGCCTCAAAAACGTCCCTATCAAGGTCATATTTTGTCATCATGGATTTGGATGACGACACACAGAGCCTAATTTTAGGACGGTCATTCCTTGCTACCACGCATGCAGCGATAAATGTGCCCAAAGGGAAGATCATCCTTCGATTTAAGAAGACTGTTATGAAGTTTTTCATCCAAGATAACGTGAGGACGCCAACCATGGAGGGACAGACTTTTTGGATAGATGGCAGATGAAATTGATTCTCCAATGGATACATCTTGGGAAGTATAACATCCGTGTCCCAGAAATGGGATATTGAATTTATTTTTCGGATTAAGAAACTGAGTTTTTGAGATTTTATTTAAATCAAATAAAAATATGAGGTGTTAAAAGGAGAATCGAAAAGTTTGGGGTTGTTTCTGTTATTTTGGAAAATTATGCTGGGTTAATTTGATAAGATTAAAATTATGGGGCTACTTTGAAATGATCAGAAAGTCAGGGAGGGGACTTAGTTGCAATTTGGGCGAAGTTAAAAAAAAAAAACTATGTCTTGCTTCTTATCTCTTGTCGATGTAGCCTCCATCGCGATCGAGAAGAAGTGAGAGAGACGAGCTGGTGGTTGCATGAGAAGGAGAGAAGAGCTGAGCTTCGTGGTGATCGTCAAGTCGAGTTCGAGTCGTCCATCGAAACTTTCTCATCGCCGCCAGTTGAAGAGGTAAGGGTTCGCCTTCTCTTTATTCTTCATGAAGTTTGTTGGTTTGTTCGGTGTGGCGTCGAGTTGTGCCGTTGGAGTTTGTGTGTGTTGATAGGTGTTCATGGCTGGGTTTTTGTCGATGTCATGGTGTTCGTAGAACGTGGTGGTGAAGAACGGTGTGTTATCGTTGGTGCTTTGGTCGTAAGGAGAATGGAGGTGGTGAGTTGTGGCTATGAGCTGTGAGTGGTGGACGCCGGAGACGTTGTTATCGGTGTCATCGTGGTGGTGTTTGGCCGTTGGTGCCGTCGTGTGTAGTTGCAGATTTCATCGAAGAAGATGGATTAGTGATGCGTGTTGTGTTGTTTAAGGTTGTGTAGTTGTTTGGTTAACTGAACCATACACTTAACCACTTTAAACCAAGTGTTTATCACGTGAAATTTTAGTGGTGGTGTTGACTTATGGTGTCGTGGAGAATGATGTTCTTGGTGTGGATCAGTCACATGGTGGGCGGTGACGTAGCAAAGTGATAGGAGTTGATTCAATTTGAATCATGTAATTATTTTGTTTAGTTATTAAACCATTATTTTATTATTTTAGGTCATGCGTTGGAAATTTTAGGGTCTATTCGTCTAGGAAAATTTCAGGAATTGTAGAATTTTGTCGCGCAAAATTTTTATGTGTGGCTAAGGAAAAGAAAAAGAGTGATCGTGGGATCAAGGCGAGGAAGAGAGGATGATCTAAACTTGTTGGTTTGCTTAAATGTTTTCTATTATGCCGAAATTTGTTGGTTTAGAATTTTTGGATTAAAATCAAGTGGAATAAATTGGTGAATTTATTTGTTAAATGCCGGATTATTTCTAGAATATGATTTAATTATTTGAATTAAATTTCAGATTTAACTGGGAGTTGATTAAATTATATATAGTTAATTAATGGTGTTTAAATGAATTTATTTTATTGCTGGAGTTGGTTAATTAATATTCATGAGTAATTAAATTTTAATTGATTGGGAAAATAATTAATATTTATGGGAATATATATTATCTGTTTAGTTGAGGAACAAAAAAAAAAATGGGTGCGGTCGTTTTAGGAAGACACCTTAGGAACTCCCTTCATTGGAAGCAAAGGAGGATTTGAAAATAATGGGATGGAGGATGAGTATTTGACCGGTCTCATGGAAGCTATTACTAGCAGAAAGACCAACCACTGAAGTTGACCTACGTGAACTCGACGAGGAAATCTCCATTCCTCTGATGGATCCAGCTTTAGGATAAGAGCCATGACTAGTCAAGCTAGTGAATTGCAAAACAAACGCTTATGGGAGGTGATATATTACAGTTTTTATGTATTCTAACTAAGGTTTTCAATAGGTTTTGGAGTCTTTTCTTTGGTTTTAGATTCTTTTAGTCTCCTATCGAGTCTTTACAGGTATTAGGTGTCTTTGCAAGAAATTTTGGTGATTAATGAAGAAAATACGGATTTGGAGATGCAGAGTCATGCAGAAGCCTCAGAAGTTTGACATTCGTTAGAGGTCTTTCCGATATCGGATTGAGATGAATTTCAGCTACCAGATAGCCCTTTGAGTTAGCTTTCATTTGGAACTGATCCCATGTCATTATCATTCCTGGTTCAAGAGTTATCCCCGTTTTACTGAAGACATGTCAATCTGGCGAGCAAATGAAGTAGATGCAGAGTTAGAACCAGATCGATCGATTCAGGACAGATCGATCGATCCAGCATTGCCGAGAGTTTTCTAGATCGACCAGAGGTGCCATATCGATCGTTCCTGACCAGATCGACCATCCCACCCCCAGAACGATCAATCTGGCCTTAAACCGCAAAAATTGCCAAAATCGCAGAAAAAGGAAATTTCAGTTTTTCCTAAAAGATTTCGACCTAACTTATGTTTTTTCCTATTTATACTTATTCTTAGTCATTGTTTAGACTACGCTTTATTTTCTATTGATAGCTTTTGGGAGAAGATCTCTGAACCTCTTTGACATCTCTGAGAAAATTTCTTAACCCTTTTGGATTTCTTATTCTATTGATTATGAGTTCCTCTTCATCTCTTTGTTGCTTCTCTGTTTCCATGTCTGTGTAGTCTCCTAGTTAGGTTTAGGGTTTCAAGGAGATTTATGAATCATTGAACTGGACATAGATAGGGATTTATCTTAGGATTTTTCATTTATTGTTGAACTTACTGCTGGAACTTGATTAGCTACCTAGTTTCAGATCTTAGGTTGTTTAACGCATCAAAAGTATTTGTTAAAGGCCTGAAAGAACATAGATGAGTGGTGTGTCCTTAGCCAACGAGAGTTGATGTTAAGGCACCCCGTGAACAGATCAAACCTGCTAGTTAATGCTTGTTTATAATTTTAGGTTCAAACGAGAGTTCAGATACCTAGGTTGCTAGGTAAAGTAATTGATACCATGAGAGTGGATTAGATATACATTCTTGTTTAAGTTCTAGATGGTGCTTATTAGTTCCCTGAATAGTTGTCTGGTTCATGATCTCTGAATTCCCGAGAACAACCCTTGACCTAGCGCTTTCTTTTATTGATCTTTACATCGTTTTAATTTGCTGTTTTATTTTACTACACAATCTACAATCATATTTCTGTCTTAGCTTAGTTTCATTCTTGCAAATTCGTAGTGTGACACTTGGTCTCTGTGGATTCGATCCCATTTATATTACTGCGATTGTCTGTGCATTTGCAGTCTTTTATTGGGTTAAAACTCTGTGTATCAAGTTTTTGGCGCCGTTGCCGGGGACCAATTACGTTACCTTCGAATCTAAGATTGAAGTTTAGTCTAAGATTTACTAACTCGGTTCTGTTTTTGCTTGCTTGTGTGTTTCAGGTGTATGCAAACAAGAAGCAAAAGCTTTAGCAACCTCCTGCAACTTACCAATCAAGAGTTAGCAAGGACAAAACGTACTAACAACAAAGCTACAAAGAAGAAGTCGAAACAAGCCATCATGGGCGATAATGTCGACAATCAAGCACAAACTGAGGCTCAAGCTGCTCAGGCTGAGGAGATCCGCATCATGCGACAACAACTTCAGCGTTTACAACAGCAGCAGGCTCAGCAGAACCAACGTGCTATTGGGGATGTAGACACACCCCACACTTTCTACCAGAACAGGGCTGCGATTTGTCCGCCAGAGATTGCGAGGCAAGATTTCGAGATCAAGTCTCAGATGATAGCGCTGGTAGAAAGACATGTGTTTCATGGATTACCCACTGAGAATCCAATGGATCACATTGAGAATTACGAGGAGATTTACAGCACTACTAAGTCGAATGGGGTTCCCGCTGATTACCTCAAGTGCAAGCTCTTCCGCCACTCCTTGGCAGATAAGGCACTGAGATGGCTCAAGTCACTACCTCCTGGTTCGTTGAGGTCTTGGGAACAATGCAGAGCAGCCTTCTTGGATCATTTCTACACCAAGTCCAGAACAGCCTCGCTCAGGAACAAGATCGCTACTTTCGCGTAGCATCCCGGCGAATCTTATTGTGAAGCTTGGGAGAGATTTAAGGAATACCGCAGAGAGTGTCCTCACAATGGGTATTCAGATGAGCAGATTCTCAGTTTTTTTTACGATGGAGTTGAATGGGATTTCAGGAATGCCCTCAATGCTGCGAGCAATGGAGATTTTATGACTAAGAGCATTGACGGAGCGTATCAACTGATAGAGAACTTGGCTGCCAGTTCTAATAATCGCTGTCCTGAGTATGATCGCTCTAACAAAGGTAACAATGTGGAGTCTCAGAAAATTGATGATTTGAGAGTAAAAGTGAGTATGTTGATGAAGGCAAATCAGCGAGGTGTTCAGTTCTGTGATGAGGGGACAGAAGCTGTTTTCTGTCAAGAAGTTGCTATTGATGAGATTGATGAGTCATAGGAAGTAAACTATGTGAATGGACAGGGGTTCGTGCAAAACAGGGGATTCAACCAGAATTACAGAAATCACCCCAACTTGTCCTACATAAGCACAAATGTTGAAAATCCTCAGGATCAGGGTGGCGCTCAGGGTCAGCAGTTTCAGGGAAAAACGTTCGTGCAAAATGCGGGCGTCACTGGTATTTCTCAGGGATTTACAGGACAGACGAGCGTGCAAAATCCGGGCTTTCAGAACAATTTTCCCCAGAATTTTCATGGAAAACAGTTCGTGCAAAATCCGAGCCAGAACAACTTTCAAGGTGGATTTCAGCAGAATCAGCCATTCAACAACTTCCAGGCGAGTAATCATGTTGCATTTCAAGCCCCTGCAACCTCTGCGAATGAATCTCAAAGTGAACTCAAGGTTCTTATGCAGCAGCTCATCCTCCAGCAACAAAAGTCTTCTAACGAGATCAATGCAAAGGTGGACAATGTGTACAATGATCTCAACAGTAAGTATGAAGCTGTCTCTACTCATATGAAACTGCTTGATACTCAAGTTGCTCAGATGGCTGAAGCGGTAAAGAGACAGAAGGGAGCCCTTCCTGCGAAAGGTGAGCATAATCCTAGGACTGGAGATGCATCTAATGGATCACGTGCGAATGTTAACTATGTTGGGAACTAAGGAACCAATCAGAGTAGAGGACATCAAGCACCACATCCCCAAGAGAATAATAGACTTGAGACCATGATGCAGCAGATTTTAGATGGGCAGAGAAAGAGCGCACAAGAAGTGAATGAGAAGATAAACACTCTTGATAACAAGCTGGATAACATGAATAACGAGCTCACTTGTAAACTTGAGAGTTTGACTTGTCGGGTTGATTTTCTTGATTCTACATCTGAGATTAAGGCATCCAAGAAAGTTGAGCGGAATATCAAGATTGCATTGATTTCCGCAGACGAGCAAGGTCGATCGATCCCTTCTTTAGATCGATCGATCCCACCTCCAGATCGATCGATTTTCCCCATTCCGGCTCTGAATTCTCAAGTTCTGAACATAGCCATAGATCCAGGTAATACTCAAACTCCACCATTGAGGCAATTGCCTAAGCTAGAGGATCTGGGGAAGTTTGTTGTTCCATGCTCCATCTTTGGAGTTGATTTTGAAGACTCTATCTGTGATTCTGGATCTACCGTGAACCTCATGTCAACAGAACTTGCAGAATATTTGGGGATTGGTAATATTCAGGCCTCTGAGATGTCCATCAGGTTTGCAGATGCTTCAGTTAAAACTCCGCAGGGATGTATTGAAGACCTTCATGTAAAGATTGGCAATTGCTTGATGCCTACTGATTTTCAAGTTGTGGAGATGAGCCTCAATTCATATATGCCTTTGATCCTTGGAAGATCTTTTCTCGCTACAACAGGAGCAGTTGTCGATTTACCTAATAAGAGGGTTTGTTTATCTAACATCGACAAAAAGGTCTTCTATGATGCAATCTCAGAGAATGATGGAAACCAGTATGGCTCCTATGTTTCCATTGAGGAGAAGAAGCTGGATGTTATGTCAACCGCGGCACCTGACACTCTTTCTTATGTGTGGAAACCCCGAAAGGTAAATAAGAGAGACAAACCAAAGAGCGAGAGAGTGATGACTGGTTCCCACATCACCTTGACACCGCAAAGATGTGTTGGAGACACGATTGAGTACAAGCTGAAGTGCAAAGGTACGTCAAGACCTTTCTCAAAAGTCAAAGCTATAATCACTCCGGAGTTTAAGGGAAAAGGCCAAGCAGTTGTGGATGGTATGCTGAGTAGGGTTTTGATGATGAATGTAAGTGATCATAGTGCAAGCAGACCGCGTCTTAACCCACCTCCACCACACCCTGATCCGTATGAGGAAGTCTCTAATCCTCCTATGGATTCTTCTCCAGCCTAGACGGCGTCCAAGTCAAGCTAAAGACTTTAAACAAGCGCTTGGTGGGAGGCAACCTACCGGTAAGTATACATAACTTCGTTTTATTTTATTTTTCTAACTTTTATTTTTAGTTTCAGGTTTAAAAAAAAAAAAAAAAAAAAAAAAAAAAAAAGTCGGAGGTAGAAAGATCGATCGATCTAGTGGCGTGAAAAATGCCGAGAGGTTTCTGGATCGATCGATCCTGCTCCAGAACGATCGATCCGTGCATTTTTCGTACAAAAAAAAAAAAAAAAAAAAAAAAAAAAAAAAACGCACGGTGTCATCCATTATCCAGGTTTCATCTTTTCATCTCTCTTTGATATTCACCAATTTCTATTTCCTCTTTTCTCAGGTTTATTTTCACACCGAGACGGTGTGAAGTAAGTTTGGGGGGAGAGTTCTTGGTTATCTAATGGTTTTGACATTTTGTTGTTTTCAGGTTGTGTCTTTTCTTTTATCGTATTATTGAGTCAGTTTAGTCTGTTTTATTGAGTCAAAACCAGTTCATGGAACAATGATTTTTCGAGGAAACCACCACATTTGCAGGAACTTAAGTGACCATTTGATTCGGGCTTGTTTGGCATCTGAGACTATTGGAAAAACCAAAGACTTAATGGTGGACTTGAGACGCTCATATTTCCAGCAGAACCCCACTAACACCTGAGCCAATTTCTGTCAGTTCTTTTTACCTTATCGATGTGACAGGTGTTCTGGGGCTTGACTCATCGTTCATACTGGACAAGACAACTTCTGTAAACCAACAAAAGCGGTACTCCTCTCCCTTATCTAAAAAAAAAAAAAAAAGAAGAATAATAAAAGCAAAAAAGATGATATGATTCTCTCTTGAGTAAAGGGGTAGGAAAATTTCCCGTGACCTCATTATTTTACTTGAGATTGAGATGATCACGCAAAGGTGGAAGTGAGGGGTAGGAAAATTTCCCGTGACCTCATTATTCACTACACCTTTGAATTTAAAAGCTAAGAAAAAGAAAAGAATGTAAAAAGATAGTAAGAAATGAATAAGGTTAGGGGAGAGAAAGAGTACTGATAGCTATATGGTTGTCTTTGTTTTGGTATTGTACGTGAAAGAGTCTAGAAGGTCCTGGGCATCGAGATCAGAGATGAGACCCGGCGATGAAGGTAATGTGGACTATGCTGTGAGATTGTGGGTTTAATCGGGGAAGCTGTGAACGTCTACGGTGAAGTACATGGTGGTCTAGATCCTTCCAGGTAAGAATTTCTAGTGGATTATTAAGGTGAATGCGAGTGTGGTGCTCTTATGATGAAATGAGTTTCTGTTTTCAAACCTCGACTCTGTTCTTGGTAGTTTGCTTGAGGACAAGCAAAAGACTAAGTCTGGGGGAGTTGATATATTACAGTTTTTATGTATTCTAACTAAGGTTTTCAATAGGTTTTGGAGTCTTTTCTTTGGTTTTAGATTCTTTTAGTCTCCTATCGAGTCTTTACAGGTATTAGGTGTCTTTGCAAGAAATTTTGGTGATTAATGAAGAAAATACGGATTTGGAGATGCAGAGTCATGCAGAAGCCTCAGAAGTTTGACATTCGTTAGAGGTCTTTCCGATATCGGATTGAGATGAATTTCAGCTACCAGATAGCCCTTTGAGTTAGCTTTCATTTGGAACTGGTCCCATGTCATTATCATTCCTGGTTCAAGAGTTATCCCCGTTTTACTGAAGACATGTCAATCTGGCGAGCAAATGAAGTAGATGCAGAGTTAGAACCAGATCGATCGATTCAGGACAGATCGATCGATCCAGCATTGCCGAGAGTTTTCTAGATCGACCAGAGGTGCCATATCGATCGTTCCTGACCAGATCGACCATCCCACCCCCAGAACGATCAATCTGGCCTTAAACCGCAAAAATTGCCAAAATCGCAGAAAAAGGAAATTTCAGTTTTTCCTAAAAGATTTCGACCTAACTTATGTTTTTTCCTATTTATACTTATTCTTAGTCATTGTTTAGACTACGCTTTATTTTCTATTGATAGCTTTTGGGAGAAGATCTCTGAACCTCTTTGACATCTCTGAGAAAATTTCTGAACCCTTTTGGATTTCTTATTCTATTGATTATGAGTTCCTCTTCATCTCTTTGTTGCTTCTCTGTTTCCATGTCTGTGTAGTCTCCTAGTTAGGTTTAGGGTTTCAAGGAGATTTATGAATCATTGAACTGGACATAGATAGGGATTTATCTTAGGATTTTTCATTTATTGTTGAACTTACTGCTGGAACTTGATTAGCTACCTAGTTTCAGATCTTAGGTTGTTTAACGCATCAAAAGTATTTGTTAAAGGCCTGAAAGAACATAGATGAGTGGTGTGTCCTTAGCCAACGAGAGTTGATGTTAAGGCACCCCGTGAACAGATCAAACCTGCTAGTTAATGCTTGTTTATAATTTTAGGTTCAAACGAGAGTTCAGATACCTAGGTTGCTAGGTAAAGTAATTGATACCATGAGAGTGGATTAGATATACATTCTTGTTTAAGTTCTAGATGGTGCTTATTAGTTCCCTGAATAGTTGTCTGGTTCATGATCTCTGAATTCCCGAGAACAACCCTTGACCTAGCGCTTTCTTTTATTGATCTTTACATCGTTTTAATTTGCTGTTTTATTTTACTACACAATCTACAATCATATTTCTGTCTTAGCTTAGTTTCATTCTTGCAAATTCGTAGTGTGACACTTGGTCTCTGTGGATTCGATCCCATTTATATTACTGCGATTGTCTGTGCATTTGCAGTCTTTTATTGGGTTAAAACTCTGTGTATCAAGTTTTTGGCGCCGTTGCCGGGGACCAATTACGTTACCTTCGAATCTAAGATTGAAGTTTAGTCTA
Organism: Barbarea vulgaris; assembly: GCA_963667165.1. Lineage (NCBI taxonomy): Eukaryota > Viridiplantae > Streptophyta > Magnoliopsida > Brassicales > Brassicaceae > Barbarea > Barbarea vulgaris. Next base: position 8,312,757 of record OY763888.1, on the reverse strand, counting down.
AGATTTACTAACTCGGTTCTGTTTTTGCTTGCTTGTGTGTTTCAGGTGTATGCAAACAAGAAGCAAAAGCTTTAGCAACCTCCTGCAACTTACCAATCAAGAGTTAGCAAGGACAAAACGTACTAACAACAAAGCTACAAAGAAGAAGTCGAAACAAGCCATCATGGGCGATAATGTCGACAATCAAGCACAAACTGAGGCTCAAGCTGCTCAGGCTGAGGAGATCCGCATCATGCGACAACAACTTCAGCGTTTACAACAGCAGCAGGCTCAGCAGAACCAACGTGCTATTGGGGATGTAGACACACCCCACACTTTCTACCAGAACAGGGCTGCGATTTGTCCGCCAGAGATTGCGAGGCAAGATTTCGAGATCAAGTCTCAGATGATAGCGCTGGTAGAAAGACATGTGTTTCATGGATTACCCACTGAGAATCCAATGGATCACATTGAGAATTATGAGGAGATTTACAGCACTACTAAGTCGAATGGGGTTCCCGCTGATTACCTCAAGTGCAAGCTCTTCCGCCACTCCTTGGCAGATAAGGCACTGAGATGGCTCAAGTCACTACCTCCTGGTTCGTTGAGGTCTTGGGAACAATGCAGAGCAGCCTTCTTGGATCATTTCTACACCAAGTCCAGAACAGCCTCGCTCAGGAACAAGATCGCTACTTTCGCGTAGCATCCCGGCGAATCTTATTGTGAAGCTTGGGAGAGATTTAAGGAATACCGCAGAGAGTGTCCTCACAATGGGTATTCAGATGAGCAGATTCTCAGTTTCTTTTACGATGGAGTTGAATGGGATTTCAGGAATGCCCTCAATGCTGCGAGCAATGGAGATTTTATGACTAAGAGCATTGACGGAGCGTATCAACTGATAGAGAACTTGGCTGCCAGTTCTAATAATCGCTGTCCTGAGTATGATCGCTCTAACAAAGGTAACAATGTGGAGTCTCAGAAAATTGATGATTTGAGAGTAAAAGTGAGTATGTTGATGAAGGCAAATCAGCGAGGTGTTCAGTTCTGTGATGAGGGGACAGAAGCTGTTTTCTGTCAAGAAGTTGCTATTGATGAGATTGATGAGTCATAGGAAGTAAACTATGTGAATGGACAGGGGTTCGTGCAAAACAGGGGATTCAACCAGAATTACAGAAATCACCCCAACTTGTCCTACATAAGCACAAATGTTGAAAATCCTCAGGATCAGGGTGGCGCTCAGGGTCAGCAGTTTCAGGGAAAAACGTTCGTGCAAAATGCGGGCGTCACTGGTATTTCTCAGGGATTTACAGGACAGACGAGCGTGCAAAATCCGGGCTTTCAGAACAATTTTCCCCAGAATTTTCATGGAAAACAGTTCGTGCAAAATCCGAGCCAGAACAACTTTCAAGGTGGATTTCAGCAGAATCAGCCATTCAACAACTTCCAGGCGAGTAATCATGTTGCATTTCAAGCCCCTGCAACCTCTGCGAATGAATCTCAAAGTGAACTCAAGGTTCTTATGCAGCAGCTCATCCTCCAGCAACAAAAGTCTTCTAACGAGATCAATGCAAAGGTGGACAATGTGTACAATGATCTCAACAGTAAGTATGAAGCTGTCTCTACTCATATGAAACTGCTTGATACTCAAGTTGCTCAGATGGCTGAAGCGGTAAAGAGACAGAAGGGAGCCCTTCCTGCGAAAGGTGAGCATAATCCTAGGACTGGAGATGCATCTAATGGATCACGTGCGAATGTTAACTATGTTGGGAACTAAGGAACCAATCAGAGTAGAGGACATCAAGCACCACATCCCCAAGAGAATAATAGACTTGAGACCATGATGCAGCAGATTTTAGATGGGCAGAGAAAGAGCGCACAAGAAGTGAATGAGAAGATAAACACTCTTGATAACAAGCTGGATAACATGAATAACGAGCTCACTTGTAAACTTGAGAGTTTGACTTGTCGGGTTGATTTTCTTGATTCTACATCTGAGATTAAGGCATCCAAGAAAGTTGAGCGGAATATCAAGATTGCATTGATTTCCGCAGACGAGCAAGGTCGATCGATCCCTTCTTTAGATCGATCGATCCCACCTCCAGATCGATCGATTTTCCCCATTCCGGCTCTGAATTCTCAAGTTCTGAACATAGCCATAGATCCAGGTAATACTCAAACTCCACCATTGAGGCAATTGCCTAAGCTAGAGGATCTGGGGAAGTTTGTTGTTCCATGCTCCATCTTTGGAGTTGATTTTGAAGACTCTATCTGTGATTCTGGATCTACCGTGAACCTCATGTCAACAGAACTTGCAGAATATTTGGGGATTGGTAATATTCAGGCCTCTGAGATGTCCATCAGGTTTGCAGATGCTTCAGTTAAAACTCCGCAGGGATGTATTGAAGACCTTCATGTAAAGATTGGCAATTGCTTGATGCCTACTGATTTTCAAGTTGTGGAGATGAGCCTCAATTCATATATGCCTTTGATCCTTGGAAGATCTTTTCTCGCTACAACAGGAGCAGTTGTCGATTTACCTAATAAGAGGGTTTGTTTATCTAACATCGACAAAAAGGTCTTCTATGATGCAATCTCAGAGAATGATGGAAACCAGTATGGCTCCTATGTTTCCATTGAGGAGAAGAAGCTGGATGTTATGTCAACCGCGGCACCTGACACTCTTTCTTATGTGTGGAAACCCCGAAAGGTAAATAAGAGAGACAAACCAAAGAGCGAGAGAGTGATGACTGGTTCCCACATCACCTTGACACCGCAAAGATGTGTTGGAGACACGATTGAGTACAAGCTGAAGTGCAAAGGTACGTCAAGACCTTTCTCAAAAGTCAAAGCTATAATCACTCCGGAGTTTAAGGGAAAAGGCCAAGCAGTTGTGGATGGTATGCTGAGTAGGGTTTTGATGATGAATGTAAGTGATCATAGTGCAAGCAGACCGCGTCTTAACCCACCTCCACCACACCCTGATCCGTATGAGGAAGTCTCTAATCCTCCTATGGATTCTTCTCCAGCCTAGACGGCGTCCAAGTCAAGCTAAAGACTTTAAACAAGCGCTTGGTGGGAGGCAACCTACCGGTAAGTATACATAACTTCGTTTTATTTTATTTTTCTAACTTTTATTTTTAGTTTCAGGTTTAAAAAAAAAAAAAAAAAAAAAAAAAAAAAAAGTCGGAGGTAGAAAGATCGATCGATCTAGTGGCGTGAAAAATGCCGAGAGGTTTCTGGATCGATCGATCCTGCTCCAGAACGATCGATCCGTGCATTTTTCGTACAAAAAAAAAAAAAAAAAAAAAAAAAAAAAAAACGCACGGTGTCATCCATTATCCAGGTTTCATCTTTTCATCTCTCTTTGATATTCACCAATTTCTATTTCCTCTTTTCTCAGGTTTATTTTCACACCGAGACGGTGTGAAGTAAGTTTGGGGGGAGAGTTCTTGGTTATCTAATGGTTTTGACATTTTGTTGTTTTCAGGTTGTGTCTTTTCTTTTATCGTATTATTGAGTCAGTTTAGTCTGTTTTATTGAGTCAAAACCAGTTCATGGAACAATGATTTTTCGAGGAAACCACCACATTTGCAGGAACTTAAGTGACCATTTGATTCGGGCTTGTTTGGCATCTGAGACTATTGGAAAAACCAAAGACTTAATGGTGGACTTGAGACGCTCATATTTCCAGCAGAACCCCACTAACACCTGAGCCAATTTCTGTCAGTTCTTTTTACCTTATCGATGTGACAGGTGTTCTGGGGCTTGACTCATCGTTCATACTGGACAAGACAACTTCTGTAAACCAACAAAAGCGGTACTCCTCTCCCTTATCTAAAAAAAAAAAAAAAAGAAGAATAATAAAAGCAAAAAAGATGATATGATTCTCTCTTGAGTAAAGGGGTAGGAAAATTTCCCGTGACCTCATTATTTTACTTGAGATTGAGATGATCACGCAAAGGTGGAAGTGAGGGGTAGGAAAATTTCCCGTGACCTCATTATTCACTACACCTTTGAATTTAAAAGCTAAGAAAAAGAAAAGAATGTAAAAAGATAGTAAGAAATGAATAAGGTTAGGGGAGAGAAAGAGTACTGATAGCTATATGGTTGTCTTTGTTTTGGTATTGTACGTGAAAGAGTCTAGAAGGTCCTGGGCATCGAGATCAGAGATGAGACCCGGCGATGAAGGTAATGTGGACTATGCTGTGAGATTGTGGGTTTAATCGGGGAAGCTGTGAACGTCTACGGTGAAGTACATGGTGGTCTAGATCCTTCCAGGTAAGAATTTCTAGTGGATTATTAAGGTGAATGCGAGTGTGGTGCTCTTATGATGAAATGAGTTTCTGTTTTCAAACCTCGACTCTGTTCTTGGTAGTTTGCTTGAGGACAAGCAAAAGACTAAGTCTGGGGGAGTTGATATATTACAGTTTTTATGTATTCTAACTAAGGTTTTCAATAGGTTTTGGAGTCTTTTCTTTGGTTTTAGATTCTTTTAGTCTCCTATCGAGTCTTTACAGGTATTAGGTGTCTTTGCAAGAAATTTTGGTGATTAATGAAGAAAATACGGATTTGGAGATGCAGAGTCATGCAGAAGCCTCAGAAGTTTGACATTCGTTAGAGGTCTTTCCGATATCGGATTGAGATGAATTTCAGCTACCAGATAGCCCTTTGAGTTAGCTTTCATTTGGAACTGATCCCATGTCATTATCATTCCTGGTTCAAGAGTTATCCCCGTTTTACTGAAGACATGTCAATCTGGCGAGCAAATGAAGTAGATGCAGAGTTAGAACCAGATCGATCGATTCAGGACAGATCGATCGATCCAGCATTGCCGAGAGTTTTCTAGATCGACCAGAGGTGCCATATCGATCGTTCCTGACCAGATCGACCATCCCACCCCCAGAACGATCAATCTGGCCTTAAACCGCAAAAATTGCCAAAATCGCAGAAAAAGGAAATTTCAGTTTTTCCTAAAAGATTTCGACCTAACTTATGTTTTTTCCTATTTATACTTATTCTTAGTCATTGTTTAGACTACGCTTTATTTTCTATTGATAGCTTTTGGGAGAAGATCTCTGAACCTCTTTGACATCTCTGAGAAAATTTCTTAACCCTTTTGGATTTCTTATTCTATTGATTATGAGTTCCTCTTCATCTCTTTGTTGCTTCTCTGTTTCCATGTCTGTGTAGTCTCCTAGTTAGGTTTAGGGTTTCAAGGAGATTTATGAATCATTGAACTGGACATAGATAGGGATTTATCTTAGGATTTTTCATTTATTGTTGAACTTACTGCTGGAACTTGATTAGCTACCTAGTTTCAGATCTTAGGTTGTTTAACGCATCAAAAGTATTTGTTAAAGGCCTGAAAGAACATAGATGAGTGGTGTGTCCTTAGCCAACGAGAGTTGATGTTAAGGCACCCCGTGAACAGATCAAACCTGCTAGTTAATGCTTGTTTATAATTTTAGGTTCAAACGAGAGTTCAGATACCTAGGTTGCTAGGTAAAGTAATTGATACCATGAGAGTGGATTAGATATACATTCTTGTTTAAGTTCTAGATGGTGCTTATTAGTTCCCTGAATAGTTGTCTGGTTCATGATCTCTGAATTCCCGAGAACAACCCTTGACCTAGCGCTTTCTTTTATTGATCTTTACATCGTTTTAATTTGCTGTTTTATTTTACTACACAATCTACAATCATATTTCTGTCTTAGCTTAGTTTCATTCTTGCAAATTCGTAGTGTGACACTTGGTCTCTGTGGATTCGATCCCATTTATATTACTGCGATTGTCTGTGCATTTGCAGTCTTTTATTGGGTTAAAACTCTGTGTATCAAGTTTTTGGCGCCGTTGCCGGGGACCAATTACGTTACCTTCGAATCTAAGATTGAAGTTTAGTCTAAGATTTACTAACTCGGTTCTGTTTTTGCTTGCTTGTGTGTTTCAGGTGTATGCAAACAAGAAGCAAAAGCTTTAGCAACCTCCTGCAACTTACCAATCAAGAGTTAGCAAGGACAAAACGTACTAACAACAAAGCTACAAAGAAGAAGTCGAAACAAGCCATCATGGGCGATAATGTCGACAATCAAGCACAAACTGAGGCTCAAGCTGCTCAGGCTGAGGAGATCCGCATCATGCGACAACAACTTCAGCGTTTACAACAGCAGCAGGCTCAGCAGAACCAACGTGCTATTGGGGATGTAGACACACCCCACACTTTCTACCAGAACAGGGCTGCGATTTGTCCGCCAGAGATTGCGAGGCAAGATTTCGAGATCAAGTCTCAGATGATAGCGCTGGTAGAAAGACATGTGTTTCATGGATTACCCACTGAGAATCCAATGGATCACATTGAGAATTACGAGGAGATTTACAGCACTACTAAGTCGAATGGGGTTCCCGCTGATTACCTCAAGTGCAAGCTCTTCCGCCACTCCTTGGCAGATAAGGCACTGAGATGGCTCAAGTCACTACCTCCTGGTTCGTTGAGGTCTTGGGAACAATGCAGAGCAGCCTTCTTGGATCATTTCTACACCAAGTCCAGAACAGCCTCGCTCAGGAACAAGATCGCTACTTTCGCGTAGCATCCCGGCGAATCTTATTGTGAAGCTTGGGAGAGATTTAAGGAATACCGCAGAGAGTGTCCTCACAATGGGTATTCAGATGAGCAGATTCTCAGTTTCTTTTACGATGGAGTTGAATGGGATTTCAGGAATGCCCTCAATGCTGCGAGCAATGGAGATTTTATGACTAAGAGCATTGACGGAGCGTATCAACTGATAGAGAACTTGGCTGCCAGTTCTAATAATCGCTGTCCTGAGTATGATCGCTCTAACAAAGGTAACAATGTGGAGTCTCAGAAAATTGATGATTTGAGAGTAAAAGTGAGTATGTTGATGAAGGCAAATCAGCGAGGTGTTCAGTTCTGTGATGAGGGGACAGAAGCTGTTTTCTGTCAAGAAGTTGCTATTGATGAGATTGATGAGTCATAGGAAGTAAACTATGTGAATGGACAGGGGTTCGTGCAAAACAGGGGATTCAACCAGAATTACAGAAATCACCCCAACTTGTCCTACATAAGCACAAATGTTGAAAATCCTCAGGATCAGGGTGGCGCTCAGGGTCAGCAGTTTCAGGGAAAAACGTTCGTGCAAAATGCGGGCGTCACTGGTATTTCTCAGGGATTTACAGGACAGACGAGCGTGCAAAATCCGGGCTTTCAGAACAATTTTCCCCAGAATTTTCATGGAAAACAGTTCGTGCAAAATCCGAGCCAGAACAACTTTCAAGGTGGATTTCAGCAGAATCAGCCATTCAACAACTTCCAGGCGAGTAATCATGTTGCATTTCAAGCCCCTGCAACCTCTGCGAATGAATCTCAAAGTGAACTCAAGGTTCTTATGCAGCAGCTCATCCTCCAGCAACAAAAGTCTTCTAACGAGATCAATGCAAAGGTGGACAATGTGTACAATGATCTCAACAGTAAGTATGAAGCTGTCTCTACTCATATGAAACTGCTTGATACTCAAGTTGCTCAGATGGCTGAAGCGGTAAAGAGACAGAAGGGAGCCCTTCCTGCGAAAGGTGAGCATAATCCTAGGACTGGAGATGCATCTAATGGATCACGTGCGAATGTTAACTATGTTGGGAACTAAGGAACCAATCAGAGTAGAGGACATCAAGCACCACATCCCCAAGAGAATAATAGACTTGAGACCATGATGCAGCAGATTTTAGATGGGCAGAGAAAGAGCGCACAAGAAGTGAATGAGAAGATAAACACTCTTGATAACAAGCTGGATAACATGAATAACGAGCTCACTTGTAAACTTGAGAGTTTGACTTGTCGGGTTGATTTTCTTGATTCTACATCTGAGATTAAGGCATCCAAGAAAGTTGAGCGGAATATCAAGATTGCATTGATTTCCGCAGACGAGCAAGGTCGATCGATCCCTTCTTTAGATCGATCGATCCCACCTCCAGATCGATCGATTTTCCCCATTCCGGCTCTGAATTCTCAAGTTCTGAACATAGCCATAGATCCAGGTAATACTCAAACTCCACCATTGAGGCAATTGCCTAAGCTAGAGGATCTGGGGAAGTTTGTTGTTCCATGCTCCATCTTTGGAGTTGATTTTGAAGACTCTATCTGTGATTCTGGATCTACCGTGAACCTCATGTCAACAGAACTTGCAGAATATTTGGGGATTGGTAATATTCAGGCCTCTGAGATGTCCATCAGGTTTGCAGATGCTTCAGTTAAAACTCCGCAGGGATGTATTGAAGACCTTCATGTAAAGATTGGCAATTGCTTGATGCCTACTGATTTTCAAGTTGTGGAGATGAGCCTCAATTCATATATGCCTTTGATCCTTGGAAGATCTTTTCTCGCTACAACAGGAGCAGTTGTCGATTTACCTAATAAGAGGGTTTGTTTATCTAACATCGACAAAAAGGTCTTCTATGATGCAATCTCAGAGAATGATGGAAACCAGTATGGCTCCTATGTTTCCATTGAGGAGAAGAAGCTGGATGTTATGTCAACCGCGGCACCTGACACTCTTTCTTATGTGTGGAAACCCCGAAAGGTAAATAAGAGAGACAAACCAAAGAGCGAGAGAGTGATGACTGGTTCCCACATCACCTTGACACCGCAAAGATGTGTTGGAGACACGATTGAGTACAAGCTGAAGTGCAAAGGTACGTCAAGACCTTTCTCAAAAGTCAAAGCTATAATCACTCCGGAGTTTAAGGGAAAAGGCCAAGCAGTTGTGGATGGTATGCTGAGTAGGGTTTTGATGATGAATGTAAGTGATCATAGTGCAAGCAGACCGCGTCTTAACCCACCTCCACCACACCCTGATCCGTATGAGGAAGTCTCTAATCCTCCTATGGATTCTTCTCCAGCCTAGACGGCGTCCAAGTCAAGCTAAAGACTTTAAACAAGCGCTTGGTGGGAGGCAACCTACCGGTAAGTATACATAACTTCGTTTTATTTTATTTTTCTAACTTTTATTTTTAGTTTCAGGTTTAAAAAAAAAAAAAAAAAAAAAAAAAAAAAAGTCGGAGGTAGAAAGATCGATCGATCTAGTGGCGTGAAAAATGCCGAGAGGTTTCTGGATCGATCGATCCTGCTCCAGAACGATCGATCCGTGCATTTTTCGTACAAAAAAAAAAAAAAAAAAAAAAAAAAAAAAAAACGCACGGTGTCATCCATTATCCAGGTTTCATCTTTTCATCTCTCTTTGATATTCACCAATTTCTATTTCCTCTTTTCTCAGGTTTATTTTCACACCGAGACGGTGTGAAGTAAGTTTGGGGGGAGAGTTCTTGGTTATCTAATGGTTTTGACATTTTGTTGTTTTCAGGTTGTGTCTTTTCTTTTATCGTATTATTGAGTCAGTTTAGTCTGTTTTATTGAGTCAAAACCAGTTCATGGAACAATGATTTTTCGAGGAAACCACCACATTTGCAGGAACTTAAGTGACCATTTGATTCGGGCTTGTTTGGCATCTGAGACTATTGGAAAAACCAAAGACTTAATGGTGGACTTGAGACGCTCATATTTCCAGCAGAACCCCACTAACACCTGAGCCAATTTCTGTCAGTTCTTTTTACCTTATCGATGTGACAGGTGTTCTGGGGCTTGACTCATCGTTCATACTGGACAAGACAACTTCTGTAAACCAACAAAAGCGGTACTCCTCTCCCTTATCTAAAAAAAAAAAAAAAAAGAAGAATAATAAAAGCAAAAAAGATGATATGATTCTCTCTTGAGTAAAGGGGTAGGAAAATTTCCTGTGACCTCATTATTTTACTTGAGATTGAGATGATCACGCAAAGGTGGAAGTGAGGGGTAGGAAAATTTCCCGTGACCTCATTATTCACTACACCTTTGAATTTAAAAGCTAAGAAAAAGAAAAGAATGTAAAAAGATAGTAAGAAATGAATAAGGTTAGGGGAGAGAAAGAGTACTGATAGCTATATGGTTGTCTTTGTTTTGGTATTGTACGTGAAAGAGTCTAGAAGGTCCTGGGCATCGAGATCAGAGATGAGACCCGGCGATGAAGGTAATGTGTACTATGCTGTGAGATTGTGGGTTTAATCGGGGAAGCTGTGAACGTCTACGGTGAAGTACATGGTGGTCTAGATCCTTCCAGGTAAGAATTTCTAGTGGATTATTAAGGTGAATGCGAGTGTGGTGCTCTTATGATGAAATGAGTTTCTGTTTTCAAACCTCGACTCTGTTCTTGGTAGTTTGCTTGAGGACAAGCAAAAGACTAAGTCTGGGGGAGTTGATATATTACAGTTTTTATGTATTCTAACTAAGGTTTTCAATAGGTTTTGGAGTCTTTTCTTTGGTTTTAGATTCTTTTAGTCTCCTATCGAGTCTTTACAGGTATTAGGTGTCTTTGGAGGAAATTTTGGTGATTAATGAAGAAAATACGGATTTGGAGATGCAAAGTCATGCAGAAGCCTTAGAAGTTTGACATTCGTTAGAGGCCTTCCCCATATCGAATTGAGATGAATTTTAGATACAAGATAGCCCTTTGAGTTAGCTTTCATTTGGAACTGGTCCCATGTCATTCTCATTCCTGGTTCAAGAGTTATCCCCGTTTTACTGAAGACATGTCAATCTGGCTAGCAAATGAAGCAGATGCAGAGTTAGGACCAGATCGATCGATCCGGTCCAGATCGATCGATCCAGCATTGCCGAGAGTTTTCCCGATCAACCAGAGGTGCCAGATCGATCGTTCCTAACCAGATCGACCATCCCACCCCCAGAACGATCGATCTGGCCTTAAACCGCAAAAATCGCCAAAACCGCAGAAAAAAAAAATTTCAGTTTTTCCTAAAAGATATCGACCTAACTTGTGTTTTTTCCTATTTATACTTATTCTTAGTCATTGTTTAGACTATGCTTTATTTTCTATTGAGAGCTTTTGGGAGAAGATCTCTGAACCTCTTTGACATCTCTTAGAAGATTTCTGAACCCTTTTGGATTTCTTATTTTATTGATTATGAGTTCTTCTTCATCTCTTTGTTGCTTCTCTGTTTCCATGTCTGAGTAGTCTCCTAGTTAGGTTTAGGGTTTCAAGGAGATTTATGAATCATTGAACTGGACATAGATAGGGATTTATCTTAGGATTTTTCATCTATTGTTGAACTTACTGCTGGAACTTGATTAGCTACCTAGTTTCAGATCTTAGGTTGTTTAACGCATCAAAAGTGTTTGTTAAAGGCCTGAAAGAACATAGATGAGCGGTGTGTCCTTAGCCAACGAGAGCTGATGTTAAGGCACCCCGTGAACAGATCAACCCTGCTAGTTAATGCTTGTTTAGAATTTTAGGTTCAAACGAGAGTTTAGATACCTAGGTTGCTAGGCAAAGTAATTGATACCATGAGAGTGGATTAGTTATACATTCATGTTTGAGTTCTAGATGGTGCTTATTAGTTCCCTGAATAGTTGTCTGGTTCATGATCTCTGAATTCCCGAGAACAACTCTTGACCTAGCGCTTTCTTTTATTGATCTTTACATCGTTTTAATTTGCTGTTTTCGTTTACAACACAATCTACAATCATATTTCTGTCTTAGCTTAGTTTCATTCTTGCAAATTCGTAGTGTGACACTTGGTCTCTGTGGATTCAATCCCATTTATATTAATGCGATTGTCTGTGCATTTGCAGTCTTTTATTGGGTTAAAACTCTGTGTATCAGGAGGCAACCCACATGTTTTTCTTTCTATTTCATTTATTTATTCATTTTTCATAGCTTTATTTGATGTGTTTGAGTCGTGAATTGAGTGTGCAGGAACAGGTACCAAAACGGAGAGGATGCGAATTTGAAAAAGTTCCAAATGCAGAGATCGACTAATCCATCGCGGATCGATTGATCCCTGAGACGAGTAAGTGACACCAAGTTCTCCAGATCGGCCTTTTTCTACAGAAGACAGTTGATTCTTCTCTATCACTTTGGTTTGCTTTCTTTCGCTCAATACATTAGTTACAGTGTTGTATTGCAGCACCTCTTCTCTTTGATTCTATTTCACAGCGAGACGCTGTGATTTAAGTCTGGAGGGAAGGGTGTCTGCTCTCTTGTTACTAATGTTGTGTTCTTTTTTTTTTATTGAGTCAGAACTTGGGAATGAATGTTGTTCTTAGATTTTATTGGGGTTGACTACTGAGCTAACAAACTTTTAATAGTGATTGTGCTTGGTTAAGGAAGATTGAAAACAACATCGGTATATCAACTTTACCATAAGCACAATATCCTTTGGAAATCTGATTGACCTAACATTGACTCTATCTTATTTGACTTTTAACTTTGACTTAATTTCTCACTCAGGGGCTTGATATTTCATAAAAAATCACCACATTCGGAGCTCATTCCCACTTTTCATCACTCTCTTCAGAACTCCGGATAGCCAAGCTCATCTTTATCTTGGTACCACACCTTCACCCTATCCTTTCATTCTAACCACATGCCTCTGTTTATATCATTTTTTATGTGTAATCAAGTGTAAAAACTACGGAGTATGCGGACCGGCACGACTTTTGGTTCTAAAGACTATTTGTAAGTTATTTGATTTTTGCTGATTAAATTACATATTGTGAGTTGGTTTTGGTGCATTTGTTGTATGGTTAGGACCGGTTCCACTTCCCCTTCTCAGAAATACATAAAAAGAAATAATCATCCACAGGGATCCCTTGTACGTTATATATATATAATATATATATATATAAGAAGAAAAGACTGAGAAGGGAAATAAGTCAAGAAGGAACCGGAATAAAATCTTTGTTTTTAAGCACCATTGCAATTTATTTAGGATATATGTAGAGCTTACAGAGACACTTTGAGGTTTATGAGGTTGTGCACCATCATTTGGTCTTCGTCTCACTGTGATTTTGCGATAACTTGAACCGTTCTTCATTATCGGAGTCTAAACACTTTAGCCACCATCAAATCATCCTCCCTTTCAGCCATTATTCGATTGACACTCCCTTTGTGAGACCGCACTTAATCTAATAAATGTTAAAGGGTCGACAATGGAGATTTCGGAGATTCCTTAGGATTTTGGGAGACGGAGTACGGTAACTGTTTGCTAAGCATATGGTAAAGTACATGTAGTACTTCTTGGTTCTTTGATCTTTTCTAAGTTCTGTAGGGGTTAGGGGTTCAGCATGGTGAGGTCTAAAGGAGTGTGTAAGTTCTCGTTTTCAAACCTTTCTTCTATGTTTGATTTCCTTGGTTCGTTCTTACTTGAGGACAAGCAAAGATTCAAGTCTACGAAAATTGATGTGCCATGATTTTACGCTTCTCATGCCTTTGATTTCATAAGTATTTTACATTCTTTATTGATTTTAGGGTTAGTCTAAAGTCCTTTTGTGTCGTTTTAGTATTTTTACGGGTTTACAAGTCATGGGAGCGAAATGGAGCATTTGGAGCACCTTTAGAAGTTTATACATTTCAAGTTTCAATCAGTATGCATTTGGATTGACCAAGACTCAAGAGGATCGACCATAATGATAAATTAATGAAGTGGTGCATTTTGAAGGATGGGATCGAACGATCTACGAGGGATCGATAGATCCCCATAGCAGCATATTTTCAAATCTTTTCTCAACTGACTTAGACCTAATTATTTTCATATATATAGGGCTGCTCGACGTGAGAGTAGTTCCACCTTGTTTTTGGGACGATTTTCTTAGTATTTTAGATTTCTGTTCTATAGTTTTGGGGAGACTTAATCTCTTGATCTTTCAAAGTGATTTTTGAACCCCTTTATTGTTTTGAATTCTTAATGCAATTTATTAATCCATCCATGATTGTTTCTCCTGCTATGTCTGAGTAATTCTCTTTTTGGGTGTAGGGATCTGATTCAAAGGGTTTCAATGATTGGTTAGGATTGTCGTTATAGATTAGGGTTTAGTGAATGAATTTTCTATCTTCTAAGTTATTAATGCTTTTGTTAGGTTGACAAATCTAGTAGATGAAGTGTAGATGAATCTGATGCAACTAACGTTGATTAGGTTATCGAAACAATAGATTATAGGCCTAGTAATATTCAAGCAGCTAACGTTAAAGTTGGGGTGTCTAGGTGAACTTATCGAACTCATTTATAAATGCTAGCATAGGAGTTTACTAAGTGATTATGTTAAGATGACTATTGCGTGCAAAAGTGTGGTTAAACTGTTCACAGTGTTTGAGTTCTAGAATAATATTTCACTAGTCCTAGTCAGGTTACATGTCCAGTCAATTGTTAAACCCTGCGATAATTCCCGAGCCGAATCTTTCTCTTTATTGATTCAAAACTGTTTTCATTTATCGTTTATTCATTTTCACTTGTGATATTTTGCGAAAACCCCCAAATAGGTTGTTCTAGCCATGTTAGTTCACCATAAATCAATCGTGTTACTCTTGTCCATGTGGATTCGATACCCATCTATACTAACTCGTGACTTGTGCACTTTCAAGTATTATATAAGATTAAAAGCACCACATCAAGTTTTTGGCGCCTTATCCACTTTCCATAGATGCGTGATGTCTATTTACAAAAACGTTAGAAGAAATAATGAAGTTTTCATGATGATATTTCAGTATATGGATCTTCTTTCTCCTTTTTTTTGGAGAACTTGAGCAGAGTTCTTCAACATTGTGAGGACATGATCTCATTTGAATTGGGAAAAATTCCACTTTATAGTAACTGAGGGTATTGTCCTTAGTCATTGAATATTAGAGCAAGGAATAGAAGTTGACAATGCAAAAATAGAGGTCATGACAGGATTGCAGCCAGCTAAATCTTCCAAAGATATTCGTAATTTTCTTGGGCATGCTGATTTTTACAGAAGATTCACCAAGGACTTTTCACAAATATCCAGACCTCTAACAAAAATTCTTTGCAAAGATTTTTTTTATTTATTTCAACGATCACTACAACAAATATGGGCATTGATAGCACATTAGCATAGCACACATTTAGTAAGTGCTATAAAATTTTGAATTTCGGATTTACTTACTCTGTTATAGCTCTTATTAAACGCTAAGGAAAATAAATAGTTTTAGCGGGGTAAACTTTTCACTTGAGCGCCAATACTTAGCTAAAAGTTAAGAGTATAGCGCTTAAAGTTAAAAATATCTCTCTTTTCTCACTAAGTGAGCATCCTCGCTTAAAAAAAAAGCATAGCATAAAAAAAAAAAACCCCAAATCGCCTCCGCCTCTCGCCGCCGTCGTCCCCACTCCGTCTCACTCCGTCTTCGCCGCCGACTCTCAATCCTCCTCACTCCGTCTTCGCCGCCGACTCTCACTCCGTCTCACTCCATCTCCGCCGCCGAGTATTCCTCTTCCTCGATTTGATATACTGTAAGTAAAGAATCTTCTCCTATTTCTTATGTATTTTGCTATGAAATTTTGTTTCCAATTGAAATACATACGCATGCATTGATGAATTTCTGGGTTTTGCTTTATGGGTCTCACTCGGTCATCCTCTTCTTCGATCTGATAGACCTCTTCACCGTGAAACTCTAATAGCTCTTCATTGTGACTGCCGAGGCTCTTCACCGCCAATCCCTAAGCTTTGCTCCCTGAATCCCCAAGCTCTTCAATCCCACCAAGTCAGTGATTTTCCCTGTTTTGGTTAGATTCAAATTTCAATTCGGACATAAATTCGAGCTGTCTTTTAAAGGAATTTGTTGCAGGCAATTAGTTATTAGGTTATGAGACATGAAACTTATTGTTTAGGAGTTTCAAACCGTAACCATTAGAAAATCAGAATCTAGAAGTTTTGATTATTGGTTTCGTTTATCTCAATTAGCTATCTCTGGGCTTGTTAGATTGATATTCCTATTGTTGTAATACAAATTTGATTCTGCAATTTTTACTTTTTGATTCTTTGTTTCATTCTTCTATTGCTCAAATTATTTGGATTTTCTTTGTGTTTTCAAATATTTTTAGGTATGAAGAAAGGCCACATGTACGAAATCTTCAATCAATGGTATTTAGTTTATCTAAGAAATTATTGTTTGTGAATCTGTTATGCCTCAGATTTTTGTGTCATCATCTTCACGAAGAGAATTGTTTATAGTTGGTTTCTGGTGCTAGATTTTGTTGTTATGATTTATGCTGGTCGATTGCTAAACTTGTAGAATGTCGTTCATCTTGTTAAATGGATCTGAAATCTGATGTTTTGATGAGACATTGATTGCTTGAGTCTCAATATATGGTGTCTTTATAGTCATATTGCCAACATATGATTGTCAAGATTGAGTGTTTTAAATTTTAATAATTGTTACTGAATTGATATTTTCTCAGAGCCTTGCTGAATTATTTTATGAGGTTTATATCTACAGATAATAAAGAGGATCTAAAAGAAGAAAAGTAAGAGACTACTCATTGAGTCATTGTTGTTAGTTGGGAAGTGGTTCTATAGTAAGTTTTGTTATCCCTCAGTTTAGTTTTATGAAATAGCAAGCAAATTCACTTGAAAATTGAGAATATGAACATAATAATTTTGCTTCTTCATTTGCAGTTGTTAGCTTATTCCAATCATATAGAATTGAAGATTATCATTGGTTGAAAGAGAATTGATATCACAATATCAATCTGCTGTATCTTCTTCAGGTTAGTCCATCTATTCAATATGATTAGTTAAGTGTTTTACTGCATATGTTGTGATTGTTTAGTGAATAAGTTAGTAAATGTTCTTTGCTGGAGCTAATTTATGTGGATGTTTGATTTGTGGTGATGCTTGATTCATGCTTACGGGTTACAACAGTTGTGCTTATTGGTTTAACTAAGGTTATAATTTTTGTTATGTAACTAAAGAATGGTTTTAAGATTATCCTGCCAACATATTAGATCCGATATAAGGCTGTGTATTTTTAAACAAAATAAGAATTAAACATATATATTTGGTCTATTGTGTTTGTGTATAAATTGTAACTGTTATTTGTTGAAGCTTATTTGAGTGGTCATTTTGATTTGTGTTTATGCTTGAGTCATGCTTACGGGTTTGAACTGTTGTGGTCATGGATTTTATTTTGGTTAGAACATATAATGCTCGACAAGGCATGGGTGCATCTTTGCAGGTATGAAATTTAATTATATAGCTAAATAGGGTTTCAATAGGGAATATAGAGACTTTAAGAGTTTCCGTTATGTTTTCATTTCATACTATTGCACTGAAGAACTGATCCTGCTTACGAGAGAGGAGCGTCAAATTTTGTTAGAGCGGTTGCTGCAAGTTTAGGAAACGTTGACATGATAATATGTCCGTGTACTGACTGTCGCAATGTAGATAGACATTCAAGCAGTGATGTAGTTTATCATCTGGTAACACGGGGAATGGATGAAGCTTACAAGATGCAGAATGATTGGTATCATCATGGAGACGTCAATTCAGGGTCTAAATGTGGAAGTAAAGTAAACCAGTGGAATGATGAAATCTGTGGGTTATATCAAGCTGCTGAATATTTAGATGAACAGTTTGTTAGAAATGGTGATTTTTCTGAGGGTGAGGACAAGGGAGAAGATGAGTTCCTTGCAAAGTTAGCAGAAGCTGAGACACCATTATATCCAAACTGTAAAAAGTATAGCAAGTTATCAGCTATTGTGTCACTATATAGACTTAAGACACAGAATGGTTGGTCAGACAAAAGCTTTAATGATCTGCTAAAGACACTGTCGGACATGTTACCCGAGGGGAATGTACTGTTTACATCCTTATATGATGTAAAGAAATTTTTGAAGTCTTGTGATATGGGTTATGACAAGATTCATGCATGTGTAAATGACTGCTGCTTATACAGAAAGAAGTACAAGAAGCTCGACAGTTGTCCAAAATGTAAGGCTTCACGATGGAAGGTTAACATTCATACCGGTGAAGTAAGGAAGGGTGTCCCACAGAAAGTTTTACGTTATTTTCCTATAATCCCACGTCTAAAGAGAATGTTCAGGTCTGAAGAGATATCTAAGGACTTAAGGTGGCATTTAAGTAACAAGAGCAGCGATGGGAAAATCCGGCATCCTGTAGACTCTGTGACGTGGGATCAAATAAATAACAAATACCCGTCGTTTGCTATCAATGCCCATATTTGTTGTAGTGGATGAATGTCACAAGCCTTTTCTGACGCTAACAAATCCTTTGTTTCTGCCCCCAACGTTCAACCACCAAATTGAACGTTACCATTTGAAGTTATATGTGATGTCAGCGACTTTGCTGTCGGAGTTGTACTAGGTCAGAGGAAAGATAAGAAGCTTAATGTCATCTACTATGCCAGTCGCACTTTGGATGAAACACAAGCAAAATACGCTACCACAGAGAAATAATTTCCCGCAATAGTTTTCACTTTTGAGAAGTTTTGGCAATATTTGGTAGGATCCAAAGTTGTTGTGAACACTGATCATGCTGCTTTACGACACTTGTTAGCCAAGAAGGATGCTAAACCGAGGTTTTTTACATTGGATCCTCCTCTTACAAGAGTTTGATTTAGCGATCAAAGATAGAAAAAGGTATCAAAAATAGGTTGAATACCATCTTTCGCGATTGCAAATTTATGAGGACATCCCCATTGACGATAGGCTCCTAGAAGAGAATATCTATAGTGTATCTGCCACAAAAAGTGCGAAAAAAACCTTCATAATGGTATCACAACTCAATTTTCAGGGTACACTGATTTTGAAAATTATCTATGTGGGGATTTGGAGCCGCCTAATTTAACTGTATATGCCAAAAAGAAATTTATATGTGATGTCAGGCATTATTTTTGGGATGAACCTTTGCCTCCTGTAATATGATCGACCCCATCGAACTCTTCTTGCTGCCGCATTTCATCGTCGCTAACAACATTACCGCCTTGCCTACTAAGCCTAACATTCATCTTTCCAAGTACTAGCTGAGTTACGTCGTTAAGAGTGAAATTACTGTCACCAAATCCCCCACCGCCACCGCCGCTGGTGCTGTTTCTGTACGAGTTCACGTTTTGCCCCCAAACCGCCGGTTTCACTCGGCAACACAAGAACATTTCTTCTAGATCAGCTCTGATTGCGAGGAACAACGACATATCCTCGTTGTCAAGTATGTCTACTGGCTTTTCTTGCTTCCACATGGGCCTGAGCATCCAAGGGGGCCATTGGTATGTTAGCTCCATGTCATCTTCTTCAAAAAGCCAGAGTCTTTCCCTTATTGCTCTCTGAACTCTCCAAAAGTCATATGTTTCATGCAAAATGATAGCTAGGGTATATCCGTCGGACCTTTCCACATGCTCGTAGCATCCATCAGCATCACTTACATGATATAAGAAAATAATAACTTCTGTTTTATGTGGAACGAACTGATGATGAATGAGCATAATTCAAATAACAATATTAGCGAAGTTCCAAAGGATATGAGATAATATGAGAAAGATCTATATATATTATATATGGGTTCGTTTAAGATTGTCACTAAGTAGTTGAAAACAATTTAAATCATTATTTATGTATGTTCATGTATCTCCGAACTAAGAATTTATTTTCAAATTATATATACATTTTAGCTATGATTCTTGTACGTATATTCTATCTCTATTTTTAACTGATATTCTGTTATAAAGTAGTTTCTAACATAACTTATCTTTATAATATATGACATTTACATACACATAATTAAAAGATAACATTTCAGAAAATGAAGAACAATATTTAAAACTTTAAAAGATATAAATATTTTTTTATTAAAACTAACAACACATCCGCAAGTAGCACGGGCTCCGCACTTGTAAGATTAATAAGAAGTGGATGGAATAATTTTAAAAAAAAAAATTGTTATCAAAAGAACTCAACTGACCCCTTTTTCCTAAGTTTATCTAGCAATTAAATTATTTTAAGTGTTATTCTGTTTAATTTTGAAATGCTATTTGCTCTGTTTACATTTCAGGTTTGTGCACTACTCTGTTCAATTTCTTTTAATCGAAAGAGACTACAAAAGAAAAAAAAAAGAAAAAAAAAAAGAGGTTTTCAAATTTCTACGTTTATAGGAACTCGTGGCTGTATAAACTTGGGAATACGGCTTCACTCAATAGGGGAAAAATTTCTACCTACACACCGAAGGAGAAAGCACAGAACAGAGGCGCTAAATAGTATTGAAGAGGTGATTGTAATCCAACGCCAAAAAGGGACTAGGTTGGAAAATGATATGGTTCTATGGAAATCTAGAGGAGATAAATTCAAGAGCAGGTTCAACTCGAAAGAAATATGGAAACTAACTAGAACAGAGCAGACCACAAGAAAATGGTATATAGGCATTTGGTTCTCGTACGCAACTCTGAAATACTCTTTCATGACGTGCCTCGCAATGCTGAATACTCTCTACATGAGATCGAACTTTGAGCTGGAACACAAGGGCCTTGGTGAACTGTTTTCTTTGCCTGGAACCTATAGAGACACGGAACCATCTCTACTTCACATGCCCTTACTCGGGAGAGGTATGAAAAATTCTTACACACAACCTTCTAACCTCTAAGTACACGACATTGGCTGGTATTGTTGCTTTACTAATTGATGAATCACAAGACAAGCTACTGTTGTTCTTGTTGAGATATGTGTTTCAAACGACTATTCATGCTATATGGCGGGAAAGGAATGGTATAAGACATGGCGAACCTTCCACTAAAATCTTCTCAGCTTGCAAGATTCATCGACAAAAATATTCGTAATAGATTATCATCAATTCAGGCTTTGGGAGACACGCGATATGACAAAGGGCTGTAGTGATGGTTTGCTACCCGATAACTTTTCAAAAATAACATTGTCAAACTCTTCAATTATTTTCAGCAATTTATAAGTTTTGAAGCACTCGATGTAAAAACGTTTTTCTTTTGTTTGAATATAATTTAATATTTATTTCAAAAAAAAAAAAAATTCTACGTTTATAAATTTATTTGATTTTAATATTTTGTAGTCTTTGTTTATGATTAACTGAACTATATTCTAGATGATATTTATAATTAAAAACTAAAATTTTATCATTTTAATAATTTCTTAATACACATACTTAACACATGTTCAATTAAAATTTCATATTTTGGAAACACAGAGTATATGATTTTTATTAACACAAAAAGAAATGACCGAATCAAGTAAATAAAAAAGATAAATTCATTATTATTGATAAGAAAAGAGATGAATATACATTGGTGAATGACATATTGATATAAAAATATTCCGCCATGAGAAAGCCATGTAAAATATTCTTACCTACTCCGTTTCTTATATTATAATTTTTTTTTTTTCAATTTCTTAAATCTACATAGAAGAAATTTCTTCATCTACATTTCCCGATTCCCGTTTAATGACTCGATACAAAAGAACAATTAAACTATTCTCTTTACGCAATTCCAGCGATTAATCTCCTCTTAAGTTCCATCCTGCAATAACCAATACCAACATTGTTAAACTAAATCCAAAACTATATGATTAAAAGAACTAATCAGGGTCTTTAATTACCTCATGAGTTGGCGGTCATTGGCTCCGGTGGCCATCATTCCTCGGTTCTCATAAGCACGTCGGAGAAGATACGGTATAGCGGTTGCGACCGGTCCAAATGGCATGTATTTGCTAACATTGAACCCGGCTCTCTTTAAACCAAAAGACAATGCATCAGACATACCATAGAGTTGCGCAAACTCGATCTTTCCGTTCTCTTTATCGATCCCGAGCTCACTCGCTTTCCGCGAAGCAAGTCTCCCTGATTATTTCATATCTCCCGGTTAGAAAATCCATTTCACTCGAAAAGAATTATTAGATACAAAGTGTGATTTGATGGCTTACCCGAATCAGCATTATGTGTTGCAAGAACGACCCCGAAACCCGATCCATTCGAGGCTTTCTCCATCAAGAAGGTCATACAGTTGTTGTAACAAGCGTGAGTGTCCTGAATTGTGTCGTGGACCGGTGTCTTGCAACCCAAGGAATCTGCCAATCTAGCTTCACTTGACATGTAAGCACCTCTCACCAATTTAAATCCCATAGGAACATTTTCTTTCTCGGCATGTCGTACCGCCAAATGCAGTCTCTCACCCGCGTCTCTCAAGTACGCTTGAATGGTGTTGTAAACTATAGGTCGGTCTTTGTCCGCATTGAACATGATAGCCGATGAATAAGCCATGTAATCGATTGCGGGTTGGAGGATTGTGTCTTCCGCATCGATCAGTAAAGGTACATTGAATTCTTGACATTTCCGACAGATTTCTTGAATCCTTGCGTGAGCTGCTTCGAGCTCCCGTTCTTCTTCGGCGGTTAATGGTTCCGGTTCTGAGTTTGTGTGGTAGAGAGGACTCGAATCGGAGAAAACAGGAAACGATTTGAGCTTCCACGAGAGTTTAAAATTCGAACTCCTGTATTCCCATCGTAGCAGATCGCTCACTCGTTTCAGAAGACTAATCGGACAAATCGCAGTTATCTTCACGACCACTGAGCTAAACTGTTAGAACAAAGAAAAAATTTAAGGGTCAGTAAACCGGAACAAACCGGATCTTCACAATTATTAACCGGGTTTTTGGTAAACAGAGAATATTCCTAAAGTGTAATTTTTTTTTGCATTTTAAGATTTTTCCAACTAGGACCTCGTGCGTGTAAATCTAATCCGATAGTGACGTATTGCCTTTGATTTTTTCATCGCAGGAATAAAAATAAATATAAAAATCAAATAATAAATTAGACGGAAAGTCTTTTCATAAGAGAAGCATTAGAAAATTGCAAGTTGGGTGTGTACTTGTTCCTTGTTAAGGTTTTTCAAACTTTTAAGAGTAATTTAACCAATTTATTAATTCTTCTATGAATATAATCATATAAATGTACATGTATACATATCTATGCAAGTGTACTTTGCCAGGGTACGGAGATTTGGCTGTCGAACCAACTTGCCCAAAAATTGATAATTATGTCTACATTAATAAAAATGATACGTTTTAAAAAAATAGTTTTGAAATCTTTTGTTTGTTCTGATACGATTTTTCAAATGCTTTTTCGAGAATGCAAAATAATTTCGGAAAACTAAAACAGAGGAATTCTGAAATTAAACAGAGAAAAATTATTTTTAAAAAATGACAGATTTGGATTTTAGATGACTTACATGAGATGTTGGTAAGGATTTGGCAGCTTCAATGGTACGAATGAATTGTTGCATGTTATCATCACAAGAGGGAGCGTCATCGGCGTGTTCAACGCCGTATACAAGCATACCTTTAAGACCCGTAGCCTCATAAACGCTTCTCACGCGCTCAGCGGCGGCGTTGGCATCTTCACCGGCGCAGAAATGGTCATAAAACGTACCTTTCACAAGGCCAAGGACCATACCACGTGTCACGGCGGCGTCCATGAGTTTAGAGCTCATGACCCACGTTCCTAGATCCACCATAGGACCTATGGCCGCCGCATGGAGCACGGCGGTAGAACGTAAGAGATCGGTAGTTGGGACAGAAGAGAAGAGACGGGCTTGATCGGAGAGATCAAGATCATTGTGAGCTTCTTCGTTGGTTGGTTTTGGGTGGTGGAGAGGTGGCTCCGGTGCTTGTTGTCCGAAGGAGAGAATCTCCGGGACGACTGCTGTGGAAGCGGTTACGGTGGGGGGACCCACCGGGGTTAAGGCGGAGAAACGGTAAGGACGACGAATGAAGTTTGTTCGGAGAAGACGGATTGCCATAAAATTCAAAGATTTTCCTTTGGAAACGAAAAAAATTAAGAATATCTCTTTTTTCTGATGTTTCTTAGGCTTTTCGGTTTTATCGCTTTTTTCTCCTCTCTTCTTTTTTTTTTCTCAACGCTTTCTTGTGTGATTTTTCTCCTCCAATGTAACTACCATATATATTTATAGAAGAACGTAAAACCATATGCATATACATACACGTTTTACGTGTTCGATATATATAGATGCCAATGTGTACAGTTCTTAATAGGATTGAGATAATAAATATATATGATCTAAAAAAAAAGAGTGACAAAGAAAATTATCTAAAATTGCAATGGAATCTTTGTAACGAAAGTCAAAGTTCTTTAGTTTTGTCATACGACTAATTTGAAGATTTACTTTCGTTTCTTTTTGTTGATAAAAGTTTTGTAACTTGTCTTTCATATCTTTGAAATCTAAAGTTTGTATATATAGAACTTTTCTCTCATCTTGAAATCCAAATTTTGTGAAATATCTAGTGATCAATGATGCTTTTAACAAATTCTACATGGCCTTTAGGCAGATTTACTTTCATTTCAATTCAAAAATGTATGTTACCATATTACTGGGAGAATCTTAACTATATGATATATTTCTTTTTTTATATATACATATGAAAGTTTAATATTATAGTTGCTTTTCAAAACTCTTATGGTATGGTATCGTCCAAAAGAACTGAAACTTTTTAAAACTTTTTTTCTAGTCGTGATAAGGTTTACTGAGAAATCTAGAAACACTATATTGTTAGATCATGTATTCGAGTTACTACTGCTTTCTTGTCAAATAAATACGCATAAGATTTTTTACTTTTACTTGATTGGCATCATTAGTTCATAACATTCACAAGACCTATACGTAATTAACCTAAAAGAGTGAAAGAGGAACGGAACCCAAAAGTTAATAGATTCCAATTTTTAAAATCTAGAGGCTACGTTATTTATTTAGGTCCACAAAAATTAGCTGTTCTTTAAGTAGTATTCTTGACAAAAATTGGCAAGAGGAAGATTGTGCCGTAATTTTCTGAGAGACATTTTTGATAACAAAAAATAATAATAATTTAAGGCGTCAGAGAGACAGATACTGAGATACAGCAAGGCCCTGACCATAGGATGAGTCATCGGATAACTATTTAATTAATATAATATGATAAACTTTATTTTAAATTAGAAAGATTACAAATTAAAGGTTTTTTTTTTTTTTTTTTTATGGCTAGACGGTGGGAGTAAGATATGAAGGATGAGTGGATGATGAATCGGATTTCAACATGCGGACCTGGACTTGTTCTTTGAATCTTTGACTTTTCTAAATTGGAATCTCCAGAATCTTAATGACTATTAGTTTGAAACTTTGAATTAATCAACAAAGATTCCCACCTAAAAAAAGTATGTAGATGTTTAAAAATAGATTTGAAGTAAAAATAAAATAAAAATATGTAGTGCAGCACAATCACAATTTAGATTCACCCGTGGTTTCTTCTATTTATAAATATTAATAATAGTTCAATATGATAGTTTTATATTCTTGTTGATCTCATACTCGTAGCTAAATTAAGAAAATATGCACTAAATAAATAAATTAGTTTTGGTACTTAATAGCAAAAATAGTGTAGTAAATGAACGTGTCCTGAAGAAGTATCATGTTATTTTATTCATTTATCATACCATTTTAACAAAAAGTTAATTTGAATTTAAGGGTTAATTAATTAATTCTTAAATTATTTTACTATTATTGTATTTATTATATTATAATAAAACCTCTATAAATTAATAACATTAGAATTTATGTATTTAACGAAATTTTATTAATTTATTGTGTTTATTAATTTATAAAAGTAATATTTGAGTGAAATTATTAATTTGGTAATAAAAAAAATTATTAATTTAATAAAATATTAATTTATCGAATATTAATTTATAAAGGTTTAACTCTGTATATCGTTTTCTGTCAACCCAAACCACTTGAGGCAGTAGTGAAGACTGACCAACCAAAACTTAAACGATAAGTTACAACTTACAAATATACAATTGAATTGATGTCGCACCTTTTCGAAAAATTACAAAAGAGAATCTTTGAGAACAGCAGATCTTTACTACAACAACAAAAGAAAACGAGTGGGACCCATTTCGTCCGCCCAAAATGGCAGTACTACCAAGTTATGGCAACAAATATTAAAAATTAAAAATTCATTTGATTTTAATATTATCGATATGATTTGAGCCGTTAAATTGAGAGAGGGTAGAGGGTGAGAGGGTCACGTGAGGAAGTAAAGAGGGTAGATGGACATTGGACACGAGAGTTGCCAGCTGTAGCCGCCATTTCAATTGGTCCAACCCAACATCGCATGCAATATTCTTTTTTTTATTGACAATAAACTTTTTTTTTAAGATATTCTTTTTATTTTTAACTGATTATATTTATAAAAATATTATATATATTAAAAAATATATTAAAAATAATCAGTAATATAACATTTTTTTGTGATTAACAATATTTTATTACTCTAAACCAATAGTATTCAATTATTTTTCTTGAAATTTATAATTTATCATTAATAACTAATAAATTATGCATAAAAAACTTAAAAATATGATTTTTTGAAATATTTTTTTTTCTAAAAATATAATTAATTAAGAATAGAGAGTAATAAACTTGATGATTGTTTTCTTTTTTCATTTTTTATAAGTAGTTTTCTGTTAAACAAATTTTGTTCTTAATAGTGCAGTAACCGAAAATAAACCAGCAATCCAAAGATTCGATTAAAAGTAAATTTATAAGAAAAAAAAAACCAGAACAATGAAGCCATTACTCGAAAACATCAGCAACCCAACTATCGAGGGAGGTAAAAGTAGTGAAAGAAGAAGAGCAGTTTTCGTAAAACTCTGTTACCTCAATATGAGAAATTCATCGAAAATAAATACGTAACTGAAAAAGTCAGATAATCTTGTATAAAGAAAATGATATATTTTGATATTTTTTAAATATGATTTGTTAAATTATAGAGAATAAAAGAAGTTTTTTTTTTTTTGTCATCTGATTTTTATTGATAATAACTTAAAAGATACATTCTTGACATATAGATGCCGGCGGAAAAACTGAATATCCCCGCAGACTAAAAGCCCAAAAGAAGGAAACACAAGCCTTAAGAGTTCCGACTAAACAAGCTCGGATCTTAAGGGGACAAAACAAACACACGATTACGCTAAAATGAGATTATGCTAACTTCAAACATTCAAACTTCAAAAACCGATCTATACCCAAGAACGGAAACCAATCAGACATCACCGAAAACCCGTCAATACCTAAACACGACTTCTGCTCTTTTTGTCCTCTCTTGATGTTTGTAGACTTCAGAAATTAGGAGAAAATGCGTTCCTTAGGATGGCAAGACGGAAACTTCATAAAGAAGACACGACCGTCAAAGATACCGAAACCCGTTGTGTCCATATAACTCGACATGGAACCAGGATGAAGGACGCAAACACTTAATCAGATCTCGACCGAATCTGATAATGACTTCTAGTGGAGGAAACTAAGACAGCCGCTTAATCGATTCACCAAAACCATCCGAATGAAGGATTGATGAAGGATGCGATCCGATTAAGACCAAAGGTAATATCAATGAGAGAAACTTGACGAAATAGCAACAAAATCTCATGATCTAAGAAATGATAGAACCCGGAGAAAGCCAACCGGAAGAATCCGATAAAACAAACAACCGTTGGAAACTGTATCTCAAAAGCTAAAGAAAAGCAACCAAAAACCAACTTCTCCTCAACCGGAATCAATACTCCCCCCTTCAACCCAAAACCACTCCGCTAACAACTCCAACTCACAGATCCAATGAAGAAACAAGCACAGAAACAAAGAACCCAGCAAGAAAGCCTAAACTCGCCGCCTCAAAACACCAGAGGCCAAAGCCACCGTAGAACAAAACGCCAAAGCCAAGCCAACATAACCCAGATCTACCTCCGAAACTCATCTGAAGAAACAAACGAAACCATAAAACCACCTCTATGACTCCAAAGAGACAAAGACCGCCGTGAATTTCACCTCCCCTCCTAGATCTGCTTCTTCATCTTCTCCGATTAGAAGAGCTAAACCAGTAGATACAAACAAACAAGCAAAAATTAATCATAAACAAACAGCCGGACCGATGCCTTGACTAAGGAAGCCCAAGGCCATCGGCCAGAGACGGGGAAATTTGCTTCTCTCTGATGAAAGTTGCAAGATTGAGAGAATAAAAGAAGTTTATAATTGTATTTCTATATATAATAAATTATTTTATTTTATACATTTTATGATTTATTTGTATTTTTTTTATCTAGAGTGAGGAAAGAATTGCTGCAAAACATGAATATTAAGTGCATTATTTGAGGAGTAAGATGATTACTTTGTGACATAAAAGAAGAAGAATTTTGTGATTTAGGCAGAATCTTGAGCTGGATCAAGCTGAATCATTAAAGATGTGTTACTAAAACGAAGGTCTCCTAATTGCTATGTTTAAACAGAGAACTGGTAACATAGGAAGTTGCTGGCACAAGAACGAGTTTGTGTAGATGTCTTTGGGAAGAAGTTGTTGTCGCTGCGAGGAGCACGAAACAAAGATTTCCACAAGAAGAAGACATCTATGATTAAGAAAGAGTAAATGTTTTACTCGTGATATCTTAGTTCATGTATAAGATATATGTGACTTATATCTTCTTGTCTTTTTGATGATATCTAATAAACTATTCTTGCAGCCGAGGAATAGTAGTTGGTTTGAAAGAGAACCAACTGATACTTCGTTAAATCTCGTGTCGTTTTTTAATTATTTAATCACTTTCGCACTTTAATTGTTATATCTAGTCTCTTAGAAATCTCAAACCTCAATACACGAGAATACTTTAATGAACCAAGAAACTCTCTGTTTCATAATTTATTAGAAATCTCTCATTCTCAACATTATTACAAACTCTTGTTGGTTTTACAAAGCTTAAGAACTATCCTTCTTAATCTAAGATCTATGATTTCTAACCCGTACAAGAGTAACACACTACTCTCTGAAACTCAAAATAAGCTAATACTCTGCTTTTTCGATTCTGCAAACGGCTAACCTACAACTACAGATCTTGACTCATATTTATACTAAAGGACCAAGTTATCAAGCTTATTCAGCTCTGGAACTCCACAAACCAACTATTGGCTAACAATTTGGGCTATGCTTCGAGCATTCATGTGACCAAGAAACTGATAAAATAGATGAGAATCGTCTTTCACAACCCTGAAACAACTGTTTGACTCTTCCCAAATGTAGCAGTTGTTACATGTACGAATTTCACAGAGAACCACTTGATTAGCTTCATTCTAGGCCCATCATTTGACTTTATTAAACACCACAATTAACCCTTCGTCATGAAGTTGACTCACACTAATCAAGTTCGCTTGGAGTCCTTCAACACAGTACACATTCATCAGTTGAGGTGTAGCATGTCCATCAATCTTTCCTTTTCCCATGATTTTCCCTTTGGCTCCACCACCAAAAGTAACCTTGTTTTCCTTCACTTTTAAGTACTCGTTAAGTACTTCCTTAGCGTTCTAGTTATATGCATAGAGCATCTAGTGTCGAAGTATCATGGCACTTTTGTAAAGTACCATGGCACCTTGGTAACTTTACTCACATATGAAAAACCAATAGCTTACCCATCTTCAGTTTCAGACTGCTGGTCTAACTCTTCTTGTTTTTCACTGATATATCATGGTTTTTATCGGTTTTAAGCCATGATATAAGTATATAATTGAGTCTTAACTGTGTCTTTCGAGTCTTTATCGTGTCTTTTACAGGTTTGCATGTGTTGGGGACTTTTTGGACGATTATGGAACCCATGGAGCATTTGTAGCTGTGTAGACGTAGTCGGTTCTTTCAGTGGTCAATGGTGTCGATCGACACCGCTACTGGTGTCGCTCGACACCCGTCGTCAAGCACTCATGAGGAATTTAACAAAGTTCTGAATTTTTGCAACTTTGCCCAAGAAGTTCTAGAAGTTTACAAAAGAGACTCAGCTCGTGTTTTAGACTACTTATTAGGTTTTTCGGTTAAGTTTTATCTTATCTTGATTTTTGCTAAGTTTTGAGAGACTAGAGTTTGGGGCTGTTCTTGCTACTTGTACTCCATTGAGAGAAGATCTTGAACCCCTATATTTTCTATTCTTTTCTTTATTCAGTTTTATATGATATCGATCTTATTCATGTCTTTGTTATTGATTGATATGTCTGAGTAGATCCCTAGTTGGGTTTAGGGATTCTCATAAAGGATTTTATGATCTGTTAGGTTTAACACTGGTTAAGATTCAAACTTGTTAGTTCTAATTTTAGGATTGAACTTAATGCTTATTGATGTGTGTTAGATTTTAACCTCGAATAACAAAACTATAAAGCTGCAAGTGCACAGCAAATCGGTTGTAGTACTTAAGGTATCGATCCCACAGAGACTAATATATAAGCTACACGACGAGTTTCCTAGATAAGAGTAAGGCTAAGACAAAATAAATGGGGTTTGTTTTGGGTTTTTATAACGAATGAAATAGAAAGCAAGCAATGAATAAAGTGATGTAAATATCAATAAACGAAGTATCGGGCCGTAGGGAATTCTCAGGGTATCATGGATTGTTTCATGCAAAGGAATCAAATAAAAATTTTCCGATTTGTTCTAGAACTCGAATCTCTAAGGTGTTCTTGACCTATTTCCGCAAGACCAATTAACCTATTTCAACAACCTAGCTACTCACTCCCATTGTTCACAAATTGTATCAAGTTCAAATTGTTCACAAAGTTCTACAACTATTTCCGCAGATTGTATTACGATGCTCATCTAGATTAGCTAGGTGGATTATCAAGCTTTCGGAAAGTTAATCCTCCTACTAACAATAGCTAGCATGCCGTTCAAGCTATAACTAGCATATGTAAACCTAGATGAAGAACTATAAACGAATTACCACAAATCTAACATCCTAGTTTAGAAACCCATGAATCCCCTTTCGAAAACCCTTAAACCCAACAAGAGAACTACTCACACATACTCAAGCAAATCAAAACCATGGGTAATATATTAAATAAGCAATAAGAGTATGAGAGAAAGGGTTTAGAGATCTTCTCTGTGATACAAAGTAGATGAATATTCTCCCTTAAACAAGTAGAGAACAAAGACTAGAGAGAAGAGATGAGAGGAGAAGAGAGGCGGCGACTTCAAAGACTTGGTGTGGCGGCAAGAGGAGCTTCAACTGTGGTGAGGCTTCTCCTTAGGGTTCTCAGATCTCTCTGAGTGTATCAGGCTGGAGGAACACGAAATCTTCTTGGGGTTGTGAAGTCACACCTCTAAAATTAGGTTAAATGAGTATTTATAGGCTCCGTGGTCGGTTTAGGGCTTCATTGGGCCTTGGGAGTCACTTACGGAAACATGGGGACGCCTAACTTCAGACCGGTCACGAGCCTTGTGACCGGTCATGGCAGGAGAGGAGGCACCGGTCACGGGCCTTTGTGGCCGGTCGTGCTAAGAGAGCTCAGACCGGTCACGGGCCTTTGTGACCGGTCGTGATAGGGCCTTACTCAACGGATCATATCTCCCAAACGGCTGAAGGGATTGCACTGATTCTTGTTCAAGGTGAATTTTGACACTTCTAGCTTTCAATAGACACTAAGAACTCCAAAATTGAGTATCGGGATGTCCCTAAAAAGTTGTCATACTTCTGGTGATCTGAAACTGTATAGAAACGGGTTTTCCTTGACATTTTGCCTTGAAACCTTTAAAACCCTCTTGAACCTGAAAATACTTGATAACTAGTTCCTTTTGCATAAAATCACACCAAACTCTTCTCAAATCATAAGAATATAAGGGTTAAAAGTGGTAAAAATACGATGTTATCAGCTCCCCCAGACTTAAACTTTTGCTTGTCCTAAAGCAAACAAGAAAGCAAAGTCATGGAAAAGAGGTTTTGAAAATCACGGGAACTCACTTATCCATAGGAATTTCGTCTTTGCACTCCTCGTCGCCTTGACCTTAGAACCTACTTGACGTACTTTTCTCATGAGAAGCTTCAACATCCTTTACTCTTAGTCCTCGGTCCAAAGGACTTTTTAAAATCACCATTGTCATCTGTTTACATAGATTAAGCAGAAAGTAAATGTGGTCTTACCTAGGGGATATCAGCCAAAGGACATGTTGATCCAATCCAAGCCAAGACATTCTTCGTATGGTTCATTTCCTCTCTCTTTTCTCGCTTCCAAGAGATCGATTTTCCCTACTTTTCTAGGACTTTATTTCCTACTCTGTAGCATTCTCTTGCAACTTTCCATCCGTAATGTGACTGGAGAAACTAATATTCTAACCACAACATGCCAGTATGAGGTAAACCAAAGTTCTTCACTTTCATTATAACTTGTTTAGTAACCTCAGTTTTCTAATTGTTGTTTGACACTCTGTGATGCTCTCTAGGCTCTCAAGTATGTAAGTTTCCCAGTTCAAACTTTGGCTAATTGTGCCAAAATGATACCTGTAACTCTGTATACATGTGAGTTTAATACCATCACTAGTATAATTTATGTGGTTGTTACAGGTTTGCGGAACTCTCATCATGCAGAAAAGGTATACAAAGTGGCTTTCCTTGTGACTCTTGGGTGCTCTGTGTCTATTCTTTTCTTGGTAAAAACCCAATATTTCTCAAAGGGATTTCCATTAGTTTATGCTGAGCACTAAGATCATATGGAATCATGGAATGAAGTTTTGTTTATGTATATGAGCTGTAGCAGGAGATGATGTTAGTTGCGAAAACACTGTTTGGGGTGTTTCCCTTATGGTTGGTTGTCTTGGGTGCATATATGTTTTACTTGTTTCATTGTTTTTTTAGTTTTTGAAACTGAAACCTCAATACTATTTTGGTATATCTATAATCGGGTATTGGTATCTGGCTAACAGGTTTGATGTCTTTACAAGCACATTCCAAGACAAGCTCGTTGATGAATTCAAATAATTGAGCTCGTTCAAGAAGAGAAGAAGATTAGACAAGAGTATGAGGAGAAGCGGATCTATGTTAGAAGGATGACGTGAGCTCATTTTACTTGTGGCACTCGTTGTAATGTTAATTAGTTAAAACTTGAAATTTTTTTCTATAAATTGGATATTTTGTAAATTTTATATAAATTAGATATTTTTAAATTATATATAAGTTGAATATTTTTAAATTATTGACAAAACAATAGATCATAGTGACATATAACTAATATAATACAACAACGTGAAAATGCTACAACAAAATATATTACAAAAATTTCAATGAGCTATGTCATAATATATTACAACAATATAAATGAGTTATAACATAAAATACGAAAGCAATTTAAACGAGCTATAAAATACAGTTTTACAGCATTTCCTAGAGCTATGATAACATATACCACAACATTTTTGACTTATGCTATGTTAAAAAAAGGGTTTTCTGCAAATATACCGTCAAACTTTATTTTTTTTGCAAGATCAACCATCACGAGAATCTTGTGTAAGTCAATCCTATGAACTCTAAAGTCATCCGCTATATAGCCCTTCGTTATATCGTCGATGTGACGACGTTTGTTGCTGTTAAAAAACTAACAGAAAGTTCAAAACGACGTCGTTTTGGATTTTAAAAAACAGTATTATGTTAAGTTTAGGATTAAAGAAAATCAAATTGAGAAAAAATTAAAATCAGGGTTCATCATTCATCATCATTTTGATACATCTATCATATATTTCCTCTCGTGTCTCTGAGTTCATTGTATAACATATTCCCCATTACCCTTAATAGTTTATTGTCATGAGCTATGTGGACAAAAGACCAAATCTAAACCAAAATAAACCAATTTTGGTTGGCGAATTAATCTATCACAAATCTGCAAATCGCCAATTTCCTTACAGACTCAGAAGTCTTCATCATCCAAACTTCAATTCACAAACACGATTTCCTCTAATCCCAAATATATCGATATTTAAAAAAATAAACAAAGATGATTCTAGAATAGATCCGTTATTATCTACATCAACATAAATCAATATTAAACAAATTAAAAGGAAAAATTAGCACAAATTTTCTTCAAACCCAAAAGCCAACAGATTTAGATAAAAGGACATTGACTATACAAATTAGATCTTTTGATTGAAACCAATAAATTACAAAATAAAAAGGAATGACTGTCTTAAACCCCCTTTATAATATTGCTTCTGCATCGATTTACCCAAATTCTCAGACTCTTGATTTTCTTTTCTATACTAGTGCATTGCTTCATATTTACCCCTATACTATTTTTCTCTGCCTAATTCCACCTGAAAATCTAATTACGGTCAAATTTACAAAATTTGCGTTTAGAAAATAGCGATTGACCAATAAATCAAGTTAATCAAACTCTAATTAAATCCAATTAAAATCCCCAAATATATTTAAACCCAATTAAACTTAAATCGATTTAATCTAACAAAAAATCAAATCCAATTAAATTTTCCAAATTGATTTAAACTCAATTAAACCCAAATCGATTTAACTTAACTCCAATTAAACCCAAATTAATTTAACTCAACTAAAATTTAATCCAATTAAACTCAATTAAAATCTTCAAATTGATTTAAACCCAAATCAATTTAACCTAACTCCAATTAAACCCAAATCGATTAATTTTTTTTGTTGGGTTAAATTGATTTGGGTTTAATTGGGTTTAAATTGATTTCAGAATTTTTATTGGGTTTAATTGGATTTAATTGGAGTTGGGTTAACTTGATTTAAGTTTAAATCTATGGAAGAATTTAAATTGAGTTTAATTAGATTTAATTAGATTTAATTGGAGTTGGATTAAATCAATTTGGGTATAATTGGATTTAAATCGATTTGGAGATTTTGATTGGGTTTCATTAGATTTAATTGGATTTTGATTATTGATTTAGGTTTAATTGGAGTTGGGTTAAATTAATTTGAATTTAAATATATTTGAATTTAATTGGATTTAAATCGATTTGAATTTAATTGAGTTTAAATCGATTTAAATTTAATTAGGTTTAAATCGATTTGAGAATTTTAATTGGATTTAATTAGATTTAATTGAATTTAATTAGATTTAATTGGAGTTGGGTTAACTTGATTTATAGGGCAATCGCTATTTCGAAATGTGATTTTGTAAATTTGACCGCAATTAGATTTTCAAGTGGAATTGAGCAGGGAAAAATATTATATGGGTAAATATGAAATAATGTATTAGTATAGGGAGAAAAATTAAGAGTCTAAGAGTTTGCGTGGATCGACGCAGAAACACCATTATAGAGGGGGTTTAACTGAGAGAGTGGATGATGATGGGTCCTCTGCTTCAATCAGAAACAGTATTGAGAGTCCCAGATTAAATCTCCACCGTTCTATATGGATTTTTAGATTCCTTCTACGATTCAGATTTCCGTTGTAACTTTCGCCGAATGATACAGACCATGGTGATTTAGATAATGGAGAGGAGGAACCTTCAGAGGAGATATATCGACGTATGTAATGTTGCAAGTATCTGGATCTGGAACAGTTTCTACTTTCTTTAGTTCTGAAAATATTTGGCCATTGACGTCTCTGCTTGAAGCCTTCTTATGTATTTGAAGAAATAAGAGTAAAACTCAACGTTGGATTTGAGACGATGGTGACTTTATGGAATTTATGAAAGAAATTCAAGACCCCAAACTGATTTTAATTTGATTTAAATCGATTAAGAGATGAACCATAATTTTTTATTTTTTCCCAAATTGATTTTCTTTAATTCTAAACTAAATTCATGTTATTTTGACTACAGAAAAACGACAAGGTACACTAAAACAACATGTAGTTCTGGAGTGTTTGAACGACAATGTTTTAAATTTTCTGTTAGTTTTTTAACAGCAACAAACGTCGCCACGTCGACGATATAATGAATGACTATATAGCGGGTGAGTTTGAAGTTTATAGGATTGACTTGCATAAGATTTGATTGAGGGTTGATCTTGCAAAAATAAAATAAAGTTTGATGATTTATTTGCAAAAAACCCTTAAAAGAACCTATAATAGCATCCCAAAAAATGCTATCATATGGGTGACCCTATTATAAGTGCGGCAGAAAATAGCGTTGATGAAAACGTTATCATACCCCTATAATATCATTATTCGTGAGCTATTAATGCCGTTTTTTCTTGTAGTAAGCTCTGATACCCAATGAAAAATTTAGATAATCTCAATACACGAGAATACTAATTAAACAATAAACTCTATGTTTCACATTTTATTAGAAATCTCTCAAGATGATTTACACAGTCTTGATGGTTTTATAAAGCTTAAGAACTACCCTTCTTAATCTAAGACCTATGATTTATAACCCATACAAGAGTAACACACAACTCTTTGAAACTCGGAATAAGCTAGTACTCTGCTTATTCCGCTACTTTATGACGCCAAGTCCACGTAACTTCTATAAAGTCTCATTATACTTTTTAAGTCAAGGACATGCGTCCTGTTGTTTCCACAAGTCTTTTCTACTAGAGCTTACACTTTCAGTAACTCCAGAGAGAGGAGAAGAGCAAAGAAGAACTGCCGCCGATCTAGCAAGAGAATGTGGGAGGAAAGAGCCATACCACGCCTCACCTTGTCTAGATCGTCACCTTTGCCAGAAAATCTCCCCTTCTGAATCACCAATGTCCTCGAGCATTGCTTCATAGAGAAAGGATTCTGGTTGTTCCATAACAAGGAAAGACGGAGTAGTTGCATGAGAACGCATCACCAGATCATGTCTTCTAAGATTCTGGATCCGCAAAACAACCATGCCCCAGAGTTTGATGCGCCTCCACCGAGCTAAGCCTGTCCACCCTTCTGTTCACGCTTCAATCTAGTTTTATCGCGAGGAGTAGGCCTAGGCAAAATTAACCAGACCCAAAGATCCGTTCCAAACCGAGCCGAAACTACATGAACCGAACCTGATCCAAACTTTAAAAATACCCAAAAAGTATTAAATTCAGAGTTACTTTGGGTTTGGGTAATAGCCGATACCCGAACGGGTATCTGAAGTAACCAAATCATTATGTATAAGACATACGATTAGCTTACTTTAGGTTATTTTTTGGCTACTTCAAGTACTCTTTAGGTTACTTCAAGTATTTTTAGGTTACCTCAGTTACATTTTAAGATACACAGAATATTTTTAGGTCATTTCAAGCATTTTTAGTTTACTTTGATTATTTTAGGCTACTTTTGATTTTTTTTTAGTTTCTTAGAGTATTACAGTAATTTTTAGGTTACTTTGGATAAAAGATACTCGATCCGAATAATAACCAATGAATATTCGGATAATTTTGGTTCTCTTAATATTACTCAAAACTATCCAAACCGAACCCGTTCCCTAATCCAACATCATCTTAACCAAATCCGATTCGAAAATGAAAATAACCGAATAATCCCTCTATCACTAAATCCAAAGATCCAAAAACCCGAAAGATCCGATCCGATAAAGTTCGGGTACTCTAATGTCCAGACTAATGAAGCGAGAGGCGAGATAACAAGTTATGAGCGTGTTAGTACTACTCGCACGCAAGTCGAGAAAATTTCAGTTTTTATAAACCTATCTCCTAAGGATTGTAATTTATTTAATACTCTAAAGATCTTACTAGTACACATACTTTCTTCTAATCCCACATGATATAAATAAAAAAAAATAAATAAGAGCAATTTTCCTTCTCTATTTCTATTAAAACAAAAATCAATTGCATTAACAAAAAAAAAAAAAATCTATTGAATTTTTTGTTTAATTTGGATAAGAGTCTGTCAGCAGGCACTGAAAAAAATGAAAACTTTTCTTACTATTTTTCTAATCTTGGTTTTATTGTCTTTATAAACACATAAAGATTTAAAAATTAAAGATGACATATGTACAAAAAAAAATTAGATAACATGACAAAAAAAATAAAGGATAACATATTAAGTATTTATATCGATTTTAAAATTGTGATATCATTTACCGGAGTAACAAAAGAGATTGTAAAATCGGAAATACTTTTTTTTTTGTTCAACGGATGGCTTTTATAGATTAATCGCGGTTACACTCCATATAGGAGGAAGAGTTCCAAGCCGAAAAAGAGATAGCAACAACAAAGTTAAAACATAGGCGATATAACACCGAGATAGGAGTAGAGAAATTACAAAACTCATTTGTAACATTCTTTGAGATAAGTTGGGAGACCAGATTCCAAAGATCCAAGAACATGTTCAAGGATATGAAACCTTTGTCCGAAGCTGTAGACGAATCCATTCCAATCACCAAAACATCAGAGACTAGCATAGAAATGAATGCAACATTCTTTAACCCTAAGACCACCAAGTGGTCAACAAATGCTCCCGAGGTAAAAACCAAGGCCATTAAGGCAGAGCTTGACAAGGTTCGCTCCACGGAGGAGGCGAATGATGGAGAAGATCTCTCCCTAAAGGAGGAAGATGGTGGTGGTAACGATCTCTCCATGGCGGAGGAATTTGGGTGAATCGATCTCTCCATAAAGGAGGAAGTTGGAATAATCACTTTCTCCATAGAGGAGGAAAATATCTGCAAAATCATCTCAAGCAAGTAAAACAACATAAAGGACCGAGATGACAACATGGGTCTCTCTCTTAAAGAGGAAATTTGAGGTACATCGCTTTTCAGAACTGAGGCTTGAAGATAACAAACCAAAGAAATCAGAGCACACAAGACCAAACTCATCCAGAACTTGAAATTCCATAGCCTATTAGAGGAGGTGAAGAACAAAGGAACAAGGACAGAGTTTGACCTGGTGGGACAAGAGGTGGAAAGGCAAAGGGCGTGAAGCTGGATTCGGCCGTGTGTATCCAAGACTCGAAGTTGTGGTAGAAAGGTCTTCAGCGTTTCATTGAATGCCAAAGAAGGGGCTGAACATAACCATTTGGGCTTTAGACCCATGAAAATTATTAAACCAATAAAGCCCCAACTTATTAAGATAGTGGGCCGGGCCCAATTTGAGCTCATAGTATGGATCCAGTTGCTGTAACTTTGACCTAGCTTGGTCTGAGAAGAGCAAATGTGGCGGCGGCTGATGGAGGCAGCACTATCTCCAGTCAAGTAGATCGAGAAGGGAAGCAGAGAGGTCGCCGAAAACGAACGCCAACATGGAGTCGAAGTCGGGAAAGTAGGAGGATACGTGCTCGACTTCAAAGACGAAGCAGAAAACTTGGATGCACATGACCTGACGCTGGTGAGACCACTCTTTGCCGGAGTTGGAAGACGTTTCTTCCCAAGTAGGGAGAGAGTTCTTCGAGCATCTAAGACAGATCTCGAGAAAGAGTAACATGTGTATCGTTTCCGCCATCTCTCAACAAGAGAGACCGTGCCAAGACTTTGAGTTTGTACTTGAGATTGAAAGCAGAGTAACGAAGCAGATGTATTCATAAAACGAAAGTCAGGAACGAAAGCTGCCCGACGCCGGGAAGCCATGGCTTCACCGACGTCGGAAACTTGGAGTGATGGTGGTGCTTCGATCTTTGGGCCTGGAAGCGCTTAGAGAGAGACTCTATTTTACAAATTATCTGTAAAATCGGAAATACAAATGATTACAATTACAACAAAAACA
Organism: Barbarea vulgaris; assembly: GCA_963667165.1. Taxonomy (NCBI): domain Eukaryota; kingdom Viridiplantae; phylum Streptophyta; class Magnoliopsida; order Brassicales; family Brassicaceae; genus Barbarea; species Barbarea vulgaris. The sequence goes on along the minus strand of OY763888.1, from coordinate 8,273,451 downwards.
AAAAACGGCAAAAAATACAGCAAAGTAAAAATCAGAAAAATTCCGATAAAGAATCACCAATTCCGAACGACAAAGTTTGGATATTTGCATAATTATCCCAGTTTCAAGGAAAAAGTTCTTTCTTCCTGCTTGAATTAATTGTGTTCAAATAGTTAAACGTATATATGTAACCCGAGCACTGGTCATTTTCATAGACCTATGGTACTATAAAACAAAACTTAACAAATTTGCTTTTGTCTCATTCACCAGATCATTATTATCTTTTCCCTAGCTTTACCTCGTCCGTCAATGGTGAGTTGAAAACGGAATTAGAAACAAAATATACATATACCTTTATCATTAATTAAAAAAAAAACCAAATATACAAATGCATATATAAGAAAACACAAATCAGATTTGATTAAACAAAAAAAACACAAAAATTATAGGCGTGTACGCCCTTTTGAGTTTTAACATCGAAAGTATTCATTTTTCCTTTTAACTTTATTTATTAATTGCTAACAACCTTTTAACTAATGTGTAATTATATATCATACATTTTTCATGTTGAGTATTATTCGTGGGACTACGATGAATATTAGAATATAGAGAGTACTTTACGTGAGATAGTGAATGCAACAAGTTGAAACCTAAACAAAAAGAAAAAAAGAAAAAAAACAAGTTGAGACCTTTCGAACCCACATGGTAAATGTTTTCAAATAAATGAAAAGGACAGCCCATGAGCTGCCAAATTAATTTAATCGTGATGAGTCAACAATGAGTCGATGCCAACAATATTGGAAACTTCCCAAATTAATACTCTTTATATTCTTTATCAAATCTTGTTTCTAAGATTTTTACACATTTTAATAAATTAATCATATTTTTTGTTAGTAACAATTAAAAATTAATTATAAATGAATCATATTTTTTGTTAGTAACAATTTTCTATAACTTTAAACTAATAACATTCAAATATTTTTCTTAAATTTTACAATTCATCATCAATAGTTAATAAAATATGTATTAAAATAGAGAAATAACATATTTTTGAAAGAATAATTTTTTTAAAAATATGATGAGTTAGGAATGGAGAGAGTAAATATTAGAGGATAACATAAATATTACTTTTACAGATTGTGACTGGAACTAATTTGAAGTTTCGACCAAATGTTTTAATTTTGTTTTTTGGTAATTTTAAATTATGAAAGAGTGAAATTTTGTAATAATATAATATGTGTATGAGTGAATTTAAACTTACGAATGAATTTTAGTATAAGCTTTCGTACGAAAGTTGGTAAAAGTGTAAAATTTTAAATATTTTGTGGATATAATTTAAAGTTTTCCAAATAGAATGTATTTATTTACGGTAAAATTTTTACCATATGCAAAATTAAGCTACATTTATATTAATCTATGGATAAGATCTGTTCGTTCCGAACAATTTATGATCGTGAGTGGATATAATTTGATCGGATTATGATTGTCAGACTCATTTCTAATAATTTGGATCGTGAGTTGATATAATTTGAAGTTTCACTCAGGGATCCAAATTATATAGATATCTTTTACAAAAATCTATGAAATAGGAAATTAATATCCGGTTTAAATACTCCATTTGGACGTGTTATGATTTAATAATTACAAATTTTCCTTATGCAATATCAATAGGGAAATATGTCAAAAACATAAACTTTTAAAAAGTGGACGATTAAAACATGAACTTTCAAAATGTCATTTAAATCATAAATTTGTTGTTGATTTTTTAATTAAATACTAAACTTTTGTTAAATCATAAAAGTTATATATGTTGGGCTTAGACAATAACTTAGTTCAATGTATAATATTAACGAACGTTAGAAATATTCAATTTATTATCAACATTTAGTTCAATGTATATACGGTTATTTAAACTCGAAAAAATAACAATTTCTCAATTTTCAAATGTCTGCTTCCATTGCTATAAAATGATTCCACCTCACAAATGACAATCACAAAGTTGAAGAGGTCAGACCTGTATTGTATCAAAAGATGCGCTCTATTTATTTAAAAAACTTATGGATGTTTGTTATCAAATAATATTTTCTATTATGTACTATTTTATATGATTAACACGTGTCCAAAATTTTTTAGTAGAAAAAATAAAATAAATTGGTACATCTTTTAGTTCTAAATTCCAATTAACGCTACTAAGCCTAAATCATATAATGAAACACAGATAACCAAAGGTTATTAGTCCGACAGTTGATTCCTCATGTCCCTTTGATTCAAAATAGTACATTTTCACATTTTATAATGATTCAAAGCCTACGAACTCTGAAAACGTTTTTCCCAAAATTGGTTTGGTGCTTTTTTTTTTTTGTTTCAAACACAACGTTCTATCTTTACAGATATTTACCACCCATCTTTCTTATTGTTATTAACTTTTCTTAATAAACCTAGAGACTGTTTATAGAACACTTCAAATGATCATGTTTAACCATGTCTGATTTTGATAAGTATCATACAAGGACATGGAGAGTTTTCCATCCTATTGAAATATAGGAGGCACGAAATCGAAATAAAAGGAGAAAATACTAATTCTATAAATGTCTTACTTTTGGTGGTTTATGTTTCGTGATGACACAAGTCCTCTTTACATGTTCAGTGCATGTTACAATATACAAATTATTGACACTATTCATTTGGTTAGGAAAGAGTTAAATTTTAAAGGGCTGGACATGTTCAATTGATTGACACAAACCTAATAAACTTATTACTGTATTTTATTAATCAAGATGATTGGATGCTATCACCATTTTCTATTAGCCCCTTAGTCCTCTTTTAACACCAATGAATCCCACATAGATTCTCCAATTTTTTTTTTCATGTGCAAACCAAAACTATGATAAACTAAATCCTATGTCGAAACTTATGTCTGTGAAATTACATAAGATATATTTTTAAAAAATATCAATATAGATTTAATTGATCTGTTTGTTTGACTAATAACCTTTGGTGGTAGAGGTTTTATGTTCCAAAAAAATGATATTTTTTTTAATGGTGTAAACATAGCTGCTGAAAAGACCAAATAATGGTAAGTGATGTTGATAAAACCAAATTCTAGTATATAATTATAAACCTGATCTGACGCCTACCAATGCCATATGCTTAAACAGTTTTAGTCAAAGTCATGGATAACCATGTGTTTCTTTAAGTGCTACATGTCTCTTTTGGTAGGAAAATGAATAAAGAGCTACAATCTTAAGTTGAGTCTTGTAGCGAAAAACTATGTTTTCTCCAACAAACTCATATTTTCTGGATATAATTTGTTTTCTCAATCATTCCACGTTGTTGGTACCGGATCCTGTACAGAACGCCCGGAGGGGAGAAATAAGGGCACGTGTCCGCCATGTCGATAAAAATAAGGAAAGTAAGGTAGTTCGAAGATAATATTTGATCTAACCCAAACCGATTTAAGGTTCAGGGAAGGAAGAATAAGAAGGTCAAGGCAAGGAGGATAGAAGCCCAATAAAGGCCAATGAACATTCATATATTAGGATGTTACGACATTGAAGAGCAAAATCAAAACCGACAGATTAAAGACAAATTAAGGAATTTATTAGCGATATTAAATGAAAATTATTGTATAAATATATACCCCTGAATTCACGAGAGAGGGTACATTTTTTATTCATTTTTCGAGGCAGTAAAAATCAGTTTAGCTTATATTTTTCCTTTTAAGCAACTTAGAGAGACACACTCAAAATAATATCTTAGGTATTGGATCCAATATCTACATTTTGCCGCCATCTGTGGGGATAAGCCAAGTAAGCAGCATATCAAGAAGCTAAGTTCTAAATTTATATACATCATGTCTGGAGGAAACGATGCGTAACCAGCTGGACTTGCTGATGTGGCTATCGCACTTCGTGAACTCCAAAAAAAGCACCGAAGCGATGACTGGAAAATTTACAAGTCTGGAACAAGAAGTGGCTATGCTAAAGGGTACCCATGTATCATTAACGAATGCTAATGAAATGTTTTCAGCTCGTTTAGATGCCTTTTCAACAAGTGTAACCCCATGGACTACTTCTCGATGAGCTCTGTTCCAAAACCCCTCGGGGCAGATTCCCAATCCATCGACCCTCGAGGCTCCTAATCCTAACACAAATCAAGCAGGAGATGGCGAGCCGACCACCAAAGGCCAAGACGGGTAAATAAACCAGGAAAATCAGGTGAATCCACCCGATTACCACGAGTTTCTCTCGAAGTTGCCGGAAATGAAGTATAAATTTCATCAAGTAACCAAGTCGGCCCCAGAAGTCGATAGAGTCATTAAAGAAATCTGGAGAACCCCCTTTACTCCTCGAATCACAAGTTTTCGCAGACGAGATTCAAGGAAGGTTAATCTACCAACCTATTATGGGAAGGGAGATCCAAAGAGTCACTTAGCCGCATTTTAAATTGCAGCAGGGAGAATCGAACTCGAAGCACATGAGGAGGATGCCGATTATTGCAAGCTTTTCTCCAAGAATCTATCCGACAAGGCCCTGTTGTGGTTTACCCAGCTCGAGTCCGGAACAATCAATAGTTTTAACGAGCTATCTGCCGCCTTCATCATGCAATACTCTTTGTTAATGGAGAAAGGAAGATCAGAAAGCGACTTTGGAACTTGACGCAGGGAGCACATGAACCACTTCGGAAGTATATCTCGAAGTTCAAAGAAATTCTCGCAAAGATACATGGAATCTCTTAAACTGCAGCATTGTCAGCTCTAAAGAATGGGCTTTGGCACAAGTCAAGGTTCATGGAAGAGTTAACTATGAACCGACCCACGACGATTCAAGAAGCTTTGTTCCAAGCTAACAACTGGATAGAAGCTGTGGATGAAAAGTTAATTTTCGCAAAGAAGTATCGTCCGACCAAGTTACCAGTTGGACCCTCACCAAAGAGGTTTGAACCGTGGGATATCATAGAACCAAAACGCCTCAGAGCGGCTCTATAAAACAATAATGTGGGAAGACCATCCCCGGGGAGAGGAAGATTTGGACCCCCATCACCAACAACCTGGTTATGCGATGAGAACGCTTATTGTGACATTCACCGAAAAAATGGACATGCCCCGAAGGATTGCAGCGTCCTCAAGAGGCATCTAGCTGAGCTATGGCCTTCAGAAGATTTAGCAACTTTTAAATTAGAAGAATTTGTTTTGCAGTATCACAAGCAGAGAGATGAAGGACAAAGCTTAGAGCCGCTAGCAAAAAAGAAAAGGAGTTTCGAGCAACCTTCACATGTTGTATCAAAAGGAATAATTAACGTTATTATCGGCGGGTCAAAGCTATGCGAAGATTCAGTTCGAGCCATCAAAAGACATAGGCGAGCCGCAATAATGGAAGTAAGCCAAGAGCCTCAAGCTAGAGAAGCAAACGTAGTTATAACCTTCGAGGAGTACGACACACAACATCTAGCGAACTAACATGACGATACACTTGTTATAACCCTTGGCGTGGCAAACTATGAGGTGTCCAAAGTTTTAATTAACACAGGAAGTTCGATAGATTTAATATTCCTGAGCACAATACAAAGGATGGGAGTAAGTAGGATGGATATCATCGTCCCACCAGCTCCGCTCATTGCATTTACAAGTGAAACATCAATGTCACTGGGGACCATAAGGATCCCTGTTCTCGCCGCGGGAGTGTCAATGATAGTGGAATTCACCGTGTTTGACCGATCCGCTGCTTACAATACTAGGAACACCATGGATAAACCAAATGAAAGATGTACCCTCCACCTATCACTAGTGCATGAAATTTCCATCAGCAAATGGAATTGGCACAATGCGGGGAGACCAAGAAATCTCGCGATCATGTTACCTTACAAGCCACCAACTGAAAATTCAATAGCAATTAACGAGCCCTACAGTGGTAAAGAGCGAAATATTCCCAAGTGGTCAAGAACCTGCAGAAGTAACCAAGGAGATCTGTATCAATTTAAATTATCCTGAGCACAAAGTCAAGATAAGTTTAGGATTAATAATAAGAGTACCTTTGCCTAGACAACCGAAGGTATTCCCGGGGTTGATCCTTGCATAATATCCCATGATCTACATGTGGACCAAAGCTGCAAGCCTATAAAGGAAAAGAGACGAAAGCTCGCCCAGATCGAGCAAAAGTAGTAAATGATGAGGTGGAGCGACTCGTGAAAGTCGGTTCGATATCCGAAGTAAAATATCCAGATTGGCTAGCTAATCCCATGGTGGTGAAGAAAAAGAATAGAAAATGGAGGGTATGTGTTGATTTCACTGATCAACAAGACATGTCCAAAAGACAGTTTCCTGCAACCGCACATTGATAGATTGGTAGAGTCAACCGCCGGACACGAGCTCTTGAGCTTCATGGATGCGTTCTTCGGATATAATCAAATCAATATGTATCCGGATGATGAAGAGAAGACGTATGATGCGGACATCAATCCGGTAACTGAACTATCTGACGAGGACACACATGAGGGGCATACTGAAGTGACAAATATTCAAGAGAAGACTCAAGAAGGTCCAATAACCCGAGCAAAAGCCAAGGAGTTGAATATAGGATCACACAACAAGCAAGTAGCGGACCAAGTGCATCAAGTGGAGGACGACCATGTCATCAAGATTCCAGAAGTAGTTGGACCTATCACAAGAGCTAGGAGGGATAAACTAAGAGAAGAATTCAATGTATCCATACAAGCTCTACTCGACACAGCTGAAGATGTCCCGGACAACGGACCAACCATAGACCTAGCTGTGATGAGTTCTCGTCCAAGTCAGGTACGATTTGTGTTTAATTATTTCTGTTTCCTTGCAGGTGATATGGCCTCGGCCTAGTGGCTCTAGTAAGCCCACAATGAGTCTAGTTCGAGTCCCAGTAGAGTCTTTTATTTTATTTCTTTTTATTTTGTGTCTGTAGCTACACTTTCCATATAAGGAAACAGCATGTTGTTTCCATTGAGAGTGTGTGTCGTTTTCTTTTAATTTCGTACAAGTCCTGTTGTTTTTTGTTTTGAGTCGCAACCCTAGAGGTTGTAGCCGTAAGGATCAGACTATAAGATCCCCGGCCGTGTATCTTTTTATTTACGCTACATCAATAAAGAACCGAATTTCTTCTAGCTTGAAAGTTGCTGAAACTTTTGCCCAGATCTTGTCTTTGTGTGTGATTCACAAAGCCACGATTCTCAAGCTGTATCAAGGAGCCTTTCACACTCCCTGTGGTGCTTATCGATCCACCATCACGTCCCCATCCATCAGGTTTCACAAGAGGAGCTTCGAGCTGCTTGTCTAGCCTTCCACACCGGTTTTGTGAGTTGTAGCGGAGGAGGAGCTTCGAGCTAACTTCGTTTCCACTTCAGACCCGGCTCAAAGACTCATTCACTTCGAGTCAATGATATAAGACTCGAAGTGAATGAGTCTTTGAGCCGGGTCTGAAGTGGAAACGAAGTTAGCTCGAAGCTCCTCCTCCGCTACAACTCACAAAACCGGTGTGGAAGGCTAGACAAGCAGCTCGAAGCTCCTCTTGTGAAACCTGATGGATGGGGACGTGATGGTGGATCGATAAGCACCACAGGGAGTGTGAAAGGCTCCTTGATACAGCTTGAGAATCGTGGCTTTGTGAATCACACACAAAGACAAGATCTGGGCAAAAGTTTCAGCAACTTTCAAGCTAGAAGAAATTCGGTTCTTTATTGATGTAGCGTAAATAAAAAGATACACGGCCGGGGATCTTATAGTCTGATCCTTACGGCTACAACCTCTAGGGTTGCGACTCAAAACAAAAAACAACAGGACTTGTACGAAATTAAAAGAAAACGACACACACTCTCAATGGAAACAACATGCTGTTTCCTTATATGGAAAGTGTAGCTACAGACACAAAATAAAAAGAAATAAAATAAAAGACTCTACTGGGACTCGAACTAGACTCATTGTGGGCTTACTAGAGCCACTAGGCCGAGGCCATATCACCTGCAAGGAAACAGAAATAATTAAACACAAATCGTACCTGACTTGGACGAGAACTCATCACAGCTAGGTCTATGGTTGGTCCGTTGTCCGGGACATCTTCAGCTGTGTCGAGTAGAGCTTGTATGGATACATTGAATTCTTCTCTTAGTTTATCCCTCCTAGCTCTTGTGATAGGTCCAACTACTTCTGGAATCTTGATGACATGGTCGTCCTCCACTTGATGCACTTGGTCCGCTACTTGCTTGTTGTGTGATCCTATATTCAACTCCTTGGCTTTTGCTCGGGTTATTGGACCTTCTTGAGTCTTCTCTTGAATATTTGTCACTTCAGTATGCCCCTCATGTGTGTCCTCGTCAGATAGTTCAGTTACCGGATTGATGTCCGCATCATACTCTCCCTCTTGAGAAGGTTTTGTCCTCAAAACTTGTTCATCTGAGACATAAGGTGAAAGGTCAGCAACATTAAAGCTATGTGAAATGTTGAACTCACCTGGAAGCTCCAGCTTGTAGGCGTTGTCGTTGATTTTCTCAAGTACTTTGAACGGTCCATCGCCTCGAGGTGCTAGTTTGGAACTTCTCTTCCGAGGAAACCTCTCTGGTCGCATGTGAATCCATACCCACTCTCCAGGCTCAAAGATGACTCGCTTGCTTCCTTTGTCCCTTTGCGCTTTGATCTTCTCATTCTTCTTGAGAATCTTATCTCGTGCTTGTTCATGTAGTTTCTTGATGTATTCGCCTCGGTTCTTGCCATCGACATTGATTTGTTCGGTGTGTGGTATAGGAGTTAAATCAATCGGTGTTAAGGGCCTGAAACCATAGACAATCTCAAAGGGAGAAAGATTAGTAGTAGAGTACCTCCTCTTAGGGAGACCCTGGCAATTTGACCGAGAAACTCAACATGATGGACGTACTAACCAATACTCGGTGACACACCAAAACCGTAAGTTCACTCTTGCACCCCTCAGTCCCTCACAAGTTCATGCACTTCACGCAAAAATGGCTAAGGACGGAGAGGTAAGTACATCGAACCTGTACGTAAGCTACGGATCAGTTGGTAAGTCCCTTGGTGCCAAGGGCGCCCTACTACTAATGTTCTACCAAGAATGTCTAAGTGCCGATACAGGTGATCTAGAAATTCCTGAGGAAGTCCAACCCTTACTCCAGAGTTACTTGGACGTATTTCCCGAAGAACTACCACCCGGACTACCACCAATTAGAGGCATAGAACATCAAATCGATTTGGTTCCAGGAACAGTTCTGCCGAACAAACCCGCTTATAGGATGAATCCGGAGGAAAGCAAGGAATTGGAGAAACAAATCAATGATTTATTAGGCCAAGGTTACATTCGAGAAAGTCTTAGTCCATGTGCTGTGCCCGTTCTGCTCGTACCAAAGAAAGGAGGCACTTGGAGAATGTGTGTAGACTGTCGTGCCATCAACAACATAACCATCAAGTACCGGCACCCTATCCCACGTCTCGACGACATGTTAGACGAGCTCTGCGGTTCCACACTCTTCTCAAAGGTGGATCTTAAAAGTGGATATCATCAAGTACGTATGCGCGAAGGCGACGAATGGAAAACTGCTTTCAAAACAAAACAGGGGCTATACGAGTGGCTTGTCATGCCCTTTGGTCTCACCAACGCCCCCAGCACCTTCATGCGCTTGATGAACCAGGTTCTTCGTTCTTATATTGGAAAATTTGTAGTAGTTTATTTTGATGACATATTAATCTACAGCAAAAATCTTAAGGATCATTTAGAACACCTAGAACTTGTATTTAAATCACTTCGGAAGGAAAGCTTATACGCTAACCTAAAGAAGTGCGTCTTTTGTACTAACAAACTTGTGTTCTTAGGTTTTGTTATTAGTGAACAAGGAATACAGGTGGATGAAGAGAAGATAAAAGCTATCCGAGATTGGCCCACTCCCACTACCATCGGACATGTTCGGAGTTTCCACGGACTAGCTAGCTTCTATAGACGATTCGTCAAGGATTTTAGCACGGTAGCTGCACCACTCACAGCCGTGATCAAGAAGAATCAGCCATTTAAGTGGGGAGTTGCTCAAGAACAAGCCTTCAATACCTTGAAGGAGAAGCTAACACAAGCACCGGTTCTTTCTTTACCTAACTTTGACCTTATCTTCGAGATTGAATGTGATGCTTCAGGTCTAGGAATTGGAGCCGTGCTACACCAGAACAAGAAGCCCGTGGCCTTCTTCAGTGAGAAACTCAACGGAGCTGCACTCAACTACCCGACATATGACAAAGAGTTGTACGCCCTAGTCCGAGCCTTACAAACCTGGCAGCACTACCTACTGTCCAAGGAGTTCATCATCCACACCGATCATGAGACTCTCAAGCATCTCCGAGGACAAACAACACTCAAGAGGCGACATGCAAGATGGCTGGAGTTCATAGAAACGTTTCCTTACGTCATTAAGTACAAGAAGGGCGCGGAAAATGTGGTAGCTGATGCCTTATCCCGACGATACATACTAATCACCACGCTAGAAGCCAAGATCATGGGGTTTGAGCATCTCAAGGATCACTATGCCACGGATCCTGATTTTTCCGAGGCTTATGAAGCCTGTGGTAAGGGTGAATTCCATTCCTACTATTTGCATGATGGATTTCTTTTCAGGGATAAAAGACTATGCATACCAAGAGGATCCATGCGTGACTTGTTGCTCAAGGAGGCTCACGGAGGTGGTCTTATGGGTCATTTTGGCGTTGACAAGACATTGGCTGTAGTGACGGATCATTTCTATTGGCCTCATATCAAGAAGGACGTCGAGAAGACTTGTGCCAAATGTGTGACTTGCCACAAAGCCAAATCCAGGTCCCATCCTCACGGATTATACTTACCTTTGCCTATCCCTAACGCCCCTTGGGAAGATATTTCCATGGATTTTGTCTTAGGGTTACCACAGGTTCAGCACAAGGATTCAATCTTCGTGGTGGTTGATAGATTCTCGAAGATGGCACATTTCATACCGTGCAACAAGACCAATGATGCCTCCCAAATCGCCGATCTGTTCTTCAAAGAAGTGGTAAAATTACATGGTGTTCCTAGAACTATTGTCTCTGACCGTGATGTCAAATTTTTAGGACACTTTTGGAGAACCTTGTGGAGAAAGATGGGGACAAAGCTCTTGTTCTCAACTACTTGTCATCCACAAACGGATGGACAAACGGAAGTGGTAAACCGAACCCTTTCCACTTTACTTAGAGCCACACTCAGAAAGAACTTAAAAACATGGGTTCAATGTCTACCATTTGTTGAGTTCGCCTATAATCATGCCAGGCACTCTACTACTAATCTTTCTCCCTTTGAGATTGTCTATGGTTTCAGGCCCTTAACACCGATTGATTTAACTCCTATACCACACACCGAACAAATCAATGTCGATGGCAAGAACCGAGGCGAATACATCAAGAAACTACATGAACAAGCACGAGATAAGATTCTCAAGAAGAATGAGAAGATCAAAGCGCAAAGGGACAAAGGACGCAAGCGAGTCATCTTTGAGCCCGGAGAGTGGGTATGGATTCACATGCGACCAGAGAGGTTTCCTCGGAAGAGAAGTTCCAAACTAGCACCTCGAGGCGATGGACCGTTCAAAGTACTTGAGAAAATCAACGACAACGCCTACAAGCTGGAGCTTCCAGGTGAGTTCAACATTTCACATAGCTTTAATGTTGCTGACCTTTCACCTTATGTCTCAGATGAACAAGTTTTGAGGACAAAACCTTCTCAAGAGGGAGAGTATGATGCGGACATCAATCCGGTAACTGAACTATCTGACGAGGACACACATGAGGGGCATACTGAAGTGACAAATATTCAAGAGAAGACTCAAGAAGGTCCAATAACCCGAGCAAAAGCCAAGGAGTTGAATATAGGATCACACAACAAGCAAGTAGCGGACCAAGTGCATCAAGTGGAGGACGACCATGTCATCAAGATTCCAGAAGTAGTTGGACCTATCACAAGAGCTAGGAGGGATAAACTAAGAGAAGAATTCAATGTATCCATACAAGCTCTACTCGACACAGCTGAAGATGTCCCGGACAACGGACCAACCATAGACCTAGCTGTGATGAGTTCTCGTCCAAGTCAGGTACGATTTGTGTTTAATTATTTCTGTTTCCTTGCAGGTGATATGGCCTCGGCCTAGTGGCTCTAGTAAGCCCACAATGAGTCTAGTTCGAGTCCCAGTAGAGTCTTTTATTTTATTTCTTTTTATTTTGTGTCTGTAGCTACAATTTCCATATAAGGAAACAGCATGTTGTTTCCATTGAGAGTGTGTGTCGTTTTCTTTTAATTTCGTACAAGTCCTGTTGTTTTTTGTTTTGAGTCGCAACCCTAGAGGTTGTAGCCGTAAGGATCAGACTATAAGATCCCCGGCCGTGTATCTTTTTATTTACGCTACATCAATAAAGAACCGAATTTCTTCTAGCTTGAAAGTTGCTGAAACTTTTGCCCAGATCTTGTCTTTGTGTGTGATTCACAAAGCCACGATTCTCAAGCTGTATCAAGGAGCCTTTCACACTCCCTGTGGTGCTTATCGATCCACCATCACGTCCCCATCCATCAGGTTTCACAAGAGGAGCTTCGAGCTGCTTGTCTAGCCTTCCACACCGGTTTTGTGAGTTGTAGCGGAGGAGGAGCTTCGAGCTAACTTCGTTTCCACTTCAGACCCGGCTCAAAGACTCATTCACTTCGAGTCTTATATCAACGTCTTTCATCACCGACAGAGGAATTTATTGTTATATAGTAAAGCCTTTTGGACTTAAGAATGTATGAGAAACTTTCCAGCGCCTCGTCAATAAAATGTTTGAAGAACATCTTGGAAAACAATGGAAGTGTACATCGATGATATGTTGGTAAAATCTCTTAAGGAGGCCGATCATATTAAGCACCTCGAAGATTTTTTCTCGGTCCTCGATAAATTTGGAATGAAGCTGAATCCAACGAAATGCACCTTTGGAGTTATACCGGAGAATTTCTCGGCTACATAGTTACTTAGCGAGGAATCAAAGCAAATCCGAGTCAAATCAACGCATTCCTAAAAATGATGTCACCTCGGAATTACAAGGAAGTACAAAGATTAACCGGACGTATAGCAGCGTTAAATCGATTAATATCCAGTTCAACGGATAAGTGTCTTCGTTTTTATCAATTATTGAAAGGAAACAAGCAGCTTGAGTGGGATGATAAACGCGCCGTTGTTTTCATTTCATTTCATTAGCGGTAGTGGTATCAGCTCGGAAGTTACGGCCTTATTTTCAGTCCCATCCAATAGAAGTGATTACTACGCAACCATTAACGACTATTTTGCACAGACCAAGTCAGTCTGGTCGGTTGGCAAGGTGGGCTGCGGAACTCAGCGAATATGACATAGAGTACAAAAACAAGACAAGTGCTAAAGCCCAGATGTTAGCCGATTTTTTGACGGAGTTACCCGTCACCAACCAGGTTGGGACACCAACGTGCAATACTTGGAAGCTTTATTTAGATGGATCTTTGTTTAAACAAGGATGCAGAATGGGGATACGGCTCGAGACTCCAACCTTGGAAATAATCTAGCAGTCCTTTATGCTATTATTTCCAGCATCAAATAATGAGGAAGAGTACGAAGCGTTACTTGCAAGGCTTCGCCTCGCACATGGAACCAGAGCACAAGAAGTGATAGCACATTGCGATTCTCAGCTTGTAGCAGACAAATTTAATGGGGCCTATCTAAGCTTGGTTTGTCTCTTAGGAAAGAAGTTTACAAATTTTGAGTTATTTCGGATTCCGCAAAGTGAGAACAGCTCAGCAGATGCGTTGACAGCACTAGCATCGAATTCTAACCCGGACATAAAAAGAGTAATACCGGTTGAGTGTATCAAAGCTAGAAGTATTTTGGTTCCGGACGAGGCAATGGTGGTAACCCGATCCAAGGTAAAATCACAACCAAATCAACATAGGGAGCTACCTTCAGTCCGGAAAAGAAAATCAAGGCGACGAAGGGGAACACCGTTTGACCCCGGGTCACCAACAAATAACAAGAGCTCGATGAAATTTCCCTCGGCAGGAAAGGATAACATAACAGTACCGCCGAGCAGTACAGAACTGAACCTGACACCCAAGGTGAATGAACAACGGGATCTCGAACCAGTTGAAGCCTCAGTTCAATCAAATATAGAGCCTGAATTTGAACAAGTACCAGGCAGCTAGCAAAGATAATTTTCAAGACACGACATAACATTAATCCAGTTTTGTTCTGGTTACTAGGGATTTTGATCATGAGGATACTTCCGCTGACGATTGGGGGGCTGACTGGAGGGACCCTTGATATGCTCAAATTATACCTTAGAGCTACTCTCTCAAATTAAGAGATCATGGTAGTACTTAGGGGTCGAATCCACAAAGACTCTATGGCTTCACAATAGACGTGTTCGCTTCAAATTCAGCTAAGCAGTAAATAAGTATTTAAAAGACAATTGCAGAAAAGTAAATAGAGATGTAAACAATGAGGGAAAAGCGTCAGGTCTAGGGAAGTTCTTAGGAAATCAATCGGAGCAGGTAAAACAACTGGTCAAGATCTAATTAAAAACCGTTCTAGAACTCAAATCACTAATGTATAGCTAACCAACTGTCGTTGCGAAAACTATCTATGACATAAACCTAAGAGACCAACTGTCGTTGCGAAACTTAAGATCTAGACAAGCTTTAAGTACAAGTTCGCTCTGTTCACAAGTTATCTAATCCAACTGTGGTATTAATTATCTAACATGCTCACTAGGATTAGTTCAGATTCTAAATCACACTGTCATACTTCTAGGTGATCAAGCTAGAATAAGCATTAATTACAATCCTAGACGAAGAACTAACAAGTTTGAATCTTAACCAGTGTAAAACCAAACAAATCATGAAATCCCTTGTGAGAATCCCTAAACCTAACTAGGGATCTACTAAGACATATAAGATGAAACAAGCCATAGCTGAAATAGATATCATATAAAACTGAATCAGAAAACAGGGGTTCAAGATCTTCTCTCAAGAAGTACAAGTAGCAATAACAGCCCCAAAGCTCTCTAGTCTCACCAAAACTTAGCAAAAGCAAAGATAAAGATATCCTCCTTAAAACTTAACCTAAAAACCTAATAAATAGTTTAAAACACGAGCTGGGTCTCTTTTGTAAACTTCTAGAACTTCTGTGGCAAAACTGTAAATCTTCAGAACTTGATAAATTCCGCATAAGTGCTTGACGACGGGTGTCGAGCGACACCATTGGTGGTGTCGATCAACACCATTGACCAGTTAAGATACCGACTTCCCCCAGACTTGAACAACACTGTCTCCAGTGGTGCCAAACAAGAGATTGGTAAACAAAAGAGATGAAACAGAAGTTAAAACCATGAGTAAGAGAACACGTATCAGTTTGGTGGGTGTTGGTGTCAAGTGTCGATAGACACCAGTGTCGTGATCAGAGGGTGTTGTTCCAAGAATCCAAAATGTCGAGTGAAAGCTGTGGAATCAATGAAACAAAACTCAAAAGCACAATCATAATCATAAAAGCATGGTTAAACAATTTCCAAATCAAGACTCAAATAACAAACTGACTCAAAATAAAAGAAAAATAACATTAGTTTAAAACAAAAAAAAAGCAAAAAAAAAAAGAAAAAAGGGAAAAAAGAAAAACTAGTCCTCGTCGGACTCATCCTCAGTGATGATGGAGCGTGAGGGAACTGGAATCGGCTGAGAAGCTGTCAAGTCATGGCGATGAGATGAGCTAACGCACCCACAGCGAGAAAGGGTGGAAATGGCGTGCCAAATGCTCTAAAAGCTGTCGCCGACGTACCTCTGGAAGACTGCCGACTCCATGGGAAAAGACGGTGCAACTAGAAGCTAAGGAAATGGGGCCGAGGCTGGCTGACTGATATCTGGGACTGGGTCATCCTCAACGGTGGTAGGAGCAGCCTGGGAAGAAGATCCGCGATGACGTCGGGTAGCTGGCGCTGCACGGAGGTCGGTGGATGATAGCTGGAAATAGAGCTGCTCTGGATCGTCGGTGATGGTGGTGAGAGAAGGGTTGGGTAACTGAACCATGTGTGCCCCTGTCGCATCGCGATAACACCAAAGCCAATCAGGCTTAATCCAGCGAGCGTTCCTCAGATAGTCCTCAGTCATCAGGCAATGCCCTGTAATCACGGTGCTGCTCTCTGTGCTAATCTGGCAGTGATGAAAGATAGGTGTGAGAAGGCTTCCAACACTCTCTGTCTTGGTGCCACTACCAATGAAAGGCTTGGTCTTCAAGGAGACCAAGTGATGAGCGAAAACAGCGCCCAAACTGACGTGAGGATCCAACTCCTCCCACTCGCACTCAGCAACACACAAATCCTCAAGCGCATAACACAACAAAGTCAACTCAGAGCGACGCATCTTACCAGGCTCCATCTTGCACAGAATGGTGTTGCTAATGAGGCGAGCAACGTACCGCAAAACCGGATGCTGAATATCTGTCTGTGTAGATGTCTTGGAATCATAGCGGCCAACCCCAATCGTGGACCAATAGACCTGAGCATCGTGAAACTGTGTAGGGAGGGCAACACTCGTCTGGTCTGTATCAAAACCGTACAGCACACAAAGCTCCCTGATGGAGATGCAGTACCAGATACCACGAATAAGGAAAGTAAGGGTACCTTCCTGAGCATTGCGAGCCATCTCGCTGCGGTAGTAGATGCGGGCAGTGGCCAGGAATTGGCGAACCAAATCTGGATAGAGATCGTAGTGCCTCGTGCACATGTGCCCGAAACCAATCTTCCTAACCATGCGGAGCACGTCGTCTTTGATGCCCATCCTTTGCAGATGATAACATCGTATTTTAACCATAGCTATTGTTTTCCTATGGTTTTTAGAAGAGATTGGTGTTATGCTTGGGCAAAAGAGCCATTCATCATCCATTTCAGGTTTAAGAAGGTTTTAGAGGTTTCAAAGGAAAATGGACTAAAGGAAGAGGAAAACCCGTTTCTAGACTGTTTCAGATCACCAAATGTATGGCACCTTTTAAGGGACTTCCCGATACTCAATTTTGGAGTTCATGGTGTCTATGGAAAGCCAGAAGTGTCAAGTTTCTCCTCGAGAAAGAATCAGCACATTCCCTTCAGCCATTTGGGAGATATCATCCGAGGAGTTAAGCCCTGTCACGACCGGTCACAAAGGGCCATGACCGGTCTCAGCCTTCTTCGTGCGACCGGTGACGAGGGGTCGTGACCGGTGCCTCCCATCTTGACATGACCAGTCACAAGAGCCATGACCTGTCTGAAGCTAGCCGATCTAACTTTCCTTAAAAGTCTTCCTTGGCCCAATGAAACCCTAGACCAACTTTAAGGCCTATAAATACACTCTTAACCTAACCTAAAGGGTGTGAACTTCAATACAACTTCAGAGAACCCCTAAGGAGCCGCAATAGAATCTCGGAGAGTCTCCAGCCGCCGCACCTCTTGCAAAGCTCTTGAAGTTCATCATCTATTTCTCTCTTTCATTCTTTATTTTAAGGATAAGTCTTTGCATCTTGTAAACCCTTTTACAGAAGTAATCTCTGAACCTTAATCTTATACCTATTCAGTTTTTGCTTATGAATTGTCTAAACCTTACTTTGATGATTCTCTTAAGTATGCTTGAGTAGTTTACTTGTTGGGTTTAAAGGGGACATCAAAGGGGGCGATGGATCTATAGGTTTAGGTGGCGAAGTTTGAGCTTTGTGTGATCGTTTATACTCTTCTTTCTATCTTAGTTTGATTATGATGCATGTTGTTAGCGTAATGAACTAGCTCTGATCATAGGTAGTTAGGTTTTGCTAATCGCTTGCCTAAGTGCTAGAACCTAGCTGGGATGAATGTTGTGTTATTGGAAGCACAATGCACTTACCTATAGGGCTTCATGGACTAGAATCAAACTCGTTATTAATGCTTTGATCTATATGTCGTTGCCTGCGTGAGTTGAATAACGGAGTATAGGGATTTTAGGCGATTATCTCTAAGACATTAGGTTAATCGTTCATTAATGTTTCGTATGTCCGAGACATGGAAATAAACACGCATTGCCTTAGGTTTTTCTTAGATAGATAGATTCTTGAACCCCCTGTGATCCCTTGAATGCACAATGCTTTCTCTTTATTGTTTTACATCCGTTTATTTACTTGCTTTCGTTACTTGTTACCGTGGCTTACAACCAACAAAACCCTAATATGAGTTCTAGCTATACTTTGGTCTATAAGGTTTGCAATTTCTCTCTGTGGGATTCGATCCTTAAGTACTACATACCTTTGCTCTGCACTTGCAGTAGTCATGTGGTCTTTGAGGTAAAATACTGAAGCGAAATAACACACGCATCAAACTTTTTGGCGTCGTTGCCGGGAAGAGATTATTTGTTTGCATATCGAAGAACTAGAGTAACGTCTAGGACACCTTGCTTTTTAATTTTCGTTTTTGTTTTTCTTTGTTTCAAAAAATCTTAAGGATGGACTTCAACGTTCTTCCTGAAGAGTTCCAGAACCTTACACTTGCGCAACTCTTGGCGTATCACAGAGCCTCGGATTGAGTCACCTCCGAATCCGTAGCTAGCTCTACTCGTGGGAACCACCACGGCCATTCTCGGCCATCTCGTGTTTCACCACTCATGGCACACTCTCGTAGCCATCGTACTCGATCCTCTGGAGATCAATATGTGAGTAACTCTAACTCTTTAGCTACTCATTCTCTTAACCCGCACTTTGTGGAAGATTTATGTTTTGCAGTGAATCCGGACTTCAACTCCCAAGAAGTCATGAGAATCGATACCATCGACCAGAGCTCGTATGGTACCCCTAAGTTCACTCCAAGGAAATCACATACTGAGGGCAAGCTCATGGACCTCATGATATAGCTTGTCTCGGAACTACAGAAGCATAAAGAAGAAGTCGACAACAAACTCTCAAAGTTTGGAACTGATTTCAGCTCGAAACTATCCACTCTCGCTTGCCACATCAAACGAGGAGAAGACAAAGTTGAGGAGCTTAATAACAAGTTACTTGATCAGCACTATGATGTAAGGAAACTCGAATCTAATGTCACCAACACGGGATACAAGATCAATGCCGTGGAGGAGCATATAGATTGGAAGATTGAAGCTTTGCAACAAGGTTTCAATGATCCGATTGTGTATTCAAAGTTGAAAAATGATCATGCATACGAGGCTTGTGAGCAAGAGGAAGAGGATAGAGCACGTGAGAAGAAGCTCACGGATCAATCCGAGATATCAGAATGGCGTAAAGGAGAGGACTATCCGACCGATTGCGATGCGGCTTACTATGAAGAGCAAGCTATTGAAAACTGTTTCGAAGATTTAACTAGGAAAGATGCTGAGTTCGATGACCTACCTACTGAGGGAAGAAAGGAAGAAGACCTCGGGGAAGTTCGATGTTGCATGGCCACTAGAGTCACGTACAAAGACATGGCCAAAAACGACAATATTTGGTGATTTCGGAACCAAGAGAGAACTCTGCGCCAAAACAACTTTGGACAACCACATCCAGCACCTTACGGAAGTCATGACCCCTGGAGACCAGTCGAGAGAGGAGAGACAAGACCGGTCACAAAGCCCGTGGCCGGTGGCGTCAAGGAAGACCGGACAAGTCACATCTACTCGTGACCGGTCGCATGAAGAAGGACGAGCCCGGTCACGGACGTTTGTGACAGCTGCCTGATATATCTTGGATTTTACCGGTTTTAAGCCATGATATAAGTGCTTTATCGAGTCTTAACCATGGCTTTCGAGTGTTTATCGAG
The DNA here is from genome assembly GCA_963667165.1 of Barbarea vulgaris. Taxonomy (NCBI): domain Eukaryota; kingdom Viridiplantae; phylum Streptophyta; class Magnoliopsida; order Brassicales; family Brassicaceae; genus Barbarea; species Barbarea vulgaris. The sequence continues at coordinate 8,253,668 of OY763888.1, read as the reverse complement.
TCTTTTACAGGTTTTATGCGTTTGAGACTTTTTGGAGCATTATAGAGCATTTGTTGCTGAGAAGACGAGTCAATTTTTTCAGTGGTCAGTGGTGTCGATCGACACTCATCACTGGTGTCGGTCGACACCTATCGTCAGGCGTCCATGCGGAATTTACCAAGTTCTGAAGATTTGCAGTCTTGCCCCAGAAGTTCCGGAAGTTTACAAAAGGGACCCAGCTCATGTATTAGTTTATATATTAGGTTTTTAGGTTAAGTTGGATGGACGTACGATCCAGATTTCATTATTCATCTAGTTTCAGCCGTCATTGTTCTATCTATACTTTTGCTGAGGGGCTGATCTTGCTACTTGTCCTTCAGAGAGAATATTTTGAATCCCTGTTTCTTTATTCTACTTTTGATTCAGTTTATGATATCTATTTCAGCTATGTCTTGTGTTTCATTTGATATGTTTGAGTAGATCCCTAGTTAGGTTTAGGGATTCTTATAGGGATTTCATGATGTTAGGTTTAACACTGGTTAAGATTCAAACTTGTCAGTTCTTGATGTGGTCATCAGCCCTGATCAAACCAAATCAAACCGAGGAGGGCGAACCAAAGCTGAGCCGGAGCACTCAATGGAGCCAAGACGTGTTAAGGAGACATGCAAGCTTCCTTCAGCTCAAATGAAGACCACGACCGACCTTTCTAGCTCCAAAACCACTTGGGATATATACTCACCTCATCTAGAGAACAACAAGAAGAAGATTCATCCCCAAAGCTTTTCACATGAAGAAGATATTGGAGTTACATACCGGCAGACCTCCAAAGGACCCAATGGAGACATACGACCACTTATTAAAGCACCCCGACCAGACCAGAAGGACTTAAGGTATGAAACCACTTGGTATACAATTCTAATCCAATATAGGCCCTCAGAGAATTGGAATCATCCAAATTCGAGTTCAGACGAAGGAGTTATTCAGTTTACAAACCGGGTGATTCCCAACTTACCCGATTTGGATATATGCGCCTTAATTGGAGGCTTACGACCAAACCAGGATGAATTAAGCTATGAACCGACTTGTTATGGAATCTTGGTTCATCAGAGAATCAGGGAAAATTGGAATCATACCAAGAACGGTTTTGGTTGGAAAGATATTCAATTTCTAAACCAAGAGAATCTACACTTGCCTTATTTGGAGCCTCTCGCCATTACTCTCCAACAGCTATATTCCCTGAATTTAAGCCACGACTTGAAGCTTTACTACATCAACCAGAATGTTCCTAGACACTCTACATTCTCCCCCAAGTTGTCAAGGCTCAAGCACAACTCACATTTCCTTATTTTGGCCGATTCACTCTTTATGTCACCAACGGCTAGTTTTCATTTAATTTGCGATTTCTTTTCTATTCTAGACTTTAGGAACGTTTTACTGAGCCCCTATATAAGCTCAATCATTCTTTCATTGTAAATCACCTTTCAATCCAGAATTAGTCAAAGTATTTTGTTCTTTTCTTTCAAGTGTGTTTTCTTGAAGAATTGTTTCTTTCTTTAGGCTTTAAGTGTGTGATTCACTTAAATCTTTAGAGACAGCGACTTAGCTTGTTTGTGTGATTCAAATAATCTATTTCGTTCACAGATTGAGAGAGTCAATCAACCCCTTCGATTGAGAGAGTCAATCAAAGTCACCACCTTCCATCTCGACTTCACGCCCATTTCCGCAACAAAACTTGTAAACTCTTGATTATCTTGTGGTCATAAGTTTGGTGGATTCCAATCTTATATCATCTGGTATCAGAGCACAAGTTCCTATCAAGGTGCTTTTGTTCTTTATCTTTTGCTTTTGTTATTTCAATTCAGTTTTTTGTTTCATTCATCAAATCTAAAACCCATAAAAATTGTTTTCTTTGTTTCTGTTTATTTTAATTTTATAAACTCAAAAAAAAAAAAATCACAAAAATTGCTTTGTCTTTTTTTTTCTGAAACTTACTTTATACAAAAAAAAAGAGTATTTGCTTCAGTTTGCTATTTGTTTTGAATTTATCAAAGAAAACTCATTAAAAAATCATTTTTGTTTTAATTTATTTTAATTACTTGTTTATTTCGATTTTTATTTGGAATAATACTATAAAAACAAAATAAAAAGTTAATTTTCTTCTTGCTGAATTAATATTGTCATGTCTTAATTTTATTTTCTTTAGAAAAGTAAAAAAAAAACAAAAATCAGAAAATTTCCCATATTTCTATACAATTGATTTGCTCTTTCCTTTTTGAAATATCTTAACTTGCTACGCCTTAAACCTCTGTATCCTTTGTTTTGTGCAAGAGAAAGTCCAAGGAAGGCAGCCATGGGAGATTATTCAGAAGAAGAAGAAGGTTCTTACGATTCAAGACCCTATGACTCCGAGCAAGAAGAGTCAAACCATGGATGGTCCGATGAAGAAACTGGTTATGAGACACCCCCATGGCCTCACGAGGACTACTCAGGCTCTGACTATGGTGATGAACCTTATAAAGAAGAACCTGAACCGGAGCCACCAGATTGTAGCCGAGATGATTCCATCCACCAGAGTTGGTGTGAGGAGGAAACTGATTCACGGAATGGAGATAATGATTCCCAAATCAGTAACAGAGATGAGTCATGGCATGAGGAAGAGCAAAACGACCATGAGGGCTTCAGTTACGAAAGAGAACCAGAAAACTTCGTGGAGTCTTACCATGAAGATAGACCGTGGTGTGAAGAAACTGACTCTCAAATCAGTTTGGGTGAAACTGATCCGGTTGATGAAGAAGATTTCGGTGAGACTAATTCTCAAATCAGTTTAAGATACACCAATCAATCCTATGAAGCAAATTCAGAAGTTAACTTTGGTGAGGAACCAGAGTACGAAGAAGAATATGAGCAGGAGAGCGAAGAAGAGTTTGATGAGAAGAACGTAGAAAAAAGTGAGGCTGGAAGAGATGATTTCGGAAAAGAATACGCCGAAGAGGATGAAGACGTAAGTGAGGCTGGAAGAGATGAATCCCACTACATTAACTTTGCAGGGCATCACCAAGGACCAGAAGCCTATTTGCGTTGGGAACAAGAAATGGAGGAATGGTTTTCATCTAACCAAATTTCGGAGGATGAAAAGACACGTTATGCGGAGGATACGTTAACTGAAGATGCCTTTAGGCATTGGGAACAAGATGCATACATTCGTCTTGAGTATGAGGAACCAGAATCTTCTTGGGAAGAGATGAAGCAACTCTTGTATACAGAATTCGTGGAGGATGCTAGCAATATGCGCCAACACAATCTACGAATCTACACCAATCCCGAGCCAAGAAGACGAATTCTAGTAACAAGCTCAAACCAAAGGACTACATCTAAAGATGCTTACAGACCCAAGCCAAAGGAAACGCCCACACCTACTCTAAAGGAGAAGACTGAGTCTAAGTCAACAACTCAAGAAAAGGAAAAGAAGCCAAAGTCCAATCCCCAAGCCATAGCTAAAGACCCGAGTGCAAAGCTATTGCGTGAACAGCAAGACAAAGGAATTCAAGGTAAGTCTTCTAAGCATTCAAAGTCAAGAGAAGTAATATGTTATAGATGCCATAAGAGGGGTCACTTTGCTGCAGTATGTCCTGAAAGACAAGTAGTTAATGTTACAACACTTGAACCAAAACCGAATTCATCTAACTCAAGTGTTTGTTTAGCACAATCTGGTTTTGAAATTTCCAATTCTAGTATAATGTGCTTGTCTTCGCCAAGGGTTAATGATGCAGGTCTAGATCAAGACATGGAGCACACGATGAGAAAACTATGCCCTCAGAAAGATGAAGTTACCCCCAGCTTCATTCTAATGCAAGAAGAGCCACCGGATCACAACTTTACTCCATATGTCGTGGCATCAAAGGAAACAAAACTCATCGAGAGTTTTAATCAGGTAAGTGCCTCATTGCTTCAAATAATCTCTGATGATTCTAAGACCGTGATCATGAATTTGTTAAATCTAGAAGAATCTAAAGAGGATAAAATTTCAGTGGCAAAACCTGTAGCTCTGATTGTTTATCTTAAACCGCATGTCAACGAGGAACTAGATCAAGTGATCCAATCTGATTCATGTTCCTTTTCTTATAATAATACCATGACTTCCATGACACACTTGTTTCTTTCCCAAAGTGTAGAAACCATTGTAGGAACAAAGGAGAAGCAACAAGAGTACCAACCACAGAGAATCAACGGAGATACAAAGTGTGAAAGAGGAGATTTCACAAAGACGGTTGCCATGCTGCCCAACAGAGTCAGAAACAAACCTTGGGGAGGCATCATTGATTCTTTTCTAATAAAAAAAGAACCACCAGATACCCCATACCGACCATGCCCGAGCTACACTCGAACAAAGACACAAGGTAATTCCCTAAACCCTCAAGTAAAGCGAAATACTAACATGCTTTATCGTTGTGCAGATGAACAAGTTTTGAGGACAAAACTTTTTGAAGAGGGAGGGTATGATGTGGTCATCAGCCCTGATCAAACCAAATCAAACCGAGGAGGGCGAACCAAAGCTGAGCCGGAGCACTCAATGGAGCCAAGACGTGTTAAGGAGACATGCAAGCTTCCTTCAGCTCAAATGAAGACCACGACCGACCTTTCTAGCTCCAAAACCACTTGGGATATATACTCACCTCATCTAGAGAACAACAAGAAGAAGATTCATCCCCAAAGCTTTTCACATGAAGAAGATATTGGAGTTACATACCGGCAGACCTCCAAAGGACCCAATGGAGACATACGACCACTTATTAAAGCACCCCGACCAGACCAGAAGGACTTAAGGTATGAAACCACTTGGTATACAATTCTAATCCAATATAGGCCCTCAGAGAATTGGAATCATCCAAATTCGAGTTCAGACGAAGGAGTTATTCAGTTTACAAACCGGGTGATTCCCAACTTACCCGATTTGGATATATGCGCCTTAATTGGAGGCTTACGACCAAACCAGGATGAATAAAGCTATGAAACGACTTGTTATGGAATCTTGGTTCATCAGAGAATCAGGGAAAATTGGAATCATACCAAGAACGGTTTTGGTTGGAAAGATATTCAATTTCTAAACCAAGAGAATCTACACTTGCCTTATTTGGAGCCTCTCGCCATTACTCTCCAACAGCTATATTCCCTGAATTTAAGCCACGACTTGAAGCTTTACTACATCAACCAGAATGTTCCTAGACACTCTACATTCTCCCCCAAGTTGTCAAGGCTCAAGCACAACTCACATTTCCTTATTTTGGCCGATTCACTCTTTATGTCACCAACGGCTAGTTTTCATTTAATTTGCGATTTCTTTTCTATTCTAGACTTTAGGAACGTTTTACTGAGCCCCTATATAAGCTCAATCATTCTTTCATTGTAAATCACCTTTCAATCCAGAATTAGTCAAAGTATTTTGTTCTTTTCTTTCAAGTGTGTTTTCTTGAAGAATTGTTTCTTTCTTTAGGCTTTAAGTGTGTGATTCACTTAAATCTTTAGAGACAGCGACTTAGCTTGTTTGTGTGATTCAAATAATCTATTTCGTTCACAGATTGAGAGAGTCAATCAACCCCTTCGATTGAGAGAGTCAATCAAAGTCACCACCTTCCATCTCGACTTCACGCCCATTTCCGCAACAAAACTTGTAAACTCTTGATTATCTTGTGGTCATAAGTTTGGTGGATTCCAATCTTATATCAGTTCTTCATCTAGGATTGTACTTAATGATTCTTTTAGCTTGATCACCTAGAATTATGATATTAGGTTGTTAAATTGGCGCAACAGGGTGATTTATAATTTTAACTATTTTAAGTGAGCATTTTAGATATTTGCAATGATAGTTGGTTTAGATAACTTGTGAACATATCAAACTTGTACTTAAAACTTGACAGAACTTTAGGATTCGCAACGACAGTTGGTCTCTTAGGTTTAAGTCATAGATAGTTTTCGCAATGACAATTGGTTAGCTATGCATTAGTGATTTAAGTTCTAGAGCGGTTTTTAATTAGATCTTGACCAGATGTTTATTCCTGCTTTGATTGATTTCTTGAGAAGTTCCCTAGACCTGACGCTTTTCCCCACTTGATTACATCCTTATTTACTTTCTTTGCATTGCCTTTTCAATATATCTTTACTGCTTAGCTGAGCTTGAAATGAACACGTCTGTTGTGAAGCCATATAGTCCTTGTGGATTTGATCCTTAAGTACTACCGTGATCTCTTAATTCGAGAGTGTAGCTCTAGGGTTAATTTTACCACGATTAAATTTTGGCGCCGTTGCCAGAGACTCTTTTGAGTTTCCAATAGACTTAAATGTAAATTTCAGCCTAAGTTTTATTTTCTAGTTTACTTACACCGTTCTTTCTTTTTGTCTTGTGTGTTTCAGGTGTATGGCTAACCGCAGAACTCGAAGCAACAAAGACAACAAGCTTGTAGTTCTTCCGAATCAAGAGCATGAAAAGTTAGTGCGCGAGATAAAAAAAGCAAAGAAACCAGTTGAAATTGGTTGTCCAGTTGTACTACGACCATATGAAGCTGTAGTTCTTAGAGACCAAGACGGTCATATTTGCGATGAATAAGGCCAAAAGCTTGATGTAGAGGGCAACGTGATTGTCCAGGATGAAGGTGTCGATCGACACCCACCCCTTGGTGTCGCTCGACCCCAACCGGTAGCCCTAGGTGAAGTTGCTGTCGTGTAGAGGCAAGGACAGGCCGAGAGAGGCAGGACACTAGGAGATTACAATACGCCTGATGAGTTGTATGCTAACAGGTCTGCGATTCGTATCCCAACCATTGAGAGGAACGAATTTGAGCTGAAGCCGTCTTATTACTGCTTAATGGGACATCATCCTTTCTCCGGTTTGTCACATAACACCCTATGGAACATATTGAGAGGTTCGAAGATCTGGTAACCAGCATAAAGATCAATGGAGTCAGCTATGACTATCTTTTCTGTAAGCTCTTCCCACACTCTCTTATTGGTGATGCAACTTACTGGTTGAAGCTCTTCTACGATGATGCACGTTCAGAGGATTTGGGAAATGACATCTCTCAGTTTACACAGAGGCCTACTGAGGTATTCAAGGCAGCATGGGTTCGTTTCAGAGCTTATCAGAGAGATTGTCCGCATCATGGTTTCACCCAGGTTCAGTTGTTGGGTATTTTCTTCAGAGGAGTTGATTGGAGGTACCAGATGGCTCTAGATTCAGCGAGCAATGGGAACTTCAACACCAGATCCCCAGAGGAAGCTTATGATTTGATTGAGAACTTGGCGTCTAGCAATAGCACCAAGAATGCTCACTATGAACGTCAGAAGCAGCCTGGAAGTGTAGATTGGAAATAGATTGCTAAGTTGAAGATAAAGATGGATTCAGTTCACAGTATCCTGATGAGTAAGAAGTCAGTTCATTTTGCTGTAAAGATTGAAACATTGGTGGCACAGGATTTCAGGGTCAGCGTTATGGTAATCAGCAGAACAGAGGTGGTTACAGTGGAAACAATCAGCGGAGTACCTTCACGGGTAATCAGAACTCCTCTGGTTATATTCCCAAGAACCAGAATCAGAAGCCCTTCCAGAGCAACAATGACTTCAACAGGAACTATGGATCATCCTCCTACTACTAGCAACCTCCCGCTAGCTCTGAGCAGAATGAGATGAAGTCTATGCTGGATCAGTTTTTGGAAGGTCAGCAGAAGATTACGGTTGATCTTAATGGGAAGATTGACTCGCTGTATACCGATCTGAAAGGTAAAATCGATGATTTGAACATTCACATGAAGAACCTCGATCTCCAGGTTGCACAGACTGTTGGGTTTGTCAAACGGCCAGACGGAGTTCTTCCGGGAAGAACTGATAACAACCCCAAGTATCCTTACAATGATATCATGTTGAGAAGTGGTAATGAGTTGAATCCCGTATTGGCAAGGTCTCAGAAGGGTGAAGATCGATGCTATCAAGACTTCGCCTGTGGTTAAGAGGTGTTTAAAGAAGATGCTTACGCAGGATATGCGAGAAGAGGAAGGAGTTATGATGATGACTGAGGTCTGTAGTTCTGTTATTCAGAACAGGATACCGGAGAACCTTGTTGATCCGGGTAGCTTTGTCTTGGATTGCTCTACCTTCCAAGCAAGGTTTAAGAATTCCTTGTGTGATTTGGGTTCCAGTGTGAGTTTGATGCCGTATTCAGTTGCTGTGGGATTCGGGATGACAGACTTCATACCTACTAAGATAACTCTGATCCTTGCAGATAGGAGCATTAGGACACTGGAAGGTCTTTTGGAAGATGTGCCAGTGAGAGTCGGCGATTGCATGATACCGACGGATTTTGTTTTGTTGAAGTACAGTGAAGAGCCTAAGGATCCTCTTATCCTAGGTAGACCTTTCTTAGCCACCGCTGGAGCGAATATTGATGTTAGAGGAGGCGGAATAGCTCTGAATATGGGGGAGTCTGTGATGAGTTTTGATATGGATAAGTCTATTAGGCAATCCACTATCGACGGACAAACATTCTGTGTTGATACTTTGAATAATCTAACAGAGGCTATTCTCCACGGAATGGATTTACCGAATCCTTTGGAAGATGAAACTACTGAAGTTGCACCTCAGTGTGGAACCAATAATGTATCTACAACTGCTGAGGATTCATCTGAGGAGGAAGTGAACCTCATTTCTACTGGGCCCTTACATGTCAACTAAGTGATAAACAAACTATTTCGGATGGTGTCGATCGACACCCACCATCAGTGTCGATCGACACTGAGCCCCTTCCGATGGGATTGTTCTTGCAAGACTTGTGCAAATCCACTGTGGCTGCTGTGAATGCTGTGGCTACACCTCACCCACTATGGTACGCTGATATTGCAAACCACCTCGCTGTGGAGCGTGCACCAGATAATTTCACGGGGTATGCTAAAAAGAAATTTCTGCGCGAGCTCAGGCGCTACTTTTGGGATGAACCTTACTTGTATCGATATTGTGCTGATGGGGATCTATAGGCGGTGTGTTGCTGAAACGGAAATGCAAGATGTGTTGTACCACTGCCATGGATCCGAGTACGCATGACACTTTGCTTCTTTCAAGACAGTATCCAAGGTTCTTCAAGCAGGGTTCTGGTGGCCGACTATGTTTAGAGATGCTCATGAGTTTGTTTCTCTATGTCATGCTTGTCAGCGAAGAGGGAAGATCAGCAAACGGCATGAGATGCCACAAAATTTCATTCTGGAAGTTGAAGTATTCGATTGTTGGGGCATTGACTTTATGGGACCCTTTCCCTCCTCCTATGGGAATCAATACATCTTGGTGGCTGTAGACTATGTGTCTAAATGGGTAGAAGCTATTGATAGTCCGACAAACGATTCTTCAGTTGTTCTTAAGCTGTTCAAGACCATCATTTTCCCTCGATTTGGAGTGCCTCGAATTGTGATAAGTGATGGTGGTTCTCATTTTATCAATAAGGTCTTTGAGATGCTTTTGAGAAGACATGGTGTACATCATCAAGTGGCTACTCCCTATCACCCTCGGACAAGTGATCAGGTTGAAGTTTCAAACAGGCAGATCAAAGAAATTCTTGAGAAGATGGTCAGCGTTACTAGGAAAGACTGGTCTGCAAAGTTGGATAACACAGTTTGGGCATACCATACTGCTTTCAAGACACCTCTGGGGACTACTCCATTTCATCTGCTTTATGGGAAAGCATGTCACCTTCCGGTGGAACTAGAGCACAAGGCAGCATGGGCAGTTAAGCGAATGAATTTTAATTTGAAACCCACCGCAGAAAGGAGATTTATCCAGCTGAACGAACTAGACGAGATCCGGTTCCACGCTTATGAGAGTTCAAAGCTGTATAAAGAGAGAACAAAAGCTTATCATGACAAGAAAATCATCTCCAGAACCTTTGAACCCAACGATCAGGTACTCTTATTTAACTCTTGTTTGCAATTGTTTCCAGGAAAACTGCGCTCTCGTTGGTTCGGTCCTTTTACTGTCAAGGAAGTGCGTCCACATGGTGCTGTTGTTTTGATGTGTTCAGACGGGGAGCAATTCACCGTGAATGGTCAGAGGGTGTAACATTATTGGGCAAAAGCTAAGATATCAGGTGGACACTACGTACGTCTGGACGATGCACCCGCTGCCTGACCGCGCTTCTGAGTCAAGCTAATGACTTAAAACGAGCGCTTGGTGGGAGGCAACCCACTGGTGAGTCTGTACATATGATTTTCTTTGTTTTTGGTTCACTTTTGGTTTTGGTTTTTATTTGTATTTGGTTCTCAGGAAATTAGAATTCTCGGAGCCATCCATCAGTGTCGATCACCACACACGCATTGGTGTCGATCGACACCAGGAAATTTAGAGGAACAATTTTTGGCGAGTGTCGATCGACACCATCCGCTGGTGTCGCTCGACACCACTTAAGTGGACGCGGGCCCGATAAAACCTAGTCGCCCCCTTCATCTTCTTCATTTTCTACTTCGCCAAAAACCGAAAACCTTTGCCTCCAAAATCGCCAAACCTTCATTTCTTGCTCAAATTTGTTGATTTTTGCTTCTAATTTCCTCATTTCTTCACCCTAATCACATTTCCAACACTCCTTTCTCAGATTTATAGATATGGCTGACCGTAGGAATCATGTGAGAGGAGAAAGCTCCGACAGTTACAACCGCCCCCTCAACAAGGTTTTTCGCAATTGCCCTCCCCAATCTGCTCCAGCATTTGCCTCCAGGCCTCCTTGGCCAAAGAGAGAGGGTCTCAAGATCCCGTCTCAACGCCGATGGGATGGGGTGCCAAAGGAGGATACCGAATTAGACAAATGCGTCTATAGGCCGATCTCAGAGCAGTGGGATGACTACGACACGCTATTCTACAATGCATGGTTGGGAGTAGAGATCCGACCGACTCGCCTCACTGACATCAGTGCTCTGCGGCGGATGCAGATCAAGGACTACGTGCTCCGCTTGGTGCGGAAGATTGGTTTGGGTCACATGTGTATGAGACACTATGACCTCTACCTGGATTTAGTATGCCAGTTCCTCGCCACCGCCCGCGTCTACTATCACAGTGAGATGGCTCGCAATGCTCAGGAAGGTACCCTTACTTTCCTTCTCCGAGGAGTTCGCTATCGCATTTCTATTTGGGAGCTATGTGGGCTATACGGTTTCGATGCGGATCAGACGAGCGTCACCCTACCAACAGAATTTCACGACGCTCCGGTTTACTGTTCCAAGATTGGGGTCGGTCACTATGACTCCAAGACAGTGACGCAGATAGACATTTGAGTGCTGCCGAGTGCGAGTTTGAGCGCTGTTTTTGCCCATCACTTGGTGTCTTTGAAGACCAAGCCCTTCAATTGTACTGGTCCCAAGATGGAGAGCGTTGGGAGCCTCCTTACACCCATCTTCACTTACTGCGGGATTGACACGATGAGCTGTACCGTCATCATAGAGCCTTGTCTGATGAGCGAGGATTATATGCGGAACGCTCGCTGGATCAAGCCTGATTGGCTTTGGTGCTTTCGTGATGAGACAGGGAGTCATATGGTTCAGCTGCCCAACCCCTCTCTCAATGCCATTTGAGATGACCCCGAGCAGCTTTGCTTCCGACCATCGTCTACTGATCTCCGTGTGGCACCGGCGACCTGACATCACCGTGGTTCCTCTTCTCAGGCCGCTCCTACAACCGCTGAGGATGACCCAGTCCCCGACTCCTGACAGCTAGCCACTCCTCCTTTTCCTCAGCTTCCGGTTGCACCATCTGTTCCTATGGAGTCAGCCGTGTTTCAGCGTTACGTCGTCGACAGCTTTCAGAGCATCTAGCATGCTATTTCCACCATTTCTCACTGTGTGTGCTTCCGCTCTTCTCATCACCGCGATGTGATGGTTCCTCAGCCGATTCCAGTTCCCTCACTCTCTGCCAGCACTGAGGATGAGTCCGACGAGGACTAGTTTCCTTTCCCTTGTTCTCTTTTTTTTTTCATTTTTATTTTATTTTTGACTTGTGTTATTTTTCTTTTATTTTGAGTCAGTTTGTTATTGAGTCTTTATTTGGAACTTGTTTTCCTATATTATGATGCTTTTTATGGTGCTTTTGAGTTTTGTTTCACTGATTTCACAGATTTTACCTAGAATTTTGAATCTTGGAACAATAGCCTCTGAGCACGACTCTGGTGTCGATCGACACCAACACCCATCCACGGATAATTTTTCGTAATTTTGGTTCTAACTTTGTTTCAGTTTTCTCTTTTGTTTACCAATCTCTGGTTTGGCACCACTGGGGACAGTGTTGTTCAAGTCTGGGGGAGGTAGTTACTAACTATATGTTTTATTTTTTTATGAGTCTTTCGAATGAGTTGAGTCCGTTTTATTGAGTCAAAATCAATTTATGAAACTATGATTTTTCGAGTAAACTTTCACATTTTGCAAGAACTTAAGTGATCATTTGATTCAAGCTTGTTATGTATCTAAGACTAATGGAAAAACCAAAAGCTTAATGGTGGACTTGAGACGCCCATTTTTCCAGCAGACATCCACTAACTCCCGAGCCAATTTCTGTTAGTTCCTTTTACCTCATCAATGTGATAGGTGTTCTGGGGCTTGACTCATCGTTCATACTGGACAAGACAACTTTTGTAAACACCAATAAAAGCGGTACTCCTCTCCCTTATCCCAAAGAAAAAAAAAAGCAGAAAAGATGATATGATTCTCGTCTTAAGTAAAGGGGTAGGAAAATTTCCCGTGACCTCATTATTTTACTTAAGATTGAGATGATGACGCAGAGGTGGCAGTGAGAGGTAGGAAAATTTTCCGTGACCCCATTATTCGCTACACCTTAGAATTATTAAAAAAAAAAGAAAGTAAAAAAAAAAGATAATAAGAAAAAGAATAAGTCTGGGGGAGACAAAGAGTACCGATAACTATATGGTTTTCTTTGTTTTGGTATTGTACATTAAAGAGTCTAGAAGGCTCTGGGCATCGAGATCAGAGATGAGATCCGGCGATGAAGGTAATGTGGACTATGCTGTGAAATTGTGGGTTTTATCTGGAAAGTTATGAACGTTTACGGTGAAGTACATGGTGGTCTAGATCCTTTCAGGTAAGAATTTTTAGTGGATTACTGTGGTGAATGTGATTGTGATATTCCTATGACGAAATGAGTTTATGTGTTTTTCAAACTTCTTTCTCTTGTTTAGTTTTGTAATTTTCTTGAGGGCAAGCCAAAGCTAAGTCTGGGGGAGTTGATATATCTTGGATTTTACCCGTTTTAAGCCATGATAAAAGTGTTTAATCGAGTCTTAACCGTGTCTTTCGAGTCTTTATCGAGTTTTAAAAATGTTCTAAGCGTTTGGGACTTTTTGGATGATTATGGAGCATTATGGAGCATTTGTTGCTGAGAAGACGAAGTCGATGTTTTTAGTGGTCAGTGGTGTCGATCGACACTCATCATTGGTGTCAGTTGACACCCATCGTCAGGCGTCCATGCGGAATTTACCAAGTTCTGAAGATTTATAGTTTTGCCCCAGAAGTTCCAAAAGTTTACAAAAGGGACCCAACTCGTGTATTAGTCTATATATTAGGTTTTTAGGTTAAGTTGGATGGACGTACGATCCAGATTTCATTATTCATCCAGTTTCAGCCGTCATTGTTCTATCTGTTCTTTGGCTTAGGGGCTGATTTTGCTACTTGTACTTCAGAGAGAAGATTTTGAACCCCTGTGTCTTTATTCTACTTTTGATTCAGTTTATGATATCTATTTCAGCTATGTCTTGTGTTTCATTTGATATGTCTGAGTAGATCCCTAGTTAGGTTTAGGGATTCTCATAGGCATTTCATGATTTGTTGGGTTTAACACTGGTTAAGATTCAAACTTGTCAGTTCTTCATCTAGGATTGTACTTAATGCTTCTTTTAGCTTGATCACCTAGAAGTATGATATTAGGTTGTTGAATTGGCGCGACAGCGTGATTTATAATCTGAACTAATCCCAGTGAGCATGTTAGATATTTGCAACGACAGTTAGTTTAGATTACTTGTGGACATATCGAACTTGTACTTAAAGCTTGTCAGAACTTTAGGATTCGCATAGACAGTTGGTCTCCTAGGTTTATGTCATAGATAGTTTTCGCAACGACAGTTGGTTAGCTATGCATTAGTGATTTGAGTTCTAGAACATTTTTTAATTAGATCTTGACTAGTTGTTTATTCCTACTTTGATTGATTTCCTGAGAAGTTACCTAGTCCTGACGCTTTTCCCAACTTGATTACATCCTTATTTACTTTCTTTGCATTGTCTTTTCAATATATCTTTATTGCTTAGCTGAGCTTGAAACGAACACATCTGTTGTGAAGCCACATAGTCCTTATGGATTCGATCCCTAAGTACTACCGTGATCTCTTAATTTGAGAGAGTAGCTCTAGGGTTAATTTGACCCCGATCATTGCCGCGACCTTTCCTATCCCGTACTACGACCTGTCCGTGTCCCGTACCATGACTTGTCCGTGTCCCGTACCATGACCTGTCCGTGTCCCGTACCGCGACCTGTCCGTGATCCGTACCGTGACCTGTCCTATCCCGTACCACGACCTGCCCGTGTCCCATACCGCGACCTGTCCATGTCCCGTACCGTATCCCGTACCAAATACCGAGTGCCAAGAGCTACGTCCGAAAGGCCGAACGCCTCGCATCCGGCCAAGAACCACCAAGCCAAGTCCCGACCGTGTCCTGGCCACATACTAGCCGCATTCCGCAATGATCTGGTCGCGTCCTGCCGAGACATGCACCGCGATCGACCATCCTGACCGCGCCCTAGCCGCGTCCGAGCCGCGCCCTAGCCGTATCCGAGCCGCGCCCTAGCCGAGTCCTGCATGGCCAGCCCCCGAACATCCGAAAAGCCAAGAGCCAATATGCCGACGACGACCAATTTTCCAAGGCTAACTGGACGAAGGACCAGGACGCAGCAGGGGGACATCATGAACAATGGAAGGAATGAAAGCTGCAACTAAGGAACGAGCCAAACCACCACCAGCAAAGTCTCTAGCGACCGGTGGCACCACAAGCAACTGGACCGGTCACGCCACTTGTGACCGGTGCGGCAAAGAATCCACCAAACAGCCACCACTTCCTAGGTTGCTCTGACTGCTGTGACTGCTGTGGCTACACCTCACCCACTATGGTACGCTGATATTGCAAACCACCTCGCTGTGGAGCGTGCACCAGATAATTTCACGGGGTATGCTAAAAAGAAATTTCTGCGCGAGCTCAGGCGCTACTTTTGGGATGAACCTTACTTGTATCGATATTGTGCTGATGGGGATCTACAGGCGGTGTGTTGCTGAATTGGAAATGCAAGATGTGTTGTACCACTGCCATGGATCCGAGTACGCATGACACTTTGCTACTTTCAAGACAGTATCCAAGGTTCTTCAAGCAGGGTTCTGGTGGCCGACTATGTTTAGAGATGCTCATGAGTTTGTTTCTCTATGTCATGCTTGTCAGCGAAGAGGGAAGATCAGCAAACGGCATGAGATGCCACAAAATTTCATTCTGGAAGTTGAAGTATTCGACTGTTGGGGCATTGACTTTATGGGACCCTTTCCCTCCTCCTATGGGAATCAATACATCTTGGTGGCTGTAGACTATGTGTCTAAATGGGTAGAAGCTATTGATAGTCCGACAAACGATTCTTCAGTTGTTCTTAAGCTGTTCAAGACCATCATTTTCCCTTGATTTGGAGTGCCTCGAATTGTGATAAGTGATGGTGGTTCTCATTTTATCAATAAGGTCTTTGAGATGCTTTTGAGAAGACATGGTGTACATCATCAAGTGGCTACTCCCTATCACCCTCGGACAAGTGATCAGGTTGAAGTTTCAAATAGGCAGATCAAAGAAATTCTTGAGAAGACGGTCAGCGTTACTAGGAAAGACTGGTCTGCAAAGTTGGATAACACAGTTTGGGCATACCATACTGCTTTCAAGACACCTCTGGGGACTACTCCATTTCATCTGCTTTATGGGAAAACATGTCACCTTCCAGTGGAACTAGAGCACAAGGCAGCATGGGCAGTTAAGCGAATGAATTTTAATTTGAAGCCCACCGCAGAAAGGAGATTTATCCAGCTGAACGAACTAGACGAGATCCGGTTCCACGCTTATGAGAGTTCAAAGCTGTATAAAGAGAGAACAAAAGCTTATCATGACAAAAAAATCGTCTCCAGAACCTTTGAACCCAACGATCAGGTACTCTTATTTAACTCTTGTTTGCAATTGTTTCCAGGAAAACTGCGCTCTCGTTGGTTCGGTTCTTTTACTGTCAAGGAAGTGCGTCCACATGGTGCTGTTGTTTTGATGTGTTCAGACGGGGAGCAATTCACCGTGAATGGTCAGAGGGTGTAACATTATTGGGCAAAAGCTAAGATATCAGGTGGACACTACGTACGTCTGGACGATGCACCCGCTGCCTGACCGCGCTTCTGAGTCAAGCTAATGACTTAAAACGAGCGCTTGGTGGGAGGCAACCCACTGGTGAGTCTGTACATATGATTTTCTTTGTTTTTGGTTCACTTTTGGTTTTGGTTTTTATTTGTCTTTGGTTCTCAGGAAATTAGAATTCTCGGAGCCATCCATCAGTGTCGATCACCACACACGCATTGGTGTCGATCGACACTAGGAAATTTAGAGGAACAATTTTTGGCGAGTGTCGATCGACACCATCCGCTGGTGTCGCTCGACACCACTTAAGCGGACGCGGGCCCGATAAAACCTAGTCGCCCCCTTCATCTTCTTCATTTTCTACTTCGCCAAAAACCGAAAACCTTTGCCTCCAAAATCGACAAACCTTCATTTCTTGCTCAAATTTGTTGATTTTTGCTTCTAATTTCCTCATTTCTTCACCCTAATCACATTTCCAACACTCCTTTCTCAGATTTATAGATATGGCTGACCGTAGGAATCGTGTGAGAGGAGAAAGCTCCGACAGTTACAACCGCCCCCTCAACAAGGTTTTTCGCAATTGCCCTCCCCAATCTGCTCCAGCATTTGCCTCCAGGCCTCCTTGGCCAAAGAGAGAGGGTCTCAAGATCCCGTCTCAACGCCGATGGGACGGGGCGCCAAAGGAGGATACCGAATTAGACAAATGCGTCTATAGGCCGATCTCAGAGCAGTGGGATGACTACGACACGCTATTCTACAATGCATGGTTGGGAGTAGAGATCCGACTGACTCGCCTCACTGACATCAGTGCTCTGCAGCGGCTGCAGATCAAGGACTACGTGCTCCGCTTGGTGCAGAAGATTGGTTTGGGTCACATGGGTACGAGACACTATGACCTCTACCTGGATTTAGTATGCCAGTTCCTCGCCACCGCCCGCGTCTACTATCACAGTGAGATGGCTCGCAATGCTCAGGAAGGTACCCTTACTTTCCTTCTCCGAGGAGTTCGCTATCGCATTTCTATTTGGGATCTATGTGGGCTATACGGTTTCGATGCGGATCAGACGAGCGTTACCCTACCAACAGAATTTCACGATGCTCCGGTTTACTGTTCCAAGATTGGGGTCGGTCGCTACGACTCCAAGACAGTGACGCAGACAGACATTTGAGTGCTGCCGAGTGCGAGTTTGGGCGCTGTTTTTGCCCATCACTTGGTGTCTTTGAAGACCAAGCCCTTCAATTGTACTGGTCCCAAGATGGAGAGCGTTGGGAGCCTCCTTACACCCATCTTCACTTACTGCGGGATTGACACGACGAGCTGTACCGTCGTCATAGAGCCTTGTCTAATGAGCGAGGATTATATGCGGAACGCTCGCTGGATCAAGCCTGATTGGCTTTGGTGCTTTCGTGATGAGACAGGGAGTCATATGGTTCAGCTGCCCAACCCCTCTCTCAATGCCATTTGAGATGACCCCGAGCAGCTTTGCTTCCGACCATCGTCTACTGATCTCCGTGTGGCACCGGCGACCTGACGTCACCGTGGTTCCTCTTCCCAGGCCGCTCCTACAACTGCTGAGGATGACCCAGTCCCCGACTCCCGACAGCTAGCCACTCCTCCTTTTCCTCAGCTTCCGGTTGCACCATCTGTTCCTATGCAGTCAGCCGTGTTTTAGCGTTACGTCGTCGACAGCTTTCAGAGCATCTAGCATGCTATTTCCACCATTTCTCGCTGTGTGTGCTTCCGCTCTTCTCATCACCGCGACGTGATGGTTCCTCAGCTGATTCCAGTTCCCTCACTCTCTGCCAGCACTGAGGATGAGTCCGACGAGGACTAGTTTCCTTTCCCTTGTTCTCTTTTTTTTTTTTTCATTTTTATTTTATTTTTGACTTGTGTTATTTTTCTTTTATTTTGAGTCAGTTTGTTATTGAGTCTTTATTTGGAACTTGTTTTCCTATATTATGATGCTTTTTATGGTGCTTTTGAGTTTTGTTTCACTGATTTCACAGATTTTACCTAGAATTTTGGAGTCTTGGAACAATAGCCTCTGAGCACGACTCTGGTGTCGATCGACACCAACACCCATCCACGGATAATTTTTCGTAATTTTGGTTCTAACTTTGTTTCAGTTTTCTCTTTTGTTTACCAATCTCTGGTTTGGCACCACTGGGGACAGTGTTGTTCAAGTCTGGGGGAGGTAGTTACTAACTATGTGTTTTATTTTCTTATGAGTCTTTCGAATGAGTTGAGTCCGTTTTATTGAGTCAAAATCAATTTATGAAACTATGATTTTTCGAGTAAACTTTCACATTTTGCAAGAACTTAAGTGATCATTTGATTCAAGCTTGTTAGGTATCTGAGACTAATGGAAAAACCAAAAGCTTAATGGTGGACTTGAGACGCCCATTTTTCCAGCAGACATCCACTAACTCCCGAGCCAATTTCTGTTAGTTCCTTTTACCTCATCAATGTGATAGGTGTTCTGGGGCTTGACTCATCGTTCATACTGGAAAAGACAACTTTTGTAAACACCAATAAAAGCGGTACTCCTCTCCCTTATCCCAAAGAAAAAAAAAAGCAGAAAAGATGATATGATTCTCGTCTTAAGTAAAGGGGTAGGAAAATTTCCCGTGACCTCATTATTTTACTGAAGATTGAGATGATGACGCAGAGGTGGCAGTGAGGGGTAGGAAAATTTTCCGTGACCCCATTATTCGCTACACCTTTGAATTATTAAAAAAAAAAAAAAAGTAAAAAAAAAGATAATAAGAAAAAGAATAAGTCTGGGGGAGACAAAGAGTACCGATAACTATATGGTTTTCTTTGTTTTGGTATTGTACATTAAAGAGTCTAGAAGGCTCTGGGCATCGAGATCAGAGATAAGATCCGGCGATGAAGGTAATGTGGACTATGCTGTGAAATTGTGGGTTTTATCTGGAAAGTTATGAACGTTTACGGTGAAGTACATGGTGGTCTAGATCCTTTCAGGTAAGAATTTTTAGTGGATTACTGTGGTGATTGTGATTGTGATATTCCTATGACGAAATGAGTTTATGTGTTTTTCAAACTTCTTTCTCTTGTTTAGTTTTGTAATTTTCTTGAGGGCAAGCCAAAGCTAAGTCTGGGGGAGTTGATATATCTTGGATTTTACCCGTTTTAAGCCATGATAAAAGTGTTTAATCGAGTCTTAACCGTGTCTTTCGAGTCTTTATCGAGTTTTAAAAATATTCTAAGCGTTTGGGACTTCTTGGATGATTATGGAGCATTATGGAGCATTTGTTGCTGAGAAGACGAAGTCGATGTTTTTAGTGGTCAGTGGTGTCGATCGACACTCATCACTGGTGTCGGTTGACACCCATCGTCAGGCGTCCATGCGGAATTTACCAAGTTCTGAAGATTTACAGTTTTGCCCCAGAAGTTCCAAAAGTTTACAAAAGGGACCCAACTCGTGTATTAGTCTATATATTAGGTTTTTAGGTTAAGTTGGATGGACGTACGATCCAGATTTCATTATTCATCCAGTTTCAGCCGTCATTGTTCTATCTGTTCTTTGGCTTAGGGGCTGATTTTGCTACTTGTACTTCAGAGAGAAGATTTTGAACCCCTGTGTCTTTATTCTACTTTTGATTCAGTTTATGATATCTATTTCAGCTATGTCTTGTGTTTCATTTGATATGTCTGAGTAGATCCTTAGTTAGGTTTAGGGATTCTCATAGGCATTTCATGATTTGTTGGGTTTAACACTGGTTAAGATTCAAACTTGTCAGTTCTTCATCTAGGATTGTACTTAATGCTTCTTTTAGCTTGATCACCTAGAAGTATGATATTAGGTTGTTGAATTGGCGCGACAGCGTGATTTATAATCTGAACTAATCCCAGTGAGCATGTTAGATATTCGCAACGACAGTTAGTTTAGATTACTTGTGGACATATCGAACTTGTACTTAAAGCTTGTCAGAACTTTAGGATTCGCATAGACAGTTGGTCTCTTAGGTTTATGTCATAGATAGTTTTCGCAACGACAGTTGGTTAGCTATGCATTAGTGATTTGAGTTCTAGAACGTTTTTTAATTAGATCTTGACCAGTTGTTTATTCCTACTTTGATTGATTTCCTGAGAAGTTACCTAGTCCTGACGCTTTTCCCAACTTGATTACATCCTTATTTACTTTCTTTGCATTGTCTTTTCAATATATCTTTATTGCTTAGCTGAGCTTGAAACGAACACATCTGTTGTGAAGCCACATAGTCCTTATGGATTCGATCCCTAAGTACTACCGTGATCTCTTAATTTGAGAGAGTAGCTCTAGGGTTAATTTGACCCCGATCAGTGCCGCGACCTGTCCTGTCCCGTACTACGACCTGTCCGTGTCCCGTACCATGACCTGTCCGTGTCCCGTACCATGACCTGTCCGTGTCCCGTACCGCGACCTGTCCGTGATCCGTACCGCGACCTGTCCTATCCCATACCACGACCTGCCCGTGTCCCATACCGCGACCTGTCCATGTCCCGTACCGTATCCCGTACCAAATACCGAGTGCCAAGAGCTACGTCCGAAAGGCCGAACGCCTCGCATCCGGCCAAGAACCACCAAGCCAAGTCCCGACCGTGTCCTGGCCACATACTAGCCGCATTCCGCAATGATCTGGTCGCGTCCTGCCGAGACATGCACCGCGATCGACCATCCTGACCGCGCCATAGCCGCATCTGAGCCGCGCCCTAGCCGCGTCCGAGCCGCGCCCTAGCCGCATCCGAGCCGCGCCCTAGCCGAGTCCTGCATGGCCAGCCCCCGAGCATCCGAAAAGCCAAGAGCCAATATGCCGACGACGACCAATTTTCCAAGGCTAACTGGACGAAGGACCAGGACGCAGCAGGGGGACATCAGGAACAATGGAAGGAATGAAAGCTGCAACTAAGGAACGAGCCAAACCACCACCAGCAAAGTCTCTAGCGACCGGTGGCACCACAAGCAACTAGACCGGTCACGCCACTTGTGACCAGTGCGACAAAGAATCCACCAAACAGCCACCACTTCCTAGGTTGCTCTACCACATTCACACATCCCATGGCCTGTTCCAATATTAGCGTCCAGAATTCTAACCATTCAGTCCCAGTCACCCGATCAACACGACCAAGATCTCGACCGTGGCCACATGGACATCAGCGAGACAACCCTATCTTTACTTTAAGCTTATTTATGTTTTACTTATTTTGTTTCTTAAGACTATTGATGGTTTTAGGTTTTTGTCTCAGGAAGAATGCAAATGGAGATTCGCAAAAAAAATTCGATGAACTAAGCCGAGTTCACTCGATGTCAAGCAAAAAGGATTAACAGTTAGTCACCACATCACCATCGACCTATAAGACGAAAATCGAATTCTCGATTGAATCTAAGGAATATGACTCGATCAAGGTGATATTGTTCTTAAACTCTAAATCCTTTTAATTTGATTTTTCATCCTCATCTCTTTCTTTTTTCCCACCGAGGACGGTGTGATTTAAGTCTGGGGGGATGTTCCATCTTATACTAATGATACTTTCTATTTTGTTGACTTGAGACCTTTTCCCACATTTGCTACATCAATCTTCTTAATGTTTTTATCGAGTCAAATTTTTCTTTCATTTTTATTGAGTCAAAACTAGTAGGGAATCATGATCCTATAACGGAGGATCTTATTTGGACTAACACTCTTATGAATCTTGATTATGCTTGACTACAGAACCGATTTGGAAAGACTATGATTTGAGTCAACATTCCGAAAGTCTCTTTCTACTGGATAATAGGATGATCCAACATGATCTCTAACCCTTATTATAACCTAACCCGACTTTTAATTTCTCATTTAGGGGTTGGATGTACATCGGATGAGACCTCTTCGAGCCACATAAGAAACTGCACTACTTCATCTAGTATGATTCCCCTCTCTCTTCCCTTCAGTACTCTAAAAAAAAGAAGAAAAGAAAAGAAGAAAAGAAGAAAAGGAAAGAAAGAAAAGCGGATACAAGTTCATGTGACTGAGGGATAGAGTGCGTAAACCCGTGCATCTTTCAAAACCTCGCGGAGACTTGTATCCACAAAAAGAAAAGAAAAAGTACAAAGGTGGATGTGACCGAGTGATAGAGTGCGTAAACCCGTGCATCTTTTGGAACGTCGCGGAAGTCTAAGTCCAAAGAAAAAGAGCAGGAGGTCGATAAAAAAAATGATACATTAGAAAAGTAGGGAAAAATCGATCTCTTGGAAGCGAGAAAAGGGAGAGGAAATGAATCATACAAAGAATGTCTTGGCTTGGATTGGATCAACATGTCCTTTGGCTGATATCCGCTAGGTAAGAACACCTTTGCTTTCTGCTTAATCTATGTAAAGAGATGACAATGGTGATTTCGAAAAGTCCTTTGGACCGTGGACTAAGAGTAAAGGATGTTGAAACTTCTCATGGGACGAGTACGTAAAGTAGTTTCTAAAGTCAAGGAGACGAGTAGTGCGAAGACGAGATTACTACAGATAAGTGAGTTCCCGTGATTTTCAAAACCTCTTTTCCATGACTTTACTTTCTTGTTTGCTTGAGGACAAGCAAAGTCTAAGTCTGGGGGAGTTGATAACATCGTATTTTTACCTATTATAGATATTGTTTTCCTATGGTTTTGAGAAGAGATTGGTGTTATGCTTGGGAAAAGAGCCATTTATCATCCATTTCAGGTTTAAAAAAGGTTTTAGAGGTTTCAAAGGAAAATGGACCAAAGGAAGAGGAAAACCGTTTCTAGACAGTTTCAGATCACCAAATGTATGGCACCTTTTGAGGGACTTCCCGATACTGAATTTTAGAGTTCTTGGTGTATAGGGAAAGCCATAAGTGTCAAGATTCACCTCGAGAAAGAATCAGCACATTCCCTTCAGCCATTTGGGAGATATCATCCGAGGAGTGAAGCCCTATCACGACTGGTCACAAAGGGCCGTGACCGGTCTCGGCCTTCTTGGTGCGACCGGTGATGAGGGGTCGTTACCGGTGCCTCCTGTCTTTACATGACCGGTCACAAGAGCCGTGACCGGTCTGAAGCTAGCCGACCTAACTTTCCTTAAAAGTATTCCTCGGCCCAATGAACCCCTAGACCGACTTCAACGCCTATAAATACACTCTTAACCTAACCTAAAGAGTGTAAACTTCAATACAACTTCAGAGAACCCCTAAGGAGCCGCAAGAGAATCTTGGAGAGCCTCTTGCAAAGCTCTTGAAGTTCATCATCTCTTTCTCTCTTTCATTCTTTGTTTCAAGGATAAGTCTTTGCATCATGTAAACCCTTTTACAGAAGTAATCTCTGAACCTTAATCTTATATCTATTCAGTTATTGCTCATGAATTGTCTAAACCTTGCTTTGATGATTCTCTTAAGTATGCTTGAGTAGTTTATTTGTTGGGTTTAAAGGGGACTGATATGCCTCTATTTTACACCACTTTAGATGACATTTCTATTATAGATTCTTGTTCTTTCATTGCATTATTAGGTCTTAGATGCATCATTAGCATATTATACTGTTTCGTAGGTCTTGGAGTTGAAGCATGCAAGAAGTGACACAAATTGGAGAAATGATGATGAAGAACCATTCCGAAGTGTCTCACTGATCGACTCAGATGAAGTATTTTCATTACGATAAAGATCTATGTTACTTCATGCAAACTATAGGGAATTGAGTTAGCTTTCCAATGGAGGTGGTCCCAAGTGATTTGGGTCAGCGGTTAAGGAGATAACATTAATTTAGTGAGAAGCGGTCTGGTGCAGCGGGCGAGTTTTGAGAAATTTCCTGGGACCTGAGCGACCTCCTGCAGCGGCCAAGTGGAGACCGATGAAGCCCATCGACCTTTTGTAGCGGCCAAGCGTTGGCCGCTATGTACTCCGCGATTTTCTTCAATAACTATCTTAACCAAACATGAACCAGTTTTAATTGAGTTTTAGGGATTGGTTAACGCCTAAACCCAACTTCTGGGGTTTCCACTATATATACTCTTTACAATTATTTTTCTTAAGATCTCTCTTAGCCACCTTAAGCTTTTGGTAAAGGTCTTTGGAAGAATTAGAGATTTTCAAGTATCAAATCTTCTTTCTATCTTTAAATCTTTCATCTATTCATCTTATAGTTATGATTATGCAAATATCAAACCAATGGATTTGTGTTTCCATAACCATGAGTGAGTAGTCTTTTAGATGAGTTGAGGGGTGGTCGATTTTGATGATTTGATGGGTTTAAGATGATGTTTAAGATTAGATTCTCTGTTATTCCTTCATTTAGGTGGTTAGTAATGCTAGATTAGGCTCGTAATTGAGAAATCTAGATCATAGCATTTTCATGCCCACAAGGTGTTTGATCAAATGCTTGAAAGAAACCTAAGTGAGCTTTTCATTCCTTACCTCTGAGAATAGTTGACTAGGATGATTTGTGGTTGGATTAGATTTGAATCTTAATGCTCAATGATCATTTTAATTGCTAATGGGAATTATTGTTGATTGAATGATTGTTGAAGAGTTCATTGCCATTAAAGTAGATTGATCTATTTGTTAATCCTTTACCCTAGGCTATTGTTCATAATATGTTCTTGCATCATCAAAGTTCACCATCTCATCTTAATCATTGCCATTCCCAAGACTCCTCGTCTTTTATCATTTGATTTTGAACCGTTTTTATCGCTTTCATTTAGTTTAAATTTGGTTTCTAAAACACATCTTTATATAGCTTAGATTGTTGCATAGACTTGCATTCCTAGTGTAGCTAGTTCTTGCTTTACTTGTGGATCGATCCCTAAAGTGCTTCAACGTGCTAAGGGTAGTTGATAACCCGAGACCCCAAAAACGTCTTTATCAAATTGGCGCCGTCGCCGGGGAAACAAGTAATTAGCCATTAAGATTTAGTCTTGTTTCGAAACTAAGCCTTTCTTTTTTTTTTTTTTTTTCACTAACCCTTAATCTCTTTAATTGGCTTGTGATCTTTTGTTCCTTAGGTGTATCAACTTGCAAAGTCACGTGACAATAAACCGAGTTGAGCGAGTTGAAGACATCCGTAGGTTGGAAAGAGAGATTGCCAAGGCACGGAGAGAAAGAGAGCGGTTAGTTTATTTGGATAGATTGGGAGTAGACATGGCCAAAAATCTTCCTCCGGTTCCTCAACGAAATGTTGGGAATGAGAATCAAAGAAATGTTGCTAGAATGATTGGAGCTTTTGATAAACCGCACATTCATGGTCAGAGGACCGGGATAAGGCCTCCATCTGTCGGAAACAACAACTTTGAGATAAAGGCGAGTTTGATCAACATGGTACAAAGCTCAAAGTTTCATGGCTTACCAATGGAGGATGCTCTTGATAACTTGGATCAATTCGATCGGTTTTGTTGAACGGTGAAGATCAATGGGGTATCGGAAGATGCATTCAAGCTTCGTCTCTTCCCCTTCTCACTTGGAGACAAGGCACACCAATGGGAAAAGAATCTTCCTCAAGACTCTATAAACTCTTGGGATCAATGCAAAAGTGTTTTTCTTGCCAAGTTCTTCTCTACATCAAGGACGGCAAAGCTAAGGAATGCGATCTCAATTTTTTCTCAAAAGGGAAATGAAAGTCTTTGTGAAGCTTGGGAGAGGTTTAAAGGATATGCATCACAATGTCCGCACCATGGCTTCTCCAAGGAATTTTTATTGAGTACACTCTACCGTGGGGTTTTGCCTAAGTATCGAATGTTATTGGATACCGCTAGCAATGGAAATTTCTTGGGACAAAGTGCGGATGATGGAATGTTGTTAGTGGAGAATTTGGCTCAAAGCGATGGTAGCTACGGAAAAGATTACGATCGCTCATCTAGAGATAACGTTGAGATGAGTTATCAAAACTGCAAGGAGATCAAGGCATTGAATGAGAAGATTGATAAGTTGCTTCAAGTATCTCAAATGTCTCATAAGGCGGTCAACTTTGTTGGAGGAAATGAAGGGTATCAAGGTTATCAATGTGTGGGAATAGAAAATTGTGTTTAGGTACAAGAGGAGATGAACTACATTGGTGGCCAAGGGAAAGGATACAACAAGGGATTCAACACAAACAATAGGAATCATCCTAACTTCTCATATAGGAATCCCAATGTGGAGAATCCCCAAGATCAAACCTACCCACCTATTAAACCCCAAGGAAACTTCCAACCACTCTTTCATAACCAAGGCAAAGGAAGTGTATCAAAGCCACCACCTAATGTGGAGAACACCAATGCTCTTCAAAAACAACTCTTAGAAGGTCAAGGAAGAGGAGCGATAGAGCTTACCAATCAAATGGAAGCAATGCACAATAGGATGAATGAGATGTACAATGATCTTGATGGAAATATCAATAGCTTGGCCTCTCATATGAAGACCATTGATCTCAAGGTCGCTCAAGCCTCTTCTACTTTAAAGAGTCCAAGTGAAACATTATCGAGTAAACCCGAAACCAATCCTAAGGACTTTTGTAATGCTATGTTTACAAGTGAATCTTTTATTGATGAGAATGAGAAAGCTATAGAGGAGATTTCTAGGCTTCTCCATGTTTATAATGTTGAGAGTGTGGCATGTAAAGCTAATGAGAAGATATAGAGAGACACTAGAGGAAATGATGTGGTATCAAAGAGAGTTTAAGAGGAAGATGCATCACAAATCAAACCTCCTCCTTATGAGCCTCCACTCCCATTTCCCGGGAGAGTTCTTACTAAAGCCCAAAAGAAAGTCTTCTCGAGTTTCAAGGCAAGTATGAATGGGATTGGAGTTCCATTGCCTTCAATGGAAAGTTTGTACCATTTCCCTATCTACAAGAAGTTCATTCACACCATACTTAAGAACCGATCAAGGGTAGAGGAAGTTATGAGCTTATTTGAACCACCACGCTCAACACCACTTGCACCCAAGACGCTTACAAAGTTGAAGATCCAGGAACTTTCATCATAACTTGATATCTTGGTGATTTAGAGATAGATAATGCCTTGTATGATTCCGGAGCTCGTGTGAATGTGATGTCACTTGAAATGGCGGAGAGCTCAGGGTTAAAGGAATGAAGCAACACTCCTCCTCTAATATGTTTGGAGATGCTTCTTCAAAACCTCCACTTGGTTTGATTGAGGATTTTTCTCTTATGATTGGAGATTGCTTAATCCCAATGGATTTCATGGTAATGGAGAGGCCAAAACCCGACAAGCTTCCTCTCATTCTCGGAACTCCATTTCTCAACACCACGGGAGCAAGCATTGACTTCTTAACCAAGCGAGTGAGCCTTGTCCATGTGAACCCAAAGGCTTCTTATCCAATTAGGCCTTCATCTACCATGTTTTGTGGAACAATCACTAAGGAAGAGCCAAGGACATCGAATGATCAACATGAAGAGACCAAGGGTATGCATGTGAAGAACCAAGGGAATCTAATGCTTGATGAGGATATCTTGGATGGTGATTTTCTAGAGCTTATATTTGAGGATTCTATGGATAAAGTGCTCATGGTGAAGTCACCAAAACAAACCCACCCTCCCACCCTTGTGCCTAAGTTCAACGAGCTCTCTCCAACAATGACTTTGAAGCCTAAGAAGTGTGTTCATGGAGAGGTTGAGTACAAGGTGAAGTGCAAAGGCATGACCAACCCATTTGCCAAGGTCAAAGCGATCCTAACACCGGAGCTTCAAAGAAAGGATTCAATAGGCTTTCAAGGTGTCATGAAGGAAGTTCTCACCATCAACTTCAAAGGTGGAACACGCTTTTCCAATGCTCATTCCACACTCAACCGATCCAAGGAGTTCCATAACTCCTCCTATCTCTCCACTCCCTAAGATTCTCGACTAGGGCCAAGGTATGATCCTTTTTCTCCCCTGTATATACCATTTATTTTCGTTTACTATGTTATTCGTTTTGCCTTTTATGTGTTTATGTCTCTTTCCTGAATTTTATTTCACACAGAGACAGTGTGAAGTAAGTTTGGGGGAGAGACCCGTCTCTAATCTCGTGTTCTGTGATCTTATTTTTCTTTTTGCATACTTGAGTCTCATGCATTCATCTATGTGCATAGAAAAAGCAAAAAATTAGAAAATTTTGAAAAACACAAAAAGAAACATGTAGTTTTGCATTTGCATATTGCCTTTGCCTTTAAGATTGAGTCTAAAAGCATATAGGTTTGCATTTACATATGCATTGGGGATATTTGCCTAGTAGAAGTTCAATTTTGGATTGAGATCGAATCCCTTATTCATAGTTACTTGATGCATGATTTCAATCTTGAAAAGCCGGAAAATCCACCATTGGACCCTTTCCTCTTTCGAAAATCATGATCATTGTGAGCTTTGCATGATTTTCATTACTACTCTCTTTATTATTGGACATAAATTGAACTAATTTCTTACTTAGGGAATTAAAATGCTTGTTCATGGATTTTTATAGACACATTCAAGTTACCGGAACCTCGCGTGGGCCATGGAGGTCTGGAGACGATCTCCGGTGGTGGTGGAGGTGGACAATCATGAAAACCTCACGTAGAGGGCGGTTGTCGCTACCGGAACTCCCAGAACTCTCGCCTCTCACGCGCTTCCTACGGTCTCCCATGTTCATAAATCTGAAAAATGAATGTTGGAAATGAGTAGAGGAGAAAGAACTTAGCAATTTAGACCCAAAAATCAGGAGAAATGATCAAATATTGAAGAGTTTGAAGTTTGGGGTGATTTTGCTCTCAAATTTTTTTTTTCGGGTTTAAGAAAGTGAATAAGAAGAAGACGCCGCGGCTAGGGTTATATCGCGTCTGATTCTGGGTATTGGTGTCGAGCAACACCACTGGTGGTGTCGATCGACACCCGTCAAAATGCGTCTTTCCCAAATGCCTGGTGTCGATCGACACTAGTGGGTAGTTGTCGATCAAAACTGATGGACAGCTCCGAGAGTAACTAGTTTCCTGAGATCAAAACAAAACAGAACCAAAAAAAAAGGTGAAACACAAACAAAGAAAATCGTATGTACAGACTTACCAGTGGGTTGCCTCCCACCAGGCACTCGTTTTAAGTTATTAGCTTGACTCAACAGCAGAATTAGACAGCATGGGCTTCATCCAGACGTACAATGTGTCCGCCTGGTATCTTAGCCTTTGCCCAATAGTGTTTCACCCTTTGACCATTCATAGTAAATTGTTCCCCGTCTGAGCTCATCAAAACAACAACACCATGTGGTCGGACTTCCTTGATAGTAAAATGACCTGACCAATGAGAGCGCAGTTTTCCTGGAAACAATTGCAGACAAGAGTTAAACAAAAGTACCTGGTCATTGGGTTCGAATGTTGTGGAGATGATTTTCTTGTCATGGTAGGCCTTCGTTCTCTCCTTATACAACTTTAAACTCTCATAGGCATGGAACCTGATCTCATCCAATTCGTTCAGCTGAATCAATCTCCTCTCTGCAATGGGCTTAAAATCAAAATTCATGCACTTAACTGCCCATGCCACCTTGTGTTCTAGTTCCACTGGAAGGTGACATGATTTCCTATAAAGCAGATGGAACGGTGTAGTCCCCAGAGGTGTCTTAAAAGCAGCTTGGTATGCCGAGAGCGCATCGTCCAACTTTGCAGACCAGTCTTTCCTAGTAACGCTGACAGTCTTCTCGAGAATTTCTTTAATCTGCCTATTAGAAACATCGACCTGACCGCTTGTTTGAGGGTGATAAGGAGTAGCCACTCGATGATGTACACCATGTCTTCTCAATAACTTCTCAAAAACCTTGTTGATAAAGTGAGAACCACCATCACTTATCAAAACTCAAGGCACTCCAAATCGAGGGAAGATAATGGTCTTGAACAGCTTAAGAACCAAAGAAGAAACATTGGTTTGGCTGGTGATAGCTTCCACCCACTTAGACACGTAGTCTACATAACCTAAGATGTATTGATTCCAATAGGAGGAGGGAAAGGGTCCCATGAATTCAATGCCCCAACAATCGAACACTTCAACTTCCAGGATGAAGTTCTGTTGCATCTCATGTCATTTGCTGATCTTCCCCCTTCGCTGACAAGCATCACATCGAGAAATGAACACATGAGCGTCCCTGAACATAGTCGGCCACCAAAACCCTGCTTGAAGAGTCTTGGATATTGTCTTGAAAGTTGCAAAGTGTCATGCGTACTCAGATCCATAACAGTGGAACAACACATTTTGCATTTCTATTTCAGGAAAGCACCGCCTGTAAATTCCGTCAGCACAATACCTATACAAGTAAGGTTAACGCTTGAGTTCGCGCAGAAATTTCTTTTTAGAGTACACCGTGAACTTATCTGGTTCTCATTCTACAGCGAGGTAGTTTGCAATATCAGCGTACCATGGTGGATGAGGTGTAGTCACAGCAGTTAGAGAAGCGTTGCACAAGTCTTGCCAAAGTGGATATGCCGAATGGGCCTTGGTGTCGATCGACAGCGATGGTGGCTGTCGATCGACACCACCTAGAGGAATTCGTATATCACCTATTAGACATGTAGGCGGCCCTGTAGTAATGAAGTTCACTTCCTCTTCCGATGAATCCTCAGCAGTAGCAGACACATCATTGGTTCTAAACTGTGGTGCAACCTCTGTGGTTCCAATTTCCAAAGGATCCGATGAATCCATCTCGTGGAGAATCGCCTCTGCTAGATTGTTCAAAGTGTCCACACAGAATGTCTGACCGTCGATAGTGGGTTGCTTGATCAGCTTATCCATATCAAAATTCATCACAGACTTTCCCACAATCAGTGCTATCCGGCCTCCTCTAACATCAATATGCGCACCAGCAGTGGCTAAGAAAGGCCTACCTAGGATAAGAGAATCCTTAGGCTCATCACTATACTTCAAAACCACAAAATCTGTCGGGATCATTTAGTCGCTGACTGATAACATAGTATTTTTACCTAATGTAGCTAATTTTTTCTTATGATTTGAGATGAGATTGGTATGATTTCATACAAAAGGAAATAGTTATCAAGTATTTTCAGGTTCAAGAAGGTTTAAGAGGTTTCAAGGGAAAATGCCAAGGAAAACCCGATTTTAGACAGTTTCAGAATGCCAGAAGTATGACATCTTTTGAATGACTTCCCGATACTCAATTTTGGAATTCTTGGTGTCTATGGAAAGCCAGAAGTTTCAAGTTTGCACCTTGAACAAGAATAAATGCATTCCCTTCAGCCGTTTGGGAGATATCGTCCGAGGAATGAAGCCATGTCACTAGCGGTCACAAGCGCCCGTGACCGGTATTGGCCTTCATGGCACTACCAGCCACAAGGGGCCGTGATTGGTGCCTCTTCTCTTGGCACCACCGGTCACAAGGCTCATGACCGGTCCGAAGTTATGCGTTCCCATGTTTCCTTAAGTGACTCCCACGACCCAATGAAGCCCTAAACCGACCCCGAAGCCTATAAATACTCATTTAACCTAATTTTAGAGGTGTGCCTACAAAACCCTAAGAAGATTTCGTGTGCCTCAGCCCCTACACTCAGAGACATCTGAGAACCCTAAGGAGAAGCCTTACCACCGTTGAAGCTCCGCTTGCCGCCGCACCAAGTCTTTGAAGCCGCCGCCTCTCTTCTCCTCTCATCTCTTCTCTCTAGTCTTTGTTCTCTACTTGTTTAAGGAAGAAGATCCATCTCCTTTGTATCACAGAGAAGATCTCTAAACCCTTTTCTCATACTCTTATAAGTGTATTCAATCTATTATTCATGGCTTTGATTTGCTTGAGTATGTGTGAGTAGTTTACTTGTTGGGTTTAAGGATTTCAAAAGGGATTCATGTGGTCGATTTGTTAGGTTGTTAGATTCTGGAATTATTCATCTTTGTTCTTCATTCTAGGCTTGTTCTTAATGCATATTGCTCGAGTAGCTAACTAGTAATTGATCCTAGGCGTTTTATAGCATCATAAGTGTTGTAAACTCGCTTGAAATAGATGAGTTTTGTCTTATTACCTTTGTGAGTTGAGTTATAGGGCTTTGCGAACTATCATTGAACTTGATCTTAATGCTAGGATATATGTGTCGTTGCCTGCGATATTTGAGTAACAGAGTATATAGACTTTAGGTATTAGATATTGCTATCCGCGTATTTCATATTCTCTTTTGTTTCATAGTTCATAAACTCTAAGTTGTCGTTTAGTTCATAGTTTAGTCTCTTGGCTTATATTTGATCCATGATACCCTAAGAATTACCTAAGGCCCGACGTTCCGTTTGTTGATATTTACATCGTTTTTTTAGCTTTTATTTTGTTATTTGCAATTGTTACCAAAACCCCAATCCAAAACCCCTCTTATTGTCTTAGCCATATTCCTCTCCATAAAATTTATAACGTGATTTACAAGTCTCTGTGGGATTAGATCCTTAAATACTACATACGTTTTATTGTGCACTTGCAGTAGTCGTGTGGTCGTTGAGGTAAAAGACTGAAGCGAAATAACACACGCATCACCGACTCTCACTGGCACGTCTTCCAAAAGACCTTCCGATGTCCGAATGCTCCTATCTGCAAGGATCATTGTGATCTTGGTAGGCGTGAAGTCTGTCATCCCGAGTCCCACAGCAACTGAATACGGCATCAAACTCACACTGGAACCCAAATCCCACAAGGAATTCTTAAACGTTTCTTGGAAAATAGAACAATCCATGACAAAGCTACCCGGATAAACAAGCTTCTCCGGTATCCTGTTCTGAATGACAGCACTACATACCTCAGTCATCATCATAACTCCATCCTCCTCTCGCATATCATGCGTAAGCATCCAAATACCTCTTCACTACAGGCGAAGTCTTGATGGCATCGATCAGTGGAATCTCAATGGTGAGCTTATCCATTATCGCTCTGCACTTAGCCTCATACAACTCATGTTTAGACTTCCTAGGGCTATTTGGAAAAGGAACCTTAGGCGTGTAGACTCGCTCTGGAACTTTCTGTAGCTTCTCAACAATCGGTGCGTCTTGTGACGGCTGGTGTCGGTTGACACCATTAGGCGGGTGTCGATCGACACTGACCGGTGCTAGTACTTCCTCTGGTGTCGTGGACTCTGGTGTCGATTTCTTCTAAGTCCACAACCTCTTCACCGTTCTGAGACCTTGCCAATACAGGATTCAACTCTTTACCACTTTTTAGCCTCATAGCATTGCAAGGATACTTAGGGTTATTATCATTTCTTCCTGGAAGAACTCCATCAGGTTGTTTTGCAGACCCAACAGTCTATGCAACCTCGAGATCGAGCTTCTTCACATGAATGTTCAAAGCATCGATTTTACCGTTCATATAGGTATACATCAAATCGATCTTCCTATTAAGATCAACAGTGATCTTCTGCTGACCCTCTAAAATTTGGTCCAACATGGACTTCATCTTGTTCTGCTCAGTGTTAGCGGGAGGTTGCTGATAGTAAGAAGATCCATAGTTCCTATTGAAGTCATTGTTACTCTGGAAGGGCTTATGATACTGGCTCTTAGGAACATAGCCAGAGGAGTTTTGATTACCGGTGAAGGTACTCCGCAGATTATTCCCACTGTAACCGCCTCGGTTCTGCTGATTGCCATAACACTGACCCTGAAATCCAGTGCCAGCTATGTAGTTGCAATCCTCTTCCTCGTATACCTTCGCAGGCTCGTATGTCTCAACCTCTGCGGCAAAATGAACTGACTTCTTTTTCGTCAGGATACTGTGAACTGATTCAACTCAGCAATCTACTTCCCATCTATGCCTCCAGCCTGTATTTATCGCTCGAAATCAGCATTTTTGGTGCTATTGCTAGACGCCAAGTTCTCAATCAACGTATAGGCTTCCTCAGGTGATCTGGTGTTGAAGTTCCCATTGCTCGTTAAATCAAGAGCCATCTGGTACCTATAATCAACTCCTCTGAAAAAGATACCCAACAACTGAACCTGGGAAAAGCCGTGATGCGGGCAATCTCTCTGATACGCTCTGAAACGTACCCATGCAGCTTTGAATGCCTAAGTAGGCCTCTGTGTAAACTGAGACAAGTTGTTTCTCAAATCCTCTGAACGCGCATCATCATAGAATTTTTTAAAGAAAGCCTTTTTGGTTTCTTCCCAACTAGTCAGAGATCCTTTCGGTAACTGTTTCAGCCAGTAAGCCGCTTCACCAATAAGAGTGTGGGAAGAGCTTACAGAAGAGATAGTCATAGCTGACTACATTGATCTTCAGGCTGGTTACCAAATCCTCAAACCTCTCAATATAGTCCATAGGTTGCTCATGTGGCAATCCGGAGAAAGGGTGATGACCCACTAAAGAGTAATAGGACGGTTTTAGCTCGAATTCGGTCCTCTCAATGGTTGGGAGACGAATCGCAGACCTGTTAGCATAGAACTCATCAGGCCTTTTGTAATCTCCCAGTGTCCTTCCCCTCTCAACTTGAATCTGCCTCTGTGCGACAGCAACTTCTCCTACAGCTGCCGCCGGTTGGTGTCAAGCGACACCATTGGGTGGGTGTCGACACCCACCCTCATCCTCGACGATTACGTTTCCCTCTGCAACGAGCTTCTGACCTTGCTCGTTACGAATGACCGTCTTGGTCTCTAAGAACTCCAGCTTCATCTGGTCGTCGTATCACATGACCAACCATTTCAACTAGCTTCTTTACTTTTCTGATCGTTCATTTTAACCTTGCAAGCTCTTGATTCGAAAGAAGTACAAGATCACTGTCTTTTTTACTCCGAGTTTTGCGATTAGGCATACACCTGAAACATACCAGACAAAAAGATAGAACGATGTAAGTAAATTGAAAAATAAAAACTTAGAATAAATTCTACACTTAAGTCTATAGGAAACTCAAAAGAGTCCCTGGCAACGGCGCCAAAATTTGATATGCTCAAATGATCCCTTAGAGCTACTTTCTCAAATTAAGAGATCATGGTAGTACTTAGGGGTCGAATCCACAAAGACTCTATGGCTTCACAATAGACATGTTCGCTTCAAATTTAGCTAAGCAGTAAATAAGTATTTAAAAGACAATTGCAAAAAGTAAATAGAGATGTAAACAATGAGAGAAAAGTGTCAGGTCTAGGGAACTTCTCAGGAAATCAGTCAAAGCAGGTAAAAAAATTTGACCCCTATCGTTGCGAAACATAAGATCTAGAGAAGCTTTAAGTACAAGTTCAATATGTTCACAAGTTATCTAATCCAACTGTCGTTGCAATTATATAACATGCTCACTATGATTAGTTCAGAATCTAAATCACACTGCCATGCCAATTTAACAACCTAATATCATACTTCTAGGTGATCAAACTAGAATAAGCATCAAGTACAATCCTAGACGAAGAGCTAACAATTTTGAATCTTAACCAGTGTAAAACCTAACAAATCATGAATTCCCTTGTGAGAATCCCTAAACCTAACTAGGGATCTAATAAGACATATCAGATGAAACACAATACATAGCTGAAATAGATATCATATAAAACTGAATAAAAAGTAAAATAGAAAACATGGGTCCAAGATCTTCTCTCAAGAAGTACAAGTAGCAAGAACAGCCCCCAAGCTCTCTAGTCTCTCCAAAACTTAGCAAAAGCAAAGATAAAGATATCCTCCTTAGAACTTAACCTAAAAACCTATTAAATAGTCTAAAACACGAGTTGGGTCTCTTTTGTAAACTTCTAGAACTTATGGGGCAAAACTACAAATCTTCAGAACTTGATAAATTCTGCATAAGTGCTTAACGATGGGTGTCGAGGGACATCAATGGTGGTGTCGATCGACACCATTGACCAGTGAAGATACCGACTTCGTCTTCTAAGCTACAAATGCTCCATATGCTCCATAATTGTCCAAAAAGTCCCCAACACATGTAAACCTGTAAAAGACTCGAAAGACACAGTTAAGACTCGATAATACACTTATATCATGGCCTAAACTGGTAAAAACCATGATATATCAACCCTATTAGGAAATATATTCGAACTTGAGAGCTGCGAAAAGATAAACGGCAGGCTCGAAAACTTTTAATCGTCAGCGCAAAGTATTGTCTGATAAAGAATTCATTGTTTAAAAGAGGGATTAGCGACGCATATTTATTATGTATTCACGGTGAGGGAGTTGAAATTTTGATGAGCGAAGTGCATTAAGGACTTTGTGGAAACTATTCTTCTAGGCGATCGATGGCTTTCAAGATAAAGCGTCTCGGATTATTATTGGCCAACTATGATCACAAATTGTGCAAGATATGTGCAGCGGTGTGTAATCTGTCAGCATCACGCCCACCCTCATCCTCGACGATCACGTTTCCCTCTGCAACGAGCTTCTGAACTTGCTCGTTACGAATGACCGTCTTGGTCTCTAAGAACTCCAGCTTCATCTGGTCGTCGTATCACATGACCAACCATTTCAACTAGCTTCTTTACTTTTCTGATCGTTCATTTTAACCTTGCAAGCTCTTGATTCGAAAGAAGTACAAGATCACTGTCTTTGTTACTCCGAGTTTTGCGATTAGGCATACACCTGAAACATACCAGACAAAAAGATAGAACGATGTAAGTAAATTGAAAAATAAAAACTTAGAATAAATTCTACACTTAAGTCTATAGGAAACTCAAAAGAGTCCCTGGCAACGGCGCCAAAATTTGATATGCTCAAATGATCCCTTAGAGCTACTTTCTCAAATTAAGAGATCATGGTAGTACTTAGGGGTCGAATCCACAAAGACCCTATGGCTTCACAATAGACATGTTCGCTTCAAATTTAGCTAAGCAGTAAATAAGTATTTAAAAGACAATTGCAAAAAGTAAATAGAGATGTAAACAATGAGAGAAAAGTGTCAGGTCTAGGGAACTTCTCAGGAAATCAGTCAAAGCAGGTAAAAAAATTTGACCCCTATCATTGCGAAACATAAGATCTAGAGAAGCTTTAAGTACAAGTTCAATATGTTCACAAGTTATCTAATCCAACTGTCGTTGCAATTATATAACATGCTCACTATGATTAGTTCAGATTCTAAATCACACTGCCATGCCAATTTATCAACCTAATATCATACTTCTAGGTGATCAAACTAGAATAAGCATCAAGTACAATCCTAGACGAAGAGCTAACAATTTTGAATCTTAACCAGTGTAAAACCTAACAAATCATGAATTCCCTTGTGAGAATCCATAAACCTAACTAGGGATCTAATCAGACATATCAGATGAAACACAATACATAGCTGAAATAGATATCATATAAAACTGAATAAAAAGTAAAATAGAAAACATGGGTCCAAGATCTTCTCTCAAGAAGTACAAGTAGCAAGAACAGCCCCCAAGCTCTCTAGTCTCTCCAAAACTTAGCAAAAGCAAAGATAAAGATATCCTCCTTAGAACTTAACCTAAAAACCTATTAAATAGTCTAAAACACGAGCTGGGTCTCTTTTGTAAACTTCTAGAACTTATGGGGCAAAACTACAAATCTTCAGAACTTGATAAATTCTGCATAAGTGCTTAACGATGGGTGTCGAGGGACATCAATGGTGGTGTCGATCGACACCATTGACCAGTGAAGATACCGACTTCGTCTTCTAAGCTACAAATGCTCCATATGCTCCATAATTGTCCAAAAAGTCCCCAACACATGTAAACCTGTAAAAGACTCGAAAGACACAGTTAAGACTCGATAATACACTTATATCATGGCCTAAACTGGTAAAAACCATGATATATCAACCCTATTAGGAAATATATTCGAACTTGAGAGCTGCGAAAAGATAAACGGCAGGCTCGAAAACTTTTAATCGTCAGCGCAAAGTATTGTCTGATAAAGAATTCATTGTTTAAAAGAGGGATTAGCGACGCATATTTATTATGTATTCACGGTGAGGGAGTTGAAATTTTGATGAGCGAAGTGCATTAAGGACTTTGTGGAAACTATTCTTCTAGGCGATCGATGGCTTTCAAGATAAAGCGTCTCGGATTATTATTGGCCAACTATGATCACAAATTGTGCAAGATATGTGCAGCGGTGTGTAATCTGTCAGCATCACGCC
This sequence comes from Barbarea vulgaris, assembly GCA_963667165.1. NCBI lineage: Eukaryota > Viridiplantae > Streptophyta > Magnoliopsida > Brassicales > Brassicaceae > Barbarea > Barbarea vulgaris. The sequence goes on along the minus strand of OY763888.1, from coordinate 8,215,272 downwards.
CACCCTCATCCTCGACGATCACGTTTCCCTCTGCAACGAGCTTCTGAACTTGCTCGTTACGAATGACCGTCTTGGTCTCTAAGAACTCCAGCTTCATCTGGTCGTCGTATCACATGACCAACCATTTCAACTAGCTTCTTTACTTTTCTGATCGTTCATTTTAACCTTGCAAGCTCTTGATTCGAAAGAAGTACAAGATCACTGTCTTAGTTACTCCGAGTTTTGCGATTAGGCATACACCTGAAACATACCAGACAAAAGGATAGAACGATGTAAGTAAATTGAAAAATAAAAACTTAGAATAAATTCTACACTTAAGTCTATAGGAAACTCAAAAGAGTCCCTGGCAACGGCGCCAAAATTTGATATGCTCAAATGATCCCTTAGAGCTACTTTCTCAAATTAAGAGATCATGGTAGTACTTAGGGGTCGAATCCACAAAGACTCTATGGCTTCACAATAGACATGTTCGCTTCAAATTTAGCTAAGCAGTAAATAAGTATTTAAAAGACAATTGCAAAAAGTAAATAGAGATGTAAACAATGAGAGAAAAGTGTCAGGTCTAGGGAACTTCTCAGGAAATCAGTCAAAGCAGGTAAAAAAATTTGACCCCTATCGTTGCGAAACATAAGATCTAGAGAAGCTTTAAGTACAAGTTCAATATGTTCACAAGTTATCTAATCCAACTGTCATTGCAATTATATAACATGCTCACTATGATTAGTTCAGATTCTAAATCACACTGCCATGCAAATTTAACAACCTAATATCATACTTCTAGGTGATCAAACTAGAATAAGCATCAAGTACAATCCTAGACGAAGAGCTAACAATTTTGAATCTTAACCACTGTAAAACCTAACAAATCATGAATTCCCTTGTGAGAATCCCTAAACCTAACTAGGGATCTAATAAGACATATCAGATGAAACACAATACATAGCTGAAATAGATATCATATAAAACTGAATAAAAAGTAAAATAGAAAACATGGGTCCAAGATCTTCTCTCAAGAAGTACAAGTAGCAAGAACAGCCCCCAAGCTCTCTAGTCTCTCCAAAACTTAGCAAAAGCAAAGATAAAGATATCCTCCTTAGAACTTAACCTAAAAACCTATTAAATAGTCTAAAACACGAGTTGGGTCTCTTTTGTAAACTTCTAGAACTTATGGGGCAAAACTACAAATCTTCAGAACTTGATAAATTCTGCATAAGTGCTTAACGATGGGTGTCGAGGGACATCAATGGTGGTGTCGATCGACACCATTGACCAGTGAAGATACCGACTTCGTCTTCTAAGCTACAAATGCTCCATATGCTCCATAATTGTCCAAAAAGTCCCCAACACATGTAAACCTGTAAAAGACTCGAAAGACACAGTTAAGACTCGATAATACACTTATATCATGGCCTAAACTGGTAAAAACCATGATATATCAACCCTATTAGGAAATATATTCGAACTTGAGAGCTGCGAAAAGATAAACGGCAGGCTCGAAAACTTTTAATCGTCAGCGCAAAGTATTGTCTGATAAAGAATTCATTGTTTAAAAGAGGGATTAGCGACGCATATTTATTATGTATTCACGGTGAGGGAGTTGAAATTTTGATGAGCGAAGTGCATTAAGGACTTTGTGGAAACTATTCTTCTAGGCGATCGATGGCTTTCAAGATAAAGCGTCTCGGATTATTATTGGCCAACTATGATCACAAATTGTGCAAGATATGTGCAGCGGTGTGTAATCTGTCAGCATCACGCCCACCCTCATCCTCGACGATCACGTTTCCCTCTGCAACGAGCTTCTGACCTTGCTCGTTACGAATGACCGTCTTGGTTTCTAAGAACTCCAGCTTCATCTGGTCGTCGTATCACATGACCAACCATTTCAACTAGCTTCTTTACTTTTCTGATCGTTCATTTTAACCTTGCAAGCTCTTGATTCGAAAGAAGTACAAGATCACTGTCTTAGTTACTCCGAGTTTTGCGATTAGGCATACACCTGAAACATACCAGACAAAAAGATAGAACGATGTAAGTAAATTGAAAAATAAAAACTTAGAATAAATTCTACACTTAAGTCTATAGGAAACTCAAAAGAGTCCCTGGCAACGGCGCCAAAATTTGATATGCTCAAATGATCCCTTAGAGCTACTTTCTCAAATTAAGAGATCATGGTAGTACTTAGGGGTCGAATCCACAAAGACCCTATGGCTTCACAATAGACATGTTCGCTTCAAATTTAGCTAAGCAGTAAATAAGTATTTAAAAGACAATTGCAAAAAGTAAATAGAGATGTAAACAATGAGAGAAAAGTGTCAGGTCTAGGGAACTTCTCAGGAAACCATTCAAAGCAGGTAAAAAAATTTGACCCCTATCATTGCGAAACATAAGATCTAGAGAAGCTTTAAGTACAAGTTCAATATGTTCACAAGTTATCTAATCCAACTGTCGTTGCAATTATATAACATGCTCACTATGATTAGTTCAGATTCTAAATCACACTGCCATGCCAATTTAACAACCTAATATCATACTTCTAGGTGATCAAACTAGAATAAGCATCAAGTACAATCCTAGACGAAGAGCTAACAATTTTGAATCTTAACCAGTGTAAAACCTAACAAATCATGAATTCCCTTGTGAGAATCCCTAAACCTAACTAGGGATCTAATCAGACATATCAGATGAAACACAATACATAGCTGAAATAGATATCATATAAAACTGAATAAAAAGTAAAATAGAAAACATGGGTCCAAGATCTTCTCTCAAGAAGTACAAGTAGCAAGAACAGCCCCCAAGCTCTCTAGTCTCTCCAAAACTTAGCAAAAGCAAAGATAAAGATATCCTCCTTAGAACTTAACCTAAAAACCTATTAAATAGTCTAAAACACGAGCTGGGTCTCTTTTGTAAACTTCTAGAACTTATGGGGCAAAACTACAAATCTTCAGAACTTGATAAATTCTGCATAAGTGCTTAACGATGGGTGTCGAGGGACATCAATGGTGGTGTCGATCGACACCATTGACCAGTGAAGATACCGACTTCGTCTTCTAAGCTACAAATGCTCCATATGCTCCATAATTGTCCAAAAAGTCCCCAACACATGTAAACCTGTAAAAGACTCGAAAGACACAGACAAGATTCGATAATACACTTATATCATGGCCTAAACTGGTTAAAACCATGATATATCAACCCTATTAGGAAATATATTCGAACTTGAGAGCTGCGAAAAGATAAACGGCAGGCTCGAAAACTTTTAATCGTCAGCGTAAAGTATTGTCTGATAAAGAATTCATTGTTTAAAAGAGGGATTAGCGACGCATATTTATTATGTATTCACGGTGAGGGAGTTGAAATTTTGATGAGCGAAGTGCATTAAGGACTTTGTGGAAACTATTCTTCTAGGCGATCGATGGCTTTCAAGATAAACCGTCTCGGATTATTATTGGCCAACTATGATCACAAATTGTGCAAGATATGTGCAGCGGTGTGTAATCTGTCAGCATCATGCCCACCCTCATCCTCGACGATCACGTTTCCCTCTGCAACGAGCTTCTGACCTTGCTCGTTACGAATGACCGTCTTGGTCTCTAAGAACTCCAGCTTCATCTGGTCGTCGTATCACATGACCAACCATTTCAACTAGCTTCTTTACTTTTCTGATCGTTCATTTTAACCTTGCAAGCTCTTGATTCGAAAGAAGTACAAGATCACTGTCTTTGTTACTCCGAGTTTTGCGATTAGGCATACACCTGAAACATACCAGACAAAAAGATAGAACGATGTAAGTAAATTGAAAAATAAAAACTTAGAATAAATTCTACACTTAAGTCTATAGGAAACTCAAAAGAGTCCCTGGCAACGGCGCCAAAATTTGATATGCTCAAATGATCCCTTAGAGCTACTTTCTCAAATTAAGAGATCATGGTAGTACTTAGGGGTCGAATCCACAAAGACCCTATGGCTTCACAATAGACATGTTCGCTTCAAATTTAGCTAAGCAGTAAATAAGTATTTAAAAGACAATTGCAAAAAGTAAATAGAGATGTAAACCATGAGAGAAAAGTGTCAGGTCTAGGGAACTTCTCAGGAAATCAGTCAAAGCAGGTAAAAAAATTTGACCCCTATCATTGCGAAACATAAGATCTAGAGAAGCTTTAAGTACAAGTTCAATATGTTCACAAGTTATCTAATCCAACTGTCGTTGCAATTATATAACATGCTCACTATGATTAGTTCAGATTCTAAATCACACTGTCATGCCAATTTAACAACCTAATATCATACTTCTAGGTGATCAAACTAGAATAAGCATCAAGTACAATCCTAGACGAAGAGCTAACAATTTTGAATCTTAACCAGTGTAAAACCTAACAAATCATGAATTCCCTTGTGAGAATCCCTAAACCTAACTAGGGATCTAATCAGACATATCAGATGAAACACAATACATAGCTGAAATAGATATCATATAAAACTGAATAAAAAGTAAAATAGAAAACATGGGTCCAAGATCTTCTCTCAAGAAGTACAAGTAGCAAGAACAGCCCCCAAGCTCTCTAGTCTCTCCAAAACATAGCAAAAGCAAAGATAAAGATATCCTCCTTAGAACTTAACCTAAAAACCTATTAAATAGTCTAAAACACGAGCTGGGTCTCTTTTGTAAACTTCTAGAACTTATGGGGCAAAACTACAAATCTTCAGAACTTGATAAATTCTGCATAAGTGCTTAACGATGGGTGTCGAGGGACATCAATGGTGGTGTCGATCGACACCATTGACCAGTGAAGATACCGACTTCGTCTTCTAAGCTACAAATGCTCCATATGCTCCATAATTGTCCAAAAAGTCCCCAACACATGTAAACCTGTAAAAGACTCGAAAGACACAGATAAGACTCGATAATACACTTATATCATGGCCTAAACTGGTAAAAACCATGATATATCAACCCTATTAGGAAATATATTCGAACTTGAGAGCTGCGAAAAGATAAACGGCAGGCTCGAAAACTTTTAATCGTCAGCGCAAAGTATTGTCTGATAAAGAATTCATTGTTTAAAAGAGGGATTAGCGACGCATATTTATTATGTATTCACGGTGAGGGAGTTGAAATTTTGATGAGCGAAGTGCATTAAGGACTTTGTGGAAACTATTCTTCTAGGCGATCGATGGCTTTCAAGATAAAGCGTCTCGGATTATTATTGGCCAACTATGATCACAAATTGTGCAAGATATGTGCAGCGGTGTGTAATCTGTCAGCATCACGCCCACCCTCATCCTCGACGATCACGTTTCCCTCTGCAACGAGCTTCTGACCTTGCTCGTTACGAATGACCGTCTTGGTCTCTAAGAACTCCAGCTTCATCTGGTCGTCGTATCACATGACCAACCATTTCAACTAGCTTCTTTACTTTTCTGATCGTTCATTTTAACCTTGCAAGCTCTTGATTCGAAAGAAGTACAAGATCACTGTCTTTGTTACTCCGAGTTTTGCGATTAGGCATACACCTGAAACATACCAGACAAAAAGATAGAACGATGTAAGTAAATTGAAAAATAAAAACTTAGAATAAATTCTACACTTAAGTCTATAGGAAACTCAAAAGAGTCCCTGGCAACGGCGCCAAAATTTGATATGCTCAAATGATCCCTTAGAGCTACTTTCTCAAATTAAGAGATCATGGTAGTACTTAGGGGTCGAATCCACAAAGACCCTATGGCTTCACAATAGACATGTTCGCTTCAAATTTAGCTAAGCAGTAAATAAGTATTTAAAAGACAATTGCAAAAAGTAAATAGAGATGTAAACCATGAGAGAAAAGTGTCAGGTCTAGGGAACTTCTCAGGAAATCAGTCAAAGCAGGTAAAAAAATTTGACCCCTATCATTGCGAAACATAAGATCTAGAGAAGCTTTAAGTACAAGTTCAATATGTTCACAAGTTATCTAATCCAACTGTCGTTGCAATTATATAACATGCTCACTATGATTAGTTCAGATTCTAAATCACACTGTCATGCCAATTTAACAACCTAATATCATACTTCTAGGTGATCAAACTAGAATAAGCATCAAGTACAATCCTAGACGAAGAGCTAACAATTTTGAATCTTAACCAGTGTAAAACCTAACAAATCATGAATTCCCTTGTGAGAATCCCTAAACCTAACTAGGGATCTAATCAGACATATCAGATGAAACACAATACATAGCTGAAATAGATATCATATAAAACTGAATAAAAAGTAAAATAGAAAACATGGGTCCAAGATCTTCTCTCAAGAAGTACAAGTAGCAAGAACAGCCCCCAAGCTCTCTAGTCTCTCCAAAACATAGCAAAAGCAAAGATAAAGATATCCTCCTTAGAACTTAACCTAAAAACCTATTAAATAGTCTAAAACACGAGCTGGGTCTCTTTTGTAAACTTCTAGAACTTATGGGGCAAAACTACAAATCTTCAGAACTTGATAAATTCTGCATAAGTGCTTAACGATGGGTGTCGAGGGACATCAATGGTGGTGTCGATCGACACCATTGACCAGTGAAGATACCGACTTCGTCTTCTAAGCTACAAATGCTCCATATGCTCCATAATTGTCCAAAAAGTCCCCAACACATGTAAACCTGTAAAAGACTCGAAAGACACAGATAAGACTCGATAATACACTTATATCATGGCCTAAACTGGTAAAAACCATGATATATCAACCCTATTAGGAAATATATTCGAACTTGAGAGCTGCGAAAAGATAAACGGCAGGCTCGAAAACTTTTAATCGTCAGCGCAAAGTATTGTCTGATAAAGAATTCATTGTTTAAAAGAGGGATTAGCGACGCATATTTATTATGTATTCACGGTGAGGGAGTTGAAATTTTGATGAGCGAAGTGCATTAAGGACTTTGTGGAAACTATTCTTCTAGGCGATCGATGGCTTTCAAGATAAAGCGTCTCGGATTATTATTGGCCAACTATGATCACAAATTGTGCAAGATATGTGCAGCGGTGTGTAATCTGTCAGCATCACGCCCACCCTCATCCTCGACGATCACGTTTCCCTCTGCAACGAGCTTCTGACCTTGCTCGTTACGAATGACCGTCTTGGTCTCTAAGAACTCCAGCTTCATCTGGTCGTCGTATCACATGACCAACCATTTCAACTAGCTTCTTTACTTTTCTGATCGTTCATTTTAACCTTGCAAGCTCTTGATTCGAAAGAAGTACAAGATCACTGTCTTAGTTACTCCGAGTTTTGCGATTAGGCATACACCTGAAACATACCAGACAAAAAGATAGAACGATGTAAGTAAATTGAAAAATAAAAACTTAGAATAAATTCTACACTTAAGTCTATAGGAAACTCAAAAGAGTCCCTGGCAACGGCGCCAAAATTTGATATGCTCAAATGATCCCTTAGAGCTACTTTCTCAAATTAAGAGATCATGGTAGTACTTAGGGGTCGAATCCACAAAGACCCTATGGCTTCACAATAGACATGTTCGCTTCAAATTTAGCTAAGCAGTAAATAAGTATTTAAAAGACAATTGCAAAAAGTAAATAGAGATGTAAACAATGAGAGAAAAGTGTCAGGTCTAGGGAACTTCTCAGGAAACCATTCAAAGCAGGTAAAAAAATTTGACCCCTATCATTGCGAAACATAAGATCTAGAGAAGCTTTAAGTACAAGTTCAATATGTTCACAAGTTATCTAATCCAACTGTCGTTGCAATTATATAACATGCTCACTATGATTAGTTCAGATTCTAAATCACACTGCCATGCCAATTTAACAACCTAATATCATACTTCTAGGTGATCAAACTAGAATAAGCATCAAGTACAATCCTAGACGAAGAGCTAACAATTTTGAATCTTAACCAGTGTAAAACCTAACAAATCATGAATTCCCTTGTGAGAATCCCTAAACCTAACTAGGGATCTAATCAGACATATCAGATGAAACACAATACATAGCTGAAATAGATATCATATAAAACTGAATAAAAAGTAAAATAGAAAACATGGGTCCAAGATCTTCTCTCAAGAAGTACAAGTAGCAAGAACAGCCCCCAAGCTCTCTAGTCTCTCCAAAACATAGCAAAAGCAAAGATAAAGATATCCTCCTTAGAACTTAACCTAAAAACCTATTAAATAGTCTAAAACACGAGCTGGGTCTCTTTTGTAAACTTCTAGAACTTATGGGGCAAAACTACAAATCTTCAGAACTTGATAAATTCTGCATAAGTGCTTAACGATGGGTGTCGAGGGACATCAATGGTGGTGTCGATCGACACCATTGACCAGTGAAGATACCGACTTCGTCTTCTAAGCTACAAATGCTCCATATGCTCCATAATTGTCCAAAAAGTCCCCAACACATGTAAACCTGTAAAAGACTCGAAAGACACAGATAAGACTCGATAATACACTTATATCATGGCCTAAACTGGTAAAAACCATGATATATCAACCCTATTAGGAAATATATTCGAACTTGAGAGCTGCGAAAAGATAAACGGCAGGCTCGAAAACTTTTAATCGTCAGCGCAAAGTATTGTCTGATAAAGAATTCATTGTTTAAAAGAGGGATTAGCGACGCATATTTATTATGTATTCACGGTGAGGGAGTTGAAATTTTGATGAGCGAAGTGCATTAAGGACTTTGTGGAAACTATTCTTCTAGGCGATCGATGGCTTTCAAGATAAAGCGTCTCGGATTATTATTGGCCAACTATGATCACAAATTGTGCAAGATATGTGCAGCGGTGTGTAATCTGTCAGCATCACGCCCACCCTCATCCTCGACGATCACGTTTCCCTCTGCAACGAGCTTCTGACCTTGCTCGTTACGAATGACCGTCTTGGTCTCTAAGAACTCCAGCTTCATCTGGTCGTCGTATCACATGACCAACCATTTCAACTAGCTTCTTTACTTTTCTGATCGTTCATTTTAACCTTGCAAGCTCTTGATTCGAAAGAAGTACAAGATCACTGTCTTAGTTACTCCGAGTTTTGCGATTAGGCATACACCTGAAACATACCAGACAAAAAGATAGAACGATGTAAGTAAATTGAAAAATAAAAACTTAGAATAAATTCTACACTTAAGTCTATAGGAAACTCAAAAGAGTCCCTGGCAACGGCGCCAAAATTTGATATGCTCAAATGATCCCTTAGAGCTACTTTCTCAAATTAAGAGATCATGGTAGTACTTAGGGGTCGAATCCACAAAGACCCTATGGCTTCACAATAGACATGTTCGCTTCAAATTTAGCTAAGCAGTAAATAAGTATTTAAAAGACAATTGCAAAAAGTAAATAGAGATGTAAACAATGAGAGAAAAGTGTCAGGTCTAGGGAACTTCTCAGGAAACCATTCAAAGCAGGTAAAAAAATTTGACCCCTATCATTGCGAAACATAAGATCTAGAGAAGCTTTAAGTACAAGTTCAATATGTTCACAAGTTATCTAATCCAACTGTCGTTGCAATTATATAACATGCTCACTATGATTAGTTCAGATTCTAAATCACACTGTCATGCCAATTTATCAACCTAATATCATACTTCTAGGTGATCAAACTAGAATAAGCATCAAGTACAATCCTAGACGAAGAGCTAACAATTTTGAATCTTAACCAGTGTAAAACCTAACAAATCATGAATTCCCTTGTGAGAATCCCTAAACCTAACTAGGGATCTAATCAGACATATCAGATGAAACACAATACATAGCTGAAATAGATATCATATAAAACTGAATAAAAAGTAAAATAGAAAACATGGGTCCAAGATCTTCTCTCAAGAAGTACAAGTAGCAAGAACAGCCCCCAAGCTCTCTAGTCTCTCCAAAACATAGCAAAAGCAAAGATAAAGATATCCTCCTTAGAACTTAACCTAAAAACCTATTAAATAGTCTAAAACACGAGCTGGGTCTCTTTTGTAAACTTCTAGAACTTATGGGGCAAAACTACAAATCTTCAGAACTTGATAAATTCTGCATAAGTGCTTAACGATGGGTGTCGAGGGACATCAATGGTGGTGTCGATCGACACCATTGACCAGTGAAGATACCGACTTCGTCTTCTAAGCTACAAATGCTCCATATGCTCCATAATTGTCCAAAAAGTCCCCAACACATGTAAACCTGTAAAAGACTCGAAAGACACAGATAAGACTCGATAATACACTTATATCATGGCCTAAACTGGTAAAAACCATGATATATCAACCCTATTAGGAAATATATTCGAACTTGAGAGCTGCGAAAAGATAAACGGCAGGCTCGAAAACTTTTAATCGTCAGCGCAAAGTATTGTCTGATAAAGAATTCATTGTTTAAAAGAGGGATTAGCGACGCATATTTATTATGTATTCACGGTGAGGGAGTTGAAATTTTGATGAGCGAAGTGCATTAAGGACTTTGTGGAAACTATTCTTCTAGGCGATCGATGGCTTTCAAGATAAAGCGTCTCGGATTATTATTGGCCAACTATGATCACAAATTGTGCAAGATATGTGCAGCGGTGTGTAATCTGTCAGCATCACGCCCACCCTCATCCTCGACGATCACGTTTCCCTCTGCAACGAGCTTCTGACCTTGCTCGTTACGAATGACCGTCTTGGTCTCTAAGAACTCCAGCTTCATCTGGTCGTCGTATCACATGACCAACCATTTCAACTAGCTTCTTTACTTTTCTGATCGTTCATTTTAACCTTGCAAGCTCTTGATTCGAAAGAAGTACAAGATCACTGTCTTAGTTACTCCGAGTTTTGCGATTAGGCATACACCTGAAACATACCAGACAAAAAGATAGAACGATGTAAGTAAATTGAAAAATAAAAACTTAGAATAAATTCTACACTTAAGTCTATAGGAAACTCAAAAGAGTCCCTGGCAACGGCGCCAAAATTTGATATGCTCAAATGATCCCTTAGAGCTACTTTCTCAAATTAAGAGATCATGGTAGTACTTAGGGGTCGAATCCACAAAGACCCTATGGCTTCACAATAGACATGTTCGCTTCAAATTTAGCTAAGCAGTAAATAAGTATTTAAAAGACAATTGCAAAAAGTAAATAGAGATGTAAACAATGAGAGAAAAGTGTCAGGTCTAGGGAACTTCTCAGGAAACCATTCAAAGCAGGTAAAAAAATTTGACCCCTATCATTGCGAAACATAAGATCTAGAGAAGCTTTAAGTACAAGTTCAATATGTTCACAAGTTATCTAATCCAACTGTCGTTGCAATTATATAACATGCTCACTATGATTAGTTCAGATTCTAAATCACACTGTCATGCCAATTTATCAACCTAATATCATACTTCTAGGTGATCAAACTAGAATAAGCATCAAGTACAATCCTAGACGAAGAGCTAACAATTTTGAATCTTAACCAGTGTAAAACCTAACAAATCATGAATTCCCTTGTGAGAATCCCTAAACCTAACTAGGGATCTAATCAGACATATCAGATGAAACACAATACATAGCTGAAATAGATATCATATAAAACTGAATAAAAAGTAAAATAGAAAACATGGGTCCAAGATCTTCTCTCAAGAAGTACAAGTAGCAAGAACAGCCCCCAAGCTCTCTAGTCTCTCCAAAACTTAGCAAAAGCAAAGATAAAGATATCCTCCTTAGAACTTAACCTAAAAACCTATTAAATAGTCTAAAACACGAGCTGGGTCTCTTTTGTAAACTTCTAGAACTTATGGGGCAAAACTACAAATCTTCAGAACTTGATAAATTCTGCATAAGTGCTTAACGATGGGTGTCGAGGGACATCAATGGTGGTGTCGATCGACACCATTGACCAGTGAAGATACCGACTTCGTCTTCTAAGCTACAAATGCTCCATATGCTCCATAATTGTCCAAAAAGTCCCCAACACATGTAAACCTGTAAAAGACTCGAAAGACACAGATAAGACTCGATAATACACTTATATCATGGCCTAAACTGGTAAAAACCATGATATATCAACCCTATTAGGAAATATATTCGAACTTGAGAGCTGCGAAAAGATAAACGGCAGGCTCGAAAACTTTTAATCGTCAGCGCAAAGTATTGTCTGATAAAGAATTCATTGTTTAAAAGAGGGATTAGCGACGCATATTTATTATGTATTCACGGTGAGGGAGTTGAAATTTTGATGAGCGAAGTGCATTAAGGACTTTGTGGAAACTATTCTTCTAGGCGATCGATGGCTTTCAAGATAAAGCGTCTCGGATTATTATTGGCCAACTATGATCACAAATTGTGCAAGATATGTGCAGCGGTGTGTAATCTGTCAGTATCACGCCCCACTCATTCATCAACCTTCTTAGCTATTGTCTTTGGTGACGGCCCTATACCCGACCCTTAATGGGCTGGTCAATGGATATAATCGGAGCAATGCACCGGTCAACCCGAGGCATGCATCATGTCTTTTTCTTAACTGATTTTTTTCAAAATAGATCAAAGTCGAGGCGTATCTATCCATTAAAGATTCGGTTGTGAAGACCTTTTTTGTGGAAAAATATCATTTGTCGATACAGAGTTCCATATGAAATTGTTACCGGCAACGGTTGTTAGTTCATTTCCAAAGATTTTGAAGATTTCATAGCCCCATGGGGATGGCTAGGCCGAAGCCACGAAGAAGAGACTGAATTCGTACAAAGGAGGCTGGTACGACGAGTTTCAGCCAGTCTTATGGGCATACCGGACTACACCACGAAGAGCGAATGGAGGAACCCCTTTCTCTTTGCTTTATGGCATGGAACCCATAGTTCAAGCCAAACTAAAGGTCTTTGGGCTTCGACGAACTGAACTTCCTTCAAATGAGAAGCACGAGCACAACTCGTAAATGCTGAGAGATTCGTTGGATATAATCGATGAATGAAGAGATCGTGCATTAGTCCGACTTCAGAATTATTAACAAGCGACGGCTCGATACTATAATACAAAATTGAGGAACCGACCTTTGAAGGTTGGTGATATATTCCTACGTAGGGTGTTTGAAAATACAAAAGAAGGAGGAGCAGGGAAGATCGAGAGTAACTGGAAAGGGCCTTATCAAGTAACGGAAGCAGTTCGTAATTAAAACGACCTCACCCAATTTTTTTTTTTGTATTAAAATATTCATAAATATTAATTATCACACAAACACGACAATTCTAAATTATTCCAATTCAACATTCATAAAGACTCGCTTATTAAACTTAACAACAAACAAAAACAACAACAACACGAGTCCTAATCATCCTCCTTCGCAACGCCTTGATTCCACGGTCACACTTTATCTTTACCTGCATCAAACACACACGGATGCGTAAGTATTTCAACAAATACTTAGTGAGGCAATCCTCCCGTCTACAAGCTATACACACAAACGATTAAAATTATTCAACGTATTAAACACGAAATACCGCAATAAATCAACCATCTCAAGAAACACTCGATCTAGATCCCCCATGAGATCATACGGCCTACAATCATGCAAACACATCAAATAACTCAAACCGTTCAGAAGCTTACGGTCCTGCACTCACCTTTAGCCACGCACGAAAATTCCTAAAAACTTCCCGGAATGAATAGACTTCACTTCCTCAACCGCGTGCCTAACAATTAATCAAAAACGAAACTTAAGACACAAGAAATCAAAGAATCAAACACTTTGGTCGACCAGACCGACCAGATCGATCGATCCTGGCCAGGATCGATCGATCCCACCAAGCCGTGAACCTCGGAGAACGATCGATCCTGGCCGGATCGATCGATCCCAACCAGATCGATCGATCTCGCCTGGATCGATCGATCCTGGCCGGCCGTGAGTTTACTAGATCGATCGTTCAACCCCAGATCGATCGATCTTGGTTCAGATCGATCGATCTAGCCCTGGATTGATCGATCCTAGTGCAATCGCCAACACCGACTTGCACCACTCACACCGACTTGGCCACACGATCGAATCACCAACTCCTCAACAACAACCACCATCATGGAGTCATGAACAAGCGCCCTCCGCAACCAACACCGCTCACAACTCGTGGCACAAACACCGCCACACCAACCCAAAACCAACACCGACAACCTTAACAACCGACTCCGTTGCCACCATGCTCGAACCGAACCTCACCAACGTCACCACCGTGACTCACACCCTCTGATCCTCACACTAAAACATCATGAACCACATGATAAAACAAAGAAAGAGCAGAACCTTACCCTTTCTAACGGTGATAACAAAGGTGCAAGAGAGAGTTTCGAAGCTTCACCGACACGGCAATCCCGCTTCCTTCTCCTCTCAACACTCACGCCCAACACACATACAGCCACCAAGCTCTTCTTCTTTGACTATCCCACGCCCAAACACACAGCCACCAAGCTCTCCTTCTTTGGCTCTTCTACGCCCACACCCTCACACAAGAGCCTCCTCTCCTTTGTCTCCACACAAAACTCCACACAAAACTCTACAAACTCTCTTCCTCTTCTCTCTCTCTCAAACTCTCCTTCTCTTCTTTTGCAGGTGAAGTGTCGGCAGCTGAAGGAGGAAGGAAAAGGAGTTGCTGACTTGTGGAGAAAGTGGAGAAGAAAAAGGAATTCATAGGCTAGCTTGTAGGGTGGGGGGTAACTCTAGGGAAAATAGGTGCATAGGTGGGGAAAAAGAATGGAGGCTGCGGTGGAAATGAAGGTGGAATTGGTTGGTGCAACTGATTAAATTCAGTCTAAAACTTAATTAGAGTCTAGTCCCTGAACTTCCCAAAAGTTCACAAAGTGACCCTAAACTTCTCCATTGATCCCGCACACCCCTACGAGGAAAAATGCGGCGTAATTTCCGAATTACTCCAAAAATTCCCGGAAATATTTTCCAGAGATTCTTCGCATAATCCCGGGTGTAACTCCGAAATTTCTCTTTTCCGAAACACGGGCGTTAATTTAGGATTTGGGTCCCTGAATTCCCGAAAAATTCACAAACTGACCCCAAACTCCTAAATTAACTCCGAACACCCCCTTACGGGAAAAATGCGTGTAACTTCCAAATTACCTCAGAAATTCAAGGAATTAATTTCCCAGAAAAATCTACGCATAAATCCCGGTTTTAATTTCCGAAAATTCATTTTCGGAACACGGGTGTTACAATTCTCCCCCACCAAACTGGATTCGTCCTCGAATCCTTGGACATAGTTCAATCCGCTATGAACTCAACACACCTTCGTCGCAACGATCCCTACCCTCTCATGGTCAACCCGACCATACAACTCCACCTATCCCACAACCCCGTGAACTCTCTAGTGTCAACTTGTTTCAGAGAACTTTTGACAAGAGTTAGATAAGATAGCTTTTAACTTAGCCATTCTTTTTAGCGATTCCTCATGACGAACGTAATAAAACAAACAAGTACCATACGTTCGAGAATCGGATCTACCGCATAGAACTGCTCATGAGTCATCCGATCAAACCACTTATCTCATTTTCCCTTAACAAGTTTAACAAGAAACACGACTCTATTCCCAAGTCACAACCCAACCACTCTCGAGATCTCTATTCAGCCGCTATGCTTATACTCACGTTATAGACATACACTGCTCCCAACTCATACTCGTACCACTCCCACCCTCTGTGCAAGGCACTCTGGGCTCTGGGTACCTCATGCCACTCTCACTTACAGGCCACAAAGTCCTGCAAGCTATCGGCATCCAACCTATACCACTCCCACTCTCAGGACTCGTCAGCCCTTCGAGCTCTGGGTATCCGGGGAAATCCTCATCCCCGCCTCTGGAGAAATCCATCTCCCATGAGTCGTACAGGACCCACCAGTCCTTGGAGCAAGCAAGTCTAACGTCTATAAGCATGTCCGGCCGAATCTATCTCACAGAGTCCACACGCCACATCACATGGTGATACTCACCAACCATATTCCCATCCTGGAATATCAACCTATCCTATAACCACTACACAGGTTATCTTAAGGTATATCTACTTACTCAGGGTATTCCATTTATCTTTGTTCGAAGGATATTTCCAGTTTATACTCTAATAAACTTTCATTTATTCTCATGACATCACAAGTCATAAACTCATAAGAATACTCCTCTTATTCAATTTCACATAATATTCATCGTATACAACATGACATACAACTCAAAATGTGAAATTAGAACCCATCGATGGAAACTCAAGCCTCAGCTTGCTTCTCGAACCACTTTTTAAATCTCGTTTCCATCCTTGCCTCTGGTTCCCAAGTCTCCTCCTGCACACCATCACAATCCCATAACACCCTCATCATTGGAATCTTCTTCCGACGAAGCTCTTTGACCCTCTTCTCGAGAATCCTCAAGGGTCTCGCCTCAACGGTCATATTAGGCTGAAGATCTGTCGGAATCTCTTCCAATACCTCATCATCCTTATGTAGGCATTTCTTCAGCATCGACACATGGAAGACCTTGTGAAGTGCTTGCATAACCTCCGGTAACTCCAACCGATATGCAACCGGGCCAACTCTCTCAACTATCTTGAACGGACCCAAATACCTCGGACTCAACTTAGTCTCAGTAGTGGATCTGTTCGGACCCCGCAACAATGCCATCTTGAGATATACCCTATCTCCCACCTCAAATTCGAGATCTTTTCTCCTTTTATCGGCATAACTCTTTTGCCGATCTTGGGCTTCTTTCATGTTCAGTTTCACAACTCGGATCTTCTCCGTAGTTTCCTGAACAAAATCTGCACCCAACATACTCTTCTCCCCCACCTGGGTCCAACACAAGGGTGTACGACATGGCCTCCCATAGAGTGCCTCGTATGGGGCCATCCCAATGCTTGCCTGGTAGCTATTATTGTAAGCAAACTCTGCCAAGCTCAAGTGGTCCACCCAATGACCACCCCAGTCAAGCACACACATCCTCAGCAAATCCTCGAGAGTCTGGATGGTCCTCTCGGACTGCCCATCCGTCTGAGGGTGATATGCCGTACTTAAGTGGACCCTAGTGCCCATCTCTTCCTGGAATGCCTTCCAGAACTTCGAAGTGAACTTAGGGTCCCGGTCTGACACTATACTCACCGGTACCCCATGAAGTCTCACTATCTCCTGCACATACTTCCTAGCCAGAACCGTAGCTCCATCGGTTTTCTTAATGGCTAGAAAATGCGCCGACTTGGTCAATCGATCAACAATGACCCAAATAGCATCCTTGGTCCGAGAAACAGGTAACCCAACTACGAAGTCCATCGTAATCATATCCCACTTCCACTCGGGAATGGGTAAACTCCGCAACAGCCCGCTCAGAACCTGATGCTCTGCCTTCACTAACTGGCACACATCGCACTCTGCGACCCAGTTAGCAACATCCTTTTTCATCCCGACCCAATGATAATACCGTTTCAGATCACGGTACATCTTAGTCGCTCCTGGGTGAATCGAAAACTTGCTCGCATGAGCCTCACTCAGAATCTCTCGCTTCAACTCCTCATCCTTGGGTACACATACCCGCCCATGCACAAGAATAGTCCCATTAGCTGAGAAATGATACTCTGAACCCTCAGCTCTGGAGGCCTTAATCAACCCTTCATCTTTTTCCTGAGCCAACCGAACCCTGCTCAAAAGATCTGCCTGATTAGTCGCCTCCAAGCCCAACGGTTCCTGAGATATAGCACACAACCTCAACGTGCTAATTTCGTACACCAAGGACTCCATGTCCCGCTCACCAGCCGAAGATACGCGCTTGCGACTCAAGGCATCTACAACCAAATTTGCTTTTCGAGGATGGTAAGCTGTCTCCAGATCATAATCAGCCACTAACTCCATCCCACGTCTCTGCCTCAAATTCAACTCGGGCTGAGTGAACAAATACTTCAGGCTCTTATGATCTGTGAATACCTGAACCTTCCCGCCATAAAGATAAGACCTCCAAATCTTTAAGGCAAACACCACCGCAGCCATCTCAAGATCATGGGTAGGGTAGTTGCCCTCATGCTTCCTCAGCTGTCTCGAAGCATAGGCAATCACCTTTCCCCGCTGCATCAACACACAACCCAGGCCAACTCTCGAGGCATCCGTAAACACCAAATAAGGCTCACCCGGCTCGGGCAATGCCAACGCTGGTGTACTAGTCAGCGTCGTCTTCAGGTTTGCGAAACTCTCCTCAAACTCTGGAGACCAAACGAAAGGAACATCCTTTCCTGTCAGCTTTGTCAAAGACTTAGCCATACTCGCAAAACCCTTGACGAACCTCCGATAATAACCTGCCAAACCAAGGAAACTCCTGATCTCCGTGGCATTCCTTGGCCTCGGCCAATCTCTGATGGCCTGAATCTTCTCTGGGTCTACTGAAACTCCCTCCTCAGAAACAATGTGACCAAAAAATCCAATCTCCCTCTGCCAAAAGCTACACTTACTCATCTTAGCAAACAACTTATGCTCTCGTAGCTTTTCCAGAACAACTCTCAGGTGTTCCCCATGCTCCTCGGGATTCTTCGAATACACCAAGATATCATCAATAAAAATGATCACGAATCCATCCAAATACTCTTGGAACATGCTGTTCATCAATCTCATGAACGCGGCTGGTGCATTCGTCAACCCAAAAGGCATCACCACAAACTCATAATGCCCATACCTTGACCTGAAAGCTGTCTTCCGGATATCCTCTTCAACAATCCGAATCTGATGGTATCCAGAAGCCAAGTCTATCTTGGAGAACCAAGTAGCCCCTCTCAACTGATCCAACAACTCATCAATCCGCGGAAGAGGATACTTGTTCTTCACAGTGACTCGGTTAAGTCCCCGGTAATCGATACACAACCGGAAACTACCATCCTTCTTCTTCACAAACAACACCGGTGCTCCCCACGGTGAAGTACTCGGCCTGATAAAACCCTTACTCAACAACTCCTCCAGCTGCTTCTTCAGCTCTGCCATCTCTGCTGGAGCCATCCTATACGGTGCCTTAGATATTGGCGTTGTTCCGGGTTCCAACTCAATCGTGAAAGGATCTGACCGTGACGGCGGCAATCCCTGCAGCGACTGAAACACATCCTGGAAATCCTGAACAACCCGAATATCTCTAACCTCCAGATCTCCAACGGTCTCAGGGGTAACGATGGTCACTAGATAAGCCTCGTAGCCCCTCTCGATCATTCTCTCTGCCTGAATGACCGATATTACGAGACTCCCGGAAGTTGGTCTCACTCCCTGATAAATCAACCTCTGCCTCTCCCTCTCGAATATTACACGCCCGCGTCGACAGTCTAGATGCGCGATGTACTTACTGAGCCAATCCATGCCCAAAATGACGTCATACAACTCCACTGAGCATATGATCAAATCCGCTGGCATAGACTCTCCGGCTACCTGAACATCCATGCCTCTAACTCGACCAAGAGTAGATAGAAACTTCCCTCCCGCAACCTTTACAAAACCCAGTTGCTCATTGGGTTCGCCTCGCAATTTGGCCTTCTCGGCCAATTCCGGAGTGACAAAGCAATGCGATGCCCCGGAATCGAATAACACATGGGATTCAACACTTCCCACAAATAAGGTCCCTGCACATACCCATGTGCCGAGAACCTTAACAACCCCTCACGGAGACAGAAAGTTTTATAACCAAAAGAATTTAACACAGATAAGTCTAAAAAGTACCTGTGATCGCCCTGGAGCTGGGCTCTCCCGTCTCCGCGATGGAATACACCCGAGGCGCAGGTGCTATCTGCCTGATCGGTGGTGCTGCGGTTGGCATCATCTGCAGTCCAGCACTCCGCTCATCTGCCTCCTCGACGGTGTAAACCCGAGGTGCCACCGCACTCTGCCTACTCGACGGTACTACTGCTACCCCTCCCTGCTGCAACTTAGGGCATTTGGGCTTGATATGCCCAACTTCCTTGCAATGGAAGCACACCCGAATATCTGGAAGGACCTCACCCTTCTGCGGACAGTTGGCCACCTTGTGATCCATACTTCCGCACCCAAAACATCCCTGGCCACTCTGGCTACTCCTCACAGGGCCTCCACGTCCTGCACTCCTTGAGGGACAACTCGCAATCTTGTGATCCTTGCTTCCACACCCGAAGCATCCTGGACCACCCTGAGTACCTCCAGAAGTGCCTCCCCACTTCCTCTTCTGCCCTGCCACCTGCCTACTCCCCTTACTCGACCCTGATTGCTGCTGCATCTTCTTGGCCTGGAAACTCAAAGTAGACGATGCTACCTCCTCCCTCAGACCATCCTCTATAGATGCGGCCAACTCAACCAACTCTCCCAATGAGCCAAACAACTTACCAAGGCAACGGGTCCTCAACTCAGGCCGCAAGCCTAACATAAACCGTCGCACTCGGGCCTGTTCACCCTCCATGACTCGACCAGCATAAATGGAAAGCCGGTTGAACTCTGTCTCAAACTCCCGGATAGTCCGGTCCCCCTGAGTCAGACTCAAAAACCTCGCCTCCAACCGGTCTAGTGCCTCCTGTGGAAAACATTTGGAGTTAAACTCCTCCACAAAATCTCTCCAAGTCAACTCCACCTGACCTCTCCTGGCGACTACACTCGTCCACCACAGATGTGCATCGCCATCAAAGTAATGAACTGCCAAGTCAACTCGGTATCCCTTTGGACACCTACATGACTGGAAGTTACGCTCCAACCGGGACCTCCACATATTAGCCTCCTCAGGACCGACACCACCCAGGAAGAACGTAGTGCCCATCCTCTGCATCTGCTCCATCATCCTATGGTAGGATGGGAGCTCCTCCTCAACCACAACTCTCGGCTGTGCCTCAACTACTGGTGGCACAACTGGAGCTTGTACCGCCACCCTCTCTGGTAACCGCTCCAACACCAAGGTCAACAGATCCACAATACGGCCATCCCGGGCCTGAGCATCACCTGCTGCCACACCCGCAGCACCCGCTGGAACTCCAGCCTCACCGGCACTCTCACCGGCCGCACCCTCAGACCCCAACGGACCCGTATGCAAATCTCCGCCTTGCTCAACCGTGGCACTATGTGCCTCTCCCAAACCCACCACTGGAACACGACCTTGGCCTCTACCACGACCTCTAGCTCCTCTAGCCATCTGCACTTTCAAGAGCAGATACTAAAAACCTAAAACAACTCAAACAAAAATCAATAAAACACAACTCACCGTGGAATCACTTGAAGGCTCGGAGAGGATGATTCTAAGACTCTACACTCAAACAATTTCTAAATCGTCCTAGAACCGTATAGGCTCTGATACCAAATTAAAACGACCTCACCCGATTTTTTTTTTTTGCATTAAAATATTCATAAATATTAATTATCACACAAACACGACAATTCTAAATTATTCCAATTCAACATTCATAAAGACTCGCTTATTAAACTTAACAACAAAAAAAAACAACAACAACACGAGTCCTAATCATCCTCCTTCGCAACGCCTTGATTCCACGGTCACACTTTATCTTTACCTGCATCAAACACACACGGAGATGCGTAAGTATTTCAACAAATACTTAGTGAGGCAATCCTCCCGTCTACAAGCTATACACACAAACGATTAAAATTATTCAACGTATTAAACACGAAATACCGCAATAAATCAACCATCTCAAGAAACACTCGATCTAGATCCCCCATGAGATCATACGGCCTACAATCATGCAAACACATCAAATAACTCAAACCGTTCAGAAGCTTACGGTCCTGCACTCACCTTTAGCCACGCACGGAAATTCCTACAAACTTCCCGGAATGAATAGACTTCACTTCCTCAACCGCGTGCCTAACAATTAATCAAAAACGAAACTTAAGACACAAGAAATCAAAGAATCAAACACTTTGGTCGACCAGACCGACCAGATCGATTGATCCTGGCCAGGATCGATCGATCCCACCAAGCCGTGAACCTCGGAGAACGATCGATCCTGGCCGGATCGATCGATCCCAACCAGATCGATCGATCTCGCCTGGATCGATCGATCCTGGCTGGCCGTGAGTTTACTAGATCGATCGTTCACCCCCAGATCGATCGATCTTGGTTCAGATCGATCGATCTAGCCCTGGATCGATCGATCCTAGTGCAATCGCCAACACCGACTTGCACCACTCACACCGACTTGGCCACACGATCGAATCACCAACTCCTCAACCACAACCACCATCATGGAGTCATGAACAAGCGCCCTCCGCAACCAACACCGCTCACAACTCGTGGCACAAACACCGCCACACCAACCCAAAACCAACACCGATAACCTTAACAACCGGCTCCGTTGCCACCATGCTCGAACCGAACCTCACCAACGTCACCACCGTGACTCACACCCTCTGATCCTCACACTAAAACATCATGAACCACATGATAAAACAAAGAAAGAGCAGAACCTTACCCTTTCTAACGGTGATAACAAAGGTGTGAGAGAGAGTTTCGAAGCTTCACCGACACGGCAATCCTGCTTCCTTCTCCTCTCAACACTCACGCCCAACACACACACAGCCACCAAGCTCTCCTTCTTTGACTCTCCCACTCCCAAACACACAGCCACCAAGCTCTCCTTCTTTGGCTCTTCTACGCCCACACCCTCACACAAGAGCCTCCTCTCCTTTGTCTCCACACAAAACTCCACACAAAACTCTACAAACTCTCTTCCTCTTCTCTCTCTCTCAAACTCTCCTTCTCTTCTTTTGCAGGTGAAGTGTCGGCAGCTGAAGGAGGAAGGAAAAGGAGTTGCTGACTTGTGGAGAAAGTGGAGAAGAAAAAGGAATTCATAGGCTAGCTTGTAGGGTGGGGGGTAACTCTAGGGAAAATAGGTGCATAGGTGGGGAAAAAGAATGGAGGCTGCGGTGGAAATGAAGGTGGAATTGGTTGGTGCAACTGATTAAATTCAGTCTAAAACTTAATTAGAGTCTAGTTCCTGAACTTCCCAAAAGTTCACAAAGTGACCCTAAACTTCTCAATTGATCCCGCACACCCCTACGAGGAAAAATGCGGCGTAATTTCCCAATTACTCCAAAAATTCCCGGAAATATTTTCCAGAGATTCTTCGCATAATCCCGGGTGTAACTCCAAAATTTCTCTTTTCCGGAACACGGGCGTTAATTTAGGAGTTGGGTCCCTGAATTCCTGAAAAATTCACAAACTGACCCCGAACTCCTAAATTAACTCCGAACACCCCCTTACGGGAAAAATGCGTGTAACTTCCAAATTACCTCAGAAATTCCCGGAATTAATTTCCCAGAAAAATCTACGCATAAATCCCAGTTTTAATTTCCGAAAACTCATTTTCGGAACACGGGTGTTACAGTAATAGTGTGTATCGACTAGCGGACCTAGAAGGCACCGTGGTTCCAAGACCTTAGAATATTTTAAATTTAAAAAAATTCTATGTTTAAATTATGTTTGCTTTCTGTATTACGAACTACCGCTTGGCTTGATCCTGGTCCGGGTACGTACGCAGGTCAATCGACACTGATGATGTGTGTCGGTCGACACTGGCGGCTCCTCCGCGAATTTTTCATCGATATCCTCTAAGTCCACAATCTCTTCACCCTTCTGAGATCTTGCCAATACAGGATTCAACTCTTTACCACTTCTAAACCTGATAGCATTGCAAGGATACTTGGGGGTTGTTATTAGTTCTTCCTGGAAGAACTTCATCAGGCCGTTTTACAGACCCAATAGTCTGTGCAACCTGGAGATCGAGCTTCTTCATGTGAATGTTCAAAGCATCGATTTTACCGTTCAGATTGGTATACAGCGAGTCAATCTTCCCATTAACATCAACCGTAATCTTTTGCTGACCTTCCAAAATCTGATCCAGGATAGACTTCATCTCGTTCTGCTCAGGGGTAGCGGGAGGTTGCTGATAATAGGAGGATGATCCATAGTTCCTATTGAAGTCATTGTTGCTCTGGAAGGGCTTCTGATACTGGTTCTTAGGGATATAACCAGAAGAGTTTTGATTACCGGTGAAGGTACTCCGCTGATTGTTTCCATTGTAACCACCTCTGTTCTGCTGATTGCCATAACTCTAACACTGAAATCCAGTGCCACCAATGTAGTTGCAATCCTTTTGCTCATACACCTGCTCGGGCTGAAATGTCTCTACCTCTGCAGCAAGTGAACTGACTTCTTACTCGTCAGGATATTGTGAACTGAATCCGACTTTGTCTTCAACTCAGCAATCTGCTTCCCATCTATGCTTCCAGCCTGTTTCTGACATTCATAGTCAGCATTCTTGGTACTATTGCTAGACGCCAAGTTCTCAATGAACTCATAAGCTTCCTTTGGAGATCTAGTGTTGAAGTTCCCATTGCTCGCTGAATCTAGAGCCATCTGGTACCTCCAATCAACTCTTCTGAATAAAATACCCAACAACTGAACCTGGGAGAAACCATGATGCGAACAATCTCTCTTATAAGCTCTGAAACGAACCAATGCCGCCTTGAATGCCTCAGTAGGACTCTGCGTAAACTGATAGATGTTGTTTCGCATATCCTCAGAACGTACATCATCATAGAAATTCTTGAAGAAAGCCTTCTTCGTCTCTTCCCAACTAGTCAGAGATCCCGTCGGTATTTGCTTCAACCAGTAAGCTGCTTCACTAATAAGAGAGTGTGGGAAGAGCTTACAGAAACGATAGTCATAGCTACTCCATTGATCTTCATGCTTGTTACCAAATCCCCGAACCTCTCAATATGGTCCATAAGGTGCTCATGTGACAAACCGGGAAAGGATGCTGTCCCACTAAGGAGTAATAGGATGGCTTCAGCTCGAATTCGTTCCTCTCAATGGTTGGGAGACGAATCACAGACCTGTTAGCATAGAACTCATCAGGCCTATTCTAATCTCCTAGTGTCCTTCCTCTCTCAGCTTGCCCTTGCCTCTGTACGACAGCAGCTTCACCTGCATCTGCTGCTGGTTGGTGTTAAGCGACACCAGGGGGTGGGTGTCGATCGCCACCATCGTCCTGGACAATCACGTTGCCCTCTGCATCAAGGTTTTGTCCTTGCTTGTTGCAAATATGAGCATCCAACTTCCATGTAATCGACGTAGAGAAAGGTAAGTTTTCCCAACTCATATTTGGTGGGGCTTTCCTTGAAACAACAGATGCTTTGATAGATTGGCCGAACAAAAGGATTTCCTTTGCCAACATCAACGAGAACGTCTTCTACGAAGCCATTCCATACGTTCCTAGATCATACCATGTGCGAGAAAGGGACAATTTCGGGGAACCACAAGGCCCGAATGGAGACGCTTCCAAGAGGCTTTATTTAAGGACAAGTGACTAGTCTCATTTTGCCTAAAAGGGCACCACCATCGAGCCAACGACGTTAAACAAGTGCGCTTAGTGGAAGGCAACTTACTTGTAAGTTTTTCTTTTTTCATTTTTTCGTTTAGTTTTAGCTTTACTTTGCTTTTGCCGTCTTTGTTTTTGTTTTTGCATGTCAGGTTTTATAAAAAGAAGAAAAGAAAATAGAAAAGAAGAAAATATAAAAGAACAAAAAGACAGAAAGGAGAAGGGTGCAAGGTTCGTTTTGGTGGCAAACACATCATATAGCAGAAGGTGACGGATTGGCCGCGACCCATGACCACTGCCGAAAGTCCCCACCAAGCCGAGCCGAGCATCCAGGCCGGTCACAAGGAGTGTGACCAGTCGTAAGAAGAAGAGCCAGACCGATCACAACGCCCCTGACCGGTGGCGTGAAGAAGGGCTAAACCGGTCACATCACCCATGACTGGTGGCGCCAAGAAGAATGGGACAGGTCATGATCACCGTGACCGGTGCCTAGCTTGTTCTCGTTCTATGGCCTTGCCAAAGAACCGGGCACCGAGCTTCCCATTCCAAAGACCTCCGAATGTGTCGAACCGAGCCATGTACCAGAAGCCCCTTCACCGCATCGTGTGCTGATACGTGTGATTTATGCTTTAATCTTTTACCTCAAAAGAAACACACGACTACTGCAAGTGCACAGTTAAACATATGTAGTATTTAAGGATCGACCCCACAGAGAGTACTAGCTAACACATAATGAATGCAATGAAATAGTTCTGGCTAAGACAATGATATGAAAGGGGTTTTGTTTTGGGTTTTCTGATGCCTAAATGAATGAAACAAGAAAATAAATAAATCGGTTGTAAAGTAATATGAGGAAACGTTGGGCTTCTATGGTTATCTCGGGCTCTTCATGGTTCTAAACTAATGAGATGCAAGATGACATGCTATAGCTAATGACTTTAGTCTAGGTTCTTAACTACAAACACGAATGAACAATCATCCTATGGGTAATAGAGTGAATATCTAAGATCCCCGTACTCCGTTACTCAACTCACACAGGCAACGGCGCACGGTTCAAAGCATTAATAACGAGTTTGATAAGTTCACAAAGCTCCATGACGCAACTTCAGCAGGCCATGGCGCGAGGCTTCAGTAACACTTTGTCCGAGAGCTAGGTTTACACGGATAATGCTTATATTCTCTAAGTTCAGCGCTTGATGATCAGTTCAAGCAACATGCATTAAGATAGAGATGTCCTAAGAGATACCTAATATGCGACTAAGGTTCGGACCTAACAACCTAAATGAATCTAACCATGAATTCCCCTTGAATCACCCCATGAAACCCAACAAAGAGATCTACTCGCTCATGATGCAAAGAAACACAATAGATATCATAATAAACAAAATCATAAACGATTCAAATATATCAAAGGGGCTCAAAGGAAACTTCTTTATAGATGTCACAAGAGAGAACTTGTCTCCCAACAAAGAAATCAGAAGATGTAGAAAGAGATAAAGGATAAGAGAGGTGATGGAACTTCAATAGAGGAGCACTAGAACAAATATGAGCATTTATAGCACACGAATACTGTCATCATAGGGGTATGATAGCATTTTCATAAACGCTATTTCTGCCGCAGTTATAATAGGGTCACCCTTTACGATAGCATTTTTTTGAGTGCTATTATATGTTGTTCTATCATAGCGTTAGTTAAATGTTGTGATATATGTTTTCATAGCTCAAAGAAATTGCTGTAAAATTGTATGTTATAGCTCGTTTAAATTGATGTCGTATATTAAACTCATTTATATTGCTGTAATGCATTATGACATAGCTCATTGAAATTGTTGAAATATATTTTCTATGATATACTGTTTTGTGTATAATTTAAAAATATTTAATTTATATATAATTTTAAAATATTCAATTTATATATAATTTACAAAATATCCAATTTATTAAACAAATTTTCAAGTTTTAACTAATTAACATTACAACAACGAGTGACACAAGTCAAATGAGCTCACATCTTCCTTCTAACATCGATCCGCTTGTCCTCATTATCGTCTAATCAATTCTCTGCTTCAACGAGCTCAATCATTTGAATTTTTGGAAGAGTAATTATGAAACACTCTTCAAATAACAATCAGTTTCAAGGAAACACAGAACAAGTTTATACAAGGCAGATGAGTTCTATATGAGAAAGCACTGATGGAGTAAGAGAATCACAGTCCGAATTAAATTCCTACTAACTACATGGTTTAAAATTACTAACATATGATATCTGAGTTTAGTTGAAGCTTAAATCAGAAGTTTATATATAACCAAAAGTGAACAATCAGTAATGGAGAAACGAATCAAAACAGAAGATAACACATGGTCCAAAGTCCAAACAAAATGAGAGTAAGAGAGATAAAAAGAAGTGCGAAGAGAGTCCTCACCAGTGAAACTGAGAATACATGAACAAAGTGTTGTGTAGAATATCTGGTTATGTATTTCCATATTATAACCTTTAAAGAGCTTGTCTTGGAATGTGCTTGTGAAGCCATCAAACCTGTTAGCCAGATACCAATACCCGATTATAGATATACAAAAAGAGTATTGAGGTTTCAGTTTCAAAAACTAAACAACAATGAAACAAGTAAAACATATATGTACCCAAGACAACCAACCATAAGGGAATAAACACATAGCACCCAAGAGTCACAAGGAAAGCCACTATGTACCTTTTCTGCATAATGAGAGTTCCCCAAACCTGTAACAAGTAACAACCACATAGATTATATTAGTGATGATATTAAACTCACATGTATACAAAGTTGTCAACTTTACATAAAACAACTTAATAACTTACTATTACAGGTATCATTTTGGCACATTTAGCCAAAGTTTTAACTGGGAGACTTACATACTTGAGAGCCTAGAGAGCATCACAGATTGTCAAACAACAATTAGAAGACTGAGGTTGCTTAATAAACTATAACGAAAGTGAAATACTTTGGCTTACCTTATACTGCAAAAACTCTTAAATGAATAATAAACAGTGAAGAGATATCAATCAACACCACATACACGAAATTAAGCTAAGAAACAATGAATCTTAAAACAGTTATAAAACTGATCAGAGATAAAAAGGAAAAAGAGAGAGAGAGTAATGGTTCGATGAATCCTGAGTAGTATTTGGTTGGGAGATAATTATTAAACGAAATCAAATAAGGAGCAGAGGAGAGAAGTGTACCTTAGAGAGTATGATCTAAAATAGTAGAACACATATACGGAGTGAAGAAGAGTGAACACAATTCAGTAATCAAACTCAGAACGGTCAATGACTGAAACAAAATCAAACAATCTGCAATAAGCTCGTAAAAAGGAAACCCAGATATTGAAAGCAAAATAACTCTTGTTTATATTTTCAAAATGAAAACTGAAATTTGCTCAGATTAACCTTAATCTTCAAATTAATTGCCACACTAACCTACTCAAAATCATCTTACTAGAGTAACCTTAATTTTTTGTCAAAAGACCAATTAACCAGGGTTAGATATAATATTAACAGAATTGCCATTAATTTTATATATTTTCGAAATTAATTTCAAAATTGGAAAAAAAACTAATAAAACGTAAAAAAAAAAAAAATGCTTCAGGATTAATTTACCCCACCCCAAATTACCCCAAATCGTGAACAACCCAACCATTACCCTAATCAGCCGCACTCATCTTCTTTCGTCCCTTCCATCGCCGTTAGTTTGCTCAGCTTGCCGGGAGATCAATTCGCCGGCGCCTTCGCCTCTCCTCTCTTCGCCGTCGCCTTGAGCTCTCTTCGCCGTTGCCTCTCTTTCGCGTGGCCTCCCTGCGCCGTGCCCTCTCCTCTCTTCATCGTCGCCTTGAGTAACTTTGCTGTCGCCGTGCTCTCTTCTTGCCGTCGCGACTGTCACCGCCGCTTATCATTCATACTCTCGCCGATCTCTGCCCACAAAACCCAATTTCCACCGCCGCGAAACCTCTTCTTCTCCATATCGCAAAACCCTAACCCCCATTCTCGAACTGTGGCTGGGTTGCGTCGCTGGGGCCTCTCCTCTTCTATCCTCGTAACTAGTGGCCTAACTACCGCAGATATATATATAGTTATCGCAGAGTTTTTGTCTCATTACCGTAGATTTATTTTCACATTTCCGTACTATACATTATTTAAGTCAATTAAACTATATATTATACACTAAATTCAACAGTAAATATAGCATAACACCCCAAATATAACCAAATCCTTCAAATAAAGTTTTCACAATACCAACTAAAAAAAAAATCATCCAATCTAAATGAAATAAACTCGTACACAAGAAAATCAAGAAATGGTTCACGTCGTGCATGTTTTACGGTTATGACCAGCTAAGTTACAATTTCCACAAGTGTGTTGCTTTCTTGGTCTTTTCTTCTCCATAGCAACTTCTAAAGTAGATTTAATCCTCGAGTTTTTTGGTCTACCTGGTTATTGTCGTATCAACGGGGGATCAACGACTTGAGTTGCGACGGTTTCAGGTATAGATATGGTGAAATCCCTTGGGAAGATGGGTTTTGAGTAGGAGTTGTACAAGAAATTCTTGTGATAATAACGATGACACATAGAAATTGGTGAAATTTTCCTCTTATCACAAGCTGCAATTACGTGCGCACAAGGTATTTTCTCCAAGTCAAACCGACGACAAGTACATTTCTTCTCTCTCAAATTAACGACATGTACAGATGCTCCGCTAGTCACTTGCACCTGATCAGCATCTATATCTTGTACAGTAACAAGTTTTGCATAATCTACTCGGCTCTGCAAAACAATAATATGATTAGTTTTGCATATAGAAACTAATATTATTTTGTAGTTAGCTGCTACTATAACACAAGTGTTTGTTTACCTCTAGGATCTTCTCCACACCACGGGTAAGAGATGTTTTCATTTTTAATGCATCATTTCTTCGATCTGAAAACCATCTTGTCATCATGGACCTCACTGCATCTAAGAGTTGTACAATAGGCAAACTCCTAGAATGAGATAGAACATTATTAATAGACTCAGCAATGTTGCTGGTAGTAATGTTATACCTATCACCAGGGAAATGCACTCTTGTCCACAGTCTTAAATCAGCTCTTTGAAGATAATCATGAAGTTCAGGATTCAAATCTTCATTTTTTTCAAATGCTGTTTCAAAATCAACAAGTGTAAATGCATTGGCCGCCTTCTTCACCAACCCAAAGGCTTCTCGACCTTTAAATCTCACCAGAATATTTTTGTAAAGATGGTACGTGCATATTCCCCGCCTAGACTTTGGATAGATGGTCCGAATTGCTTTCCCTATAGATATCGTGTCTATCAGAGACAATTGCAAGCTTTTTATCATCTGGGATAACATAACTTAGTTGCTTGAAAAACCATTCCCATGATTCATCATTCTCAGTATCAACCACGGCAAAAGCTATAGGGAATATCTGAAAATTACCATCTTGAGCCACCGCGGTAAGAAGTGTACCTTTGTATTTTCCTTGTAAGAAAGTACCATCAACGACCACTACTTTCCTCATGAATAAAAATCCGCTAATACTTGCACCAAAAGCTAAAAACAAATACTTGAACCTTTGAGTCTCATCAACTTCAAGTCACGTTAGTGTCCCGGGATTTGCTCTTCGTATCATGTATAAATAAGCGGGCAGCTGTTCATATCCACTCTCTGGAGTACCGCTAACCAATTGTCGTGCATATCGTAGTGTTCGGTAACCCTTCCAATAATCCATCTACCAAAGAAAAGAAATGGTGAAACATTGAATATAAATGACTATTTCAATATGCAATCAAAACTAAATACCAGGAGTAGTCACTACCTTGATCTGAAAGCGTTTAGTGAGTGCCTCGGCAACATGCATAGGCCTGATCGTAGGTCCGACTCCGCCAACCAAATCCTTGTATAACATTGCAAGTATATCAGGAGTTGCTTGTCTTGCTGATGCAGACCGCTCAGTAACGGAACATGTGTGTTCAGCAACATACACACGGACATGAAATTGGAATTCAGATTTCAACTTTGGTGCTGCTCGAACCCTCCAGGTACATCCTTTCACCCAACACTTTACAGTCAATAGGTCTGGTGTAGATTTATCTACTCGAAAATTAAATTTCTGTACCACTGTTAAGATCTTCAATCTTGTCTCCAACTGCTCTTTGGTTGCAAAACATTGCCCAACAGCTATATTCACGGAAGCCATCTCTAAGTTGACAAAATCAGGAAAATCATTAGGTTGATTTAAGAAAATAGTTGAATTGCTTTTCTTCGTAGGTGAATTGGCGTGATCTTCGTTGACCTTAGGTGGCGTCCCATACTTGCTAAAATTTTCATCGTCTGAGTCAGTCCCGTCGGAATCATCACAATAATCAAATCTGGTTTCATCGTCCTCTTCTTCATTCTCAGAATTGTCACCAACATTGTTGTCATCATCGTTGTTGTTGACTTCACCCCTTGGGCGTTTTCTATCTGTTTTAGAGGACAGAAAATCACCATCATCACCCTCTTCTGTTTCAACCAAATGTTTCTCCTTCACTTCTACACAAAGTCTAATAGTTTCTGATTGTGACTGACCCAAAAAACCATGAAATTGTCTACAATTACCAATAATGACAGGAGGTGTATCTGGTGGTAATTTCTGTAATACCTTATTTAGAAACATATAACTCAACTCAACCGTGCAGACTCTCTTATCCAGCCCATAATCCTCATACACCATTTCAATAAAATCACCATAAGTGGTTTTTGAATTTGCTTGTAGAATTCGACAACCACTTTTGCTATCAACAACAAACAGCCATCTATTATTTGAAAAAATCCATTGTCCAGATACAAGGATGACAATGAAGGACCAATCGATTTACTAGAAAGAAAAATTGTGAAAAGGATGAAATATATGATTATCAAATAGAGAAAGGATATGATGGAATATCATGACATGGAAAGAATAGCTTGTGGATGAAGGTGAAAAAGTGAATGAATGATTGTGGAAGAAGAAGAAGGAGGCATAGAAAACCCTAAGGTTGGCGTCGATGGAAGTTACAGTTTTTAAAAAAATTTCCATTTTTTCGTGTTTAATTAATTAATTAAAAAATCTGCGATGACAATTAAACAAATTTATGATAAAAATTCTTCGGAGACATAGCTACAATAACTCTACCAAAATAAATCTGCAGTCACTAAAAGGTTAGTCTAGTGAAGATTTGTATATGTTTTGCATGCAATTACAAGTCTATACGAGAACAATAATTCTACGATAACTAAAGAAAAATCTGCGGTGAAGCGGAGGTTACTCTAGCAATTAAACTTTGATCAGAAAATCTACGGCCATTATCATTTAAAACAAAACTCTGCAACAACTAAAACAGAAAATCTACGATAAAAAAATAAATCTACACAAAAAATCTGCCACTAAAAATAAAATCTACAATAAAAAATTGGACAATTTGTAGGTCAGGAAAACTCTGCGGCCTCTATCACGATTTTGAAAAATAAATCGTAGATTTATGTCGCAGATTTATAAGTCTCAGATAATTGTTGGACGGATTTTAAAAAAAAAACGAAAAAAAACTGATGTGGCATTTATTAATAATGGCATTCCTGTAATTACTTTTTTCTATAAGGGCATTATGGTTATAAAAAAAAACAGATCTAACCCTTATTTTTCCTAAGTCAAATTAGCAATTAGGTTTACTCTACTCATTTTCCCAAATGAAAAACAAAAAGAAAGGATGAGAGAAATATCGAAATTACCACACTCAGGACAACAAAAGTATTTTTTGTCTCTAAAAACAAGTCATGTCTCTTTAACATATAAATATCTTTAGTCACATACTATTATTTTTCTGAATTCGACACTTGCAACAACGAAGAGTACGATTCCAGCTGCAAGATCCATTGATTCGCATAAGAAAACCTTTTTATTAATTGATTAAATCACATCATTAATCAGCTAATTACGGATAGTTCTGACTATGATTTGCCACGTATAATCTCCGATTTACCTGTCTTCGCCACCGTGTCAGCCAGTTCACCAAGAGCTGACATCGTTCTAAGCCGTCAATTGCATCTGACGAGGGCTTAATCCAACAGTCCACAGTGACAGAACTCGACACAGTGAAGAAGCCTCCATTTGTCGCCATTATGACTCAGAAATCGAATTTCTGTAGAAGATATAAAACGACCCGTTTAAAAGATGAGGAAGAATGACGGTGATGGTGACAGCAAGAGGCAATGGTGAAGAATTGAATTCGTGGAGTATTTGTTGACTGTGAATACTGAATTGATGTTGGAAGAGACGCGACGAACTCTAGAGAAGAGAGCAGATTCAAGGAGATGATTGAAGATTCTCCATAGATTGAAGATTGAAAAGGGAGATTAAAGGGTTAGATAAGAGACCAATTTTTTTTTTAAAGAGGAAAATGTCTTATCTGCGTATGTGAATGATTTGGTTGACTCTTATTTTCGTAAGTGAAAATTTGGCCAAGTGTAGGCGGAATAAGTTATTTTAGCTTTCTCCTTAATGATACTAGAACAGTAACCTGCGCGTTGCGCGGGATTCTAATATTAAAATATTATAAAAAATTTAAATTATTTATAAATATAAATAAATCATTAATTATAAATATAATTATCAAGTCAATTCATTATTTTCCACAAAACTTAGCATACCTTAAAGTTAAAACCATTCGATTCAAAAATATCTTCAACTATATTATTTTTTACTACAACTTAGACAAAACCACATTTCCACTCATGATAAAAGACAAAGATTATGTATCACCCCTAATTGGATGGTTTATTGTATAACATTTGAGTTTGTATTTATCGATTCTGTATTTTTAATATTTAGTGTAAAATTTTGGAATATTTTACTTAAAATATGAAAACTATAACACTTTCGAATTTTTAAAAAAGTTTAGATATTTTCAAAAAATCTAACTGTAATTTTTATGTTTATATACTGTATTCCAAAAAATATTGGAGTATATTCTTTGGAGAAAGTTAACTATGATTGCTCTATAGCTTTTTCACACTTAATTGGTTAAATCATTTCAACACTTTGATTACTAACATTATCTTTAAGTTTTTTAATTCTTACCCCTTTTTAATTGTTTTTTTTTAATAAATATTTTTAAATTTATTTAATAAATATAAATAAACATGTACTAAGTGAATATTATAAATTATCTTTTAATTCAAAAAAAAACGTTGCTTACATATATTATCAGTATATTAAATTTGTGTTATTATTGTTTTACTTTACATTATATATTGAATTATTTAATTATAGTGGTTGTGGCTATCTATAATTTTCATTATTTGATCTTTCATTTCTTTATATTGTAATATCGTTTATATGAATTTTAAATTATTTTATTTTATTTTGGTGTTCATCCCCCCACCATTATATTATGTTAATAAAAATATAAAAAATATAGTTACAAAGTGTTTTTTTTTAATAATCACTTTAATACTTTTTTTTTGTTTTTACCTTTACAAAGTGATCTTTTTTACAAAGTGTTTTTACAATGTAATTAATTCTTAATAAAATAAAAAAAAATTATTTGATGACATGTTTTATTTGTATTGGATGACTAAGATGATGATGTGGATACCCTAGATGGAGAGAGAACTCTCCCATTATATATATGATTATATTTTAGTATTTTTAAAATGCTATTAAACTCTTTGCATTTTTCAAATTCTATTTTATAATAACAAAAATCAGAAACTCATCTTTAATAGCAGTTGTGAAAATCGTCATATCCTAATATGTTATCAATGCCCATTTTTGTTGTAGTAGGCTCGGCTTCAAGGACTTGAAGGCGACGAAAGGGGCTCCTGGAGGAGGCAGCTTTTGTCTCTGGAAGCTTGAAGTCAGTTCTCTTGATTATGTTTAGGGTTCCACCTGCGAACATTAGGTTTAGGAGGAGTATTTATAGAATTTTGGGCTTAGAAAACCGGATTAGGGCTTTCGGGACAAAACTACGTAGTTTCATTAAGTGCCAAAGTCGTGACATCCAAGACCGGTCACGACCCCTTGTGACCGGTCGTGCCAGAAGGGGAGGCACCGGTCATGGCCATGTGTGACCGGTCGCGTCGAGAGAGCTTAGACCGGCTCCTTGTAACCGGTCTCGACAGGGCTTCACTCATCGAGACATATCTCTCAAACGGCTGAAGGGATTCCTTTGATTCTTGTTTGAGGTGAATCTTGACACTTCTGGCTTCTCATAGACACCAAGAACTTCCAAATTTAGTATAGGGAAGTCCCTCTAAAGATGTTGTACTTCTGGTGGTTTGCAATGGTCCAAAAACGGGATTTGCTTCGCCTTTTTGTCCACTTTTCTCAAAAACTCATAGATAGCTCATGGAGGCTTAAATGGTGGGAAATGCCTTCAAGTATCCATAATCACTTGCTTTCTCCTTTAGAAACCTAATAAAAACATAGGAAAAATGGGCCAAAATACGATGT
The DNA here is from genome assembly GCA_963667165.1 of Barbarea vulgaris. Taxonomy (NCBI): domain Eukaryota; kingdom Viridiplantae; phylum Streptophyta; class Magnoliopsida; order Brassicales; family Brassicaceae; genus Barbarea; species Barbarea vulgaris. Next base: position 8,179,507 of record OY763888.1, on the reverse strand, counting down.
TATCAACTCCCCCAGACTTAAACTTTGCTTGTCCTCAAGCAAACAAGAAAGCTAAACTGGTGGAGAGGTTTTGAAAGTTTCGGAAACTCTCCCATGATCAGGGACCATGCTCCAAGGAATAATCTGCGACTCATAAATACAGAGACTCATGTCAGAACATTCTCACTATAGACTCACAACATTCACAACTCTTGTCCGTCCATCTAAAACCTACAAAAGAACTCTGCATTCACATGAGTTAACTCCCTACATTAATTAAGAGGTGCATGAGTTTTCTAATTAGAAAGCATCATTCCGGGTAGACGGCGCTTGGTATAAAAGGGGCTTTTTGGTGTTTAGGTGGTGGAGTTAAAGTGTTTAGGGATTTACCGGTTTATTCGAGAAGAGCAGCATATGTTGCGGAATCATCCGAGAGTATGAACAAGTTTATATCCACAGGTCCAACCTCTTGTTCTTGTAAGACATCACTCCTTCTTTTCTTTTAACTACCCTAGACTTAGACTTTTATGTGGGGTACTCTGTAACGGCTCCATCTCTTTGTAAAGTGGTCCATGTCTCCCTTAGGTTAACCTATGCTAGGAGACTTCATTTTTGAAACCGTTTCCTTTCCTTTCAAATTTTCTCTTGTTTTTTTGCAAACGGATTTCGGATTCATGAATTCCAAAGGATGCACAGGTTTACGCACTATATCCCTCGGGTCATTTATTCTTAATCCATCTCTTTTTGCGGATATAAGCTTCCGCAGAACTCCGAAGGATGCACAAGTTTACGCACTATATCCCTCGGTGACATCTACTTATATCCGTTTCTTTTCTCTTTTTTTTTTGTAGAAATGGGAAACGGTAATTATATACATATAAGCCTCATGAGCATGAAATAGGTACCTTTTTAATTGATTCCCAAGGTTAGAACAAACTCGAGACCAAGTTGCCAATTTCTTCTTCATAATTCTTTTTCTTCTGAACTGGTTAGAGGACTGTGTCGGTAATTTCTCTCTGACATTCCTGAGCATATCTGCCAAATGAGAAAAGAAAAAGAGAAGTGCATGAGGTATGAAAAGAGGTTATGGGTTTTAGGGTTGGAACCACTAAAAATGAGCGGCCATTCGGGATCAGCAGAGAGTGGTAAAAAGGGTTAAGAAGTCCTGAATGTGATGCTCGTTTCCCTGATCTAACACCTCTAATGAGAAAGAATTAAAGTCATCTTAAGGTTATAGTAAAATTGAGTTAACGTGAATTCCAACAAAATCTCCGTAAGAAGAAATTTCGAGGGAGTGATCCTGCGGTGAGGTTCTAGGTATTGTCCGTTCTTAGTAAATCATGCAAAACTTGTCACTTAGGAAATAACTCAAAACATAAATAAGGTCGGAATCATCATATAATAGGGTCCTCATTTCCAAAAAGTCTTGGCTCCATAAAACATGACTCGATAAAAACACATTAAAATGACTCAAGAAAGAAAAATACTTTAATAAAGGATAAACACCCCCTCCCCCAAGACTTAAATAACACTGTCCCCAGTATGAGTAAATCCAGAAACGGTGGAATAAAAATAAAAATGAAAATAAAGTTAAAGATAAAAATGCATAAATAATAAGATAGGACCGAGTAACTTTGACTTCTCAGGAGGTGCTTTAAACTCGGCGGGTGGCTAATCGCGGTAACTTGCTTGTCTCTGGAGCTGTTCAATGAGGTCCTTTTGGTAAGCTACTTACCTCTCAAGTTCCAGGCGCAAGGATCTCTCGTCATCAAATGAAGGTATGATCGCCTGGTTTGCTCGGGTGAAGGCCAAGGAATCCATCGCTTTCTTCTTGACGAATCTGCTCACGGTGTATGGTAGGTTGTTGCCAACGCGTAGGGATAGGAACTCATCGTTTCAAGGGTTCCATCGCTTGGCTCCATCTCTGAGCCGTGGAACTGTGGGGCAAGGAAGCATGATTGTACGTATAAGCCTAGGATAAGAGTGATACCTATAACCAAGTCGATCGGGGTTGATCGTTGCGCCTTCTATGATCTGCATCTTCCCAAGCCGCTTTAGGTCCAAGTAGTTCTCCTTGGAGATGAAAGGTCTTTCCGTGAGGTCTATGCCCGCGGCTTCGAGGATGGTTGTAATGACTCCCCCAAAACTCAAGGTTGCCTTAGCATTGGTACACGCGACCGCTTCGTGTTTCACCTTAACCAATCGCCTACAGAGGAGCACGACATAGTTGATTCTTCTCGGGAAATCAACAAAAGGCACTTTCAAGACAAGGAGCTCATCTCCAAGGATTGAGTTTTATGTGGTCCTTGAGAAGATGGTGTGGGCAAGAAGCTTGTGTGCGCATGGGATGGCCGGATGCGTGATGGTGGAGGACTTGGTTTGGCCGCTAGTGAATGGTCCTTGTCCAATCTCGTCCCATATGTCATGGAATCTTTCCGGGCCAAAGTCAATTGGGTATTGGTATTCGATACCCAATGCTTCGCCAATATTCGGGATGGAGATGGAATAGCTATCGCCATATATGGTGAAGTAGAGGACACCATCCCTAGCCGTAGATACATAGGAATGCGGGAAGGCTAGCGAGGACGTGGCTAGGAATAGGCGCGTCTCCTCTTCATAAATCTCTTGGCTCATGGACCCCATGAATGTGCGGAGTCATAAGGCGTCCAATAACCATTTGACGTCACCACTCAATCCAAGCGCATCCAAGGCGGTGTAGTCTACTCTCAAACTCGGTGTGAGTTTGAACTTATCAAGTTGTTCTTGGTAGTCAACGTCGTCACGCAATGATTGGCCAACGAACTTCATCGGGACATTGATGGTCCGAGGGTGCTATCGGCGTGGGCGGAGCGAGTGGCGTGTGAGCCTGCCTCGTAATGGAGACGGTACTAGGGACGTGAGTAGGAACTCATCGTCATCCTCACCATCGCTCCTTCCCTTGCGGTTCGGTGATGCGTGATCCGAGGCACTTGCCATTGCTTTCCCTTTTCCTTTGTTCCTAGTTCTCGGCTTGTCATGGATCCATTTTGTGCGTTGCTCCTATTCATCGCAACCAATGCGAGGTGTGTTTTGTTGTACGCGTTGAGAATCCATCGGCAATGCACCTATCATATAACAAAAGTTTTATCCAAGTTAGCAATTTGGCTCGTTAAAGAACCAACGGTAATTCATAACTCTCAAAGCTTCAGGACTGAGAAGCTAAAAAGAGATTTCAATTTCCGGATTCATAGTGATTCTCACCAAGGGTATACATCAATTCAGTTCCTCATTATTATACATAGAGCTAATATAATCAACTCTAGCAAATCGCATCATCAATTTAGCATCCAATTAGGTCACCAAATTTTAGCATAGCCAAAATCAGATTCCAATAGCTACAAGTCATCTAAATCCAAGGGTTACATCCCTAGAAGCATTTCTATAAATTCCCTTCCTAATTTTACTAACAAATGCTAATGAATCAAGAGGAACTAAGGATACCTTCTCTTTAAGAGCAAAGAGGAATTTAGAAATTGAGACACATACCTTGGGATTTTGTAGTAAAGAAATGGAGATTTGGATTCTCCTAGTGATAGTGGTTATGATGAACTAATCAATTAAATAAAGCCCCAAATTTGAAAAATTTGGATTCTATGTGTTCTTATCTCTCAAGAGAGTGGAAAAGATGATAAACGCTCCTTTGAATCTTTGGAATCCTATTTTAAAATCCAAAAATGTTTATAACTTAAAGAGAGGCTTTAATTTGGGAAGGAACTGACCTATAGGGCCCAGTGGGTTTTGGAAATTATCCAAAAGAAGACTTACAAGAGGTTTCTGGTCGGACAAGGTACCGTCAAGTAGACAACAGGAATGGCCGGTTCTTGTTGCTGACAGTTCGAGTCATTGGGTAGAAACCATCTTTGAGGCTTGGCGTCGAGTCGCTAGGACTCTCGGCAAAGAAATGCTCCACCGGTCACGAGGGGTCGTGACCGTCATGGGTATCTTGGGGGCACCGGTCACGAGGGGTCGTGACCGGTCATGGCTTTCCACGAGGCACCAGTCACAAGGGGTCATGACCTGTCATGGTTCCTTCGCGAGCTTCGTACTTGCCGTAGCTCGTACTTGATTCCCTCCTTCATTTTTCTCATTGCTCGGCCAGTCCCGGAGGTTAGGCAGCACGTAGCACTCGGCTGCAGGCGTTCACACTCTTGGCATTCGCAGGACGAGGTACGTGGCTTGGCTCGGTATGCTCGGCCATTGCTCGGTCTCAGCGGGATGCATGCGGACGCGGTACATGGGACAGTGCACAGGGCACTCGGCTGTCTCGGCAGGACACGGTACGTGGTACGCAGAACGGGGGGATCGGCTGTCTTGGCAGGATGCGGTACATGGTACGCTGTACGGGGCGCTCGGCTGTCTAGGCCAAATCTCAAGGTAAGGTAACTCTCGATAGGACGCGACCAAGACTAGGATGAGGCAGCTCTCGGCACCAGTCACGAGGGGTCGTGACCGGTCCTATCCTTCTTCAAGCGACCGATCACGAGGGGTCGTGACCAGTCTCGCCTTTCTTGATGCCACCGGTCACAAAGGGCTGTGACCGGTCTGGCTCTTCTTCTCTCGACCGGTCACGCATACCGTGACCTGGTCTGGAAGCTCGGCTTAGCTTTGTGGGGACTCTCAGCAGAGGTCACAGGACGCGACCAGTCTGTTGCCTTCTGCATAGGACAATGTTATGCTTTTGCCACCAAAACAAGCTTCGCATCCTCTCCTTTCCGTCTTTTTGTTCTTTTCTGTTTTGTTATGTTCTATTTTCTTTTCTCATTTTATAAAACCTGAAATACAAAAGCAAAAAAAAACAACAAAAGCAAAGTAAAGCTAAAACTAAAACAAAGATGAAAAAGAAAACTTACAAGTGGGTTGCCTCCCATTAAGCGCACTTGTTTAACATCGTTGGCTCGATGGTTGTGCCTTTTAGACTTGAGAAGAAGAAGTAGCCTCGGAATTCATCGTTCCATTGGCTCCTTTAACATCTTCATAGTTGGCTCCCACTTCAATGACAAGTTGTCCTTTTGCTACGGTTTCGAATACTTTAGCTGTAAGTTGGACTTCCTTGGTGTGCCTTATCATCTCCTGGAATTGTTCCTTGCTTTCTTTGCTTAGCTCGGGAGGAACTATGATTTTGATCTTGGAGATTTGAGGTTGCTCGGGTGGCTTGGAATGTAACTTATTGCTCTTCCTACGAGTTCCTTGGGGTCCCATCTTGGTTCTTCCGACCTAGGGGTTCGGAGAATCGATGCTGGAGGAGCTAGGAAATTGAGACGTAGCCATGGGAAACGTCGGATGGGAGGTTTTCTTACTGTTGTTTGCAAAGACTGTCCTCTTGTGGTTATGGTCTATGATGGCACCAACTGCAGCGAGAAATGGTCTTCCCAAAATCAGAGGTCTCTCGGTCCTTTCATCCATCTCAAGGATGTGAAAGTCCATGGGAACTATACAGTCTATGACGACTACTTGTAAGACCGTCTGGGATTTTCTGAGATGAGTCTCCGAATACTAAGCTTAGGTTGGACGGGGATATGTCTCGTAATTCAAGCTTTTCTGCAATATTCCTAGACATAACATTAACATTAGCACCAGATTCACAAAGAGAGTTAGAGAATTTGTTGCCTGTAATTGAGCTGGAGCAGACAAAATGCCATGGGTCTTCTACTTTGGTAGTCTCTGTAGGGGGTAGGGTTTCAGCTCATGCTCTCTTTTTATGCTGGTAGTGCGGAGCTCGTCTTTACTGGAGGAAAAGAGAGGTACCAATGCTCCGGCTTCACAGTTTGTGGAAGCTGTCACGGTGGAGATAGCATTGCAATACGCCTTTGGGTTCTCCTCAAACTTCTCGGGAAGTACTCCGGTTTTGTCTACCTGTGGCGTTTACGGTTTGAGCGACTTGAATGTCTAGTTTCTTGACATGGGAGGAGAGACTCTCAAATTTCCCATTTAGATCACTATGGAAATTTTCAATCTTTGCTTGGGTGTCTCTAGATTCCTTTTGGTGTGAAGTAAGCAGTTGTTGGATCATCGGCTCAAGTCTATTGATCTGAGAACTAGGTGCTCAGACCGTAGCTTGGAAAGGCACCTTGTTGTTATTGAAAGGAGCTCTCCGCTGAAAACTGCTACTACCACCAAAGTTGTTGGCTTGGAACGGCTTGGCTTGTGGTGGATAAGTTTGATCCTGGGGATTTTCCACGGTCTGGTTCCTGTAAGAAAGGTTAGAAGTGTTCATAAAGTTGTTGTTAAAGTTGTTACCGTAACCTCGATTCTGGTAGTATCCTTAAGTTCCAACATAGTTTACTTCTTACTTTTGACAAGGTGAGTCATCAAACTCTTGGGATGGTTCCATGCATTCGTCTTCAATGGCTTCGCATATGTTATTTTGCTTCAGTCTTTTACCTCAAAGACCACACGACTACTACAAGTGCACAACAAACATATGTAATACTTAAAGATCGAATCCCACAGAGAGAGAGAAGTTGTATTGCAAACCTTATAGACCAAATTAAAGATAGAAATTAGATTAGGGTTTTGTTGATTGTAAGTCGCGGTAACAAGTATTGAAAGCAAGTAAATAAACGTATGTAAAACAATAAAGAGAAAGCATTCGGCATTCAAGGGATCGCAGGGGGTTAAGAGATCTATCTATTCAAGTGAAACCTAAGACAATGCATGTTTATTTCCAAGTTTCGGACATACGAACCACTAATGAATGATTACCCTAATGTCTTAGAGATAATCATCTAAAATCCCTATACTCCGTTACTCAACTCCCACAGGAAATGACGCATAGATCAAAGCATTATTAACGAGTTTGATTCTAGTCCATGAAGCCCTATAGGTAAGTGGTATGTGCTTCCTATAACAACATTCATCCTAGCTAGGTTTTAGCACTTAGGCAAGCGATTAGCAAAACCTAACTACCTATGATCAGAGCTAGCTCATGACGCTAACAGCATGCATTATAAACAAACTAAGATAGAAAGAACAGTATAAACGATCACACAAAGCTCGGATCTCGCCACCGAAACCTAAAGATCCATTGCCCCCTTTGATGTCCCCTTTAAACCCAACAAGTAAACTACTCAAGCATACTTAAGAGAATCATCAAAGCAAGGTTTAGACAATTCATAAGCATAAACTGAATAGATATAAGATTAAGGTTCAAAGATTACTTCTGTCAAAAGGGTTTACAAGATGCAAAAACTTATCCTTGAAACAAAGAATGAATAAGAGAAAGAGAGATGATGAACTTCAAGAACTTTGCAAGAGGTGAGGTGGCTGGAGGCTCTCCGAAATTCTCTTGCGGCTCCTTGGTTGTTCTCTAAAGTATTGTTGAAGTCCACACCCTTTAGGTTAGGTTAAGAGTGTATTTGTAGGCTTTGAAGTTGGTCTAGGGTTTCATTGGGCCGAGGAAGACATTTAAGGAAAGTTAGGCCGGCTACCTTCAGACCTGTCACAGCCTCTGGTGACCAGTTGTGCCAAGATGAGAGGCACCGGTCACGACCCCTCATGACCGGTCATGCCAACCCGAGCTTCACTCCTCGGAAAATTTATCCCAAATGGCTGAAGGTAATGTGTTGATTCTTTCTCGAGGTGAAACTTGACACTTCTGGCTTTCCATATAGACCAAGAACTCCAAAATTTAATATCGGGAAGTCCCTCAAAAGGTGCCATACATTTGGTGATCTGAAACTGTCTGAAAACGGGTTTTCCTCCTCCTTTGGTCCATTTTGCCTTGAAACCTCTAAAACCTTCTTAAACCTGAAATGGATGATAAATGGCTCTTTTTCCCAAGCATAACACCAATCCCTTCTCAAAATCATAGGAAAAATAGCTATAATAGGTAAAAATTACGATTTTACCAATTTCCCCAGACATAGACTTTGCTTGTCCTAAAGCAAACAAGAAAGTAAAGCTATGGAAAAGAGATTTTAAAAATCACGGGAACTCACTTATCTGTAGGATTCTCGTATTCGCACTCCTCGTCGCCTTGACTTTAGAACCTACTTTACGTACTCGTCCCATGAGAAGCTTCAACATCCTTCGTATGGTTCCTTTCCTCTCCCTTTTATCGCTTCCAAGAGATCGATCTTTCCCTACTTTTCTAGGGTATCATTTTATTTTTTCTATCGATCTCTTGCTCTTTTTCTTTGGACTTAGGCTTCTGTGAAGTTCCAAAGGATGCACGGGTTTACGCACTCTATCCCTCGGTCACATCCGCCTTTGTCCTTTTTCTTTTCTTTTTGTGGATACAAGTCTCCGCGAGGTTCCGAAAGATGCACGGATTTACGCACTATATCCCTCGGTCACATCAACTCGTATCCATTTTTCTTTCTTTTATTTTTCTTTTCTTTTCTTCTTTTTTTTTTCTCTTTTTTGTGTTTTAGAGTACTGAAGGGAAGAGAGAGGGGAATCATACTTTATGAAGTAGTGCAGTGTCTTATGTGGCTCAAAGAGGTCTCGTCCGATGTATATCCAACCCCTAAATGAGAAATTAGATGTCAGGTTAGGTTATAATTAGGGTTAGAGACAATGTTGGATCATCCTATTATTTAGTAGAAAAAGACTTTCGGAATGTTGACTAAGTTCATAGTCTTTCCAAATCGGTTCTGTAGTCAAGCATAATCAAGAGTCATAAATGTGTTAATCCAAATAAGGTCATTCGTTAGATAGGATCATGATTCCCTACTAGTTTTGACTCAATAAAAATGAAAGAAAAATTTGACTCGGTAAAAACGTTAATAAGATTGATGTAAAAATGTGAAAAAGGTCTCAAGTCAACGAAATAGAAAGTAGCATTAGTATAAGATGTAACATACCCCCCAGACTTAAATCACACTGTCCTCGGTGGAAAAAGAAAGAGATGAGGATGAAAAATCAATTTAAAAGGATTTAGAGTTTAAGAACAATGTCACCTTGATGGGATTAGGTTATCTTCCTTAGACTCAATCGAGAATTCAATTTTCGCCTTACAGGTCGATGGTGGTGATGGTGTGCTGACTAACCATTAATCCTTTGTGCTTGACATCGAGTGAACTCGGCTTAGTTCATCAAATTTTTGTTGTGAATCTCCATCTGCATCCTTCCTGAGACAAAACCTACACCATCAATAGTCTAAAGAAACAAAATAGGTAAAACATAAATAAGTTAGAATAGTGATAGAGTTGTCTCGTTGATGTCCATGTGGCCACGGTCGAGATCTTGGGCGTGGGGAACAAGCTGGTTGGAACTGAATTGTCGGAACTCTGGATGCTATCATTGGAACAAGTTGTGGGATGGGTGACATTTGTAAATCAGCCTAGGAAGTGATGGCTGTTCTGTGGATGCTTGGCCACACCAGTCACATGTGGCGTGACTGGTTCGGTTGCTTGTGGTCGCCACCAGTCTCGGGAAGCTTGGCCAGTGGTGGTTTAGCCCGTTCCTTTGTTGCGGCTTTTCATTCCTCCAATTGTTCACGATGTCCCTTTGCTGTTTCCTGGTCATTAGCTCGGTTGGCCTTGGCAGTTTGGCCGTTCTCGGCGTTTTGGCACATGGCAGTCGGTAGTCGGCTCTCAGTCTTTCAGTACTCGGTAGTCGGCTCTCTGCAACCCAGCGTCCAGTACAAGACTCTCGGCCTTTCGGACGCGGCATCGGACACACGGCATTCGGCATCCGGGTGCAGCATCGGACACTCGGCATTTGGCATTCGGGTGCAGCATCGGAAACTCGGCATTTGGCATCCAGCTCTCGGTGTTTGGCATGTCCATTACGGGATGAGGCTTGGCTTGACACACTCGGCATTCAGACACTTGGAACAGACGCTCTCGGCAGGATGCTCTCGACGTGAGGCCGGACACAGCAGGACTTGGCCAGACGCGGCTCGGATGCGGCCAGGGCGCCGCCGGGATGGTTGGTCGCAGCGCAGGTCTTGGCCAGGGCGCGGCCAAAACATGGTGGGATGCGGCTAGTATGTGGCCAGGATGTGGTACGTGGCAGCTCTCGGTACAATACAGGACGTGGTACGATGTGGTTTCGGAGGCGGCCTAGGCATTCCCGGTACAGGACGTGACAGAACGAGGTCGGATGAGGCTAAATCTTGGACGAGGCAGCCCTTGGCACGAGTAGGGCGCGGCCAATCTTGGACTATGCACCCTTCGGTACCGGTCATAGGCGGCCGTGGCCGGGATCATCCTTCTTCATGCGACCGGTCATGAGTAGTTGTGACCGGTCTTGTCCTTCTCGATGCCATGGGTCACGGGCTTTGTGACCGGTCTCGTCTCTCTTCTTTCAAACGGTCACACACCTTGTGACCGGTCTGGATGCATGATTCGGTTCGGTGGGGACTCTCGGCATCAGCTTCTTGTTGCGGCAAATCCTTCGCCTTCCGCATAGGGCTATTTGATGTGTTTGCCACCAAAACGAACTTTGCATCCTCTCCTTTCTGTCTTTTTGTTCTTTTCGATTTTCTTCTTTTCTATTTTATTTTCTTATTTTTATAAAACCTGAAATGTAAAAACAAATACCAAAGCCAAAGCAACAAAAGCAAATCTAAACTAAAACTAAAATAAAAAGGAAAAACTTACAAGTGGGTTGCCTCCCACTAAGTGCACTTGTTTAACGTCGTTGGCTCGACGGTGGTGCCCTTTTAGGCAGATTTGGATGAATCATTTATCCTTAGATAAACAAACTGGAATTCAGATTCCCTTTCCTCACTCCCTGCAGGGTTGCACGGACGGACGTGCGAGAGTAGGTCCTCTAGTTCCTCGTTTAAACTCCCCATTTGATTACACAGCTCATCATACTTTTCTGACGGAGTAGGTGAACCTTTTCTGCTTTGGTTCTCACAAGTTTCTTCTTGATACCCAGGTGTAAGCTTCAATGGTGCCTCCAAATCACTGACTCTCCATTCCAAACTAGTATGGCAACTACCAAGTCCCCAAACGCTTCCTTCGATTGCATCCATCCTTTCTTGGATTGTCTTCATGCTTAGCTTTTGGTTTTCTAAGCATTCCTTCATCAAATTCTCAACCCTCTCTTCTTGACTCATCAGCCTGGAATGAGCATCCATATAGTCTTGGAAGATTTGATGAGGGAGACGTACCGTAAACTGGTGTCTAGGGAACCAGTTCTGATCGTAAGCGGCTTGCCTAGGGTAAGGGGCTTGAAAGCGGGGTCGGAGATGGTGTGATGATGGTCTGCAGGGGCCATGACTTCTGTAAAGTGTTGGATGTGGTTGTCCAAAGTTGTTTTGGCGTGGAGTTCTCTCTTGGTTCCGAAATCACCAAATGTTGTTGTTTTCGGCCATGTCTTCGTACGTGACTCTAGTGGCCATGCAACAACGAACTTCCTCAAGGTGTTCTTCCTTTCTCCTCTCAGTAGATAGGGCATCAAACTCAGCATCTTCTCTAGTTAAGTCTTCGAAGTGGTCTTCAATAGCCTGTTCCTCATAGTAAGCCTTGTCGCTATCGGTCGGATTGATCCATGAGCCTTTCCGATGTCTCGGATTGATCAATGAGCTTTTCCTCATGTGCTCTATCCTTCTCCTCTTTCTCACAAGCTTCGTATGCATGATCATATTCCAATTTGAATACTCAATTGGATGGTCAAAACCTTGTTGCAAAGCTTCAATCTTCCATTCTAGATGCTCTCCACGGTATTGATCTTATATCCCGTGTTGGTGACGTCTAATTCAAGTTTTCTTACATCATGGTGTTGATCAAATAACTTGCTATTAAGCTCCTTAACTTGGTCTTCTACTCGTTTGATGTGGCAAGCGAGAGTGGATAGCTTCGAGCTGAAATCTGTCCCAAACCTTGAAAGTTTGTTGTCGACTTCTTCTCTCGTGACCAGTCGTGCAAATGAGGTTGAGACCGGTCATGGTCCCTTGTTACCGGTCGTGCCCAAGCTTCACTCCTCGGATGATTTCTCCCAAATGGCTGAAGGGAATATCTTAATTCTTTCTCGAGGTGAAATTTGACACTTCTGGCTTTCCATATACACCAATAACTCCAAAATTGAGTATCGGGAAGTCCCTCAAAAGGTGTCATACATTTGGTGATCTGAAACTGTCTAAAAACGGATTATCCTCCTCCTTTGGTCCATTTTTCCTTGAAACCTTTAAAACCTTCTTAGACCTGAAATGGATGATAAATGGCTCTTCTTCCCAAGCATTACACCAATCTCTTCTCAAAATCATAGGAAAACAATAGCTATAATAGGTAAAAATACGATGTTATCATTGGCCCATCATGTTCTTAAGCTCGGTTAGTTGTTTAGACTCGGACTCGTTAGAACGGTTAGTCCTATCAAAGTCAGTGCAAGAGTTGCTACTACTTGCTGAGAGTTTCTCAATGAGGGCTCATCCTTCTTGAAAGGTTTTGGTAGACAGTTGGACCTTGACTTCGTGCAAAAGTAGTTAAGGAAAGTTGCTTTGCATCCTTCCCAACTAGTGATCGATCCTGGTTGTAAGGACTTCAACCATGTATGAGCCTTGTCGGCTAGAGAGAAAGGAAAAAGCTTACGCTTCAAGTAATCATCTTGTACATCATTAGCTCGTGTTGTACTATAGATTTCTTCGAAGAGATAGATGGGGTCCATAGGGTGTTCTGTGGAGAGGTGATATATCATGAATTTTACCCGTTTTAAGCCATGATATAAGTGTTTTATTGAGTCTTAAATGTGTCTTTATCAAGTCTTTAACAGGTTTACATGCGTTGGGGACTTTTTGGACGATTATGGAGCATTATGGAGCATTTGTTGCTGGAAAGACGAAGTCGATGCTTTCAGTGGTCAATGGTGTCGATCGACAGTCATCACTGGTGTCGGTCGACACCCATCGTCAGGCATCCATGCGGAATTTATCAAGTTCTGAAGATTTGCAATTTTGCCCCAGAAGTTCTGAAAGTTTACAAAAGTGACCCAGCTCGTGTATTAGTCTATATAGTAGGTTTTTAGGTTAAGTTTAATGCATCTGGCATCTGTCGTCTATTATCTATCTATTCTTTTACTTAGGGGCTGTTATGGCTACTTATACTTCAGAGAGAAGATCTTGAACCCCTGTTATCTATTATACTTTTGATTCAATTTTACGATATCTATTTCAGCTATGTCTTGTGTTTCATTTTATATGTCTGAGTAGATCCCTAGTTAGGTTTAGGGATTCTCACAAAGGCTTTCATGATTTGTTAGGTTTAACACTGGTTAAGATTCAAACTTGTTTGTTCTTCATCTAGGATTGTACTTAATCCTTCTTTTAGCTTGATCACCCAGAAGTATGATATCAGGTTGTTAAATTGGCGCGACAACGTGATTTATAATCTGTACTAATCCTAGTGAGCATGTTAGATATTCGCAATGACAGTTGGTTTAGATAACTTGTGAACATATCGAACTTGTACTTAAAGCTTGTCTGAACTTTAGGATTCACAATGACAGTTGGTCTCTTTGGTTTAAGTCATAGATAGTTTTCGCAAAAACAGTTGGTTAGCTATGCATTAGTGATTTGAGTTCTAGAACGGTTTTTAATTAGATCTTGAAAATTTATTATATTTTATCTGCTTTGATTGATTTCCTGAGAAGTTTCCTAGACCTGACGCTTTCCTCCCATTGACTTACATCTCTATTTACTTTTCTGCATTGTTATTTCAATACTTCTTTATCGCTTAGTTGGATTTGAAACGAACACGTCTATTGTGAAACCACATAGTCTTTGTGGATTCGACCCCTAAGTACTACCGTGATCTCTTAATTTGATAGAGTAGCTCTAAGGGATAGTTTGAGAATATCAAATTTTGGCGTCGTTGCCGGAGACTCTTTTGAGTTTCAGGTGTATGCCTAATCGCAGAACTCGAAGCAACAAAGACAACGAGCTTGTACTTTTTTCGAATCAAGAGCTTGCAAAGTTAGAACGCACGATCAGAAAGGCGAAGAAACCAGTTGAAATGGTTGGTCATGTGGTACTATGACCAGATGATGTTGGAGTTCTTAGAGACCAATGGGGTCATATTAGCAACGATCAAGGCCAGAAGCTTGATGCAAAAGGCAACATGATTGTCGAGGACGAAGGTGTCGATCGACACCCACCCCTGGTGTCGCTCGACACAAACCGGCATCAGATGCAGGTGAAGTTGCTGTCTTACAGAGGCAAGGGCAAGTTGAGAGAGGAAGGACACTAGGAGATTACAATAGGCCTGATGAGTTTTATGCTAACAGGGTTGCTTTTCATCTCCCAACCAGTGAGAGGAATAAATTAAAGATGAAGCCGTTCTATTACTCCTTAGTGGCTCAACATCCTTTCTCCGGATTGCCGCATGAACACCCTATGGGCCATATTGAGAGGTTCGAGGATTTAGTAACAAGCATGAAGATCAATGGAGTCAGCTATGACTATACTTTATGTAAGCTCTTCCCACATTCTTTTATTGGTGAAGCAGCTTACTGGTTGAAGCAGTTACCGACATGATCTTTGACTAGTTGGAAGGAGACGAAGAAGGCCTTCCTAAGAAACTTCTATGATGATGCGCGTTTAGAGGACTTGAGGAATACTATCTCTCAGTTTACGCAGAGGCCTACTGAGGCATTCAAGGCGGCATGGGTTTGTTTCATAGCTTATTAGAGAGATTGTCCGCATCATGGTTTCTCCCATGTTCAGTTGTTGGGTATTTTCTTCAAATGAGTTGATTGAAGGTACCAGATGGCTCTAGATTCAGCGAGCAATGGAAACTTCAATACCAGATCTCCAGAGGAAACTTATGATTTGAATGAGAACTTGGCGTCTAGCAATAGCACCAAGAATGCTGATTATGAACATCGGAAACAGGCTGGAAGCATAGATGGAAAGCAGATAGCTGAGTTGAAGACAAAGTTGGATTCAGTTAACAGTATCCCGACGAACAAGAAGTCAGTTCACTTTGCTGCAGAGGTTGAGACATTTGAGCCTGAGCAGGTATATGAGGAAGAGGATTGCAACTACATTGGTGGCACTGGATTTCATGGTCAGCGTTATGGCAATCAGCAGCACAGAGGTGGTTACAGTGGAAACAATCAGCGGAGTACCTTCACCGGTAATCAAAACTCTTCTGGTTATTTTCCTAAGAGCTAGTATCAGAAGCCCTTCCAGAGCAACATTGACTTCAACATGAACTATGGATCATCCTCCTACTATCAGCAACCTCCCGCTAGCTCTGAGCAGAACAAGATGTAGTCTATGCTGGATCAGATTTTGGAGGGTCACCAGAAGATTGCGGTTGATCTTAATGGGAAGATTGACTCACTGTATATCGATCTAAAAGGTAAAATAAATGCATTGAACATTCACATGAAGAAGCTCGATCTCCAGGTTGCAGAGACTTGATGGAGTTCTTTCAGGAAGACCCAATAACAACCCCAAGCATCCTTGCAATGCTATCAGGTTGAGAAGTAGTAAAGAGTTGTATCCTTTATTGGCAAGGTCTCAGAAGGCTGAAGAAATTGTGGACTTAGAAGAAATATATGAAGAATTTGCGGATGAGCCGCCAGTGTCGACCGACAGACATCATTAGTGTCGATCGATACCCTTGACCACACCCTAGAGAGGTACCAACACCGGCTAGTGTCGATCGACACTAACCCATTGGTGTCGACCGACACCACTCGTCACTAGACGCACTAGTTGTTAAGGAGTTATAGAAACCGCCTGAGCGTTTTTACGTACCTAAGATTCCTTTTCCTAAGAACAATAGGAAGTCTAAGCAGGAGTTGTATGAAGCTAAATTCATAGCGATAACGGATACACTCACCGTTGAGATTCCATTGATCGATGCCATCAAGACTTCGCATGTGGTAAAGAGGTGCTTAAAGAAGATGCTTACGCATGATATGCGAGACGAGGAAGGAGTTATGATGATAACTGAGGTCTGTAGTGCTGTCATTCAGACCAGGATACCGGAAAATCTTGTTGATCCAGGTAGCTTTGTCTTGGACTGTTCTATCTTCGAAGCAAGGTTCAAGAATTCCTTGTATGATTTGGGTTCCAGTGTGAGTTTGATGCCGTATTCGGTTGTTGTGGGACTAGGGATGACAGACTTCACGCCTATTAAGATAACTATGATCCTCACGGATAGGAGCATTCGGACACCAGAAGGTCTTTTGGAAGACGTGCCAGAGAGAGTCGGCAATTGCATGATACCGACAGATTTTGTTGTGTTGAAGTACAGTGACGAGCCTAAGGATCCTCTTATCCTATGTAGACCTTTCTTAGCCATCGCTGGAGAGAATATTGATGTTAGAGGAGGCCGTATAGCTATGAATGTGGGGGAGTCTGTGATGAATTTTGACATAGATAGGTTTATCAAGCGACCTACTATCGACTGTCAGACTTTTGGTGTAGACACTTTGGAAAATTAAGCAGAGAAAATTCCACATGAGACAAATTCCTCGGAGCTTACCTTGCAGCTCTCCACTATCTCTAACCAACTCAAAAGAATGGAGGATCAAGTTAAGGAACTGAATAGCAAGCTACTTGACCAAAACTTTGATGTGAGAAAAGTTGAATCAGATGTCACCAACACCGGGTATAGGATCAATGCCATGGAGAAGCATCTAGAGTGGAAGATTGAAGCTTTGCAACGGGGCTTCAACGATCCAATCGAGTATTCAAAGTGGACCGATGATCAGGCACTTGAAGCATGTGAGCGAGAAGAAAGAAATCAACCCGCGACACCGAAATGGCCTAGTGAAGAAGACTATGCAACGGATCGCGATGAAGACTACTATGAGGAGTGGGCTTTTGAAAACCGTTTAGAAGATCATTTCACTAATGGGACATGGGAAGAAAACCTCGGGGATGATCATGCCATTCCTAATCATAGACATTCTCCTGGACACCACCGCAAGGTACGTCTCCCGCATCAAATTTTCCATGCTAACGATAATGCTCGTTCCAGGTTGAGTAGCCAAGAAGAGAGGCTTGAGGCCTTTATGAAGGAATGCATGGCGAAACGACAACTAAGCATGAAAACGATCAATGAGAGGATTGATACAACTGAACGAAGCGTCTGGGGACTTGGGAGTCACATCGAAAGCTTGGAATTAGGGCTCGACAACGAAGACCAACATTTGGGGATGGAGTCTCAATACCAAGAAGACCTTTGCGAGGGGAAACTTCCCAACTGTCATCCGAACATCAACCTCTGATCACGACACTAACGGTTGGTATCGATCGACACCAACACCCATCTACTAATAAGTCTTCATAATTCTGGTTCTAACTTTGTTTCAGTTTTTCTTTTGTTTACCAATCTCTGGGTTGGCACCACTAGGGACAGATTTTTTCAAGTCTGGGGGAGGTAGTTACTAACTATGTGTTTTCTTTTCTTATGATTCTATCGAGTCAGTTGAGTCCGTTTTATTGAGTCAAAACCAGTCCATGAAACTATGATTTTTCGAGGAACCATCACATTTTGCAGGAACTTAAATGACCAGTTGATTCAAGCTTGTTAGGTATCTGAGACTAATGGAAAAACCAAAGGCTTAATGGTGGACTTGAGACGCCCATATTTCCAGCTGAAATCCACAACCACCCGAGCCAATCTCTGTTAGTTCCTTTTACCTCATCAATGTGACAGGTGTTCTGGGGCTTGACTCATTGTTGATACTGGACAAGACAACTTCTGTAAACACCAATAAAAACGGTACTCCTCTCCCTTATCTCAAAAAAAAAAAAAAAATAATAAAGAGAAGAAAATATGATATGATTCTCGTCTTGAGTAAAGGGGTAGGAAAATTTCCCATGACCTCATTATTTTACTTGAGATTGAGATGATCACGCAGAGTTGGCAGTGAGGGGGTAGGAAAATTTCCCGTGACCTCATTATTCACTAGACCTTTTAATTAAAAAAAAAAAAGAAAGAAAAAAAAAAGATAATAAGAAAAAGAATAAGTTTGGGGGAGAGAAAGAGTACTGATAGCTATATAGTTATCTTTGTTTTGGTATTGTACGTGAAAAGAGTTTAGAAGGCTCTGGGCATCGAGATCAGAGATGAGACCTGGCGATGAAGGTAATGTGGACTATGCTGTGAAATTGTGGGTTTAATCGGGAAACCTGTAGACGTCTACGGTGAATTACATGGTGGTCTGGATCCTTTCAGGTAAGATTTTTTAGTGGATTACTAAGGTGAATGTGAGTGTGGTATTCTTATGACGTAATGAGTTTCTGTATTTTCAAACTTCTTTCTCTTGTTTAGTTTTCTGTTTTGCTTGAGAGCAAGCAAAAGATAAGTTTGGGGGAGTTGATATATCAAGGATTTAGCAGTTTTAAGCCATGATATAAGTGCTTTATTGAGTCCTAACTGTGTCTTTCGAGTCTTTATCAAGTCTTTTACAGGTTTACATGCGTTGGGGACTTTTTGGACGATTATGGAGCATTATAGAGCATTTGATGCTGAGAAGACGAAGTCGATGCATTCAGTGGTCAATGGTGTCGATAGACACTCATCACTGGTGTCGGTCGACACCCATTGTCAGGCGTCCATGCGGAATTTATCAAGTTCTGAATATTTGCAGTTTTGCCCCAGAAGTTCCAGAAGTTTACAAAAGTGACCCAGCTCGTATCGTAGTCTATATATTAGGTTTTTAGGATAAGTTTGATGCATCTGGCATCTGTCGACTATTATCTATCTATTCTTTTGCTTAAGGGCTGTTCTGGCTACTTGTACTTCAGAGAGAAGATCTTGAACCCATGTTTTCTATTCTACTTTTGATTCAGTTTTATGATATCTATTTCAGCTATGTCTTATGTTTCATTTCATATGTCTGAATATATCCCTAGGTAGGTTTAGGGATTCTCACAAAGGATTTCATGATTTGTTAGGGTTAACACTGGTTAAGATTTAAACTTGCTAGTTCTTCATCTAGGATTGTACTTAATGCTTCTTTTAGCTTGATCACCTAAAAGTATGATATTAGGTTGTTAAATTAGTGCGACAGCGTGATTTATAATCTGAACTAATCCTAGTGAGCATGTTAGATATTCGCAACGACAGTTGGTTTAGATAACTTGTGAACATATCGAACATGTACTTAACACAATGGCAGTTGGTCTCTTAGGTTTATGTCATAGTTAGTTTTCGCAACGACAGTTGGTTAGCTATGCATTAGTGATTTGAGTTCTAGAACGGTTTTGAATTAGATCTTGACCAGTTGTTTTATCTGCTTTTGATTGATTTCCTGAGAAGTTCCCTAAACCGGATGCTTTCCTCCCATTGATTTACATCTTTATTTACTTTTCTGCATTGTTATGTCAATACTTCTTTATCGCTTAACTGGATTTGAAACGAACACGTCTATTGTGAAACCACATAGTCTTTGTGGATTCTACCCCTAAGTACTTCCGTGATCTCTTAATTTGAGAGAGTAGCTCTGAGGGATAATTTGAGCATGTCAAGAGGACATGGAACGGGTTTTGCTTCACCAAAGTGATGAATTGAGGTTTGATCTTGATATAAGATTGGAATCCACCAAACTTATGACCACAAGATAATCAAGAGTTTACAAGTTTTGTTGCGGAAATGGGCGTGAAGTCGAGATGGAAGGTGGTGACTTTGATTGACTCTCTCAATCGAAGGGGTTGATTGACTCTCTCAATCTGTGAACGAAATAGATTATTTGAATCACACAAACAAGCTAAGTCGCAGTCCCTAAAGATTTAAGTGAATCACACACTTAAAGCTTAAAGAAAGAAACAATTCTTCAAGAAAACACACTTGAAAGAAAAGAACAAAATACTTTGATTAATTCTGGATTGAAAGGTGATTTACAATGAAAGAATGATTGAGCTTATATAGGGGCTCAGTAAAACGTTCCTAAAGTCTAGAATAGAAAAGAAATCGCAAATTAAATAAAAACTAGCCGTTGGTGACATAAAGAGTGAATCGGCCGAAATAAGGAAATGTGAGTTGTGCTTGAGTCTTGACAACTTGGGGGAGAATGTAGAGTGTCTAGGAACATTCTGGTTGATGTAGTAAAGCTTCAAGTCGTGGCTTAACTTCAGGGAATATAGCTGTTGGAGAGTAATGGCGAGAGGCTCCAAATAAGGCAAGTGTAGATTCTCTTGGTTTAGAAATTGAATATCTTTCCAACCAAAACCGTTCTTGGTATGATTACAATTTTCCCTGATTCTATGATGAACCAATATTCCATAACAAGTCGGTTCATAGCTTAATTCGTCCTGGTTTGGTTGTAAGCCTCCAATTAAGGCGCACATATCCAAATCGGGTAAGTTGGAAATCACCCGGTTTGTAAACTGAATAACTCCTTCGTCTGAACTTGAATTTGGATGATTCCAATTCTCTGAGGGCCTAAATTGGATTAGAATTGTATACCAAGTGGTTTCATACCTTAAGTCCTTCTGGTCTGGTCGAGGTGCTTTAATAAGTGGTCGTATGTCTCCATTGGGTCCTTTGGAGGTCTGCCGGTATGTAACTCCAATATCTTCTTCATGTGAAAAGCTTTGGGGATGAATCTTCTTCGTGTTGTTCTCTAGATGAGGTGAGTATATATCCCAAGTGGTTGTGCAGCTATAAAGGTCGGTCGTGGTCTTCATTTGAGCTGAAGGAAGCTCGCATGTCTCCTTAACTCGTCTTGGCTCCATTGAGTGCTCTGGCTCAGCTTTGGTTCGCCCTCCTCGGTTTGCTTTGGTTTGATCAGGGCTGATCACCGCATCATACCCTCCCTCTTCAAAAAGTTTTGTCCTCAAAACTTGTTCATCTGCACAATGATAAAGCAAGTTAGTATTTCGCTTTACTTGAGGGTTTAGGGAATTACCTTGTGTCTTTGTTCGAGTGTAGCTCGGGAATGGTCGGTATGGGGTATCTGGTGGTTCTTTTTTGATTAGAAAAGAATCAATGATGCCTCCCCAAGGTTCAGTTCCTTAACTTGATCCTCCATTCTTTTGAGTTGGTTAGTGATTGCTCGAGTATTTACTCGATACACTTAACCGCAAGGTAGTATATAACGAGATCGATCCACAAGAACCAATGGTACACTAAGGATTTACGAGACTTGTAATTAGCTATAGCAGGATTGGTTTGATTGTTTTCTTTCAAACTTGTAAACAAAATGCAATAAACATAAAACAATTGATTTATACGAATTAAAAGGTGTTAGGCCTTAGGGAAATTCAGGTTATCAATGGCTTAACGAATAATCTTGAGCATGGGATTTAACATTCTCAGCACCGTTCTAGAACATGAACGCAAGGTGGATTAACCCACTCTCGTGGCCTTAACCCCTAAACTTGGCTACTCGAAAACTAAACTCTCGTTTGATTTCTCCTAACCAAATTAGCATTAACACACAAGTTCACTAAGTTCACAATGATGATCTAGCATCAACTCTCGCAGGCTAGAGATACAAAGCTCAATTCATAAGGTTCAAGTTCTCTATAACATGATTAGTGCTTATGGAACAACCTAAAATCAAGACTAAGGTAGCTACTCTTAATCTAGCATTAAGAACACATGAATCAAAGAACCTATGGATTAGAAACCCCAAATCTCTATCAATTCATCAAGCCATCAATTCCCTTCAAGAACCCTAAAACCTAACTATGAAATTACTCACACATAATCAAAGAAACAACAAAATAAACCATACAAAGCATAATAGGATTGAAATAAACAACAAATGATACAACAAAACTTCTCCAAATGTTTGATAGAAGGAGGAGCTTAGAAATCCAAGAAAATGTGTCTAGAATAGTGTTTTTGGCGTAGAAAGAAAATCTGATCTCATTTAGTAGGTTTAGGTGGGATATTTATAGACATAGGTGTAAAAGTGTGTGTGCGGCTGGGAGGATCGGTCGATCCACAAGTCGGATCGATCGATCCCCAATTCCCGGACAAAATA
This sequence comes from Barbarea vulgaris, assembly GCA_963667165.1. Lineage (NCBI taxonomy): Eukaryota > Viridiplantae > Streptophyta > Magnoliopsida > Brassicales > Brassicaceae > Barbarea > Barbarea vulgaris. The sequence goes on along the minus strand of OY763888.1, from coordinate 8,157,643 downwards.
TCTTCAAGGCGGCTGAGCATGGGATCGATCGATCCAAGGGTAGGATCGATCGATCCTTCGTGTCCGGACAAAATGTCTTCATGTCGTCATCAGGATGGATCGACCGATCTAGATGTTGGATCGGTCAATCCTTTGCGTCCGGAGGAATGTCCGTGGAGCATGGATCGGTCGATTGGTTGGCCGGATCGACCGATCCGTGGCCGTGTTCTTGGATTCGTCTGGATCGATCGATCCAAGGGTAGGATCGATCGATCCCTGTCCTTTCTGTAGCTTCTAGGCTTCATCTTAGCCCGAACAATCCCGAAATCGTCTTATTCCGGCTTAACTCCATAGAACCTGTAAAAGACTCAAAACAAAATAGAAAAGACTCGAAAACTAACAAAAGACACGAAACAAATACTAAACACAAACCAAAAAGCGATCAAAAGTACAATACATCAACTCCCCCCAACTTAGACTTTTGCTTGTCCTCAAGGAAAACAAAACAAAATCTAAACCAAGAGAAAAGGTTTGAAAAACATGAGAATTCATAAAATCTATAGGATCATGCCTTCAACCAAATGCTTGCAACCACTTTCACCAAGTTCATATCAAACTGTACTACATTGTACTTCGCCATAACCGTAGCAAATGTATGAAATCCCAAGATCATGTAGAACTTAACATTTTACATTTATTAAGAAATGCGTGTACTCTCACAAAGGGAATATCTAACACGTTATGGTCTAGGTATGAAGGTTGATATTTGGTGGCTCAAGTGTTTTGGGTTCTCCAGCAAAGCAAACGGATGCAAATCATTATGCAAAATCACAGTGAGACAAAGACCAACTAGGAAGTACATAGCTCTCCTTTCGCTCGGATCCTTCTAACCAACTCAAAACCCCTAAGTATGAATATAAAAATTTTTTAGATGCTGATGAAACACATTAATGATCTCAGACCTTCTTTGTTCTCTTTTCACTCCTTTCCCATCTCGTTTATTTTCGTTTTTTTCTCTTTTTTTTTTTTTTTTCACATTAATTTTTTTTAGATGGGGGAGCGGGAACGAGGAGTCTTACAAAACCTGCATCAAAAGAAATCTTGACAATGAATGCTCGTCATACTCATAAATACATCTACTAAACCATACTAAACCACAATGGCTTAATCTCGTCCAATGACGGTATGCAAACGAAACGAACTACTACCACAATCCTAACGAAAGGAAAGCTATGTCGGTCCGTATACTCCATAGTTTTTGCACATGAATGCACATGATAGTGGCTATAAACAGATGCATGTGGTTTGAAAGATGGAAATGGTAAGGGGTGTGGTACTAGACTAAAAATAAGTCTAGCCATTTGGAGTTAACAAAGGCTAATATAAACAATGTAAAGAAAACTCCAAATGTAATTCCATTACATGATTATCAACCCCCTAAGTGAGATATATTAAGTCCATATTAAGTTCATATATATATGATTAAGCTCAAATGATAGGGAATATCAACAAATGATCAAGTTATGGATTTTTCGGCGCTTCCAAGTTATCCCTAAACAAGGCTAAGCAGTTTTAAGACAAAATGATCTCAGACATGTTGCAATTCCAAAAGATAACAAATTCTCATAACTATTTTGACTCAATAAAATATTTAAAATTCCAACAAAGTTTTAATAAAAATAAAACACACTAAAATAAAAGAAACAAACACAAACGTCATTAGTAGATAAATGGCATCCTCCCCCGAACTTGCTTTTCACCGTCTCGGTGTAATAACAAAATTAAAAGAAGAATGCCATACATAAAGAAATAAAACCAAACGTCTTAAAAAAACAAAATGATATAAAAGAAGGGATAGAAATAACCACAAGCTCAGTGGTCGCGGGTAGAGCTATCGCTGGAGCTCTCTCTCCTGCCTATGTTCCTCCTGCTTCTGGGTAAGCGGAGGTCGCTATACTGTGCTGAGGAATGCTCCTCCGGTGAATGAGAAGTTCCAGCTCGGTCTTGAGCTGCCTTGGTCCTCATCTCATGTAGTTTTGGTGATTGAGTCGGACTCTGTGCCCTCAGAGTCATCAGCATCCTCAGCTTCCTCATTATCCTCAGCTTCCTCATTATCAGCTTCAGCGCTTTCGTCATCTTGTGTCGGTGAACCTGAAGCACAAGAACAAGGTTTGATCTTCTGGATCGCCCTCCACATTTTTCTCATCATGGAGTTGTTCTTTTTCTGTGATTTGATGATCCACTGAAGTTGCTGGGTTGTGTCATCTGCAGGAGGGCTGGGCGGTAGGCGGTACCGGTTGGGGCTGTGAGGCAGCAGCTGCTGCGGCTGAGGCTCGTCTGCTTCTTCTTCGATGTCAACCTCAGCCTCTTGCATCTCGTCATCGCTAATACCATGGAGAGGATAAGAAAGAGTATGAGTCATCTATTTGCAGCCTTTTTTTTGTAAACAATCCATGTTCACCAACGTCCTATAAAATGAAAGCACACAAAATCAAAGATAAAGATCACACTTAAACAAATAAATAAACATATATACAAACGATAGAATTGGGGGAGTCCCCAATGGCTTGTTTAACGTCGATAAGCTTGACGTTTGATGCCCATTTAGACTGAAGGGAGAATAGGAGTTGTCGAATGAACTCCATCCTTGAAATTTGGTCCCCAATCGGTGAGCTCGATCTTGAGAACCTTCACCATGAGCTCTTTGATGTAGTCTGATTGGTTCTCCTCTAAACCTGGCAATAAGATAATTCTTGCTTTGGCAAAAGGTTTGGAAGGACCTTTGCTCTTGATCTTGCACTCTATAGCACCACCATTGTGGCTCAACGGATGCAAGGTGAAAATGGATGAGGAGTTGTGACCAAAATGAGGCTTCTTGCCTTTCTTGAGCTTTTTCCTTGGATCCACCATCTTTGGCTCATCAAATAAAGCATTAAGGCTTTCACCATGGTAAAGGAACTTATCATCACAGTCCTTAAGTCGATTTTTCTCAATCAAACCCTTGAGCTTTTCCTTCCTTCCCATTTCTTCATTGGCGATTGTTCCACAAAATGTTGTAGAGGAAGGCTTGATTTGATATGAGACTTTGGAGTCAACATGGATGAGGATCACTCGCCTGTTTGGGAAGTCAATGTTCGCTCCAGCGGTGTTGAGGAATGGAGTTCCAAGAATGAGTGGAAGCTTATCTGGTTTCTCTTTATCTACCACCAAGAAGTCCGTTGGGATTAGACAATCTCCTACCTTAAGAGGATAATCCTCAATCAACCCAAGTGGAGGTTTCGAAGAAGCATCTCCAAATGTGATGGAAGATGAGTGTTGTTTCATCTCTTTAATCCCTAACCTTTCTGCCATTTCAAATGACATCACATTTACGCTAGCTCCAAAATCACACAAGGCATTATCGATTTCCAAATCTCCTAGGGAGCAAGAGATTGTGAATGTACCAGGATTTCCAAGCTTGGTAAGCGATTTAGGTTCAAGCGGTGCTGTACTCGGTGGTTTTAGCACTTTCATAACCTCTTCAACTTTCTCTTGGTTCGCTAGAATGGCTTCAATGAACTTAAAATAGAGAGGAACTTGAGATAAGTCATTCACATGAGCCAAAGGTGCTCCAACTCTACTCATATTAGCCTTGAAGCTCGAGAGGATTTTCTTTTTAGCCTTGGTAAGAACTTGGCTCGGAAAAGGAAGTGGAGGCTCATAAGGAGGAGGTTCAACTCTTGAAGTAACTTTTGTTTCAATGCTCTTGGTCACCATATCTTCTTCTTTAGTGCTAAATTTCCCTTCCACTTCACTCTTTATAACCAGATCATCAACATTCGAACCATATAGGAGCCTAGAAATTTCCTTTATAGCCTCTTCATTCTCGACCATTTTTGAATCACTTGTGAAGATGACATTGCAAAATTCTTTCGAGTTTACTTCTGGTTTACCCGGTAATGAACCAATTGATCTCTTAGGACAGAAGGAAATTTGGGCAACTTGGTTGTCCAAAGACTTCGCATGTGAAGATAGTGTCTCAAACTTCCTCTGGAGATCGCTATACATGTTTTCTACCTTGACATTGATGTCAGAAGCATTCTTTTTCTGGCCCTCAAGAATTTGCTGCATCATCATTTTCATCTCGCTGTCTCCTGAAGAAAACGCTGGAGCGTTGTTCAAAGGAACATGGGCTGGTGCTTGATAACTTCCCTGGAAGTTGTTAAACTGAGGTCTTTGCTGAAAACCCCCTTGCCTATATCCTATTCCTTGCGCTTCTCCTTTGTTCTCAAAAGGTTTGTTGAACCCTCCTTGATTTGGTACAAACTGCCTTGGTTGATATTGTTGACTTTGTGGCCTCATTGGTGCGGGGTACGTTTGATCTTGAGGATTCTCGACATTTGTGTTCCGGTATGAGAGGTTGGGATGGTTGCGATAGTTTTGGTCGAACCCCTTGGTCTGATAGTTCCCTTGACCATTGACATAGTTCAACTCAGCTTGCAAGTCGTCAAAACCATTTCTCACTTGCTCTTGGAAAGCTTGACCATCTCCGGAATCCTCACAATAGTTCACAGGTCTTTGATCGCGTCTCAAAAGTTGCTCAACCTTTGCAGTCAAATCTGCAATTTGTTTTGATTCTCCCATTCCACCGCCTCGTAAGGTTCTATCATAGTCAACACAGTGGTTGTTATTGCTAGCTGCAAGATTCTCTATCAATACTTGGGCTTCTTCTTCGGTTTTGGTCATAAAATCCCCATTACTGGCTGTGTCTAAAGCCATCTTGTATTTCTCATCAATTCCTCGATAGAACGTGTTGATGAGTGATTCGGGAGTGAAACCATGGTGAGGGCACTCTCTCTTGTAGTCTTTAAATCTTTCCCAAGCTTCATGAAAAGATTCAGTTGCACCTTGTCGAAAGGTCGAGATCTTGTTCCTTAGGAGAGTAGTTCTCGCTTGGGTGAAATATTTCCCCAAGAATGCAGCTTTGTACTCATCCCACGTCCTTATGGAATCTATCTCTAATGACTTGAACCATCGGTGCGCTTTGTCACTTAAGGAAAATGAGAATAGCCTGCACTTTACAGCGTCATCTGGTACTCCATTCATTCGTGTTGTACTGCACACATCCTCGAAATTGTCTAAGTGATAGACGGGATTCTCGGACGGTAGACCATGGAATTGGTTTTGCTTAACAAGAGCTAGCAATCCCGGTTTGATTTCGAAGTCATTCCTGTTGATAGGAGGATGTTGAACTCCTCCTCGGTACATTTGATGATTAGGAGCATCATGATCTCTCAAGGTCCGTCGAACAGGCGCGGGCCTCGGGTTGAAAGCAGCTGGAGGAGGAGGATCTTCCAACTCTTCTCTTCCATTATCTCCATCGTGTGGAGCTTCTTCTGGTGGTAAAACGTTATCGCCTTGACCAGCATGAGCCATTTCGGCTTCTCTTTGCTCAGCTAACTTTTTCTTTTTCTTGTTAGCTCGTTCGAACTTTCCAATTTCCTCGTGATATTCAACTAGGTGTGATGAACCTTCGCCTCGGGTCATATACCTTTAAAACATCAAAGAGAAAAAGGAAATGATTATCAGTAACTTAAAATAAAATGCAATAGACTAATAACTGATCCTAAATCTTTAGGTAACGCTATTGGTCCCCGGCAACGGCGCCAACTTGATTGCTCGAGTATTTACTCGATACACTTAACCGCAAGGTAGTATATAACGAGATCGATCCACAAGAACCAATGGTACACTAAGGATTTACGAGACTTGTAATTAGCTATAGCAGGATTGGTTTGATTGTTTTCTTTCAAACTTGTAAACAAAATGCAATAAACATAAAACAATTGATTTATACGAATTAAAAGGTGTTAGGCCTTAGGGAAATTCAGGTTATCAATGGCTTAACGAATAATCTTGAGCATGGGATTTAACATTCTCAGCAATGTTCTAGAACATGAACGCAAGGTGGATTAACCCACTCTCGTGGCCTTAACCCCTAAACTTGGCTACTCGAAAACTAAACTCTCGTTTGATTTCTCCTAACCAAATTAGCATTAACACACAAGTTCACTAAGTTCACAATGATGATCTAGCATCAACTCTCGCAGGCTAGAGATACAAAGCTCAATTCATAAGGTTCAAGTTCTCTATAACATGATTAGTGCTTATGGAACAACCTAAAATCAAGACTAAGGTAGCTACTCTTAATCTAGCATTAAGAACACATGAATCAAAGAACCTATGGATTAGAAACCCCAAATCTCTATCAATTCATCAAGCCATCAATTCCCTTCAAGAACCCTAAAACCTAACTATGAAATTACTCACACATAATCAAAGAAACAACAAAATAAACCATACAAAGCATAATAAGATTGAAATAAACAACAAATGATACAACAAAACTTCTCCAAATGTTTGATAGAAGGAGGAGCTTAGAAATCCAAGAAAATGTGTCTAGAATAGTGTTTTTGGCGTAGAAAGAAAATCTGATCTCATTTAGTAGGTTTAGGTGGGATATTTATAGACATAGGTGTAAAAGTGTGTGTGCGGCTGGGAGGATCGGTCGATCCACAAGTCGGATCGATCGATCCCCAATTCCCGGACAAAATATCTTCAAGGCGGCTGAGCATGGGATCGATCGATCCAAGGGTAGGATCGATCGATCCTTCGTGTCCGGACAAAATGTCTTCATGTCGTCATCAGGATGGATCGACCGATCTAGATGTTGGATCGGTCGATCCTTTGCGTCCGGAGGAATGTCCGTGGATCATGGATCGGTCGATTGGTTGGCCGGATCGACCGATCCGTGGCCGTGTTCTTGGAGTCGTCTGGATCGATCGATCCAAGGGTAGGATCGATCGATCCCTGTCCTTTCCGTAGCTTCTAGGCTTCATCTTAGCCCGAACAATCCCGAAATCATCTTATTCCGGCTTAACTCCATAGAACCTGTAAAAGACTCAAAACAAAATAGAAAAGACTCGAAAACTAACAAAAGACACGAAACAAATACTAAACACAAACCAAAAAGCGATCAAAAGTACAATACATCAGTTAGAAATGGCGGAGAGCTGCAAGTTAAGTTCCGAGGAGTCTGGCGCACGTGGGATTGCCTCTGCTTGGTTATCCATTATCGCTCTGCAATTAGCATCATAAAACCCTTGCTTAGACTTCCTGTTGTTCTTAAGAAAAGGAACCTTTGGTACGTAAACACACTCACGCGTTTTCTGTAATTCTTCAACAACCGGTGCGTCTGGTGATGAGTGGACGAGGGTGTCGATCGACACTAGCCGGTGTTGGTTCCTCTCTAGGTGTGGACGAGGGTGTCGATCGACACTGATGATGTGTGTTGGTCGACACTGGCGGCTCCTCCGCGAATTCTTCATCGATTTCCTCTAAGTCCACAATCTCTTCACCCTTCTGAGACCTTGCTAATACATGATTCAACTCTTTACCACTACTTAACCTGATAGCATTGCCAGGGTACTATGGGTTGTTATCAGTTCTTCCTGGAAGAACTCCGTCAGGCCGTTTGATAGACCCAACAGTCTGTGCAACCTGGAGATTGCTTCGTCATGTGAATGTTCAAAGCATCGATTTTACTATTCAGATCGGTATACAGTGAGTCAATCTTCCCATTAAGATCAACCGTAATCTTCTGCTGACCTTCCAAAATCTGATCTAGCATAGACTTCATCTCAATCTGTCTAGAGCTAGCGGGAGGTGTCTCATAATAGGAGGATGATCCATACTTCTTGTTGAAGTCATTGTTGCTCTGAAAAGGCTTCTGATACTGGTTCTTAGGAATATAACCAGAAGAGTTCTGATTACCGGTGAAGGTACTCTGCTGATTGTTTCCACTGTAACCACCTCTGTTCTGCTGATTGCCATAACGCTGACCCTAAAATCCAGTGCCACCAATGTAGTTGCAATCCTCTTCCTTATACACCTGCTCGGGCTCACATTTCTCAACCTCTGCAGCAAAATGAACTGACTTCTTACTCATCAGGATATTGTGAACTGAACCCAACTTTTTCTTCAACTCAGCAATCTGCTTCCCATCTACACTTCCAGCCTGCTTCTGACGTTCATAGTCAGCATTCTTGGTGCTATTGCTAGACGCCAAGTTCTCAATCAACTCATAAGATTCCTCTAGAGATCTGGTATTGAAGTTCCCATTGCTCGCTGAATCTAGAGTCATCTGGTACCTCCAATCAACTCCTCTGAAGAAAATACCCAACAACTGAACCTGGGTGAAACCATGATGCGGACAATCTCTCTGATAAGCTCTGTAACGAATCCATGCCGCCTTGAATGCCTTAGTAGGCCTCTGCGTTAACTGAGAGATGTTATTTCTCAAATCCTCTGAACGTGCATCATCTTAGAAGTTTCTCAAGAAAGCCTTCTACGTCTCATCCCAACTAGTCAGAGATCCCGTCGGTAACTGCTTCAACCAGTAAGCTGCTGATAAACCCAGAAAAGGAATAGGGATGACTGCTTTAAACCCCTCTATAATGCTGTTTCTGCATCGATCCACCCAAACTTTCAGACTCTTGATTTTCCTCCTTATACTAGTGCATTGCTTCATATTTACCCATATACTATTTTTTTCTGCCCAATTCCACCTAAAAATCTAATTGCGGTCAAATTTACAAAATTGCGTTTAGAAAATAGCGGTTGGCCAATAAATCAAGTTAATCAAACTCTAATTAAATCCAATTAAAATCCCCAAATATATTTAAACCCAATTAAACTCAAATTGATTTATTCTAAAAAAAAATTAAATCCAATTAAAATCTCCAAATTGATTTAAACTCAATTAAACCCAAATTGATTTAACTTAACTCCAATTAAACCCAAATTAATTTAACCCAACTAAAATTTAATCCAATTAAACTCAATTAAAATCTCCAAATTGATTTAAACCCAAATTAATTTAACCTAACTCCAATTATTGGGTTTAATTGGAGTTGGATTAACTTGATTTAAGTTTAAATCTATGGAAGAATTTAAATTGAGTTTAATTACATTTAATTAGAGTTGGTTTAAATCAATTTGGGTATAATTGAATTTAAACTGATTTGGAGATTTTGATTGGGTTTCATTAGATTTAATTGGATTTTGGTTATTGATTTGGATTTAATTGGAGTTGCGTTAAATCAATTTGAGTTTAAATCTATTTGAATTTAATTGGATTTAAATCGATTTGAATTTAATTGAGTTTAAATCGATTTACATTTAATTAGGTTTAAATCGATTTGAGAATTTTAATTAGATTTAATTAGATTTAATTGAATTTAATTAGATTTAATTGGAGTTGGGTTAACTTGATTTATAGGGTAATTGATATTTCGAAACGTGATTTTGTAAATTTGACCACAATTAGATTTTCAGGTGGAATTGAGCAGAGAAAAATAATATATGGGTAAATATGAAGCAATGTACTAGTATAGGGGGGAAAATCAAGAGTCTGAGAGTTTGGGTGGATCGACGCAGAAGCACCATTATAGAGTTTGGGTGGATCGACGCAGAAGCACCATTATAGATAAACAGAAGATTAAGAGAGAGGAGGAAGAAGAAGATCAGGAGAGAAGAGAGAATGTTGTTTCGAGGCAACCCCTCCAAAAAGCGTGATTCTACCGAATAGTGTTTACAAGTGATGACTCAGTAGCTAAATAGCAAAAACCACAACAGCTCACAAAATAGAAATAACTCTCATTATTTAATTAACTAAATAGAAGACTCTGGGACAAGTAGAGTCTCTTGCCAGGTGTCTTCACTCTTCCTCTGTATCGTTGTACTTAGCCACTTTTGCTGAATTGTGCTTTCATGGATCCCTTGTCGTCTCTGGTCTTCTTTCTCATTTGTGTCCATGATTTTGCAAGCATATCAATACTCCCCTGTAAACAAGCCACCTTGTCCTCAAGGTGAAGATCAACTTCTGGTTGTAGTGGCTCCTTTGACTCCTCCATATAACCAAGTTGAAGAGATATGAACCAGACATTGCATATCGCCTTCATACCTTCTTTACTCTTTCTATATCCAACCACAATGTCACAATGATGCTTCAGAGCTGTGTAATTTTTCAGGAATTGGTTTGACCCGTTGTCACAGAAATCACCCAGTATAAAAATATTCCAAGAAGATAACTTAAAACCATGATCGAAAATCTTTGATACCGCAAAGATATATAGAGCATGTGTTCTTTACTTCAGGGATGCCATTATCAGCCTCATCAACATGAACCATCATCTCGGTATTGCCTTTATTAGCCTTTGTAAATTCCAGAATGAGACAGTTTGTGCCGATGTTCGATGAATGTGAAGGTGATAGTAGTTTCTGGCCTGTTTCTTGAAATCTAACTCCACGGTCAGACCTGTTCTCTTTTTCCTGCTTCCGAAACAACTTATTATCTCCAATAGTAACTCATTTAGTATCTTGATAGAAAGACATAGTGTTTCTTTCCCAATTGACACTCGTCTCTCCTAGTTTGGCTAACCACTTATATCCCAAAATCACATCAATATCAGCATCAAATCGGTTCATTTCCAGTACCAAGTAGTCTTCAACTATCTCAACATCTTGAACCCACAAGCTGATCCCAAGACAACTTCCTTTACTCTTTAGTTGTTTTTCCCGTCCCAGGAAAACTGGAACGTGGCTTGTAATTCCCACTGGCAGCTTCCTCTCCTTGGTTAGTGCCTTCGAAATGAAGTTGTTTGTTGCACCAGAATCGATAAGCACCGACACTTGCTGCCCTGCGATGGTGCCATATACTCTCAGCAGGTTTACCTTGGCTGGATCTATTATTGAGAGCTTCATGTCTTGATTACAGCCCTCCTTAACTCCATTTCCAGAATCTGACTCATTCGATGACACTTCCATACCTTTCCCCACTAGGGTGAGGCTCAATAGCTCTTCGTTGTCCCCCATATAGCCTACATTGTCAGATCTGCTATCACGAATAGTATCCTCGAGGTTGACTTATGACACTCTTTCTGCAGCTATGATCTCTTCACTTTCTTCCAACCACTCAGCCACGTCCATCATTTGTATGAGACCTTGTGGTTGTAAACCCCGTACTGCGGCTTGTAATGGTTGCTTCAGTCCTTGCAAGAAAAGCTAGCTCATCCAAATAATTCCCAGGTAGTCGGGTTGTCTTGAGGCAAAGAGCTTCAAACTCTTTTCTGTATTCTGTCACTTCTCCTTCTTGACGGACTCCTAAATATCTGGGTTGACTGATTGTCCTAGCAGTTTCATCCCGCATTTCCTTTCGAATAAGCCAATTCAGCTCATCCCAACAGTTGGGAGGGTGCATTTCCCACAGTTCTTTGATCCACTCCCCTGTAGACCCCTTGAGACTTTGATAAGCAACTTGCAATTTCTGCTTTTCGAGAATATTTTTCTCACCAAAGTAAAGCTCAATATCATTCAACCACCTTCGCAATTCCTTATCTAAGGGTCTTAACAACTCAGATTTTCCTGAGACATCTGAAGCGGTAGAAAACCTTACCTTCCTAGCACTGCGATGAGTAGTTCGTTGATGTTCCTGGTCTAAGACTCTCATATTATCTTCCCGATCACTATGGTCCCCACGTTCATTCCCATTGTCCTCTGGAAATTCGCCCCCATGTTCCCATGACTGGGTAGCTTTGGTCCATCCCCTCGATCCTTCTCCAACCCAATATGTCCTTTTCGTTTTCATCGAATCCTCAACATTGTAATTTAGTGACGTGTGTGGAGATTGGTTTTCCATTTCCGTAGGAACAAAACGAGGTTTAGATGGTTGAGCCCAATCCGTCATATTCAATAGACGTCGGTTATGCTCTCTTGTTTTCCTCTTTCTCCTGGCTTTGAAAGATCTCTGTCTCACCGTGAACCTCCTGTTCTTTCGAATCAGCGTTTCTGCTGGAGTTACAGCTAGGCAACCAAGAGTCTTGTGGTGGCTCGCCCACCAGGTGTTCGACCATTTTCCCAAGAGATGAAACAAGGTTTCTAGTTGCTTTAGGTGAAGCCCCTTTTCCTTGCTTTACTGGCACCGTCAGATTATGCACCGGTAAGGTGTAGTCGCCTTTGTTCAGAGTAGATGATGTCTCCAAAAATTGGACAGGAGTTTTGACGCTGCAACAATCACCAATCCCTTTTCTCTGCATCAGTTCTAATGCTTCTGAAACCCTAGCATGAATTTCATCACTTCGTGATTGGCTCTTCTCCAGATCTGTGATTCTAGCTTTCAAAACCTGTGTTGTTTTTTTTGTTGTTCTTTGTGTATTTCTAAAACCTTTCTGCGAGAACTCGATCTGTCCTCTCCATCTGGGTCTCCAAACCCACTTCTTCATCCTTGTTTTGCTTGATGTGAGGAGTTGGATTCTCCATCTTTGTCGTTGGAGCTGCAGATTCGTGAGTATCCTTAGGCTTCACCTGAGCCTCTAGATGACTCAAAATTGCATCAAGCCGGAAATATGAGTATTAATAGCATTTAAAGATAGCAGTTTATATGTTTGTGCTATAATTGAGTTATAGTAGACTTTTTAATAGCGTTTTCGAAATGATAAACACTATGATATATTAGGCGGTAAAAAATAGTGGATTCGCGCTTATTTTTTGGTTATGCGATTAGTCTATAACTGCATATATAGTTTGTAAAACGTTATAATAGGTTAACCGCGAATAAAATTTTTTATTGCCCGCCAAAGTTAAAATATTTTTGTAACAAAGTAATTTTGGTCCACCAAAATTAAGGTATTCACAAAAATCATTTTACTATCCCTTTCTCTTTTCTTTGACAATATCATCATCTTGCTCTGTCTTCATCTCTCTCACTCTCACTGTCAGTTTCTATCCTCGTTCTCAGTCTCAATCTACACGGAAAACACAAACTTTTAAGAATCGAGAAAGCGAGAGATGTAATCAGCAACATCCGATTCAGACCCTCAGTACATCGGAATCCGCCTAATTCTTCTCCATCGGAAAGCTGAATCTAGTGTTATCTCTCGCCGTTACGTAAGCTTTTTATCTCTCTTCAAACCTCACAGAATCAGAATTGATTGATAGATTGAGCTTTTTATTAGGATTACAAAACCTCACAGAATCACAATTGATTGATAGATTGAACTTTGGATAACAAAACGAAACTGCCATGATAATCTCAGTCTCCCACTCAATCTCTCCTCCTAATCTTAGTCTCTCCATTGTCCTCGTTGAATTTGGGTTCTTGATTTAGGGTTTTGGTTTCAAATTGGGCTTTTGATTTAGGGTTTTAGTTTCAAATTTGGTTTCCGATTTAGGTTCTTAGGATGCAGCTCTCGTTTCTTGTGAATCTTGGTGGCTACGTTTGATTTTGGTGAGATTGATGTTGCTCATCTATGATAATGGGCTTGGAATTCTCAAAATTTTGTATTATATCGATGATTCTGATATGATTCGATGTTCAGCTTCTTAGAAAGTGTGGATCTGTAGAATTATGAAAGTTGAGAAAAAAGCACTTTGGTTTAAAATCAGAGAAACCAAAGATAGTCTTCATCAGCTTTTGTGTATCAGTTTCTGTGTATTCTGTATAGTATTTGTGATTTTAACATCAATGGGAAAAAATAAAACCCCATTTCTGGTTTAAAGCTTGAGGTTGGGTCGATGAGTGAAGATGAAACTGTGTCTGTCTATGTTTATTTGAGAATTGATTTCTTGTTTCTTCTATGATTTGAGTTGGCTACTATATATTCTTCTCATAATTTGGTGACAGAAGCAGAGACAAACATGGGATTACGAGATTCATCTCAAGACTTGACATTATAGATGGAGGTTGATACTTCAGATGAATCTATCCTCTTTGTTTCTTTGAGCGTCATCTCTATGAATCTCTCTGACCTGATGGTTGACCACTTGACAAAGCAAGGGACACCACTGTAAACCTTGGTAATCACTTGATCTTTTGCTTTGATGAAAAGTAGATTAAACATATCATTTGATTGTATTTTCATGTGTGTAGGACTTGTTTCAATCGCTTATGGATCTACTCTAGCCAAGATTTGTTCCACTGTAACCCTTATCGTTTCGGTAATTTTGTATAATCAACAATTTTAATGTGTTCCTCATCAAGAACCCAAAGTTCTTTTGCCAAGTCATGAAAAAGCAAATCATAGATGGTTTAAAGGTGCATTGGTTTGTCATCTTTTATTTCAACATATTCAAAGTTATGAATTTGTTTTTTTTTTTAATGTTAAATTTATAATTGATATAGCTTGTTTGAACTTCCAATTCCTGATGTTCTGGAGCAAGACGCTAGAAATTATGTAAATGCAGTCTGAAAAAATTGAATTCAAAAGAGTATTTTTTTTGTTTGGTGGATATTGGATTATCATATCTATGTCATAGAGAGAGATTGGTGACAATTTCTGGTTGTGAAGCTAAAGGTGCGTTGCTTTGTGCTTGCTCTGGATCTCTGGTTGCTTGTTCAAGATTCTGATCAGTATCTTACATTAAAAACTAATTTCCATGTTATTAGGTAACTCAGGAAACTATTATGTTACTATGACTGTAGACTGTTGTTATAATATAATTCTACTATGGTTCTTGGCATCCCTCTCGTTGTTCTCTGTGTCTTATTATAACTCTTACAGATTATTGAAGTTGCAAGCAGCATTATAAGATCTAATCAAGAAGCTAGGAAGGTGACCAAACTCAAGAATGAAATATGTTTATGATGCAGAAATGATAAACTCATGTTCCTTTGAAGTTTTAAGTTCTTATTAAACTGATGTTACCGAGATTGGATGTGTGCACTTATCTTAAGTATTTTGTTGAAAAAACTTCATGCTCTAAATTTCGTTTGTAAGATAATTTGTGTTGACTTTATGGAACTAAATAGGAATTAAAGATGGTTCTACAGGGCATTTTTATCTAAATTTTTATTTTATATACAAAATATATAATCTAAACACATTAACAATACATTTCGACCAAAAATTGAAAAATTTAACAATATACAACATGGAAATTAAAATATATTATATAAAAAATATCTGCAAGTTTTATATATATATATATATATATTTTTAATTAAAGTCTCAATTGACAAATATGTAAAAAATAAATATTTTTTAACACATAAAATGTAATCAATAAATAAAAATTTAATTGTATAGAGAAAAGAAGTTTAGATTAGATTTAGGGTTTAGGGTATTGGAATATAGGGTTTGGGGTTTAGGGGTTAGGGTTAGAGGATTTAGATTATCATTTGATATTATTTTCTTAAAAAAACATTTTAAAAGCCACAAAAAAACAATTAACAATAAAATACAACAAAAAACATATTATTTTATATTAAAAATATAAAACTAGAGTTATTGACATGGGGTTTAGGGTATAAGATTTGGGGTTAAGGGTTTGAAGTTTAGATATAGGGTTTGAAATATAATTTTTCTACTTCTTAATAGTAGAAATATTTTAAAAAATTGTATTGAATAATAGTTAATTAAGTGAGATATGTCGTAAAAAAATTTGTATATAGTTTTAGAATATATAATTTGTGATTCATTAATTACTACATATTGCAAAATTAGTTTACTAATTAAAAAAAATGCAAGTAAAGAAAACTAGCTTCTGATTGGCTAACCTATAAAGGGAAGGATCACATTCCTTTTATTATCCACCGTTGATTAGATAAAAATCAACGACACACACAGCTTCTTATTTTTCACTCGTCTCACGCCTCTTCTTCTTCCTGTTTTTTTTTTTTTTCGATAACTCTCTTCTTCTTCTTCTTCCTTTGCACACTCTCAAAAAATTCTAATAAGTTTTTGTTTACAGATAAGAGTTTCCAGCCATGGATCCTGCAGATTCTTCATCATCACCGGATCATAATCCATTTCCTTCGAGATCTAGAGATTCTGAAACTAGGTCAGTTTGTTTTACATCTCTGTAACTAGTTGTTAATTTCGTTTATATATCAGTACCGGTCCCTCTGCAGATTCTTCATCATCACCGGATTATGATGACTTCAATTTGTTGATACATGAGGAGACGCTTCATCATTTGTCCCTCTGCAGATTCTTCATCATCACCGGATTATGATTCTTCAATATGTAAGTATATATTCGATCTATATATACATGAGTTCTGGTTATTATTGTATGCTTAATTAATATGTTTTAATTCTAATTTTCCAGAACAGAGAATGTTCCAGGTTATTCTCTTGCATATAAATATTGTTCAGTGCAAAAATTCCATTGCTTGACGAAAATATATAAGCTCGATTAATTAAAAACTAATTGGTGTCTTCTTTGATGACAGGACAAACAAGAATCAAAAGATGATAGGACTTTTAAGCAAAGAATAAATGATATTATCTGGAGACAGAGTTTGTGGAAACAATGTGTCAACTGGAGTGCTTCTTCCCTCCATCCTTTTTTGATATCATGTTCCACCTTCCAATACATCTATCAAAAGAAGCACGTTTGGGAGGACCAGTACACTTTCGCTGGATGTATCCATTTGAAAGGTTTGATGTACTCATTTGATTCAATATATGTATTTACTGCAATGATGTTCGACTAATATTCATTTCTTGACTGAGTTATAGGTACATGAAAACACTTAAGGCTTTTGTTAAGAATCATGCAAGGCCAGAAGCATGTATGGCTGAGGGGTATTTAGCTGGAGAATGCGTTGCATTTTGTTTAGAGTTCCTTAAAGATTCAGTACCAGTTCAAGAAACAGTTAATCGCAATGAAGATATTGAGGCTGATAGAAGCGTGGTTGAAGGTCGACCTCTGCAGAAGGGTATAGAAGTTACCCGCAATGAAGATATTGAGGCTGATAGAGGCTTGTTAGTGGTAGATTGATAGGTTTGTTTGTGGTTTTTGTAAACAATGAAATTTGAAATGGTTTATTAAACATTTTAATATTTATATATTTTGTATTAATTTTAATGGTTTTTTTACAAATATTCGAAAATATTATATTTTAATTAAAATATAATTGGTAATTATTTTTAATAAATAAATTTCGAATAATTTAAAAACAAACTAATAACACGAAACATTTGCTATCTTTGCTATAGGTAAAGTCAAATTACGGATTTTAATAACATCTGTATCACGTTATTATAAACATTAACAATTGCACAGTAAACTACGCTATCGTTGTATATTCAACTATAGCACAACAACAATCCGCTATCAAAAGTGTCGGACCTACTATAACGGGCGATGTCACAGCGTTTTATGAAGCGCTATAATATCTAATTCATGGCGTTTAACGGCCGCTGTTAATGCCCACATTTCCTGTAGTGGCCGTTTCATCGTAAGATCAAAATTACTATCGGAACCCATTTTTTTTTTTTAAATCGCTATCGGTGGCTCTGATACCAACTTGATAAACCCAGAAAAGGAATAAGATAAACAGAAGATTAAGAGAGAGGAGGAAGATGATATGCTTGCAAAATCATGGACACAAATGAGAAAGAAGACCAGAGACGACAAGGGATCCATGAAAGCACAATTCAGCAAAAGTGGCTAAGTACAACGATACAAAGGAAGAGTGAAGACACCTGGCAAGAGACTCTACTTGTCCCAGAGTCTTCTATTTAGTTAATTAAATAATGAGAGTTATTTCTATTTTGTGAGCTGTTGTGGTTTTTGCTATTTAGCTAATGAGTCATCACTTGTAAACACTATTCGGTAGAATCACGCTTTTTGGAGGGGTTGCCTCGAAACAACATTCTCTTTTCTCTCCTCTTCTTCTTCTGATATGCTTGCAAAATCATGGACACAAATGAGAAAGAAGACCAGAGACGACAAGGGATCCATGAAAGCACAATTCAGCAAAAGTGGGGCTAAGTACAACGACACAGAGGAAGAGTGAAGACACCTGGCAAGAGACTCTACTTGTCCCAGAGTCTTCTATTTAGTTAATTAAATAATGCGAGTTATTTCTATTTTGTGAGCTGTTGTGGTTTTTGCTATTTAGCTACTGAGTCATCACTTATAAATACTATTTGGTAGAATCACGCTTTTTGGAGGGGTTGCCTCGAAACAACATTCTCTCTTCTCTCCTCTTCTTCTTTCTCCTCTCTCTTAATCTTCTGTTTATCTTATTCCTTTTCTAGGTTTATCAGCTGCTTCACCGATAAGAGAGTGTGGGAAGAGCTTACAGAAAAGATAGTCATAGCTAACTCCGTTTATCTTCATGCTAGTTACCAGATCCTCGAACCTCTCAATATGGTCCATAGGGTGTTCATGTGATAAACCGGAGAAAGGATGCTGACCCACTAAGGAGTTATAAGACGGCTTCAGCTCGAATTTGTTCCTCTCAATGGTTGGGAGACGAATCGCAGGCCTATTAGCATAGAACTCATCAGGCCTATTCTAATCTCCTAGTGCCCTGCCTCTCTTAGCCTATCCTTGCCTATGCACGACAGCAACTTCACCTACAACTGCCAGTTGGTGTCGAGCGACACCAGGGGGTGGGTGTCGATCGACACCTTCATCCTGGACAATCACGTTGCCCTCTGCATCAAGCTTTTGGCCTTGCTCGTTGAAAATATGACACTCTTGATCTCTTAGAACTCCAGCTTCATCTGGTTGTAGTACAACTGGACCAACCATTTCAACTGGTTTCTTTGCTTTTCTGATCTCGCTCTCTTACTTTGGTAGCTCTTGATTAGAAAGAACTACAAGCTCGTGTTCTTTGTTGCTTCGAGTTCTACGATTAGGCATACACCAGAAACACACTAGACAAAAAGAAAGAACGATTATAAGTAAAACTGAAAAATAAAAACCTAGACTGAACTCTACACTTAAGTCTATTGGAGGGTCCAATTAACCCTAGAACTACTCTCTCAAATTAAGAGATCACGGTAGTACTTAGGGATCAAATCCACAGAGACTCTGCGGCTTCACAATAGATGTGTTCATTTCAAGCTCAGCTAAGCAATAAAGATATATTGAAAAGACAATGCAAAGAAAGTAAATAAGGATGTAATCAAGTGGGGAAAAGCGTTAGGTCTAGGGAATAAACAACTGGTCAAGATCTAATTAAAAACCGTTCTAGAACTCAAATCACTAATTCATAGCTAACCAACTGTTGTTGCGAAAACTATCTATGACCCTCTTGATCTCTTAGAACTCCAGCTTCATCTGGTTGTAGTACAACTGGACCAACCATTTCAACTGGTTTCTTTGCTTTTCTGATCTCGCTCTCTTACTTGGGTAGCTCTTGATTAGAAAGAACTACAAGCTCGTGTTCTTTGTTGCTTCGAGTTCTACGATTAGGCATACACCAGAAACACACTAGATAAAAAGAAAGAACGATTATAAGTAAAACTGAAAAATAAAAACCTAGACTGAACTCTACACTTAAGTCTATTGGAGGGTCCAATTAACCCTAGAACTACTCTCTCAAATTAAGAGATCACGGTAGTACTTAGGGATCAAATCCACAGAGACTCTGCGGCTTCACAATAGACGTGTTCATTTCAAGCTCAACTAAGCAATAAAGATATATTGAAAAGACAATGCAAAGAAAGTAAATAAGGATGTAATCAAGTGGGGGAAAGCGTTAGGTCTAGGGAATAAACAACTGGTCAAGATCTAATTAAAAACCGTTCTAGAACTCAAATCACTAATTCATAGCTAACCAACTGTTGTTGCGAAAACTATCTATGACATAAACCTAAGAGACCAACTGTCGTTGCGAAAACTATCTATGACATAAACCTAAGAAACCAACTATTGTTGCGAATCCTAAAGCTCTGACAAGCTTTAAGTACAAGTTCGATATGTTCATAAGTTATCTAAACCAACTGTCATTGCGAATACCTAACATACTCACTAGGATTAGTTCAGATTATAAATCACGCTGTCATGCCAATTTAACAACCTAATATCATACTTCTAGGTGATCAAACTAAAAGAAGCATTAAGTACAATCCTAGATGAAGAACTTACAAGTTTGAATCTTAACCAGTGTTAAACCTAACAAATCATGAAATCCTATGAGAATCCCTAAACCTAACAAGGGATCTACTCAGACATATCAAATGAAACGCAAGACATAGCTGAAATAGATATCATAAACTGAATCGAAAGTAGAATAAAGAAACATGGGTTCAAAATCTTCTCTCTAAAGTACGTACAAGTAGCAAGATCAGCCTCTAAGGAAAAGAATTGATAGAAGAATGATGGCTGGAACTGGATGATGAATAATGAAATCTGGATTCAAGGTACATCCAACTTAACCTAAAAACCTAATATATAGACTAATACACGAGTCGGGTCCCTTTTGTAAACTTTTGGAACTTCTGGGGCAAAACTGCAAATCTTTAGAACTTGGTAAATTCCGCATGGACGTCTGACGATGGGTGTCGACCGACATCAGTGATGAGTGTCGATCGACACCACTGACCACTGAAAATATCGACTTCGTCTTCTCAGCAACAAATGCTCCATAATGCTACATAATCATCCAAAAATTCCCGAACTCATAAAACCTGTAAAAAACTCGATAAAGACTCGAAAGACACTGTTAAGACTCGATAAAGCACTTATATCATGGCTTAAAACTGGTAAAATCCATGATATATCACTGACCCAAAGTTTCCTAAAATGACTATTTCGGTCCAATGAAGCCCTAAACCGACCCCGAAGCCTAAAAATACTCACTTAACCTAGTTCTTAAGGCATGACTTCAAGGACTTATTGAGCCTCAAAAAAGAAACTCCAGAGAACCCTAAGGACGACCAAGAGGAGCCGCCTCTATCATCTTCTCGTGGAAAGTTCTTGAAGCTCATCAATCTCTTTCTCTCTATCTCTTATTCATTCTTTGTTCTTAAGGAGAAGTCTTTGCATCTTGTAATCCTTTTTACAGAAGTAATCTGTAAACCTTATTCTCATATCTATTTACTTTATGCTTATGAATTGTTTAAACCTTGCTTTGATGATTCCTTTAAGCATGCTTGAGTAGTTTACTTGTTGGGTTTAAAGGGACTATCAAAGGGGGTGATGGATCTGTAGGTTTAAGTGGAGAGATCTGAGTTTTGCATGAACGTTTATACTTTTCTTTCGGTCTAAGTTGTATTATAATGCATGTCGTTAGTCTCATGAACTAGCTCTGATCATAGGTAGTAAGGTTTTGCTAATCGCTTGCGTAAGTGCTAGAAACTAGCTTGGATGATTGTTTTGTTATAGGAAGCACATACCACTTACCTATAGGGCTTCATGGACTAGAATCTAACTCGTTAATAATGCTTTGATCTATGCGTTGTTTCCTGCGTGAGTTAAGTAACCGAGTATAGGGATTTTAGACGGTTATCTCTAGGGTATTAGGTTAATCGTTCATTAGTATTTTGTACGTCCAAGACTTCAAAATAAACATGCATTGCTTTAGGTTTTACTTGAATAGATAGATCTCGAAACCCCCTGCGACCCCCTGAATGCCCAACATTTCTCTTTGCTGTTTTACATCCGTTTTTATTTGCTTTCATTACTTGTTACCATGACACACAAACCCCCAAATCTTATATTGAGTTCTAGCTATACTTGGTCTATAAGGTTTGCAATACAACTTCTCTCTTTGTGGGATTCGATCCTTAAATACTACATGCGTTTAACTGTGCATTTACAGTAGTCGTGTGGTCTTTGAGGTAAAAGACTGAAGCGAAATAACACACGCATCCGGGCTCCAGACTGGTCACATGCCTTATGTCTCTGTAGTAGAGCTCAGACCTGTCACGGTCTCTATAGCCGGTCTGGTGTTCATGCATACTCCTTGTGACCGGTCTCGACAGATCTTCACTCTTCGGTCTGTAACACCGCTGAATAGATTGCATTTATTCTTGTCCGAAGTGAATCTTGAATCTTCTACCTTTCTATAGACACCAAGAACTCCAAATTTGGTAATCAGAACGGCAATTAACGGATGTCATATTTGCAGCAGTTTGAAACTGTTTAGAAACGGGTTTTGCTCGCCTTTTGGTATGTTTTGTCTTAAAACCTATAAAACCTCATTGAAACTAAAATATATTATATTTCTCTCTTTTCACATGATATAATACCAAACTCTTCTAAAAAATATAAGAAAACAATAGATAAAATGGGTAAAAATACGATGTTATCATATATAATAAACTTTCTTGCTTTGAAGGGCAATTGAGTCAATTCCCCGAACGGGACCCTAATATATGAAACTTATTTTTATTTAATTTAATATATATTTATTTTTATGTATAAAATTTTTGAAAATAGTATTTAACTTATTTTCCATTTTTGAAATACAAAAGAAATATTTTACCTATGAATAAATATATTTTTAATTTTATTTGATAGAATATACACACAACCTTAATATAAAAATATTTCTGGTACTCTTAATAAACAAAAAAATCATGAACAGTTCCACAAAAATTTGGGCCGTAGGTAAATGTTTCAGATGACTCTCCGTCATAACCGGTCCTTTGAGACAGTGATGTTTTACTTTCCATTGAAGTTTTGAAAGGAAAACAGAGAATAAGTGAGAGAAGAGGAGTCATGATATTTGGCTTTCGATTGGAGTTTCAATTTGCTAGAAAATAATAATAATATAGAATAGAACACGTGTCAATTATTTGTGCTTTCACATGTCACACATGTAACCGAGAGTGACGTAGCACTTTTATATATTTGATTAATTATGTGAACATATATATGATTAATTTGATTAGCTGGTTATGAATATTTGAATCTGCATATCTTTATTGTACCATGAATCTACCAACTCTTGTATCCAATTGAAGTTTATAAATAAATTAGAAGTTTAAAAACCAAGATTGGATTGGTAAACTAAAACACACAAAAATATATTCATCGCATAACTATTTTTATAGGCCCATAATTCAACTTTCGACGTAAGACAACCCTAGTGTTCACAACAAAATTAAAGCAGAAGAGAAATCATATGTCATCTCTTCTGGAAATTGAGTTTCCTGACAGAGAAAGCATAAATAAAGACAAAAAGAAAACAGAAAGCAATGAGGGCAAGTGTGACAACCCACAAGAAATTGTATTCATAACCATAGTAATTTTTCATGAACTCAACAACCTTTTCACCCGTATCAAGCCTTGTCTCTACATCTCCGTATTGAGCTATCGTAACTCCATACAACCCCCACCACCCTGGACACATGTACGTGAACCAACCCAACCATATTGGCATTCTCTGAAAAATTAATATCAATTTGATTAATTTGTAAACATTTTTTCGTTACAAAATTTTAATAGAAAAGCTTTATAATTAGATTTAGTTAGTCTCCCACCAACAAAAATGTACTATCTTTGGCTAGAGCTTGGCGGATATCAAAAAAATTATATACACATATATAATTTTGGTTACTTACGGGACGAGGAATGGCGAATCCTGAAAAGACGTTCCACAATGAGGATATGACACCATTGAGTATCGCAGCGGATTCTTGATTGGGGCTTACGGAAATGAGCATGAAACCGGAGTAAATATAGAAAAGGATACTAAAGAAGGTAAATAATATGTTTAACATAAATTTGGAAGCAGTCCATTCGTATCCTATCATCCCATAGACGATAACTCCATAGATGGAAGCTTGAGCTATTGTATATGGAATCTCGATTATCACCTTAAAAATGGTTTCAAGTTCAAGTTTAGGAACTGTAGGATTAATTAGTACATAGAAATTAAATAAGTGGGAATATATATGGAAATAAGAACCTGTGAAAAAGCATAAGGTAGAGCAGAGTACATTCCAGGACCGGTTTCTCGGTAAAAAACTGTACGTTCAGCGATTACGACAGGACGCATCGCAGCCGCACTTTGCGAGCCTAAGAAGCCAATAATGGTTGAAAGCGCTCCTACACTGTTAAATATATCTTGTCTTGTTCCTCTTCTTTTGCCGAGACGCCAATAGATGACTCCATGCATTATTCCAATGGCTGCTGCAAAACTGAGACGCACCGCGTTATAAGGAACATTTCTCCAATATGATTTGTGTAGCTTCCACATACAAGCTTGGAATTGAGTTAAATAGGATTGTGAATATTTTGTTGATAAATGAATGTCTTGTGCACGAGAAGGAACCATGTTCAATTCCTTAATGAGGTCTTTGTTTCTCCTAAATCCACACAAACAAATATTTGTGAGATTAACTTTGTTAAATTAATATTTTTTATGAAACCTTAAATATAACTAAACTTACAATATAGAGGTTTGAGTTTCTGTATACTTGAGAAAATCTGACACCAAGTACATCTTCTTGTTTCCTTGTTGTCACTTCAAGGGCCCATGTTGCTGGATTGTAACCTTCCTTGATTTCACCTACTCTTCTAATTCCCTAGATACATTATTTTTTGAGTTATTATAGTGAAGACTGAGCTTATAATTCACTTGTTCCTCTCTCTTACCTCAAAGTATTCAATTAGTTGTGAGGATTGGTGGCCAATTGGACCGACATAAATCTCTTCTCCTCCTCTCGTCAACAAAATAAGCTACAAACTGAAAGTTAGCTGCATAGCTAAAGGTAAAATAAATAAAATACAAAGGAAAATAATCTCTAGCTACCTCATCAAAGGATTCAAAAATATCGATACTCGGCTGCTGAATGGTGCAAACAACTGTTCTTCCAGTGTCAACAGTATTTCTAATGGTCCTCATTACAATCGCGGCAGCTCTTGCATCCAAGCCGGATGTTGGCTCATCCATGAAAAGAATAGAAGGATTGGCTACAAGCTCTAATGCAATGGTCATTCGCTTTCTTTGTTCGGTTGAAATCCCACTAATTCCCACATATCCCACCAACATTTCCCTCAATGCTTTTAACTATAGCAGTTCCATTACCTCTTCAATAAAACGCTGCACATTTCTATTAGTTATATGGTTTCTTGAATCTTATAATTAATAGGTAACAGGGATTATATATTAAGAAGCCACAAACCTCTCGACTTGCCGCGTCGATATTACGGGGTAACCTTAGCCAAGCAGAATAGAGAAGAGACTCGTACACTGTTAAAAGAGGGGAATGGATATCCGATTGTTCACAATATCCCGAAACACGAGCAAAGCTGTCTTGATTTTTAGGAAACCCGGAGACATTGATTTCTCCTTGAATATATCCTGTGTTTTTACGCCGGGCTAAAACATCCATTAAAGTAGTTTTCCCAGCTCCACTGACACCCATAAGTGCAGTAAGAACCCCCGGCCTAAAAGCATCACTTAATCCATTCAATAGTATTAGTTTTTCCTCTTTTACGCCCTTATCTTTCATCTCCTACAAAATTATGTTCTTTATAAGTTTCTCGTCCAAATACAATACGCTTATTGAAAATGCCATTCACCTACTTTTGGAGTATTAACGGAATATGTGATGTTATCGAACGTCATGTATAGAGGCTTGAAAGGTATTTGTAGTTTAGAGTCACTGCAATTTCCTATTTAGTAAGCTATGTTTGGGATTATAGTTTTTTTTTTAAAGAGTTCAAAAGTGCATAGATAATTATATATTCTAGCCCTTACTGTCCACGAATGGTTGCGTCCTTGTTCTTGAATACTCTTTGCCATTTTTGCTATCAGCTTCATTGCGTTCATCCCATGCAACCGCAACCTTGCATACTCCATACTCTGTAAGAGTAAAAATTATTACATTTATTGGGTGTAATTAGTATTTATCTAACTCATAGATGTAAGAAGAGGAAGTAAGGACGCTGTCCCAAAAAAAGGTTGTGAAAAAAAAAGAAGAGAAAGTAAGGGCACTTACGTTTAAGAAAAGCTAGAGACAAAGATGTAATAATGTTGGAAAATATTGTGGATAGGATCAAGGCTAAAATTCCAATCCAATACCAGTAAGTTTCTACAAAAAATCCTCGGGATTACAAGGCCGCCACTCCTAAACCCTGAAATTGTATAATGGGAAAAATGTCAAAAAATTCGCGAACTTTCAAATTGTGGACGTTTAAAGCATGAACTTTCAAAATGCCATTTAAATGCTCAAGTTTTTCGTTGACTCGTAATTAAATAGCAAACTTTCGTTGACTGGACTATTTAAGGCACGTCGTTAAATTGACGTCTACGGCGTTAAAGTTTCCGTTAGCAACTTCCGTTTAATCAAACGACGTCTTTTCAAGTTTTATTAAAAATCTTCATCTTTCAAATTGTGGACGTTTAAATCCTAAACTTTTTTAAAAATATCGTTTAAATCTCTAAGTTTTCGTTGACTTCATAATTAAATGTTTAACTTATGTTGACTATGCCATTTGAGGCATGACTTTAAATCAAGTGACGGAGCATGTTTACGGGGTTAAATTGTCTATTAGCAGCTTCCGTTTAATCAAAACGACCAATGTTTTGGTAACTATTTATCATTCTTCTTCTCTTTCTATTTCTTGTCGCTTCATCGAGATCCAACCTTAAGCAAAAAGTAAAAAATCTTCTCAGATTAAAATCTGCCTTTGGAGAAACATAATCCAACGAAGTCTTTGCCACTTGGAATCTCCAGAAAATTCTCATGGAATTCTCTAAAACCCCTCAAGATATTGAGTTTCTTGAACGTTAGTGATAACCGATTTGATTTCTTACGATCACCATTTTTTAAAGCTTTATAGAGTTAAATCTTTAACATTCTTTTATCGGTTATTTGTCTTTCCAATTAATATTAAAAAATTATTTGGTTATCTCCAACGTTTAACGCTTAAACCGATAACCGATAACAAAATGTTGGAACAATTAAATATTTTTCTTAATAACCGATTTGATGGGTACAGATCGAATCCGTTATCACCAATGCTTAAAAACTAAATCTCTTGAGGGTTCGTAGAGAATTCCGTAAGAATTTTCTGGAGATTCCAAGTGACAAAGACTTCGTTGGATTATGTTTCTCCAAATGCAGATTTTAATCTGAGAAGATTTTTTACTTTTTGCTTAAGGTTGGATCTCGATGAAGCGACCAGAAATAGAAAGAGAAGACGAATGATAAATAGTTATCAAAACATTGGTCGTTTTGATTAAACGGAAGCTGCTAATAAACAATATAACCCCGTAAACATGCTCCGTCACTTGATTTAAAGTCATGTCTCAAATGGCATAGTCAACATAAGTTAGGCATTTAATTATGAAGTCAACGAAAACTTAGAGATTTAAATGATATTTTTAAAAAAGTTTAGGATTTAAACGTCCACAATTTGAAAGATGAAGATTTTTAATAAAACTTGGAACGACGTCGTTTGATTAAACGGAAGTTGCTAACGGAACCTTTAACGCCGTAAACGTCAATTTAACGACGTGCCTTAAATGGCCCAGTCAACGAAAGTTTGCTATTTAATTACGAGTCAACGAAAAACTTGAGCATTTAAATGGCATTTTGAAAGTTCATGCTTTAAACATCCACAATTTGAAAGTTCGCGAATTTTTTGACATTTTTCCTATTGTATAATACATAGTGAAGTTTTGTTTCCGCGAAATGTGAAGTTGGGAACTTAAGGAGAGAATTTCAAGAAATTACATCTTTCCATGAGTTGCTGCGGAATTCGTTAACCGAAATAGCTGTTTGAATATACATCAATGGTGATGTCCAATACGCCCATGTCAACCATGTGTGTACTTGATCTATGTAGTGACACATTTCATCACTAATTAGTTTATGGATCATATGCTGAGCATGACTTTGGAGAATACCAATCACATAAAAACTTACTTCTGGACAGCACATATCCGCTGAATGTCATCAACCACATCTTAGCAAGACATCCCATTGTGTTTGAGACCACATGATTTCGAGTCACTGCAGCGATACACCGAAAAAGTCCATACGACATTTGTCCACACAATGCAAGAACGAAGTAATGTCTAAGGCACCTGTAGAAACAAAAACACTTGAACATATATAAAAACTTAATAGTAAACATACTAAAGAGAAAAATAATGGAATGTAAAGATAAGCTTACGATGTAATTGTTAGATCATATCCAATGAAGAAGTAAGTTATTAAAACCACGAAGAAGACTTCGAAGAATGATAAAGGGAAGGTGATGACTGAGGCTGGTAACGAAAATGCCCATGACGGGTAAAAGCTAAAACGACGTTGCTTGTAGAACACTGGAAGCTTATCAATAGTCATTGGAAGTTCAAAAAATCCAGAGAACACAATCATTTGCATTTCCAAATAGAAAGCTCCCATGTAGATGATTCCATCCTCTACCGTGCTGTGAAATTTCTTTTGTTGCGAAAACACAATTGCAACTATAAATGAATTGAGAAAGAGCTGGATTGCCTTCAAGAAGAAAGTGCGGCGGTTTCTCTTCATTAGAATCCATTCTCGTTCTACGCATGCCTTTAGTAGCTCCAACTTGCTAGCTCCATATTTAGTTTTTGTCAAGGCTGCTCTATGATTTTTCCATTTCTCAAATGGCGTTGCAAGCTGAGACCGCATTTCGCTCCCTAAATCGTGCATTATGAAGCCTTCCTCAAATTGTTTTGCCGATACATAAGAATATGGAATCTCTGGATTAGCCCAATATTGTTCTTGATCTTTAATGGATAAAATCTAATTGAAAAAGTGTAACTTTGATCAGTACAACACAAAGTAATGAATATGTTTATTAAAAAGAATAACGTTGTTGGAGAACTCACTTCTTGCAAGTAATCAGCAATCCCTTTTCTTGCAGGACACTTAAACCCCATAGATTTAAAAAACTCGATGCTGTTTTCCCGAGGGCCTTGGTAAACGATTCGGCCTTCTCCAAGTATAATGACATCATCGAAAAGCTCGAATGTCTCAGGAGGAGGTTGGAGAAGAGAGATCAAAGCAGTTTTATCGAAAACATGGATCATTTGTTTAATGCAATTGACAATCTGAAACGTCGTTGAGCTATCTAAACCATCTAATATGTTGTCCATGAAAAAAGTTCCTACTGGTCCCACCAACATCTCACCTAGATACAAGAAAATAATCACTCGAAGAACACATTTTTAGTTCCGACCAAATTATATCGAAAATACAATTAAAAGAACTCCACATATTTAGTACCAGTCGTTACAAGTTTCTTTTGCCCACCAGAGATGCCTCTTTTCATATGATCCCCAACGATCGTATCAGCACATATAGATAGTATAGTTACATGTCAAAATCGAAATTATGTTTGAATAAGAAATGAGGAAACTATTGAGTAGGAGATGGATGACCGTTATGCAAATATTATTTTTGTATAATTCTTGATAAATCTAGAAGATTCTAGATTGAGTCAAAATTATTAATTCCAGATAAATCTAGAAGATTCTAGATTGAGTCAAAAATATTTTTGTAATATTTCCGAATCCTTATCCTTTCGGAACAAGGTGGAATATTCACAGAATATTTGTGGAAAATCTTATCCTAGCGGATAAAGGCGAATCTCGCACAAGCTTATCTCTTCCTTGGGGATGAAGCAACTCCTCCCTATAAATAGAGTCTCACCTCATTCTCTGAAAAATACGATCGAACACGATAAAGACAATTGAATCGAATACAATCGAGTTCAAAACACAAAAGCTTTCAGCAACAAAAACAATCTCCTTCTTCTCTTTCTTTACGAGTAAGTCTCGAGAGTATATCGTAGATCTGGTTCGCAGATTCTATAATCTGGTGTTGCGATTATAGTCTCAACACGGTTGTATCCTGGGATTCAAAATCTCATCAAACCACCACACTGCGGGAGATTTATTGAATTAAGGAAAGAGATAATATCTCGCCTCCGCGTATCTGTACTTTCCTTAATTGGATTTGTTCGTAATTTTCGATCCCGGATTTCACGATCCTACAGTCTTAATTCAATAAATCCGTTTCCTGCTTATAGCTCTAAACGGATTGGATCTTACGAACAGCAGATACGCTGAACGAATAACGGTTTCCGCGAAAACCTCTGGCAGTTTCACGAAACATTCATTCTAAAAAGATCTACGCGATCTGAAAAATAGTGTTTAAGAAAACCTTTACTGGTTTCTGGGAACAACTATTAGCGAGCTTTTGTGATATTCACAGAAATTCAAAGCGAATTCTGAAAACGTTTTTCAGAGAACGTGTTGTTTGGCGTTAATCGCTTATACAATTTTTTTTTTTTTTTTCACAAAAAAAAACATTAATTAAATTCTGAAATATAAAAAAAATTCAGAATGACTAACAGTGTTGATGAATCCATTAATGGAACCATTGGAGATAATTTTCAAAAAATCGGATAAATCTAGAAGATCTAGATCGTGTCCAAAAGTATTTTCAAAATATTTTATATGTGAGTATTCTTGGAATATTTACAGAATCCTTGAAATCATCAAACAGAAAAAAAAAAAATTAAATAAATAATCGGATCTTGTGAGTCGACGCCCCAAACTCAGTTTCGGAGTGGTTTACCACATGTGAATCCATTAGTGTCTCGCTCTGTAAGCGTAGGACTAATGCCGAAAAAGTTCGGTGAGAATGGGTTTAAGACGTGGCAATAAAAGATGCTTCTCTTTAAGACGACTAGTACCTTAGAAAAAGGTTGTAAAACTATGATTTGTCTCAGAAAATGTGGGGGAAAGCGTTGCTTACTGATATGCTCAAATTTACCCTGAGCTACTCCCTCAAATTAAGAGATCACTGTAGTGCTTAGGGATCGAATCCACAAGGACTATGAAATACCCAATAAATCCCAGTAAAAGTATTATGCTAAATAAAGTATAATGTAATGAAATTGCAATGCGAATAATTAAACAAAGTGTAAATCAATAGAGAAAAGCGCTAGGCATAGGGAAATCTCAGGAATCTTCAGAACTATGAATAAATTGAATCATCAGGATTATAATTAAGAACCGTTCTAGAACTCAAACACAATTGTAAAACCTACCAGCTTCCGCTGCGTAAACTATCTATCCCTGAATCTAGAATTCCAAATTCCTTTGCTAAATTCTAATATCCAGACAAGCAGTAATGATCAGGTTCAATTTGTTCACAAAATCCCTAAATCAAATTCCTTTGCAGATAAGTATTCTGCTCACCTAAGATAGATCTAGCAATCAATCACACTTTCATGTCAATTGATAACCCTAAATCAGATTCTAGGTCGCGAATCTAGAATAAGCAATAAGTTCAATCCTAGATGAAGAACTCTATCAATTAACCCCAAATAACCCAATGATTCAACAACTCCTCAGAAACCCTTGAAAACCCATAACCTAACAGGAGAACTACTCAGACATGGTGAAAGCAACAATCAACATCATATGAATAGAAATCATTCAATATTATAGAAAATAAAAGTAGAGAACAAAGATTATCAGGGATTAGAGAAAGATGATACAAGCTTGAGATAGATAGAGGGTCTGCTACTCGATAATCCCAAAAACCCTGATCTAAAACACAATAAATAGCTAAAAACTCGTACAGGGACTAATGCTGAAATATTAGAAACTCCTGGGCAAAATTGTAAATCTTCCAAAATTTCCGAAATTGTCAGCCTGTGGTGTCGACCGACACTCATGGCTGGCCTCGATCGACACCAAGTCATGCATCGCTTCAAGACATGATTTTTCGACGCAACTTCTTGGTCTTTGCTCCAAAATCTCCCATATTCTTCACATTAGTCCTAAATGCATACCTGAAGATAAAAGACTCTAATAGATTCTAAAACACCAAAAAGACTAGATTAAAAACTCTTATATCATGGTTAAAACCCATAAAAACCATGATATATCAACTCCCCCAGACTTAGCTTTTGCTTGCCCTCAAGCAAAACAGAAACTCAGCCTGTGAAAGAAGTTTGAAAACACAGGAAACTCATTTTGTCATAAGAGCACCAGACTCACATTCACCATAGTAAAGCCACTGAAAATTCTTACCTGACAAGGTCCAGACCACCATGTACTTCCCCCAGACTTAGCAACTGTCCCAAACAACTCCACAATTCAAATAAACAATCCAAATTCACCATACTGACTTCTATAAACTAAGGTGAAGACTCATCTAGGGAGTATCAATCAAAGGACACATGGACTCTTTCTCAATCAGTTACCCTGATCACACAGACTGTCTTTACTTCTGGTTCCTTTCCTCTCCCTTTTCTCACTTCTGCAGTTAATTATATCAAAGGTGTAGGCGAATAATGGTATCACGGGAAATTTTCTTAACCTCGCTTCCAACCTTAGTGTGATCATTTCTTTCAAAGTAGAATAATGAGGTCACTGAAATTTTTCCTATCTCTCTACTCAAAAGAAAATCATTTAATCTTTTACTGCTTAGTATATATATATTGTTATGAATAAGAAAGAGTGAGAGAGAATTGTATGTCTTATTCCATCAATAATAGAGAGTATATATAGGGATACAAGACTTGGAGAGGAAGTGTAACTTGGGGAGCAAGTACACTTGGAGAGCAAGCTAGAATATTCTAGAACATGGGTCTATAATGGGCATCCATCTAATGGGTTCATAACACTCCCCCTTGGATGCTATTATAGTAAAAATATTCCTAATGCGCATAAGATACTGCCTCATTAAAAACCTTACTTGGAAAATCCAGTGGAAAAAACCAAAGTTAAGGGAAAAAGAGTGCAACGCGCATTTACTCCCCCTGATGAGTCCATCACTAATCTTCGAGACGACACGGTCCAATCTTGGTGAACTAACTTCTTGAAAATAGCAGTTTGAAACGTCTTGATAAATAAGCTTGCAAAATCTTCACTTGAACGAATCTTCATTTTACGTACAGTGTCGTTCTTCTGCAGTTCATAGGTCTCGTAGAGGACTCATCTTGATCATTCTCCTTTTCGCTAGTAGCGATCTCATCTATGTCTCGTAAAGACTTTATAAGAGTGATAAACCTTCATCATTTGAATTCCTCTTAGGTGTCTATCATTTGTGTGTTCTTTGTTGTCTCGTTAAAAACCTTTTCATGCAAAAACCCAAATGGGACAAAAAGCCATGATAAAGGAAAAGAGTACAACCACACATATAATTATATTTCTCCCCCTAGAAGCATCATCTTCAAGGTATATTTCTTATCATATACATAATCTTTTAGGAATTGCTATAAGTAGAGTATTAGGTACAAACTCTTACTAATGTCATATAATCTCTCGAGTTATCGGACTTCTGGTCCATAGCATCCTTTTCACATAGACTATTATGTCTCTTCTATTTGGACTTCAAGCCAAATTTTCTTTTTACAGATAGTCTTCCAGACTTTTATCTTCTTCTTCTAAGAGATAATATTTTGCCTTCCTTCTTGGCATATGAAATCAACTCTTTCAAACATGAAAAAGATTAATAAATTACTCAAGTAGCAGTCTAAGTATGGTACATCCAGACCAAACATATGCAAACATCTCTTATGTAAAATCCTATAAGGATCTCTGAGATAACATCTCTTTTCACTCGATGTTCTATTTAAGAAACCTGAATATATGTTTCCAAGTTTCTTTATCTCATCTTATTCTTATCATACTACTTGCAATAACTCTTCAAGAGTTTCACTGATATTCAAATCTAAGTTCCCTTTGATCTGTGCAAAAATCGTGCAGACAGATAATCGTGCAAAAATCGAGTATAATCAGATTTATACAAAAATACAGCATTCATACAGAATTCGAGTTATGCAATACCAGCATAATCTGATTCGTGCAAAACACGGTTCGTGCAAATTTCGGGCATCACCATATACAATATATGTATATGTCATGAAAACTCATATTCATTCAGAACTCGTGCAAAATCCAATTTCATCTCATCTTCTTTCTTCAAATATTCCACTGAATATAAAATCTCTTCAGGAGTTCAAATAATTACACATATGCCCTTATTGTATTAATCCATATACTTTACATAGTATATACTGCACGCTACCATTCTGGTTAATGAAACCTTTTTCGGACTGCTTCCAGCCTCTTAAATCCTTATGCATTCTTATAGGATCTTAAACCCTTATGGATGCTTCTATCAGTTTAAAACTTTCTGAATTGCTTCTAGCAATTTAAATCCTTTTGAAGCTACTTCTAGCAGCTTAACTGTTGGGACTAAATAAAAATTTTCTCTTACTGCGAGACTATTTAGGAACTTAAACATAGTTGCATCCACCACAAGAGATTTCCAGGTCTTTCTGAGAACCTTTATGTATCTCTCATAATATCACAATTTTCGTTCCTCCTGTCCCACCAATTTTACACATTCATGAGTACGGACTACTAGTCCATAAACTTATCTTTGCAAGAGATTATATCCTTTCACTTCGGCCAATCATCACTTTGTGTACACTTTTCACAAACTTTTATACCGCGGTTTATGATCTCTTTACTAAACTTCTATACCGCGTTTATGATCACTTTAATAAACTTTTATATCGCGGTTTATGATCCTCGATTTTCATCTTTACATCAACTGCTACATTGCATGCACAAATATTATCGACGTCGATTTGCTTTTCTGGTTCCATTCCAGACATGACTCAACACTTGAAATCTCTTATTATGATCATTACTAGGTACCTAGATTTCTTTCTTTGTCATGTCAAATGTCTCACTAGGAGATCTTTAATCTCTTCACTACCTCGGTTCTGCCATTTATATTATTTGCTCCCTTTTATTTTCCGAGGATTTTTATCTTTGGAACCAAAGTCTATCACGCTTCATGCGATCTTTAGACTCACTTGCAGTTGACATTGTCCTTATGGGACATCAATTATAAATTAGGAGCATAGCTGGAATATATATGTGACTTTATCACACTATTCAGGTCAGTAAGCGTCCGGCAATCAGTACGCTAAACTCTTCATATCAATTATCTTTCGAGCTTTTAGTTCACATTATTTCTTTCGACGAGGATCAAAGATAATTCCTTTCAATCAATTTCTTTTCCAGCTGATTACTTTCTCCCCCTTATTTTGGTATTACTAACTCACTGAAATAACACTCTCCTCTTCAAGGGATTTTTATATCCAACATACTTTCCAACCTCTTTTCAGGTCCCATCTTAGATTGTTGTGGTGGAGGAACTTAACATATATATCACATCAAAAAACTTTAAGATGGGAAATATCTGGTTCATGACCAAAAACCAATTGTAACGGGGAGATCTCATAATAATTCGTTGGCTTGATGCGAATC
The DNA here is from genome assembly GCA_963667165.1 of Barbarea vulgaris. Taxonomy (NCBI): domain Eukaryota; kingdom Viridiplantae; phylum Streptophyta; class Magnoliopsida; order Brassicales; family Brassicaceae; genus Barbarea; species Barbarea vulgaris. The sequence continues at coordinate 8,122,588 of OY763888.1, read as the reverse complement.
AATGCTACAACATTTAGTATCTTGTGTATGAACATGAGCTACAAGATGTTCAACACCTATTCCAATGGAATTCACCAACATTATTAATTAACCAAGTAGCCTCGCAAACACCTAGTTGCTGGTCAATAACAAAGATACATGCGACCATCTAGTCGATGTAAGTTATAACCATATCTAAAGGTTCAACACGGTGGATGAACAGTCCACAAATAACTCTTTGTATCAGATACAAAATTTGATCGATTGAAAATTTATCTTGGCTGGTGAAGACCTTATGATTAGCTTGCCTTTCTTAATAGGCAGCACATGTAAAAATCATTAGGAAGAATCCTCTCATTCTTCAATGAATTTCCTCATGAATTTATTATTATTTTCACATCATCATTGAACCGGGATGGCCTAACCGGTCATGCCAATCATTGAGGTTCTTAGTAAACTTCTGGTTTACTTTAATATTTTCCTCAATCATACTAATCTTAGTACAATACAATCCAGTGGAGAATATGGGTAGTCTTTCCACATTAATTTTAGAGCCTTATTATCTGAAGGTATATCTTTTCCTTCGCTCATAGTCTCAATATGATATCCATTTCTGCGGATATCCATAAACTCAATAGATTTCTCTGAGACTTTATAACGCATTCAACAATTTCAAATTGCGTTCTCATAGGCAATAATATATATGCTCTTCATGAGCCTTTAATTATATTTGCACTACCCAAGACAGTACTCACACTAGTCATATTTCCATAATAGTGTGACTAGTTGTACTTTCTGCCACACATAAATCTCCACCATTCATTGTTTCTCAAACAAAATAAATCAAAATCATAATATAAGATTAAATAAATCAAATAGCTCAATCAATCATTATCATTAACTAGTTCACTAGTATCATGCCATCAAAATAGGTTCTCAATCAATCCATTTAATTCATCAAACAAAATCATTTGATAATCATGTACATATTTCGTGCAAAATCAGGTTATACATGAGAACAAATAAGCATCAGAAAACAGTGGTAAATCATAATAAATGATGACAGTTCTGTGTAAAATCCGTGTGAAATCAATTCCGTGCAAAATCCGTACGAAATCATACTTTTGCAAAATCCTGAAAAATATGATATGTGCAAAAACTAAGATCATATCTGTGCAAAATTCGGTTAAAATGACTTCATGCAAAATTCGTGTCAAATAGGATTTTATTCAATAATAGAGAAAACAATGACAAATTTTTTTTTTAATAAACTGTTTGTGCAAAATCCGAGAGAAAATTATATATGCGGAAAATTTGGATAAAATAACTTCGTACAAAAATCGAGCAAAATAATATATAATTTAATGACAGACAGTGCATATTTTATAACCAAAAATTCCTTGCAAATTTAGGTTAATCAAATTTCATGATTAAAATTCAAGTAATCTCTATCATATAATCAATTCATCATAGTTAATCATAATTTTAAACTACATGCCGGTATATTGAGATGCACCACAAATTACATACATCACGAATCATTCATCTCAAATTTAACAAAAGCATGTGTTGATAAATATAAATCATAAATACTTATCTCGACAATAACGAAGATCAGAGACTCTATGATTGACGGAGAAGGGAATGGGCATCAAGACATGATAAATCATAAACATATGATTTCATATGTTTCAACACCTTCTATCAGATAAGATTATAAAGCAATATGTTAGTAAAGCAGCAAAGTCAACTGCAGATAATTCGTGCTAAAATCGGGTTCATGCGATATCATCAATAAATAATCAAAATCAACAAAATATCATTCGTGCATAAATCGGTTTAATAAAATATAGATCAGTATTAACAATATAACGTTTGTGCATAAATCGTACAAAAACGAATACAGAATTTATAATAGATTATTCGTGCAAAAATCGTACAAAAAACGAATACGGAATTTATAATAGATTATTCGTGCAAAAGTCGTACGAATACACATAAAACGTATAATATGTGCATAATTCGTACAGAATCAAATATTAACATAAAAACTTATCTTTGATGAGGTGGCTAGGGTTTTGTGCTCTTCAACTTAATAAAACACCACGATTCTAGCCTTTTTCACAACTCAAGAATCAATGATTTTGAGGACTAAGTCTCAGAGTGAAACAAGGCTCAACGTGTTGTGATTTTCTTTTACGGCTAGGGTTCTACCTCAAGCGGCTAGGGTTATAGCTCAGACGGTTAGGGTTTCGTGCTGATAACGTGTTATGAATAAGAAGAGTGAGAGAGAATTGTATGTCTTATTCCATCAATAATAGAGAGTATATATAGGGATACAAGACTTGGAGAGGAAGTGTAACTTGGGGAGCAAGTACACTTGGAGAGCAAGCTAGAATATTCTAGAACATGGGTCTATAATGGGCATCCATCTAATGGGTTCATAACATATATATATATATATATATATATATATATATATATATATATTTTTCTTTTTTTGTTATTTTTTTATTTATGAAGGGAAGAGAGAGGGGAACTGATGAAAACCAAGGAACCAGTCAACCCCAGCTCGGACACAAGGAATCGACCGGTCGAACCCGAGCAGAAACCGAAGTACCAAGGATAGTACCAGGAGCCGTAACCAGAAGCCGGGCTGCCGCCAAAACCCTTAGGCACAAGTTCAACGCGTACGTAGAAGCTCACGTAGGTCGCCATGAAGAGGAGGTCAACCCAACACATCACCCAGATCGCCATGAAGAGGAGGTCGACCCAACACATCACCCGGATCCTTTTCAAGTACCAAGAGCTCACGCAGATCGCCAAGAAGAGGAGGTCGAACCAGTACAACACTCAACAGGCGACCTAGAACCACGTCGAGAAGTTCTAACCGGCCTTGGGAGGTTCGGGCAGAGCGTCTTCACCTTCGCGCCTCAGTGAAGGCGCCAGTAAGACGTCGGGCCGATGTACTCTTTTTTCTGCCTTAGGTTTTTCCCACTGGGTTTACTAAGGGAGGTTTTAACGAGGCATTCTACCCGACGCTCGCGCATCAGAGTCCCACGTCGAAACCTTCCGGAACCAACAAGAAGGACCGGTTAAGGCGCTGGAGCGCGAAACTATCTTTAGGGAGGAGACCGCCTTTAACCCTCCTCCCCTTTCTTTTACTTTTCACCTTTTACCAAGGCATTGTTTAGCCTTTTACCCGCGTGTAGGGTTTTCATGTTAGCCTATAAATAGGCCAGACTTATGTCATTGGAGGATACGCCGTTTTTTATTATCAACCTTGGAGAATTTTCTCTCTTCCGTTTTTCAGAGTTAAGCCTCTTGTCAAACGAACCCCGTCGGATATTCCTTGAGCTGGGCTCGGTTGTCCGTCGGCGTCCGTATCACCGTTCCTTCCACAGTTCGGTGTGTCGCCATTCGTTCCCTTCTTACTTTCTATCTTCGCCATTCATTCAGGTCGAGCAACTCCCTGAATTCTTGACCCGTCCTCATTTCGTTTGTTCAGTCGCCACCGGGACCGAGTCGAGCAACTCCTCGGTACCGCGTCTCGATGGGTCTTCCGTCGTCCCGTCAAGTCGGCTTCGATAACGCGTACCTCTCGACCGGTCAGCAGACTGTCGTACCGAGAGGTCCGTTTTTGTCGACAGACCGGTAAGACCTTACCGCCTCGTATCGTTTCTCGCTCGCCGACGTTAGAAAGCTCGACCAGTCAAGCCGTGACGTCCTGTTTCTCGGAGGAAACCTTACCGCCAGTTCCAGGGTCATATCAGCTGGTATCAGAGCTTCAAAAGCTCTTACCTGTCAGGTTGTACCTTTCCTTTATCTCGTCTTCCTCGCTTAGTTTCGATTGTCCTTGTCTCGCATTTCTTAAAACATTTTGAAAAACCCATAAAATTTTTTTTGTTTTCTTTGCATACCAAGTTTTAAAAAAGTTTTTGTTCATTCGGTGTTCATCGCGTTCTTCGTGATTTCCTTTTGATTAAGTGTGTTTGATCCGGATTTCTAAAGGCGAGCTCGCCGCCGCGTGTTCCTGGTCCAAAGCGGCTACCCACACGTGTGGATTCAACTCGTTTGAATATTTGCTAGGCCAGGAATCAACCGCGTTTTTGTTTGGTCAAAGGTAGCGCGAGAGTGAGCTGTCTCCTTGTCGCGTAGCCCGTACCAATCATTGGCAGCCGCGGGTTTTGAAATAGATCCGTTCACGTGTGTTGACTGTCCTTTGTGCAACGTCACACCTTATCCAGTCACGCTTGACAACCCTAGCGAGCGTGTAGCTATTTAGCCGTACTTGGTTTCTCGCAGGAATTCGGGCACACCCGTCGAGATCGACGCCAGTCCGCGACGTCGCCCAAACCGGACAGGTCGACAATACCTCGACGCCTCCGGCTACCGAGTACATTTCATTGCCGGACTCAAAACTCATGGCCGAGCTACCACCACCCCCTCCGGACCTCGGAGGCATGTTTACTGCCATTCAGGAACAACTCCAACAACTCGGAGATCGCCTCACTCGGATTGAAACACCACCGGTTCAAGCTCCACCAGCAGAGAGGGATAACCCTCTATACGAGCCCGAACCAGGATACGATAATCACAACGACCCCGCCTATCCACGACAACGACAAGGCAACGCTCCTAGACCGGGAGACGACGACGAAGGCGAAGCCGAAGATCAAGGTTTCCAACCCCAACTACCGAGCCTCAAGCTTTCGGCACCTACCTTTGCCGGAAGAGTTGACCCGGAAGCCTACCTCGACTGGGAACGTCGGATGGATCACATCTTCGCTTGTTATGTCTACAACGAGCAAAGGAAGATCAACTATGCGGTAGCGCAACTCACCGATCATGCACTCACTTGGTGGGAGCGTGACCAAGCTGAACGACGAAGGCACCGCGAGCGAGCTGTCTCGACTTGGGAAGCCAAGAAGGCGACCATGAGGCGACGATACGTACCTCCCTTCTATCACCGCGACTTGCAAAAGCGTTTCCGAAGAATTACTCAAGGAAGCAAGACTGTGGAGGAATACTACGACGAGTTCGAACACTTGCGCTACCGACTTCAGCTAGAGGAGGATGAGGAAACCATCATGGCCCAGTTTTTAGATGGTCTGCAAGATCGGATATCCTGAAAGGTTGAGAGGCAACCATACACCGGCTTTGAAGAGCTCTTACACCTCGCCATCCAGATAGAGCAGCAGATCAAGAAGAAAATGGTTAGCACTGGACGCACTCGGAACCAAGGAATCCCTAGCTGGTCCCCGGCAGCATCCTCGGCCAGTCCATCAGGTCGAGTCCAGGATAAAGCGCGACCCGTCACGGTGGAATCCCGGTACAAGCCAAGGGAGCCGACCAAGAGCGAAGCCACAGACCCAAGGCGACCTCAGAACCCAATTAGGAGCCGAGATGTTATCTGTTTCAAGTGCCAGGGGCATGGGCTCTACGCTCGGGACTGTCCAAACCAACGGACTATGATCATCACCCCGGCTGGCGAGTACGAATTGCAAGACGAGGAAGAGCCAAAAGGCGAGGAACTCAACCAGGAAGAGCTCGAACTAGAAGAAACCAACCCGGAAGTGGGAGAATTGTTGGTGATACGTCGGCTACTCAGCGCCACGACACCACCGGATGACTCGACCCAAAGCGACAACATCTTTCACACCCGGTGTTCGGTAAGCGGGAAGGTTTGTGGGTTGATCATAGATGGGGGCTCCTGCACGAATGTAGCGAGCACCTATATGGTCAAGAAATTAAATCTCCCGACCACAAACCATCCCAAACCTTATAAGCTTAAATGGTTGAATGATAAAACGATTATCCAAGTTAATGAGCAAGTGTTAGTACCGTTTATTATAGGCACCTACAAGGACCAAGTCCTTTGCGATGTTGTCCCGATGCAAGCTAGCCACCTCCTACTTGGGAGACCTTAGCAGTTTGATAAGGCGACCACCCATTGTGGTCGGACAAATCGTTATTCCTTCGCGCATAGTGATAAAAGAATATGCTTAACTCCCCTTACCCCGAACCAAGTCCATTGATGTATTGTACTTTTGATTGCTTTTTGATTTGTTTTTAGTATTTGTTTCGTGTCTTTTGTTAGTTTTCGAGTCTTTTCTATTTTGTTTTGAGTCTTTTACAGGTTCTATGGAGTTAAGCCGGAATAAGACGGTTTCGGGATTGTTCGGGCTAAGATGAAGCCTGAAAGCTACGGAAAGGACATGGATCGATCGATCCTACCCTTGGATCGATCGATCCAGACGACTCCAAGAACACGGCCACGGATCGGTCGATCCGGCCAACCGATCGACCGATCCATGCTCCACGGACATCTTGTCCGGACACGAAGGATCGACCGATCCGGCCAACCGATCGGTCGATCCAGCCTGATGACGACATGAAGATATTTGTCCGGACACGAAGGATCGATCGATCCCACCCTTGGATCGATCGATCCATGCTCAGCCGCCATGAAGATATTATGTCCGGGAATTAGGGATCGACCGATCCTAGGTGTGGATCGACCGATCCCCTTGGCCGCCTACTCCATTTTACACCTTTGTCTATAAATATCCCACCTAAACCTACTAAAACATATCAGATTTTCTTTCTACGCCTAAAACACTATTCTAGACACATTTTCTTGGATTTTCTAAGCTCCTCCTTCTATCAAACATTTGGAGAAGTTTTGTTGTATCAATTGTTGTTTATTTCAATCCTATTATGCTTTGTATGGTTTACTTTGTTGTTTTTCTGATTATGTGTGAGTAATTTCATAGTTAGGTTTTAGGGTTCTTGAGGGGAATTGATGGCTTGATAAATTGATAGAGATTTGGGGTTTCTAATCCATAGGTTCTTTGATTCATGTGTTCTTAATGCTAGATTAAGAGTAGCTACCTTAGTCTTGATTCTAGGTTGTTCTATAAGCACTAATCATGTTATAGAGAACTTGAGCCTTATGAATTGAGCTTTGTATCTCTAGCCTGCGAGAGTTGATGCTAGATCATCATCGTGAACTTAGTGAACTTGTGTGTTAATGGTGATTTGGTTAGGAGAAATCAAACGAGAGTTTAGTTTTCGAGTAGCCAAGTTTAGGGGTTAAGGCCACGAGAGTGGGTTAATCCACCTTGCGTTCATGTTCTAGAACGGTGCTGAGAGTGTTAAATCCCATACTCAGAATTATTCGTTAAGCCATTGATAACCTGAATTTTCCCTAAGGCCTAACGCCTTTTAAATCGTATAAATCAATCGTTTTATGTTTGTTGCATTTTGTTTACAAGTTTGAACAGAAATCAATCAACCCAATCCTGCTATAGCTAATTACAAGTCTCGTAAATCATTAGTGTACCATTGGTTCTTGTAGTTCGACCTCGTTATATACTACCTTGCGGTTAAGTGTATCGAGTAAATACTCGAGCAATCAAGTTGGCGCCGTTGCCGGGGATCCATACGGTTTCGATCGATCCAGTGTTTAAACATTTGAATTTTGGTATTATAGAAAAGGATCGATCGATCCAGAAGTTGGATCGATCGATCCAAGCAAGACGGCAAAAATTCAACAATTGTCGAATGATGAGGACATCCCTACAAGCACCCCGGGAGCTGAGGAGAGTGTCATTACAATTCCGAAACTAAGGAGAAGTCCCAGAACAAGAGGAGGGCTCAAGAGCGTAAGAGAAGACTTTAACAAGTCCGTAGAGAGTTTGATTACACTAATGGAACATGAAGAACTTAAGGGGACACTTCTCACTAGGGAGATCGCTCAAGAAACTCCAATGGATCCGACCAACATGGAAAACATCTTAGGAGATGAGGATTCAAAGCAGATTATACGCGCACAATTCAAGTCTTCAACAATAGCGTTTTTGCCGGTTTTACAAGGACATCAAGAATCAACACTCTTCGTCATCACCAAGAATGCAACGTGAGTATTTGAATTAAGCTTGGACTCATGAGTGTTTTATGTTTATTTTGCAGGGTTTCTTTTATTTTCTTTGAGTCTTAGAACGTCCCAGCATTTTGTATTTTAGAGTATAAAGTGTGCGTTGTTTTTATTTCTTTCCTTATTTGTATTTTCGGCCAAAGAAGCCACCAGCTGCTGAGCTATTTATAAAGCTCCTTCTCAGCTTGTATCATTTACCCTATTATTAATAAAGAACCACGTTTTTCTTCTTGAAGAAACCCTAGCCGCTTGTTGTCTCTTGCGTGTGACTCGCTTGCAGATTTGAAGCTTAGACTTATCAAAGCCTTTCCATCAGCTTTGTGGCGTCTCACGATCCACCCTGGTTACCTAGCATCCATCTCATCTCATCGCCTCTCTCAAACTGAGTGTTACCACCGTTTGAAAGGGCTCCACCCCAATCCACTTCGATCCCTTCATCGTCCACCAAACTGAGTGTTACCACTCGTTGGTTGGCTCCGCGTCTATCCCCTCTTAGCTCACGGTCTGTGGCTGTATCAGGTGTTGGATCGGTCGATCCGGCCACACGATCGACCGATCCACAAACACACAACCATACAGCTGGGATCGATCGATCCGGTCGCACGATCGATCGATCCCTGAAGCACGGGAAAACGCGGAACAGCACCGGATCGATCGATCCGGCTGATGGATCGATCGATCCCAGGTATGACGAAACCGAAATATCACTTAAATCAAACCGAAAAACATAAAAACTCAATCATAAAACCAAGAGATCGATCTATTTGCAAGCAAAATCGACCAAAATCCTTCTCTCTTGCGATTTTGAAGAACACAAAGAAAAAAAAAAAAAAAACAATTCTTTCAATCATAACTTTGTCAAATCTTAACGGTTTTTAGTGATTCTTGGTGCTAATCCACTCAATTTTTCCTCCTCTTTCTGATTCTGGTAACCATTTCAACTCTCTGCAAAGGTATGGCTTCGAATCTCTCAATCCCCAATTCGAAATTTTAGGGTTCTAATGATGAATTTGCTCCAAAAACATTATTGCTTGAGTTTTAGGTTGTTTAATGATGGAAAAATGCTAGATTCTTGTCTAGGATGATATGGAAACTCAATTTGCATTAGAAATGGTTAGATTGGAGTGAAATTTGTGATTTGATTTTTCACTATTCACCAAAAAACGAAAATGAACCAACTTGAATGATAATGCATAAAAGTCATGTTATTTTGCTTTGATTAGCTTTAATAATTTGATTATGTTGTTACTTGGTTCATTATTCAAAATGAAATAGTTTCGATATTGGATGATTACATCATGAATAAGCCATATTGTTGAACGATAACTTGGAAAAATGGCTTAGAGAATTGTTTTTGGATTCGTACAGGATATGGATCAAGCCGGGAGCTCCCGCAATGCAGGAAAAGGTGCAGGACGACCCGTAACCAGAACCCTCTACTCAGACCGGTCACGGGAAAATGGGATGCTCACGACACCAAATTCTTGGCAGATATGAGAGCAGTCAAGCTTATGCCCACCCGAATGGGATGCGACATTACTTTGTCGGACCTTGGGTTACTAGAGGATGCGGCGTCACTCTTTGAGAATATGGGGTTTGGAATGCTTTGGAAGCTCAACGAGCCGTTATACCCAAAATTGGTGAGGGAGCTTATTGCAACTTGTCGGCTTACCTACAAAGACCCGGACGCACCAATAGCGAGCGAGGGTACTTTCACTTTCTTCCTCAACAAGAAGCACTACAAATACAGCCTTCAGAAAATTTGTGATATCTACGGATTCGAGAAAGGAGAAGATGTCTCGTTCCCAAAGATCGATAAACAACTTGCAAATGAGTTCTGGGGTCTGATTGCTCACGGTGGTTATGTCTCGCGCAAAGCCAAGATTGCAGCGATAAGGAATCCTGTTTTGAGAATTGCTGTGAAGATCATCAGCAACACCTTCTTCTTTAAGAAGGAATCAGGGGCAGTTAGAGATGATGAATTATGGATGCTGTTTATTGGCGTCAAGCATCTCCTACCAGAATACGCGGAGAGTCCTGGACCTACCGTAAACTATGCCGCTGTGTTGTGCGATATGCTTCAGAGGATCAAGGGAAAACCTCCAAAGGAATGTTGTGTAGGCAACATCCTCACCCCAATCTTCCAACACACGAAGATTGATCTCAGGAGGGAAGAAGTTGAGGAAAGATACGGGAGAATCGACAATAGACATCTAGTTAACTGCCATGTACTAAACAAGAGCGATGTCTATATGTATTGGGATCGCAACGGGACGACCTGTTTCTGCAGACTACCCAACGAAGGTATCACTTCACTCCTATCTAAGGAAAATTTGGAGTTTTTGCTAGGTCCGGAGCACTTGATACCAGACCCTTCTGGTAACACACGGACACTCTCTCGTCGCCATCGTACATCAACACAAGCAGCACCACAGCCAAGCGATAGCGATGACGAGATGGAAGAGGCTGAGGTTGACATCGAAGAAGAAGCAGACGAGCCTCAGCCACAGCAGCTCCTGCCTCACGGCCCAAACCGTTACCGCCTACCGCCCAGCCCTCCTGCAGATGACACAGCACAGCAACTTCAGTGGATCATCAAATCGCAGAAAAAGAACAACTCCATGATGAGGAAAATGTGGAGGGCGATCCAGAAGATCAAACCTTGTTCTTGTGCATCAGGTTCACCGACACAAGATGACGAAAGCAATGAAGCTGAAGGTGAGGATAATGAGGAAGATGAAGCTGAAGGTGAGGATAATAAGGATAATGAGGATAATGAGCAAGCTGAGGATACTGAGGAAGCCGAGGATGCTGATGACTCTGAAGGCACAGAGTCCGACTCTATGACCAAAGCACAAGAGAAGAGGACCAAGGCAGCTCAAGACCGAGCTGAACCTACTCATTCACCGGTGGAGCATTCCTCAGCACAGTATAGCGACATCCGCTTACCAAGAAGCAGGAGGAACATAGGCAGGAGAGAGAGCTCCAGTGACAGCTCTACCCGCGACCACTGAGCTTGTGGTTATTTCTATCCCTTGTTCTATATCATTTAGCTTTTAAGACATTTCGTTTTATTTCTATATGTATGGCATTCTTCTGTTAATTTTGTTATTATACCGAGACGGTGAAAAGCAAGTTCGGGGGAGGATGCCATTATTTACTAATGACGTTTGTGTTTGTTTCTTTTATTTTGGTGTGTTTTATTTTTATTAAAACTTTGTTAGAATTTTAAATGTTTTATTGAGTCAAAATAGTTATGAGAATTTGTTATCTTTTGGAATTGCAACATGTTTAAGATCATTTTGTCTTAAAAATTGCTTAGCCTTGTTTGAGGATAACTTGGAAGCGCAGAAAAATCCATAACTTGATCATTTTATGAAAATCCCTATCATTTGAGCTTAATCATATATATATGAACTTAATATGGACTTAATATATCTCACTTAGGGGATTGATAATCATGTAATGGAATTACATTTGGAGTTTTCTTTACATTGTTTATATCAACCTTTGTTAACTCCAAATGGCTAGACTTATTTTTAGTCTAGTACCACACCCCTTACCATTTCCATCTTTCAAACCACATGCATCTGTTTATAGCCATTGTCATGTGCATTCATGTGCAAAAACTATGGAGTATACGGACCGACATAGCTTTCCTTTCGCTAGGATTGTGGTAGTAGTTCGTTTGCATACCGTCATTGGACGAGATTGGGCTATTGTGGTTTAGTAGATGTATTTATGAGTATGACGAGCATTCATTATCAAGATTTATTTTGATGCAGCTTTTGTAGGACTCCTCATTCCCGCTCCCCCATCTAAAAAAAAAACCGAGATGGGAAAGGAGTGAAAAGAGAAAGGACTGAGTCTGAGATCATTAATATGTTTCATTTGCATCTAAAAAAATCTTTATATTCATACTTGGGGTTTTGAGTTGGTTAGGAGGATTCGAGCGAAAGGAGAGCTATGTACTTCCTAATTGGTCTTTGTCTCACTGTGATTTTGCATAATGATTTGCATCCGTTTGCTTTGCTGGAGAACCCAAAATACTTGAGCCACCAAATATCAACCTTCATACCTAGACCATAACGTGTTAGATATTCCCTTTGTGAGAGTACACGCATTTCTTAATAAATGTTAAATGTTAAGTTCTACATGATCTTGGGATTTCATACATTTGCTACGGTTATGGCGAAGTACAATGTAGTACGGTTTGATATGAACTTGGTGAAAGTGGTTGCGAGCATTTGGTTGAAGGCATGATCCTATAGATTTTGATGAATTCTCATGTTTTTCAAAACATTTTCTCTTGGTTTAGATTTTGTTTTGTTTTCCTTGAGGACAAGCAAAAGTCTAAGTTGGGGGGAGTTGATGTATTGTACTTTTGATTGCTTTTTGATTTGTTTTTAGTATTTGTTTCGTGTCTTTTGTTAGTTTTCGAGTCTTTTCTATTTTGTTTTGAGTCTTTTACAGGTTCTATGGAGTTAAGCCAGAATAAGACGGTTTCGGGATTGTTCGGGCTAAGATGAAGCCTGAAAGCTACGGAAAGGACATGGATCGATCGATCCTACCCTTGGATCGATCGATCCAGACGACTCCAAGAACACGGCCACGGATCGGTCGATCCGGCCAACCGATCGACCGATCCATGCTCCACGAACATCTTGTCCGGACACGAAGGATCGACCGATCCGGCCAACCGATCGGTCGATCCAGCCTGATGACGACATGAAGATATTTGTCCGGACACGAAGGATCGATCGATCCCACCCTTGGATCGATCGATCCATGCTCAGCCGCCATGAAGATATTATGTCTGGGAATTAGGGATCGACCGATCCTAGGTGTGGATCGACCGATCCCCTTGGCCGCCTACTCCATTTTACACCTTTGTCTATAAATATCCCACCTAAACCTACTAAAACATATCAGATTTTCTTTCTACGCCTAAAACACTATTCTAGACACATTTTCTTGGATTTTCTAAGCTCCTCCTTCTATCAAACATTTGGAGAAGTTTTGTTGTATCAATTGTTGTTTATTTCAATCCTATTATGCTTTGTATGGTTTACTTTGTTGTTTTTCTGATTATGTGTGAGTAATTTCATAGTTAGGTTTTAGGGTTCTTGAGGGGAATTGATGGCTTGATAAATTGATAGAGATTTGGGGTTTCTAATCCATAGGTTCTTTGATTCATGTGTTCTTAATGCTAGATTAAGAGTAGCTACCTTAGTCTTGATTCTAGGTTGTTCTATAAGCACTAATCATGTTATAGAGAACTTGAGCCTTATGAATTGAGCTTTGTATCTCTAGCCTGCGAGAGTTGATGCTAGATCATCATCGTGAACTTAGTGAACTTGTGTGTTAATGGTGATTTGGTTAGGAGAAATCAAACGAGAGTTTAGTTTTCGAGTAGCCAAGTTTAGGGGTTAAGGCCACGAGAGTGGGTTAATCCACCTTGCGTTCATGTTCTAGAACGGTGCTGAGAGTGTTAAATCCCATACTCAGAATTATTCGTTAAGCCATTGATAACCTGAATTTTCCCTAAGGCCTAACGCCTTTTAAATCGTATAAATCAATCGTTTTATGTTTGTTGCATTTTGTTTACAAGTTTGAAAAGAAATCAATCAACCCAATCCTGCTATAGCTAATTACAAGTCTCGTAAATCATTAGTGTACCATTGGTTCTTGTGGTTCGACCTCGTTATATAATACCTTGCGGTTAAGTGTATCGAGTAAATACTCGAGCAATCATCCATGAACTTCAAACTAAGCTATCTCAAGATACTAGCACCAAACAGAACTTTTTAATCAATGCTAGTGATATTCGAAGATCATCCTATGATTCGGACTGTAAAATGTTGCTAATGGTATACAAATAAGCTTTGACTGTAGGTACCATCGAAGACGACTTACCGGAAGGCATCAAGGGAGTTCTGGCGACCTACGACGACGTGTTTCCAGAAGAGCTACCACCCGGCCTGCCTCCTATCAGAGGCATCGAGCATCAGATCGACCTTGTTCCGGGAGCACAATTACCGAACCGCCCAGCGTATCGAGTTAACCCTGAGGAAGCTAGGGAGCTCGAGAAACAAGTCTCGGCACTTATGGAGCAAGGCTATGTCCGAGAGAGCTTCAGTCCTTGTGCCGTGCCAGTCCTATTAGTCCCGAAGAAAGATGGGACGTGGAGGATGTGCGTCGATATCCGGGCTGTGAATAACATCACCGTTAAGTATCGACACCCAATTCCCCGATTAGACGACATGCTAGACGAGTTAAGCGGAGCCACCATATTCTCCAAGATCGACCTGAAAAGCGGTTATCACCAGGTCAGGATGAAGGAAGGAGATGAATGGAAGACTGCGTTTAAAACTAAGAGAGGACTTGATGAATGGCTTGTTATGCCATTCGGGTTGTCCAACGCGCCATCAACCTTTATGCGACTCATGAACCACGTCCTTCGAGCGTTCATAAACGAATTTGTCGTGGTCTACTTTGACGACATACTAGTCTACAGCAAGAATCTGGCTGACCACTTGGAGCATCTTGGAAAGGTCTTAGCAACCCTCAAACAGGAGGAGTTGTATGCTAACCGGAAGAAGTGTGTGTTCGGAGCCAGCGAGCTCGTCTTTTTGGGATTTGTCGTGAGTGGCCAGGGCATTAAGGTCGACGAAGAGAAGATCAAGGCGATTGAGGGATGGCCCGTGCCTACCAGTATCAGTCAGGTCCGAAGTTTCCATGGCCTAGCCAGTTTCTACCGCTGATTCGTCCGTGACTTCAGCACCGTGGCAGCACCTTTGACAACCGTCATCAAGAAGAACGTAGAGTTCAGTTGGGGAGAAGCCCAAGAGCGCGCCTTCAAAGAGCTAAAGTACCGACTTACTCATGCGCCTCTTCTGGCGCTTCCCGACTTCACGAGTACCTTCGAGGTAGAGTGCGACGCTTCAGGCATCGGCATAGGGGCCGTTCTCACGCAAGGAAGCAAACCCGTCGCCTACTTTAGCGAGAAACTTTGCGGCGCTGCCCTTAATTATCTGACCTACGACAAGGAGCTATACGCATTAGTTCGAGCTATGGAAACTTGGCAGCACTACCTGCTAGCAAGAGAGTTTGTGATACACACCGATCACGAGACACTGAAGCACCTTAGAGGACAGACCAATCTGAAGAGGCGACATGCCAAGTGGCTCGAGTTCATCGAGACTTTCCCGTATGTGATCAAGTACAAGAAGGGCAAAGAGAATGTAGTCGCCGATGCACTATCCCGTAGGCATGCGTTGATCACAGTCATGGATGCCAAGGTCTTAGGGTTTTAGGGTATCAAGGACGTCTACGCAACCGACCCGGAGTTCGGTGATTGTTACCGAGAAAGCGGTAAAGGGCCATTTGGCCGGTTCTATATTCACGAGGGATTCTTGTTCAAAGATCGGAGGTTGTGCATTCCTCAAGGGTCAATTAGAGAACTACTACTAAGGGAGGCTCATGGAGGCGGGCTGATGGGACATTTTGGGGTAGCTAAAACCGTGGCAATACTCCGTGACAACTTCTATTGGCCAAAGATGTAGCGTATGGTCGAGAAACTATGTGACCAGTGCCAAGTTTGCCGAAGAGCCAAGTCAAGAGCAATGCCTCAAGATCTGTACACGCCGCTGCCCATTCCCAGTAGCCCCTCGACCGATCTGTCCATGGATTTTGTCGTCGGACTGCCTAGTGCCCAGAGGCGGGACTCGATATTCGTAGTCGTCGACCGATTTTCTAAGATGGCCCATTTCATTCCGTGCACCAGAACCACCGATGCGACCCATGTTGCCGATCTGTTCTTCAGAGAGGTAGTCCGGCTGCATGGCCTTCCCCGGATCATCGTATCGGATCGAGATCCTCGATTCCTCGGGCATTTCTGGAGAACATTGTGGAAACGACTCGGCACCAAGCTGGTTTTCTCAACGGCAGGACATCCACAGACCGACGGACAGACCGAGGTGGTCAACCGGATGTTAGGGGCATTACTAAGGGCCACCATCGACAGCAACAAAGAAACTTGGGTTGATTGCATCCCTTTTGTCGAGTTCGCCTATAACAGAGCGGTACATTCGGCTACGAAAGTATCACCTTTCGAGGCCGCCTATGGGTTTAATCCATTGACCCCGATGGATCTAATCCCATTACCACCAGAGCAGAGGGAAAATAAAGATGGAGTCTCTAAAGCCGAGTTCGTCCGGAAGCTGCACGAGACAGTCCAAAGGAACATCGAAAAACGAACCGAGCACTACGTCCGACAAGCCAACAAAGGGCGCAAAAGAGTGACATTCCAACCAGGAGACTGGGTTTGGCTTCACCTCAGACCCGAGAGGTTTCCCTCCAAGAGGAAGGACAAGCTAGCTTCAAGAGGCGATGGACCGTTTCAAATCACCGAGAAGATCAACGATAACGCTTACCGCCTCGACTTGCCCGGTGAGTATGGAGTGTCGACCTCTTTCAATGTTTCTGACTCAGTTCCCTATGTTGCAGGAAACGATCAAGTTTTAAGGGCAAAACCTTCTGAAGGGGGAGGGAATGATGAAAACCAAGGAACCAGTCAACCCCAGCTCGGACACAAGGAATCGACCGGTCGAACCCGAGCAGAAACCGAAGTACCAAGGATATTACCAGGAGCCGTAACCAGAAGCCGGGCTGCTGTCAAAACCCTTAGGCACAAGTTCAACGCGTACGTAGAAGCTCACGTAGGTCGCCATGAAGAGGAGGTCGACCCAACACATCACCCAGATCGCCAAGAAGAGGAGGTCGATCCAACACATCACCCGGATCCGTTTCAAGTACCAAGAGCTCACGCAGATCGCCAAGAAGAGGAGGTCGAACTAGTACAACACTCAACAGGCGACCTAGAACCACGTCGAGAAGTTCTAACCGGCCTTGGGAGGTTCGGGCAGAGCGTCTTCACCTTCGCACCTCAGTGAAGGCGCCAGTAAGACGTCGGGCCGATGTACTCTTTTTCCTGCCTTAGGTTTTTCCCACTGGGTTTACTAAGGGAGGTTTTAATGAGGCATTCTACCCGACGCTCGCGCATCAGAGTCCCACGTCGAAACCTTCCGGAACCAACAAGAAGGACCGGTTAAGGCGCTGGAGCGCGAAACTATCTTTAGGGAGGAGACCGCCTTTAACCCTCCTCCCCTTTCTTTTACTTTTCACCTTTTACCAAGGCATTGTTTAGCCTTTTACCCGCGTGTAGGGTTTTCATGTTAGCCTATAAATAGGCCAGACTTATGTCATTGGAGGATACGCCGTTTTTTATTATCAACCTTGGAGAATTTTCTCTCTTCCGTTTTTCAGAGTTAAGCCTCTTGTCAAACGAACCCCGTCGGATATTCCTTGAGCTGGGCTCGGTTGTCCGTCAGCGGCCGTATCACCGTTCCTTCCACAGTTCGGTGTGTCGCCATTCGTTCCCTTCTTACTTTCTATCTTCGTCATTCATTCAGGTCGAGCAACTCCCTGAATCCTTGACCCGTCCTCGTTTCGTTTGTTCAGTCGCCACCGGGACCGAGTCGAGCAACTCCTCGGTACCGCGTCTCGACGGGTCTTCCGTCGTCCCGTCAAGTCGGCTTCGATAACGCGTGCCTCTCGACCGGTCAGCAGACCGTCGTACCGAGAGGTCCGTTTTTCTCGACAGACCGGTAAGACCTTACCGCCTCGTATCGTTTCTCGCTCGCCGACGTTAGAAAGCTCGACCAGTCAAGCCGTGACGTCCCGTTTCTCGGAGGAAACCTTACCGCCAGTTCCAGGGTCATATCAGAAACCATACTCACACAGACAAGTCTTTCAGGACTGAAGGGAGAATCCGATCCAATGTATATCAAGCCCTTGGACAAGCAAAATAAAGTCAGGTTAATGGGCGAAGTCGGTGATGGATCCTCTGAAAGCTCAGGTGAACATGGGTAACATTGGTAGGTTGATCAGCCTTGGGGTTTTTCATTAGTCTCAGACACATGTCAAGCTTGAATCAATGGTCACTCAAGTTCCTGAAAATGTTGTGATTTCTTCGAAAAATCATAGTTTCCAAACTAAATTTTGACTCAATAAAACAAAAATTGGACTGACTCTAAGAAAATAAAAAGAATGATGTTAGTAACTACCTCCCCCAGACTTAAACAACACTGTCCCTAGTGTTATCAAGAAAGGAGTTGGTGAAAAGGAAATTAAATTGATGAACCATAGTGAAAAAGTCAAAATATTAGAACACAAAACCTGAATCCGTGGCATGGGTGTCGATCGACACCGACGAGTGGTGTCGATCGACACCAGGTCTGTAATCCGAAACTATGATGTTTCAAAATCGGGTCTAAGTTTGTGAAGCCAATAATCCGAGTTCAACCACTGTTAGATCATCAAAAGACAAGGTGAATGACATGAAAAGATGAAAATATCATAGAGTAAACGTTAGAATACAAACTGACTCAAAGAAAACATAAAAATGACTCAAAAATATCAAAAACAAAAGATAAAGGATAAAAGAAAACTAATCCTCCTCAGAACTCTCGTCTGGTCTGCTCGGGCGTGGGGGAACCGGTGGGTGGCGAGGTGATCAAGAGAGGTGACGAGTAGGACGGACCTAACCGCAGCGAGATAGTCCTGCTATGGCATCCCAGATGCTCTGGAAACTCTCCACGACATATCTCTGAAAGTCAGCTGTCTCCATAGGAATCTTCGGGGCGACAGGAAGCTCAAATGGAGGAGCCACAGAAGAACCGGGCTGATGCGGAAGACCTCCAGCAAGGTCTGGTATCGGAGCATCCTCTGCAACAGTAGGAGGTGCGCCTGAAGAAGCTCCTCTACGGCGTCTCGGAGGAGCAGTGGGTTGCCTCCCACCAAGCGCTTGTTTAAAGTCATTAGCTTGACTTTGTGACGGTTTAGGCAGAGGGTGCATCATCCAGACGCAATATGTGTCCGTCCGGGATCTTGGCATGTGCCCAATAATGTTTGACCCTCTGACCGTTGACTGTAAATTCATTGCCCTCAGGACTGAGCAAGACAACAGCACCAAATGGTCGAACTTCCTTGACTGTGAAGGGACCTGACCAACGAGAACGCAATTTCCCAGGAAACAATTGTAAACGAGAGTTATACAGAAGTACCTGATCACTGGGTTCGAAAGTCCTGGAAATGATCCTGGAGCTTCGAGTGGAACTTTGAGTGGCCGAAGAGAAAGAGTTATGGGTGTGCCGAATATATGTTGGTGTGGAGAACCAGTTCTTGGTTTAATCTCGCGATCCGTCGCCAACCCTTACCGGAATTACTATTGTTGTCAGTTTGCTGCATCTCAGAAGGTAATGAGATGGTAATGTGATGCTTTCAGATTTTGGTTTGTGATGCTTGTCTAATTTGGTTTTCATTGTTATCGATGGTTCATGTTGTAGCTAGAGAATGATAACCACACATTCAAGTGGGTTGATGAGGCTTTGTTAAACTAGATTGAGACATTACAAATGAAAAATACGAGACTTGAGGAAGAACTAAAAGAGATTGCAATTTAGAAATGAATTTGAGAAATTGGTGTTTGATAAGTGACAGGGGTCAAATTAACCCTAGAGCTACTCTCTCAAATTAAGAGATCACGATAGTACTTAGGGGTCGAATCCACAAATACTCTGTGACTTCACAATAGACGTATTCGTTTCAAGTCCGGCTAAGCAATAAAGATGTATCGAAATGACAATGCAGAAAAGTAAATAGAAGATGTAATCAATAGGAAGAAAGCGTCAGGTCTAGGGAACTTCTCAGGAAATCAATCAACGCAGATATAACAACTGGTTAAGATCTAATTAAAAAACATTCTAGAACTCAAATCACTAATGCATAGCTAAGCAACTGTCGTTGCGAGGAATTAGCGCACTAAATCCGGGTACATGTCATAGTGTCTCGTACACATGTGACCCAAACTAATATTCTGCAACAAACAGGACACGTCGTCCTTGATCTGCATACATCGCAGAGCAGTGCTGTCGGCGAGGCGAGTCGGTCGGATCTCGACTCCCAACCAGGCGTTGTTGAACAACGTATCATAGCCATCCGGCCGATAGACGCATTCGTCCGATTCGGTCTCTTCTTTCGGCGTCCAGTCCCACCGGCGTTGAGAAGGGATCTTGAGACCCTCTCTCTTAGGCCAAGGAGGCGAATTCTGGTGTGGATTAGGGAGGGCAATCGCGAAAAACCTCGCGTAAGGGGCGGTTGTCGCTGTCAGAGCTCTCTCCTCTCACACGCTTCCTACGGTCACCCATAACCACAAATCTGAAAAAGGAGTGTTTGAAAAGGGGTTGGGGTGAAGAAATGAAAAAGTTGGAAACAAAAATCACCAAATTTGAGCAAGAATGGAGGTTTTGCGAATTTGGGGTGATTTTGGTTTTGGTTTCGGCGAAGAGAAAATGAAGAAGATGAAGGGAGGCGACTAGGTTTTATCGGGCCCGTTTCCGCGTAAGTGGTGTCGAGCGACACCAGCGGATGGTGTCGATCGACAATCGTCGAAATTTGTTCCTCTAAATTGCCTAGTGTCGATCGACACCAATGCATTAGTGTCGATCGACACTGATGGATGGCTCCGAGAATATTAGTTTCCTGAAAATGAAAACAAGGAAAAACCAAAACAATAGTCAAGCAAGAACAAAGAAAAAGATATGTACATACTCGCCAGTGGGTTGCCTCCCACCAAGCGCTCGTTTTAAGTCATTAGCTTGACTCAGAAGCGCGGCTAGGTAGTGGCTGCATCGTCCAGACGTACGTAGTGTCCGCCTGGTATCTTAGCTTTTGCCCAATAATGTTTCACCCTCTGACCATTCACAGTGCTTTGCTCCCCGTCCGAGCTCATCAAAACAATTGCACCATGTGGGCGGACTTCCTTGACAATAAAAGGATATGACCAACAAGACCGCAATTTTCCTATAAAAAATTGCTGACAAGAGTTAAATAAGAGTACCTGATCGTTGGATTCAAAGGTTCTGGAGATAATTTTCTTGTCATGATAGGCCTTTGTCCTCTCCTTATAAGCGTGGAACTGGATCTCGTCAAATTCGTTCAGCTGGATCAATCTCCTCTCTGCGACGGGTTTAAAATCAAAATTCATACGCTTAACTGCCCATGCTGCCTTGTGCTCTAGTTCCACTAAAAGGTGACATGCTTTCCCATAATGCATATGGAACGGTGTAGTCGCCAGAGGCGTCTTGAAAACAGTTCGGTATGCCCAGAGTGCATCATCCAACTTTGCAGACCAGTCTTTCCTAGTAACGCTGACGGTCTTCTCAAATTAAGAGATCACGGTAGTACTTATTGATCGAATCCACAGAGACTCTGCGGCTTCACAATAGACGTGTTCGTTTCAAGCTCAGCTAAGCTATAAAGATATATTGAAACAACATTGCAAGGAAAGTAAATAGAGATGTAAATCAATGGGAAAAAACGTCAGGTCTAGAGAACTTCTCAGGAAATCAATCAAACAGGAATAAACAACTGGTCAAGATCTAATTAAAAACCGTTCTAGAACTCAAATCACTAATGCATAGCTAACCAACAGTCGTTGCGAAAACTATCTATGTCCTAAACTTAAGAGACCAACTGTCGTTGCGAATCCTAAAGTTCTGACAAGCTTTAAGTACAAGTTCGATATGTTCACAAGTTATCTAAACCAACTGTCGTTGTGAATATCAAACATGCTCACTAGGATTAGTTCAGATTATAAATCACGATGTCGCTCCAATTTAACAACCTAATATCATACCTCTAGGTGAACAAGCTAAAAGAAGCATCAAGCACAATCTTAGATGAAGAACTAACAAGTTTGAATCTTCACCAGTGTTAAACCTAACAAATCATGAAATCCCTATGAAAATCCCTAAACCCAACAAGGGCTCTACTCAGACATATCAAATGAAACACAAGACATAACTGAAATATATATCATAAACTGAATCAAAAGTAGAATAGAGAAACAAGGGTTCGAAATCTTCTCTCTGAAGTACAAGTAGCAAGATTAGCCCCTAAGCAAAGGAATAGATAAAAGTTTTCAGATCAAAGGTAGGATACATCCAACTTAACCTAAAAACATTAATATAGACTAATACACGAGCTGGGTCTCTTTTGTAAACTTCTGGAACTTCTGGGGCAAAACTGCAAATCTTCAGAATTTGGTAAATTCCGCATGGACGTCTAACGATGGGTGTCGACCGACACCAGCGATGAGTGTCGAGCGACACCACTGACCACTGAATGCATCGACTTCGTCTTCTCAGCAACAAATTCTCCATAATCTTCCAAAAAATCTCAAACACATAAAACCTGTAAAAGACTCGATAACGACTCGAAAGACACGGTTAAGACTCGATAAAGAACTTATATCATGGCTTAAAACCGGTAAAATCCATGATATATCAACTCCCCCAGACTTCTCTTTTACTTGCCCTCAAGCAAAACAGAAAACTAAACCAGAGAAAGAAGTTTGAAAACACAGATTTCGTCACAAGAATATCACATTCACATTCACCATAGCAATCCACTAAAATCTCTTACCTGAAAGGATCTAGACCACCATGTACTTCACTGTAGACGTTCATAGCTTTCCCGATAAAACTCACAATTTCACATCATAGTCCACATTACCTTCCTCGCCGGGTCTCATCTCTGATCTAGATGCCCAGAGCCTTCTAGACTCTTTCACGTACAATACCAAAACAAAGACAACCATACAGTTATCGGTACTCTTTCTCTCCCCCAGACTTATTATTTTTCTTATTATCTCTTTTTTCTTTCTTTATTTTTTTTTTTTGCAGACGGGTTTCGGATTCATAAACTCCAAAGGATGCACGGGTTTACGCACTCTATCCCTCGGCCACATTGACTTATATCCGTTTTCTTCTTTCTCTTTTTTTTCTTTCTTCTCTTTTTTTTTCTTTGGGATAAGGGAGAGGAGTACCGCTTTTATTGGTATTTACAGAAGTTGTTTTGTCTGGTATGAACGATGAGTCAAGCCCCAGAACACCTGTCACATTGATGAGGTAAAATGAACTAACAGAAATTGGCTCGGGAGTTAGTGGCTGTTTGCTGGAAATATGGGCGTCACAAGTCCACCATTAAGCCTTTTGTTTTTCCATTAGTCTCAGAGACCTAATAATCTTGAATTAAATGGTCACTTAAGTTCCTGCAAAAAGTGAAAGTTTCGTCAAAAAATCATAGTTTTATGGACTGGTTTTGACTTAATAAAACGGACTCAACTGACTCGTAAGACTCATAAGAAAAGAAAACAGATAGTTAGTAACTACCTCCCCAAGACTTGAACAACACTGTCCCCAGTGGTGCCAAACCAGATATCGGTAAACAAAAGAGAGAACTGAAACAAAGTTAGAACCAAAATTACGAAGACTTATCCGGATATGGATGTTAATGTCGATCGACACCAACTGCTGGTGTCGATCGACACCAGAGTCATGATCAAAGTATGTTGTTCCAAAACTCCAAAATTCCAAGTGAAATCTGTGAAGTAGATGAAACAAAACTCAAAAGCACCAATATTAGCATCATAACATAGTTAAACAAGTTTCAAAATAAAGACTCAATAACAAACTTACTCAAAATAAGAGAAAAATAACACAAGCCGAAAATAAAATAAAAATGCAAAAACGAAAAAGAAAAGGGAAAAGAAACTAGTCCTCGTCGGACACATCCTCAGTGCTAGCAGAGCGGGAGGGAACCGGAATATGCTGAGGAGCTGTCACGTCGCGGTTAAGAACCACTAGAGAATCGTGGCACTCCAAAACGAGGGAAAATAATGGTCTTGAACAGCTTAAGAACCACTGAAGAATCGTTAGTCGGACTAGCAATAGGTTCTACCCACTTAGACACATAGTCTACATCCACCAAGATGTATTGATTCCAATAAGAGGAGGGAAAAGGTCCCATAAAGTCAATGCCCCAACAATCTAATACTTTAACTTCCAGGATGAAGTTATGTGGCATCTCATGCCGTTTGCTGATCTTCGCTCTTCGCTGACAAGCATCACATCGGGAAACAAACTCATGAGCATCTCTGAACATAGTCGGCCACCAAAACCCTGCCTGAAGAATCTTGGATGCTGTTTTGAAAGTAGCAAAGTGTCCTGCGTACTCGGATCCATGACAGTGGTACAACAAATCCTGCACTTCCTTTTCAGCGACACACCGCCTGTAGATTTCGTCAGCACAATGTCGATACAAGTAAGGTTCATCCCAAAAATATCGCCTGAGCTCGCGTAGAAATTTCTTTTTAGCATACCCTATGAAATTATTAGGTGCTCGCTCTACAGCGAGGTAGTTTGCAATATTAGCGTACCATGGCGGGTGAAGTGTAGCCACAGTAGACACAACAGCAACATCAGTCTTGCACAATTCTTGCCAAAATGGGTCTGTCGGATTGGGCTTGGTGTCGATTGACACTGATGGTGGGTGTCGATCGACACCATCCTTAATAGTATGTTTATCACTTAGTTGACATGTAAGTGGCCCCATAGAAATGAGGTTCACTTCCTCCTCTGATGAATCCTCAACAGTTGTAGATACATTATCGGTTCCATACTGATGCGCAACTTCAGTAATTTATCTTCCAAAGGATTCGGCAACTGCATTCTGTGGAGAATAGCCTCTGTTAGATTATTCAAAGTATCATCACATAATGTTTGTCCGTTGATAGTGGGTTGTCTGATAGACTTATCCATATCAAAACTCATCACAGACTCCCCCACATTCAGAGCTAGTCTGCCTTCTCTAACATCAATATTCGCTCCAGTGGTGGCTAAGAAAGGTCTATCTAAGATAAGAGAATCCTTAGGTTCATCACTGTACTTCAACACAACAAAATCCATCGGTATCATGCATCGCCGACTCTCACTGGCACATCTTCCAAAAGACCTTCCGGTGTCCGAATGCTTCTATCCGCGAGGATCAGAGTTATCTTAGTAGGCGTGAAGTCTGTCATTCCGAGTCCAACATAACCTGAATACGGCATCAAACTCACACTGGATCCCAAATCACACAAGGAATTCTTAAACTTTGCTTGGAAGATAAAGCAATCCAAGACAAAGCTACCCGGATCAACAAGCTTCTCCGGTATTCTGTTCTGAATAACAGCACTACAGACCTCAGTCATCATCATAACTCCTTCCACTTCTCGCATATCCTGCGTAAGCATTTTCTTTAAACTTCTCTTTACCATAGGCGAAGTCTTGATAGCATCGAGCAATGGAATCTCAATGGTGAGTTTATCCATGATTGCTCTACACTTAGCATCATACAACTCTTGCTTAGACCTCCTGTTGTTCTTCGGGAAAGGAACCTTGGGTACATAAACACGCTCAAGCATTTTCTGCAATTCTTCAACAACCGGTGCGTCTGGTGAAGAGTGGTGTCGATCGACACCAATGGGTGGGTGTCGGTCGACACTAGCCGGTGTTGGTTCCTCTCTAGATGTGGACAAAGGTGTCGATCGACACTGATGATGTGTGTCGGTCGACATTGGTGGCTCCTCCGCGAATTCTTCATCGACTTCTTCTAAGTCCACAGTCTCTTCATCCTTCTGAGACCTTGCCAATACAGGATTCAACTCTTTACCACTTCTCAACCTAATAGCATTGCAAGGGTACTTTGGGTTGCGGTCAGTTCTTCCTGGAAGAACTCCATCAGGCCGTTTGACAGACCCATCAGTCTGTGCAACCTGGAGATCGAGCTTCTTCATGTGAATGTTCAAAGCATCGATTTTACCGTTCAGATCGGAATACAGTGAGTTAATCTTCCCATTAAGATCAGAGCTAGCGGGAGGCTGCTGATAGTAGGAGGATGATCCATAGTTCCTGTTGAAGTCATTGTTGCTCTGGAAGGGCTTCTGATACTGGTTCTTGGGAATATAACCAGAAGAGTTCTGATTACCGGTGAAGGTACTCCGCTGATTGTTTCCACTATATCCACCACTGTTCTGCTGATTGTCATAACGCTGACCATGAAATCCAGTGCCACCAGTGTAGTTGCAATCCTCTTCCTCATACACTTGCTCAGGCTCAAATGTCTCAACCTCTGCAGCAAAATGAACTGACTTCTTACACATCAGGATACTGTGAACTGAATCCAACTTTGTCTTCAACTCAACAATCTGTTTCCCATCTAGGCCTCCAGCCTGCTTCTGACGTTCATAGTCAGCATTCTTGGTGCTATTGCTAGATGCCAAATTCTCAATCAGCTCATAAGCTTCCTCTGGAGATCTTATGTTGACGTTCCCATTGCTCGCTGAATCTAGAGCCATCTGGTACCTCCAATCAACTCCTCTGAAGAAAATACCCAACAACTAAACCTGGGTGAAACCATGATGCGAACAATCTCTCTGATAAGCCCTGAAACGAACCCATGCCGCCTTGAATGCCTCAGTAGGCCTAACTGAGAGATGTTATTTCTCAAATCCTCTGAACGTGCATCATCAAAGAAATTTCTCAAGAAAGCCTTCTTTGTTTCTTCCCAACTAGTAAGAGTTCCCGTCGGTAACTGCTTCAACCAGTAAGCTGCTTCACCAGTAAGAGAGTGTGGGAAGAGCTTATAGTCATAGCTGACTCTATTGATCTTCATGCTAGTTACCAGATCCTCGAACCTCTCAATATGGTCCATAGGGTGTTCATGCAACAAACCAGAGAAAGGATGCTATCCCACTAAGGAGTAATACGACAGGTTCAGCTCGAATTTGTTCCTCTCAATGGCTGGGAGATGAATCGCAGTCCTGTTAGCATAGAACTCATCAGGCCTATTGTAGTCTCCTAGTGTCCTGCCTCTCTCGGTATGTCCTTTCCTTTGCACAACAACAACTTCTCGTTCAGCTGGCTGTTGGTGTCGAGCGACACCAAGGGGTTGGTGTCGGTCGACACCCTCGACTTCGGCAATAATGTTTCCATCTGCATCAAGCTTTTGGCCTTGCTCGTTGCAAATATGACCCTCTTGGTCTCTAAGAACTCTAGCTTCATCTGGTCATAGTACAGATGGACCAACCATTTCAACTGGTTTCTTTGCTTTTCTGATCTCACGCTCTAACTTGGCAAGCTCTTGATTCGAAAGAACTACAAGCTCGTTGTCATTGTTACTTCGAGTTCTCCGGTTTGGCATACACCTGAAACACACCAGACAAAAAGAAAGAACGATGTAAGTAAACTGGAAAATAATAACATAGACTGAACTCTACACTTAAGTCTATTGGAAACACAAAAGAGTCCCCGGCAACGGCGCCAAAATTTGATCAGGGTCAAATTAACCCTAGAGCTACTCTCTCAAATTAATATATCACGGTAGTACTTAGGGATCGTATCCACAGAGACTCTGCACCTTCACAATAGACGTGTTCGTTTCAAGCTCAGCTAAGCAATACAGATATATTGAAATAACAATGCAAGGGAAAGTAAATAGAGATGTAAATCAATGGGGAAAAACGTCAGGTCTATGGAACATTTCAGGAAATCGATCAAAGCAGGAATAAACAACTGGTCAAGATCTAATAAAAACCGTTCTAGAACTCAAATCACTAATGCATACCTAACCAACTGTCGTTGCGAAAACTATCTGCGTCCTAAACTTAAGAGACCAACTGTCGTTGCGAATCCTAAAGTTCTGACAAGCTTTAAGTACAAGTTCGATATGTTCACAAGTTATCTAAACCAACTGTTGTTGCGAATATCAAACATGCTCACTAGGATATCATATTATAAATCACGCTGTCATGCCAATTTAACAACCTAATATCATACTTCTAGGTGATCAAGCTAAAAGAAGCATTAAGCACAATCCTAGATGAAGAACTAACAAGTTTGAATCTTAACCAGTGTTAAACCTAAAAAATTATGAAATCCCTAGGAGAATCCCTAAACCCAACAAGGGATCCACTCAGACATATCAAATGAAACACAAGACATAGCTGAAATTGATATCATAAACTGAATCAAAAGTAGAATAAAGAAACAGGGGTTCGAAATCTTCTCTCTGAAGTACAAGGTGCATGATCAGCCCCTAAGCAAAGGAATAGATAAAATTTTCCAGATCAAAGGTAGCGTACATCCAACTTAACCTAAAAACCTAATATATAAACTAATACACGAGCTGGGTCCCTTTTGTAAACTTCTGGAACTTCTAGGGCAAAACTGCAAATCTTCAGAACTCGGTAAATTCCGCATGGACGTCTGACGATGGGTGTCGACCGACACCAGTGATGAGTGTCGATCGACACTACTGACCACTGAATGCATCGAATTCGTCTTCTCAGTAACAAATGCTCCATAATGCTCCATAATCATCCAAAAAGTCTCAAACGCATAAAACCTGTAAAAGACTCGATAACGACTCAAAAGACACGGTTGAGACTAAATAAAGCACTTATATCATGGCTTAAAACAAAAAAATCCATTATATATATATCTGCCTGTTTGAAACTTCAACCGGACCTCTTCTCTGAGGGTGATAGGGAGTAACCACTCGATGATGTACGCCACATCTTCTCAACAACTACTCAAAAACCTTATTAATAAAGTGAGAACCACCATCACTTATCACAATTCGAGGCACTCCAAATCGAGGGAAAATAATGGTCTTGAACTGCTTAAGAACAACTGAAGAATCTTTAGTCAGACTAGCAATAGTTTCTACCCACTTAGACACATAGTCTACAGCCACTAAGATGTATTGATTCCCATAGGAGCAGGGAAAGGGTCCCATAAAGTCAATGCCCCAACAATCGAATACTTCAACTTCCAGAATGAAGTTCTGTGGCATCTCATGCCATTTGCTGATCTTCCCTCTTTGCTGACAAGCATCACATCGGGAAACAAATTCATGAGCGTCTCTGAACATAGTCGGCCACCAAAACCCTGCTTGAAGAACTTTGGATACTGTCTTGAAAGTAACGAAGTGTCCTGCGTACTCGGATCAATGGCAGTGGTACAACACATCTTGCAGTTCAGTTTCAGCGACACACCACCTGTAGATTCCATCAGCACAATATCGATACAAGTAAGGTTCATCCCAAAAGTAGTGCCAGAGCTCGCGCATAAATTTATTTTTATCATACCCCATGAAATTATCTGGTTCCCGCTCCGCAGCGAGGTAGTTTGCAATATCAGTGTACCATGTGGGTGAGGTGTAGCCACAGTAGTCACAGCAGCCACATCGGATTTGCACAAGTCTCACCAAAACAGTCCCGTCGGATGGGGCTCGGTGTCGATTGACACTGACGGTGGGTGTCGATCGACACCATCCGAAGTGGTTCGCTTATCACTTAGTTGGTATGTAAGTGGCCCCGTAGAAATGAGGTTCACTTCTTCCTCTGATGAGTCTTTAGCAGTTGCAGATACATTATCGGTTTTAAACTGAGGTGTAACTTCAGTAGTTTCATCTTCCAAAGGATTCGGTAAATCCATTCTGTGGAGAATAGCCTCTGTTAGATTATTCAAAGTGTCAACACAGAATGTTTATCCGTCAATAGTGGGTTGTCTGATAGACTTATCCATATCAAAAATCATCACAAATTCCCCCACATTCAGAGCTATTCTGTCTCTTCTAACGCCAATGTTCGCTCCAGCGGTGGCTAAAAAGGGTCTACCTAGGATAAGAGGATCCTTAGGCTCGTCATTGTACCTTAACACACAAAAATCTATCGGTATCATGCAATCACCGACTCTCACGGGCACGTCTTCCAAAAGACCTTCTGGTGACTGAATGCTCATATCCGCAAGGATTAGAGTTATCTTAGTAGGCGTGAAGTCTGTCATCCCTAGTCCCACAACAACTAAATACGGCATCAAACTCACACTGGAACCCAAATCACACAAGGAATTCTGAAACCTTGCTTGGAAGATAGAACAATCCAAAACAAAGCTACCCGGATCAAGAAGTTTCTCCGGTATCATGTTCTGAATGACAGCACGACAAACCTCAGTCATCATCATTACTCCTTCCTCTTCTCGCATATCCTGCGTAAGCATCTTCTTTAAACACCTCTTTGCCACATGTGAAGTCTTGCTAGCATCGATCAATGGAATCTCAATGGTGAGTTTATCCATTATCCCTCTGCACTTAGCGTCATACAACTCCTTCTTAGACTTCCCGTTGTTCTTAGGAAAAGGAACCTTGGGTACGTAAACACGCTCATGCGCTTTCTGCAATTCCTCAACAACTAGTGCGTCTGGTGACGAGTGGTGTCGATCGACACCAATGGGTGGGTGTCAGACGACACTAGCCGGTGTTGGTACCTCTCTAGGTGTAGAAAAGGGTGTCGAACAACCCTGATGATGTGTGTCGGTTGACACTGGCAGCTCCTCCGCGAATTCTTCATCGATTTCCTCTAAGTCCACAATCTCTTTACCCTTCTGAGACCTTGCCAATACATGATTAAACTCTTTATCACTTCTCAACCTGATAGCATTGCAAATATACTTGGGGTTGTTATCAGCTCTTCCTGGAAGAACTCCATCAGGCCGTTTTACTAACCCAGCAGAGTGTGCAACCTGGAGATCGAGCTTCTTCATGTGAATGTTCAAAGCATCGATTTTACCGTTCAGATCGGTATACAGCGAGTTAATCTTCCCATTAAGATCAACCGTACTCTTCTGCTAACCTTCCAAAATCTTATCCAGCATAGATATCATCTCGTTCTGCTCAGACGTACCAGGAGATTGCTGATAATAGGAGGATGATCCATAGTTCATGTTGACGTCATTGTTGCTCTGGAAGGGATTCTGATACTGGTTCTTAGGAATATAACAAGAAGAGTTCTTATTACCGGTGAAGGTACTCTGCTGATTGTTTCCACTGTAACCACCTCTGTTCTGCTGATTGCGATAACGCTGATGACCGTGAAATCCAGTGCCACCAATGTAGTTGCAATCGTCTTCCTCATACACCTGCTCGGGCTCAAATTTCTCAAACTCTGTAGCAAAGTGAACTGACTTCTTACTCGTCAGGATATTGTGAACTGAATCCAACTTTGTTTTCAACTCAGCAATCTGCTTCCCATCTATGCTTCCAGCCTGTTTCTGACGTTCATAGTCAGCATTGTTGGTGCTATTGCTAGACGCCAAGTTCTCAATCAACCTATAAGCGTTCTCCGAAGATCTGGTGTTGAAGTTCCCATTGCTCGCCGAATCTAGAGCCATTTGGTACTTCCAATCAACTCCTCTGAAGAAAATACCCAACAAATGAACCTATGAGAAACCATGATGCGGACAATCTCTGTGATAAGCTCTTAAACTAACCCATGCCGCCGTGAATGCCTCAGTAGGCCTCTGCATAAACTGAGAGATGTTATTCCTCAAATCCTCTGAACGTGCATGATCGTAGAAGTTTCTCAAGAAAGCCTTATTCGTCTCTTCCCAACAAGTCAGAGATCCCGTCGATAATTGCTTCAACCAGTAAGCTGCTTCACCAATAAGAGAGTGTGGGAATAGCTTACAGAAAAGATAGTCATAGCTGACTCCATTGATCTCCATGCTTGTTACCAAATCCTCGAACCGCTCAATATGGTCCATAGGGTGTTCATGTGACAAACCGGAGAAAGGATGCTGTCCCACTAAGGAGTAACAGGATGGCTTCAGATCGAATTCTTTCCTCTCAATGGTTGGGAGACGAATCACAGACCTGTTAGCATAGAACTCATCATGCCTATTGTAATCTCCAAGTGTCCTTCCTCTCTCAACTTGTCCTTGCCTCTGTACGGCAGCAACTTCACCTGCATCTGCTGCCGGCTGGTGTCGCTCAACACCTTTGTCGTGGACAATCACGTTGCCCTCTGCATCAAGCTTTTGGCCTTGCTTGTTGCAAATATGACCCTCTTGGTCTCTAAGAACTCCAGCATCATCTGGTCGTAGTACCACTAGACCAACCATTTCAACTGGTTTCTTTGCTTTTCTGATCGTGCATTCTAACTTTGCAAGCCCTTGATTCAAAAGAACTACAAGCTCGTTGTCTCTGTTCCTTCGAGTTCTGCGATTACGCATACACCTGAAACACACCAGACGAAAAGAAAGAACGATGTAAGTAAACTGAAAAATAAAAACTTAGACTGAACTCTACACTTAAATCTATTGGAAACTCAAAAGAGTCCCAGGCAACGGCGACAAAATTTGACAAGGGTCAAATTAACCCTAGAGCTACTCTCTCAAATTAAGAGATCACAGTAGTACTTAGGGGTCGAATACATAAAGACTATGTGACTTCACAGTAGATGTATTCGTTTCAAGTCCAGCTAAGCAATAAAGATGTATTGAAATGACAATGCAGAAAAGTAAATAGAAGATGTAATCAATAGGAGGAAAGCATCATGTCTAGGGAACTTCTCAGAAAATCAATCAAACCAGATAGAACAACTGGTCAAGATCTAATTAAAAACCGTTCTAGAACTCAAATCACTAATGCTTAGCTAACCAACTATCGTTGCGTAAAACTATCTATGACATAAACCTAAGAGACCAACTGTCGTTGCGAATCCTAAAGTTCAGACAAGCTTTAAGTACAAGTTCGATATATTCACAAGTTATCTAAACCAACTGTCGTTGTGAATATTTAATATGCTCACTAGGATTAGTTCAGATTATAAATCATGCTGTCGCGCCAATTTAACAACCTAATATCATACTTCGAGGTGATCAAGCTAAAAGAAGCATTAAGTACAATCCTAGATGAAGAACTAACAAGTTTGAATATTAACCAGTGTTAAACCTAACAAATCAGGAAATCTCTTGTGAGAATCCCTAAACCTAACTGGGGATCTACTTAGACATATCAAATGAAACACAAGACATAGTTGAAATAGATATCATAAACTGAATCAAAAATATAATAAAGAATCAGGGGTTCAAGATCTTCTCTCAGAAGTACAAGTAGCAAGATCAGCCCCTAAGCAAAATAATAGATAGATAAAAGACGACAGATTCTAGATGCATCAAACTTAACCTAAAAACCTAATAGATAGACTAATACACGAGCTGGGTCTCTTTTGTAAACTTCTAGAACTTCTGGGGCAAAACTGCAAATCTTCAGAACTTGGTAAATTCCGCATGGACGCCTAACAATGGGTGTCGACCGACACCAGTGATGAGTGTCGATCGACACCACTGATCAATGAAAGCATCGACTTCGTCTTCTCAGCAACAAATGCTCCATAATGCTCCATAATCATCCAAAAAGTCCCCAACGCATGTAAACCTGTAAAAGACTCAAAAGACATGGTTAATACTCGATAAAACACTTATATCGTGGGTTAAAACCGGTAAAATCCATGATATATCAATAACGTACATATGAAGCTTGAGAAGGAGATATTTGAGAGGGTTGGAGACGTGTTGGAAGAATCATCATCTCGTATGAAAAATAGGATGATTATTCTAGTCATTGGGTGTATGATCACGGTTGGGGCTAGTAAAGTAATAGGTTGAAGATGATATGTATGTTGTTGTCTTGTTATGAGTAATGTAGTTTGATTTGAATAATGTAATTTCTACTTTGATTATTGTTGTGTTTGAGTAATGTAATATGACTAATGTTATGTTGTTTTGAGTAATTGAATATTACTTATGTAGTTTATACTTTGATTATTATTGTGTTTGATGAATCTTGTTGTCTTATTAACAGTTAAAATGAAACAAATTAAACAAAAGAGGATAAAGTGAACAAGGTGATAAAAAAGACCAATATTCATAACTAACAATAGGTTATCCGAATACAAAAGATGATCAAGTGACATCCAAAAGATAATCATGTTTCTCACTACACCGATACCAAAAGAGGATTTTATCATCCAAAATATCATGTTTTGGTCATTAACCGATACAAAACCAAAAAAGAGACATCAGTTCCTACAATGACCAATCTTCAATTCATACATCATCATTAGTCATACATCTACTACATCAGTTGAGATTAAGCTTGAGAGAGAGTGCCTTGAGATGGCTCAATCTGATAAGGTTGATGAGCTCGGGAGTGAGTGCCTTGAGATGGTTGACTCTGAGAAGGCTGATCTTGAGCTCGAGATTGAGTGCCTTGAGATGTTTCAGTCTGAGAAGGCTGACCCTGTAACAAAAAAGGAAGAGACACACATAAATGATCTTGATAATCAGTGAACCTAACTAATTCAAACCTAAACTAAACTAATTCAAACATAAACTTATTCAAAACTTAAACTAATTCAAACCTAAACCAGCAATACAAGATGATAGACGAACCTGTGTGCCTTTCTTCTTATGGAACCTCGAATTTTGATCAGGTTTACCACAAATGGAACAGTGCATAATCCTTTTCTTCAGTTTTGGTTGCTGTATGGTTAAAGATTCATTTTTACCACTTTTCCTCTTCTTGTCAGCCTTAGTCTCCTTCTTCCTTCCTGCTTGTGATGGTTGAGGTGGAACATGCACATTTGGTCCCTCTGTTGAAGGCCAGAACCTTGCACCTCTCAATGGAACATGTCCCTGTGTTTAGTTTCTCCTCCACATAGTTGTCCGAAACCAATGACATAAATAGTGTTCATGTACAAGCTTTTTTGAGAGAATTACTCCATATGCATGCTCACAAGATCTCACATATCTCAAACTTCATGCAGCTACAAGTCCTCTTCTCCAAGTTAACCCGGTAAGAACATCCACTGAGCATTGCTTCATAGATCCCATTTTTGCTTCTTGTCACCTTGCAAGGAGAAGCTTTCTTATGCTGTTTGGCAAGAAACTTTGCCACATAATGATGCGGACATCGACCCTAATGAGCAAGAAGATGACTCATATAATGTACCAGAGGTTAGGGAAGGTCCTATGACACGCTCTAAGTCCAAACAACTCCGGAGAAGGTTCAACTTAGCCGTACAAGACATTGTGAACTCTCTAGAGATGGGAGAAGCTAATGGGTCCAAGCCTAATACATGCGAGGACGAGCTTTCTGAGGCATTCACTAAACTAAGCCTAGGGAAACCCCCAGGTATAGACTCCTCTTTGGCAGGTGAAAAGATCCCGAGAATCCAAGAGAATGCATTGGAGATACAAGAAGCGTGCGAGACAAGTTTTGACTCCAATGAAGAACCAGCAAGTCAAGAGCAAGCTCAAGGCATCAAGGACGTAGGGGAGCTCCCAGAGAGTAATCAAGACCTGGAAGAGAAGCTCCATGAAGACTACTACATCAAAGATCCAGTGCGTCAACAAGTCGTACGAGGAGTGGATCAAGGAGTCTCTAATCAATCACAAACTCGCCCAGGTAAGTTGTATTCAATATTTAACATCCTTGCAGGTTCTAGCAGCGTCAACAACACCTAAGGACTCCATCAAAACGACCCAGCTGAAGAGAAAGAAGTCGTTTAAGTAGTTTTCCTTATTTGGTTTAATTTTGTCAAAAAACACTAGTTTTGCCTTATTTCTTTGTTTTTGCGTTTTGTTTCTTTTGTAGCTGCGTTTTTATTTCTTTTATTTGGCCCTAGGGCTAGCTGATGGACTCTTATAAAGTCCCCCTGCAGCTGTGTAATATTTTTCACCCTTGAATTAATAAAATAACGCCGTTTTCTTCTCTTGCTCTCTTTGAGTGTTCTTGAGAGAATAAGTCCTTGCTCTTGCTTTGTTTGAGTGATTCAACAAGCTAGAGTGTTTGTGCTGTATCAGAGATTAATCACAACTCTGTGGTGCACCTCAATCCGCCATCACCATCCCTCAGTTTTGATCCCACACGAGAGAAGCGCTCGCCATCGTGTTAGATCTCCATCTTCGACCATCTCCTCTTCATCAAGTGAGAAGCGACCGCCAACTTGTGAAGCCATCCCCTCTATCTTGTATCATCTGGTATTCAGAGCATAGGTTCCTGATTGGTTCTTCTGTTCTTCATACTCTTAGTCTTTGCTTTGCTTCTGTTTTGTCTTTGTTTGAGTCAATTTCATTGTTGTGTGCTGATTTTTCGTTTTTATTTTTAAACCCTATTAAGTTTAACCATAAAAGTTATAAAATTGTTTTCTCGTTCTCATCTCTGTTTTGAAGTTATCATTTCTTATTTGGTCTGTAGTTCATGTGTTGCTGCATCTCTTAGAGTTTGTTTGCTTGTGTCTTAAAGTTCAAAAAAAAATAAAAAAAAATTGTTTGCTGAATATCACCTTGAGTTTTATTTCGTTTATATTCAACTCCGTTGGTACTTTGATTAGTTTGTTGTTTTTGTGAGTGCAAGATACAACAGGGAGTCTAATGGCCAACGAAGAGACTGCCGTTCCACAAGATGCAGTGCTACAAATGCTGACTGCAATGAGAGAAGAGCTGAGAGGACTTGGAGAAAGAATGATTCGTTTGGAGCAGCCTCAAGCTCGAGTTGGAGGAGGAAACGTACAAGCTCAAGGGAATGTACGGGACGAGGAACTGGAGGTTCCAGATTCGGAGGAAGAAGAGCTTCCACCTGACCCCTTATGGCGACAAAGAGCACGAAGAGAAGACCCTTTGAGGATGAAGCAACCAAGGCGTGTAGATACACGTGAAACTCATCATGAACTGAAACTAACTCCTCCCACTTTTGCAGGAAAATCAAATCCAGAAGTATACTTAGATTGGGAAAGGAGGCTGGAGCATATCTTTGAGTGCTACGGCTATGAAGAGCGAAAGAAAGTAGCAGTGGCGGCTGCTCAACTCACTGACAATGCACTTTCATGGTGGGATAGATATGTAGCTGAAAGAAGAAGACAGCGTTTTGGACCTATAGCTACATGGGGTGACATGAAGTCTCTCCTAAGGCTAAGGTATGTGCCAGATCATTATCATAGAGACTTACAAAAACGCTTTCGTAAGTTGTCACAGGGCAGTAGGAGTGTAGACGAGTACTTTGAAGAGTTTGAGAAGTTGATGAATCAACTAGAGCTAGAAGAATCCGAAGAAGCTCTCATGGCTCAGTTTATAGATGGACTCCAAGAAAGAATTGCAAGGAAGGTGGAGTGAGCTCAATATCGTGGATTACATGAGTTGTTACATCTGGCTGTTCAAGTGGAGCAACAAATCAAGCGTAAGACTTCCTTTACTAATCGCGGCAAGTCAACGACACCATGGAATTCTTGTAGTTCAAAGCAACCAGATCGAGGTAAAGCCGTGGAGATAGATTCTCGGTTCAAGGGGAAACGCCGAGGCTCCAAAGACCACCACACGCCCAGAGCAAGGTAAGTTCCCTAATAACACCTCTAGAACTCGTGACATAACGTGTTTTAAATGTCAGGGCAGGGGACACATGGCTAGGGTGTGTCCGAATCAATGAATAATGATCATCACTTCTAATGGGGATTATGAGTCACAAGATGAGCATGAGGAAGAATTAGCTGAATATGAGGAGGATATCGAGTATCCAGACACCGGAGAGCTCTTAGTTGTTAGAAGAATGTTGAGTGTTTTTGTCAACCCCGCAGAGAAAGTACAACGAGAGAACATCTTCCACACTAGATGCACTATTAAGAACAAGGTATGTAATCTGATCATTGATGGAGGTTCTTGTACTAATGTGGCTAGCAAGTATACGGTGGACAGGTTAGGTTTTCCCAAGACTAAGCACCCGAGGCCATACAAGCTTAGGTGGCTTAATGATGATACCGAGCTGAAGATTTCGGAGCAAGTAACCATACCTTTCAGCGTTGGGAGATATCAAGACCACGTTGTTTGTGATGTTGTTCCTATGAGGGCCGGACATCTTCTCCTTGGAAGACCATGGCAGTATGATAGAGCCACAAGTCATGTTGGACGCACAAACCATTACTCCTTCACTCACAATGATCGTAAGTTTAATCTTGCCCCTCTTAGTTCAACAAAAGCACATGAATAAAGAGGAAGAGGTAAGGAATTCTACTCTTTATATAAGTTCTAGTGATGTCCATAAAACCGTGCGTGCCAAAGGCACCGTGCTTCTAATGGTTTTCAAAGAATGTCTAAGTTCAGGTATAGGTGAAGTGGAGGTTCCCGCGGAGATACAATCAGTTTTGGATCAATACAAAGACGTATTCCCGGAGGAGATACCACCAGGACTTCCCCCTATCCGTGGAATAGAGCATCAGATTGATCTCGTGCCAGGCTCTCCCCTACCTAACAAGCCGGCATACCGAATGAACCCAGAAGAGTCTAAGGAGCTAGAGAAACAAGTCCGAGAGCTAATGGAGAAAGGCTACATCAGAGAGAGTCTCAGCCCCTGTGCGGTACCAGTCCTCTTGGTTCCAAAGAAGGACGGTACTTGGAGGATGTGCGTGGACTGTCGTGCTATCAACAATATTACCATCAAATACCGACATCCAATTCCGAGGCTTGACGACATGCTGGACGAGCTAAGTGGTGCGATCATCTTCTCAAAAATTGATTTAAGGAGTGGATACCACCAGGTTAGAATGAGAGAAGGGGACGAGTGGAAGACTGCTTTCAAGACAAAGCAAGGTCTCTACGAGTGGCTAGTCATGCCATTTGGGCTAACAAACGCCCCCAGCACCTTCATGCGTCTAATGAACCAGGTTCTAAGGTCTTTCATTGGTAAATTCGTTGTTGTCTACTTTGATGACATACTTATTTATAGTAAATGCTATTCTGATCATATCAAGCATTTAGAGTTAGTTTTGAGAACGCTTCGGAGGGAAGGCCTTTATGCCAACCTAAAGAAGTGCACATTTTGTACTGACAAGTGTGTGTTCTTAGGCTTTGTAGTAAGTAAACAGGGTTTGCAAGTGGATGAGGAGAAGATCAAGGCCATTCGTGAGTGGCCTACGCCAACATCTATTGGGCAGGTACGAAGTTTTCATGGGCTAGCAAGCTTCTATCGGAGGTTTGTCAAGGATTTTAGCACGGTGGCGGCCCCAATGACTGCTGTGATCAAGAAAAACGTGCCTTTCTCATGGGGAGAAGCTCAAGACCAGTCTTTCAACACGCTGAAGGAGAGACTCACGCAAGCACCGGTTCTAGCGCTACCAGACTTTGAAGTTATGTTTGAAGTAGAATGCGATGTTTCAGGGCTGGGGATTGGAGCTGTTTTACATCAAAGGAAGAAACCTGTAGGGTTCTTTAGTGAGAAGTTGAGTGGAGCTACGCTGAATTATCCAACTTATGACAAGGAGCTGTATGCCTTAGTCCGAGCTCTAGAAACATGGCAGCATTACTTGTTGTCCAAGGAATTCATCATCCACACTGATCATGAAACTCTTAAGCATCTCAAGGGCCAGACTTCACTTAAGAGGAGACATGCCAAGTGGCTTGAATTCATAGAAACATTCCCCTATGTGATCAAGTACAAGAAAGGTAAGGAGAATGTTGTAGCGGATGCTTTGTCTAGAAGGTATGCTCTTATATCCACTATGGAGGCCAAGATAATGGGTTTTGAGCACATCAAGGAACTGTATAAGGATGATCCGGAGCTAGGAGAGTGTTACCAAGGACCGGGCCAAGGAGTTTACAAAGCATTCTACGTACAAGATGGGTTCCTTTTCAAAGACAAGCGGCTGTGCATACCCCAAGGATCTATGCGCGACTTGATACTTAGTGAAGCACATGGTGGAGGCCTAATGGGACACTTCGGAGTAGACAAGACCCTTGCTGTAGTCATGGATCATTTCTTTTGGCCTTACCTCAAGAAAGACGTCGAAAGGTTTTGCTCCCGATGCATTGTCTGCCACAAAGCGAAATCCAGGTTACATCCTCATGGTCTTTACTTACCTTTACCTATTCCTAACGCCCCTTGGGTAGATATTTCCATGGATTTTGTCTTAGGGTTGCCAAAGATTAGGCATAAGGATTCTATCTTTGTTGTTGTGGACCGATTCTCTAAGATGGCTCACTTCATCCCGTGTGACAAGACCAATGATGCCAGCCAAATAGCGGATTTATTCTTTAAGGAAGTGGTGCGTCTACTGATGTATTGTACTTTTGATTGCTTTTTGATTTGTTTTTAGTATTTGTTTCGTGTCTTTTGTTAGTTTTCGAGTCTTTTCTATTTTGTTTTGAGTCTTTTACAGGTTCTATGGAGTTAAGCCGGAATAAGACGGTTTCGGGATTGTTCGGGCTAAGATGAAGCCTAGAAGCTACGGAAAGGACATGGATCGATCGATCCTACCCTTGGATCGATCGATCCAGACGACTCCAAGAACACGGCCACGGATCGGTCGATCCGGCCGACCAATCGACCGATCCATGATCCACGGACATTTGTCCGGACACAACGGATCGATCGATCCCTAAGGCAGATCGATCGATCCCATGCCCAGCCATCTTGAAGATATTTTGTCCGGACACAACGGATCGATCGATCCCTAAGGCAGATCGATCGATCCCATGCCCAGCCGCCTTGAAGATATTATGTCCGGGAATCGCGGATCGATCGATCCGACTTGTGGATCGAGCGATCCTCCCACCCGCACACACACTTTTACACCTATGTCTATAAATATCCCACCTAAACCTACAAAAACATATCAGATTTTCTTTCTACGCCTAAAACACTATTCTAGACACATTTTCTTGGATTTTCTAAGCTCCTCCTTCTATCAAACATTTGGAGGAGTTTTGTTGTATCAATTGTTGTTTATTTCAATCCTATTATGCTTTGTATGGTTTACTTTGTTGTTTTTCTGATTATGTGTGAGTAATTTCATAGTTAGGTTTTAGGGTTCTTGAGGGGAATTGATGGCTTGATAAATTGATAGAGATTTGGGGTTTCTAATCCATAGGTTCTTTGATTCATGTGTTCTTAATGCTAGACTAAGAGTAGCTACCTTAGTCTTGATTCTAGGTTGTTCTATAAGCACTAATCATGTTATAGAGAACTTGATCCTTATGAATTGAGCTTTGTATCTCTAGCCTGCGAGAGTTGATGCTAGATCATCATTGTGAACTTAGTGAACTTGTGTGTTAATGCTAATTTGGTTAGGAGAAATCAAACGAGAGTTTAGTTTTCAAGTAATCAAGTTTAGGGGTTAAGGCCACGAGAGTGGGTTAATCCACCTTGCGTTCATGTTCTAGAACGGTGCTGAGAGTGTTAAATCCCATACTCAGAATTATTCGTTAAGCCATTGATAACCTGAATTTCCCTAAGGCCTAACGCCTTTTAAATCGTATAAATCAATCGTTTTATGTTTATTGCATTTTGTTTACAAGTTTGAAAGAAAACAATCGAACCCATCCTGCTATAGCTAATTACAAGTCTCGTAAATCATTAGTGTACCATTGGTTCTTGTGGATCGATCTCGTTATATACTACCTTGCGGTTAAGTGTATCGAGTAAATACTCGAGCAATCAAGTTGGCGCCGTTGCCGGGGACCAATAGCGTTACCTAAAGATTTAGGATCACTTATTAGTCTATTGCATTTTATTTACAGTTACTGATTTCCTTTTTCTCTTTGATGTTTTAAAGGTATATGACCCGAAGCGAAGGTTCATCACACCTAGTTGAATATCACGAA
Organism: Barbarea vulgaris; assembly: GCA_963667165.1. NCBI lineage: Eukaryota > Viridiplantae > Streptophyta > Magnoliopsida > Brassicales > Brassicaceae > Barbarea > Barbarea vulgaris. The sequence continues at coordinate 8,081,233 of OY763888.1, read as the reverse complement.
GAAGTTGGAAAGTTCGAAAAAACAATTAGAAGAAAGAAGAGGCTAGCTAAGCAAAGAGAAGCTCAAATGGCTCATGAACAAGAAGGTAATGTGCCACCACCTGGAGATTTACCACACGATGGAGACAATGGTGGAGAGTTACAAGACCCTCCAGTTGGAGTTGCTGCACATCAACCACCAAACTATCAAAGGCCTGCTCCTGCTCGTAGGACCTTAAGGGAACATGATGCTCCCAATGCTCAAATGTATCGAGGAGGTGTCCAACATCCTCCAATCAACAGAAATGATTTTGAGATCAAGTCGGGATTGCTGAATCTCGTGAAACAAAACCAGTTTCATGGACTTCCTTCTGAGAATCCAGTTACTCATCTTGATAACTTCGAGGATGTGTGTGGAACAACCAGGATGAATGGAGTACCAGACGATGCTTTTAAGTGTCGTTTGTTCTTGTTTTCGCTAGCTGACAAAGCGAAACGTTGGTTCAAATCCTTAGAAAGAGACTCCATCAGTTCATGGGATGATTACAAAGCTGCATTCTTGGGACAATATTTTACTCAAGCAAGGACCACGCTTCTAAGGAACAAGATCTCGAGCTTTCAACAGGCTGGTACCGAGTCATTCCAAGAAGCTTGGGAGAGATTCAAGGACTACAAAAGAGAGTGTCCTCATCACGGGTTCACTCCTGAATCACTCATCAACACCTTCTATCGGGGAATTGACCAGAATTACAAGATGGCTTTGGACACAGCAAGCAATGGAGACTTCATGACAAAAACAGAACCGGAAGCTCTAATCTTGATTGAAAATCTTGCTGGTAGCAACAGCAACCATTGTGTTGATTATGATAGGACCTTGAGGATCATTGGAGGAGGAGAATCAAAACAGATTTCTGAGCTGACTGCGAAGGTGGAACAACTTCTAAGACGTGAACAGAGAGCAGTCAACTATTGTGATGATTCTGGAGAAGAGCAAGGTTACCAAGAGCAATCTGGGGACTGTTTTGAGGATGTACAAGCTGAGCTGAATTATGTGAATGGTTATCAAAACCAAGGGTTCAACCAAAACTATAGGAATCATCCTAATCTCTCATACCGAAGCACCAATGTTGAGAACCCCCAAGACCAAAAATATCCAGCACAAGTGAGACCACAAGGGCAACAATATCAAGCAAAACCTTTTGTGCCAAACCAAGGAGGCTACAACAAGCCTTTTGAGAACAGGGTTCAGAATCAAGGAGGCTACAACAAGCCTTTTGAAAACAGAGTTCAGAACCAAGGAGGTTTTCAACAAGGGGGATTTCAGCAAAGACCTCAGTTCAACAACTTTCAAAGAGGTTATCAAGCACCAGCTCAAGCTCCTGTGAGCTATGCCCCAGCTGGACCGTCCGATGACAGCGATATGAAAACAATACTTAAGCAACTGCTCGATGGCCAGAACAAGAACGCCTTTGACATCAACTCAAGAGTGGAAAACATGTATAGCGAACTCCAAGGTAAGTTTGAAAATCTTTCAACACATGTTAAAACACTTGAGAATCAGGTAGCACAAGCCGCTTCTACTTCTACAAGGCCTATGGGAGTTCTTCCTGGAAAACCACAACCGAACCCGAAAGACTACAACAATGGTAAAGAATTTGTTAATGACATTACATTGAGGAGTGGGAAACAGGTAGAACCAATCTTGAAGAAAGGAAAAGAAGTTGAGGTTCTAGATGACTCAGAGAAAGTCATTGAGAATGAGAATGATTTAGAGATTCTCAATGCACCACAAGGTGAGGAAGTTGCAGATAAGAAAATCGCTGATCTTGAGGAGGAAATTGAAGATCTCGTGCCTCCACCGTACATACCCAAGTTGCCATTTCCAGGTCGCTTAAGGAAGATTCAAAGAGAGAAGGAGTATGCTAAATTCGATGAAGTGATGAAACAACTTCAAATCAAGCTCCCTTTTCTTGAGTTAGTCCAAAATATTCCTATCTATAGAAAATATCTCAAGGATATTTTGACTAACAGGAAAACTCTTGAAGAAGGAGCTGTCTTGATCACACACGAGTGCAGCGCCATTTTGCAAAACACAATACCAAAGAAGAAAGAAGATCCAGGTAGTTTTGTTTTACCTTGTAAAATTGGTGACTCATTGTTTGCTAGATGTTTGTGTGATTTAGGTGCAAGTGTGAGCTTGATGCCGCTTTCAGTTGCAAAGCGGTTGGGGATCACAAACTTCAAGCCAACAAGTATCTCTCTAGTGCTCGCAGACCGTTCTGTGCGGTTGCCCATTGGAATTGCTGAGAATGTTTACGTGAGAGTTGGGACATTTCATATCCCCACTGACTTCATTGTTCTTAGCCTGGATGAGGAACCAAAAGACCCACTTATTCTTGGTAGACCTTTCTTGCACACCTCTGGTGCATTAATAGATGTCAAGAGAAGCTTGATCAAGCTGCAAGTAGGAGATCTTGTCCAAGAATTCGACATGGAGAGAGTGATGTCTAAACCAACTATTGAAGGTCAAGCATTTTGGGTTGACATCATGGATGAGCTAGCTGATGAGCTCTTAGAGGAAATGAATACTGAAGATCCACTTCAAATCGCCTTGACAAAGGAAGAGGATCAACATGGATACATTGAGGAAGAAACAACGGATTTCGCTAGAATTCTAGACGAGCCGGTTGAACTGAGTAAAGTTGTTGCATTTGCCTTGCTAGACAAAGATGAAGTAGAAAAGGAGGAGAATGAACCTACCTCAGAAGACTGTGGAGATTAGAGTGAACTAAAAGCTCCAAAGGTGGAACTCAAGCCGCTTCCCTCAGGACTCAGGTATGCATTTCTTGGTCCCCATTCTACTTACCCCGTTATAATCAATGCTGAACTAAACAATGTAGAGAGTGCCTTACTGCTGTGTGAGCTGAGGAAGTACAGAAAAGCTATAGGCTATTCCCTTGATGACATGAAAGGTATATCTCCTAACCTTTGCATGCATAGGATTTACCTCGAAGATGAATCAATGATGTCTATAGAACATCAGAGACGGTTAAACCCGAACCTCAGAGATGTTGTTAAGACTGAGATCATCAAACTCCTAGATGCAGGAGTAATCTATCCAATCTCGGATAGTACTTGGGTAAGTCCTGTCCATGTGGTACCTAAAAAGGGTGGTGTCACTGTGATTAGAAATGATAGGAATGAATTGATTCCGACAAGAACTGTGACAGGGCACCGCATGTGCATTGATTATAGAAAGCTTAACTCTGCAACACGTAAAGATCATTTTCCACTTCCATTTATTGATCAAATGTTAGAGAGATTAGCAAACCACCAATATTACTGTTTTCTTGATGGGTACTCGGGATTCTTTCAGATTCCGATACATCCCGATGATCAAGAGAAAACCACTTTTACATGTCCTTATGGTACCTTCGCATATCGAAGAATGCCATTTGGATTGTGTAATGCACTAGCAACATTTCAGCGTTGTATGATGTCAATTTTTTCTGAAATGATTGAGGATTATATGGAAGTCTTTATGGATGACTTTTCTGTGCATGGCACATCTTTTGCTGTTTGTTTGTCTAATCTGTGCAGGGTACTCCAACGCTGCGAGGACAAACATTTGGTCCTGAATTGGGAGAAGTGTCACTACATGGTGCGAGATGGAATCGTTCTCGGTCATAGGATCTCAGAAAAGGGCATTGAAGTGGATAGAGCCAAAATCGATGTGATGCTGAACATGCCACCTCCAAATTCTGTAAAGGGAATAAGGAGCTTTCTAGGACATGCTGGGTTCTACAGGAGGTTCATAAAGGATTTTTCAAAGATCGCAAGGCCAATAACTCAGCTATTGTGCAAAGATCAAAAGTTTGAGTTTGATGAAGACTGCCTCAAGGCATTTATAAAGATCAAGGGATCTCTTGTGAGCGCTCCCATTGTGCAACCACCTGATTGGGAGCTACCTTTCGAGGTAATGTGTGATGCAAGTGACTATGCTGTAGGTGCAGTTTTAGGGCAAAGGAAAGACAAGAAGATGCACGCCATCTACTATGCCAGCCGCACTCTTGATGCCGCACAATGCAACTATGCAACAACCGAGAAAGAACTCCTAGCGATTGTCTTCGCTTTTGAGAAGTTTAGATCCTATCTCGTTGGGTCCAAGGTTGTAGTCCACACTGATCATGCAGCGTTAAGATACCTTTTCACAAAGAAAGACGCCAAGCCGAGGCTATTAAGATGGATACTTCTACTCCAGGAGTTCGATTTGGAAATCAAAGACAAGAAGGGAATCGAAAACGGAGTCGCAGATAACTTATCTCGACTAAGAGTAGAAGAGGATATCCCAATGAGAGATGCTTCTCCCGGAGAAGAGCTTGCGCTAATAGAAGACAACTATGTCTATGAGGTTGAACAATCTAACAACAGAAATGCGGTTGAGCTCATGACCATGCACACCATCGAGGGAAATTTGCCATGGTATGCTGACTTTGCTAACTACTTATCCTGTGATGTTTCACCACCTGATTTTGTAGGATATGCCAAGAAAAAGTTTCTCAAAGATGTCCAACACTACTATTGGGATGAACCATTTCTGTACAAGAGATGTAAAGACGGGATTTTCAGAAGATGCATTCCCGAAGGTGAGGTACATGGTATTCTCTATCATTGTCATGCTTCTGATTATGCAGGACACTTCGCTTCCTTTAAAACAGCTACGAAGATCTTACAAGCTGGCTTTTGGTGGCCTACGATATTCCATGATGCACACGAGTTTGTAGCGAAGTGTGACGCTTGCCAAAGGAAAGATAACATAAGCAAGCGGAATGAAATGCCGCAAAATTTCATTCTCGAGGTTGAGGTGTTCGATGTATGGGGCATCGACTTCATGGGACCTTTCCCAGCATCCTATGGAAATGAGTACATTTTAGTCGCAGTCGACTATGTCTCTAAATGGGTGGAAGCACTTGCCAGCCCAACAAATGACGGGAAAGTTGTTTTGAAAATGTTTAAATCCATTATCTTTCCTCGCTTTGGAGTCCCACGGGTAGTGATCAGTGACGGTGGAAAGCATTTCATCAATAAGATCTTTGCGAGTCTGTTGGCAAAGCATGGAGTCAAACACAAAGTGGCAGCACCATATCACCCTCAGACCAGTGGCCAAGTCGAAATCTCAAACAGGGAGATCAAAGGGATCTTGGAGAAAACAGTTGGAAAATCGAGAAAGGATTGGGCGGCAAAGCTTGATGATGCTCTTTGGGCATACAGAACCGCCTTCAAAACTCCCATTGGAACCACACCATTTAACCTCATCTACGGTAAGTCCTGTCACCTACCTGTCGAACTAGAGTACAAGGCGTTGTGGGCAACGAAGCTGATGAACTTCGACATAAAGACCGCTTCAGAGAAACGTCTAATTCAGTTAAGCGAGTTAGACGAACTCAGGTTAAATGCTTACGAAAGCTCAAGGATCTATAAAGAGCGAACTAAAGCTCTACATGACAAAAGGATAATCCTCAAGAAGCTTTCAGAGAACGATAAGGTACTTCTCTACAACTCTCGCCTTAAACTTTTTCCAGGAAAACTAAAGTCGAGATGGACCGGGCCATACACCATCAAGGAAGTAAAACCGCATGGTGCAGTGGTTCTCTGGGACAAAAAGGGAGAACCATTTACTGTAAATGGTCAGAGAGTCAAGCCGTACCTTGCAGATTCCACAATGAACGAGAAAACAAAGATCCTTCTTGAGGATCCTCCAAACCAAGTTTACAACTCCATGACGGTCAAGCTAATGACCTTAAATAAGCGCTTTGTGGGAGGCAACCCACCAGGTATCTTGTAAATATTTCTAAGTTTTTCATTTCGTATTTTGATCTTAAGTTTTATACATATTGCTTCAATCCACTCTCTGTGAGTGAAGGGATCGATCGATCCCATACGGTTTCGATCGATCCAGTGATTAAACGTTTGAATTTTGGTATTACAGACATGGATCGATCGATCCATAGATGGGATCGATCGATCCGAGCAAGACGGCAAAAATTCACCAAGTGTCCGTAGGTGTGGGATCGGTCGATCCGGCCAAACGATCGACCGATCCACAAACACGCGGATCGATCCCTCAAGCTCGGCACAAACCCGGAACAACGCGGATCGATCGATCCTGATGATGGATCGATCGATCCCAGGTATGCCCAAACCAAAAATCACTTGAATTAAACCGAAAAACTTCAAAAATCAATCATAAAACCCAAAGGATCGATCGATTTGCAGCACAAATCGACCAAAACCTTCTCCTTTGGCGATTTTGAAGAACACAAAGAACACAAAATTCTTTCAATCATAACTTTGTCAAATCTTAACGGTTTTTAGTGATTTTGGTGCTAATCCACTCAATTTTTCCTCCTCTTTCTGATTCTGGAAACCATTTTAACTCTCTGCAAAGGTATGGCTTCGAAATTCCAAATTCCCAATTCGAAAATTTTAGGGTTCTAAATGTGATTTTGCTCCAATTCATTATTGTATGAGTTTTAGGTTGTTCAATGATGGAAAAATGCTAGATTCTTGTCTAGGATGATATGGGAAACTCAATTTGCATTAGAAATGGCTAGATTGGAGTGAAATTTTTGATTGTATATTTCACTATTCATCAAATCCGAAAATGAACCAAAATGAATGTTAATGCATAAAAGTCATATTATTTTGCTTTGATTAGCTTTAATAATTTGATTATGTTGTTACTTGGTTCATTATTCAAAATGAAATAGTTTCGATATTGGTTGATTACATCATGAAAAAGCCATATTGTTGTACGATAACTTGAAAAAATGGCTTAGAGAATTGTTTTTGGATTCATACAGGATATGGATCAAGCCGGGAGCTCCCGCAATGCAGGAAAAAGGCGCAGGACGACCCGTAACCAGAACCCTCTACTCAGACCGGTCACGGGAAAATGGGATGCTCACGATACCAAATTCTTGGCCGATATGAGATCAGTCAAGCTTATGCCCACTCGAATGGGATGTGACATTACTTTGGCGGACCTTGGTTTACAAGAGGATGCGGCGTCACTCTTTGAGAATATGGGTTTTGGAATGCTTTGGAAGCTCAACGAGCCGTTATATCCAAAATTGGTGAGGGAGCTTCTTGCAACTTGTCGTCTTACCTACAAAAACCCGGACTCACCGATAGCGAGCGAGGGTACTTTCAGTTTCTTCCTCAACAAGAAGCACTACAAATACAGTCTTCAGAAAATTTGTGATATCTACGGATTCGAGAAAGGAGAAGATGTCTCGTTCCCAAAGATCGATAAACAACTTGCAAATGAGTTCTGGGGTCTGATTGCTCACGGTGGTTATGTCTCGCGCAAAGCCAAGATTGCAGCGATAAGGAATCCTGTTTTGAGAATTGCTGTGAAGATCATCAGCAACACCTTCTTCTTTAAGAAGGAATCAGGGGCAGTTAGAGATGATGAATTATGGATGCTGTTCATTGGGGGTAAAGCATCTCCTACCAGAATACGCGGAGAGTCCTGGACCTACCGTCAACTATGCCGCTGTGTTGTGCGATATGCTTCAGAGGATCAAGGGAAACCCTCCAAAGGAATGTTGTGTGGGCAACATCCTCACCCCAATCTTCCAACACACGAAGATTGATCTCAGGAGGGAAGAAGTTGAAGAAAGATACGGGAGAGTCGACAATAGACATCTAGTCAACTGCCATGTACTCAACAAGAGCGATGTCTATATGTATTGGGATCGCAACGGGACAACCTGTTTCTGCAGTCTACCCAACGAAGGTATCACTTCACTCCTATCTAAGGAAAATTTGGAGTTTTTACTAGGTCCGGAGCACTTGATACCAGACCCTTCTGGCACCACGCGGACACTCTCTCGTCGCCATCGTACATCAACACAAGCAGCACCACAGCCAAGCGATAGCGATGACGAAATGCAAGAGGCTGAGGTTGACATCGAAGAAGAAACAGATGAGCCCCAGCCGCAGCAGCTCCTGCCTCACGGCCCAAACCGGTACCGCCTACCGCCAAGCCCTCCTGCAGATGACACAGCACAACAACTTTAATGGATCATCAAATCGCAGAAAAAGAACAACTCCATGATGAGGAAAATGTGGAGGGCGATCCAGAAGATCAAACCTTGTTCTTGTGCTTCAGGTTCACCGACACAAGATGAGGAAAGCGCAGAGGCTGATAGTGAGGATAATGAGGAAGTTGAGGAAGGTGAGGATAATGAGCAAGCCGAGGATGCTGATGACTCTGAGGGCACAGAGTCCGACTCTATCACCAAAGCACATGAGAAGAGGACCAAGGCAGCTCAAGACCGAGCTGAACCTACTGATACAGTGGAGCATTCCTCAGCGCAGTATAGCGATATCCGCTTACCAAGAAGCAGGAGGAACATAGGCAGGAGAGAGAGCTCCAGCGATAGCTCTACCCGCGACCACTGAGATTGTGGTTATTTCTATCCCTTGTTCTATATCATTTAGCTTTTAAGACATTTGGTTTTATTTCTATATGTATGGCATTCTTCTGTTAATTTTGTTATTACACCGAGACGGTGAAAAGTAAGTTCGGGGGAGGATGCCATTATTTACTAATGACGTTTGTGTTTGTTTCTTTTATTTTGGTGTGTTTTATTTGTTTGTGTTTGTTTCTTTTATTTTGGTGTGTTTTATTTTTATTAAAACTTTGTTGGAATTTTAAATGTTTTATTGAGTCAAAATAGGTATGAGAATTTGTTATCTTTTGGAATTGCAACATGTTTAAGATCATTTTGTCTTAAAACTGCTTAGCCTTGTTTGAGGATAACTTGGAAGCGCAGAAAAATCCATAACTTGATCATTTTATGAAAATCCCTATCATTTGAGCTTAATCATATATATATGAACTTAATATGGACTTAATATATCTCACTTAGGGGATTGATAATCATGTAATGGAATTACATTTGGAGTTTTCTTTACATTGTTTATATCAACCTTTGTTAACTCCAAATGGCTAGACTTATTTTTAGTCTAGTACCACACCCCTTACCATTTCCATCTTTCAAACCACATGCATCTGTTTATAGCCATTGTCATGTGCATTCATGTGCAAAAACTATGGAGTATACGGACCGACATAGCTTTCCTTTCGCTAGGATTGTGGTAGTAGTTCGTTTGCATACCGTCATTGGACGAGATTGAGCTATTGTGCTTTAGTGGATGTATTTATGAGTATGACGAGCATTCATTGTCAAGATTTACTTTGATGCAGCTTTTGTAGGACTCCTCATTCCCGCTCCCCCATCTAAAAAAAATTAAGCAAAAAAAAAAATAAAAAAAAAATAAAAAAAAAAGAGAAAAATGAAAATAAACAAGATGGGAAAGGAGTGAAAAGAGAAAGGAGTGAGTCTGAGATCATTAATGTGTCTCATTAGCATCTAAAAAAAATCTTTATATTCATACTTGGGGTTTTGAGTTGGTTAGGAGGATCCGAGCGAAAGGAGAGCTATGTACTTCCTAGTTGGTCTTTGTCTCACTGTGATTTTGCATAATGATTTGCATCCGTTTGCTTTGCTGGAGAACCCAAAACACTTGAGCCACCAAATATCAACCCTCATACCTAGACCATAACGTGTTAGATATTCCCTTTGTGAGAGTACACGCATTTCTTAATAAATGTTAAATGTTAAGTTCTACATGATCTTGGGATTTCATACATTTGCTACGGTTATGGCGAAGTACAATGTAGTACGGTTTGATATGAACTTGGTGAAAGTGGTTGCGAGCATTTGGTTGAAGGCATGATCCTATAGATTTTACGAATTCTCATGTTTTTCAAAACCTTTTCTCTTGGTTTAGATTTTGTTTTGTTTTCCTTGAGGACAAGCAAAAGTCTAAGTTGGGGGGAGTTGATGTATTGTACTTTTGATTGCTTTTTGATTTGTTTTTAGTATTTGTTTCGTGTCTTTTGTTAGTTTTCGAGTCTTTTCTATTTTGTTTTGAGTCTTTTACAGGTTCTATGGAGTTAAGCCGGAATAAGACGGTTTCGGGATTGTTTGGGCTAAGATGAAGCCTAGAAGCTACGGAAAGGACATGGATCGATCGATCCTACCCTTGGATCGATCGATCCAGATGACTCCAAGAACACGGCCACGGATCGGTCGATCCGGCCGACCAATCGACCGATCCATGATCCACGGACATTTGTCCGGACACAACGGAACGATCGATCCCTAAGGCAGATCGATCGATCCCATGCCCAGCCATCTTGAAGATATTTTGTCCGGACACAACGGATCGATCGATCCCTAAGGCAGATTGATCGATCCCATGCCCAGCCGCCTTGAAGATATTATGTCCGGGAATGGCGGATCGATCGATCCGACTTGTGGATCGATCGATCCTCCCACCCGCACACACACTTTTACACCTATGTCTATAAATATCCCACCTAAACCTACAAAAACATATCAGATTTTCTTTCTACGCCTAAAACACTATTCTAGACACATTTTCTTGGATTTTCTAAGCTCCTCCTTCTATCAAACATTTGGAGAAGTTTTGTTGTATCAATTGTTGTTTATTTCAATCCTATTATGCTTTGTATGGTTTACTTTGTTGTTTTTCTGATTATGTGTGAGTAATTTCATAGTTAGGTTTTAGGGTTCTTGAGGGGAATTGATGGCTTGATAAATTGATAGAGATTTGGGGTTTCTAATCCATAGGTTCTTTGATTCATGTGTTCTTAATGCTAGACTAAGAGTAGCTACCTTAGTCTTGATTCTAGGTTGTTCTATAAGCACTAATCATGTTATAGAGAACTTGATCCTTATGAATTGAGCTTTGTATCTCTAGCCTGCGAGAGTTGATGCTAGATCATCATTGTGAACTTAGTGAACTTGTGTGTTAATGCTAATTTGGTTAGGAGAAATCAAACGAGAGTTTAGTTTTCAAGTAATCAAGTTTAGGGGTCAAGGCCACGAGAGTGGGTTAATCCACCTTGCGTTCATGTTCTAGAACGGTGCTGAGAGTGTTAAATCCCATACTCAGAATTATTCGTTAAGCCATTGATAACCTGAATTTCCCTAAGGCCTAACGCCTTTTAAATCGTATAAATCAATCGTTTTATGTTTATTGCATTTTGTTTACAAGTTTGAAAGAAAACAATCGAACCCATCCTGCTATAGCTAATTACAAGTCTCGTAAATCATTAGTGTACCATTGGTTCTTGTGGATCGATCTCGTTATATACTACCTCTGATCGTGACACCAAGTTTCTAGGACATTTTTGGAGGACCCTATGGAGAAAGTTAGGTACCAAGCTTTTGTCCTCTACGACTTGTCATCCCCAAATGGATGGGCAAACCGAAGTGGTAAACCGAACTCTCTCAACTTTACTTAGAGCTACTCTTGGTAAAAATATGAAGACTTGGCTTGATTGTATTCCTTTTGTTGAGTTTGCTTATAACAGGGCTGTTCACTCGGCCACAAAACTATCTCCTTTTGAGATAGTCTATGGAATTAACCCTTTGTCTCCAGTGGATTTAGTTTCTTTGCCACAGATAGAACAGGTTAATCAAGATGGTTTGAAACGTGGAGAAGTCATCCAGAAGCTACACATTAAAGCAAAGGAGAATTTGGAGAAGAAAGCCGAAGATAACAAGCGCAAGGCTGATCAAAGGAGGAAAGAAATGTTGTTTGATCCAGGAGATTGGGTCTGGTTACATATGAGGCCGGAGAGGTTCCCAAAGCAAAGAGCTTCCAAGCTGGCACCAAGAGGCGACGGCCCATTCAAAATACTCGGAAAGATCAATGATAATGCTTACCGTCTAGAGCTGCCAGGTGAGTTTAAAATGTCAAATACCTTTAATGTTGCTGATTTGTCTTCTTATGATGCAGGAGGAACAGTTTTGAGGACAAAACTTTTTCAAGAGGGAGGGAATGATGCGGACATCGACCCTAATGAGCAAGAAGATGACTCACATAATGTACCAGAGTAGGGAAGGTCTTATGACACGCTCTAAGTCCAAACAACTCCGGAGAAGGTTCAACTTAGCCGTACAAGACATTGTGAACTCTCTAGAGATGGGAGAAGCTAATGGGTCCAAGCCTAATACATGCGAGGACAAGCTTTCTGAGGCATTCACTCAACTAAGCCTAGGGAAACCCCCAGGTATAGACTCCTCTTTGGCAGGTGAAAAGATCCCGAGAATCCAAGAGAATGAATTGGAGATACAAGAAGCGTGCGAGACAAGTTTTGACTCCAATGAAGAACCAGCAAGTCAAGAGCAAGCTCAAGGCATCAAGGACGTAGGGGAGCTCCCAGAGAGTAATCAAGACATGGAAGAGAAGCTCCATGAAGACTACTACATCAAAGATCCAGTGCGTCAACAAGTCGTACGAGGAGTGGATCAAGGAGTCTCTAATCAATCACAAACTCGCCCAGGTAAGTTGTATTCAATATTTGACATCCTTGCAGGTTCTAGCAGCGTCAACAACACCTAAGGACTCCATCAAAATGACCCAGCTGAAGAGAAAGAAGTCGTTTAAGTAGTTTTCCTTATTTGGTTTAATTTTGTCAAAAAACACTAGTTTTGCCTTATTTCTTTGTTTTTGCGTTTTGTTTCTTTTGTAGCTGCGTTTTTATTTCTTTTATTTGGCCCTAAGGCTAGCTGATGGACTCTTATAAAGTCCCCCTGCAGCTGTGTAATATTTTTCACCCTTGAATTAATAAAATAACACCGTTTTCTTCTCTTGCTCTCTTTGAGTGTTCTTGAGAGAATAAGTCCTTGCTCTTGCTTTGTTTGAGTGATTCAACAAGCTATAGTGTTTGTGCTGTATCAGAGATTAATCACAACTCTGTGGTGCACCTCAATCCGCCATCACCATCCCTCAGTTTTGATCCCACACGAGAGAAGCGCTCGCCATCGTGTTAGATCTCCATCTTCGACCATCTCCTCTTCATCAAGTGAGAAGCGACCGCCAACTTGTGAAGCCATCCCCTCTATCTTGTATCATCTGGTATTCAGAGCATAGGTTCCTGATTGGTTCTTCTGTTCTTCATACTCTTAGTCTTTGCTTTGCTTCTGTTTTGTCTTTGTTTGAGTCAATTTCATTGTTGTGTGCTGATTTTTCGTTTTTATTTTTAAACCCTATTAAAAAAAAAAAAAAAAAATTTATATATTTCATTAGATTGCTTCTGAATCGTTAGTTGAGTCTGTGTTGTGTTGCAATTGATTTTGTGCTGCAGTTTGAATTGATTTCATAAACCATAAAAGTTATAAAATTGTTTTGTTGTTCTCATCTCTGTTTTGAAGTTATCATTTCTTATTTGGTCTGTAGTTCGTGTGTTGCTGCATCTCTTAGAGTTTGTTTGCTTGTGTCTTAAAGTTCAAAAAAAAATAAAAAAAAAATTGTTCGCTGAATATCACCTTGAGTTTTATTTCGTTTATATTCAACTCCATTGGTACTTTGATTAGTTTGTTGTTTTTGTGAGTGCAAGATACAACAGGGAGTCTAATAGCCAACGAAGAGAATGCCGTTCCACAAGATGCAGTGCTACAAATGCTGACTGCAATGAGAGAAGAGCTGAGAGGACTTGGAGAAAGAATGATTCGTTTGGAGCAGCCTCAAGCTCGAGTTGGAGGAGGAAACGTACAAGCTCAAGGGAATTTACGGGACGAGGAACTGGAGGTTCCAGATTCGGAGGAAGAAGAGCTTCCACCTGACCCCATATGGCGACAAACAGCACGAAGAGAAGACCCTTTGAGGATGAACCAAGCAAGGCGTGTAGATACACGTGAAACTCATCATGAACTGAAACTAACTCCTCCCACTTTTGCAGGAAAATCAAATCCAGAAGTATACTTAGATTGGGAAAGGAGGCTGGAGCATATCTTTGAGTGCTACGGCTATGAAGAGCGAAAGAAAGTAGCAGTGGCGGCTGCTCAACTCACTGACAATGCACTTTCATGGTGGGATAGAAATGTAGCTGAAAGAAGAAGACAGCGTTTTGGACCTGTAGCTACATGGGGTGACATGAAGTCTCTCCTAAGGCTAAGGTATGTGCCAGATCATTATCATAGAGACTTACAAAAACGCTTTCGTAAGTTGTCACAGGGCAGTAGGAGTGTAGACGAGTACTTTGAAGAGTTTGAGAAGTTGATGAATCAACTAGAGCTAGAAGAATCCGAAGAAGCTCTCATGGCTCAGTTTATAGATGGACTCCAAGAAAGAATTGCAAGGAAGGTGGAGAGAGCTCAATATCGTGGATTACATGAGTTGTTACATCTGGCTGTTCAAGTGGAGCAACAAATCAAGCGTAAGACTTCCTTTACTAATCGCGGCAAGTCAACGACACCATGGAATTCTAGTAGTTCCAAGCAACCAGATCGAGGTAAAGCCGTGGAGATAGATTCTCGGTTCAAGGGGAGAAACGCCGAGGCTCCAAAGACCACCACACGCCCAGAGCAAGGTAAGTTCCCTAATAACACCTCTAGAACTCGTGACATAACGTGTTTTAAATGTCAGGGCAGGGGACACATGGCTAGGGAGTGTCCGAATCAAAGAATAATGATCATCACTTCTAATGGGGATTATGAGTCACAAGATGAGCATGAGGAAGAATTAGCTGAACATGAGGAGGATATCGAGTATCCAGACACCGGAGAGCTCTTAGTTGTTAGAAGAATGTTGAGTGTTTTTGTCAACCCCGCAGAGAAAGTACAACGAGAGAACATCTTCCACACTAGATGCACTATTAAGAACAAGGTATGTAATCTGATCATTGATGGAGGTTCTTGTACTAATGTGGCTAGCAAGTATATGGTGGACAGGTTAGGTTTTCCCAAGACTAAGCACCCTAGGCCATACAAGCTTAGGTGGCTTAATGATGATACCGAGCTGAAGATTTCGGAGCAAGTAACCATACCTTTCAGCGTTGGGAGATATCAAGACCACGTTGTTTGTGATGTTGTTCCTATGAGGGCCGGACATCTTCTCCTTGGAAGACCATGGCAGTATGATAGAGCCACAAGTCATGATGGACGCACAAACCATTACTCCTTCACTCACAATGATCGTAAGTTTAATCTTGCCCCTCTTAGTCCATCAGAAGTTCATGAGTTGCAAAAGCACATGAATAAAGAGGAAGAGGTAAGGAATTCTAGTCTTTATATAAGTTCTAGTGATGTCCATAAAACCGTGTGTGTCAAAGGCACCGTGCTTCTAATGGTTTTCAAAGAATGTCTAAGTTCAGGTATAGGTGAAGTGGAGGTTCCCGCGGAGATACAATCAGTTTTGAATCAATACAAAGACGTATTCCCGGAGGAGATACCACCAGGACTTCCCCCTATCCGTGGAATAGAGCATCAGATTGATCTCGTGCCAGGCTCTCCCCTACCTAACAAGCCGGCATACCGAATGAACCCAGAAGAGTCTAAGGAGCTAGAGAAACAAGTCCGAGAGCTAATGGAGAAAGGCTACATCAGAGAGAGTCTCAGTCCCTGTGCGGTACCAGTCCTCTTGGTTCCAAAGAAGGATGGTACTTGGACGATGTGCGTGGACTGTCGTGCTATCAACAATATTACCATCAAATACCGACATCCAATTCCGAGGCTTGATGACATGCTGGACGAGCTAAGTGGTGCGATCATCTTCTCAAAAATTGATTTAAGGAGTGGATACCACCAGGTTAGAATGAGAGAAGGGGACGAGTGGAAGACTGCTTTCAAGACAAAGCAAGGTCTCTACGAGTGGCTAGTCATGCCATTTGGGCTAACAAACGCCCCCAGCACCTTCATGCGTCTAATGAACCAGGTTCTAAGGTCTTTCATTGGTAAATTCGTTGTTGTCTACTTTGATGACATACTTATTTATAG
Organism: Barbarea vulgaris; assembly: GCA_963667165.1. Taxonomy (NCBI): domain Eukaryota; kingdom Viridiplantae; phylum Streptophyta; class Magnoliopsida; order Brassicales; family Brassicaceae; genus Barbarea; species Barbarea vulgaris. The sequence continues at coordinate 8,065,371 of OY763888.1, read as the reverse complement.
TAAATGCTATTCTGATCATATCAAGCATTTAGAGTTAGTTTTGAAAACGCTTCGGAGGGAAGGCCTTTATGCCAACCAAAAGAAGTGCACATTTTGTACTGACAAGTGTGTGTTCTTAGGATTTGTAGTAAGTAAACAGGGTTTGCAAGTGGATGAGGAGAAGATCAAGGCCATTCGTGAGTGGCCTACGCCAACATCTATTGGGCAGGTATGGAGTTTTCATGGGCTAGCAAGCTTCTATCGGAGGTTTGTCAAGGATTTTAGCACGGTGGCGGCCCCAATGACTGCTGTGATCAAGAAAAACGTGCCTTTCTCATGGGGAGAAGCTCAAGACCAGTCTTTCAACACGCTGAAGGAGAGACTCACGCAAGCACCGGTTCTAGCGCTACCAGACTTTGAAGTTATGTTTGAAGTAGAATGCGATGCTTCAGGGCTGGGGATTGGAGCTGTTTTACATCAAAGGAAGAAACCCGTAGCGTTCTTTAGTGAGAAGGTTAGTGGAGCTACGCTGAATTATCCAACTTATGACAAGGAGCTGTATGCCTTAGTCCGAGCTCTAGAAACATGGCAGCATTACTTGTTGTCCAAGGAATTCATCATCCACACTGATCATGAAACTCTTAAGCATCTCAAGGGCCAGACTTCACTTAAGAGGAGACATGCCAAGTGGCTCGAATTCATAGAAACATTCTCCTATGTGATCAAGTACAAGAAAGGTAAGGAGAATGTTGTAGCGGATGCTTTGTCTAGAAGGTATGCTCTTATATCCACTATGGAGGCCAAGATAATGGGTTTTGAGCACATCGAGGAACTGTATAAGGATGATCCGGAGCTAGGAGAGTGTTACCAAGGACCGGGCCAAGGAGTTTACAAAGCATTCTACGTACAAGATGGGTTCCTTTTCAAAGACAAGAGGCTGTGCATACCCCAAGGATCTATGCGCGACTTGATACTTAGTGAAGCACATGGTGGAGGCCTAATGGGACACTTCGGAGTAGACAAGACCCTTGCTGTAGTCATGGAGCATTTCTTTTGGCCTCACCTCAAGAAAGACGTCGAAAGGTTTTGCTCCCGATGCATTGTCTGCCACAAAGCGAAATCCAGGTTACATCCTCATGGTCTTTACTTACCTTTACCTATTCCTAACGCCCCTTGGGTAGATATTTCCATGGATTTTGTCTTAGGGTTGCCAAAGATTAGGCATAAGGATTCTATCTTTGTTGTTGTGGACCGATTCTCTAAGATGGCTCACTTCATCCCGTGTGACAAGACCAATGATGCCAGCCAAATAGCGGATTTATTCTTTAAGGAAGTGGTGCGTCTACATGGGATACCAAGGACCATAGTCTCTGATCGTGACACCAAGTTTCTAGGACATTTTTGGAGGACCCTATGGAGAAAGTTAGGTACCAAGCTTTTGTTCTCTACGACTTGTCATCCCCAAACGGATGGGCAAACCGAAGTGGTAAACCGAACTCTCTCAACTTTACTTGGAGCTACTCTTGGTAAAAATATGAAGACTTGGCTTGATTGTATTCCTTTTGTTGAGTTTGCTTATAACAGGGCTGTTCACTCGGCCACAAAACTATCTCCTTTTGAGATAGTCTATGGAATTAACCCTTTGTCTCCAGTGGATTTAGTTTCTTTGCCACAGATAGAACAGGTTAATCAAGATGGTTTGAAACGTGGAGAAGTCATCCAGAAGCTACACATTAAAGCAAAGGAGAATTTGGAGAAGAAAGCCGAAGATAACAAGCGCAAGGCTGATCAAAGGAGGAAAGAAATGTTGTTTGATCCAGGAGATTGGGTCTGGTTACATATGAGGCCGGAGAGGTTCCCAAAGCAAAGAGCTTCCAAGCTGGCACCAAGAGGCGACGGCCCATTCAAAATACTCGGAAAGATCAATGATAATGCTTACCGTCTAGAGCTGCCAGGTGAGTTTAAAATGTCAAATACCTTTAATGTTGCTGATTTGTCTTCTTATGATGCAGGAGGAACAGTTTTGAGGACAAAACTTTTTCAAGAGGGAGGGAATGATGCGGACATCGACCCTAATGAGCAAGAAGATGACTCACATAATGTACCAGAGTAGGGAAGGTCTTATGACACGCTCTAAGTCCAAACAACTCCGGAGAAGGTTCAACTTAGCCGTACAAGACATTGTGAACTCTCTAGAGATGGGAGAAGCTAATGGGTCCAAGCCTAATACATGCGAGGACGAGCTTTCTGAGGCATTCACTCAACTAAGCCTAGGGAAACCCCCAGGTATAGACTCCTCTTTGGCAGGTGAAAAGATCCCGAGAATCCAAGAGAATGAATTGGAGATACAAGAAGCGTGCGAGACAAGTTTTGACTCCAATGAAGAACCAGCAAGTCAAGAGCAAGCTCAAGGCATCAAGGACGTAGGGGAGCTCCCAGAGAGTAATCAAGACATGGAAGAGAAGCTCCATGAAGACTACTACATCAAAGATCCAGTGCGTCAACAAGTCGTACGAGGAGTGGATCAAGGAGTCTCTAATCAATCACAAACTCGCCCAGGTAAGTTGTATTCAATATTTAACATCCTTGCAGGTTCTAGCAGCGTCAACAACACCTAAGGACTCCATCAAAACGACCCAGCTGAAGAGAAAGAAGTCGTTAAGTAGTTTTCCTTATTTGGTTTAATTTTGTCAAAAAACACTAGTTTTGCCTTATTTCTTTGTTTTTGCGTTTTGTTTCTTTTGTAGCTGCGTTTTTATTTCTTTTATTTGGCCCTAGGGCTAGCTGATGGACTCTTATAAAGTCCCCCTGCAGCTGTGTAATATTTTTCACCCTTGAATTAATAAAATAACGCCGTTTTCTTCTCTTGCTCTCTTTGAGTGTTCTTGAGAGAATAAGTCCTTGCTCTTGCTTTGTTTGAGTGATTCAACAAGCTAGAGTGTTTGTGCTGTATCAGAGATTAATCACAACTCTGTGGTGCACCTCAATCCGCCATCACCATCCCTCAGTTTTGATCCCACACGAGAGAAGCGCTCACCATCGTGTTAGATCTCCATCTTCGACCATCTCCTCTTCTTCAACAAGAAGGGCAAAGAGAATGTAGTCGCCGATGCACTATCCCGTAGGCATGCGTTGATCACAGTCATGGATGCCAAGGTCTTAGGGTTTGAGGGTATCAAGGACGTCTACGCAACCGACCCGGAGTTCGGTGATTGTTACCGAGAAAGCGGTAAAGGGCCATTTGGCCGGTTCTATATTCACGAGGGATTCTTGTTCAAAGATCGGAGGTTGTGCATTCCTCAAGGGTCAATTAGAGAACTACTACTAAGGGAGGCTCATGGAGGCGGGCTGATGGGACATTTTGGGGTAGCTAAAACCGTGGCAATACTCCGTGACAACTTCTATTGGCCAAAGATACAGCGTATGGTCGAGAAACTATGTGACCAGTGCCAAGTTTGCCGAAGAGCCAAGTCAAGAGCAATGCCTCAAGGTCTGTACACGCCGCTGCCCATTCCCAGTAGCCCCTGGACCGATCTGTCCATGGATTTTGTCGTCGGACTGCCTAGTGCCCAGAGGCGGGACTCGATATTCGTAGTCGTCGACCGATTTTCTAAGATGGCCCATTTCATTCCGTGCACCAGAACCACCGATGCGACCCATGTTTCCGATCTGTTCTTCAGAGAGGTAGTCCGGCTGCATGGCCTTCCCCGGATCATCGTATCGGATCGAGATCCTCGATTCCTCGGGCATTTCTGGAGAACATTGTGGAAACGACTCGGCACCAAGCTGGTTTTCTCAACGGCAGGACATCCACAGACAGACGGACAGACCGAGGGGGTCAACCGGACGTTAGGGGCATTACTAAGGGCCACCATCGACAGCAACAAAGACACTTGGGTTGATTGCATCCCTTTTGTCGAGTTCGCCTATAACAGAGCGGTACATTCGGCTACGAAAGTATCACCTTTCGAGGCCGCCTATGGGTTTAATCCATTCACCCCGATGGATCTAATCCCATTACCACCAGAGCAGAGGGAAAATCAAGATGGAGTCTCCAAAGCCGAGTTCGTCCAGAAGCTGCACGAGACCGTCCGAAGGAACATCGAAAAACGAACCGAGCACTACGTCCGACAAGCCAACAAAGGGCGCAAAAGAGTGACATTCCAACCAGGAGACTGGGTTTGGCTTCACCTCAGACCCGAGAGGTTTCCCTCCAAGAGGAAGGACAAGCTAGCTTCAAGAGGCGATGGACCGTTTCAAATCACCGAGAAGATCAACGATAACGCTTACCGCCTCGACTTGCCCGGTGAGTATGGAGTGTCGACCTCTTTCAATGTTTCTGACTTAGTTCCCTATGTTGCAGGAAACGATCAAGTTTTGAGGGCAAAACCTTCTGAAGGGGGAGGGAATGATGAAAACCAAGGAACCAGTCAACCCCAGCTCGGACACAAGGAATCGACCGGTCGAACCCGAGCAGAAACCGAAGTACCAAGGATAGTGCCAGGAGCCGTAACCAGAAGCCGGGCTGCCGCCAAAACCCTTAGGCACAAGTTCAACGCGTACGTAGAAGCTCACGTAGGTCGCCATGAAGAGGAGGTCGACCCAACACATCACCCAGATCACCATGAAGAGGAGGTCGACCCAACACATCACCCGGATCTGTTTCAAGTACCAAGAGCTCACGCAGATCGCCAAGAAGAGGAGGTCGAACCAGTACAACACTCAACAGGCGACCTAGAACCACGTCGAGAAGTTCTAACCGGCCTTGGGAGGTTCGGGCAGAGCGTCTTCACCTTCGCGCCTCAGTGAAGGCGCCAGTAAGACATCGGGCCGATGTACTCTTTTTCCTGCCTTAGGTTTTTCCCACTGGGTTTACTAAGGGAGGTTTTAACGAGACATTCTACCCGACGCTCGCGCATCAGAGTCCCACGTCGAAACCTTCCGGAACCAACAAGAAGGACCGGTTAAGGCGCTGGAGCGCGAAACTATCTTTAGGGAGGAGACCGCCTTTAACCCTCCTCCCCTTTCTTTTACTTTTCACCTTTTACCAAGGCATTGTTTAGCCTTTTACCCGCGTGTAGGGTTTTCATGTTAGCCTATAAATAGGCCAGACTTATGTCATTGGAGGATACGCCGTTTTTTATTATCAACCTTGGAGAATTTTCTCTCTTCCGTTTTTCAGAGTTAAGCCTCTTGTCAAACGAACCCCGTCGGATATTCCTTGAGCTGGGCTCGGTTGTCCGTCGGCGGCCGTATCACCGTTCCTTCCACAGTTCGGTGTGTCACCATTCGTTCCCTTCTTACTTTCTATCTTCGTCATTCATTCAGGTCGAGCAACTCCCTGAATCCTTGACCCGTCCTCGTTTCGTTTGTTCAGTCGCCACCGGGACCGAGTCGAGCAACTCCTCGGTACCGCGTCTCGACGGGTCTTCCGTCGTCCCGTCAAGTCGGCTTCGATAACGCGTGCCTCTCGACCGGTCAGCAGACCGTCGTACCGAGAGGTCCGTTTTTCTCGACAGACCGGTAAGACCTTACCGCCTCGTATCGTTTCTCGCTCGCCGACGTTAGAAAGCTCGACCAGTCAAGCCGTGACGTCCCGTTTCTCGGAGGAAACCTTACCGCCAGTTCCAGGGTCATATCAGGAACCATACTCACACAGACAAGTCTTTCAGGACTGAAGGGAGAATCCGATCCAATGTATATCAAGCCCTTGGACAAGCAAAATAAAGTCAGGTTAATGGGCGAAGTCGGTGATAGATCCTCTGAAAGCTCAGGTGAACATGGGTAACATTGGTAGGTTGATCAGCCTTGGGGTTTTTCATTAGTCTCAAACACATGACAAGCTTGAATCAATGGTCACTCAAGTTCCTGCAAATGTGGTGATTTCCTCGAAAAATCATAGTTTCCAAACTAAATTTTGACTCAATAAAACAAAAATTGGACTGACTCTAAGAAAATAAAAAGAATGATGTTAGTAACTACCTCCCCCAGACTTAAACAACACTGTCCCTAGTGTTATCAAGCAAGGAGTTGGTGAAAAGGAAATTAAACTGATGAACCATAGTGAAAGAGTCAAAATATTAGAACAGAAAACCTGAATCCGTGGCATGGGTGTCGATCGACACCGACGAGTGGTGTCGATCGACACCAGGTCTGTAATCCGAAACTATGATGTTTCAAAATTGGGTCTAAGTTTGTGAAGCCAATAATCCGAGTTCAACCACTGTTAGATCATCAAAAGACAAGGTGAATGACATGAAAAGATGAAAATATCATAGAGTAAACGTTAGAATACAAACTGACTCAAAGAAAACATAAAAATGACTCAAAAATATCAAAAACAAAAGATAAAGGATAAAAGAAAACTAATCCTCCTCAGAACTCTCGTCTGGTCTGCTCGGGCGTGGGGGAACCGGTGGCTGGCGAGGTGATCAAGAGCGGTGACGAGTAGGACGGACCTAACCGCAGCGAGATAGTCCTGCTATAGCATCCCAGATGCTCTGGAAACTCTCCACGACATATCTCTGAAAGTCAGCTGTCTCCATAGGAATCTTCGGGGCGACAGGAAGCTCAAATGGAGGAGCCACAGAAGAACCGGGCTGATGCGGAAGACCTCCAGCAAGGTCTGGTATCGAAGCATCCGCTGCAGCAGTAGGAGGTGCGCCTGAAGAAGCTCCTCTACGGCGTCTAGGAGGAGCAGTGGGTTGCCTCCCACCAAGCGCTTGTTTAAAGTCATTAGCTTGACTTTGTGACGGTTTAGGCAGAGGGTGCATCATCCAGACGCAATATGTGTCCGTCCGAGATCTTGGCATGTGCCCAATAATGTTTGACCCTCTGACCGTTGACTGTAAATTCGTTGCCCTCATGACTGAGCAAGACAACAGCACCATATGGTCGAACTTCCTTGACTGTGAAGGGACCTGACCAACGAGAACGCAATTTCCCAGGAAACAATTGTAAACGAGAGTTATACAGAAGTACCTGATCATTGGGTTCGAAAGTCCTGGAAATGATCTTCTTATCGTGATAAGCTTTGGTCCTTTCCTTGTACAGCTTAGAGCTTTCGTAAGCATGGAGTCGAATCTCATCAAGCTCATTGAGCTGAATCAAACGTCTCTCTGCTGCTGGCTTGATATCGAAGTTCAGCAGCTTTACAGCCCAGGCGGCCTTATGCTCAAGCTCTACTGGAAGATGACATGCTTTCCCATAAAGCAGATGAAACGGTGTAGTACCAAGTGGCGTCTTGAATGCAGTCCGATAAGCCCAGAGTGCATCATCTAACTTTGCGGACCAGTCCTTTCTAGAGCGTCCTACTGTCTTCTCTAAAATCTCCTTGATCTGCCTGTTAGAGACCTCAACTTGTCCATTTATCTGCGGATGATATGGAGTAGCAACGCGATGATGTACACCGTACTTCTTAAGAAGCCGCTCAAACACGCGGTTGATGAAGTGCTTGCCACCATCGCTGATGACAATCCTCGGGACTCCAAATCGTGGGAAGATAATGGTCTTAAACAGCTTAAGGACCACTGAAGCGTCGTTGGTAGGACTGGTGATCGCTTCAACCCACTTCGACACGTAATCAACCGCAACCAAGATGTACTTGTTCTTGTATGATGTCGGGAAAGGGCCCATGAAGTCTATACCCCAGCAATCAAAGACCTCGACCTCGAGGATGAAGTTCTGAGGCATCTCATGCTGCTTACTGATCTTTCCTCTCCTTTGACATGCATCACATCGAGACACAAAGGCATGGGCGTCTCTGAACATAGTCGGCCACCAGAAGCCCGCTTGTAGAACCTTAGATACTGTCTTGAAGGTAGCAAAGTGCCCAGCATACTCAGAACCATGACAGTGAAACAAGACATCCGGAATCTCAGTATTAGCTATGCATCTACGATAGACCCCATCTGAACAATGTCTATACAAGTAAGGTTCATCCCAATAGAACCGTCTCAGCTCACGCATGAACTTCTTCTTCGAATACCCTGTAAACTCATCCGGTTCATCTCCTGCAGCAAGGTAATTGGCAATATCGGCAAACAATGGTCGATCTTGACCCTCAACAACAGCTATTGAGTGGTTATCTGCCAAATCGGAGGTGTCTGGAACATGGGTGTCGATCGACACCGATGCGTGGTGTCGATCGACACTCGGACCTGTTGTCCGAGAATACTGCAGATCACCGCAAGAAAAATCACGCCATCCTGTTTCCAATAAGTGCACATTCTCTTCTGGCAGAGAATCATCAATAAGGATGTCGTCCTCAATCCTTATCCGCGAAAGATGATCAGCAACTCCATTTTCAGTACCTTTCTTATCCTTGACTTCAATGTCGAACTCCTGGAGTAATAGAATCCATCTTAACAGTCTAGGCTTAGAATCCTTCTTCTGCATCAGGTACTTGAGTGCAGAATGATCAGTGTGCACCACTACCTTAGAGCCAACAAGATACTGCCTGAACTTCTCAAAAGCAAACACAACAGCAAGCAGTTCTTTCTCTGTGGGAGCATAGTTCTTCTGCGCATCATCCAATGTACGGCTGGCATAGTATATGGCATGAAGCTTCTTGTCTTTCCTTTGTCCCAGCACAGCCCTAACTGCAAAGTCGCTGGCGTCACACATTACCTCAAAAGGCAAATCCCAATCCGGCGGCTGAATAATTGGAGCACTCACTAATGCACGCTTGAGCTGTTGAAAGGCATCAAAACAATCAGCATCAAACTCAAATGTGACATCCTTACAGAGCAAAGCGGTGAGTGGACGTGCTATCTTGCTGAAATCCTTGATGAAATGTCTATAGAATCCAGCGTGCCCAAGAAAGCTTCTCAATGTCTTGACATTAGAAGGAGGCTGCAGATTAGTCATCACCTCAATCTTAGCTCTATCAACCTCAATACCAGCCTCTGATACCCTATGCCCAAGAACAATGCCATCCCTGACCATAAAGTGGCATTTCTCCCAATTCAGAACCAAGTGCGTCTCTTCACATCTAGCTAGCACTCTGCATAGGTTATCCAAACAATCCTTGAATGAGGATCCATAAACTGAAAAATCATCCACAAATACCTCCATACTGTCCTCAATCATGTCTGTGAAGGTAGACATCATACACCTCTGAAACGTAGCAGGAGCGTTGCATAGTCCGAAGGGCATTCTGCGGTATGCAAAAGTGCCATAGGGACATGTAAACGTGGCCTTCTTTTGGTCATCTGGGTGAATAGGAATCTGGAAGAACCCTGAATAACCGTCAAGGAAACAGTAATAAGGGTGATTAGCTAACCGCTCAAGCATCTGATCAATGAAGGGCAAAGGAAAATGATCCTTTCTTGTAGCGGCGTTCAGCTTCCTATAATTAATGCACATTCTGTGCCCTGTCACAGTCCTAGTCGGTATCAGCTCATTCTTCTCATTTTGTACCACTGTGACTCCTCCTTTCTTAGGCACAACATGCACTGGACTGACCCAATCACTGTCGGAAATCGGATAGATGATCCCTGCATCCAACAGCTTCATGATCTCTTTCTTAACCACATCCTTCAGGTTTGGATTCAGCCGTCTCTGATGTTCAACTGATGACTTAGTCTCATCCTCAAGATGTATCCTATGCATGCACAGATCTGGAGAGATACCTGAAATATCATCAAGAGAATAGCCAAGAGCCTTGCGAAACTTGCGCAGCTTACTTAGCAATAGGGTGAGCTCTGCGTTGTTCAAGGACGCACTAACAATGACAGGATATGAATTATGTTCACCAAGGAATGCGTACCTGAGCCCCGCAGGGAGTTGCTTAAGCTCTATCTTTGGAGCTTGCTCAAAGCTCCAATCAGCTGCTTTCCTGTCTGTCCGGAAACCGGTGTCGAGCGACACCAGTGATGGATGTCGATCGACACCCGCTACGTGCATCACTTCCTTGGTTGCATTCATTAGCGTGACATACCCAGCAGCAATATCATCTAAATACTCAACCTCATCCACTGAAGCAATCAAAGCACGTTCCAGAGGGTCCTCATAATGCAACTCTTTGAAACTCTCCTCAACAAGATCCGTGAGAGTCTCGACGCAGAAGGTCTGACCATCGATCGTAAGCCGCTTTACAAGCTTATCCATCTCAAAGTTCATAACTAAATCGCCGACATTCAGACCAATGCGTCCCCTTCTGACATCAATTATGGCACCAGCTGTAGCCAAGAATGGTCGTCCCAATATCAACGGATCCCTAGGCTCTTCCTCATATGTCAACACAACGAAGTCCGTAGGAATCAAGCAACCTCCTATCTTGATAGGAACATCCTCAAGGATACCATCTGGAAGACGAACAGAACGATCAGCAAGGATGAGAGTGATCCTTGTCGGTTGAAAGTTTGTCATACCAAGATTCACAGCAACTGATCTGGACATCAAATTCACACTAGAACAAAGATCACATAGAGACCGTTCGAATTTCTCTGCAAAGATGGTGCAGTCAAGAACGAAACTACCTGGGTCTGGAAGCTTCTCTGGAATCTTGTTCTGAATCACGGCACTAACCTGTGGGGAAATCATCATCGCACCCTGTTCAACATTCAAATCCTTAGTGACCATGCGTTTCACGTACCGTCTGATTATGGGGGATGTCCTGATGGCATCAATCAACGGTAACTCAACAATGAGCTTGTCCATCATAGCCTTACACCTGGCATCGTCTATCTCTTGCTTAGACTTCCTGGGGTTTCGAGGATAAGGGATCCTCGGTTTGTATGATGATTCGGTGATCGGCTTAGCAGATGATGAAGAAGCCTTGTCTGTCCGTGAAGGGTGTCGGTCGACACTAACATCCTGTGTCGTGCCCTTGGTAGCGATCGACACGGCTTTGTCCTTACCAATCCCTTCTGTATCAATTGGTGTCGATCGACACATAGTGTTGGTGTCGATCGACACTAACTCCGGAAGAACAACATCTTCGTCTTTGACTTCTTCTAAGTCTATCATCTCTTCAGGTGTCAGAGCACTCCTGATCACAGGTTCAACCTTCTTCCCACTCCTCAATGAGATGGCATTCACTGGATGCCTCGGATTAGTATCCGTCTTCCCAGGAAGAAAACCGTCCTGTCTCTTAATAGCTCCAGCTGTCTGAGCAACCTGAGTGTCTAACTTCTTGACATGAGTGTTCAGCTGCTCAAACTTCCCATTCAAATCCTGATACAGTGAGTCTAACTTTCCATTGAATTCCACGGTGATCTTCTGTTGACCTTCTAGAATCTGCTCAAGCATCGATTCCATCTTGCTCTCTGTAGTAGGTGGTGGAACGCTCTGATATGAAGATGAGCCATAGTTTCTCTGATTGAAGTTGTTGCTGCTCTGATAGGGCTTCTGATACTGAGGCCGCTGAGTGAAAGTAGAGGAGGCCTGATTCCCTTGATAGTTGCCCTGCGGACTGCCCCCATTGTAGCCTCGGTTTCCTTGTGAGTTACCGAAACACTGAAAGTCTGTGCCACCGACATAGTTAACATCTTGCTCCTCATGCGCATCAACTGGCTCATAGGTCTCAACCTCAGCAGCAAACTGGACCTGCTTCTTGCTTATTAGAAGGTTGTGAACCGTATCATGTTTCGCCTTTACCTCAGCTATCTGACTTCCATCTAAGTTCCCAGCTTGCTTCTTTCTCTCGAAATCAGCATTCTTAGTACTGTTGCTTGAAGCCAAGTTCTCTATTAGTACCACAGCATCCTCAGGATATCTGGTATTGAAGTTGCCATTACTTGCAGCATCCAGAGCCATCTGATACCTCCAATCGATACCCCTGAAGAAAATCCCAAGCAACTGAACCTCACTGAACCCATGGTGTGGACAATCTCTCTGATAAGCCCTGAACCTTGCCCAAGCGGCCTTGAATGCCTCAGAAGGTCCTTGAGAGAAGGCTGAAATCTTCGTCCTCAGCTCTTCAGACCGTGCATCATCATAAAAGTTGTTCAGGAAAGCATTTTTAGTGTCCTCCCAAGTGGTCAGTGATCCCGGCTTCAACTGCTTAAGCCAATAAGCTGCTTCCCCAGCAAGAGAGTATGGGAAGAGCTTACAGAACAGATAGTCGTTTGACACCCCGTTAGCCTTGATGCTAGTGACTAGATCCTCAAACCGCTCAATGTGACCCATAGGGTGCTCATGTGATAGCCCGTGGAAAGGGTTCTGACCTACAAGCGTGTAGTATGCAGGTTTGAGTTCAAAGTCCTTCCTTTGAAACGGAGGCGGGTGGATGGCAGACCGGTTGGCATAGAACTGCTCTGGCCGGTTGTAATCCCCCAATGTCATTGCACGTGGACCTAAGGCACCAGGTGCACCTTGTCCAACCAAAACCCCACCAGCCGCTGGTGGGTGTCGATCGATACCAGGTGGTGGTTGTCGATCAACACCAGCACCCTGGAAGGGTACCACAGCCTCAACAATGACTTGGCTGTTGTCATCGATCCTTTGGCCCTCTGCATTGTATGCATGGCCATCCCTGTCCCGGAGAACTCCATGTTCATCAGCCATGATGATAGTACGCAACATCGCTTCTGAATTCTTCGCTGTCCGGGTTCTTCGTTCTAACTTAGCTAGCTCTTGATTTGAAAGGGTTACTAGCTCAAGATTCTTGTTGCTCCGAGTTTTGTTATTAAGCATGCACCTGAAACACACAAGAAAGAACGAAAGAACGAGATCAGTAACAAAATAAAAGAAAATTTAGACAAAAACTTAAACCTAAATCTAATGGTAAATTCAATAGTCCCCGGCAACGGCGCCAAAATTTGATATGCTCAAATTTACCCTGAGCTACTCCCTCAAATTAAGAGATCACTGTAGTGCTTAGGGATCGAATCCACAAGGACTATGAAATACCCAATAAATCCCAGTAAAAGTATTATGCTAAATAAAGTATAATGTAATGAAATTGCAATGCGAATAATTAAACAAAGTGTAAATCAATGGAGAAAAGCGCTAGGCATAGGGAAATCTCAGGAATCTTCAGAACTGTGAATAAATTGAATCATCAGGATTATAATTAAGAACCGTTCTAGAACTCAAACACAATTGTAAAACCTACCAGCTTCCGCTGCGTAAACTATCTATCCCTGAATCTAGAATTCCAAATTCCTTTGCTAAATTCTAATATCCAGACAAGCAGTAATGATCGGGTTCAATTTGTTCACAAAATCCCTAAATCAAATTCCTTTGCAGATAAGTATTTTGCTCACCTAAGATAGATCTAGCAATCAATCACACTTTCATGTCAATTGATAACCCTAAATCAGATTCTAGGTCGCGAATCTAGAATAAGCAATAAGTTCAATCCTAGATGAAGAACTCTATCAATTAACCCTAATAACCCAATGATTCAACAACTCCTCAGAAACCCTTGAAAACCCATAACCTAACAGGAGAACTACTCAGACATGGTGAAAGCAACAATCAACATCATATGAATAGAAATCATTCAATATAATAGAAAATAAAAGTAGAGAACAAAGAGTATCAGGGATTAGAGAAAGATGATACAAGCTTGAGATAGATAGAGGGTCTGCTACTCGATAATCCCAAAAACCCTGATCTAAAACACAATAAATAGCTAAAAACTCGTACAGGGACTAATGCTGAAATATTAGAAACTCCTGGGCAAAATTGTAAATCTTCCAAAATTTCCCAAGTTGTCCGCCTGTGGTGTCGACCGACACTCATGGCTGGCGTCGATCGACACCAAGTCATGCATCGCTTCAAGACATGATTCTTCGACGCAACTTCTTGGTCTTTGCTCCAAAATCTCCCATATTCTTCACATTAGTCCTAAATGCATACCTGAAGATAAAAGACTCTAATAGATTCTAAAACACCAAAAAGACTCGATTAAAGACTCTTATATCATGGTTAAAACCCATAAAAACCATGATATATCACTTACCACATTAAAGTCATTAGCAAGATGCTATATGAAATTTGGAGAGATAAAATACATTTACACAAATATCTTAAAGGTCACAATCAGACCAAAAATTTCGGATGGTATTCCGATGTGGAAAAAACCAGTACCAACACTACGTGTATACTGTAATAGTCGATCGACTATAGGTTAGGTACTGATTTTTGTGTATGTCTTTAAGAAGACGAAATAAACAATTAGACAATTGATACCAATTTATGTAATCTAAGTAGATTATATCAAATGAGATGATAACCTAGGATTTATAAAGGTGTATCATGTATCAAGTTGTAAATCATGATGAGGAATGGGTTTAAAGCCTATAATCTAAAGAGGAGGTTTGATGGAAACCCTACCTACCCTACCTACACTATCTACACTATCAGCACATATAGATAGTGATCTCCTAAGACCTTTAAAATGTAATCTGTAACCACATTCTCCTTGTGTCCTTTCATAACCGACGCCTGTAAATGATATCACATTAATATAAATATTTAAGTCCTTTCTAATCAACTTCTCTAACCTCTATCGGTACCTTCATAAGTGCATCGAGGTAAGGATCTGGCTTGATCTTCAAGACTTTCTCCCGTCTCAGTAACTCCGCAAGCATATCATAGGCTGTGCCAACTCCTTTGCATTTTGTCGAATATTTTAATGTTTCTCGAACTGTTAGGTCTGGTAAGTGAACATCGTATTGGTTGATGTACGCGGCAGTTTTTTCAGGCACAAACTCGTGTAGTTCATGCCCATTGTATGTCACTCTGCCTGTACAGTTTTTTCAGGCACAAACTCGTGTAGTTCATGCCCATTGTATGTCACTCTGCCTGTACACTAATCCATTCAAAAACACAATCTTATCATTTATGCAGTTTCTATCTTTCCAGACAATGCTTTTAGTAGTGTCGACTTTCCAGCGCCCGGTGGTCCTAAAAGTAGAGTCAACCTGTAGTAAGAAGAAATATCTGTATTATAAAACAAAAAAATAAAAGACGAAATATATTTTGAGAAGAATGCAGATTAAATTGGGTCAAAATATATTTGTTGCACAAAAAACCGCTTTGGTGCTCGATGATTCTTGTATATATTCAATTTAGACTCTAAACAAAAATGAAAGAACAAAGAGACAGAATTGTTAATGAACCTTCCGGGCTTGATGATTCCACTCACATCCTTTTACTACAAGAAAACAAAAGTGTAAATCACAACTGCTTTACGACGAAAACGAATTCGTCGTAAAACTCGAGTCGTAAATCACAATTCGTTGTAAAAACGTCGTACTGCTAACAACGAACAAAAATTCGTCGTAAATGCGATGGAAAAAGATTCGTCATATAATCGACGTAAATAACTACGTCGTTCCTGAGCGTCGTAAAAACCACGTTAAGAAGTCGACAATAAATCGACGTTAATTCAACGTTAGTTTACATCGAATTAACGACGACTGGTGGTTGTACATTCGTCGTTCTTTACCCACTAATTTACGACGACACGTGGTTGTAAATCGGTCGTATTTTGCAGTCGCGTTTACGACGACACGGTCGTAAATTAGTCGTAATCTTTACGACCGATTAACGGCAAACTGTTTTGGCAGTCGTCGTTAAACGGTCATAGATGTTTAATGTGTATATTATTAATTTATGATATATATTTGATTGATAATTTATTAAAATTAAAATTAAAATTAAAATTGAAAGTAAAATTAAAATTGAAATTAAAATTAAAATTAAAATTGTACATAAAACATAATTTAAAATTTAAACAAAAAACATGAAAAAATCTAATTATTAAAATCTATATCCCCGAACAAATCCGCATTAGCGGCTTCAGCGGCTCGACGTTGCAATTCGATTTCATCTTCTTGAGGTTGTTGTGATGATTGCCCCATCTCTGCTTCTCGATCCTCCGCCCGTTTACGTTCCAATGCTTTTCCTATTTCGGGATTGCCTAACGCCAAAATGTCGAATAAGCTATCCATTCCTTAAAGTTTGCGGGTTGTTTTCTGTTGGAGAGTCTCTAGAGATGAGATCTTAGCTCGAAGATGTACAGGATCATCATCCGCGTTGCGTCTATAAGAAGAAGTGGCAACTAGAACATCGTGAATGGATCCCATACCTAGAATCCGTCCTTTTTTTTTTTGGAGTGACCTACAATATAAAAATAAATAAAATTAAATAAATTTAACAAATCAAAATATTTATTAAATAAAATAAAAAAAACATAAAAATATTAATTACCGATTCGAAGATCGTGTCTTTATCCAATGTACTCAACGCCACGGGAGTACCATCTTCGCTTAGTTGAGAAAGCTGAGTCTGACGCTCCTCAATCCTTGCGTTGATCTCATTGTAGATTCTCTTTGATCTAGCATCCACAAAAGCGCCACTCTTCTTTTTGTGGGTCCGCTCGAACAACTTTGAAAGAGATGGAAGTTCTCCTTTTCCTCAGCCTTAAAAGTTAATAAAAATTAATTATTAATATTTTTAAATTCAAGAAAAGATAATATATATAATTAAAAAAAAGTATATATATACTTACAATCTTTAAACGGACGCCGGCAAAAGGTCTTTGCCCGGCTGTATTAGGCGTAGACAAAAGACCGTCTTTGCCGACTGTAAGTCGAGATGCATAAGCCTTGCCGGAAATTCTCACCGAATTTGGATCACGCCAAAAACGAATGAGACCTTCCCACACGGTAGTAGTAAGGAAAACGGGTCTACCGGCATCACCTTTGAGTTGCCAAAGTTCTTTCCAGTCGGCGACGTTGTTGGAAAGTCGCTTCATCGCCTTTTTGTTGAATTCTTGTTTGACATGCTCGTTGATGCCAATATCCCAATTCCATTTTTGCTGCAAAAAAAACGATTAATTTATTAGTAATAAAATTAAAAAATGATGACAAAAATTAAAAATTAAAAATATGAGAAAATAATTATACCACAAAACATTTAAACCATGTTTTTTCACATGGTCCGGCGTTAGCGTCCAATTTGGATGAGGCAGGGAGAAGTAGCCTTTGATAGTGTTAGAAACGCTACTGCCCACCTTATTATCCACACCGAACCTATAAAAAAATTAAAGAGAAAAGTAAAATATTTTAAATAAAAATTAAAATCTGTTTTCCAAAAATAAATAAATAAATAAGTAAATACATATTAAATATAATTTACATACCAAAAAATTTCCGGAGGACGGTTGGGATCCAACCGGGGCAAACCCTCGCGTCCGGGCTGTCGAAGAAGATCCTCCACTGTATAATGAGCATATGGTGCTTCTGGCTGCACCAATAAATCGGGATGAGGTCCGATAGGACCATCTGCAGATGGTGGTGGTGGTGGAGGTGGTGGTGGAAGATCTTCATTCGTCGATTGGGTCTCAGGAACCGTGTCAGCCGCAGAAGAAGATGGTCCCTCATCAGTACTCGATCCCAGTCTAGTAGGATCTCGTAGGAAAAGATCACTGTAATGTCTACCTGATTTTCTAACCATCTCCATTTCAATAATTAATCAATAAAAAAATATATATATAATTTTCCAATATAATTATAACATTAATTTATAACTACTAACAATAGATCAATATACTATAAATTTAACAAATTATTCATCAAATCTAAACATTATAAAAATAATCAAACAATTTATAATTACTAACAATTTAAAAATACCATAAATCTAACCTAAATCTAACAGTTTATTCAAATCACATAATTGTATAAAAATAAACAATTTTTTTTTTTTTTTGAAAATTACCTTAGAGAGAAGGAGTGAGCGACGATTTCTCGACGAAGCGAGAAAATTCGCTGGTCTATATATAGAGTTTTGTTCTGACGTAAACTCGACGGAAATTTAAGACGAATCTACGAGGGAGCGTCGTAAATTCGTCGTAAGAAGCGACGTAAGCGCATCGTTAATCAATGATTCTAATATAACAACGCAATTATGACGCTTCGTCGTAAATTCGTCGTAAACTACCAAGGTGTTTACGACACGTGGCAGCTCACGTGCAACAACGCCTTTACAAGGGCGCGTCGTAAACTCGTCGTAAGCCAACAACGCCTTTACAACGCATCGTTGTAAATTCGTCGTAAATTACCAAGGAATTTACGACGAACTCTATTGGTTTAAGGATTTAGGGTTTCGGTTTAGTGTTTTTGATATACAAATAGTTAAAAACAATTGAATTATAATGATTTGTGGATATTAATAAAGATTTGTGGTTTAAGTACACTACTACTATCTTTTTTTACTGTTGCTTAATTACTTCAGTGATCTTCCATATAACTTATATATACCTCTATCGAATTATCTATCAAATGATGTATTGCCTCTTTAACTTAAATCAATAACCTTCCAATGAATATTCTATAATCTTTAGGAATCAAAGATCCATATACGTAAGTTAAAATGTTTATTTCAAACTTTTATTACATTAAACATTGACTCACCATCAAATTACCTACGATTCGTCGTAAAGTCGTTGTTATATTTACGATGACCTAGCGACGTTATGTAACGACTTTATGACTTATCGTCGTTAATTCGTCGTAAACTTACGACGCCTTTACAACGACTTTTTTTTTTTTTTGTGGTTGACTTACATAATATCCAAATACAATATTGATTGTAAAAAATAATATCGAAAAATGATTACTTATAATTAATTAAGTTTAACATTTTATTACAAATGACAAATAAAATTAAATGCTCATGAATCTAATTCATTATCAGATGCTTCATTAGAATCGTCACTTTGGTCATCACTTTCATCGAACTTGTCATTCTCGTTGCCTTCTTCTTCTGTGTCATATGGGAGATCTTCAAATTCTTGATGTTCAGGATCAATTAGTAGAAAGTTATCAGTGGTTTGATCTAGTGTTGGTATATCACAACAAGAATCTTGTTGCAATGGGGGCGCATCATCATCTCCTATAATCCGACCTATCGGCGTCACTGTAATAGATGATAACCAAGTGATTCAAGTGGTTGTAACTCGTGGGTATGGAATGAAGCTAACTTGTTCCGCTTGAGAGGCTAAGATGAATGCCTCAAACTTGTTGTATCGTCGTCCGGCATTGACATCAACCACTCCAAATTTGTTGTGTCGAACACTTGTGCCTACTTTTGGATCAAACCAATCACATTTAAATAGAACGCTTTTCAATTTCACTAATCCTGCGAATTCCACTTCAATTATTTCCTGCAAGATCCCATAAAAATATGTTTCCCCTTTCACACATACTCCATAGTTGACAGTTGCACGCCGTTTATCGTACTCGTATGCATGAAATGCATACCCCCGCGTGAAATACATGGGAGCAGTGGTAATCTTTGAGACCGGACCTTGAAGTAAGTCATGAAACTGGTGGATAAAATGGATCATCATAATCTACCTGAAAATATTAAAAATTTATTCAATATTTATAAATAAAAGTATATTTATATATTATTTAATAAAATAGTGTTGACTTTTGCTACGGACTTGAGATTTCAACAATGTCACAAAGTGTTGATCTTTTCGCTTGTTAATTTCATCATGTGATATTCCCTCGATGGGTTCTTGTACTTGAGTCACAAATAAGCTAAAAAAATATTTGATTAGTTACATTTGAAAAGTAACTATAAAATGTTTTATAATTAATATATTTATATAGTTACCTACTTACCTTTCAAAAGAACGCAACTCCTCGCAATTAAGGAGGATATATGTGTGTGCGCTATGACGATCTTCGGTACTTGTCCACCAAACTTCTTTTAACTTCCCAGCAAGTCTACCAATTTGCGCAAAAATCTCTGGGACGCCTTCTACTACATATGTTGGGGCAATACCACCATCGTCATATCGGCGTGGAGCTCTTTTTCGTGTACGAACTTTCGGAGCAAAGTAGTATGAAGAAAAGTTAGACGTTTCTTCTGTTAGACTACCCGCAACAATTGGGCCTTCCACTTTTGCAAGATTTTTTGCTTTCCCTTTCAAGTGTTTCATGAAACGCTCAAATGGGTACATCCATCGAAACTGAACAGGTCCACCTAATGACGCTTCGTGAGGAAGGTGGATTGGAAGATGTTCCATAACATCAAAAAATGCTGGAGGAAATATCTTCTCCAAGTTGCACAATAAGATCGAAATATTGGCTTGAAGTTGTTCAATGCCTTCCTCGGTCAATGTACGTGTACTGAGATCTCGGAAAAACGCTCCAATACCTAAAATTTACATTACATATATGTTAGTTGACATATAAAAAAATCTTTTTATGTTATTCTAGATTGTATAGTACATGTAAGTGCTTCATTGACATTTTTTTGAAGTAGTTCGGTAAATGCAAACGGAAGTAGTCGTTGCATAAATACATGACAGTCGTGACTCTTCATCCCTGAAAATTTTTGCCCTTCTTCAACACATTTGGAGAAATTAGAAACATACCGATCGGAAAACTTCACATCTTCTTTCACCCAAGTAAACAATGCTGACTTTGCATTTGCGGCCAACCTGAAGATAGGAACTGGTAATTTCCCATCTCTTGTAATGTGCAACTCACTTCTTGAACAAATAGCAGGTAAGTCCAACCTTGAGTTCTTGCTATCTTTTGTCCTTCCTGCAACGTTTCAAATTGTATGCATGATGTTATCGAAAAAGTTTTTCTCGATATGCATGACATCCATGTTGTGTCGCAGCAGAAGATCTTTCCAATAAGGAAGTTTTCAAATTATACTCTTCTTGTGCCAGTGGTGATGTTCTCCGTATTCGTCGGTCATATTAGCTGGAACATGCTAGTTACCCCCACGCCTGACTGTTTCTTGAGCTCCATAATGATCAATTTGCGCTTCGATCTCTTCCCCAGATAAATACATCGGTGGGAGGGCACGTACACTTACTTATTCCTGAATAACGTTTTGTTTCTTCGATATGGATGGCTATTCGGCAAGAACCGTTGGTGGCAATCAAACCAACTTGTTTTTCTTCCATACCTGAGCTGAAATGCATATGTTCTTCCAAGGCAATACGGACAAGACAATCTTCCATGGGTTGTCCAACCTGATAGCATCCCATAAGCAGGAAAATCACTTATTGTCCACATAAGCACAGCTTTCATAGTGAAATTCCTTTTGATCGAACAATCATAAGTTCGAACTCCAGTATACCATAGCTCTTTGAGTTCATGAATGAGAGGTTGTAGAAAAACATCTAGTGACCTCTTTGGATGCTTAGGTCCAGGAACAAGTATACTCAAGAATAAAAACTCCTGTTGCATGCACATCCCTGGAGGAAGGTTGTAAGGCGTGAGAATTACTGGCCACAGAGAATATTGTCTTCCAGACATTGCAAATGGACTAAATCCATCAATGCATAATCCAAGATAAACATTACGAGCTTTTCTAGCAAAATCAGGGTGTACCATTTGGAAATGCTTCCATGCCTTCACATCTGATGGATGATTGATTTCCCCTTCCGTCTGCAAATGTTCTCCGTGCCATCTCATCGATGCTGCTGTCCTTTCGGACTGATACAATCTTTTCAACCTCTCTGTAATTGGAAGGTACCACATCCGTTGGTACGGTACCTTATTCATTCCACTACCTTGCGGTTTAAATCTTGGCTTCTTACAGAACTGACATTCCTGTAACTGATCATCATCTCTCCAATAGATCATACAATTGTCAATGCACACATCTATCATCTCAGAAGGTAAACCAAGACTAAAAACCAATTTTTGAATCTCATAATATGAATCCGCAAATAAATTGTCTTCTGGCAAATACTCTTTGAACAATTCTGCCCATGTATCCATACAGACCTCAGATAAATTATGATTACTTTTAATGTTCATCATCCTAGCTGCTAATGACAATTTCGACAGGTTCTCTTCCTCTGAGCTTGCTGTGTAATGTGCCATCGCTTCTTTTTTTCCTCTACCTTCACTTTCCTTTTTTTTTTATATAGAATAGGTGACTGGAATATATTTGGACATCAGATATATATATATATATATATATTCATTGAATACCAAATTCTAGAAAAACAGTAAACATGTGTGGATTCTGATGACATATTGCATATACATGCATATAGAGAAAGAAAGAAAAACATATGCTACATGCAAGTTTGTTGGACACCGACATACATGTTAAACATCCAGACTTTTATGACCGAGATTTCCATTACCATATTAGTGGAGATCCCGCATCATCCATACCACCCCACAGAATACTCATCCAGAAAATTCATTCTATATTCTCAATGAAAATTAAATTCAAATCTCTGCGAATTTATGCTCTAACACCTAAATTATCATCATATCATTAGACCGCTACCACTAGAACAAAAAAACTAATTTTAATATTTTTACTTCCGAAAGAGCTGAGATTAAAGACGTTCCCAAACACTGTAGTAAGACTATATAATAACGAGCCTCGGAGGAAGCTTGGATTTTTCTTATTTCCAATTTGGGCTAACGAGCTATTTCCCAATCGAAACTATATATACGATCAGATTGAATCCAAAGTATGACCTCGATGTATATATCTATCCAAAAAATTTATCAAACCTATACATCCCTAAAATCAAATTTCGAAAATTAAATCTCCAAATACCGGCAAATCATCAAATCACGATGCGAAACCATCAAATATCTGTACCAAACCGATTACCATACCCAATTCAAACTAAGATCCGACAAAAAGTACCCGTATAAACCACGATAAAAATCTGACCAAACCCCCACTCTCAATGGTCTAACTCCCAAAATTCCCAAATCGAAATTGAAACCCTAAAACCTCCAAAATCTCAAATCGATCGATAATTCTTCTTGGATATCTGAAATTGATAGTAAGTGTTTATTTTGCTTCGCATTTCGTAATCTTGAACTTGTGTTTAAGCTCGAATTATCGATTTCATGGCTCGAATTTACTGATTATTAGTGTGTTCTTAAATTCTGGGTTTTTGATAATCATTTTCGTTTGATTTGTATCCAATGGCATGAGTAATGTTTCTGGAGCTTCGAGTGGATCTTTGAGTGGCCGAAGAGAAAGAGTTATGGGTGTGCCGAATATATGTTGGTGTGGAGAACCAGTTCTTGGTTTAATCTCGCGATCCGTCGCCAACCCTTACCGGAATTACTATTGTTGTCAGTTTGCTGCATCTCAGAAGGTAATGAGATGGTAATGTGATGCTTTCAGATTTTGGTTTGTGATGCTTGTCTAATTTGGTTTTCATTGTTATCGATGGTTCATGTTGTGGCTAGAGAATGATAACCACACATTCAAGTGGGTTGATGAGGCTTTGTTAAACTAGATTGAGACATTACAAATGAAAAATACGAGACTTGAGGAAGAACTAAAAGAGATTGCAATTTAGAAATGAATTTGAGAAATTGGTGTTTGATAAGTGACAGGGGTCAAATTAACCCTAGAGCTACTCTCTCAAATTAAGAGATCACATAGTACTTAGGGGTCGAATCCACAAATACTCTGTGACTTCACAATAGACGTATTCGTTTCAAGTCCGGCTAAGCAATAAAGATGTATCGAAATGACAATGCAGAAAAGTAAATAGAAGATGTAATCAATAGGAAGAAAGCGTCAGATCTAGGGAACTTCTCAGGAAATCAATCAACGCAGATATAACAACTGGTTAAGATCTAATTAAAAAACATTCTAGAACTCAAATCACTAATGCATAGCTAAGCAACTGTCGTTGCGAAAACTATCTATGATATAAACCTAAGAGACCAACTGTCGTTGCGAATCCAAAAGTTCAGACAAGCTTTAAGTACAAGTTCGATATGTTCACAAGTTATCTAAACAAACTGTCGTTGCGAATATCTAACATGCTCACTAGGATTAGTTCAGATTATAAATCACGCTGTCGCGCCAATTTAACAACCTAATATCATACTTCTAAGTGATCAAGGTAAAAGAAGCATTAAGTACAATCCTAGATGAAGAACTAACAAGTTTGAATCTTAACCAGTGTTAAACATAACAAATCATGAAATCCCTTGTGAGAATCTCTAAACCTAACTGGTGATCTACTGAGACATATCAAATGAAACATAAGACATAGCTGAAATAGATATCATAAACTGAATCGAAAATAGAATAAAGAAAGAGGGGTTCAAGATCTTCTCTCAGAAGTACAAGTAGCAAGATCATCCCCTAAGCAAAGGAATAGATAGATAAAAGACGACAGATGCTGGATGCATCAAACTTAACCTAAAAACCTAATATATAGACTATTACAGGAGCTGGGGTAAAAAGAACTAACAGAAATTAGCTCGGGTGTTAGTGGATTTCTGCTGAAAATATGGGTGTCTCAAGTCTACCATTAAGCCTTTGGTTTTTCCATTAGTCTCAGATACTTAACAAGCTTGAATCAAATGGTCACTTAAGTTCTTACAAAATGTGAAGGTTCCTCGAAAAATCCTAGTTTTATAAACTGGTTTTAACTCAATAAAACGGACTCAACTGACTCGAAAGACTCATAAGAAAAGAAAACACATAATTAGTAACTACCACCCCCAGACTTGAACAACACTGTCCCCAGTGCTGCCAAGCCAGAGATTGGTAAACAAAAGAAAAATTCGAACCAAAATTATGAAGACATACCCGTGGAAGGGTGTTGGTGTCGATCGACAATAAATGACTCAAAATAAAAGAAAAATAACACAAGTCCAAAATAAAATAAATGAAAACAAAAGAGAAAAAGGGAAAATAACCTAGTCCTCGTCTGACTCGTCCTCAGTAATGGCAGAGCGTGAGGGAACTGGAATCGGCTGAGGAGCCGTCACATCACGGTGATGAGAAGAGCGGACGCACCCACAACGAGAAAGGGTGGAAATAGCGTGCTAGATGTTCTGAAAGCTATCGACGACGTAACGGTGAAATACGGCCGACTCCATAGGAACAGATGGTGCAACCAGAAGCTGAGGAAAAGGGGCCGAGGCTGGCTGCGGGAGTCGGGGACTGGGTCGTCCTAAGCAGTGGTAGGAGCAGCCTGAGAAGAAGACCCGCGACGACATCGGGTTGCCGGTGCCACGCGGAGATCAATAGACGATGGCCGGAAGCAAAGCTGCACGGGATCGTCTGTAATGGCGGTGAAAGAGGGGTTGGGCAGCTGAACCATATGAGTCCCTGTCTCATCACGAGCGTTCCTCAGATAATGCATGATATTATTCGGGCGGTGGCGAGGAATTAGCGCACTAAATCCGGGTACATGTCATAGTGTCTCGTACACATGTGACCCAAACCAATATTCTGCAACAAACAGGACACGTCGTCCTTGATCTGCATACATCGCAGAGCAGTGCTGTCGGCGAGGCGAGTCGGTCGGATCTCGACTCCCAACCAGGCGTTGTAGAACAACGTATCATAGCCATCCGGCCGATAGACGCATTCGTCCGATTCGGTCTCTTCTTTCGGCGTCCAGTCCCACCGGCGTTGAGAAGGGATCTTGAGACCCTCTCTCTTAGGCCAAGGAGGCGAATTCTGGTGTGGATTAGGGAGGGCAATCGCGAAAAACCTCGCGTAAGGGGCGGTTGTCGCTGTCAGAGCTCTCTCCTCTCACACGCTTCCTACGGTCACCCATAACCACAAATCTGAAAAAGGAGTGTTTGAAAAGGGGTTGGGGTGAAGAAATGAAAAAGTTGGAAACAAAAATCACCAAATTTGAGCAAGAATGGAGGTTTTGCGAATTTGGGGTGATTTTGGTTTCGGTTTCGGCGAAGAGAAAATGAAGAAGATGAAGGGGGGCGACTAGGTTTTATCGGGCCCGTGTCCGCGTAAGTGGTGTCGAGCGACACCAGCGGATGGTGTCGATCGACAATCGTCGAAATTTGTTCCTCTAAATTGCCTAGTGTCGATCTACACCAACGCATTAGTGTCGATCGACACTGATGGATGGCTCCGAGAATATTAGTTTCCTGAAAATGAAAACAAGGAAAAACCAAAACAATAGTCAAGCAAGAACAAAGAAAAAGATATGTACATACTCGCCAGTGGGTTGCCTCCCACCAAGCGCTCGTTTTAAGTCATTAGCTTGACTCAGAAGCGCGGCTAGGTAGTGGCTGCATCGTCCAGACGTACGTAGTGTCCGCCTGGTATCTTAGCTTTTGCCCAATAATGTTTCACCCTCTGACCATTCACAGTGCTTTGCTCCCCGTCCGAGCTCATCAAAACAATTGCACCATGTGGGCGGACTTCCTTGACAATATAAGGATATGACCAACAAGACCGCAATTTTCCTATAAAAAATTGCTGACAAGAGTTAAATAAGAGTACCTGATCGTTGGATTCAAAGGTTCTGGAGATAATTTTCTTGTCATGATAGGCCTTTGTCCTCTCCTTATAAGCGCGGAACTGGATCTCGTCAAATTCGTTCAGCTGGATCAATCTCCTCTCTGCGACGGGTTTAAAATCAGAATTCATACGCTTAACTGCCCATGCTGCCTTGTGCTCTAGTTCCACTAAAAGGTGACATGCTTTCCCATAATGCATATGGAACGGTGTAGTCGCCAGAGGCGTCTTGAAAGCAGTTCGGTATGCCCAGAGTGCATCATCCAACTTTGCAGACCAGTCTTTCCTAGTAACGCTGACGGTCTTCTCAAATTAAGAGATCACGGTAGTACTTATTGATCGAATCCACAGAGACTCTGCGGCTTCACAATAGACGTGTTCGTTTCAAGCTCAGCTAAGCTATAAAGATATATTGAAACAACATTGCAAGGAAAGTAAATAGAGATGTAAATCAATGGGAAAAAACGTCAGGTCTAGAGAACTTCTCAGGAAATCAATCAAACAGGAATAAACAACTGGTCAAGATCTAATTAAAAACCGTTCTAGAACTCAAATCACTAATGCATAGCTAACCAACAGTCGTTGCGAAAACTATCTATGTCCTAAACTTAAGAGACCAACTGTCGTTGCGAATCCTAAAGTTCTGACAAGCTTTAAGTACAAGTTCGATATGTTCACAAGTTATCTAAACCAACTGTCGTTGCGAATATCAAACATGCTCACTAGGATTAGTTCAGATTATAAATCACGATGTCGCTCCAATTTAACAACCTAATATCATACCTCTAGGTGAACAAGCTAAAAGAAGCATTAAGCACAATCTTAGATGAAGAACTAACAAGTATGAATCTTCACCAGTGTTAAACCTAACAAATCATGAAATCCCTATGAAAATCCCTAAACCCAACAAGGGCTCTACTCAGACATATCAAATGAAACACAAGACATAACTGAAATATATATCATAAACTGAATCAAAAGTAGAATAGAGAAACAAGGGTTCGAAATCTTCTCTCTGAAGTACAAGTAGCAAGATTAGCCCCTAAGCAAAGGAATAGATAAAAGTTTTCAGATCAAAGGTAGGATACATCCAACTTAACCTAAAAACATTAATATAGACTAATACACGAGCTGGGTCTCTTTTGTAAACTTCTGGAACTTCTGGGGCAAAACTGCAAATCTTCAGAACTTGGTAAATTCCGCATGGACGTCTGACGATGGGTGTCGACCGACACCAGCGATGAGTGTCGAGCGACACCACTGACCACTGAATGCATCGACTTCGTCTTCTCAGCAACAAATTCTCCATAAACTTCCAAAAAATCTCAAACACATAAAACCTGTAAAAGACTCGATAACGACTCGAAAGACACGGTTAAGACTCGATAAAGAACTTATATCATGGCTTAAAACCGGTAAAATCCATGATATATCAACTCCCCCAGACTTCTCTTTTACTTGCCCTCAAGCAAAACAGAATACTAAACCAGAGAAAGAAGTTTGAAAACACAGATTTCGTCACAAGAATATCACATTCACATTCACCATAGCAATCCACTAAAATCTCTTACCTGAAAGGATCTAGACCACCATGTACTTCACTGTAGACGTTCATAGCTTTCCCGATAAAACTCACAATTTCACATCATAGTCCACATTACCTTCCTCGCCGGGTCTCATCTCTGATCTAGATGCCCAGAGCCTTCTAGACTCTTTCACGTACAATACCAAAACAAAGACAACCATACAGTTATCGGTACTCTTTCTCTCCCCCAGACTTATTATTTTTCTTATTATCTCTTTTTTCTTTCTTTTTTTTTTTTTGCAGACGGGTTTCGGATTCATAAACTCCAAAGGATGCACGGGTTTACGCACTCTATCCCTCGGCCACATTGACTTATATCTGTTTTCTTCTTTCTCTTTTTTTTTTCTTTCTTCTCTTTTTTTTTCTTTGGGATAAGGGAGAGGAGTACCGCTTTTATTGGTATTTACAGAAGTTGTTTTGTCTGGTATGAACGATGAGTCAAGCCCCAGAACACCTGTCACATTGATGAGGTAAAATGAACTAACAGAAATTGGCTCGGGAGTTAGTGGCTGTTTGCTGGAAATATGGGCGTCACAAGTCCACCATTAAGCCTTTTGTTTTTCCATTAGTCTCAGATACCTAATAATCTTGAATTAAATGGTCACTTAAGTTCCTGCAAAAAGTGAAAGTTTCGTCGAAAAATCATAGTTTTATGGACTGGTTTTGACTTAATAAAATGGACTCAACTGACTCGTAAGACTCATAAGAAAAGAAAACAGATAGTTAGTAACTACCTCCCCAAGACTTGAACAACACTGTCTCCAGTGGTGCCAAACCAGATATCGGTAAACAAAAGAGAGAACTGAAACAAAGTTAGAACCAAAATTACGAAGACTTATCCGGATATGGATGTTGGTGTCGATCGACACCAACTGCTAGTGTCGATCGACACCAGAGTCATGATCAAAGTATGTTGTTCCAAAACTCCAAAATTCCAAGTGAAATCTGTGAAGTAGATGAAACAAAACTCAAAAGCACCAATATTAGCATCATAACATAGTTAAACAAGTTTCAAAATAAAGACTCAATAACAAACTTACTCAAAATAAGAGAAAAATAACACAAGCCGAAAATAAAATAAAAATGCAAAAACGAAAAAGAAAAGGGAAAAGAAACTAGTCCTCGTCGGACACATCCTCAGTGCTAGCAGAGCGGGAGGTAACCGGAATATGCTGAGGAGCCGTCACGTCGCGGTTAAGAACCACTAGAGAATCGTGGCACTCCAAAACGAGGGAAAATAATGGTCGTGAACAGCTTAAGAACCACTGAAGAATCGTTAGTCGGACTAGCAATAGGTTCTACCCACTTAGACACATAGTCTACATCCACCAAGATGTATTGATTCCAATAAGAGGAGGGAAAAGGTCCCATAAAGTCAATGCCCCAACAATCGAATACTTTAACTTCCAGGATGAAGTTATGTGGCATCTCATGCCGTTTGCTGATCTTCGCTCTTCGCTGACAAGCATCACATCGGGAAACAAACTCATGAGCATCTCTGAACATAGTCGGCCACCAAAACCCTGCCTGAAGAATCTTGGATACTGTTTTGAAAGTAGCAAAGTGTCCTGCGTACTCGGATCCATGACAGTGGTACAACAAATCCTGCACTTCCTTTTCAGCGACACACCGCCTGTAGATTTCGTCAGCACAATGTCGATACAAGTAAGGTTCATCCCAAAAATATCGCCTGAGCTCGCGTAGAAATTTCTTTTTAGCATACCCTATGAAATTATTAGGTGCTCGCTCTACAGCGAGGTAGTTTGCAATATTAGCGTACCATGGCGGGTGAAGTGTAGCCACAGTAGACACAGCAACAACATCAGTCTTGCACAATTCTTGCCAAAATGGGTCTGTCGGATTGGGCTTGGTGTCGATTGACACTGATGGTGGGTGTCGATCGACACCATCCTAAATAGTATGTTTATCACTTAGTTGACATGTAAGTGGCCCCATAGAAATGAGGTTCACTTCCTCCTCTGATGAATCCTCAACAGTTGTAGATACATTATCGGTTCCATACTGATGCGCAACTTCAGTAATTTATCTTCCAAAGGATTCGGCAACTGCATTCTGTGGAGAATAGCCTCTGTTAGATTATTCAAAGTATCATCACATAATGTTTGTCCGTTGATAGTGGGTTGTCTGATAGACTTATCCATATCAAAACTCATCACAGACTCCCCCACATTCAGAGCTAGTCTGCCTTCTCTAACATCAATATTCGCTCCAGTGGTGGCTAAGAAAGGTCTACCTAAGATAAGAGAATCCTTAGGTTCATCACTGTACTTCAACACAACAAAATCCGTCGGTATCATGCATCGCCGACTCTCACTGGCACATCTTCCAAAAGACCTTCCGGTGTCCGAATGCTTCTATCCGCGAGGATCAGAGTTATCTTAGTAGGCGTGAAGTCTGTCATTCCGAGTCCAACATAACCTGAATACGGCATCAAACTCACACTGGAACCCAAATCACACAAGGAATTCTTAAACTTTGGTTGGAAGATAAAGCAATCCAAGACAAAGCTACCCGGATCAACAAGCTTCTCCGGTATTCTGTTCTGAATAACAGCACTACAGACCTCAGTCATCATCATAACTCCTTCCACTTCTCGCATATCCTGCGTAAGCATTTTCTTTAAACTTCTCTTTACCACAGGCGAAGTCTTGATAGCATCGAGCAATGGAATCTCAATGGTGAGTTTATCCATGATTGCTCTACACTTAGCATCATACAACTCTTGCTTAGACCTCCTGTTGTTCTTCGGGAAAGGAACCTTGGGTACATAAACACGCTCAAGCATTTTCTGCAATTCTTCATAAACCGGTGCGTCTGGTGAAGAGTGGTGTCGATCGACACCAATGGGTGGGTGTCGGTCGACACTAGCCGGTGTTGGTTCCTCTCTAGATGTGGACAAAGGTGTCCATCGACACTGATGATGTGTGTCGGTCGACATTGGTGGCTCCTCCGTGAATTCTTCATCGACTTCTTCTAAGTCCACAGTCTCTTCATCCTTCTGAGACCTTGCCAATACAGGATTCAACTCTTTACCACTTCTCAACCTAATAGCATTGCAAGGGTACTTTGGGTTGCGGTCAGTTCTTCCTGGAAGAACTCCATCAGGCCGTTTGACAGACCCATCAGTCTGTGCAACCTGGAGATCGAGCTTCTTCATGTGAATGTTCAAAGCTTCTGACAAAACGATTTTACCGTTTAGATCGGAATACAGTGAGTCAATCTTCCCATTAAGATCAGAGCTAGCGGGAGGCTGCTGATAGTAGGAGGATGATCCATAGTTCCTGTTGAAGTCATTGTTGCTCTGGAAGGGCTTCTGATACTGGTTCTTGGGAATATAACCAGAAGAGTTCTGATTACCGGTGAAGGTACTCCGCTGATTGTTTCCACTATATCCACCACTGTTCTGCTGATTGTCATAACGCTGACCCTGAAATCCAGTGCCACCAGTGTAGTTGCAATCCTCTTCCTCATACACTTGCTCGGGCTCAAATGTCTCAACCTCTGCAGCAAAATGAACTGACTTCTTACACATCAGGATACTGTGAACTGAATCCAACTTTGTCTTCAACTCAACAATCTGTTTCCCATCTAGGCCTCCAGCCTGCTTCTGATGTTCATAGTCAGCATTCTTGGTGCTATTGCTAGATGCCAAGTTCTCAATCAGCTCATAAGCTTCCTCTGGAGATCTTGTGTTGACGTTCCCATTGCTCGCTGAATCTAGAGCCATCTGGTACCTCCAATCAACTCCTCTGAAGAAAATACCCAACAACTAAACCTGGGTGAAACCATGATGCGAACAATCTCTCTGATAAGCCCTGAAACGAACCCATGCCGCCTTGAATGCCTCAGTAGGCCTAACTGAGAGATGTTATTTCTCAAATCCTCTGAACGTGCATCATCAAAGAAATTTCTCAAGAAAGCCTTCTTTGTTTCTTCCCAACTAGTAAGAGTTCCCGTCGGTAACTGCTTCAACCAGTAAGCTGCTTCACCAGTAAGAGAGTGTGGGAAGAGCTTATAGTCATAGCTGACTCTATTGATCTTCATGCTAGTTACCAGATCCTCGAACCTCTCAATATGGTCCATAGGGTGTTCATGCAACAAACCAGAGAAAGGATGCTATCCCACTAAGGAGTAATACGACAGGTTCAGCTCGAATTTGTTCCTCTCAATGGCTGGGAGATGAATCGCAGTCCTGTTAGCATAGAACTCATCAGACCTATTGTAGTCTCCTAGTGTCCTGCCTCTTTCGGTATGTCCTTTCCTTTGCACAACAACAACTTCTCATTCAGCTGGCTGTTGGTGTCGATCGACACCAAGGGGTTGGTGTCGGTCGACACCCTCGACTTCGGCAATAATGTTTCCCTCTGCATCAAGCTTTTGGCCTTGCTCGTTGCAAATATGACCCTCTTGGTCTCTAAGAACTCTAGCTTCATCTGGTCATAGTACAGATGGACCAACAATTTCAACTGGTTTCTTTGCTTTTCTGATCTCATGCTCTAACTTGGCAAGCTCTTGATTCGAAAGAACTACAAGCTCGTTGTCTTTGTTGCTTCGAGTTCTCCGGTTTGGCATACACCTGAAACACACCAGACAAAAAGAAAGAACGATGTAAGTAAACTGGAAAATAATAACATAGACTGAACTCTACACTTAAGTCTATTGGAAACACAAAAGAGTCCCCGGCAACGGCGCCAAAATTTGATCAGGGTCAAATTAACCCTAGAGCTACTCTCTCAAATTAATATATCACGGTAGTACTTAGGGATCGTATCCACAGAGACTCTGCACCTTCACAATAGACGTGTTCGTTTCAAGCTCAGCTAAGCAATACAGATATATTGAAATAACAATGCAAGGGAAAGTAAATAGAGATGTAAATCAATGGGGAAAAACGTCAGGTCTATGGAACATTTCAGGAAGTCGATCAAAGCAGGAATAAACAACTGGTCAAGATCTAATAAAAACCGTTCTAGAACTCAAATCACTAATGCATACCTAACCAACTGTCGTTGCGAAAACTATCTGCGTCCTAAACTTAAGAGACCAACTGTCGTTGCGAATCCTAAAGTTCTGACAAGCTTTAAGTACAAGTTCGATATGTTCACAAGTTATCTAAACCAACTGTTGTTGCGAATATCAAACATGCTCACTAGGATTAGTTCATATTATAAATCACGCTGTCATGCCAATTTAACAACCTAATATCATACTTCTAGGTGATCAAGCTAAAAGAAGCATTAAGCACAATCCTAGATGAAGAACTAACAAGTTTGAATCTTAACCAGTGTTAAACCTAAAAAATTATGAAATCCCTATGAGAATCCCTAAACCCAACAAGGGATCCACTCAGACATATCAAATGAAACACAAGACATAACTGAAATTGATATCATAAACTGAATCAAAAGTAGAATAAAGAAACAGGGGTTCAAAATCTTCTCTCTGAAGTACAAGGTGCATGATCAGCCCCTAAGCAAAGGAATAGATAAAATTTTCCAGATCAAAGGTAGCGTACATCCAACTTAACCTAAAAACCTAATATATAAACTAATACACGAGCTGGGTCCCTTTTGTAAACTTCTGGAACTTCTAGGGCAAAACTGCAAATCTTCAGAACTCGGTAAATTCCGCATGGACGTCTGACGATGGGTGTCGACCGACACCAGTGATGAGTGTCGATCGACACTACTGACCACTGAATGCATCGAATTCGTCTTCTCAGTAACAAATGCTCCATAATGCTCAATAATCATCCAAAAAGTCTCAAACGCATAAAACCTGTAAAAGACTCGATAACGACTCAAAAGACACGGTTGAGACTCAATAAAGCACTTATATCATGGCTTAAAACGAAAAAATCCATTATATATCAATCTGCCTGTTTGAAACTTCAACCTGACCTCTTCTCTGAGGGTGATAGGGAGTAACCACTCGATGATGTACGCCACATCTTCTCAACAACTACTCAAAAACCTTATTGATAAAGTGAGAACCACCATCACTTATCACAATTCGAGGCACTCCAAATTGAGGGAAAATAATGGTCTTGAACTGCTTAAGAACAACTGAAGAATCTTTAGTCAGACTAGCAATAGTTTCTACCCACTTAGACACATAGTCTACAGCCACTAAGATGTATTGATTCCCATACGAGCAGGGAAAGGGTCCCATAAAGTCAATGCCCTAACAATCGAATACTTCAACTTCCAGAATGAAGTTCTGTGGCATCTCATGCCATTTGCTGATCTTCCCTCTTTGCTGACAAGCATCACATCGGGAAACAAATTCATGAGCGTCTCTGAACATAGTCGGCCACCAAAACCCTGCTTGAAGAACTTTGGATACTGTCTTGAAAGTAACGAAGTGTCCTGCGTACTCGGATCCATGGCAGTGGTACAACACATCTTGCAGTTCAGTTTCAGCGACACACCACCTGTAGATTCCATCAGCACAATATCGATACAAGTAAGGTTCATCCCAAAAGTAGTGCCAGAGCTCGCGCATAAATTTATTTTTATCATACCCCATGAAATTATCTGGTTCCCGCTCCGCAGCGAGGTAGTTTGCAATATCAGTGTACCATGTGGGTGAGGTGTAGCCACAGTAGTCACAGCAGCCACATCGGATTTGCACAAGTCTCACCAAAACAGTCCCGTCGGATGGGGCTCGGTGTCGATTGACACTGACGGTGGGTGTCGATCGACACCATCCGAAGTGGTTCGCTTATCACTTAGTTGGTATGTAAGTGGCCCCGTAGAAATGAGGTTCACTTCTTCCTCTTATGAGTCTTTAGCAGTTGCAGATACATTATCGGTTTTAAACTGAGGTGTAACTTCAGTAGTTTCATCTTCCAAAGGATTCGGTAAATCCATTCTGTGGAGAATAGCCTCTGTTAGATTATTCAAAGTGTCAACACAGAATGTTTATCCGTCAATAGTGGGTTGTCTGATAGACTTATCCATATCAAAAATCATCACAGAGTCCCCCACATTCAGAGCTATTCTGTCTCTTCTAACGCCAATGTTCGCTCCAGCGGTGGCTAAAAACGGTCTACCTAGGATAAGAGGATCCTTAGGCTCGTCATTGTACCTTAACACACAAAAATCTGTCGGTATCATGCAATCAACGACTCTCACGGGCACGTCTTCCAAAAGACCTTATGGTGACTGAATGCTCCTATCCGCAAGGATCAGAGTTATCTTAGTAGGCGTGAAGTCTGTCATCCCTAGTCCCACAACAACTAAATACGGCATCAAACTCACACTGGAACCCAAATCACACAATGAATTCTTAAACCTTGCTTGGAAGATAGAACAATCCAAAACAAAGCTACCCGGATCAAGAAGTTTCTCCGGTATCATGTTCTGAATGACAGCACGACAAACCTCAGTCATCATCATTACTCCTTCCTCTTCTCGCATATCCTGCGTAAGCATCTTCTTTAAACACCTCTTTACCACATGTGAAGTCTTGCTAGCATCGATCAATGGAATCTCAATGGTGAGTTTATCCATTATCCCTCTGCACTTAGCGTCATACAACTCCTTCTTAGACATCCCGTTGTTCTTAGGAAAAGGAACCTTGGGTACGTAAACACGCTCATGCGCTTTCTGCAATTCCTCAACAACTAGTGCGTCTGGTGACGAGTGGTGTCGATCGACACCAATGGGTGGGTGTCAGACGACACTAGCCGGTGTTGGTACCTCTCTAGGTGTAGAAAAGGGTGTCGAACAACCCTGATGATGTGTGTCGGTTGACACTGGCAGCTCCTCCGCGAATTCTTCATCGATTTCCTCTAAGTCCACAATCTCTTTACCCTTCTGAGACCTTGCCAATACATGATTAAACTCTTTATCACTTCTCAACCTGATAGCATTGCAAAGATACTTGGGGTTGTTATCAGCTCTTCCTGGAAGAACTCCATCAGGCCGTTTTACTAACCCAGCAGAATGTGCAACCTGGAGATCGAGCTTCTTCATGTGAATGTTCAAAGCATCGATTTTACCGTTCAGATCGGTATACAGCGAGTTAATCTTCCCATTAAGATCAACCGTAATCTTCTGCTAACCTTCCAAAATCTGATCCAGCATAGATATCATCTCGTTCTGCTCAGACGTACCAGGAGGTTGCTGATAATAGGAGGATGATCCATAGTTCATGTTGACGTCATTGCTGCTCTGGAAGGGATTCTGATACTGGTTCTTAGGAATATAACAAGAAGAGTTCTTATTACCGGTGAAGGTACTCTGCTGATTGTTTCCACTGTAACCACCTCTGTTCTGCTGATTGCGATAACGCTGATGACCGTGAAATCCAGTGCCACCAATGTAGTTGCAATCGTCTTCCTCATACACCTGCTCGGGCTCAAATTTCTCAAACTCTGTAGCAAAGTGAACTGACTTCTTACTCGTCAGGATATTGTGAACTGAATCCAACTTTGTTTTCAACTCAGCAATCTGCTTCCCATCTATGCTTCCAGCCTGTTTCTGACGTTCATAGTCAGCATTGTTGGTGCTATTGCTAGACGCCAAGTTCT
Source organism: Barbarea vulgaris (assembly GCA_963667165.1). NCBI lineage: Eukaryota > Viridiplantae > Streptophyta > Magnoliopsida > Brassicales > Brassicaceae > Barbarea > Barbarea vulgaris. The sequence goes on along the minus strand of OY763888.1, from coordinate 8,029,033 downwards.
CAATCAACCTATAAGCGTTCTCCGGAGATCTGGTGTTGAAGTTCCCATTGCTCGCCGAATCTAGAGCCATTTGGTACTTCCAATCAACTCCTCTGAAGAAAATACCCAACAAATGAACCTATGAGACACCATGATGCGGACTATCTCTCTGATAAGCTCTTAAACTAACCCATGCCGCCTTGAATGCCTCAGTAGGCCTCTGCGTAAACTGAGAGATGTTATTCCTCAAATCCTCTGAACGTGCATGATCGTAGAAGTTTCTCAAGAAAGCCTTATTCGTCTCTTCCCAACTAGTCAGAGATCCCGTCGATAATTGCTTCAACCAGTAAGCTGCTTCACCAATAAGAGAGTGTGGGAATAGCTTACAGAAAAGATAGTCATAGCTGACTCCATTGATCTCCATGCTTGTTACCAAATCCTCGGACCGCTCAATATGGTCCATAGGGTGTTCATGTGACAAACCGGAGAAAGGATGCTGTCCCACTAAGGAGTAACAGGATGGCTTCAGCTCGAATTCTTTCCTCTCAATGGTTGGGAGACGAATCACAGACCTGTTAGCATAGAACTCATCATGCCTATTGTAATCTCCAAGTGTCCTTCCTCTCTCAACTTGTCCTTGCCTCTGTACGGCAGCAACTTCACCTGCATCTGCTGCCGGCTGGTGTCGCTCAACACCTTCGTCCTGGACAATCACGTTGCCCTCTGCATCAAGCTTTAGGCCTTGCTTGTTGCAAATATGACCCTCTTGGTCTCTAAGAACTCCAGCATCATCTGGTCGTAGTACCACTAGACCAACCATTTCAACTGGTTTCTTTGCTTTTCTGATCGTGCATTCTAACTTTGCAAGCCCTTGATTCAAAAGAACTACAAGCTCGTTGTCTCTGTTCCTTCGAGTTCTGCGATTACGCATACACCTGAAACACACCAGACGAAAAGAAAGAACGATGTAAGTAAACTGAAAAATAAAAACTTAGACTGAACTCTACACTTAAATCTATTGGAAACTCAAAAGAGTCCCAGGCAACGGCGCCAAAATTTGACAAGGGTCAAATTAACCCTAGAGCTACTCTCTCAAATTAAGAGATCACAGTAGTACTTAGGGGTCGAATACATAAAGACTATGTGGCTTCACAGTAGATGTATTCGTTTCAAGTCCAGCTAAGCAATAAAGATGTATTGAAATGACAATGCAGAAAAGTAAATAGAAGATGTAATCAATAGGAGGAAAGCATCATGTCTAGGGAACTTCTCAGAAAATCAATCAAACCAGATAGAACAACTGGTCAAGATCTAATTAAAAACCGTTCTAGAACTCAAATCACTAATGCTTAGCTAACCAACTATCGTTGCGTAAAACTATCTATGACATAAACCTAAGAGACCAACTGTCGTTGCGAATCCTAAAGTTCAGACAAGCTTTAAGTACAAGTTCGATATATTCACAAGTTATCTAAACCAACTGTCGTTGTGAATATTTAATATGCTCACTAGGATTAGTTCAGATTATAAATCATGCTGTCGCGCCAATTTAACAACCTAATATCATACTTCGAGGTGATCAAGCTAAAAGAAGCATTAAGTACAATCCTAGATGAAGAACTAACAAGTTTGAATATTAACCAGTGTTAAACCTAACAAATCAGGAAATCTCTTGTGAGAATCCCTAAACCTAACTGGGGATCTACTTAGACATATCAAATGAAACACAAGACATAGTTGAAATAGATATCATAAACTGAATCAAAAATATAATAAAGAATCAGGGGTTCAAGATCTTCTCTCAGAAGTACAAGTAGCAAGATCAGCCCCTAAGCAAAAGAATAGATAGATAAAAGACGACAGATTCTAGATGCATCAAACTTAACCTAAAAACCTAATAGATAGAGTAATACACGAGCTGGGTCTCTTTTGTAAACTTCTAGAACTTCTGGGGCAAAACTGCAAATCTTCAGAACTTGGTAAATTCCGCATGGACGCCTAACAATGGGTGTCGACCGACACCAGTGATGAGTGTCGATCGACACCACTGATCAATGAAAGCATCGACTTCGTCTTCTCAGCAACAAATGCTCCATAATGCTCCATAATCATCCAAAAAGTCCCCAACGCATGTAAACCTGTAAAAGACTCAAAAGACATGGTTAATACTCGATAAAACACTTATATCGTGGGTTAAAACCGGTAAAATCCATGATATATCAATAACGTACATATGAAGCTTGAGAAGGAGATATTTGAGAGGGTTGGAGACGTGTTGGAAGAATCATCATCTCGTATGAAAAATAGGATGATTATTCTAGTCATTGGGTGTATGATCACGGTTGGGGCTAGTAAAGTAATAGGTTGAAGATGATATGTATGTTGTTGTCTTGTTATGAGTAATGTAGTTTGATTTGAATAATGTAATTTCTACTTTGATTATTGTTGTGTTTGAGTAATGTAATATGAGTAATGTTATGTTGTTTTGAGTAATTGAATATTACTTATGTAGTTTATACTTTGATTATTATTGTGTTTGATGAATCTTGTTGTCTTATTAACAGTTAAAATGAAACAAATTAAACAAAAGAGGATAAAGTGAACAAGGTGATAAAAAAGACCAATATTCATAACTAACAATAGGTTATCCGAATACAAAAGATGATCAAGTGACATCCAAAAGATAATCATGTTTCTCACTACACCGATACCAAAAGAGGATTTTATCATCCAAAATATCATGTTTTGGTCATTAACCGATACAAAACCAAAAAAGAGACATCAGTTCCTACAATGACCAATCTTCAATTCATACATCATCATTAGTCATACATCTACTACATCAGTTGAGATTAAGCTTGAGAGAGAGTGCCTTGAGATGGCTCAATCTGATAAGGTTGATGAGCTCGGGAGTGAGTGCCTTGAGATGGTTGAGTCTGAGAAGGCTGATCTTGAGCTCGAGATTGAGTGCCTTGAGATGTTTCAGTCTGAGAAGGCTGACCCTGTAACAAAAAAAGGAAGAGACACACATAAATGATCTTGATAATCAGTGAACCTAACTAATTCAAACCTAAACTAAACTAATTCAAACATAAACTTATTCAAAACTTAAACTAATTCAAACCTAAACCAGCAATACAAGATGATAGACGAACCTGTGTGCCTTTCTTCTTATGGAACCTCGAATTTTGATCAGGTTTACCACAAATGGAACAGTGCATAATCCTTTTCTTCAGTTTTGGTTGCTGTATGGTTAAAGATTCATTTTTACCACTTTTCCTCTTCTTGTCAGCCTTAGTCTCCTTCTTCCTTCCTGCTTGTGATGGTTGAGGTGGAACATGCACATTTGGTCCCTCTGTTGAAGGCCAGAACCTTGCACCTCTCAATGGAACAAGTCCCTGTGTTTAGTTTCTCCTCCACATAGTTGTCCGAAACCAATGACATAAATAGTGTTCATGTACAAGCTTTTTTGAGAGAATTACTCCATATGCATGCTCACAAGATCCCACATATCTCAAACTTCATGCAGCTACAAGTCCTCTTCTCCAAGTTAACCCGGTAAGAACATCCACTGAGCATTGCTTCATAGATCCCATTTTTGCTTCTTGTCACCTTGCAAGGAGAAGCTTTCTTGTGCTGTTTGGCAAGAAACTTTGCCACATAATGATGCGGACATCGACCCTAATGAGCAAGAAGATGACTCATATAATGTACCAGAGGTTAGGGAAGGTCCTATGACACGCTCTAAGTCCAAACAACTCCGGAGAAGGTTCAACTTAGCCGTACAAGACATTGTGAACTCTCTAGAGATGGGAGAAGCTAATGGGTCCAAGCCTAATACATGCGAGGACGAGCTTTCTGAGGCATTCACTAAACTAAGCCTAGGGAAACCCCCAGGTATAGACTCCTCTTTGGCAGGTGAAAAGATCCCGAGAATCCAAGAGAATGCATTGGAGATACAAGAAGCGTGCGAGACAAGTTTTGACTCCAATGAAGAACCAGCAAGTCAAGAGCAAGCTCAAGGCATCAAGGACGTAGGGGAGCTCCCAGAGAGTAATCAAGACATGGAAGAGAAGCTCCATGAAGACTACTACATCAAAGATCCAGTGCGTCAACAAGTCGTACGAGGAGTGGATCAAGGAGTCTCTAATCAATCACAAACTCGCCCAGGTAAGTTGTATTCAATATTTAACATCCTTGCAGGTTCTAGCAGCGTCAACAATACCTAAGGACTCCATCAAAACGAGAAAGAAGTCGTTTAAGTAGTTTTCCTTATTTGGTTTAATTTTGTCAAAAAACACTAGTTTTGCCTTATTTCTTTGTTTTTGCGTTTTGTTTCTTTTGTAGCTGCGTTTTTATTTCTTTTATTTGGCCCTAGGGCTAGCTGATGGACTCTTATAAAGTCCCCCTGCAGCTGTGTAATATTTTTCACCCTTGAATTAATAAAATAACGCCGTTTTCTTCTCTTGCTCTCTTTGAGTGTTCTTGAGAGAATAAGTCCTTGCTCTTCCTTTGTTTGAGTGATTCAACAAGCTAGAGTGTTTGTGCTGTATCAGAGATTAATCACAACTCTGTGGTGCACCTCAATCCGCCATCACCATCCCTCAGTTTTGATCCCACACGAGAGAAGCGCTCGCCATCGTGTTAGATCTCCATCTTCGACCATCTCCTCTTCATCAAGTGAGAAGCGACCGCCAACTTGTGAAGCCATCCCCTCTATCTTGTATCATCTGGTATTCAGAGCATAGGTTCCTGATTGGTTCTTCTGTTCTTCATACTCTTAGTCTTTGCTTTGCTTCTGTTTTGTCTTTGTTTGAGTCAATTTCATTGTTGTGTGCTGATTTTTCGTTTTTATTTTTAAACCCTATTAAAAAAAAAAAAAAGTTTATATATTTCATTAGATTGCTTCTGAATCGTGAGTTGAGTCTGTTTTGTGTTGCAATTGATTTTGTGCTGCAGTTTCAATTGATTTCATAAACCATAAAAGTTATAAAATTGTTTTGTCGTTCTCATCTCTGTTTTGAAGTTATCATTTCTTATTTGGTCTGTAGTTCGTGTGTTGCTGCATCTCTTAGATTTTGTTTGCTTGTGTCTTAAAGTTCAAAAAAAAAATAAAAAAAAAATTGTTTGCTGAATATCACCTTGAGTTTTATTTCGTTTATATTCAACTCCATTGTTACTTTGATTAGTTTGTTGTTTTTGTGAGTGCAAGATACAACAGGGAGTCTAATGGCCAACGAAGAGAATGCCGTTCCACAAGATGCAGTGCTACAAATGCTGACTGCAATGAGAGAAGAGCTGAGAGGACTTGGAGAAAGAATGATTCGTTTGGAGCAGCCTCAAGCTCGAGTTGGAGGAGGAAACGTACAAGCTCAAGGGAATGTACGGGACGAGGAACTGGAGGTTCCAGATTCGGAGGAAGAAGAGCTTCCACCTGACCCCATATGGCGACAAAGAGCACGAAGAGAAGACCCTTTGAGGATGAACCAAGCAAGGCGTGTAGATACACGTGAAACTCATCATGAACTGAAACTAACTCCTCCCACTTTTGCAGGAAAATCAAATCCAGAAGTATACTTAGATTGGGAAAGGAGGCTGGAGCATATCTTTGAGTGCTACGGCTATGAAGAGCGAAAGAAAGTAGCAGTGGCGGCTGCTCAACTCACTGACAATGCACTTTCATGGTGGGATAGAAATGTAGCTGAAAGAAGAAGACAGCGTTTTGGACCTGTAGCTACATTGGGTGACATGAAGTCTCTCCTAAGGCTAAGGTATGTGCCAGATCATTATCATAGAGACTTACAAAAACGCTTTCGTAAGTTGTCACAGGGCAGTAGGAGTGTAGACGAGTACTTTGAAGAGTTTGAGAAGTTGATGAATCAACTAGAGCTAGAAGAATCCGAAGAAGCTCTCATGGCTCAGTTTATAGATGGACTCCAAGAAAGAATTGCAAGGAAGGTGGAGAGAGCTCAATATCGTGGATTACATGAGTTGTTACATCTGGCTGTTCAAGTGGAGCAACAAATCAAGCGTAAGACTTCCTTTACTAATCGCGGCAATTCAACGACACCATGGAATTCTAGTAGTTCCAAGCAACCAGATCGAGGTAAAGCCGTGGAGATAGATTTTCTGTTCAAGGGGAGAAACGCCGAGGCTCCAAAGACCACCACACGCCCAGAGCAAGGTAAGTTCCCTAATAACACCTCTAGAACTCGTGACATAACGTGTTTTAAATGTCAGGGCAGGGGACACATGGCTAGGGAGTGTCCGAATCAAAGAATAATGATCATCACTTCTAATGGGGATTATGAGTCACAAGATGAGCATGAGGAAGAATTAGCTGAACATGAGGAGGATATCGAGTATCCAGACACCGGAGAGCTCTTAGTTGTTAGAAGAATGTTGAGTGTTTTTGTCAACCCCGCAGAGAAAGTACAACGAGAGAACATCTTCCACACTAGATGCACTATTAAGAACAAGGTATGTAATCTGATCATTGATGGAGGTTCTTGTACTAATGTGGCTAGCAAGTATATGGTGGACAGGTTAGGTTTTCCCAAGACTAAGCACCCTAGGCCATACAAGCTTAGGTGGCTTAATGATGATACCGAGCTGAAGATTTCGGAGCAAGTAACCATACCTTTCAGCGTTGGGAGATATCAAGACCACGTTGTTTGTGATGTTGTTCCTATGAGGGCCGGACATCTTCTCCTTGGAAGACCATGGCAGTATGATAGAGCCACAAGTCATGATGGACGCACAAACCATTACTCCTTCACTCACAATGATCGTAAGTTTAATCTTGCCCCTCTTAGTCCATCAGAAGTTCATGAGTTGCAAAAGCACATGAATAAAGAGTAAGAGGTAAGGAATTCTAGTCTTTATATAAGTTCTAGTGATGTCCATAAAACCGTGTGTGCCAAAGGCACCGTGCTTCTAATGGTTTTCAAAGAATGTCTAAGTTCAGGTATAGGTGAAGTGGAGGTTCCCGCGGAGATACAATCAGTTTTGAAACAATACAAAGACGTATTCCCGGAGGAGATACCACCAGGACTTCCCCCTATCCGTGGAATAGAGCATCAGATTAATCTCGTGCCAGGCTCTCCCCTACCTAACAAGCCGGCATACCGAATGAACCCAGAAGAGTCTAAGGAGCTAGAGAAACAAGTCCGTGAGCTAATGGAGAAAGGCTACATCAGAGAGAGTCTCAGCCCCTGTGCGGTACCAGTCCTCTTGGTTCCAAAGAAGGACGGTACTTGGACGATGTGCGTGGACTGTCGTGCTATCAACAATATTACCATCAAATACCGACATCCAATTCCGAGGCTTGATGACATGCTGGACGAGCTAAGTGGTGCGATCATCTTCTCAAAAATTGATTTAAGGAGTGGATACCACCAGGTTAGAATGAGAGAAGGGGACGAGTGGAAGACTGCTTTCAAGACAAAGCAAGGTCTCTACGAGTGGCTAGTCATGCCATTTGGGCTAACAAACGCCCCCAGCACCTTCATGCGTCTAATGAACCAGGTTCTAAGGTCTTTCATTGGTAAATTCGTTGTTGTCTACTTTGATGACATACTTATTTATAGTAAATGCTATTCTGATCATATCAAGCATTTAGAGTTAGTTTTGAAAACGCTTCGGAGGGAAGGCCTTTATGCCAACCTAAAGAAGTGCACATTTTGTACTGACAAGTGTGTGTTCTTAGGCTTTGTAGTAAGTAAACAGGGTTTGCAAGTGGATGAGGAGAAGATCAAGGCCATTCGTGAGTGGCCTACGCCAACATCTATTGGGCAGGTACGAAGTTTTCATGGGCTAGCAAGCTTCTATCGGAGGTTTGTCAAGGATTTTAGCACGGTGGCGGCCCCAATGACTGCTGTGATCAAGAAAAACGTGCCTTTCTCATGGGGAGAAGCTCAAGACCAGTCTTTCAACACGCTGAAGGAGAGACTCACGCAAGCACCGGTTCTAGCGCTACCAGACTTTGAAGTTATGTTTGAAGTAGAATGCGATGCTTCAGGGCTGGGGATTGGAGCTGTTTTACATCAAAGGAAGAAACCCGTAGCGTTCTTTAGTGAGAAGTTGAGTGGAGCTACGCTGAATTATCCAACTTATGACAAGGAGCTGTATGCCTTAGTCCGAGCTCTAGAAACATGGCAGCATTACTTGTTGTCCAAGGAATTCATCATCCACACTGATCATGAAACTCTTAAGCATCTCAAGGGCCAGACTTCACTTAAGAGGAGACATGCCAAGTGGCTCGAATTCATAGAAACATTCCCCTATGTGATCAAGTACAAGAAAGGTAAGGAGAATGTTGTAGCAGATGCTTTGTCTAGAAGGTATGCTCTTATATCCACTATGGAGGCCAAGATAATGGGTTTTGAGCACATCGAGGAACTGTATAAGGATGATCCGGAGCTAGGAGAGTGTTACCAAGGACCGGGCCAAGGAGTTTACAAAGCATTCTACGTACAAGATGGGTTCCTTTTCAAAGACAAGCGGCTGTGCATACCCCAAGGATCTATGCGCGACTTGATACTTAGTGAAGCACATGGTGGAAGCCTAATGGGACACTTCGGAGTAGACAAGACCCTTGCTGTAGTCATGGAGCATTTCTTTTGGCCTCACCTCAAGATAGACGTCGAAAGGTTTTGCTCCCGATGCATTGTCTGCCACAAAGCGAAATCCAGGTTACAACCTCATGGTCTTTACTTACCTTTACCTATTCCTAACGCCCCTTGGGTAGATATTTCCATGGATTTTTTCTTAGGGTTGCCAAAGATTAGGCATAAGGATTCTATCTTTGTTGTTGTGGACCGATTCTCTAAGATGGCTCACTTCATCCCGTGTGACAAGACCAATGATGCCAGCCAAATAGCGGATTTATTCTTTAAGGAAGTGGTGCGTCTACATGGGATACCAAGGACCATAGTCTCTGTTCGTGACACCAAGTTTCTAGGACATTTTTGGAGGACCCTATGGAGAAAGTTAGGTACCAAGCTTTTGTTCTCTACGACTTGTCATCCCCAAACGGATGGGCAAACCGAAGTGGTAAACCGAACTCTCTCAACTTTACTTAGAGCTACTCTTGGTAAAAATATGAAGACTTGGCTTGATTGTATTCCTTTTGTTGAGTTTGCTTATAACAGGGCTGTTCACTCGGCCACAAAACTATCTCCTTTTGAGATAGTCTATGGAATTAACCCTTTGTCTCCAGTGGATTTAGTTTCTTTGCCACATATAGAACAGGTTAATCAAGATGGTTTGAAACGTGGAGAAGTCATCCAGAAGCTACACATCAAAGCAAAGGAGAATTTGGAGAAGAAAGCCGAAGATAACAAGCGCAAGGCTGATCAAAGGAGGAAAGAAATGTTGTTTGAACCAGGAGATTGGGTCTGGTTACATATGAGGCCGGAGAGGTTCCCAAAGCAAAGAGCTTCCAAGCTGGCACCAAGAGGCGACGGCCCATTCAAAATACTCGAGAAGATCAATGATAATGCTTACCATCTAGAGCTGCCAGGTGAGTTTAAAATGTCACATACCTTTAATGTTGCTGATTTGTCTTCTTATGATGCAGGAGGAACAGTTTTGAGGACAAAACCTTTTCAAGAGGGAGGGAATGATGCGGACATCGACCCTAATGAGCAAGAAGATGACTCATATAATGTACCAGAGGTTAGGGAAGGTCCTATGACACGCTCTAAGTCCAAACAACTCCGGAGAAGGTTCAACTTAGCCGTACAAGACATTGTGAACTCTCTAGAGATGGGAGAAGCTAATGGGTCCAAGCCTAATACATGCCAGGACGAGCTTTCTGAGGCATTCACTAAACTAAGCCTAGGGAAACCCCCAGGTATAGACTCCTCTTTGGCAGGTGAAAAGATCCCGAGAATCCAAGAGAATGCATTGGAGATACAAGAAGCGTGCGAGACAAGTTTTGACTCCAATGAAGAACCAGCAAGTCAAGAGCAAGCTCAAGGCATCAAGGACGTAGGGGAGCTCCCAGAGAGTAATCAAGACATGGAAGAGAAGCTCCATGAAGACTACTACATCAAAGATCCAGTGCGTCAACAAGTCGTACGAGGAGTGGATCAAGGAGTCTCTAATCAATCACAAACTCGCCCAGGTAAGTTGTATTCAATATTTAACATCCTTGCAGGTTCTAGCAGCGTCAACAACACCTAAGGACTCCATCAAAACGACCCAGCTGAAGAGAAAGAAGTCGTTTAAGTAGTTTTCCTTATTTGGTTTAATTTTGTCAAAAAACACTAGTTTTGCCTTATTTCTTTGTTTTTGCGTTTTGTTTCTTTTGTAGCTGCGTTTTTATTTCTTTTATTTGGCCCTAGGGCTAGCTGATGGACTCTTATAAAGTCCCCCTGCAGCTGTGTAATATTTTTCACCCTTGAATTAATAAAATAACGCCGTTTTCTTCTCTTGCTCTCTTTGAGTGTTCTTGAGAGAATAAGTCCTTGCTCTTGCTTTGTTTGAGTGATTCAACAAGCTAGAGTGTTTGTGCTGTATCAGAGATTAATCACAACTCTGTGGTGCACCTCAATCCGCCATCACCATCCCTCAGTTTTGATCCCACACGAGAGAAGCGCTCGCCATCGTGTTAGATCTCCATCTTCGACCATCTCCTCTTCATCAAGTGAGAAGCGACCGCCAACTTGTGAAGCCATCCCCTCTATCTTGTATCATCTGGTATTCAGAGCATAGGTTCCTGATTGGTTCTTCTGTTCTTCATACTCTTAGTCTTTGCTTTGCTTCTGTTTTGTCTTTGTTTGAGTCAATTTCATTGTTGTGTGCTGATTTTTCGTTTTTATTTTTAAACCCTATTAAAAAAAAAAAAAAAGTTTATATATTTCATTAGATTGCTTCTGAATCGTGAGTTGAGTCTGTGTTGTGTTGCAATTGATTTTGTGCTGCAGTTTCAATTGATTTCATAAACCATAAAAGTTATAAAATTGTTTTGTCGTTCTCATCTCTGTTTTGAAGTTATCATTTCTTATTTGGTCTGTAGTTCGTGTGTTGCTGCATCTCTTAGAGTTTGTTTGCTTGTGTCTTAAAGTTCAAAAAAAAAATAAAAAAAAAATTGTTTGCTGAATATCACCTTGAGTTTTATTTCGTTTATATTCAACTCCATTGGTACTTTGATTAGTTTGTTGTTTTTGTGAGTGCAAGATACAACAGGGAGTCTAATGGCCAACGAAGAGAATGCCGTTCCACAAGATGCAGTGCTACAAATGCTGACTGCAATGAGAGAAGAGCTGAGAGGACTTGGAGAAAGAATGATTCGTTTGGAGCAGCCTCAAGCTCGAGTTGGAGGAGGAAACGTACAAGCTCAAGGGAATGTACGGGACGAGGAACTGGAGGTTCCAGATTCGGAGGAAGAAGAGCTTCCTCCTGACCCCATATGGCGACAAAGAGCACGAAGAGAAGACCCTTTGAGGATGAACCAAGCAAGGCGTGTAGATACACGTGAAACTCATCATGAACTGAAACTAACTCCTCCCACTTTTGCAGGAAAATCAAATCCAGAAGTATACTTAGATTGGGAAAGGAGGCTGGAGCATATCTTTGAGTGCTACGGCTATGAAGAGCGAAAGAAAGTAGCAGTGGCGGCTGCTCAACTCACTGACAATGCACTTTCATGGTGGGATAGAAATGTAGCTGAAAGAAGAAGACAGCGTTTTGGACCTGTAGCTACATGGGGTGACATGAAGTCTCTCCTAAGGCTAAGGTATGTGCCAGATCATTATCATAGAGACTTACAAAAACGCTTTCGTAAGTTGTCACAGGGCAGTAGGAGTGTAGACGAGTACTTTGAAGAGTTTGAGAAGTTGATGAATCAACTAGAGCTAGAAGAATCCGAAGAAGCTCTCATGGCTCAGTTTATAGATGGACTCCAAGAAAGAATTGCAAGGAAGGTGGAGAGAGCCCAATATCGTGGATTACATGAGTTGTTACATCTGGCTGTTCAAGTGGAGCAACAAATCAAGCGTAAGACTTCCTTTACTAATCGCGGCAAGTCAACGACACCATGGAATTCTAGTAGTTCCAAGCAACCAGATCGAGGTAAAGCCGTGGAGATAGATTTTCGGTTCAAGGGGAGAAACGCCGAGGCTCCAAAGACCACCACACGCCCAGAGCAAGGTAAGTTCCCTAATAACACCTCTAGAACTCGTGACATAACGTGTTTTAAATGTCAGGGCAGGGGACACATGGCTAGGGAGTGTCCGAATCAAAGAATAATGATCATCACTTCTAATGGGGATTATGAGTCACAAGATGAGCATGAGGAAGAATTAGCTGAACATGAGGAGGATATCGAGTATCCAGACACTGGAGAGCTCTTAGTTGTTAGAAGAATGTTGAGTGTTTTTGTCAACCCCGCAGAGAAAGTACAACGAGAGAACATCTTCCACACTAGATGCACTATTAAGAACAAGGTATGTAATCTGATCATTGATGGAGGTTCTTGTACTAATGTGGCTAGCAAGTATATGGTGGACAGGTTAGGTTTTCCCAAGACTAAGCACCCTAGGCCATACAAGCTTAGGTGGCTTAATGATGATACCGAGCTGAAGATTTCGGAGCAAGTAACCATACCTTTCAGCGTTGGGAGATATCAAGACCACGTTGTTTGTGATGTTGTCCCTATGAGGGCCGGACATCTTCTCCTTGGAAGACCATGGCAGTATGATGGAGCCACAAGTCATGATGGACGCACAAACCATTACTCCTTCACTCACAATGATCGTAAGTTTAATCTTGCCCCTCTTAGTCCATCAGAAGTTCATGAGTTGCAAAAGCACATGAATAAAGAGGAAGAGGTAAGGAATTCTAGTCTTTATATAAGTTCTAGTGATGTCCATAAAACCGTGTGTGCCAAAGGCACCGTGCTTCTAATGGTTTTCAAAGAATGTCTAAGTTCAGGTATAGGTGAAGTGGAGGTTCCCGCGGAGATACAATCAGTTTTGAATCAATACAAAGACGTATTCCCGGAGGAGATACCACCAGGACTTCCCCCTATCCGTGGAATAGAGCATCAGATTGATCTCGTGCCAGGCTCTCCCCTACCTAACAAGCCGGCATACCGAATGAACCCAGAAGAGTCTAAGGAGCTAAAGAAACAAGTCCGAGAGCTAATGGAGAAAGGCTACATCAGAGAGAGTCTCAGCCCCTGTGCGGTACCAGTCCTCTTGGTTCCAAAGAAGGATGGTACTTGGACGATGTGCGTGGACTGTCGTGCTATCAACAATATTACCATCAAATACCGACATCCAATTCCGAGGCTTGATGACATGCTGGACGAGCTAAGTGGTGCGATCATCTTCTCAAAAATTGATTTAAGGAGTGGATACCACCAGGTTAGAATGAGAGAAGGGGACGAGTGGAAGACTGCTTTCAAGACAAAGCAAGGTCTCTACGAGTGGCTAGTCATGCCATTTGGGCTAACAAACGCCCCCAGCACCTTCATGCGTCTAATGAACCAGGTTCTAAGGTCTTTCATTGGTAAATTCGTTGTTGTCTACTTTGATGACATACTTATTTATAGTAAATGCTATTCTGATCATATCAAGCATTTAGAGTTAGTTTTGAAAACGCTTCGGAGGGAAGGCCTTTATGCCAACCTAAAGAAGTGCACATTTTGTACTGACAAGTGTGTGTTCTTAGGCTTTGTAGTAAGTAAACAGGGTTTGCAAGTGAATGAGGAGAAGATCAAGGCCATTCGTGAGTGGCCTACGCCAACATCTATTGGGCAGATACGAAGTTTTCATGGGCTAGCAAGCTTCTATCGGAGGTTTGTCAAGGATTTTAGCACGGTGGCGGCCCCAATGACTGCTGTGATCAAGAAAAACGTGCCTTTCTCATGGGGAGAAGCTCAAGACCAGTCTTTCAACACGCTGAAGGAGAGACTCACGCAAGCACCGGTTCTAGCGCTACCAGACTTTGAAGTTATGTTTGAAGTAGAATGCGATGCTTCAGGGCTGGGGATTGGAGCTGTTTTACATCAAAGGAAGAAACCCGTAGCGTTCTTTAGTGAGAAGTTGAGTGGAGCTACGCTGAATTATCCAACTTATGACAAGGAGCTGTATGCCTTAGTCCGAGCTCTAGAAACATGGCAGCATTACTTGTTGTCCAAGGAATTCATCATCCACACTGATCATGAAACTCTTAAGCATCTCAAGGGCCAGACTTCACTTAAGAGGAGACATGCCAAGTGGCTCGAATTCATAGAAACATTCCCCTATGTGATCAAGTACAAGAAAGGTAAGGAGAATGTTGTAGCGGATGCTTTGTCTAGAAGGTATGCTCTTATATCCACTATGGAGGCCAAGATAATGGGTTTTGAGCACATCGAGGAACTGTATAAGGATGATCCGGAGCTAGGAGAGTGTTACCAAGGACCGGGCCAAGGAGTTTACAAAGCATTCTACGTACAAGATGGGTTCCTTTTCAAAGACAAGCGGCTGTGCATACCCCAAGGATCTATGCGCGACTTGATACTTAGTGAAGCACATGGTGGAGGCCTAATGGGACACTTCGGAGTAGACAAGACCCTTGCTGTAGTCATGGAGCATTTCTTTTGGCCTCACCTCAAGAAAGACGTCGAAAGGTTTTGCTCCCGATGCATTGTCTGCCACAAAGCGAAATCCAGGTTACAACCTCATGGTCTTTACTTACCTTTACCTATTCCTAACGCCCCTTGGGTAGATATTTCCATGGATTTTTTCTTAGGGTTGCCAAAGATTAGGCATAAGGATTCTATCTTTGTTGTTGTGGACCGATTCTCTAAGATGGCTCACTTCATCCTGTGTGACAAGACCAATGATGCCAGCCAAATAGCGGATTTATTCTTTAAGGAAGTGGTGCGTCTACATGGGATACCAAGGACCATAGTCTCTGATCGTGACACCAAGTTTCTAGGACATTTTTGGAGGACCCTATGGAGAAAGTTAGGTACCAAGCTTTTGTTCTCTACGACTTGTCATCCCCAAACGGATGGGCAAACCGAAGTGGTAAACCGAACTCTCTCAACTTTACTTAGAGCTACTCTTGGTAAAAATATGAAGACTTGGCTTGATTGTATTCCTTTTGTTGAGTTTGCTTATAACAGGGCTGTTCACTCGGCCACAAAACTATCTCCTTTTGAGATAGTCTATGGAATTAACCCTTTGTCTCCAGTGGATTTAGTTTCTTTGCCACATATAGAACAGGTTAATCAAGATGGTTTGAAACGTGGAGAAGTCATCCAGAAGCTACACATCAAAGCAAAGGAGAATTTGGAGAAGAAAGCCGAAGATAACAAGCGCAAGGCTGATCAAAGGAGGAAAGAAATGTTGTTTGAACCAGGAGATTGGGTCTGGTTACATATGAGGCCGGAGAGGTTCCCAAAGCAAAGAGCTTCCAAGCTGGCACCAAGAGGCGACGGCCCATTCAAAATACTCGAGAAGATCAATGATAATGCTTACCGTCTAGAGCTGCCAGGTGAGTTTAAAATGTCACATACCTTTAATGTTGCTGATTTGTCTTCTTATGATGCAGGAGGAACAGTTTTGAGGACAAAACCTTTTCAAGAGGGAGGGAATGATGCGGACATCGACCCTAATGAGCAAGAAGATGACTCATATAATGTACCAGAGGTTAGGGAAGGTCCTATGACACGCTCTAAGTCCAAACAACTCCGGAGAAGGTTCAACTTAGCCGTACAAGACATTGTGAACTCTCTAGAGATGGGAGAAGCTAATGGGTCCAAGTCTAATACATGCGAGGAAGAGCTTTCTGAGGCATTCACTAAACTAAGCCTAGGGAAACCCCCAGGTATAGACTCCTCTTTGGCAGGTGAAAAGATCCCGAGAATCCAAGAGAATGCATTGGAGATACAAGAAGCGTGCGAGATAAGTTTTGACTCCAATGAAGAACCAGCAAGTCAAGAGCAAGCTCAAGGCATCAAGGACGTAGGGGAGCTCCCAGAGAGTAATCAAGACATGGAAGAGAAGCTCCATGAAGACTACTACATCAAAGATCCAGTGCGTCAACAAGTCGTACGAGGAGTGGATCAAGGAGTCTCTAATCAATCACAAGCTCGCCCAGGTAAGTTGTATTCAATATTTAACATCCTTGCAGGTTCTAGCAGCGTCAACAACACCTAAGGACTCCATCAAAACGACCCAGCTGAAGAGAAAGAAGTCGTTTAAGTAGTTTTCCTTATTTGGTTTAATTTTGTCAAAAAACACTAGTTTTGCCTTATTTCTTTGTTTTTGCGTTTTGTTTCTTTTGTAGCTGCGTTTTTATTTCTTTTATTTGGCCCTAGGGCTAGCTGATGGACTCTTATAAAGTCCCCCTGCAGCTGTGTAATATTTTTCACCCTTGAATTAATAAAATAACGCCGTTTTCTTCTCTTGCTCTCTTTGAGTGTTCTTGAGAGAATACGTCCTTGCTCTTGCTTTGTTTGAGTGATTCAACAAGCTAGAGTGTTTGTGCTGTATCAGAGATTAATCACAACTCTGTGGTGCACCTCAATCCGCCATCACCATCCCTCAGTTTTGATCCCACACGAGAGAAGCGCTCGCCATCGTGTTAGATCTCCATCTTCGACCATCTCCTCTTCATCAAGTGAGAAGCGACCGCCAACTTGTGAAGCCATCCCCTCTATCTTGTATCATCTGGTATTCAGAGCATAGGTTCCTGATTGGTTCTTCTGTTCTTCATACTCTTAGTCTTTGCTTTGCTTCTGTTTTGTCTTTGTTTGAGTCAATTTCATTGTTGTGTGCTGATTTTTCGTTTTTATTTTTAAACCCTATTGAAAAAAAAAACAAAATTTATATATTTCATTAGATTGCTTCTGAATCGTGAGTTGAGTCTGTGTTGTGTTGCAATTGATTTTGTGCTGCAGTTTGAATTGATTTCATAAACCATAAAAGTTATAAAATTGTTTTGTCGTTCTCATCTCTGTTTTGAAGTTATCATTTCTTATTTGGTCTGTAGTTCGTGTGTTGCTGCATCTCTTAGAGTTTGTTTGCTTGTGTCTTAAAGTTCAAAAAAAAAATAAAAAAAAAATTGTTTGCTTAATATCACCTTGAGTTTTATTTCGTTTATATTCAACTCCGTTGGTACTTTGATTAGTTTGTTGTTTTTGTGAGTGCAAGATACAACAGGGAGTCTAATGGCCAACGAAGAGAATGCCGTTCCACAAGATTCAGTGCTACAAATGCTGACTGCAATGAGAGCAGAGCTGAGAGGACTTGGAGAAAGAATGATTCGTTTGGAGCAGCCTCAAGCTCGAGTTGGAGGAGGAAACGTACAAGCTCAAGGGAATGTACGGGACGAGGAACTGGAGGTTCCAGATTCGGAGGAAGAAGAGCTTCCACCTGACCCCTTATGGCGACAAAGAGCACGAAGAGAAGACCCTTTGAGGATGAACCAAGCAAGGCGTGTAGATACACGTGAAACTCATCATGAACTGAAACTAACTCCTCCCACTTTTGCAGGAAAATCAAATCCAGAAGTATACTTAGATTGGGAAAGGAGGCTGGAGCATATCTTTGAGTGCTAGGGCTATGAAGAGCGAAAGAAAGTAGCAGTGGCGGCTGCTCAACTCACTGACAATGCACTTTCATGGTGGGATAGAAATGTAGCTGAAAGAAGAAGACAGCGTTTTGGACCTGTAGCTACATGGGGTGACATGAAGTCTCTCCTAAGGCTAAGGTATGTGCCAGATCATTATCATAGAGACTTACAAAAACGCTTTCGTAAGTTGTCACAGGGCAGTAGGAGTGTCGACGAGTACTTTAAAGAGTTTGAGAAGTTGATGAATCAACTAGAGCTCAAAGAATCCGAAGAAGCTCTCATGGCTCAGTTTATAGATGGACTCCAAGAAAGAATTGCAAGGAAGGTGGAGAGAGCTCAATATCGTGGATTACATGAGTTGTTACATCTGGCTGTTCAAGTGGAGCAACAAATCAAGCGTAAGACTTCCTTTACTAATCGCGGCAAGTCAACGACACTATGGAATTCTAGTAGTTCCAAGCAACCAGATCGAGGTAAAGCCGTGGAGATAGATTCTCGGTTCAAGGGGAGAAACGCCGAGGCTCCAAAGACCACCACACGCCCAGAGCAAGGTAAGTTCCCTAATAACACCTCTAGAACTCGTGACATAACGTTTTTTAAATGTCAGGGCAGGGGACACATGGCTAGGGAGTGTCCGAATCAAAGAATAATGATCATCACTTCTAATGGGGATTATGAGTCACAAGATGAGCATGAGGAAGAATTAGCTGAACATGAGGAGGATATCGAGTATCCAGACACCGGAGAGCTCTTAGTTGTTAGAAGAATGTTGAGTGTTTTTGTCAACCCCGCAGAGAGAGTACAACGAGAGAACATCTTCCACACTAGATGCACTATTAAGAACAAGGTATGTAATCTGATCATTGATGGAGGTTCTTGTACTAATGTGGCTAGCAAGTATATGGTGGACAGGTTAGGTTTTCCCAAGACTAAGCACCCTAGGCCATACAAGCTTAGGTGGCTTAATGATGATACCGAGCTGAAGATTTCGGAGCAAGTAACCATACCTTTCAGCGTTGGGAGATATCAAGATATTGAGGCCAAGATACAGTGACTCCAAATCTCTCTTTAACCATTTGTTTTATCTTAATTGGCATGAAATACTCAGGTTCCTCTCTAATCTTGTATAAAAACATCTTAGCTATTGCAGGGACCTTAAACATATCAACAATGCCATTAGGTAGAAAGCAAGTGATTATGGATACTTTGAAGGCATTTACCACCATTTGAGACTCCGAAGTTAAATATGAGTTTTTGAGCGAAATGGACAAGAAGACAAAGCAAAACTCGTTTTTGGATAGTTGCAGACCGCCTGAAGTACAACATATTTTGAGGGACTTACCGATACCCAATGTGGGAGTTCTTGGTGTCTATGGAAAGCCAGAAGTGTCAAGATTCACCTCCAACAAGAATCAATGCAATCTCTTCAGCCGTTTGGGAGATATGTCACGTTGAGTGGAGCCTTATTGAGACCAGTTACAAAGAGCCGTGACCGGTCGGAACCATCTTGGCACAACCGGCCATACACGGCCGTGACCGGTGCCTCCTCTCTTAATACTTTGTAAAACTAATGAAAATTTCGATTTTTGGGTGGGGCACCAAAAATAATATATTTTTGGGTGGAACACCAAAAAATATGGGCAAAAATTTTAAAATTTCAAAATTTCACATTTTCACACGTGTGCCGTCTTTTAGTCACATGTTCGCCGCTAAAATTTAGACATAGTTATACATAAGATAGTAGTAATACCAAAGTTTCACCGTAGTTATACTTTGCCTGTTTTCCATTTTAATTAGTATTACGTACCCTTCAAATTTTGTTTTTTTAGTTTTACAGTTGATTTAAGTCGATTAACATATAATTATTAGTGTTTTCTGCATGCATATGTTTAAAACCTAGATTTATGTAACTTCTTCTCCCTAAGTTGGTTATTATTTATAAAGTGACCTTAAAAATATAAGGAATATATTGTGTAGATTGTTTCATAACAACTTAATATGATATAGTTTCGTAATTTCCGTCTTAACACACATTGTAACATTTATTTCTAACATTTACACCTATAATTTCCTTCTTAATATACAATGTAACATTGTAACATAATTATTATTTTCCATTATCAACTGTCATAGTATTACATAACGTTGTCCCCCAGCCTATGTAAACCTTTTCACTTTCTTTCTTCACTACTTCTTTTTTAGATCTGAAGGTATGATTTATTTGCTTTTGATGTCAGTTGGGACATCCCATTGCTTCTTTTATATCCTAGCTTCTATCATCGACAAAGTTATCTCCTCCACTGATGTCTTCAATACTAACCTATACATGTGATATATCATGGATTTTACCGGTTTTAAGCCATGATATAAGAGTTTTTTCGAGTCTTAAATGTGTCTTTCGAGTCTTTATCGAATCTTTTACAGGTTTACATGCGTTGGGAACTTTTTGGACGATTATGGAACATTTTGGAGCATATGTTGCTGAGAAGACGAAGTCGGTGTTTTCAGTGGTCAATGGTGTCGATCGACACCGGCAATTGGTGTCGCTCGACACCCATCGTCAGGCGTTTATGCGAAATTTATCAAGTTCTGACGATTTGTAGTTTTGCCTAGAAGTTCCATAAGTTTACAAAGGAGACCCAGCTCGTATCTTACACTATATATTAGGTTTTTAGGTTAAGTTTGATGTATCCAGCATCCTTCATCTATTCTTTTGCTTTGGGCTGTTCTTGCTACTTGTACTTCGGAGAGAAGATCTGGAACCCCTGTTTTCCATTCTACTTTTGATTCAGTTTTATATGATATCTATTTCAGCTATGTCTTTGTTCATGATTGATATGTCTGAGAAGTTCCCTAGACCTGGCACTTTCCTCCCATTGATTTATATCTCTATTTACATTTTTGCAATTGTTATTTCAATACTTCTTTATTGCTTAGCTGGATTTGAAACGAATACGTCTATTGTGAAGCCACAGAGTCTTTGTGGATTCGACCCTTAAGTACTACCGTGATCTCTTAATTTGAGAGAGTAGCTCTGTGGCATAATTTGAGCATATCAACATGCAACCTTAACATTTAAAATGTTGGCTGACGTTGTTGCTCATTGTATCCTTGCAAAAAAAAATATAAAAACGCAATGAGTAATACTAGTTTTACTAGTTACACTACATTTATCAGTAATACCAGTTTTACAAGTTATACTACCTAGGTCTCAAGAACTCAAATTGGATCGTTTCAGGTTCTAATCTATAGTACACTACGATTTAACCACTGAAATTCATTTGTTACCAATTTAAAGTCTTATTCGATCCATAAACCATGGTAAAATACCCAATGTGCATAGCAAAATAAACAAATCCTCCATTTGCAAATCTAAAATCTAAATACCTAATTTGAGCAAAAGAATTTGGATTTTGAAGCTCAAGAAGGAGAGAGTTCGACGGCGGCAGCGGAGAGAGCACGACGACGGTGGATCAAGCTCTATGACGGTGGCAGCTCGAGCTAGAGCTCGACGACCATTTTTTTTCTTCTTCCCGTTTATTTTTTCTTTTTTTTTAATTAATTTTTAGAAAAAAGAAAAAAATTGACTAACAAAATTTTCATCTGCACACACTGAAATATTCTAAAAAAGGATATGTAGATTAAATGGGAATATAGAATATTTTGGTTTCATCAAACAAGGCTTATGAGATGATTTCTCATTCGGTTGTCTTCTTATCAATGACACGATAGTGAAAAGGTAAAATCCAATTACTGTCATTGATTTGGAATGATAAGATCGAAGAAGAAGATTGTTCGTCGAAAAACAAATTAAAAACATTTTGTGAAGAACATGTGTCACACCCCACAAGAAAACTATCCTTCTTTCATTTATATAATTAATTAGTGAAATTAAAAATATATATATTTGATAATATGTGACACATTTTTAAAGGTATCTAATTTTCTTATTAAACATTACAATATAATATGGTCTTATTTGATTCAGTTTATTATCATAACTTATTTTGAACAAAACTCTTCAACATTTGAGATCATGAGCATAAACAAGTCTAGAGAACTGGCCTCCATTGTTTTTCAAGTGGTTGTAACTCCCTTTCTCCGTAACGGTTCCATCTGTTATCACTGCAATGCAGTCCAATTCCATCAAGGTGTTGAGGCGGTGAGCCACTACTACAGTAGTCATCTTCCCATTATCCATGATCCGAGCCAAAGCCTCTTGAACCATCTGCTCTGAGTCAGTGTCTAAAGAACTTGTAACCTCATCGAGTAGAAGTATTGTTGGGCAACTCCGAAAGGCTCTAGCTATAGCTAACCTCTGTTTTTTACCACATGAAAGTTGCACTCCTCTTTCTCCACATTCTGTTTCATAGCCTTTCTCCATTGCGCTTTATTGAATGAAAAAATAAAACATAAAAGAGGTCTGAACAAAGTACAAATGTGAAAAAATAATACAACTAAAGTTGACGCTTTTATTAAAATGCCCAAATACTAAACTACTAGCCTATAAAATATGGGTGTCAATACTTGTTGATTCATTCCACTGACTTAGAAGTAAATAAAAGCAAAATTATACTTACGAGATGAAATCATGAGCATTGGCGGCTTTAGCAGCCTCCACCACCTCATTCTCGGTTGCTTCAGGCCGTCCAAGGATAATATTTTCTCGGATACTTCCAGAATAGACAACTGGCTCTTGGCTCACTAAAGCAGTATGTTTTCTATAAAACTTAATATTGATTTCTCTTAAATCAACACCCTCTATTTTCACACATCCTTTTTCCACATCATAGAACCGTTGGATCAAAGCGATCACTGTTGATTTCCCGCATCCAGATGTACCAACTAATCCAATACTTGTCCACAGCTTGATGTCCAAGGAAAATTCTCGGAGTACGGGTACACGAGGCCGGTTTGGATACGAGAAATCGATCTTTTTTAGTTCTATTCGACCGGTTATTTTGTTAATCTTTGTTCCACAATTTGGATTGTCCTTCATGTAACATTAATTATTGCATTATAAGCGATACACATATATTAAGTTTAATTTATAGAAAATGAGGACATGTTGATGGATGTTTAAAAGAATGTTTAGAACTCAAAGATTAACAAAGAATAACTCTCTTTATTATGTTTTACAAAATCACTCAAAACTAAAGCTCTTAAGTTCTCTCAATCTCAAAACTCATAAGTTATGTCACACCTTGACATCCCCTTATATATTGAGAGATTTAGACCCAAACACACTTCTATTACGAAAACCTCTATACTTAGATAACTCCTAAATATCTTCTAATCCTAATCCTAATAGAATAGCTTATGACTCAAGGTTTCTTCAAGCTTAAGTTAACATTCTCCCCCTTAAGCTTGAACTCGATTTTTTCCGCCACATCTTGAACACCAATAAGATCCCTCAGTTCTTTGAACTTGATTCTTCCAAGAGCCTTTGTTAGAATATCCGCCTTTTGCTCATTCCCAGGAACATGCTCCACTTCTATTTGTCCATTCTCAACACATTCTCTTATGAAGTGATACCTCGTATGTATGTGCTTACTCCGCCCATGAAACACCGGATTCTTAGTAAGAGCGATTGCCGATCTATTGTCAATTCTAATGACTACCCGTTCACATGGTAGTCCCGTGACTTCACTTAGTAGATCTTGGAGCCAAATCGCTTGCCTTGCTGCTTCAGTACCTGCCATAAACTCTGCCTCCCAAGAAGATAATGCCACGGTATCTTGTTTTTGTGAGCACCAAGTGATTGGACTCTCACCAAGGTAAAATACATGTCCGGTTGTACTCTTCCCATCATCTGGATCAACATTATGGCTACTATCGCTGTAGCCTACCAGCTTTGGTATTTTCGAAGTCAATCGTTCAAATGGCAATCCAAAAGTAGTGGTTCCTCGCAAATACCTTAAACAATGCTTCATGGCGTTTCCATGTGATTCTCTAGGACTCTGCATGTATCGGCTCAATACTCCAACACAATAGGACAGATCCGGTCTGGTGTGAAGTAGGTAGCATAGACAACCAATGTTCTTTCTAAACAGCATAGCATCTACCTCTTTTTCCTGTTCAGATTTGGACAACTTTAATCAAGATTCCATTGGCGTGTAGACCGGATTGCAATCCTTCACCCTTGCTTCTTCAAGAATTTTCAAGGCATATCGTTTCTGATTTAATGTGATTCCTCCATCGTGTTGGTCCACTTCAATCCCTAGATAATATGTTAATTTCCCGAGATCACTCATTTCGAATTTAGCGGCCATCTCTTTCTTGAATTCGTCAATGATGTGTAGGATTGTTCCTGTCACAAATAAATCATTAACATACACCGCTATAACTAGAAGATTTTCTTGTACCTCCTTCCGATAAACCGATGGTTCTTTTGAGCACTTCTTGAATTGGATTTCTACCAATATTTGGTTTAATTAGTTGTTCCATGCTCTCGGAGCTTGTCGTAGCCCATACAATGCTTTATTGACCTTATAGACTTTGTCCTCACTCCCTTTCTCTTCAAATCCTTCCGGTTGTGTGACATAGATGGTTTCCTTTAATTCTCCGTTTAGAAACGCTGTTTTAACATCGAGATGATGTATCTCCCATCCATTTGACGCAGCGAGGTTGATAAGGAATCGTATTGTTTCAATCCAAGCCACTAGAGCAAATACTTCTTCGAAATCAATTCCGTAATGCTGCACATATCCTTTGGCAACGAGTCGAGCTTTGTGCTTGTTGATACTTCCATCGGAATTTCGATTTAATTTGAATACCCACTTAAAACCGATTGGCTTCGCTCCAGCTTGCAAGTCTACAAGATCCCAAGTACGGTTTTTCTTGATGGAATGAATCTCGTCTTCACAGGCAAGTGTCCACTCTTTTGATTCTTTTGCTTCATAGAAGTTTCTGGGTTTGTTGTTTAAGCATAGTAGTATCGTTGGTTTGGTAGACAAAGCAACATATAATCCTCAAGGTACTTTGGTTTGGTGCTCTGTCTCGTTGATCTTCTTAGAATCGGTGGAGTTCCCTTTTGAGCTTCAGAACTTTCACGTTCGTGTTCGCGTCCGTGTGATGTCTCTGTTTCTTCATCGTTCTCTGTTTCGTCTGGTTCTTCGGTATTGTCAGTGACTTGCTCTGTTTTGGTGTCTCCTTCTCTTTGAATCCCACAGTTTCCGAATTCTCCAAAGACAACACTGAAACTTCCATTGCTCTCCTTCTCAGTGTTGTGATAATTCCAGTTCCATCCCTTACTTTCGTCAAACAGTACATCTCGGCTAACTATTATTTTCCGAGTTTGCGGATCAAATAGTCGAGATGAACAAGCATTCGCGATCTGTCATCTAGCTTCTTTAGATGAATCCTGTCTATCTTTGCGTAACAAATCCACCCAAAAATTCGGAGATGATCAATATTGGGCATTTTTCCCCGCAAAACGTCATATGGAGTTGTGTCTTTAAGAGCACTTGTAGCTATCCTATTCAAGAGATAGGTTGAGTGTCGTATTGCTTCTCCCCACAAGTAGTTTGGTATGAGCATATGTTTCAAGATACTTCATGCCATTTCCATTAACGTTTTATTACGTCTTTCAACTACACCATTTTGTTGTGGAGTATAAAGCGCGGTGAATGTCATTTTATACCCAAGTCATCGCAAAAAAGGTTAAACTCTTGTGATACGAACTCTCCCCCTCTATCCGTTCTGAACGTTTTTATGCTGGTCCCTAAGTCTTGCTCCACCAATTGTTAAAATTTCTTGAATTTGTTAAACGCTTCCTCCATTTCTTTTAGTAGTATCGTCCACATATATCGAGAATAATCATCAATGAGTATGAAGATGTACTTGTTTCCAACGATCATACCTGGTGTTATAAGGCCGCAGAGGTCTCTGTGTATGAGCTCAAGGGTTTGAGTTGCTCGGTATGAAGTGGCTTCAGGAAATACTTGCCTTGTTTGTTTTCCAAGTAAACAAGAACCGCATATTTCCTTTTGTATCTCAACTTGTGGCCCTCCTTGAACAAGATCTCTTTGAATCATAGGCTTCATTGTCTCGAAGTTTATGTGTCCCATCCTAGCATGCCACCTGCTACCCTCGCTTATCTTTGATAAATTCAAGCATGTTGTGTTCATTATTCCCATATGAACTTTGTACAATCGGTTTCTTGATCTTTTTGTTTTGACAAGTAATTTTCCATCGAAATCATGCCTTGTTAGATATCCTGCTCTCATCCTTATGTCGCATCCCGATTCTGTAGCTTGTCCTAAGCTAATGATGTTACTCCTTAAATCTGGGATGAAGTAGACATCGGTCATCATCCTTGGTTCACCATTCATGTCGACGAAAGAGATTGATCATTTTCCCTTTATATCAATACGCGAATCATCACCGAATCTTACTTTATCCGTGACAGACCCATCAATCTTGTTAAAGTATCTTCGATCTCCCGTCATGTGATTGCTAGCTTTATTGTCAAGATACCAAACATTCTCCTCACCAGTACTTGTTTCATACTTGCTTGGTATGCAATTCTTTTCATTTAAGTATACCACTTCATGCATCATAAGCTCATATGCATCTTGTGTATCATGGTTTTCCGTTTCTTGAGCTTCTTGTAGCTTAAGTAATCGGTCAGTAAAGCTTGAAGCAAAATGACCTAACTTGTCACACCGGTAACATGTCACTCGCGATGTATCTCTTCCGCCATTGAACCGATTAAATTGATTCGTTTGTGTTTCCATGTTTGCATACATAAGCTTGCTTTGATCTTCTTGTGTTTCTTCCTCTTCTTTGAAAATACGTTCTTCATAGGCTTTTAATCGACCTATAATATCCTTCAAGCCCTTAGTATTAAGATCTAGCACATGTTCGTGTGATGCTACTATATGTATGTATTTCTTTCTAGGAAGACTCTTGAGAAACTTCTTCACTAATTTTGATTCTTCGATGTTTACTCCAAGAGCTGCTGATTTTGAAGAAATCTCGGATAGCCTTCCTGCAAAGTCATCAATTTTCTCGGTTTCTTTCATCTTGAGGCGATCAAACTCGGACATCAATGTTTGTAGTCTGGCTTCTTTGAATCTTTATGCTCCCACATGTCTCTCTTTTATAGCTTCCCAAACTATCTTCGCTGAATCAAGTTCCCCAAATTGAAAAATCAATGTCTCGGGTATGGATTGAAACAGCAAAGCCATGTTGTTTTTCTCATCATCAGCTGGATCCGTTGAATCCGTTTCTATGATATCCCAAACCTTATGTACCTTAAGGGAAATCTTCATTCTCATAGCCCATACGGTATAATTGGTTGAGTTAACCATAGGACACTGGATTAATGTAGGTCCTCCTTCTTCTGGTTTTCCGGCTGAAACAACGATGTCACCCATCTTTCGCAAAGCTATATCTCTCTCTCTCTCTCTCCCGATCTCACAAAACTCTGATACCAATTATAGAGTTTAAAGGAATGTTTAGAACTCAAAGATTAACAAAGAATAACTCTCATTATTATTCTTTAGAAAATCACTCAAAACTAATAAAGCTCTTCTCTTAATCTCAAAACTCATAAGTTATGTCACACCTTGACATCCCCTTATATATTGAGAGACTTAGACCCAAACACACTTCTATTAGGAAAATCTCTATATTTAGATAACTCCTAAATATCTTCTAATCCTAATCCTAATAGAATAGCTTATGACTCAAGGTTTCTTCAAACTTAAGTCAACAATGTTGATGGATGTTTGTAACTTACTTGAGGTGAAGGCCGGTCAAGAATCTTGAAGACGGAGGAAATGGCGGCCGAACCCTTAGCAAGGTCATAAGTCATACTTCCTGCTTCTGCAATAACCTTACCAGTACTAACCAAAACAAAGAATGTCTTGAATACATTCCCAGCCGAGATTTCTCAATTTTGAACCAACACTCGTCCATACCAAAAGTCTAATGCCCATGTCATAAAGGTTAGGCACTGCGCCAACCCCATCCCAAACCCAGCGAGCCATGTTGCCTTCCTACCTTTTCTTCTTGCTTCCTATTTAGCCTTATCGAATATTTTTATGATCTTTTTTGGGACCCTAAGGACGTAACAGTCTTGTGGTTATAAACCACTTCAGATGCAATCTGTGAACTACTATTTTGTGCATAAGCGTAATTTTGGGATATGTTGGAGAGCAAAACTTTTTTCGTGTAGAAGCATAGGATAGTGAGAGGCTGGACAACGATCATGACCAAAGCGAGTTTCCAAGAAACTATTAGACCGATAATCATCGCGATTGTGACACCTGAAATGGTCTGGAAAAGCAAGGAAATTCTGTCAGCGATTAAGGACTTCACAATGGACGTTTCATTGCTACGTCTTGAACAAAGTTCACCACTAAAATTCTCTTCCACATCAAACCATGCCGCTTCAAAGGTGAAGATATTTTCTAGCATTCTCAACCTAAGGCTTTGCGTTAGCCATTCACCCATTTTGGCGAAACTGTAATATTGAAGGAGATTAAGGGTAATGGAAAGAAAGGTGAGGGAAGTGAAGATTAAGGAATAAAGGCGTATCTTTTCCTCCATTTCATGTGAGCTTTTTGAGAAAAAATGAAGAGATCATACCACCAATTGTTAAGGCATAAACCGGTTGGATTGCACCAAATGTTGCAGCCGATAAGCAACCAATGAGAGCAGACTTCCACTCAGGGAAAACAAACGGAATAAGTCTAGTGAAAGAAGTCGAAGAGCGAATTTTACTAATTCTTTCTGTATCAATGATCTCTATTGGAATAGGAGAAACAATGAGCTCAGGACTTGACTCTATGCTTAGCCTGTTGCAATTGTTCTTGGCAGACCAACATTGTTGTCTCTCAAGAGTTTTGACCCTATCTTGAAGATTTTGTTGATGTTCATGGCTATATTGTCTTTGAAATTTTACTAGTTTCGCATAGTGATTGTTCTTCGTCATCAAATCTTCATGTGAACCAGTTTCTTTTATGGAACCATTTTCTAACACGACAATGATATTCGCTCCTCCAACTGTTGAAAGCTTATGAGTCACCACCTATTTCACAATAAATGCATTTTATTGCAAAAATAAATAAATAATTTTCTACTATATTTTGTTCTGGATAAAAATTCTTAAATTTTTAGTTAGTTACATTATATTCCTTTAGAGCATTTACTGAAATGTAATTGGTTAATAAAATCATAAGGATGTTTTTGGTATATAACTCTATATTCCTACCATCCATGTTACGAAAAAAATTATTTCAATTTACTAAATCAGTTTCCAAACATATAATAGTTTAGTTTATCGGAAAAAAAAAATCTTTTCATGATATATTTATTAAATAAATTAACTAATTAACGATTTTGAAATAAAATTTCGCATATTCTTTTTAAATAACGATTATTAAAGAAAAAAAAGGCACAATCTAATTCCTACAAAAATTTAATTTTGTTGAATAACTAAATTTAACATATGTTTATAAGGCTTTGAAAAATTATCAGAAATATTAACTCATACTAACATTTAAAGTATAATATAAAACTTTTATATCTATGTATAGAGTTAGAAAAAGTTTTATTTACCAATGTAGTTCGTCCCGCGGCAACTTGCTCAAGTGCATTTTGAATCAATGATTCAGATTCCCCATCCAACGCACTTGTTGCTTCGTCTAGAAGTAAAATCACTGGATTTCTAATAATCGCTGTTACAATTGCAATTCGTTGCTTCTGACCTCCCGATAAAAGTGATCCGCGATCGCCTACCTGTTTTAATGTCAATATTATAACGAATACAAAAAAGTTATAATCAAGTAAAGAAATTCATTCTAAAATATCTTATGGACATAACACATACTTGTGTATCATAACCATTAGGAAGTTGTGTTATAAAGCTATGAGCATTTGCAGCTTTTGCAGCTAAAATGACTTCATCCATTGATGCATTGTCTTTCCCAAACATTATATTTTCCTTTATGGACGTCCCAAACAAAGAATGATCTTGACTTACAACACCAATTGTCTTCTCATCCATTTTAACTGAAGAGTCTTTATGTCAATTCCATCGATCCTTACAAACCCCTCAGTTGGTTCATAGAACCGTTGTAATAATGAAATCACTGTCGATTTACCACATCCACTAGCTCCCATCAGAGCTACGGTCTTCCCAACATCGACTTTCAAAGTGAAGTCTTTAAGAATCACTGATTTGGGACAAGAAGGATATGTGAATGTCACACGCTCAAACTCTACAATTCCCTTCATCTTTATCTTTTGGTATGAATCCTTTTGTTGTATCCTCACCATCTATCTTTGCAATTCGACTAATCCTTGAACATATTCGACCTGCCGCAACTGAAGCCTCCGAGAAATATTTTATTTCAGGTAGTTGTCACGGGCTTGATCTTTAAGGATCAATCCGTGCGGTCCTAGTACCTTTTTGCCTAAAGGAAACTGACTAGGCAGCCTAACTCTCACGATAACCGATCCTTTGTGAGAAAAGAACTCAGAAAGAGAGAAAACTCGAGAAAGACAAGAGAGATGCAGAATTGCTCTCATATTGATAAAAATGCTGGATGATTACAAATGAGGATCTCACCCCCTATTTATACAAAAGCACCTCCTAAATGGATGGTGGAGATGAAACCGATCTAACGGCCCATATAGAAGATATGGCCTTAAATACAAGATACTCATAAATGTGGGCCGATTTAGAGGGATCTGATTAGAGGATCTCCATAAGTGCTAGGCGGATATGTAGGGATATGCCTTGGAGACAAAGTCTTGAGAGATATCCTACCATACTTGGCCAAAACGTGTGGAACCTTCTAGTGTTGGATCAAGCCCACGAAAATAAAGAGAAAGTCCATATAATACTTTTGGTCCGGCCCTAGAATATAGTAGATGGAAATGGGCCGTGACATTCTCCCCCACCTAATTCGGCGATGCCCTCGTCGTCGTGAATTCCTTGAGTTGCTCCTTGAACTGCCATATATCAACTTCTGGCTTCCATGATGCCTCGGACTCGGGAAGACCCTTCTACTTGATGAGGAAGTGTGCTTGACGAGGAACGCCGCTCTTCCGTACCACCTTGGAAGAAAGCACCTTTTCAATCTCCTTATCGTACGACTTGATCGCGATTGGTGGTACTCGAGTGGACTGTCCCCGGCTTTGATCCTTGATGTCTTCATGAAATGGCTGTAACATGCTGACATGAAACACGAGATGAATCTTTAAAGTGTCGGGTAGGTCGAGTTTGTAAGAGACCTTGCCTACTCTTGCCGTAACTCCGAACGGACCCTCGTACCTCCGGATTAGCCCCTTATGTATGCTTCGGAACGCTTTAAACTGTTGAGGAAGGAGTTTTACCAACACTTGGTCTCCTACCTTAAGTTCCAATGGCTGCTTCTTCTCGTCGGCCCACTTCTTCATGCGTTTGCGAGACTTCTCCAAACAAACCCGGGCAAAGTCGGCATGATCTTCCCATGTTTTAGCCATCTTCTGCGCTCCAGGACTCCTTGTCTCGTTGTGTGGTATGGCCATAACATGGGGAGTCGTTGGTTGTTGACCGGTGGCCTGCTCAAACGGACTCTTACCGGTTGCCTCGCTTCGCTGCAAGTTGTAAGAGAATTGGGCAATATCCAGTAACTTCGCCCAATCTTCCTGATTGGCACTAACGAAGTGCCGAAGATAGCATTCCAATAAGGAATTTGCCCGTTCTGTCAGACCGTCCGTTTGAGGATGGAAGCTTGTAGAGAAGTTAAGCCCAGTTCTGAGAGTTTTGAACAACTCAGTCCAAAGTTTACCGGTAAATCGAGGATCACGATCACTTACAATGTTCCTCGGAAGTCCCCAAATCTTAACAACGTTTTTGAAGAACGCCCGAGCTGCCGCTTCTTCCGTGCAGTCTCTCGGACAAGCTACAAACGTTCCATACTTTGAAAATCGATCAATGATTACCAGGATTGACCCGAATCCTTCAGAATCTGGTAGCGCACTGATGAAATCCAAGGAGACTGATTCCCATGGTCTCTCCGGTATGGGTAATGGTTCCAATAGCCCCGCTAGTTGTTTAGTCTCCGTCTTGTCTTGTTGACACACGAGGCAAGTCTTCACATAAAGTTCCATGGTATCCCGCATCCGTGGCCAAAAGTATACTGCTTCCACAAGTGCCATTGTCTGCTTTTGTCCCGGATGCCTAGCCCATTGGGTATCATGACATTCTCAGATAATGTCTCTTTGAAAACTTCAATAGTTTGGGACGTATACTCGTCTTCCTTTGGTGTAGAGTACGCCATCTTCTACCCAAAACCGAAGAGTCTTCCCCTCCAACACCAACTTCACTAATGCTTTGGCGGTGGGATCATGGTCAAGTCCCTCTCGAACACGACTCATGAATGTACTCTCGGCTTGGCTGATTGACGAAAGTTCAGCCTTCCGACTAAGTGCATCGGCTACAACGTTACCCTTCCCCGGTTTGTACTCCAACGTGAAGTCAAACTCGGCTAAGAAATCTTGCCACCTAGCTTGCTTTGGTGACAATTTCTTCTGAGTCTGAAAGTAACTTGTTGCCACGTTATCCGTCTTCACGGAGAAGGGGGACCCTAGGAGGTAATGCCGCCAAACTCGCAAGCAATGAACAACTGCTGTCATTTCCTTCTCTTGCACGGTATAACGTCTTTCCGTGTCATTCAGCTTGCGGCTTTCGAAGGCTATTGGGTGGCCCACTTGCATAAGAACCCCACCAATATCAAAGTCGGAAGCATCAGTTTGTACCTCAAAGGGATCGTTGAAATCCCGAAGAGCAAGCACGAGTTCCTGGATAATGGCAGCCTTAAGCTCCTCGAATGCATCCTTGCATTGATCCGACCAGTCCCATGTCTTCTCCTTCTTGAGAAGGTCGGTCAATGGTGCTGCCTTCTTTGAGTACCCCTCAATAAACCGCCGGTAATAGTTCACCAGTCCGAGGAATGACCGTAACTCCGGTACCTTGGTAGGTGCCTTCCACTCCGTGATTGCGGATATCTTGGCATTGTCCATCTTGAGCTTCCCACGCCCAATGACATGCCCTAAGAATTGCACTTCCTCTGTGGCAAACGTGCACTTCTCCCGCTTCACATACAACTCGTTCTCTCACAGAACCCGAAACACCGTTTGTAAGTGGCTGACGTGTTCTTCCAGGAAATCGGAGTAGATGACAATGTCATCAAGATATGCTACCACTAACCGGTCTAGGTAGGGTTGAAAGATCTGATTCATGAGAGTGCAAAACGTGGCCGGGGCATTCGTGAGGCCAAAGGGCATGAGTTGCCACTCGAATGAACCATACCGGGTAATGCACGCAGATTTGGGCTCGTCTCTTGCTGCAATCCGGACTTGGTAGTAACCCTTTTGAAGATCCATCTTGGTGTACACCTTTGCACCACCCAATCTATCGAACAGATCCGCTATCAAGGGAATTAGATAACGGTTCTTGATAGTTACCTTGTTAAGTGCCCGATAGTCGACGCACATCCGTAAGGACCATCATGCTTCTTTTGGAACAACACCGGTGCGCCATAAGGTGCCTTTGATGGTCTTAGCGTCCCAGTTGAAAGCAGCTCATCAAGTTGCTTCCTCAGCTCTGCAAGTTCGGAAGGAACCATCTGGTATGCGGCCATCGCGGGTGGCTTAGCTCCAACTTCTAACTCGATCCGGTGATCCACCTCCCTCCTAGGTGGTAGCTTTTCGGGTAACTTAGCAGGCATCACGTCCTTGTGCTGCTCAAGAACCTTTTCAAACATGGAAGGGATGACAGAAGTTTCCCCTAACTCGTCATCCAGCTTCAACACGACAAGGTACGTCGGCTCTCCCTTCCTTATTCCCTTGGATAGTTGCGTGGCCAAAAGTTGCTTAACTTCGCCAATCTTCTCACTTGAAACTTCCACGGTGGGAATCATGCACGTTGAACCCTTCTCAAGGATGCATACTGTGCTAATGGCGGGCATCGGTATTGCCGAAACTTGTCTTTGAAACTCAAGGCCTAACACCACCTTGAAATCGTCCATAGATACAACAAAAAAGTTCACTGTACCTTTCCAACTGCCAACACTCAACTCGACCCCTTCTGCAACACCATGAAGCGGTTGGGCTTTGGCATTTACGGACTTGAGCCAACCTTCCCCTTTGGTCCACGTTAGCCCGAGTCTCCTTGCCTCTTCTTCCGAGACAAAGTTATGCGTTGCACCAGTGTCAACCATTGCTTGGGTTGCTCATCCGTTGATGTTAACATCCACGTACATCAATCCCCTACTTGCTCCCTTAGACGTTGGAGTAGTCTTTTGGGCATTGAGTAGTTGTAACGATCCGAGCATGCCCGCCTCCTCATGAGATGTTTCTTCTTGCTCAAGGAGTGCAGATAATGACCCGAGCTTTGGAAAATCCCTGGCTGGATGTGGTCCTTTGCACACATAACACCCGCTTCTCAGAGCAAAAGAGCGCTTCTTGGCTTCGTACTCCTCCTGAACCGAGCTCTTCCCTTGGTTCCGAGTGTAAGTCGGTGGTTGCTGGTCTTTTCTCTCTCCGCCACCCCTAGGCGCCACCTTCTTCCTGTAGCCTTCAGGTTGGTTTGGAGTGTTGAAGTCTGAAAGAGACTCGGCCACTGCAATAGCTGCAGTTCTTGCTTCGCCCACCCTTGGAGTCCATCAATGAAATGAAACACCAAGTCTTGGTCAGACAGGTTAGGGATCTGCATCGTAAGGGTAGTGAATTCCTTGACGTACTCTCGGATCATACCCTTTTGCCGAAGTTCCCTTAACTTCCTCCTTGCCTCATAGACCACATTCTCGGGGTAGAACTGGCGCTTGAGTTCCTTCTTGAACTCTTCCCACGTGTTCATCCGACACGTACCCCTTTCAATGTCTGCGTGACGCCTCCACCACCATAACATGGCCGTATCCGTAAGGTAGGATGTGGCCGCCTTGATCTTTGCCATCTCCTCTCCTAGACAGAGATTGTCAAAGTATTGCTCCATTTGCCACAGGAAATTCTCAACTTCCTTGGCATCATGAGCCCCATGGAATCGTGATGGTCTCGGGTAATCAAATCTACCCGCACCAGCATTGCTAGTACCTCCGTTGGCAACCGCCTTCTTGCACAACACCAGGTCTTCTTGCATCTTCTCGATGCTCACTTGCAATGGTTGTCACGACTATGGTTAGGTTTTTTTTTCCTGTATTCCAATTCTCCCTTAGAAAACATCTTAGACCGCCCCCATCACCTTCTATTCAAGTTGGATGAATTGCGACTCAATTCCACCCAAGTTCTCCTTCACTGCCCCGATCTCATTGAACACCGTGTTCGCGAGTTCGGTGGTGGAGTGCTCGACACGCTCGAGCCTCTCCCCCAAATCACTCACCACAAGACCCAGAGATCCAAGCTCGTCTCGAACCTTGCTCTTGTCGCGCCTCCTCTTTGGCACCTCCAGATCAAAGACATCATGTCCTTGATCATCACCACTAGTGGCTCCATCATTGACATCGTTCTCGTTGCCTCTCACCATCTCTTGGTAAGTTTCTCGCCTTGGATCAAACTTTGCTCTGATACCACTTGTCACGGGCTTGATCTTTAAGGATCAATCCGTGCGGCCCTAGTCCTTTTTTGCCTAAAGGAAACTGACTAGGCAGCCTAACTCTCACGATAACCGACCCTTTTTGAGAAAAGAACTCAGAAAGAGAGAAAACTCGAGAAAGACAAGAGAGATGCATAATTGCTCTGATATTGATAAAAATGCTGGATGATTACAAATGAGGATCTCACCCCCTATTTATACAAAGCACCTCCTAAATTGATGGTGGAGATGAAACCGATCTAACGGCCGATATAGAAGATATGGCCTTAAATGCAAGATACTCATAATTGTGGGCGGATTTAGAGGGATCTGATTAGAGGATCTCCATAGGTGCTAGGCGGATATGTAGGGATATGCCTAGGAGACAAAGTCTTGAGAGATATCCTACCATACTTGGCCAAAACGTGTGGAACCTTCTAGTGTTGGATCCGGCCCATGAAAATAAAGGGAAAGTCCATATAATACGCTTTGTCCGGCCCTAGAATATGGTAGATGGAAATGGGCTGTGACATAGTGCGGTCCCTAGAGAACTGCATCATCGATTTACTGAAGGAGATCTTATGCAATTTGAGATTATTCATAATTTGAAATTATGTATTCTCTTATGCAACCAACTAATTATGAGCCTAGTAGCTTGTGAGGTCGCTCCTAAAAGAACAAGAAGTCTATCACCCTGAGTTCGAGGCTACTTGAGAGAAAAGATACTTCCAAAGAAAATAGACCAAAGGATATGGTCTGAACTTTGCGAGTTGCGCAAACAAAAAAAAATAAAAAAAATTCAGTTACTTACATGCCACTCAAGACAAATGAGATTCCGGCTGCGTAAATGCGTCCACTGGTTTCTTGTTTGTGTATAACCAATTTACTTCCGTAACAAGCAAGATAAGCCCAAATGGTGAATGAAATCCCAGAGCTTCCTACGGCTAAACCTTTGGCGAGACCTTGCTTTAGCCCAAGCTTCTTAATTCTTTCCAAGATCTTTGAGTATTTATTTATTATTTGAGTCTTGGCTGTAAATGAAAGAATGGTCTTTATGGAGCTTAGAGCCTCTTCCACGATTGAGTTTGCTTTCGCGTATTCCTTGAAGGATTTCTTAGATAAGTAAATAAGGTATTTGCCATAGATAAACCCTGGGACAGAAGAAGCACAAGTGTTGGGATGGCCATGACGGTTAATCTCCATGAGAAGTATGCTGAAAAAAAGAGTCATGTGGTGAAAACTGATGTGTGCATCAAGAATATGGGCATCTGAAAAAATATTAATAGATTAATATATTTCTTCAATTCAATTTTTTTTTTATTTCTGGTAGTAAGAGAAAAAATGATTAAAGCAAATCATTGGTTTGTAAATAATTAACAAAAAATGTCTTCACAACAATTATACTAGTAAATAAAAAATTTATAGCATCAATATATAAATCTTTAATATTCATTTACA
Source organism: Barbarea vulgaris (assembly GCA_963667165.1). Classification (NCBI taxonomy): domain Eukaryota; kingdom Viridiplantae; phylum Streptophyta; class Magnoliopsida; order Brassicales; family Brassicaceae; genus Barbarea; species Barbarea vulgaris. Next base: position 7,992,450 of record OY763888.1, on the reverse strand, counting down.
TTTAAAAAAGCATTCTTCTTTGTTTTCAGTTATTTAAATCCCAACATCATTGTTTACATACGATAGAATTATTGAAATTTAAGGAATTTTGCGGAAATTTGAGAAAACAACGTCACAATGTCGACACTAGTTTGTCACATTACTCACTCTCACTGGAATACCAAATACTTACTGGTCATATTTTTTTCTACAGATATTTGTCATCAACATGATGCCGATGTCAATACTTTCAAATTTTGTAACGCCCCGACTGCCATCGTCCGTGGGCCTCCACACCCTCTCTAGACCGTGAGCTCCATGCCCTCTCTAGGTCCATGGGTCCCGACATTCTCTCTAGGCCCATGGGCCCCATCCTTGTTCTACGACTGGTTCGTTATCCCGAGATGCTCTAAAGACTTGTTTACTGTCCATACAAATCACCACATGATATTTCTCCGTGTTTTCGCCTCACTTACACGGTTCGACAATCACTTCCCGGTAGGTCACCCATTCTAGTGCTACTCTAACCCAAGCATGCTTAGCTATAGAGTTCTGTCAGGATGGTTGACGGAAAAGATAAGTGCACTTTGGTGACATAGGTAGCCAAATCAAATCTTTTAAGCTCTCATCGTGCACCACAATATACCAGAAACCGAGATGTTATAATCACCCCCACTCACAGAGCGCGATGTCCTCGTTGCGCACCCATCACCCTCATGACTGTCTCCCGGGTCAGAACTGGTTTGACATAACCTAGAACTCATATACCACTTGTAATGCCCTAACCGCCATCGTCTGTTGGCCTCCACACCCTCTCTAGGTCCGCGAGCCCCACGCCCTCTCTAAGCCCATGAGCCCCGACGTCCTCTCTAGGCCCATGGGCCCCACCTTCGTCCGACGGCCGGTTCGTTAAAATAAATTTTAGAATAACAAATTAATTTTTTTTATTATAATAGGTTTGAAACATTGTTTTACCATAGATAAACCCTGGGATTAGAAGAAGCACAAGTGTTGGGATGGCCATGACGATTAATCTCCATGAGAAGTATGCTGAAAATATGAGTCCTGTGATGAAAACTGATGTAACTACCAAAGGGGTTAGCAGCATAAATAACTGAAATGTTACGTAATAAAGTACAGTTTTTAAGAAGTTAAAAATAAAAGGAGAATATTAAACATACATTTTGTAATAAACATATGAGAACATTAAAAGTTTCAAAGCATGAAGCTGTAGTAAAAAGAGACGAGGATTAGTTAAGGGCTCGACTAGTTTAAACGCAGCAGTTGCAGTTGTGGGGGTGAAAGTTTGTGGAAGCGGACGATTGTGGTTTTAAGCGTTATTAAGCGGTTTGAAAAATTTGTTTAGCAGTTGAAAATTAGAGTGTTTGCAGAAAATTTGTGACTGGTTGACCAGCGGATAAAATTTCGATTAAAAAAATCATCAAAATAAATGCAATATATATTGATAAAAAACTATAAAAACAATTAAACATATTATTTTTATATAAAAAATGTTCATCATGAATAATAAAGAAAAAAAACATTTTAAAATTATGTTGTCGATGGAGAAATACGAAATTAGGTTAGGTAATGATTAGGGTAACATACCTGTTTTTTAAAAAAATTATAAGGGTAATATCATAAGTTTATATAGAACTTAATTATAAAATAAAATAAAAATTTTAGTCAACCGCAACCACCCGCAAATGTAACGTTTGGAGATGGTTGCGAGAGAACCATTCACGCCCTTAGTGATGTGGACATCGGAACCAGATCAATCCTGCAGCATGTCAAACCAACCACTACACACGCCAAAACGGTCCACACGGAGCATCATGGAGAACCCTTAGCCAAATGGAGTTCTAATCAAGCACCAGGCCTAGGATTGATTTTATATCAGCCATTCAGTCCTAAGAAGACCAACGATTCAGGAGGAATCATGAAAACTCGAGCCAAGCCACCTGAGGACAAAGCATGCCTACCTGGAGACGAGAAACGAAGTCAAGCATGTACCAAAAGACAAACCACTCGAGCACAGGAGTTCTGCTTGAATATTCACTTGGAAACCACCTATTTTAAAGATAATGATCGAGCCAAAACTCAACTTGATCAATCATATTTGGAGTTAGCACACGAACACCTCACCAAAGCCGTCACCAAGCCAAGGAAGCTGCCACTAGAAGATTCCACTCGTGAGTTTTGCCTCAGAGTCATTATTCACCAGGAAACCATCCAATATAAGAGTTTTTGCCGAAGAAAAGCATGCCCCAACGGAGCTCAATTAGGAGATGTCCAAGAATCCTTAGTTGAAGACAAGAATCCAAGGGAGAAGTTGACCTATGAGAAATCTACTCGAGCAAATGTTCTGGGATTTAAATTTCATCAGGAAATCATCTATTTTAAGATGATTTATCAAGTTAAATCAGCCCAGGTACGAGTTGGTTTAAGAGCTAACCAAGGAGGATCAAAACCGGGTGTAAATAAGGAAAGTCTTGCATCCAACATACCATCAGCTGAAGCCACGAATTGGAGACCTTCTATGAGCATCAGAGGGTTCCCTTTTAACCCAGGAGATACTCTAGACCAAGAAGAAGCTTTACCACCAGAGGCTTGGTACACCTTACCATACAAGAACATGTGGAGTCATTACTTACCATATTTGGAGCTAAAGGAGATCAATCAGCAACGGCTCTTTCCCTTATCACTTATGTTCATTCTGAAGCCTCCTCCAAAGAACCTGGACGTCCCTAGACATCACAACTTCGCACCCAAGCTTTCAAGACTCAAGCTAACGGCTATTTCCTTATTTGGCCGATTTTGTCATCAAGCCTTCAAACGGCTCTTTTCTTTTAATTTCTGTGATTTGTTTCTTGTTTTAGACCTTAGGAATGTTGTACTATGAGCCTATAAAAGCTCAGCTCATTCCTCATTGTAAATCACCCTTAATCGAGATTTTAAAGTTCATAAGAAAAACTGTTTTTTTCTTCTCTTCACAAAGTTGTGAATTCTTTGTGTGTTACTATTATTTAGTTCTTAATGAGTGATTCATTAAGTCCTAATGAAGCTGCAGAATAGGTTATTTGAGTGATTCAAAAAAGCTTGTTTTGTTCATCGATTGAGAGAGTCAATCACCTCACCTCCATTTCTATCATCTATTCCACTTCCGCTTAGCATTGGCTTGGAATCCTCTTGATCATCAAGTGATCTCAGATTGGTGTGATTCCATTCCTGTATCATCTGGTATCAGAGCCTCAAAAGCTCCTATCCCCCAGATTGTATCTCTTCAACCTTTATCTTCTTTTGTTTTTATTTCGATATTTTCTGTTTTGTTGTTTAATTTTTTTTATTTTTTTCGTAAAATTCGAAAACCAAATAAAAATTTATTTCTTGCTTTTTTCTTGTTATTTGCTTCAGTATCTTTCATAAAAACAAAAACAAAAATTTATTTGCTTCAGTTGCTAGTTGTTTTGAATTTATCAAAGAAAAACCCATAAAAATTGTTTTTGTTTGAATTTCTTTTATTTATTTATTTATTTTGATTTTTTTTTTGGATTAAAATTATAAAAATAAAAATAAAAAGTTAATTTTCTGCTTTCTGAATTAATTTTGTTGTCCCTTAAATTTATTTTCAATAGAAAAGTCAAAAAAAAAAAAAAAATATTAGAAAGTTTCCATATTTCTTTCCTTCTTTGATTTGTTTTGATTTGTCCGATTCTTTTTCTTTTTACAAGAGAAACCAAAGGGGTGCACAACCATGGAGTATGAAGATGAAGAGGATGAGAGGAGTGAGTTTAACACCTCAGAAGTTGATTGGGGTGAAGGACAAGACCCCTCATGGACTGAAGAAGAAGGATACGACCACAACTCGGGGAAAGGAGGTACTGATTCTGAATTCAGTACATGGGAAGGTTATGAGTGTGATGAAGAACGGTGGACTGATGAGATAGAGCCTGAGAGTGTGTTTGATGAAGGAGAGGACCCTGAAGAGGCTGGCTCTCGAATCAGTCTAGAAGAAGAGGCTGATGCACTTGATGAAGAATATTCAGAATCGAGTTATTGTGAAGCAATTGGTTGTCCCAAAAGCCTAGAGGATCAATACATCTATGAAGGGGAATCAAGTTCTGCTGAAGATGAATCAAGTTGTCATGAAGACAGCTTCCAAATCAACACCGAAGATGAGTCACAAACAGAAAACATGTTTCATGAAGAAGAGAACTATGAAGAAGCTGATTCAGAACGTGAAGAAGAGAGTAGACCATGGTGTGAGATACCTTACTCTGATCTAGAGGAGAAACACCAAGGAGAGACTGATTCTCCATACTCTCACGAAGAATTTTCTGAAGAGGACGAGGTTAAAAGTGAGGCTGGAAGAGATGATTTTAGTGAAGAATACACAAAGCAGGATGAAGACCTAGTTGAGGAGCCTCGGTACATTCAGTTTGCAGGCCATCACCAAGGACCAGAAGCCTATTTACGTTGGGAACAAGACATGGAGTATTGGCTTTCATCTAACAATATTTCAGAAGAAGAGAAGACCATTTATGCAGAGGATACCTTAACCGAGGACACCTGTAAACATTGGGAGCGAGATGCATACACTCGTCTTGAGTTTGAAGAACCAGACTCTTCCTGGGAAGAGATGAAGCAACTCTTGTATAAAGAGTACGTGGAGGATACTAGTGACATGCGCCAACTCAATATACGGGTCTACACTAACCCCAAGCCAAGAAGATGGATTCTAGTCCCACCACCGAGACCAAAAGTCAAGTCAGCAACTCGAGCAAATGAGGAGAAACTGAAACCAAAACCCCAAGATGTAGCTCCAAAGCAAAGGCCGAGTTCAATGCTTGAACCACACAGGGAACCAAAGAAATGTAAGTCTCCTAAGCTATCTAAATCAAAAGAAATAATCTGTTATATGCCCAAGGAGGACACTTTGCTGCTAAATGCCCAACTAGGAAACTAGAAAAATCACTTATGTCAAAACCGGATATAAGCATTATTCAAACAGGTTTTGAAATTTCCAGTTCTAGTATAATGCTCTTGTCTATGCCAAAGGTTGATATTACAGGTCTGAACGTGGAGCATGAAGCTAGAAGAGTTGTAACAAGTTTAGAACTTGAGAATCAACATCCAGACACAACATCCCTAGTTCAAGTAAGTAACACTTCCGAGTTTATCAACTATTGGACAACTCTTATGCTCACTAGTAGCCTGAAATATATAGTTTTGAGTACCTATATTACAGATATAATGCACTTGATTTTTCCTTTAAGTGTCAATGAAGGGTACGCTAGAAGTATGCAAATGCCAAAGAGAAACCACATCCAAAGGGAGTTTAACTTCCAATCAAGTGGGGGAACCAGAAACATATAAGCACATGCCTCCAGAGCTCATGATGTGTTTTCTACACCTTAACAAAAGAAAAGAAGTCATCAACAACATGCTGATCCAAGAAGAGCCACCAGATGCACCATGCACCAACAAACCGTCAACACGCCAAGGTAAGACTCTAAACTCCCAAAGTAGGATGAAAGCTAACTTGCTTTCTCTTGGTGCAGATTGTACAGTTTCGAGGTCGAAACTATCTCAAGGGGGAGGGTATGATGTGGACATCGGAACCAGATCAATCCTGCAGCATGTCAAACCAACCACTACACACGCCAAAACGGTCCACACGGAGCATCATGGAGAAAACTTAGCCAAATGGAGTTCTAATCAAGCACCAGGCCTAGGATTGATTTTATATCAGCCATTCAGTCCTAAGAAGACCAAGGATTCAGGAGGAATCATGAAAACTCGAGCCAAGCCACCTGAGGACAAAGCATGCCTACCCGGAGACGAGAAACGAAATCAAGCATGTACCAAAAGACAAACCACTCGAGCACAGGAGTTCTGCTTGAATATTCACTTGGAAACCACCTATTTTAAAGATAATGATCGAGCCAAAACTCAACTTGATCGATCATATTTGGAGTTAGCACACGAACACCTCACCAAAGCCGTCACCAAGCCAAGGAAGCTGCCACTAGAAGATTCCACTCGTGAGTTTTGCCTCAGAGTCATTATTCACCAGGAAACCATCCAATATAAGAGTTTTTGCCGAAGAAAAGTATGCCCCAACGGAGCTCAATTAGGAGATGTCCAAGAATCCTTACTTGAAGACAAGAATCCAAGGGAGAAGTTGACCTATGAGAAATCTACTCGAGCAAATGTTCTGGGATTTGAATTTCATCAGGAAATCATCTATTTTAAGATGATTTATCAAGTTAAATCAGCCCAGGTACGAGTTGGTTTAAGAGCTAACCAAGGAGGATCAAAACCGGGTGTAAATAAGGAAAGTCTTGCATCCAACTTACCATCAGCTGAAGCCACGAATTGGAGACCTTCTATGAGCATCAGAGGATTCCCTTTTAACCCAGGAGATACTCTAGACCAAGAAGAAGCTTTACCACCAGAGGCTTGGTACACCTTACCATACAAGAACATGTGGAGTCATTACTTACCATATTTGGAGCTAAAGGAGATCAATCAGCAACGGCTCTTTCCCTTATCACTTATGTTCATTCTGAAGCCTCCTCCAAAGAACCTGGACGTCCCCAGACATCACAACTTCGCACCCAAGCTTTCAAGACTCAAGCTAACGGCTATTTCCTTATTTGGCCGATTTTGTCATCAAGCCTTCAAACGGCTCTTTTCTTTTAATTTCTGTGATTTGTTTCTTGTTTTAGACCTTAGGAATGTTGTACTCTGAGCCTATAAAAGCTCAGCTCATTCCTCATTGTAAATCACCCTTAATCAAGATTTTAAAGTTCATAAGAAAAACAGTTTTTTTCTTCTCTTCACAAAGTTGTGAATTCTTTGTGTGTTACTATTCTTTAGTTCTTATTGAGTGATTCATTAAGTCCTAATGAAGCTGCAGAATAGGTTATTTGAGTGATTCAAAAAAGCTTGTTTTGTTCATCGATTGAGAGAGTCAATCACCTCACCTCCATTTCTATCATCTATTCCACTTCCGCTTAGCATTGGCTTGGAATCCTCTTGATCATCAAGTGATCTCAGATTGGTGTGATTCCATTCCTGTATCACTTAGTGATCACTACCACAGTCTTTACTACCGCGTTTTGCTCCACCCTTACTGTTTTCCCTTCCATTTCTTGTAACAAGAAATATTGATTCGATAATAAACTAAATCCGAGCCGTCTATCTTTCTTGGCCGCAACGTTACAAACCGAATAAGATTGAAAAACTCCTATAATATACTAGAATCGGACCCGCACGTACTTGCGGGGTTATATTTATGAGAGAATTTTATTTGATTTTTAATTTAAGATATAATTTAGTTTTAAATGTTAAGTGATGTTACATGTATATTTTTAAAAATAATCAAAACATTTTGTATAGTTTGATTAGGGGCATTAAATCGGATTTAGATTTGGTCTTAGTTTTGGATTCTCATTATATAACATAAGTATATCTATTTTAGAATGGAAAATAATCTTGATCAAAATCAATAAAAAAATCTTCCATCCCATAACCGTTTCCTTTTAAATAATTACTCGCTCAAAATTTTTAACAAAACAAAATTACCCGCTCAATAATATCAACTATAATAAATTGGGTATGGGATTTAGATGAAATACATTTATTTCTGTTTGAATATTGAATTTTTATAAAATTGATAGAAATTATCCAAAAAATTTATAATTCTCAAAATTCTCTAAATATTTTCAGAATTATCTGAAATTCCTAAACTGCCCATCTCAATGTGGATCCTTGCCCATCGTGATGTGGATTCTTACCCGTCTCGAAGTGAATTCTTACCCGTCTCGAAGTGGATCCTTACCCGTATGGTAGTCAACTATTATCAAACTTTGTGATATTATAAAATTAATGGAAATTATCTAAAATAATTTATAAAATTATCAAATTCTCTAAATGTTTTCAAAAGTTACCCGAAATTTCTAAAATGCCGTTTCAATATGGATCTTTATCCATCTCGAAGTGGATCCTTACCAACTCTTACCAAAATTAGTGATATTATAAAATTAATAAAAATTATCCAAAAAAGTTTATAAAATTCTCTAAGAGAACGTATTGGATTGAGTATTGGAGATATTTGAGTTATAACGATAAATTATGTGTTATTGAAACATGAATTTTAAAATATGTTTTAAAATCCAAAGTTATTGGAATAATAATTTTGAGATTTGAGGGGATTTCTTAGTTAAAAAAATTCTTAATTCCCCCAAATTTAACCAAATCATCCCAAAACTAAGTAAAACTCAAATCTCTCGTAATATTCACTCCAATACCCCCTAAATATTTTTAAAAGTTACCCAAAAATTCCTAAAATGCTCGTTTTGATGTGGATCTTTAACCATCTTAAAGTGGATCCTTACTCGTCCCGTAGTCAACTCTTACAAAAATTAGTGATACTTTGACAGTTGAATATACCAGCCCAAAGTTTTTCCAATCTTGTATGGTTATTCAAAATTCGTATCCCGTTATTTATCGAAATCCGTTCGAGTAATTTTTTTGTTACCCGAATTCTTTTATGTTTATTTTTTGAACTTATAACATGGTTCAAAAAAATTACATTGCCAAACTCAAAAGATTGATGATTTCACGAAAATCGATTAGATCTTTTTACTTTATATTTAGAACATCTTAACTTTTTATGAATTTAAAATTTAATCCTTGATAATTTAAACTTTTTATAAAGATGGAATACGAAGTTTCGCTAGAGTCGTAATATCTTAAACCTTTTAGACTTTTTCAATGTTTAAATATAGATTTATAAAAACAATTAAATTTATAAAAAGTTAAAATTAATTTTGATTATATCTGATATGATTAAACAATTTAACTAAGAAACCGAACTAAACCAATTACAAAATTTAAAATTTTGATGCTTAAGTCAATATTCTTGATTATTCAGACTTGGATTCATTTTGCTCATCTTTATAATATGTATTGAACCACAAAATGATTTTACCGATGTAGAACGCTCAAAAGCACACACTTTTTCAACAATTAAGTAATTTATGTTTTAAAAAAATCAAATCATCATATGTTATGAAAGTATTATTGCAGCATAAGAATCCATCAAAACCCCATATAGAAAATCAGAGCAACACCCAAATTAAAACGAACAAATCCAAAACAAAAAGTCCTACGATGTCTATGAGTTCTTCAATATGCCTTGGAACCATGATTCATAGTTTTGGCTATACTCCTTGTGTTTATGGTAAACTGTTAAACTGCAAAGGAAAACAACTTTATAAACTTAGGTGTTGTTTAGCGTCATATTTTGTTGTGTCAAAATATAACTTCAATTAAAAATTAAAACCTGAGGAGCTTTTGTAGAAGGTGTGATGTAGTTTAACATGTTCTGAAAATTTTACTTTAAAACAACAATCACGGTTTTGTTGTAGTGGATTCGATCCTATATACCTGCATATTCAAACAGATAGATATAAGTAATGTTTAGATGTAAATCATTAACACAGTCTTTATAATACATTTGAACCAAACAAAACCTTCTACCAAAACAACGATTTGTTTTTCATTTACAGTCTTTATAATACATAAGTACCTTTTTATCTGCTAATATTATTTCAACTGGTTCACCCTGAATTTCTTTTTCCTTCCAGATTTTCAAGATTTTTACATGGACTCACTGAATGAAGATCTGAAACAAATCATTAAGTTGAGGCATGTGAGAAGAAACAACAGAGAAGATATTTTAATAGAACTAAATAAATATATTATAGAAATCGAACCATTCTCTTTTGGTCACAAAGCTCCCAAAAGCGTTTCACATTTGCTTGATTTAGTCAAGGTTAAATTTTGATACCTATCACACAAAGTAAATAGGTATTATCAATCAAACAAATTATAAGACAATAAACAGAAAAGAGATAATTCAATGAGGCTCTACTAGCAAAACAAGCTTGGCGTATCTTACAGGATCCACAATGTCTTCTAGCAAGAGTATTAAAAAGTCTGTACTTTCCAGAAACTTCATTGCGTGACGCCACAATACCAAGAAAAACATCGCATGGTTGGCGGTCGATCATATGTGGTAGAGATCTACTATTTAAAGGTCTTCGTTATCAAGTGGGCAATGGCCAGACAATTAATCCATCATCAGACCCGTGGCTACCATCCCATCCCCCTAAACCGGCAGTATCTACTACTCTCCCACTCTCTTTCAGGCTAAAGGATCTCATGCAGTCAAATGGAAAGCAATGGGATGAGCGTAAACTAAATCAGTTCTTAAATAATGAAGACGCTCGTATTGCTAGGCGGATCTATATCCCTCAACATCACGCTGAAGACAAACTCATGTGGCATTATACAAAATCTGGCCTATATACGGTCAAATCCGGTTATTGGCTCTCCACCCATTATCCCGACCCGACTATTCCGCCTATCCCACCGCCCCCTGGCAACATCGAGCTTAAAAACCGTATCTGGAAAACAAAGACGTCACCCAAAATAAAACATTTCCTCTGGAGAATCCTCTCTGCGGCACTTGGCTCCGGGGCGGAGCTTACTCGAAGAGGAATCCCCATTGATGATACATGCAAACGGTGTTGTCAATGTACGGAAACAACCAACCATATCCTATTCCAATGTGAATATGCAGTAGCAGTATGGCGAGCCTCCCAATTACCTGCATCGGCGTTACCGTCCCTAAACAACTCTTTGGAAACAAACATGGAACGTGTGCTTGGTTTTAACAATTCTCCAACGACAACAGATCTTCGACAAGCCCCATTTTGGATACTATGGCAGCTATGGAAATCAAGAAATGATCTTCTATTAATTAACCAGGTACATCTTGAACCAAATGTAGTTTATCACCGGGCAATGGACAACGTTACAGAATGGTTAGACACTAACCCGCATAGCTCCCCGACAACAGCGCACCGTCCCACAGCAGACTTACAGCATTACTGGTATCCTCCACCAACCGTAGCTATAAATGTAATGTAGACGCAAGTTTTCTTCTTACCGCATCGGAGATTAGAGTTGGATGGATCATGCGTGATGAAAATGGTGCCTTTAAATTAGCGGCCTCTACAAAACTAAAACAAGGCTTAAATCCTCTTGAAGCAGAAGGTATGGTGATGTTACATGCTCTACAAGCAGTTTGGTGCAGAGGTTTCACAAATATTATCATCGAAAGCGATTGTCAAGAGTTGATGGATCTTCTTCACTCTCGTAGAACAAGTGCAGCGCTCGAGCCTATTATTATTGATATCCGCAGTTGGGCGGATCGATTCACTAATATATCGTTTACAACGGTTCCAAGATTAGGAAACCAAGTAGCCGATAAATTAGCAAAAATAGCACATAGTCAAAGTGTTATATCTAATGTTTATCTATATCCTCCACAAATGTTAAGGAGGTATTTGTATCAAGATTCTGTATACTTTCACAATTCTTCTAATATAAGACGTTAAAAAAAAAAAAACCAGAAAAGAGATAATAATACGTCTATATATATGTTTCTATTTGTTTATATGATGATTGATGATAAGCTATATAATTATGATGTATTTATCTATACAATTTGCCAAGTATATTTTATGATACGTTACCATATTTGTAAGAAAAATAAAAACTTACAACTTCATTGGTTAAATTCATTTCGAGGACTTCCACATATTTTGCAAAATTTTGCTTAGAAGGAGTAGCTACTTTTTGATTATTTTGGACGGAGAGATTGTTTGCAAAGTTTGATGTATTGTGTTTCTTCCTAGAGCTCTATTTTATAGAAAAATTTTAGGGTTTTGATAATAACAACTGTTTCAAAGATCTTCAATATTTTTGCTACAACTCTTAACTAAAAGATTGTGTGAACTACTAAAATCCCGAGGATACGAATATTTAGTTAAAACCACTTTCGAAGAATAATTGAATTTAATTACTTACCAATTAAAAATAATCATTAATAACTATTAGCATTATGTTAATGAATGCATAATATGCATTATGTAAATTTGGAAATCTAATAAACTTAATTGAATTAATGATTCCTTAATTAATATTTTTTTGTTAACGTAATATACCCTAAGGTTTCAGAATTTTAAATTAATGATTCATTCAAATTTAATCAAAAAAGAATCAGAAAATCAGAATTATGGTTAATAATTCCTTTATGGTAGGTAGTAATTAGGGGTATATATTTTATTATGATTTTCGTATCTAATATATTATTTATGTTTTTGATTTTTTTAATAGGTACACATATTCGAAATTAGGAAGGATAAAGTATGTAGCCAACTATGACCAAACATAGCATTCAATTTAAAATATTTAAAATTAATTCAATTTGAATTAGTATACTTTGTAAAATATAATTTGTTACTCTGTAATTTAAAATATTTTAAATTAATTCAATTTGAATTAATATATTTTGTAAAATTACAAATTATTATGATTTTTATTATAAAATATATTTTTGATTACATGTTAATAAGGTTTTTACACAAATTAGTAAAATATGTAATTAGCGTATTTATTAATTATGAAAAAATTTAAATTCAGTTTTATAAAATCTTTATCTTTAAAAAACAACAACAGTTATTTTATCATGATTTATGAGATTTTAATTAAAATATATATTTACAATGTTAAATTAATATTAATAATTGTTATTACTAAATTTTATATATTAATACTTGTAACTATATTATCTTCTTATATAGAAACCTAATATTAATATTTGTATAGATTTACTATATTTTAAATAATTTTGTTTTTATAAACGTATTAATATCAAATATATGAGCAGATGATTCAGATTTTTAAAAATAAATATATTACTCATTTATTATTATAGGTTAACAAAATCTTAATATATGTATTTCTATCTATAAAGAAACGTAATATTAATATACGTATATAAATTTGCTATATTTTAAATAATTATTTTCCTTATAAAAATATTATTAATATTAAAAACTGATTCTGATTTTAAAATGAATTATATTATTCAATTTATTATAATAGGTTAACAAAATCTTTAGTGTACACATAAACTTCTCATAAAATACTTTGTTAGAGATTTGTTTTATTATCGACATCTTTTATTATCAATTAATATTTAAAAAATATTTTAATTGTGTTTGGATACAGAGATAAAATTTAAGATAGATAGACATTTTTGCCATTAATTAAAGTTTTTTTTTTCCTTGTTCTAATGGCATTACATGTAATATTTTACAAAACAAATGTTTCTATCCAAATGTCCTTCCCTATTAATAGTATAGATAATTTTCTGAAATGTTTTTTTCTTTATGTATAAACAAAGCTGTTTTTTTTGTTTTTAAATTAAAAGAAGACTAACCTTATTAATCACTTCCTTAAAAGTTGTGGAATTAGGATTGTGTTGACCGTAGCCCAAGTTATTCATGATCTTGCTTGCGAACACTAACGAAACATTCGTGGTCAAGTCATCTCCAATGGCTCCCACCGTACCAAGTACCATCAAAACTATATCTATCCAATCTGCGAACCGAAATATTATAAATATATTGCTACTCGATTTTGATGATACTGTCTCCATTTTCTCTCGAAAACCCATCTTATTTCTTGGGTTTTTTTTCTTCCTATTATTATAATTTTTGTTAAAGAGTTTTCTTTATTTATAAGAAGATTGAGGTAAGTAAGTGATGGTTGAAATAGTACACCCAAAAACGGAACGACTGCAGGACTTTTTGCTTTTGCTTTTCTTTGTTTTTGGTTTTTTTGATTAAATTTTGCTTTTGTTTTTTTTAGTTCTTTTTTGGGTTATTAAAGCTTTTGCTTTGTTTGTTTTATCAATTTATTATTATTAGCTTTTATTTGCGTGGCTTAATAATTTAGGTATTCTTTATTATTGTTATAAATCATATGTGGATTTGCCACACTCTAGTTCTGGTCCGATCGGCCCATGGAGGTTCCGGCCCAAGACTTAAGTCGGCTGATCTAACTAAGCATAAGGCGGTTGTACTATTTCCTTTTCTCATTAGGTTTTCCTTTTATCTCTTATGTACTCATCCTTATATAAAGGATCGAATGTAACCTCATTATTATCAATAAGAAATACACGAATTCCCCTTATCTCTTTCACTAGTTTACAACACGTTATCAGCGCGATTGTTCTAAAACCTTAGCTAGAAACCGGCGAACCTAAAACCCTAATCTCACCGCCTGATCAAAGCAAAGTTCATACAGCCTACCAAGGTTACGGCGAACTAGAAGAAGACAAGCAAAGTTCATACAGCCTACCAAGGTTACGGCAAACTATATACCATTCATCAATCCGATTTCTAAAGGTAAGATCTATAAACCCTAGAACATATAAACTCTGAAATCGGTAAACCCTAGTCAAACTAGGAAACCCTAAAACCCTAAAAAACATGATCTATGTCTCGGACATATGATCCGGCTATTGATAAAACCAAATTCTAAATATATGTTCGATATATTATTGCATGTTTGCTGGAGTGTCGCAAGACACGGATATTCATTGCTGGAGGGTCATGAGACCCGGATATTCTTGATTGGAATTTGATTGATATTTGTTTGATGTTTTCACGATAAGATCTTGAATTTGGTTAAATAATTATGAAACCCTAATATGGAAATTGCGCATAAACCCTAACCCTAATTCCGCATGAAAATTTTGATTTTGTTGATTGATGTTTATGATGCATGATCGTTAAATATTGAATCCGAACATGCACATAGGTTGATAGAATCCGCATGTGAAATATTACTGATTGAAATTTGATAGTATGAGAATTGTCACCAAACTAAAATCCGATCATCATATATATATTTAGGTTGCATAATAACCTATCATTGATCATGTAACTCGATTTTGCTAAGTTGCTAGAAATATTTTATGATCGCATAAATCGTTTTACACCATGCATGAACATTGAAGCTTTTGTGATTATTAAGAGAATGTGATGAATAAATTTCAGATGTCGAACATCCAAAGTTTGGAATATGCTGCCCTCACTCTTTCGGGAGATAATTACTTACAGTGGGCGTTGGATACCAAGATAACCCTAAAGTCTGAGGGACTTGGCGATTGTATCATTGATGATAACAATGAGAATGAGAAAAATAGATACAAGGCAATTTCTATAATTCACCATCATCTTGCTGAGGGTCTCAAGGACCAGTACTTGACTATCGAAAATCCTCTAGAACTTTGGAATGAATTGAAAACGAGATATGATCATCACAGAACGGTGATGCTTCCAAAGGCCATGTATGATTGGAGGAACTTGAGATTCCAGGACTTTAAGTCCGTGGATGAATACAACTCGGCCCTGTTTAAGATTGTATCGAAATTGAAATTGTGTGGTGAGAAAATCACTGATGAGGAGATGCTTGAAAAGACATACTCCACGTTCCACACAAGTAACGTGTTACTCCAACAGCAATATCGTGAAAAGGGCTTTAATACATATGCAAGTCTGATCGCTTGTTTGTTGCTAGCCGAGCAAAACAACGGGCTACTGCTGAGAAATAGTGAATTGAGACCTCCCGGATCAACCCCATTACCTGAAGCCCATGTGGCCGCTGAGGATAAGAAAGAAACACACCACGTCCAACAAGGTTTTAATGGCCGAGGTACAGGCCGAGGCCGTGGATGTGGGAGATGGCAAGGAGGACGTGGCCGCAGCTACAGTCCATACGGCCGAGGACAAGGTAGGGGCCGTGGGTATCAACCCGAATCTAACCGAGGCAATTTTCCACAGCCACAAAATTCAAACAATAAATCTGGATGCCATCGATGTGGAATGGGGAACCATTGGGCCAAGACGTGTAGAACGCCCAAGTATTTATGTGATCTCTATCAAGAGAGTCTCAAATGAAAGAATCCGGAAGCTAACGTAGTCCATCAGGACCATGACGATGACTTCGATCACGAGCAAGATGACTTAATGGAATACGAGACTTCTGATTGTCTCAAAGAATAGAATGATTTCGACATTTGAGTTTTATGTTTTGATTTGGTTTTTTTTTCTTTATGTTTTACGGATTGCATGTTATTTTTCCTTTTTTTGGATTTATGTTTTGAATTTATTTGATATTATTTCGATTTAAATAAGAGAATATTATTCTTAAGACATGATTATTGAGTGATGACAAAGATGTGTTCGTGGTGGATAGTGGATCAAGCCACACGATCCTAAGAGACAAAAGATACTTTATAAATCTCACACTCAAAAGTGCCAATATATGTACCATAGCCGGTGTGGCAAATCTAATAGAAGGATATGGTCAAGCAAATGTATTATTACCTAAGGGTACACATCTAGAAATTTCTGATGCACTATACTCACCGAGCTCAAAGAGGAGCCTATTGAGTTTTAAAGACATTCGTATGAATGGTCTACATATTGAAACAAAGGGCGATGGGAATAGAGAATTCCTAATGATATATGAACTCGCCAATGACCATAAGAAAATCCTTGAAACCATACCGGCCATATCTACAAGCATTTATTATGCTAAGATTAATATGATAGAAGCAAATGCCTCGGTAAACAAGGAGTTTTCCGAAAATTTTACTTTATGGCATAACCGGCTTGGCCATCCCGGTACAAACATGATGCGAAAATTATTGCTAAATACTTATGGGCACACATTGAAAGAAAGAAGAGTTATCCCAAAGAATCTCACGTGTGAAGCATGTTCACTAGGGAAACTCATAGTAAGGTCATCACCAGCAAAAGTAAACAAAGAAACTTTGAACTTTCTGGAAGGAATACAAGGTGACATCTGTGGACCAATTCACCCACCATGTGGGACATTCAGATATTTTATGGTACTTATTGATGCATCCACGAGATGGTCACACGTTTGTTTATTATCCACTCGGAATTTAGCATTTGCAAGATTGCTTGCACAAATAATCCGTCTAAAGGCACACTTTCCAGATTTTCCACTAAAGACTATACGTCTAGATAATGCTGGTGAATTCACGTCCCAAGCTTTTAATGATTACTGTATGTCCATGGGGGTAAGTGTTGAATATTCTGTGGCACATGTACATACACAAAACGGTCTAGCAGAATCATTTATAAAACGTATTCAGCTAATAGCTAGACCATTACTAATGAGATCAAAACTCCCGGTCTCAGCTTGGGGACATGCAATCTTACATGCAGCAGAACTAATTCGCATCAGGCCATCTAGTGAACACAAATATTCCCCATCACAATTACTAACGGGTCATGAGCCAGACATATCCCATCTCAAAACATTTGGATGTGCTGTTTATATACCAATTGCACCACCACAGAGAACAAAGATGGGACCTCAAAGGAGGATGGGGATATATGTTTGATATGATTCTCCCACAATAATTAAGTACCTCGAGCCGACCACGGGTGATCTATTTAAGGCCAGGTATGCGGATTGTCATTTTGACGAATGTAACTATCCAACATTAGGGGGAGATAAGAACCGACTGGTAAAAGAAATTACATGGAACCAAAACGAAATTATATGGAATCAAACATCCTTAACATGGCAAGATCCTCGGACCAGAGAATGTGATATTGAAGTCCAAAAGATTATACATTTACAAAAACTAGCTAATCAATTGCCAGATTCCTTTGCTGACCCGAAAAGAGTAACTAAGTCATATATACCAGCTGCTAATGCACCTATAAGAATCGATGTTCACGAGGGACACGATCAAGTTGCTACAGAATCTAAAACGCGTTTAAAGAGAGGTAGACCATTAGGTTCCAAAGATAAAAACCCTCGAAAATCAAAGAAAGGTGCATTAGATGAACCCGTGGTACCAGACATGAGTGAACCAAAGGAGCCAAACAATGATGCTCGGGACGCCGAGCCTCATGGTCCTGAAGTTCTTGACAATAATGAGATCTCAACGAATTATGTCATGTCTGGAAAACAATGGAACAGAAAAGATGTCGACATCAACGAAATATTTGCATATAAGGTAGCACTTGAAATAATGGACACATGCGAGGATTTAGAACCCACGTCAATATATGAGTGCACTCAAAGAGAAGATTGGCTTAAATGGAAAGAAGCTATAAACGTGGAGTTAAACTCTTTAAAGAAGAGGAATGTGTTTGGTCCGATCATAAGGACACCATTCGATACTAAACCAGTTGGACACAAATGGGTCTTTGTGAGGAAAAGAAATGAACATAATGAAATCGTGAGATACAAAGCACGGCTTGTAGCACAAGGATTCACGCAAAGACCAGGAATAGATTATGAGGAAACATACTCCCCTGTGGTGGATGCAACGACTTTTAGATTCCTAATAAGTCTGGCTATAAAAGAAAATTTGGATATGCGATTAATGGATGTTGTAACCGCATACTTATATGGTCCACTGGATAATGAGATTTATATGAAAATTCCAGAAGGTATTGAGCTCAAAGACAAAGAAGGTTCTCGAGAACAACATTGTATAAAGTTGAACAAAAGTCTTTATGGATTGAAACAATCAGGTCGTATGTGGTATAATAGACTGAGTGAATATCTCGTCAAAGAGGGCTATAAGAACAACCCCATAAATCCGTGTGTATTCATAAAGAAATGGCCAAAGGGGTTTGTAATCATCGCGGTGTATGTAGACGACCTGAATATGTTAGGAACATCTGGAGAGATTACCCAAACAGTTGAATATCTAAAGAAAGAATTCGCGATGAAAGACTTAGGACAAACGAAATTCTGTTTGGGATTACAGCTTGAGTACATGTCAAATGGAATCCTTGTGCATCAAATGGCATATACAGAAAAGGTACTCAAGAGATTTAATATGGACCAATCTCACCCATTATCTAGCCCCATGGTTGTGAGATCATTAGATTTGGATAAAGATCCATTTGGTCCAAAGAAGGACGATGAAGAAGTCCTTGGTCCCAAAATGCCATATCTAAGTGTCATAGGAGCTTTAATGTATCTAGCGAGCCACACTAGACCAGACATATGTTTTGCCGTGAACTTACTATCAAGATTTAGCTCATGTCCAACCCAAAGGCACTGGAACGGGATAAAGCATATACTTCGTTACCTACAAGGAACGAAAGATTTGGGTTTATTTTATACTAACCATAAAGATGGTTTGGTTGGATTTGCGGATGCTGGTTACCTCTCGGATCCACATAATGCTAAGTCCCAAACGGGATATGTTTTTACACATGGTGGCACGGCTATATCTTGGCGATCAATGAAGCAAACTCTTGTTGCTACATCGTCCAATCATGCAGAGATTTTGGCAATACATGAAGCCAGCCGTGAATGTGTTTGGTTGAGGTCGATGACCCAACACATTAGAACTGATTGTGGATTGACCGAAGGCAAAGAGGAACCGACCATATTATACGAGGACAATGCCGCATGCATTGCTCAACTCAAAGATGGTTATATAAAAGGAGACAGGACGAATCACATTTTACCAAAGTTCTTTTTCACGCATGACTTACAGAAAGATGGAGAAGTGCAAGTCCAACAAGTCCGTTCAAGTGAGAATTCCGCGGACCTATTTACCAAGTCTCTACCGACCTCGACATTCAAGAAGCTTATACATCAGATTGGAATGCGAAGATTGAAAGACATTCAGTGAGGTTCAGAACAGAGGGAGTAATGCGTGTTGTACTCTTTTTCCTTATCCCGGGTTTTGTCCCATTGGGTTTTTCTTGGGAAAGGTTTTAATGAGGTAATATCCAAAGCGCATTACGAGCTCTTAGAGTTGTGGCATCCAAGGGGGAGTGTTATAAATCATATGTGAATTTGCCACACTCTAGTTCTGTTCCGATCGGCCCATGGAGGTTCCGGCCCAAGACTTAAGTCGGCTGATCTAACTAAGCATAAGGCGGTTGTACTATTTCCTTTTCTCATTAGGTTTTCGTTTTATCTCTTATGTACTCATCCTTATATAAAGGATCGAATGTAACCTCATTATTATCAATAAGAAATACACGAATTCCCCTTATCTCTTTCACTAGTTTACAACAATTATGCCTTTCTTTTATGTTGTTGATAATTCTATTTCTTCACATGTAGATTTCTTTTGGTCACCGACTGACTGTATAATCCACCACTTTTCCTTTATTATTATTTCTAATTTTAAATCTATTACCAAATATCATCATTCTCATTAATTATCTTTAATTACAATTGAGTGTTATATACATACATTAGACTTAAACCAAGCCACTAAACCAATACTAACCGACTCAATTAACATTGGTTTATATGTACACCAATTCACAATAACTCTATATACACTAATATGCCTCTTCAAGATGGAAAGAAATTATTGAGTAGTCCCATTGATATATCATGGATTTTACCGGTTTTAAACCATTATATAAGTGCTTTATCGAGTCTTAACTGTGTCTTTCGAGTTTTTATCGAGTCATTTACAGGTTTACATGCGTTGGAGATTTTTTGAACGATTATGGAGCATTATGGAGCATTTGTTGTTGAGAAGACGAAGTCGATGCTTTCAGTGGTCAATGGTGTCGATCGAAACTCATCAATGGTGTCGGTCGACACCCATCGTCAGACGTCCACGCGGAATTTATCAGATTTTGAAGATTTACAGTTTTGTCCCAGAAATTCCAGAAGTTTACAAAAGAGACCCATCTCGTGTCGTAGACTATATATTAGGTTTTTAGGTTAAGTTTGATGCATCCAGCATCTGTCGTCTATAATCTATCTATTCTTTTGCTTAGGGGCTGTTCTTGCTACTTGTACTTTTGAGAGAAGATCTTGAACCCCTATTTTCTATTCTACTTTTGATTCAGTTTTATGATATCTACTTCAGCTATGTCTTGTGTTTCATTTGATATGTCTGAGTGGATACCTAGTTAGGTTTAGGGATTCTCACAAGGGATTTCATGATTTGTTAAGTTTAACACTGGTTAAGATTCAAACTTGCTAGTTCTTCATCTAGATTTGTACTTAATGCTTCTTTTAGCTTGATCACCTAGAAGTATGATATTAGGTTGTTAAATTGGCGCGACAGCGTGATTTATAATCTGAACTAATCCTAGTGAGCATGTTAGATATTCGCAACGACAGTTGGTTTAGATAACTTGTGAACATATCGAACTTGTACTTAAAGCTTGTCTGAACTTTAGGATTGGCAACGACAGTTGGTCTCTTAGGTTTATGTCATAGATAGTTTTCGCAACAACAGATGGTTTGCTATGCATTAGTGATTTGAGTTCTAGAACAATTCTTAATTAGATCTTGACCAGTTTTTTTATCTGCTTTGATTGATTTCATGAGAAGTTACCTAGACCTGACGCTTTCCTCCCATTGATTACATCTCTATTTACTTTTTTGCATTGTTATTTCAATACTTCTTTATCGCTTAGCTGGATTTGAAACGAATACGTCTATTGTGAAACCACAGAGTCTTTGTGGATTCGACCCCTAAGTACTACCGTGATCTCTTAATTTGAGAGAGTAGCTCTGAGGGATAATTTGAGCATATCAAATTTTGGCGCCGTTGCCGGGAACTTTTATTTAACTTTCGTGACAAGGAAATCATCTCCAGAACCTTTGAACCCAACGCCCAGGTACTTTAATTTAACTTTCGTCTGTAATTGTTTCCAGGAAACATGCGCTCTCATTGGTCAGGTCCTTTTACTGTCAAGGAAGTCCATCCCCATGGCGCTGTTGTTTTGATGAGCTCGCACGGGGAGCAATTCACTGTGAATGGTCAAAAGCTAAGATAGCATGCGGATACTACGGACGTCTGGACGATGCACCTGCTACCTAACCGCGCTTCTAAGTTAAGCTAATAACTTAAAACAAACGCTTGGTGGGAGACAACCCACTGGTGAGTCTAAAAATATGATTTTCTTTGTTTTTGTTTCACTTTTGTTTTGGTTTTCTTTGTTTTAGGATCTCAGGAAACTAGTATTCTCGGAGCCGTCTATCAGTGTCGATTGACACACACGCATTGGTGTCGATTGACACGAAGCAATTTAGAGGAACAAATTTCTATGGTGTTGATTGACACCGACCACTGGTGTCGCTCGACACCAATAACAAGGACACGGGCCCGATAAAACCTAGTCGCCTCCTTCATCTTCTCCTTTTCCCCCTTCGCCGAAAAAATGAAAAAATCACCCCCAAAATCGCCAAAGCTCCATTCTTGCTCAAATCTTTTGATTTTTCTTCCTAATTTGCTCAATTCTCCTCCCTAATCACATTTCAAACACTCCTTTTTAAGATTTGTGACTATGGGCGACCGTAGGAAGCGCGTGAGAGGAGAGAGCTCCGACAGCGATAACCGCCATCTACGCGAGGTTTTTCGCGATTGTCCTCACCAATCAGCACCAGCATTTGTTTCCAGGCCTCCTTGGCCTAAGAGAGAAGGTCTCAAGATTCCTTCTCAACGCCGGTCGGACGGGACGCCAAAAGAAGAGACCGAATCGGATGAATGACTACGATATGTTGTTCTACAACGCTTGGTTGGGAGTAGAGATCCGACCGACGCGACTCGCAGACAACGCTGCTCTACGGAGGATGAAGATCAAAGACGACGTGCTCCGTCTAGTACGGAAGATTGGTTTGGGGCACATGTGTACGAGACACTATGACCTGTATCCAGATTTGGTTCGCCAATTCCTTGCCACTGCCCACGTCTACAATCGCAGCGAGATGGCTCGTAATGCTCAGGAAAGTACCCTTACTTTCCTTCTTCGCGGAGTTCGATACGGTATCTCTATTAGGGATCTATATGGGCTGTACGGTTTTGATGCGGACCAGACGAGCATTACCCTGCCGTCAGAGTTTCACGACGCTCCGGTTTACTGGTCAAAGATTGGGGTCGGCCGCTACGACTCCAAGACATCGACGCAGACAAACATTTGGCACCCGGTTCTGCGTTACATCGCTCGCCACATTGCCAACACTATCCTGTGCAAGAGGGAGCCATGTAAGATGCGCCGCTCTGAGTTTCTTTTACTTTGTTCTGGCCTTGCGGACTTGTGTGCTGCTGAGTGCGAGTGGGCTGAGCTGGACCCTCATGTTAGCTGAGGTGCTGTCTTCGCTCATCACTTGGTCTCTTTGAAGTCTGGGGGAGGTAGTTACTAACTATGTATTTTGTTTTCTTATGAGTCTATCGAGTAAGTTGAGTCCATTTTATTGAGTCAAAACCTATCCATGAAACTATGATTTTTTTAGGAAACCATCACATTTTGTAGGAACTTAAGGGACCATTTGGTTTGAGCTTGTTAGGCATCTGAGACTAATAAAAAAACCAAAGGCTTAATGGTGGACTTGAGACGCCCATATTTCCAGCAGAAATCCACAATCACCCGAGCCAATTTCTGTTAGTTCCTTTTACCTCATCAATGTCACATGTGTTCTGGGGCTCGACTGGACAAGACAACTTCTGTAAACACCAATAAAAGCGGTACTCCTCTCGCTTATCCCAAAGAAAAAAGAATAATAAAGAGCGGAAAAGATGATATGATTCTCGTCTTGAGTAAAGGGGTAAAATTTTTTTCCGTAACCTCATTATTTTACTTGAGATTGAGATGATCACGCAGAGGTGGAAGTGTGTGGTAGGAAAATTTCCTTATTCACTACACCTTTGTTTTGGATAATAAGAACAAGAATAAGTCTGGGGGAGAGAAAGAGTACCGATAGCTATATGGTTGTCTTTGTTTTGGTATTGTACGTGAAAGTGTCTAGAACGCTCTGGGCATCGAGATCAGAGATGAGACCCGACGATGAAGGTAATGTGGACTATGTTGTGAAATTGTGGGTTTAACCGGGAAAGGTATGAACGTCTACAGTGAAGTACATGGTGGTCTGGATCCTTTCAGGTAAGAGTTTTTAGTGGATTACTAAGGTAAATATGAGTGTGGTATTCTTATGATGAAATGAGTTTTTGTGTTTTCAAACTTCTTTCCTTTTTTTAGTTTTATGTTTTGCCTGAGGGCAAGCAAAAGCTCTGTCTAGGGGAGTTAATATATCATGGATTTTACCGGTTTTAAGCCATGATATAAGTGCTTTATCGAGTCTGAACTGTGTCTTTCGAGTCTTTATCGAGTCTTTTACTGGTTTACAAGCGTTGGGGACTTTTTGGACGATTATGGAGCATTATGGAGCATTTGTTGTTGAGAAGACGATGTCGATGCTTTCAGTGGTCAATGGTGTCGATCGACACTTATCACTGGTGTCTGTCGACACCCATCTTCAGGCGTCCATGCGGAATTTATCAAGTTCTGAAGATTTACAATTTTGCCCCAGAAGTTCCAGAAGTTTACAAAAGAGACCCAACTCGTGTCTTAGTCTATTTATTAGGTTTTCATGTTAAGTTTGATGCATCCAGCATCTGTCATCTATTATCTATCTATTCTTTTGCTTAGGGGCTGTTCTTGCTACTTGTACTTCTAAGAGAAGATGTTGAACCCTTGTTTTCTATTCTACTTTTGATTTAATTTTATGATATCTATTTCAGCTATGTCTTGTGTTTCATTTTATATGTCTGAGTAGATCCCTAGTTAGGTTTAGGGATTCTCACAAGGCGGATTTCATGATTTGTTAGGTTTAACACTGGTTAAGATTCAAACTTGTTAGTTCTTAATCTAGGATTGTACTTAATGCTTCTTTTAGCTTGATCTCCTAGAAGTATGATATAAGTTTGATAAATTGGTGCAACAGCGTGATTTATAATCTGAACTAATCCTAGTGAGCATGTTAGATATTCGCAACGACAGTTGGTTTAGATAACTTGTGAACATATCGAACTTGTACTTAAGGCTTTATGAACTTTAGGATTCGCAGCGACAGTTGGTCTCTTAGGTTTATGTCATAGACAGTTTTCGTAACGACAGTTCGTTAGCTATGCATTAGTGATTTGAGTTCTAGAATGATTCTTAATTAGATCTTGACCAGTTGTTTTATCTGCTTTGATTGATTTCCTGAGAAGTTCTCTAGACTTGACGCGTTCCTCCCATTGATTACATCTCTATTTACTTTTCTCCATTGTTATTTCAATAATTTTTTATCGCTTAGCTGGATTTGAAACGAATACGTCTATTGTGAAACCACAGAGTATTTGTGGATTCGACCACTAAGTACTACCGTGATCTCTTAATTTGAGAGAGTAGCTATGAGGGATAATTTGAGCATATCACCCATCTTGCCAACTAACTGATGGAAATGTGCAGGGTATAGGGGCTTTGTGAATGGATCAATCACCTGAAAAGCAGATCGTACATGTAGCAGTTGGAACAGACCCGCAACCAGACGCTCACGAACACTATGGCAATCATTTTTTATGTGTTTGGTGCGCTCGTGAAAGACCTGGTTCTTAGCATTGTGGATTGCTGCTGTATTGTCACAAAAAAAGCAGAGTGGGTTTAGCTAGAGGAACCCTTAGCTCCTTAAGAAAGTTTGTTATCCACACCAACTCATCAATCGCCAATGAAAGACTACGATACTCAGCCTCTGCGGAGCTCTTAGATACTACCTACTGTTTCTTTGATTTCCAAGAGATAAGGGAAGTACCCAGAAACAAGGAAAAACCAGAAGTTGATCTACGAGTATCGAGACAAGATGAGAAATCAGCATCAACAAATTTTTGTAACTGGATTTCTCCCTTGG
Source organism: Barbarea vulgaris (assembly GCA_963667165.1). NCBI lineage: Eukaryota > Viridiplantae > Streptophyta > Magnoliopsida > Brassicales > Brassicaceae > Barbarea > Barbarea vulgaris. The sequence goes on along the minus strand of OY763888.1, from coordinate 7,966,824 downwards.
ATAAGTAGAACAGACCTTGGCCAACTGTGCCCTTCACATACTTAAGTATCTTCATCACTGCCTGTAAGTGAGCCATGGTAGAACCCTGAGAAAACTGACTGAGCTTGTTCACAGAATAATTAATGTCTGGTCTCGTGATTTATAAGTACATTAACCGGCCAATGAGGCTTATGTAAGCTTCAGCATCAACAAAATCACCACCAGCATCCTGTGAAAACTTCACATGGGGTTCCATAGGAATACTATAGGGTTTGCAGCCAAGTAAACCAGTCTCATCAAGAATATCAAGAGCATACTTACGTTGACACATATGAATACCCTCATCAGATCTGGCTATCTCCAATCCAAGAAAATATTTCATAGGACCAAGATCACGCAGCTTAAATAAAAGATTGTAGCTGAGCCTTCAACAGATCAACCTCGGAATCATTATTGCTTGCAATAATAATGTCATCCACACACACTAATACATACAAGAAGAGAGTGTCTGTGAGTTTGAGAAAACAAGTGTGATCAGCATATGTCTGAGTAAACCCCAAAGTAATCAAAGTTGTGGAGAACTTGAGAAACCACTGCGTAGAGGCCTGTTTGAGACCATATAATGGTTTCTGCAACTTACGCACAGCATTAGGAGGCAATTCAGTCCCTTTTCTATCAGCATAACCAGGTGGGAGTTTCATGTAGATTTCCTCATCCAAGTCACCATTAAGAAAAGCATTTGAAATGTCAAGCTGAGTAAGTGAAAACCCATGAATAGCAGACAAAGCAAGCACAAGTTTTACTGATGTTAACTTGACCACTTGTGAAATTTTTTCATTATAATCAATCCCTTCCTGCTGAGTATACCCTTTGGCGACCAACCTGGCTTTATACCTCTCAACAGTCCCATCTGAATTAAACTTCACCTTGAAAACCAATTTGCAACCAATAGGAGTCTTATCCGGAGGGAGAGTACAAATGGTCCAAGTGTCTGTTTCTTCTAAGGCATCTACCTCATCATTCATGGCTCCACACCAAACCAGAATCTGCTTTGCCTCAGCATAGGTTGAGTGTTCTTTTTCTTTGTCTATGGAAACCAAGAATGAAAGATAAAGAGGAGAAACTTTATCATAAGAAAGGAACTGAGAGATTTCATGTATGGTTGAAGATCCCACTGAATTACAGTGATAATCTTAAAGATAAGCAGGCTGTTTAGTCTTCCTGTGGGATGTTTGAACAGAAGGTTCAATATTATCTTTTAGAGAGTCAACAGAAGGCTGAATCTCTATAGAGGATGGTGGTACAGAAGGACCAACATCTGGAATGTGATTATCCACAGGAAGTGGTTGACTCTGAACAGGAAAATAAAATGATTCATCCTGTGAAATTTAAGAACAAACAAAAGGAAAAAGCTCTTCATGAAATACTACATGCCGAGAGACAAAAATAGTATTACACTCTTTGTCAAGAAGCTTGTGACCTTTGCAACCACTAGGATAGCGTAGGAAAGCACAAACACGAGCTCTAGGATCAAATTTATGTCTGTTCTTGGGTGAAGTGGATGCATAACAAAGACAACCAAATACTTTAAGGTCAGAGTAAACTAGAATTTTTTTTGTTAGTGCTTCAAAAGGACTTTTATCTTGTAGAATAGGAGCTGGAGTTCGATTAATGAGATGAACTGCGGTAAGAATGCAATCACCCCAATAAGGAAGTGGAATATGAGATTGAAAAAAGAGAGATCGAGCAACATTAAGAATGTGCTGATGCTTTCTTTCAACAACAGAATTTTGTTGTGGTGTTTCAAGGCAAGAATGATAGGACACAATGCCTTTTGATAGATAAAAGGATGTAAAGTTGAGTTCTGGAGCATTGTCAGACCTAACCCCTTTGATTTTTATCTGGAACTGGGTTTCTATCATGTTAACATAGATGGAAAATACTTGTAAGACATCCGACTTATTCTTAAGGAGATAAACCCAAGTGGCTCTAGAACAATCATCAACAATAGTTAAGAAATATCTAAAACCATCATGAGTTGCAACAGGAAAAGGACCCCAAATATCAATGTGTACCAATTCAAAGACATTTTCACTCTTTTTATTTTTGGATACAAAAGGTAGGTGTTTTTGTTCTGAAAGATGACAGACCTTATATTGATGATCTGCATCAAGTTTTCTTTTGTCTAAAGACAATTTAGATTGCATAGGAGAAAGCTTAGACATAGAGGGGTGACCTAGACGCTGGTGCCACAGTTCTGGACTGGAAACAGAAGCAACTACAACTGAAAGAGAGGTACCTTGACAAGAAAGAGACTCTATGTCCAAGAAATAGAGATTAGCCACCTGTCTACCCATTCCAATCATTAATTCCAGAGTAGGATCCTGTATACCACAAGAGAGATTGTCAAACCAGACACGGCAACCCATGGTTCTGGTTAAGGAAATAACACTTAAGAGGTTAAACTTGGATTGGGGAATGTATAAAACATCATGGAGAATTAAATTGCTACCCAAGTGTATAGTACCTATCCCAATAATGCTCACAGAGATCCCATTAGGAATATTAACAATGTTGTTCACAGGTTGAAAAGAAAGGAAAGATGATTTTTCATGAGAGATGTGATTAGTGGCTCCTGAATCTATCACCCAAGCATGAATGGCAGGAATATTACCATTTAAGGAACATACATAAGGTCTATCAATACCGGCAAAAGAACAAGAGATAGATGGGAGAATTGTACCGGGTATTGGACCAGGGTTTGAAGAAGAAGGAACAGTAGATGCTGAGACAGAGTGGACTTCTGAAGTAGGTGCAGAGGTAGGAGGATGAAGCTTACTGGTGAGAAAAGACATCAGTTGCTGAATCTGAGCTGGAGACAAATCACTATCAACAGAAGCATTATCAGGAGGAGACTCTTCAATAGCAACATTTGCAACCACATGAGTAGTTTTATCAACCCTCTGATTTGGCTTTAAGTTGGTACGATATTCATGCTTCTTGTAACATTTGTCAACAACATGACCAAGCTTGCCACAACATCAGTTGCAACTGGCCTAAAATTCTTCTGACTGTCATCATGATCAAGAAGATTATAAACCTCGGACAGTGATGGCAAAGTCTTCTTCATTAAGATGCGGGTTCGGATATTCTCATAACTCTCATTAAGCCTCATGAAGAAGTCAATAACTCGATTAGTCTCTTTTTCTGCAAGCAAGTCCTCAACTGTATGTGGAGTAACCTGTATGTTGGGAAGCTCTTGCCATAACGATTGAATTTGAGTGTGATAAGAGGACAGATCCAAACTGCCTTGACAAAGATAATTGAGCTGGTGACGAAGCTTGTATAGGCGAGGAAGATTTGACTACGAAAACGAGTATGAAGATCTTTCCAAATATCAGAAGCATGCTTGATGTAGAGAATACTATCATAAATTAAATCTTCTTAGACACGCTATTCAACAGCCAAGATTTCACCATATTATTGCATCGACACCAAATCTTGTGATATGGATCATACTCATCTGGTTTCACAATAGATCCATCGAGAAATCCTATCTTGTTCTTAGCCACTAGACTCGTTACCATAGCCACATACCACACACTATAGTTGTTTCCATTTAGAAGATCAGAGACTAAAACAAGGCCAGGATGATCGGAACTATGCAAATGATACGGAGAGTGAATATCATCCGGTGAATCAGATACCTCAAAGGCATCATGAGAAGGAACGGAGAGTGATCGACGAACCTGAGCACGATCCGAGTTCCCTGGAGCTCGATTAACCAATCCTAGAGCTGTTTGAGACGAATGATGAACAGAAGCTTCGCCGGGAGCTCGAGGTGACATAGCTATGCTAGATTCTGGTGAATCGGGAGCTTGAGAACGATACTTCGATTTACAGTTGCGCTTCACCATTGATACCAAAATCTTCTCCGATTTGCGAGATTCTAAGCAGAAATTGCACAGAGAAGCGACGGGAGAAAGTAAAACGAATCTTAGATGAGCTGAAATCGGAGGAAAAAACTGGTGAAAATGCCGATTAAGCTTCGATGAAGAAGAGAAGTGAAAGTTTGTTAGAGAGAGAGATATTTTGCTCTGATACCATATGAACAAATATCATCATCCTTATTAATTATCTCTAATTAGAATTGAGTGTTATATACATACATTAGACTTAAATCATGCCACTAAATCAACACTAACCGACTCAATTAACATTGGTTTATATGTACACCAATTCACAATAACTCTATATACACTAATAAAATCCTATCAACAACCATGCATAATTAAAGAGAACACTATAATATTTTTTTGATACCACTTACTTCGAGAACTTATTTAGCATGGGATTTATTTTTTATTTATTTTATTAATTTTTTAAATGGAGAATTTGTAAAATGTGTATTTTTTTAAGAAGTAATCATCCTATCTATAAAATGTGGAGGCATTTTCTCCAGCGTTGACCCATCAGCTTCTCATTCTCAACTATGTTAACCAGCTTCAACTACGTCAGATAGAAAAATTACCACGGGTACAATTTGCTTCTTTTTTTTAATAAACTAAATTCAAAAGAAACATATGCATCTTTCTTTTTTTTAATAAACTAAATTCAAAAGAAAAAGATGCATCGATCCAGATTTCATACCTCTGAGAAGGTTTGAATCTCCAAATCTCGTGATAAGGAATTGGGCCTAGTATATAAGGCCTATGAACTAAACCCCCTTCCCAAAACCTAGGTTATGAGTAGTGGAGCCCATGACCAGTTATATACTAACATTCCAATTTTCCATCCATTGATGTGGGGCACTTATCAATATCCCACCCATCAGAAAACGACGTCCCCAAGCTGGCAGCCTCCGGCCTCGGACGGTTATCCTTCTTTGGATCCTCTCCCTTTCTCTTCCAAGACCAGTCCGTCGTTGCAAATCGAGGGGGCAATCGAAAATTGACTCCCATACCAATTGATACAGAATTGGGCCTAGTACATAAGGCCCATGAGCCAAGCCCTTTCCCAAAACCAAGATTATGAGTAGAGGAACTCATGACCACTTATATACTAGCCTCCCAATTCCTCATCCATCGATGTGGGACACTTATCATCTCGCATAGCTCCATTTAGCTCAAAATAAAATCAGTTTAGTACCCATACAGCTCATGTTAGAATGTTGTGGTGGTGGGGAATTACTCGACAGGATTAAAGCTTCGACCAAAACCCGTAGGAATTACTTGAAGAAAGATGATGTTGGAATGATCAAGCCAATTGTGTAGATTTGGGAATTTATCGATGTGATGCATTGGGATCCCAAGCCTGAGAACTTCTTCCTTAAAGGTAACGATGAAAATGATATGCTTAGCAACAAATTTGTTGGCGTTCTATGTTCATTGAAGAAGGTGAGTTGACTGTAATGACCAAGGGTTTATATACTCTTCTCAGGTCATTAAACCAAGGGTCTCGTTTTTTATGAACTTCTTATGCACTAAAAAATTGAGAGAAACCTCTTAGAGTTATTTTTGTTCTTGTAATCCAGATCTGATTGGATCTTTTTGATTTTTATTGCATTTGCTTTTCTTTTAGAAATCTTTCTCATCTCTTACTCCAGATTATGAACATGACTATTTCATCTTCTGGGTTTGTGTTCTTGAGGATGATTTCTGAGTAGTGATTAGATTCTTAAGGATGGGTTAGGCTTATGTAGGATTCTTGATCTTCTTAGGTGTTTAAGCTTGTTATTGATTAAATCCTTTCTGGATTGGGTAGTCTTAATGCCTTTTCCTTTCTGATCAATTGGAAGTTGAACCCAGGCTTTTCTCCACTGAGAGGTGCTTGTAGAGAATCCTTATCCAACCAATTCCAGGGATTTGCATATTCTAGTCCAAGAGACTGGCTTTAACGGATTGATTATTATTGCCTGTCTTTGTTATGTTTCACTAACGAGAGTTAGGATTAGGAAGTTACATTGGCTTGAGGGTATTTATTACGAGAGTGGACTTATCTGATGTTGAATCCATTGTCTAGGGATTAGCTCTGATTGAGTGATTGTTAAGCACCATTGTTAGATTGAGAAGAATCATAAGTCAATAACCCCATCCTTGGGATCTTCATCCTATTTGGTTGTTCTTGCTTTCTTAGTCTCTGTTTCTTGTTGTTTACTCTCTTTTTAGTTTACTTCATGCTCTGTTTCTGATGCTTTGTCATTTACTCTGTTTTTGCACTTTGTTCTTCTTTTCAAATTATGTTCTTTTCATTTTTAGGTTGTTAGATTCATCATCTTTTACGCTTGGCTTGAATTAAGATATCTCTTATTGCATCTTGATTGTTAACATCACACCCATTTGGATTGATAAGCCCTTTATACTACTTCTGGCAATTGTGTAGCTAAGTCTAAAAAGACTGGTTACCAATTTGGCGTCGTTGCCGATTGGGTGTTTGATTGTTACATTTAGGATTTCAGATCTTTTACGATCAAGTTCGTTTACATTCTACTCAAAACACTGACTTTGTGAATCATTGTTTCTCAGGTACCCTTACGCTCGACCTGTGTCGCCGAGTATAGTTAGCTCGATCAATCTGCTCGACTTGTGTCGCCGCGTCAAGTCAGTTCGATCAGTCAACTCGACCTGTGTCACCGAGTATAGTCAGCTCGACCTGTGTCGCCGAGTCAAGTAAGTTTGTTCAGTTAGCTCGGCCAAGTAGATCAAGCACACGTCACTCGACCTGCTAAACTGAGCTCAACAAATCGAGTGGGTTACGCTCGGCCAACAACTCGAGTTTGCTCCTTGAGTCAACACTAAACCTGCATGCAAACACGGTCACAAGGCGGTAACAACCTTATTCGCTACCAAGATAATATAGATCAACTACCACGAATTCTGAGAGAACAACGAGACCAACCAATGGACAACCAGAACATCCAGAATGTACGACAAGCAGCTGCTCAGGGACCTCAACAGAGGAGGCCAAGAAATATAGGAGGCGGAGATGCTCCTAGGACACACACTCAAAGACAAGGCATTGTGCCCCCTGCCGACTAGAACAATAATTTTAAAGTCAAGAGTGGTCTCATCTCCATGGTACAGGGGAACAAGTTTCACGGCCTCCCCATGGAGGATCCTTTAGACCACCTTGACGAGTTCGATAGGCTCTGTAGCCTTAACAAAATCAATGGCGTATCAGAGGATAGATTTAAGCTGCGTTTGTTCCCATTTTCCTTAGGAAATTTGGCTCATCTTTGGGAAAATACACTTCCCCAAGGATCAATCACCTCATGGGACGAGTGCAAGAAGGCCTTCCTTGCCAAATTCTTCTCCAATTCTCGTACAGCTCGACTTCGAAACGAGATATCTGGGTTTGTTCAGAAGAATAGTGAGAACTTTTGTGAGGCTTGGGAATGATTCAAGAGCTACACTTCATAGTGTCCTCACCATGGATTCACCAATGAGTCTCTCCTCAGCACCCTCTACAGAGGTGTTCTCCCCAAGATTCACATGCTTCTTGATACTGCAACTAATGGAAATTTCCTTAACAAGGATGTGGACAAAGGATGGGAACTTGTTGAGAATCTTGCTCAGTCTGATGGGAATTACAATGAAGATCATGACAGAACTGTTAGAGGAAGTTCATAATCTGATGACAAGCACAAAAGGGAAATAAAAGCTCTGAATGATAAGTTGGATAAACTCATTTTGGTACAACAGAAACATGTTCACTTTATTTGTGAGGACGAGCAGTTTCAGATCCAAGATGGGGAGAATGATCAATTAGAGGAAGTAAGCTACATACAGAATCAAGGTGGCTACAACAAAGGGTACAACAACTACAAACCTAATCTGAATCTGTCTTACACCAATGTGGCAAACCCCCAGGATCAAGTCTATCCTTCTCTAAAACAAATTCAGAACAAGCCTTTTGTTCCCTACAACCAGAACCCAAACTACGTCCCCAAACTACGTCCCCAAACAACAATACCAAGGAAATTACCAACAGCCTTCGCTTAATGCACCACCGGGATTCGTGCCTCAACAAGCACAACAACCGTCTGCGCCTATGGACATAGACACGAAGGCAAAGCTTCAACAATTTTTCCAAGGTCATGCGAATGGTGTGCTCGAACATGCAAAGAAGCTTGCTGAGTGGAAACATAATTTTGATTGCTCCTACAATGATCTACATTCAAAATTTGAGACATTAAACACCAGGATGAAATTCTTAGAGAACAAAGGTGCCTCGACTTCATCTACAGAACCTAAAAGCCAACTCCCAGGAAAATCAATTCAGAATCCCAAAGACATTGCCACCGCAAATGCTGTTTCAGTAAGGATCACCAGGGAGCTCCCTTCCAGAGAGGACAATCTAGTCACTGAGGACAGCGAAGTACCATATGGGGAGGGATTGAGTGGACGAGTTTTGCTGCAAAACCCAGGGGAGAACCAAACCTCGACTTGCCCACTCGGTTTGTAAACCGAGCAAAGCTTCTTTCGCCGAAAAATGTTATTTTACCTGGTGAAACAAGAGCACCATACATTCCTCCTCCATACGTACCTAAACGTCCTTATCCAGGGAGGTTAAAGAAAGAGCTTGTAGCAAAATACGAAGCCCAATTTGAAGAGCGACTTGCGGAGATTGAAAAGAAGATGCCTCTACTAGATGCTTTAGCTCTTGTGCCTCATTATGAGAAATTTTTGAAAAAGGCTGTTTCAGAAAGAGGCAAAGGAGCCAAAGAACTGGAAAAAGTGAACCATGATAGCTGTGCAATCGTTAAAGAGAGGGTTGTCAAGGAAAAACTCGACGACCCAGGTTCATTCACTGTCCCATGTTCTATCGGTTCTTTTAATTTCGAAGTTGCCTTTTTGGTCTTGGAGATTCAGTGAGTCTGATGCCTCTCTACTGCTCAAAAGCTTGGTTTCAATGAATTTGTGCCTTGCAACAATTCTCTTGCATTGCAGACAAGACAATTAGATCTCCTAATGGATTGCTGAAAGATTTTCCTGTCAAGATGGGGAATATAGGAATCCCAACAGAGTTTATGATCTTGGAGATGAAAACTGATTCAAAAGACCCTTTGCTCTTGGCAAGGCCATTCTTAGCAACTGCTGGGACTGTGATAGATGTTAAGGGAGGTAAGATTTCTCTTAACCTGATTGACAATCTGAGGATGGAGTTTAATATCAATGATGGTAGGAAGAAGCCAATCATTAAAGGCCAGGTCTTCTCCTTGGAATAACCTGTTCAGAATGATGGGGAATTGCTATCTAAGTCCACAGAAAATACTCCTCAGGAAGATTTGCTGGTCAAAAGTGCTGAAACAGTTTTAATGGAAGCTTTGGAGCAAACTCGGGCATCTCACTCGACCAACCAAACCGAGTTAGACCCTCCCATAGTTCATCCTAACCAGCAGAGTCCACAAGAATGGCTAAGGCTCAAAGATAAGACTGAATGGCAAGACAAAGCTATCAAGGCTTTAAACAGCACTGTGGAAGAGCTGCAGAGGCAAGTAGCTGGTTTGCTCAACAAGAAGGATGCTTCTAAGCCTCAGGGTTTCAAGATGGACACATCCTCAATTTGCTTCACTGTGATCAACAAGGGTAAGAATGTTGTTGAATGGTCCAGAGAGATAGACTATCCTCCTGATCAAGAAAAAGCCTATCTAGAAGAGGAAGATCTGAAAATTCACTATGCTGATTTGATATCATGTGCTATTTGATGATCAAAGGGCTCTGGAATCAAGGAGGACCTTAGTTCCTCCATCTCAACCACCATAAAAGCTTTATAAGGAAGTCAAGCTTAGTGACTTTAAACAAGCTCACTTGGGAGGAATTCCCATGCCTATCCATGTACATATTGCTTGAAGTTCTTAGTTTCTTTTGATGCGTTTCTTTTTCTACTTTTATAAGTTGGCAGGTCTTCGGGTGGATTCAAGAACCCGCTGAAGTAGGACAGCTCCACTCGGTTTAGCAGCTCGACTTGCCAAACCGATCTCAGCCTAGTCCTGGTCAACTCTAGGTCCACCAACTCGAGTCATCAAACCGAGTAAACAGATTTTCCCTCTCAAACTTTGAATTTCAAAGTTCAAAGTTCAAAATCGGTTTGGGAAACTCCCCCACGCGGTCTTTATGGTTATGTTCCACTTTGTCTTCATTTGCATGATTTTATCCTTAAAAGGAACCTCTTACGCCTCAATTTCCTCCCACACTCAAACACCCTGAATTCGCACCCATCTCTCTACTTCTGCTTTCTGAAACCTCTTTCTAGGCGATTCTTCAATCTTTAAAGTTCATTATCTCTTAGAGTTTTTAAAATTCTTGTTTAACAATGATTAACAAGCTCAAGCTCTCAATGCGCCCCAAGTAAGTACCTCTATTACTCAATCACTTGCGTTTTCTGGGTTGAAATCTTTCAATCTGTTCTTGTGTTTTGAGGTTTAACATTTTGATTTTTAATTTTTTGGGTTTAGAACCATCGATTGTGGGATTTATGGAGATAATTTGGTTAGAATTGATGAATTAAACCTTGAATCGTTTAATCTGACCCTAAAGAACCATAATCTGTTAATTTGAAATCAAAGAGGGTTTAGGAATGAAATTCTAGGTATTTGGGTTTCTAATGTTCTTAGGCTGTCAATGACGAAATCCTTTAGATTCGGCTTACAAACAGGAATTCCCTTTTATGAGAACCTATTTAAGCATTTGCTAACACTCATTGGTCGGTCTAAAGCTGCATCTTAGTTGATTTATTGAATCTTTGGGGTGGCTCGACGTGTGAGCTCGACTTGCAAACCGAGTACAGTAAAATTCTAATTTCTCGATGACCCGCTCGGTTTGCAGAACGAGTCAGCATGTCGAGTCTATGCGGATTAGCCTAATTTCTTTGGATTTTGATAAATTTCAGGAACTGAACCATAACAGCTGAAAGAAGAGTGTCAGCTGAAGCGATGGCTAGGAGTTTCTCGAGGCTAAGAGGCCCTGTTGAGAGTGAAACAGCAATCCCGACTGAGACAAAGAAGAAATCATCTAAGAAAAGGAGTGACATCGCTCAGGGTAAGAAACCAATGGAGCTGGTAGATGAAGACACCGAGATTACTTAGGATGAGGAAGTTGTCGAACGGTCTTGAAAACTACACCAGCAAGGAGACCTAAGAAGCAACCAAGCATCGATGAATCACTAGAAACCCTTCTCAGAATGAACTTGCGGGCACGAGGTATCCGCACCTAGACACTATGAAGGAGCTGGGTATATCCAGAGACGTGGCATATCTTTTCGGGACATGTGAGCTTGTGACATTCATGAACTATCTATTTGAAGCCTATCAGCAAGAACCCTGCGAATTCCTAGCCACCCTAGATGTCCATCTGTATGAAGAAGATGAGGAGAGTTCCCCGGATGTATGGGTGGGTTTCATTACCTTCACTGTGGGAGGTAAAGAATGCATGCTAACCATCAAGCAGCTTGATACCCTTTTCAACTTCAAGAGTGGAACAGAGACCAGTCAAGATTTTGACAAGAACGAGTTGAGAGCATTGTGGGGATCATAGGTGGGAAGCAAGAATACTCATCTTCTCGATCTATAAGAGCTTAGATCAGAAACCCAGCACTCAGATACGTGCACAAAGAAATAGCAAGCACATTCTTCGCTCGCCAAGCCACATGAAATGAGAATGATGGAGAGATGCAGTTTCTCGACCAAGCTTTGAAACCAATCCTTAGAAGAACGACCTCATGCAAGGTATTGAAGGGTGATCAATCGGATACAAGTCTGTCAGTAGCGTTGTTGGAACAGTTGATGTACTACAAGGAGTGGGCACTCAAGTTGCACAGGTTGGGGAAAATAGGAGAGTTGTCGATTGGGGGAGTAGTGACTCCAATTCTATACGCATGTGGAGTAGACCCAGATTCCGAACCTCATCATCCAAGGTGGAAAGACATTGCACATCTCACCAAGACTCTGTTTCCAGACCGCAAGACAGCGGCCGGCAAATATCTCTACAGGTTTACCCACCCAGAGGTTGGAGAAGCAAGGCTGGAACTCCCAAATGTAGATCTTGTCAAGCTACGCCTGGGATTAAACATTGACTTCAAGCCACCAGTCGACCAAATCTTTGATCCGGTGTTCATTGAAGAAGGGATTCAGGTTGGCTCAGATTCTGATGAGACAATGGGCCAGAGTCCTGATGGGTATCACTTTGAAGAGACCCCAACAATCAACCTGAAGGCGGCAAACAAGCGGATCTCCTTACTCCAAAAATGGTCCAAATGGCAAGACAAAACTGTAAAAGCCTTAAAGAACACAGTTAAGGAGCTGACCAGCATAGTCAAAGATATGACAGGCCAGATTAAGGAGCTTCAACACAAGGTCAGCTGCTCATTCTCAAGAAGAACAATTCCAGGGCTGAACGTTATAGGAAGGTGTGGCTCCTTCACCATGGCACCAAGGCGCATCGTTCCAGTAAAATCCCCAGGCAATCCTCCTTAGAGCCACGGCAAATATACCAGAGAAAGCATCGAGCAGTGCGATCACCGGAAGCGCCAGCAGGCCCCAGCTCGACCAACCCGCTCGGTCAGCAAACCGAGCCAGACACTCAGGAGGCAAGCTCGATCGTCCCACTCGATTTGCAACCCGAGTCTGCACCCAGTGTCCCAACTTACACCAGAGAGAGCATGGAGGAATCAAAATCCTCCTTCTTCAGCCAATACTAAAGTAACAACTCCACCCCTTTTCCATTGTAAATACCATTGCAGTTTGTTTTGTTTATCTTCTTGAACTCTCCTTCTTATTTTTATTACACAAGGGACTGTGTAATTCAAGTGTGGGGGGAGGGTTCGAGCTATGATTAACCTGTTACTTTATGTTTCTTATTTTCAAATTTTTATCACTTGAGTTCTGAATACATAACATCTATTGCATAAAAAAAAACCATAAAAAATTGAAAAATTCTAGAAAAATATTCCAAAAAACAAAGTGTTCATATAGAAAGCATTTGCATTATAGGATCGAGTCTAGATGCATTTAATTTAGGTTTTGCGCATTTGCATTGTGAACCATGACGATCTTAACCTTGCAAGCATGTTGATTCATTAGATAGATTCAGTGCCCTCGTTAATAGTTGTCTGATGCATGTCTAGTGAGTTTGAAGTTAAGATAGCACCATGCTTTGAACACATGATTTAACATTTTGGTCCTTATTGAAGCATGCTGTGATCTGATGCCTTTCCCTATCTACTGGAACCTGATTTTGATCTTTAATTATCATGTCTATGCACGGGATTTGACACTCACGGATACGAATACACATACTTGGATTTTCTTTCACCCTTTCCACCACTCTTTCTAATCCAAATAGCTTATCCCCATTGCTGGGACAGTTTTCCCCTACCATTAACCTAAACTTTCTTTCAAGCCATAATTATTTGCTGAGTGTGAGGCTTTATTTCCGGATTAAGCTTGGTAGAGAGTGTTAGGTCTGAGCTGACAAGGATAGTGTCTCATTTGGTTCTGGTCCACGACTTTTGGACCAGATAGGACTAGGTGGGAACTTGGGTTGGGGATAGAATCCATTCAGCAGCTCGATGAGCACGCTCGACTTGCAAACCGAGCCAGCAGCCCGAGCCTGATTGGTAGTAAAGTGTATGTGCGTAAAGGAAAAGAAAGATAAAGAAAGGGAAAAGAGTTCAGAGTTTTCAAGATTGGTAATTTAAAAAGGTAAAACAAGCTGGTCTAGTAAAGGGTTTGGGGAATGAATAAAAGAAAGAAAGAATGGCATTGTGTTAAGATAAAAGAAAGGCAAAAAGCCTATGCATTTTGATAGAATAATAGAGCCCTAAGTTTTTAAGAAAACCAAACCCACTAGAACCATCAGTACTATGAGAATCCTTTCCTAAAAAAAAAGTTGAAGAAAAAGAAAGAAAAAAAGAATGATCAAAGAAAAGATCAAGGCAGAAAAGTGCCTTACGAGAAAAAGGGTAGAAATACGATCATTCTTGGCTTAGAAGTAGGAGGGATGTAGTTGCTTGTGTATGGGAAGGGTAGATGAGATTTTATTCTTGTATGCATAGGTTGGCTATCTTACCTTTAGCATTCTTCTAAAGCTCAACTGTTTCTTGAAAGTGCCCAGTTCCGAATCATACAACATATTTATGAAGGGGCCATCTTTGCCTCCTAACCTTGTCCTTTAGCCAAGTGAGTTTGCTGAACGTGCATAGTCTGATCCACAGTTCTTAATTAATGAATGTTAAAGGGATTGGTTGATGTGAATGCATGTCTAGGTTAATGCTGAAGTTGGGTTGTGTTGTGAAGGGTATGGCTAAAATTTTTGAAGTAAAACTCGTTAGAATTGCATTTAAGAATTACTAACTTGGACACTGATTTTATCCTTTTTATCGACATGTTTTGATTCTGAGTCCACACTTTCAAACCTCTCTTCCAACTTATTCTTATATGTTTGCTTGAGGGTAAGCAAAGACTAAGTATGGGGGAGTTGATGTATCAATATTTTACACGTTTTAAGCATTCATTCTATCATCATTTCAGCATTGTTTGACCCCTTGTTCATACCATTTATAGTCCTTTTCATTCACTTTGCATATTTAGCAGCTATTGCATTAGTATTGCATATATCCTTGCATTTGGAGTTGCTATCAGGTGATAAAGGACCCTATGGAGACCATTCTGGATGAGATGATGAGTGCTACTCTCTTACCCCGGATGCTGGCGTGACCTACTGACTCGATCAACATGCAGTGCATTGCCTGCTCAACTTGAAGACTCGACTTACATACCGAGCTACCACAACGCGATCTGTCGAGGCCGAGTCTTGAGTCCGAGCAACGTTTACTCGATCTACATCCCGAGCTCACTGACCGAGTCATGCCTACTCGACTTACACGCCGAGCTCACCACCCGAGCCTGAGACTAAGACGCTGCCTTCAAAGATTTGCTCCTGATCGACCACTGGATTAAGTTTACAAGCAGAGCCCAACCACGCCAACTTTGTCTTTTTCTGTATTTGGTCTTTTAGTCTATTAGTTTTAATGACCAAGGGTTTATATACTCTTCTCAGGTCATTAAACCAAAGGTCTCATTTTTTATGAACTTCTTATGCACTAAACAATTGAGAGAAACCTCTTAGAGTTAATTTTGTTCATGTAATCCAGATCTGATTGGATTTTTATTGCATTTGCTTTTTTTTTTAGAAATCTTTTTCATCTCTGACTCCAGATTATGAACATGAGTATTTCATCTTCTGGGTTTGTGTTCTTGAGGATGATTTCTGAGTAGTGATTAGATTCTTAAGGATGGGTTAGGCTTATGTAGGATTCTTGATCTTCTTAGGTGTTTAAGCTTGTTATTGATTAAATCCTTTCTAGATTGGGTAGTCTTAAGGCCTTTTTCCTGTCTGATCAATTGGAAGTTGAACCCAGGCTTTTCTTCACCGAGAGGTGCTTGTAGAGAATTCTGATCCAACCAATTCCAGAGATTTTCATATTCTAGCCAAAGAGATTGGATGTTTAGAGTGCATTTTGGCTTTAATGGATTGATTCTTATTACGTGTCTTTGTTATGTTTCACTAACGAGACTTAGGATTAGGAAGTTTCATTGGCTTGAGGGCATTTATCACAAGAGTGGACTTGTCTGATTTTGAATCCATTGTCTAGGGATTAGCTCTGATTGAGTGATTGTTAAGCACCTTTGTTAGATTGAGAAGAATCATAAGTCAATAACCCCATCCTTAGGATCTTCATTCCATTTGGTTGTTCTTGCTTTCTTAGTCTCTGTTTCTTGTTGTTTACTGTGTTTTTTGTTTACTTCATGCTTTGTTTCTGATCCTTTGTCATTTACTCTGTTTTTGCACTTTGTTCTTCTTTTCAAATTCTGTTCTTTTCATTTTTAGGTTGTTAGATTCATCATCTTTTATGTTTGGCTTGAATTAAGAGATCTCTGATTGCATCTTCATGTTTGGCTTGTTAGATTCATCATCACACCCATTTGGATTGATAAGCCCTTTATACTACTTCTGGGTGATTGTGTAGCTAAGTCTAAAAAGACTGGTTATCATGTACCTGCAAGGCTTCATCTCCTAATTTGATCAACTCTCATTCATTGGAAAGCCACTCGACCATGAAGACCAACTGGAGCACATCCTTGAAGGCTTATCGGAGGAATATAAGCCGGTCGTGGATCAGATGGAAGGCAAGGATATGCCACCATCACTCACCGGAGTTCATGAACGACTCCAAAATCAAGAGGCTAAACTCACAGCCCTAACGTTGCCTTCGATCCTACCTATCACAGCCAAAATGTAACTCATCGTCAAAACAAAAACTCTCACTTGGATAACACTTGCAACAATAACTTGCGCAATCAAAATTGGCAACAACCATACAACAACAATCATGGTGACAACTGTGCTCCAAGACCGTACCAAGGCCGGTGCCAACTCTGTGGCAATCAAGGTTACTCCGCGCGTCGCTGCTCCCAGCTCCAATCCACTATAACTTCTCCACGTGTTGATATGACTCGGAAGCACAGTCCCTTCACACCTTGGCAACCTAGGGCTAATCTCACCATCGGATGAACCTACAATGCCAGTAATTAGCTCCTTGATAGTGGTGCCACCAAACACATCACAAGCAACATCAACAACCTCTCTCTCCATCAACCCTATGATGCGTGTATTCTTTCGCTTCAGTGTTTTACCTCAAAGACCACATGACTACTGCAAGTGCACAGTAAAACATATGTAGTATTTAAGGATCAAATCCCACAGAGACTTGTAAATCACGTTACGAATTTTGTGAAGAGGAATATGGGTAAGACAATAATATAAGGGGTTTGGTTTAGGGGATTGTGTAACAATTGCATATAACAAAATAAAAGCTAAATAGAACGATGTAAATATCAATAAACGAAACGTCGGGCCTTAGGGAATTTTTAGGGTATCATTGATCAAATATAAGCTAAGAGACTAAACTAGGAACTAACCTACAATGCATGTTCATGAACTATGAAACACAAGTGAATAAGAAATACGCAGATCGCAATATCTAATATCTAAGGTCTATATACTCCGTTACTCAACTCACGCAGCCAACGACGCATACATCCTAGCATTAAGATCAAGTTCAATGATAGTTCGTAAAGCCCTATAACTTAACTCACACAGGTTATAACACAAAACTCGTCTAGACAAGTGCAAGCGAGTTTACAACACTTATGATGCTATAAAACGCCTAGGATCAATCACTAGTTAATTACTCAAGCAATATACATTAAGAACAAGGATAAAACAAAGAACAAAGATGAATAATTCCAGATCTAACAACCTAATAAATCGACCACATGAATCCCCTTTGAAACCCTTAAACCCAACAAGTAAACTACTCACACCTACTCAAGAAAATCAAAGCCATGGATAATAAATTAAATAAACTTATAAGTATGAGAAGAAAGGGGTTAGAAATCTGATCTGTAATACAGAAGAGATGAAAATCTTCTTCCTTAAACAAGTCAAGAACAAAGACTAAAGAGAAGAGATGAGAGGTGAAGAGAGGCGGCGACTTCAAAGACTTGGTGCGGCGACAAGAGGAGCTTCAACGATGGTGAGGATTCTCCTTAGGGTTCTCAGATCTCTCTGAGTGTATCAGGCTAGAGGCACACGAAATCTACTTAGGGTTGTGAAGGCACACCTCTAAAATTAGGTTAAATGAGTATTTATAGGCTTCGGGGTCGGTTTAGCGCTTCATTGGGCTTTGAGAGTCACTTAAGAAAACTTGGTGATATATCACGGATTTTACTGGTTTTAAGCCATGATATAAGTGCTTTATCGAGTCTTAACTGTGTCTTTGAGTCTTTATCAAGTCTTTTACAGGTTTACATGCGTTGGGGACTTTTTGGACGATTATGGAGCATTTGTTGCTGAGAAGACGAAGTCGTTGCTTTCAGTTGTCAATGGTGTCGATCGACACTCATCACTAGTGTCGGTCGACACCCATCATTAGGCGTCCATGCGGAATTTATCAAGTTCTAAAGATTTGCAGTTTTGCCCCAGAAGTTCCAGAAGTTTACAAAAGGGACCCAGCTCGTGTCTTAGTCTATATATTAGGTTTTTAGGTTAAGTTTGATGCATCCAGCATCCAGCATCTGTCATCTTTTATCTATCTATTCTTTTGTTTAGGGGTGTGCTTGCTACTTGTTCTTAAGAGAGAAGATCTTGAACCCCTGTTTTCTATTCTACTTTTGATTAAGTTTTATGATATCTATTTCAGCTATGTCTTGTGTTTCATTTGATATGTCTGAGTAGATCCCTAGTTAGGTTTAGGGATTCCCACAAGGGATTTCATGATTTGTTAGGTTTAATACTGGTTAAGATTCAAACTTGTTAGTTCTTCATCTAGGATTGTACTTAATGCTTTTTTTAGCTTTATCACCTAGAAGTATGATATTAGGTTGTTAAATTGGCGCGACAACGTGATTTATAATCTGAACTAATCCTAGTGAGCATGTTAGATATTCGCAACGACAGTTGGTTTAGATAACTTGTGAACATATCGAACTTGTACTTAAAGCTTGTCAGAACTTTAGGATTCGCAACGACAGTTGGTCACTTAGGTTTATGTCAAAGATCATTTTCGTAACGACAGTAGGTTAGCTATGCATTAGTGATTTGAGTTCTAGAACGGTTTTTAATTAGATCTTGATCACTTGTTCTGTCTGCTTTGATTGATTTCCTGAGAAGTTCCCTAGACCTGACGCTTTCCTCCCATTGATTTACATCTCTATTTACTTTTCTGCATTGTTATTTCAATATTTCTTTATCGCTTAGCTGGATTTGAAACGAACACGTCTATTGTGAAACCACAGAGTCTTTGTGGATTCGACTACTCAGTACTGCCGTGATCTCTTAATTTGAGAGAGTAGCACTGAGGGATAATTTGAGCATATCAAATTTTGGCGCCGTTGCCGGGGACTCTTTTGAGTTTCTAATAGACTTAAGTGTAGAATTTATTCTAAGTTTTTATTTTTCAGTTTACTTACATCATTTTTTCCTTTTGTCTGGTGTGTTTCAGGTGTTTGCCTATTCGCAGAACTCGAAGCAACAAAGACAACGAGCTTGTACTTCGTTCGAATCTTGAGCTTGCAAAGTTAGAACGCACGATAAGAAAAGTGGTACTACGACCAGATGATGCTGGAGTTCTTAGAGATCAAGACACTACAGAAAAACCTACGTTGATAGCAGATCGCAATAGCACGATTTTCATAACTGCTATTGTAGATGGGTATTCGAGTTTGGTTATAATATAATAGCATTTAATAAATGCTAAGATAAAAAATATATGAGCGGGAAGGCAAAATCCATAAGTCCGCCAACACTTAGCCAAAAAAATAAACAAACCCGCCTAAACTCTGAATAATGACACTTACCAAAATAATGACTCTGTAGCCATCTAATTTTCCCCCTTTCACTTAAAACCTATCGAAACCTAAACTACTTATCTCTGTCAGAAATCTCTCTTCGTCTTGACCCCTAACCTCGCCGCCGATTCCAACAGAGCAAGCCTTGTTCACGAAATCACGATTTCTTACTCCGGCTCCGTCAGATTGAGCTCTAATCAAAGGTATTTGTGTATTACTTTCAGTCCAGATTGAGCTCTAATCGAAGTTATTTGTGTATTGCTTTAAGTTCCTCCTTTCTTCGTCTCACTTCGTTGATGTTTCTTCTATAAATATGTGTTTGATTGAAGCAAACAAAAGTTTCAATTTTTAGGGTTTAGTTGCATCTGGTAGTCAAATTTTGTTAAATTTTATGCATGTCTTTGGTATTAGCCATTAGCGAACTTGTTTATCTTATTAGTCTTCCTGGTATTTGATTTATATGTAGTTGATTATGGTTAATGGACAATTTGAGATTCAAATATATTTTCGGATTTTAAGATAATTTCTTCTTTGAAACTCTATAAACCATCAAATTGATAGTTTAATCTTGCTCTGAACCTTAACGTGTGAAGTACAAAGCTCCATTTGTATTTGTACATACATTTCGTTGCAAGTATTTTTAATTCTTTTACCTGCTCACCTGAAGCTTTCAAATACTGAATCTGATATTGTTTTTTGCAAGTATTGTTGATAAGCTTTACTGGAGTTGAAGCTTTTCTTTGGTTCAAATCGCATGACAGGTTAGTACTATCTTCCAAACTTTGATGTGCTTATTTTCAGTGTTTGCTTGTTATAATCTTTTGTTACTTCACTGTGTTTAAGTTTGAAAAAGCTCATATGTGTTTGGTAGATTGATTATATGGTCTGAGATTTCAGTTATTCTTTTTACTAAAACTATTGATTATACATGCATGCTCATTTACAGTCAAACACTGTTATATTACCTTTTAAATATGTTTCTTATAAGCTTATATTCTGAATTGTTATATTAAAGGTCGTAATTAAGCTTAGAAGTAGAACATATAATGCTGGACAAGAAATGGGTGCATTTTTCTAGGTATGAATTTAATTATATAGGTTAGATTAACCTGATGAAAAATGTATACCTTAAGAGTTTGCTTGTTTGTTTTCATATACTTTTGCACTAAAGAGTTGATACTGCATATGAGAGAGGTGCTTGGGATTTTGTCCGGGCTGTTTCTGATGTGTTAGGAGACGTTAATGTAATAATATGCCCTTGCATAGACTGTTGCAATGTATCTCGTCATTCAGCCAGTGATGTAGTCGATCATCTTGTAAGAAGGGGAATGGATGAGGATTACAAGATGCAGATTGCTTGGTATCACCATTGAGAATTAGTTAACTCAGGTACCAAAAATGAGACTAAATCAAGTCAGTGTAATGATGAGATTTTAGGGTTATATAAAGCTGTTGAATATTCCGCTGAGGAGTTGGCTGCTGAGTATCAGTTAACTGAGATCGCAGAGGGTGAGGACAAGAGGGAAGATGAGTTTCTTGCCAAATTAGCAGACGCTCAGACACCATTATATCCTACATGTGTAAACCATAGCAAGTTATCAGCTATTGTGTCACTGTTTTGAATTAAGACACAGAATGGATGGTCTGACAAGAGTTTCAATGATCTGCTTGAGACTTTGTCGGAAATGTTACCAGAGGATAATGTTCTTCACTCAAGCTTTTATGATGTGAAGAACTTTCTGAAGTCTTTTGATATGGGTTATCAAAAGATTCATGCGTGTGTAAATGACTGCTGTCTATTCAGAAAAAAGTACAAGAATCTTGACAATTGTCCGAAATGCAATGCCTCAAGATGGAAGATCAACATTCAGACAGGTGAAGTAAAGAAGGGTGTCCCACAAAAAGTATTAAGATACTTTCCCTTAATCCCACGGCTGAAGAGAATGTTCAGGTCTGCAGAAATGGCAAAGGACTTAAGATGGCATTTTAGTAACAAGAGCAATGATGGAAAAATCCGGCACCCTGTAGATTCTGTGACATGGGAGGAAATGAATGACAGATACCCCTCATTTGCAGCTGAAGAAAAGAATCTGTGGCTTGGACTTTCTACAGATGGGTTTAATCCTTTCAACATAAAGAGCACTAATTATAGTTGTTGGCATGTTCTGCTAGTCAACTACAATTTACCTCCTGACCTATGTATGAAGAAGGAAAACATCATGCTCTCCTTACTTATTCCTAGTCCACATCAACCTGGTAATAGTATTGACGTCTACTTAGAACCACTTATTGAGGATCTAACTCATCTTTGGAACAATGGAGAGGTAACCTATGATGCATTTAGTCATAGTACTTTCACTCTTAAAGCAACTCTTCTATGGACTATTAGTGATTTTCCAGCCTATGGAAATCTTGCTGGCTGCAAAGTAAAGGGTAAAATGGAATGTCCTCTATGTGGGAAAAACACTGATTTTATGTGGTTGAAATTTATTAGAAAGCATGTGTATATGTGCCATAGAAAGGGTTTGCCACCAACACATCATTACAGGGGGAAAAAGTCATGGTTTGATGGAAAAGTTGAACATGGAAGAAAGGGTAGGATATTGACTGGTCATAATATTGCCCAGAATTTGAAGAATTGCAAAAATGTTTTTGGAAATTTTTCAAAAACGAGAAGAAAGAGAAAAATAGCTACAAGTGTTAGATCTGGCTCTGATAGTGATGATGAATCAAGTGAATCAGAGGAAGAGGAAGAAGTTGAAGTAGATGAGGAGGAGTTATCAAGATGGAAGAAAATGTCAATATTTTACAAGCTGCCTTATTGGGAGGTATTTTCCATTGTCATACATTTTATTTTTACTTAGAACATATTATTAATTGTTTTCATTTTTTGTAGGAACTCCCTGTAAGACATAATTTGGATGTAATGCATGTGGAGAGGAATGTGGCTGCAAGCATTGTCTTTACCTTGTTGCATTGTGGAAAATCAAAAGATGGTCTTAATGCTCACAAAGATCTCCAACATCTAGGCCTTAGGACCGATTTGCACCCTAACACCGAAGGAAAGAGAACCTACCTTCCTGCAGCACCTTGGTCTTTGTCCAAGAAAGAGAAGACAACCTTTTGTAAGCGACTTTTTGATTTTAAAGGTCCAGATGGATACTGTTCAAATATATCGACGGGAGTATCTTTGGAGGAATGTAAGGTATCAGGACTAAAATCACACGATTATCACGTGATGATGCAACTACTTCTGCCAGTTGCACTTAGAGGTTTACTACCTAAAGGTCCCAATATTTATTCATATAAATGACATACTCTTGCTGCAGAATTTTTAGAAACTTCAGGTTCGGGTCTCTGAAACATTTAAAAATGAATAAACATTTATAATAATTCAGCAACATAATGTATAGATTTACAAGTTGATACAAGTATGACTAACCTGGTTCTTCATTCTGTCTATTTCAGCCTTCAAGTCATGTATTGTCTGCTGCATTTCAACTTGCTTCTGTTGCATTTCAGACACACACCTGGTCTTCATTTGGAAACAAGCTAATTTTGTCATATTATGTTTCTACCCATTGTCCTCAATCGACCAGGATTATCAAGTCCTAGGAGTTGGGAAAGGAGATATTCTTTAGGATTTGTTGAAGTTGATGGCACATCACTATCAACTAGTTCATCTGCCTTTCTCTATCACACAAAAAAACAGAAATAAATAGAGTAACAAATAAAAGAAATCATATGATTTAAAATTACAATATATGATTTACTACTTACAAACTTTTATGCAGCATTGGTATTCACTGGAGTACCATCTTTTTTGGTACGAGACCTGACCCAGACCTTTAGCCTTGACACTTTAGATGGATCTACACTTTCTCTTTTCTGTGAAATACAACATATTATTCAAATATATTTGTACTATGCTTAGCAAAATATAACAAACAATATTGTATAGTGCTTACCATATCATCTGCAAGTCTAACCATTCCTTTACGGCTACAAGTGTGAGGGATCTGTTTGTTTCTTCTTTCTTTATAGGAATCACTCACAGCCTGCCATATACATGTTAATAATCTACTATTCAAGTACTACACATACCATATCAAGAAATTATTACCTTAAATGAGGAACTTGTTTTAAGTTTGACAAATTTACGCCATTCAGTTGGAGAGACATTGTTTGGTCGCAGATTCATCCTCTGTTGGTTTGTCTTAGCTTTGTTCCTAATCTGATCCACTAATCGTGATTTGGATGCCCTCCACTAACATCCGCTTCAACACAGCAGCCTTCTGATAGTCTTCATCAACCTCAAACCTTGCCTGTAATCACTTGCACAATTAGAAATAAAACCACTTATTGTATATATGAAACAGATGCAAAGGGATATGGCTGTTAACCTGAACTGATTTCCATAAGACTGTTTTTACTTCTACACTAACTTTCCTCCAATCATCATGTATTACAGGAACATGCTCCCATACTAATGGACCTAAGTATGATGACAACTTCACTGACCCTGGACCAATAGGTTCTCCCATCTCAGCGAATTCTACTCTTTCTCTTTTAGTTGGATCCTTGGCGATTTGTTTCATCTTTGTTGGCCCTCGATGTTTCTTCTTCTTCTGTTGAATTGTATCATCCTCTTCAGATAATTCAAGCTCACCTACAGGCTCTTCCTCATTCAAAACTTCGTCCTCAGTAGTTCTCTTCTCATGCTGTTCATCATCCTTTGATAATTCTTCATCAACAGTTGTGTTCTCAGCCTCCTCCTCATTAAGTCCTCCTTCTTCTGAATTATTATTGTCTTCTATAGGATGATGATCTTCTTGTTCAGGTTCATGGTTATCTTGAACAACTGGTTCCCCTTGTTCATTTTGTTCTTCTAAATTGAGTGGTTCAACAGTACCCAAGTATTCAGGCTCACTATTGGTATCTTGAACAACCTTTTGCTTCTTTTTATTTGAACCCCTTTTCCTTTTTGGAGACATTTTAATTCACCTGAAACAAATGAGAAAAATTTTAGTTATAATACATTGCTAACAATGTTTATCAAAGCAACCTATTTCTATCACACAACTACCAATAAGATATCAAACAAAACATATCAATAGTTATAATGATTAGTGAAATTACATTTAACAAATAAATGCCTTCACAATCATTCCTGACATAGTGAACTTCATCAATATCAACATCTAAATCCATATCTGTTGGTAATGGCCCAATATCTGGATTTCCATCAAGATCATCGTCCTCATTGTATCTTCTTGAACACTACAAGAATAGTGAGTATTCTTAGCACTAAAAGATAGCAGTTGGTGTGGTTCTGCTATATTTGACTTAATCCTCTATTAATTATAGCGTTTGTTAAAATTGAAATGCTATTAGATATAGTAAGGAAAAAAAAAAATGGACGCAAGTTAAATTTTGTATCTGTAAAGATTTATAGCACAGTTTTAATTGCATACATAACTTTTTCAAACGCTATGCATTTGTAAACCGCGAAAAAAATTAAAAGCCCGCCTCTTAAAACGAAAAGGGGGAAAAAATATCTAAGGCATGGAAAAAGGGGCACACTCGCCTCTCTTCATCTCTTTCTCTCTTCATCTCTGAGACTGTAAATTCAGTCGCCTCTCTGCAAAAACTCGTGCTCGCATCTATTAGAAGCTATGAATAAAGAGATTTGTGAAATGGTTTTCTCAATTCCTCTCTCGAATCATTTGTTACAACAGTGTTTATATACACTTACATTAAACCAAGTAAACCAACATCTAATTCTATTCTACCAGACTAAACCAACCAATAATATAGATTATACATTTGATATTCCCCCTCAAGATGAAGGTGTATAGATATTATGTACACCCATCTTGCCTATATTTTCCCGAAATGGAGCTGGATAGAGAGCTTTAGTCAAAATATCTGCAAGTTGGTTGTCTGTTCGAACAAACATAGTCTTGATCACACCATCAACAATCGCTTCTCTCACTTTATGACAATCAAACTCGATGTGTTTCGTTCTCTCATGAAAAACTGAGTTGCTAGCAATATGTAATGCTGCTTGATTATCACAATAGAGATAAGCAGGAGGTGAGAATGGTACCCGAAGTTCCTTCAAAAGGCGACTAATCCAGATCAACTCCTTTGTGGCAATGCTCATAGCACGACACTTTGCTTCAGCAGAACTCATTGATACCATATCTTGTTTCTTGGACTTCCAGGAAACTAAAGAATCACCAATGAACATAGCATAGCCAGTCACTGATCTTCTGGAATCGGGACAAGCACCCCAATCTGAATCTGAGAACCCTCTAAGATCAAAATTTGCCTCTGTTCCGTAAAAAAGACCCTGGCCAATAGTTCCTTTCAAGTAGCGAAGAACTTTGTGTAAGGCCTGAAGATGAGAGTCTCGTGGAGCAGATGAGTATTGAGCAAGCTTAGAAACAGCAAAAGTAATGTCAGGTCGAGTAATGGTTAAGTATTGTAGTTTACCAACCAACTTCCTGTATTGCTTTGTGTCTGTAAGCAAAGCTCCATCAGTTTTAGAGAGTTTCTGATTTGGTTCCATAGGAATTGAAGAAGGCTTGCAATCAGAGAATCCAGTTTCACCAAGTAAATCCATAACATATTTTCTCTGACTGAGTGAAATTCCTTCAGTTGATCTGGCTATTTCTATGCCAAGGAAAAATTTTGGAGGGCCAAGATCTCTCAGCTGAAAAGAAGAACTCAAATGTCCCTTTAATTCGATCACTGCAGCATCATTAGTGCTGGCAATGATGATATCATCAACATACACAATAACCACCAAGAAAATTCCAGTCAACTCTTTGACAAATAGAGTGTGATCTCCATGACACTTCTCAAAACCAAACTGAACCAAGGTAGTAGAGAATTTGATAAACCATTGCCGAGAAGCTTGCTTCAAACCATAAATGGATTTGTGAAGCCTACAAACAGCAGTTGAGGAAACAGATTCCCCCTGAATCTCAGCATACCCTGGTGGAAGTTTCATGTAGATCTCCTCATCAAGATCACCATTCAGAAATGCATTAGAGATATCTAATTGATGAAGAGACCACTGCATTTTTGGAGCAAGAGACAAAAGAATCTTTACTGTTGCCATTTTAGCAACCGGAGAAAAAGTATCAATAAAGTCAATTCCCTCTTGTTGTGTATACCCTTTGGCAACTAAGCGTGCTTTATGCCTCTCTATATTGCCATCAGCATGGTACTTAATAGTGAATATCCATTTGCAACCCACTGCAATCTTTCCTGTGGTAATTCAGTGATACTCCAAGTTTCTGTTCTCACAAAAGCCCCAATCTCCTTTCCCATAGCATCATTCCAAACCTGTTCTTTCTTAACCTCTGAATATTTTTGTGGTATTGTATTATTTGTGATGGCGTTAATGAAAGCACTGAAAGGCTCAGATAGATTAGAATAAGAGATATAATTTGCCATAGGATAAGGACTGGTTTTAATAGGAGTAGTCTGATCAGGGATTTTAGTGGTTTGAAGAGGAGTAATAGAAGTATTATTATTATAACAATGAAAATCCTGCAGGTGGGAAGGCAATTTTCTTTGCCGAGTTGATTTAAGTTCAGAAGGAACAGAAATCATGGAAGATGACTCGTAAGAATGTTTAGGAGCATCAGAAGATGATTGCACAAGAGGCAAATGTTCATCTAAGGTTGCAGGTTTATGAAGATGAGGAAAGAAATCTTTTGTAGCATCCGAGATATTGGATGATACAAAAGGAAAAATATCCTCATAAAAGACAACATTCGTGGAAATAGAAACTGAGTGTGTCTCTAGGTCTAAAAGCTTATAACCTTTGTATCCTGCTGGGTATCCTAAAAATATACAAGCTCTAGCTCTAGGATCAAACTTAGTTCTAGACTTAGGAGATGTAGATGTATAACAAAGACAACCAAATGTCCTAAGTGAATGATAATCTGGAATCTTAGAGGTTAACTTCTCATAGGGAGATTTATTACCAAGAACAGGTGAAGGAAGCCTATTAATCAAGAAAACAGCAGTTAAAAGACAATCCCCCCAATATTCTAATGGTACTCCAGATTGAAACATAAGGGCCCTAGCTACATTCAACAAATGCTGATGCTTTCTCTCTACAACAGAGTTTTGCTCTGGTGTCTCAGGACAAGAATGAAAAGATTTAATTCCTTTGTTCAAATAAAGATCAGTAAATTTCAATTCCTGAGCATTATCAGACCTAACAGAACAGACTTTAGTATTAAACTGTGTTTCAATCATTTCATTAAAACCAGGAAATACATGAAGAACATCAGATTTTTGTTTAAGCATATATGTCCAAGTCGCTCTACTAAAATCGTCTACAATTGTTAAAAAATACTTGAAACCATCAACAGTGGGAACTGAAAATGGACCCCAAGTATCTATATGTATCAATTCAAAAGGTTTTGTACACAAATGATTTTGAGACTGAAAAGGGAGACGTTTTTGCTTGGACAAGTGACAAATATGACAAGGATCCGATGTTTTATTATGTTTCTGTTTAGGTAAATGTAATACATCAGACAATGACTCAATTTTAACTATAGATGGATGACCTAATCTTTTATGCCATGTTCCTGAATCAATTGTAATGCTAGAACAGACAGAAGCATTACCTGGAGAATCCAAACAAGACAGATTGACCAGAGACTTATTGTCAAGATTCAGAACATATAAGTTTGCTACTTGACTACCTTGACCAATCATCAACTCCTGAGTAAGAGCCTGAATAAAACAATTTTCAGAAGTGAAAGTAACTTTAGAATTCAAACTCTTAGTTAAAACACTAACACTCAGCAAATTGAATTTAAATTCAGGAATATAGAGCACATTGTGTAAAGAAAGAGCATCAGTGAGCTGAATAAAACCAGTTCCCTCTATTTTAACCACAGTACCATTAGGAAGCCTAACAAAGGTCTTAACTAATGGTTTATAATCTCTAAAAAGGTTCCTTTCATGAGTAACATGATGACTAGCTCCTGAATCTATTATCCAATCTCCTAGAGACAACTCAGTTTCTGGAGATATAGATGAAGTAAGCATGTCATAATAAGAAAAGTCGTAGAGTGAAAGGAATGTACCAGATATCTGTGAGATAAATGGTGCAGAAGTTGAAGTCGAGGCTGAAGATTTCTCAGGATTAGGAGTACTGACACTAGAGGGCTGGAGCTTGGAACTTAAGTAAGAAATCATCTGTTGAAGCTGTTCTGTAGACATCATCTCAGTGTGTTCATCAGAAATACCTTCCTTAACATGCAGAACCTGACCAGCAGATGCCATATTTGTACTGCCTACTGAATTAATCTTCTTGGCTCGAGGATGTCCTGGTGGATAGCCATGGACTTTGTAACATTTGTCAACAGTGTGTCCAATGCGCAAACAATGAGAACACTTTGGCTTTTGAAAATTTCCTTGTGCCAATAAGATAGGAGCCTGTTCTGTAGAGACAACCTGTGACTGAAATGCTGATGGATGAGATGAGGTTCTTGATGTACCACTGACAATTCTCTGACTCTCATCTTGATCCAACATATTATAAATCTCATTCAAGCCAGGTCTCGGCTTCATGTTAAGTATCTGACCACGGATGTTATTGAAGCTGTCATTCAACCCCATAAGGAACTGAATAATACGGCTTGTCTCTGCTTCATCAAGGAGTTCTTTAACCTGATCACAGTCACACTTCCTCACTGTACGAGATCTTGTGTTAGCCAACTGTTCCCACAATGTTTTCTTCTTAGTGAAATAAGTGGATAGATCGAGTTCTCCTTGCTTGAGAGTTATCACCGCTTGCTCAATTTGATATTTCCTTGGTAGATTGTTAACCTTGAATCTACTGAACAAGTCATCCCACATCTCAACAGCATCTTGATAATACAGAATGCTATCATAAATCTCCTTACTCACAACATTTAGAATCCATGATTGCACCATACTATTGCACCTACTCCAGATTTTGAAGTAACGATCAGTTTCAGAAGGCCTAGGGAGAGATCCGTCTATGAAACTAATTTTGTTCTTAGCATCTAAACTCATTCTCATCGCTATAGACCAACTGTTGTAATTCGTTCCATCTAGAGTATGAACAACGATCTTCAAACCTGGATAATCTGATGAATGAAGGAAGAAAGGACTGTGTATATTGTCTATTGACTCAGTCATCTTCAGCTCCGATTCGTTTTCTCCAGCGTGCGTCGGTCGTGTAAAATGATGATGTTTAGCCACCGCGTCTTCATCATCGCCGGGAACAGCAGATCCGAGACGAGATTTGACTACTGAAGCTTCGTCATCAGGTGTTGAGCTGCGATTCCTCATTTTTCCCCCTTTCTTCACCATTTTCGTCGAAATCGATGCAGCGGAAGAACAATCGATGACGATGAAGCTTGATTAGTGATGAATCTAACAAGAAATTGAAGAAATCGAAGGCGAAATCACCAGATTGAGCTTGAGAAATGCTCTGATACCATATTAGAAGCTATGAATAAAGAGATTTGTGAAATGGTTTTCTCAATTCCTCTCTCGAATCGTTTGTTACAACAGTGTTTATATACACTTACATTAAACCAAGTAAACCAACATCTAATTCTATTCTACCAGACTAAACCAACCAATAATATAGATTATACATTTGATAGCATCTCTTTCTCTCTGCAAAAATTCAGTCGCTCACAGTTTTCCTCACTCTCACAGTTTTCTCGCCCAATTCTAAATCTTCCCCCTTTGCGTGCATTTCTCCCAAAGGTACAAACCCAAATCTTTGTGCGTTTTTTTTTTTTTTTTTGCGATTTTCGGATTTGACTTCGATTGAATCAAAACTATCCTCAAATCTGGTTTTGGTAATTTTCACTTGGATCTTCTTGCATGTATCTATCTATCGAATCTGCATTTTGTTTAGTTTCCAGAAACTTTTTGAAATTAGGGTTCGTTTTTTTTTTTGGTTCATATTGATTGCGGAATTTGTTTTATCATTTATCTATTGAACCCTTTTATAAACCTATTTAAGATTGAGAATTTGGTTTATTGAGTATTGAGATTGATCTGTGAAAAAAATGGGGTTTGTGATTTGTAGGTGTTTGTGAAAAATGATGAGATAAAGGAGTTAAATAAAAAAAAAGTCTCAAGATTTTGTATCATGTCTGCAATGTCGACGACGTCTTTGCAAACGATTGGTGCTATAAAGTCTTATCATCATCAAGCTCAGCATTTGGTTAAGAATTATCTCTTAGCTGATCCTTTTATTCCTTATACTTCTGTTCTCACTGGCATTTTCCTTTGTTTTTATTCGTCTACAGAAAAAAAAAACACCAAAAAAAAAGAGAGATAAAGGAGACAAAACAATGAGCGTGTCTTTGAGTGTGATGACATTCAATCTTCACGATGATCAACCTGAAGATAGCCCTAATTCATGGCACAAAAGAAAAGATTTGTGTCTCAGTGTCATTACCAGTTACTCCCCTATTGTTCTCTGCACCCAACAAGGTTCTATTCTTTATGTGTTAGCCACATGGATCAAATGCTTTGTTTAGATCTTGATTCCTTTTTCATTTTGAAGATCTGTGTATGTTTTGATTTTGTCTTCTCCAGCAATGGTTTTCTTGTTTTCTTTTATTGTTCCAAGTTTTTTCTTTGTGCCAATGAATGCTGGAAGATTGATTGGTTCTTGTGCTTTTGCCGTATGTAGTATTGAACAGAGATGTGATTTTCTTTGTGATCTTCTGTTATTTTTATTTAGGTGTGAAGTCGCAGTTGGATTATCTTCAGCAGGGCTTGCCAGGTTATATATACTTTCTCTTTGATTCATGGTTGTATCTATTGTGTTTTGAGTATTGATGAAACTAGGTGTTTATGAACTCTATTTGTATGCAGTATTTGCAAAACCATTGTGAATCCATATATCAATCATATATCACTCTTCTTGTTCTTAACTTACAATGTGAATCCGTTGAGATCTAGATTTTGATTCTATTTTTAGTATATTTTGGTATTCCTTATATCTGACAGTCAATTTGTCCATCCGTATGCTTCTTTGCATAAGTTCAAGTTAGTGTTTTAAGCTACAAAAACCAGATTCTTGTGCACTTGACATGTCTGTTTTATGGTATTATATTCTCACATTACCGCTTGCCTTAACTGCGAACCAAGGAGCTAGCTAAGAGATAATTCTTAGCTGATCCTTTTATTCCTTTTATGGTTAAGAATTATCTCTTAGCTGATCCTTTTATTCCTTTCGGTTGTATTGATGATCGAATGTTATTTTGTTTTGTTTTTATGCAGGTTTATGATCATTGTCATTTTATCAGTAACTCACATTCTAAGACTTATATTATCCTCACGAAAATTCAAAGAATCGAATGGAATAACCGATTTGTGTGTTTGATGATTCTTTAACTCTCTTTTATGTCTTGTGTGTGTGTGTGTGTGTCCCTTTAGGATCTTTTTTTAGGTTTTTGAATCGTTTTCCATCTTGTTTTGCAGTGGTATTTCAACAGTTCATGCTATTTTTATCTCGGCTCTGTCATTGTACTTTGTCTTCTGGTCCGACCTCTTTTCCGATAGGTGGCACAATTATCTTGTTGTTTTCAGGAGCTCACGACTTTCCTCTCTTGGTTTAGGGGTAAGCACTAGTTTAAGTTGATCCAAAAAGCTAATGTAGAGTCTTTGAGTGAAGCACTTTCAACTTGTTACATTTAATGATTTTGCAGATATCAATTGGTTACTTTGTTGCTGATCTTGGGATGATCTTCTGGAAATATCCTTCTTTGGGTGGAATTGAGTATGTAAGTAACTGTTCAATTAGTGCTGAAATCATAACAATGGGTAAGGCACTTCATGAGAACATCGTATGGCCTATTCAACATATACAGCTGGTGACTTCTGATCAAAGTGATGTAGCTCCACAGAAAACATCTTCACCTAAGGTAAATTTTGACATCTTATTATGTGCATAACAGTATTCATTAGTTTTGTATGTTGCTCTGATGGAGTGTCTTCTTTAAATTTTGTTTCTTGCAGAGCTTAAGTAACAGCAATGGTAGCACCAGCAAGGCTGTCGTCAAGAAGAAATACATCTTGTTAGATTGCAATGGTTCTGGACAACAAGTTGCAGAAGGCAGAATTAGTTAAGCTAATCCAACAGACACAGTCCACTTTGTCCCCTTAGGACCCAATGCAAGCAAGGTTTGGGTAGAAGTTGCAAAGGTTAGTGAAGCAAAAGTGTGGAGACCAAATTCAGAAATTGAAAGCATAGCCGATGCAATAGGTACTACAGTGGCTTGGCCAAATGATATGATCGTCTTAATCTGAAACTGCATATGGGTTATTCGTGGTTAGGTTTTGTTGTACTTTAAGTTTGAACTTGTGGTTGTGTGAAACAAATGTTGGTATTTCGGTTAGGTTTTGGTTGAAGTTGAAACTAATGTTGTGAAACCTTGACATGGTTCATGTTTTCAATTATTAAGGTATTTTCTTTATCGTTTTTGCACTATCTATTGTGATGAGTTAAGATTGTAGAACTAATTGTGAAATAGGTACTGGAAAACAAAGCAAAAGCTATAGCAAAGTACATATGCTATTTTAATTACAAACATTGCATATTACATGTGCTATTTTATTTGAAAGAATTGCATAATACAAATGCTATTTTAGCGTACTTAATTGCATACGTAAGATGCTATGATAATATTTTTCATAGCATATTAAAAATGCTGTATTTAAACAATTAATAACAAAAATGACTCGCTATTAAATACTATAACATTACATTAAAAAAATGCTATAATATATAACAATATAATAGCGCCACAAAAAACCGCTATATAAAACCGTCGACCTATTATCATGGGTCATTTCATAGCGTTTTGAGATTTGCCATCGTATCTTTACATAGCGTTATTCTGGCGCTAAGAATACTCGTTTTTCTTGTAGTCGAAGGACCTCTCAGTACAACATACCAATTTGAAGATTCATCTTCCCTTGAATAAAAAACTTGTTTGGCATGAGAGGCTAATATGTATGGATCTCTCAAAAAGGAAACTTGATTCTGTTCAGGTTAACAAGTGTGAAGCCATCTTCCACCTTAACTCCATTACCTCTGACTGCCCACTGACACCGGAATAAAGGAACATAGAAGACATTGTAATCCAACAAAATTATATCCACCACTCTGCCGTAATATGATACCAAATCTACTACTTGTGAATTGTCTTTAGCACTAGCCCTACACATTGTTGTTGCCTCATAGAAAACCCCACTATTCTGACATTTCCTATCCATTGAGGTTGTGTGAAACCTTTGACCATTCACTATATAACCAGTGTACGACCTAGCACTATAACGAGGACCATATGCCAACCATTTGAGTGTATCTGAGTACTCTTCTGAAGTAATAGATATCTGACAATTATTAATAAAAGTCAGTATTCAAAAATTATAGATAAACATTAAAACAAAAGACATAATGTATAACTTGCCTTTGCTTTCAACCAAGATGCAAAATTTTGAGTATGCATACTCCACAAGAATGTTGCATCACGTTTACATCTTGCATTTGACTCTTGTAGATATTGTAGGTGCATGCTTGTAAAGGAGATAAATTAAAACAAAAGGAATAAGCCATATGTTCAGGAATTATATGACAAGTTAGATATAGATAAAGATTAAGAAACTTACTCCACATAAGGATCCACCACAACCATGTTTTGAATGACAGCTAGATGTGCTATATTCTTCTCAATTTCAGTAAGAGTCATCGAAGTGGCTGCTGATATTGGGCAACCATGTATGATAGACTTGCTCTCATATTCAATATTTCTATCTACTTTAGGCTCAACTCTGGTTGTCTTTTTCAAAAAATCACTATAGAACTGCACACATTCTTGGGCAAGATATGACTCAACAATACAACCTTCTGGTCTTGCAGGATTTCTTACAAAGTCTTTCAAAACTTTCATGTACCTGCAGATTATATAATTAAGATTGCTAACAAAACATTGAAATATTGATATATTAATATATATATAGTAGAGAAAGTTAATAAAGGAGAAGTTATACCTCTCAAATGGGTACATCCATCGGAAATGGACTGGTCCTCCTAGTCGAGCTTCTCTTCCTAGATGTACAGTCAAGTGAACCATTATATCAAAGAAGCTGGGTGAAAAGAATCTTTAATTTAAATTTATTTTACAATTTGGTGATATTCTTTTCTAATAAACTTTTGTAGAGTGTCAACAAAAGATCACTACCTAAGTGTGTGTTAGTTGATTGGGCTGGTTCTGAGGAAAATGTTGCCGAGGGTCGAGTTCTGTCATCTGAGCCGACTGATTTTGTTAATGACATTCCATTAGGGCCTAATTCTGTCAAAATATTGGTTGCAACTGCCATTAAGCCAGATGCATTTCTTTGGAGACCTGCAACTAATATGTTTACAATGGAACAAGCTGTTGGAGAAATGATCGCATGGCCTTCTACTAACTGTATTATACTGGACCAACCAGCAGACCTTATAGTTAAGGTAATTGATCTTCATGAGCAGAACCATATTAGTAATGTTAATGAGTTTATTTTCA
Organism: Barbarea vulgaris; assembly: GCA_963667165.1. NCBI lineage: Eukaryota > Viridiplantae > Streptophyta > Magnoliopsida > Brassicales > Brassicaceae > Barbarea > Barbarea vulgaris. The sequence goes on along the minus strand of OY763888.1, from coordinate 7,931,832 downwards.
TACTTGTTTACAATGTTTTGGTTAAATCAAATTAGACATTTTCATGATTTTTTTTCTAACTTTTTGGCAGAGCCCGACGACAAATGTGTGACACCCCGGTTCTTACTTCCAAGGCACAGCATTCAAAATTTAACTTATAAACCAAGTAATAACCAACTTAACCGAAAATATCCAAATTATTCAAATAGTTTAATTGGACATTCCAACATTGTCGCCAAACAACAATAATACAAAATTAAAAGTCTTATTCAACAACTACTATAGAAGTAATAAAATAAGCAATCTCGATCTTTGGGACCCATCACAACTTCCACTCTCCGAAACTACTCAACACGATTACCTGCAAAGAAGAGAGGGGTGAGTAATCGGGAGATTACTCAGTGGGGCAAGCCTTATAGCTCATGGATTCTCCACATACAAATATACTCAAACCATCACAAAGTCTAAACCTAAGACGAGCAGGCAAACACGTGTCCATGACACACACACAACAAACAAATCCATGAGAACATGGATAACCGCCAATACGCGGCTCGGGTACCCCGTGTCAAGACACGCTACCCCCCGTGCATACCGGATCCCTAGTGCCGAAGCACGTCATCCCTGCACAAATCTCTCTCTCGTGCATACCGGATCCCTAGTGCCGAAGCACGTCATCCCTGCACAACACTCACGGTGGCTCGTCAGCCAACCCTGGCTTACCCGCATACCCGTGTCCATAAGCCAACAAACAACTACAAGGCTATTCCTTGCAAATACTTCGCGGTTCACCCGCATTTCCAATTTACTAACACTTATTTAATCATGCAAATATTATTTTCACAACAACACGCAACAAACATTAAAATTCCCGTATTAATTTCCAACCCTAAAATACTAGTTCTCTTTCTTTTAAAAACAATATATATTTTTAAAATTATTATAAATAATAATACACGAATCAAACAAATACGGTTACTTATCATATATGTAACTCGTAGGTATACTCGGCTTAACCTTAAACTAAGTAATTATTTTAAATACATTTATATAGGAAGAAAACACAACTCGTCCTCACCTTAGCAATTAGTTTGACTTTTCGATGGACTATGAACAATGTTACTCGAATTCGCCAATAATTCTCGATCTGCATCGATTTAGATTCACCGATTAAAACAATTTAAACAACTAACTAGACTGGTCAATTGGTCAAAGTCAACAGTCAACTAAAAGTCAACGGTCAATGGTCAACTAAAAGTCAACGGTCAACGGTCAACTAGAAGTCAACGGTCAACGGTCAACTAGAAGTCAACGGTCAACCCGATTTGACCCGACCTCTAACCGTCCTAACTAGCTAATAGAAAAAAAAGTTTACCGGAAACTCGCCGGAGATTCACCGGAGATTCGCCGGAAACTCGCCGGAACTTCGCCGGAGACTCGCCGGAAACTCGCCGGAACTTCGCCGGAAAGTCGCCGGAATCTCACTGGAATTCCGTCGGTGGGAGCTGGCTCAACTGGTGCTAGCTCCCTTTGCAAAGTACTACTTTGACTTGGTGAGAAGTGAGATGGGGAGATGTTGTATTTATAGGAGAATGAGGGGAAGGTGGGTAGGTGAGATTCCAATGTGGGACATTTAACATGTGGGAATTTTACTTGGGCCACAAAATTGTTGGGACAATTGCTATTGGGTTTTAAAAAAAAATTGGGTCATTACAATTCTCCCCTACTACAAAGGAATTCGTCCCCGAATTCGACACAACACTTTATTCTTTAAAAAGATCAGGATAGATCACACGCATCTCCTTGTCTGATTCCCAGGTTTCTTCTCTGATCCCATCTCTTTCCCAAGATACCTTGACTGACTTCACCATCTCGCCTTGGATTTCAGTTTCCCGATGGTCCAAAATTTCAATGGGTTTACTCAATGCCGTTAAATTCCGATTCAAATCTGCTGGTGGGCTTGGTAAAATGAGTTCTGGTCCCCTGACAACTTTCCGCAACATTGACACATGAAAAACATCGTGGAAACTAGATAGTTCCCTCGGTAATTGCAAACGGTAAGCCACCACACCAATTCTCTCTGTAATGACATATGGCCCCATGTATCTTGGTTTGAGCTTTTTCAACTTCTGGTTTTCATCTGCTCCTCCGAATGTTCTCATCTTTAAGTATACTGCATCTCCGACTGCAAATTCTAAATCCCTCCTGCGTTTATCTGCATAGCTCTTTTGTCTGTCATGGGCTTCCTTAAGCCTAACTCGAAGCAACTGCACCTGCTCAATAGTTTCTTTGACCATTTCTGGCTCTAGGTCCTTGCGCTCTCCTACTTCAGTCCAACAGAGTGGGGTACGACATGGTCTACCGTAGAGGGCTTCATACGGTGGCATCCCTATGCTCGAATGATAACTGTTATTATACGCAAATTCCACCAATGGAAGATACTTAAGCCAGTTTCCTTCCCATTCAAGTACACATGCCCTCAACATATCCTCTAGCGTCTGAATTGTCCTCTCAGATTGTCCGTCAGTCTGAGGATGGTACGCTGTGCTGAGTCGTACTTTGGTACCTAAAGCCCTCTGAAAGGCCTGCCAGAATATCGATGTAAACTTTGCATCTCGATCTGATACAATACTCACTGGTACTCCATGCCTCGTAACAATCTCATCCAAATACCTCCTCGCTAAAATATCTGCGCTGTCCGTTTTCTTGATGGGCAAGAAATGAGCAGTCTTGGTGAGTCGGTCCACAATGACCCAAATGGCATTCTTACCGCCAGTAGTCGTTGGCAACCCCGTAACAAAATCCATTGTTATCATATCCCATTTCCATTCTGGTAACGGTAATTTCTGAAGTAACCCACTTGGAACTTGGTGGTCTGCTTTGACTTGCTGACATGTATGACACTTCGATACCCAAGCAGCCACATCTCTCTTCATGTTACCCCAGTTGTAATACCGTTTTAAATCATGATACATCTTAGTGGTCCCTGGATGAACTGAAAACCGTGAGCTATGAGCTTGAGCTAAGATTTCATCCTTTAGACCTTTATCATTTGGCACTCTAACTCTTCCCTTATACATGCATGTACCATTCTCTGTGGTGTGAAACCCTTCCACCTTATTTTCCATCATCCTCTTCAGTTCAGCGTCAAACTGTTGTGCTTCGCGGATCCTCGATAATAGATCAGCCTGATTCACAGCTTCTAACCCAAGTACATCTTCTCCTGCCGAAGTGGCACAAATACTCAGTGTACACAAAATATCCTCCAGCTCACGCACATCTCTTTCCCTTGAGGCATCATTCTTACGCCTGCTCAAGGCGTCAGCTACCGAATTAGCCTTTCCTGGATGGTAGGCAATTTCCAAATCATAATCCGCTAGCAACTCAGCCCACCTCCTTTGTCTAAGGTTGAGATCGGATTGAGTGAAAATATATTTCAAACTCTTATGATCCGTATACACCTGAACCTTTTCACCATACAAGTACGCTCTCCAGATCTTCAGAGCAAAAACAACCGCCGCTAATTCTAAATCATGAGTAGGGTAGTTAACCTCGTGTGTTCTCAACTGTCGAGAGGCATAGGCAATGACTTTCTCATCTTGCATCAACACACATCCTAATCCAGTCCCTGAGGCATCAGTATACACCACATAGGGTACTCCTGTCCTTGGTAGTACCAACACTGGAGTTTCTGTCAAATGCCTCTTCAATGTTTAGAAGCTATCCTCACATTGTTCTGACCACTCGAACTTCACATTCTTCCCCGTAAGTCGTGTCATCGGCTTAGCAATACTTGCAAAACCCTCCACAAACTTTCGATAGTAACCCGCTAACCCAAGGAAGCTTCGCACCTCAGTAGCGCTTGTGGGCGTTGGCCAATTAGTTATTGAAGATATCTTCTCTGGATCTACAGATACTCCTTCTTCTGAGACAACATGCCCAAGGAACCCGATCTTTCTCTGCCAGAACCTGCATTTACTCATCTTTGCATACAATTGGTGTTCCCGTAATTTCTCCAATACCAATCGCAGATGTTCCTCATGTTCCTCTTGACTCTTAGAGTATATCAAAATGTCATCGATGAATACTATCACACACTTATCCAAGTACTCACGAAAGACATTGTTCATCAGTTTCATAAATGCGGCAGGAGCATTAGTCAACCCAAACGGCATCACTACAAACTCGTAGTGCCCATACCGCGTTCGGAAGGCTGTTTTCCTTATATCGTCCTCCGCTATCGGGATTTGGTGGTACCCCGAGGCCAAGTCGATCTTTGAAAACCATGAAGCTCCTTGCAGTTGGTCTAGTAACTCATCAATTCTTGGCAACGGATATTTATACTTGATGGTCACTTTATTCAATCCCCGGTAATCAATACAGAGTCTGAAACTCCCATCTTTCTTTTTCACAAAGAGTACTGGTGCACCCCATGGTGAGCTACTTGGCCGCATAAACCCTTTGTTAGTGAGGTCCTCTAACTGGGTCTTTAGTTCTGCCATTTCTGCAGGTGCCAAGCGGTAAGGTGCTCGTGACACAGGTGTTGTTCCTGGTTCCAACTCGATCATGAAAGCATCTCCTCTGCTTGGTGGTGGACTATTTAAAGGCTCAAATACGTCTGCATATTCTGCCACAATGGGAATGTCTCCAACCCCCAATTCCATCTCCTCACCCACAATAGAAATGGTGGCAAGGAAGGCATTATTTCCTTTCTCTATAAGCTCATCTGCTTGCATCATGGATATGATAGCAAATCCTTCGCCTCTTTTTACACCTTGAAATACCAATTTCCCTTCTGGTCGTGTAAAATGAACACGAGCTCGATGGCAATCCAGTACAGCATGGTGCTTCTTTAACCAATTCATTCCAAGGATCACATCATAATGGTTCATATCCATTTCTGTAAGGTCTCCTGGCATTACTTCTCCGTTGATCATGATAGGCACACCCCGATGGATTCCCTTACACTCTAACCGTTCCTTTCCAACAGTTCCAATCCTCTGGGCTTTTGGATCAAATTTCCCATCAAAAGTCCATCTCTTGGTCACTCCTGGTGTTACACAACTACATGTAGCACCGGAATCAAAGAGCGTATAAGCTGGCCATCCCCCAACTAGGACTGATCCTACATGTTATATTATCTCTAAGCAAACATTCACACACCAACTACACATAAAGCTTAAATTCAAGAACAAGAACAAAACAATTTTTTTTTTTAATAACATTAACATACCAGTGATCGGCTCACCATCCTCAGGTTCTCCCGCCATCATCACACGAGGTCCCACATTCTGACGTTTTGGTAGTGGGGGTGGTGGTGGTAGGAACTCCCTGGGACGATCCCCTGCCCGCTGGCCTCCAGTGTTCTGTAAACAGAATTTGGCAATGTGCCCTGGACGTCCACAGTTGTAACAAGTCCCACTATTCACACTCCGAGGACAATCCTTCTGAAGGTGTCCCGCCCGATTGCACTTGTAACAAATTGGGGAAGTTCTCGCATTAGTTGTATCCCAAGTCCTCTTTTGAGTAATTCCCATTTGCAGCTTTGCATGTGCTGCTTTGGCCTGGCTCAACTCTTTTTCCAAACCAATCTCCAAGTTCGCAGCCTTCTCTACCAACCCAATCATACTACGATGATCATACATCTCGCAGCGGTTGTTTAACTCAATTCTTAGACCCCTCAAGAACCTGCGGATCAGTTCATCCTCATCCATGAACCTACCAGCAAACCGGCTGAGTCGATCGAACTCTGCTTCATACTCCCTCACCGTCATATTCCCTTGGCGTAATTCCATAAACTCATTTTCCATCCTATCCATAGCCTCCCTGGGAAAATACTTCCTGGTGAACTCCGTCTTGAAATTCTCCCAAGTCAACTCATAACGTCCCTGCACTTGGGCTACCACCTTGTCCCACCAAACCAATGCTTCATCCTTCAAATATTGAACCGCTAAATCCTTGCGGTACTCATGCGGGCATCTAGCATTGTCAAAATTCCTCTCCAATCTTTTCCTCCAATTATCAGCAGCTGTAGGATCAGATCGACCACCAAACGACTCCATATTCATTTCCCTCAAACTCCTCATTGCTTCCCAGTACGATGGGCCTTGCACATGAGCCTGAAAAGGTGGTGGTGGTGGTGGAGGGGGTGGGTGCTGGGGTTGAGCCGCAACATTTGGTGCTGCACGTTGTGGCGTGATCACCTCTGGTGTCACTCGCACATCTGGAGTAGCATTAGTCTCGATAGCATCCGAGTGCTCAGCATGCACACTCTCCGTAGATGCCACGGGACTCTCAGCCCTTACTCTTGGCTGTGCAACAGCTCTTGCTTGTCCTCCTCGTCCTCCACGTCCTCCTTTTGGTGCCATCTAGTCACATAAGCAAGTGAATCAGTTTTCATCCTCTGGACTGCCTCCCGGGTCAGAACCGGTTTGACATACCTAGAGCTCTGATACCAAATTGTGACACCCCGGTTCTTAATTCCAAGGCACGGCATTCAAAATTTAACTTATAAACCAAGTAATAACCAACTTAACCGAAAATATCCAAATTATTCAAATAGTTTAATTGGACATCCCAACATTGTCGCCAAACAACAATAATACAAAATTAAAAGTCTTATTCAACAACTACTATCGAAGTAATAAAATAAGCAATCTCGATCTTTGGGACCCATCACAACTTCCACTCTCCGAAACTACTCAACACGATTACCTGCAAAGAAGAGAGGGGTGAGTAATCGGGAGATTACTCAGTGGGGCAAGCCTTATAGCTCACAGATTCTCCACATACAAATATACTCAAACCATCACAAAGTCTAAACCTAAGACGAGCAGGCAAACACGTGTCCATGACACACACACAACAAACAAATCCATGAGAACATGGATAACCGCCAATACGCGGCTCGGGTACCCCGTGTCAAGACACGCTACCCCCCGTGCATACCTGATGTATTGTACTTTTGATTGCTTTTTGGTTTGTTTTTAGTATTTGTTTCGTGTCTTTTGTTAGTTTTCGAGTCTTTTCTATTTTGTTTTGAGTCTTTTACAGGTTCTATGGAGTTAAGCCGGAATAAGACGGTTTCGGGATTGTTCGGGCTAAAGATGAAGCCTAGAAGCTACGGAAAGGAACGGGATCGATCGATCCTACCCTTGGATCGATCGATCCAAACAACTCCAAGAACACAGCCCAGGATCGGTCGATCTAATGGGAAGATCGACCGATCCATGCTCCACGGACATTCCTCCGGACACAACGGATCGATCGATCCCTCATGCAGATCGATCGATCCCATGCTCAGCCGCCATGATCAGTTTTTCTTTTCTACGCCTAAAACACTATTCTAGACACATTTTCTTGGATTTCTAAGCTCCTCCTTTCTATCAAACATTTGGAGAAGTTTTGTTGTATCATTTGTTGTTTATTTCAATACTATTATGCTTTCTATGGTTTACTTTGTTGTTTCTTTGATTATGTGTGAGTAATTTTATAGTTAGGTTTTAGGGTTCTTGAAGGGAATTGATGGCTTGATGAATTGATAGAGATTTGGGGTTTCTAGTCCATAGGATCTTTGATTCATGTGTTCTTAATGCTAGATTAAGAGTAGCTACCTTAGTCTTGATTCTAGGTTGTTCTATAAGCACTAATCGTGTTATAGAGAACTTGAGCCTTTTGAATTGAGCTTTGTATCTCTAGCCTGCGAGAGTTGATGCTAGATCATCATTGTGAACTTAGTGAACTTGTGTGTTAATGCTAATTTGGTTAGGAGAAATCAAACGAGAGTTTAGTTTTCAAGTAGTCAAGTTTAGGGGTTAAGGCCACGAGAGTGGGTTAATCCACCTTGCGTTCATGTTCTAGAACGGTGCTGAGAGTGTTAAATCCCATGCTCAAAATTATTCGTTAAGCCATTGACAACCTGAAATTCCCTAAGGCCTAATGCCTTTTAAATCGTATAAATCAATCGTTTTATGTTTATTGCATTTTGTTTACAAGTTTGAAAGAAATCAATCAAACCAATCCTGCTATAGCTAACTACAAGTCTCGTAAATCATTAGAGTATCATTGGTTCTTGTGGATCGATCTCGTTATATACTACCTTGCGGTTAAGTGTATCGAGTAAAAACTCGAGCAATCAAGTTGGCGCCGTTGCCGGGGACCAATAGCGTTACCTAAAGATTTAGGATCAGTTATTAGTTTATTGCATTTTATTTTAAGTTACTGATAATCATTTCCTTTTTTTCTCTTTGATGTTTTAAAGGTATATGACCCGAGGCGAAGGTTCATCACACCTAGTTGAATATCACGAAGAGGTTGGAAAGTTTGAAAAGGCAATTAGAAGAAAGAAGAAGCTAGCTAAGCAAAGAGAAGCTCAAATGGCTCATGAACAAGGAGGTAATGTGTTACCACCTGGAGGTTTACCACACGATGGAGACAATGGTGGAGAGTTACAAGACCCTCCAGTTGGAGTTGCTGCACATCAACCACCAAACTATCAAAGGCCTGCTCCTGCTCGTCGGACCTTAAGGGAACATGATGCTCCCAATGCTCAAATGTATCGAGGAGGTGTCCAACATCCTCCAATTAACAGAACTGATTTTGAGATCAAGTCGGGATTGCTGAATCTCGTGAAACAAAACAAGTTCCATGGACTTCCTTCTGAAAATCCAGTTTCTCATCTTGATAACTTCGAGGACGTGTGTGGAACAACCAGGATGAATGGAGTACCAGACGATGCTTTTAAGTGTTGTTTGTTCTTATTTTCGCTAGCTGATAAAGCGAAACGTTCGTTCAAATCATTAGAAAGAGACTCCATCAGTTCATGGGATGATTACAAAGCTGCATTCTTGGGACAATATTTTACTCAAGCAAGGACCACGCTTCTAAGGAACAAGATCTCGAGTTTTCAACAAGCTGGTACCGAGTCATTCCAAGAAGCTTGGGAGAGATTTAAGGACTACAAAAGAGAGTGTCCTCATCACGGGTTCACTCCTGAATCACTCATCAACACCTTCTATAGAGGAATTGACCAGAATTACAAGATGGCTTTGGACACAGCAAGCAATGGAGACTTCATGACAAAAACAGAACCAAAAGCTCTAATCTTGATTGAAAATCTTGCTGGTAGCAACATCAACCATTGTGTTGATTATGATAGGACCTTGAGGAGCGTTGGAGGAGGAGAATCAAAACAAATTTCTGAGCTGACTGCGAAGGTGGAACAACTTCTAAGACGTGAACAAAGAGCAGTCAACTATTGTGATGATTCTGGAGAAGGTCAGGGTTACCAAGAGCAAGGTTACCAAGAGCAATCTGGGGACTGTTTTGAGGATGTGCAAGCTGAGCTGAATTATGTGAATGGTTATCAAAACCAAGGGTTCAACCAAAACTATAGGAATCATCCTAATCTCTCATACCGAAGCACCAATGTTGAGAACCCCCAAGACCAAAAATATCCAGCACAAGTGAAACCACAAGGGCAACAATATCAAGCAAAACCGTTTGTGCCAAACCAAGGAGGCTACAACAAGCCTTTTGAAAACAGAGTTCAGAATCAAGGAGGCTACAACAAGCCTTTTGAAAACAGGGTTCAGAATCAAGGAGGTTTTCAACAAGGGGGATTTCAGCAAAGACCTCAGTTCAACAACTTTCAGAGAGGTTATCAAGCACCAGCTCAAGCTCCTGTGAGCTATGCCCCAGCTGGACCGTCCGATGACAGCGAAATGAAAACAATGCTTAAGCAACTGCTCGATGGCCAGAACAAGAACGCCTTTGACATCAACTCAAGAGTGGAAAACATTTACAGCGAACTCCAAGGTAAGTTTGAAAATCTTTCATCACATGTTAAAACTCTTGAGAATCAGGTAGCACAAACCGCTTCTACTTCTACAAGACCTATGGGAGTTCTTCCTGGAAAACCACAACCGAACCCGAAAGACTATAACAATGGTAAAGAATTTGTCAATGCCATTACACTGAGGAGTGGGAAACAGGTAGAACCAATCTTGAAGAAAGGAAAAGAAGTTGAGGTTCTCGATGAACCAGAGAAAGTCATTGAGAATGAGAATGATTCAGAAGTTCTCGATGCACCACAAGGTGAGGAAGTTGCAGATAAGAAAATCGCTGATCTTGAGGAGGAAACTGAAGATCTCGTGCCTCCACCGTACATACCCAAGTTGCCATTTCCAGGTCGCTTAAGGAAGATTCAAAGAGAGAAGGAGTATGCTAAATTCGATGAAGTGATGAAACAACTTCAAATCAAGCTCCCTTTTCTTGAGTTAGTTCAAAATATTCCTATCTACAGAAAATATCTCAAGGATATTTTGACTAACATGAAAACTCTTGAAGAAGGAGCTGTCTTGATCACACACGAGTGCAGCGCCATTTTGCAAAACACAATACCAAAGAAGAAAGAAGATCCAGGTAGTTTTGTTTTGCCTTGTAAAATTGGTGACTCATTATTTGCTAGATGTTTGTGTGATTTAGGTGCAAGTGTGAGCTCGTTGCCGCTTTCAGTTGCAAAGCGGTTGGGGATCACAAACTTCAAGCCAACAAGTATCTCTCTAGTGCTTGCAGACCGTTCTGTGCGGTTGCCCATTGGAATCGCTGAGAATGTTTACGTGAGGGTTGGGACATTTCATATCCCCACTGACTTCATTGTTCTTAGCCTGGATGAGGAGCCTAAAGACCCGCTTATTCTTGGTAGACCTTTCTTGCACACCTCTGGTGCATTAATAGATGTCAAGAGAAGCTTGACCAAGCTGCAAGTGGGAGATCTTGTCCAAGAATTCGACATGGAGAGAGTGATGTCTAAACCAACTATTGAAGGTCAAGCATTTTGGGTTGACATCATGGATGAGCTAGCTGATGAGCTCTTAGAGGAAATGAATACTGAAGATCCACTTCAAATCGCCTTAACAATGGAAGAGGATCAACATGGATTCATTGAGGAAGCAACAACGGATTTTGCTAGAATTCTAGACGAACCGGTTGAACTGAGTAAAGTTGTTGCATTCGCCTTGCTAGACAAAGATGAAGTAGAAAAGGAGGGGAATGGACCTACCTCAAAAGACTGTGGAGATTGGAGTGAACTAAAAGCTCCAAAGGTGGAACTCAAGCCGCTTCCCTCAGGGCTCAGGTATGCGTTTCTTGGACCTCATTCTACTTACCCCGTTATAATCAATGCTGAACTAAACAATGTAGAGAGTGCCTTACTGCTGTGTGAGCTGAGGAAGTATAGAAAAGCTATAGGCTATTCCCTTGACGACATGAAAGGTATATCTCCTAACCTTTGCATGCATAGGATTTATCTCGAAGATGAATCAATGATGTCTATAGAACATCAGAGACGGTTAAACCCGAACCTCAGAGATGTTGTTAAGACTGAGATCATCAAACTCCTAGATGCAGGAGTAATCTATCCAATCTCGGATAGTACTTGGGTAAGTCCTGTCCATGTGGTACCTAAAAAGGGTGGTGTCACTGTGATTAGAAATGATAAGAATGAATTGATTCCGACAAGAACTGTCACAGGGCACCGCATGTGCATTGATTATAGAAAGCTTAACTCTGCAACACGTAAAGATCATTTTCCACTTCCATTTATCGATCAAATGTTAGAGAGACTAGCAAACCACCAATATTACTGTTTTCTTGACGGGTACTCGGGATTCTTTCAGATTCCGATACATCCCGATGATCAAGAGAAAACCACTTTTACATGTCCTTATGGTACCTTCGCATATCGGAGAATGCCATTTGGATTGTGTAACGCACCAGCAACATTTCAGCGTTGTATGATGTCAATTTTTTCTGAAATGATTGAGGATTATATGGAAGTCTTTATGGATGACTTCTCTGTGCATGGCACATCTTTTGCTGTTTGTTTGTCTAATCTGTGCAGGGTACTCCAACACTGCGAGGACAAACACTTGGTCCTGAATTGGGAAAAGTGTCACTACATGGTGCAAGATGGAATCGTTCTCGGTCATAGGATCTCAGAAAAGGGCATTGAAGTGGATAGGGCAAAAATCGATGTGATGATGAACATGCCACCTCCAAATTCTGTAAAGGGAATAAGGAGCTTTCTAGGACATGCTGGGTTCTACAGGAGGTTCATAAAGGATTTTTCAAAGATTGCAAGGCCATTAACTCAGCTATTGTGCAAAGATCAAAAGTTTGAGTTTGATGAAGACTGCCTCAAGGCATTTATAAAGATCAAGGGATCTCTTGTGAGCGCTCCCATTGTGCAACCACCTGATTGGGAGCTACCTTTCAAGGTAATGTGTGATGCAAGTGACTATGCTGTAGGTGCAGTTTTAGGGCAAAGGAAAGACAAGAAGATGCACGCCATCTACTATGCCAGCCGCACTCTTGATGCCGCACAATGCAACTATGCAACAACCGAGAAAGAACTCCTAGCGATTGTCTTCGCTTTTGAGAAGTTTAGATCCTATCTCGTTGGGTCCAAAGTTGTAGTCCACACTGATCATGCAGCGTTGAGATACCTTTTCACAAAGAAAGACGCCAAGCCGAGGCTTTTAAGATGGATACTTCTACTCCAGGAGTTTGACTTGGAAATCAAAGATAAGAAGGGAATCGAAAACGGAGTCGCAGATAACTTATCTCGACTAAGAGTTGAAGAGGATGTCCCAATGAGAGATATTTTTCCAGGAGAAGAGCTTGCGCTACTAGAAGATAACTATGTCTATGAGGTTGAGCAATCTAACAACAGAAATGCGGCTGAGCTAATGACCATGCACACCATCGAGGGAAATTTACCATGGTATGCTGACTTTGCTAACTACTTATCTTGTGATGTTTCACCACATGATTTTGTAGGATATGCCAAGAAAAAGTTTCTCAAAGATATCCAGCACTACTATTGGGATGAACCGTTTCTTTACAAGAGGTGTAAAGACGGGATTTTCAGAAGATGCATTCCCGAAAGTGAGGTACATGGTATTCTCTATCATTGTCATGCTTCTGATTATGCAGGACACTTCGCTTCCTTTAAAACAGCTACGAAGATTTTACAAGCTGGCTTTTGGTGGCCTACGATATTCCGTGATGCACACGAGTTTGTAGCAAAGTGTGACGCTTGCCAAAGGAAAGATAACATAAGCAAGCGGAATGAAATGCCACAAAATTTCATTCTCGAGGTTGAGGTGTTCGATGTATGGGGCATCGACTTCATGGGACCTTTCCCAGCATCCTATGGAAACGAGTACATCTTAGTCGCAGTCGACTATGTCTCTAAATGGGTGGAAGCACTTTCCAGCCCAACAAATGACGGGAAAGTTGTTCTGAAGATGTTCAAAAGCATCATCTTTCCTCGCTTTGGAGTTCCACGGGTAGTGATCAGTGACGGTAGAAAGCATTTCATCAACAAGATCTTTTGCGAGTCTGTTGGCAAAGCATGGAGTCAAACACAAAGTGGCAGCACCATATCACCCTCAGACCAGTGGCCAAGTCGAAATCTCAAACAGGGAGATCAAAGGAATCTTGGAGAAAACAGTTGGAAAATCGAGAAAGGATTGGGCGGAAAAGCTTGATGATGCTCTTTGGGCATACAGAACCGCCTTCAAAACTCCCATTGGAACCACACCATTCAACCACGTCTACGGTAAGTCCTGTCACCTACCTGTCGAACTAGAGTACAAGGCGCTATGGGCAACGAAGCTGATGAACTTCGACATAAAGACCGCTTCAGAGAAACGTCTAATTCAGTTAAACGAGTTAGACGAACTCAGGTTAAATGCTTACGAAAGCTCAAGGATCTATAAAGAGCGAACTAAAGCTCTTCATAACAAAAAGATAATCCTCAAGAAGCTTTCAGAGAACGATAAGGTACTTCTCTACAACTCTCGCCTTAAACTTTTTCCAGGAAAACTAAAGTCGAGATGGACCGGTCCTTACACCATCAAGGAAGTAAAACCGCATGGTGCAGTGGTTCTCTGGGACAAAAAGGGAGAACCATTTACTGTAAACGGTCAGAGAGTCAAACCGTACCTTGCAGATTCCACAATGAACGAGAAAACAAAGATCCTTCTCGAGGATCCTCCAAACCAAGTTTAGAACTCCATGACGGTCAAGCTAATGACCTTAAATAAGCGCTTTGTGGGAGGCAACCCACCAGGTATCTTGTAAATATTACTAAGTTTTTCATTTCCTATTTTGATCTTAAGTTTTATGCAAATTGCTTCAATCCACTCTCTGTGAGTGAAGGGATCGATCGATCCCCTACGGTTTCGATCGATCCAGAGCTTAAACATTTGAATTTTGATATTACAGAAAGGGATCGATCGATCCTAACCTAGGATCGATCGATCCAAATAAATCAGCAAAAATTCAACAAGTTCCCGGAGGTGTGGGATCGGTCGATCCGGCCACACGATCGACCGATCTACGACCACACGACCAAACAGCTGGGATCGATCGATCCGGACACACGATCGATCGATCCCTGAAGCTCGGGAAAACGCGGAACAGTAAGAGATCGATCGATCCAGAGGTTGGATCAATCGATCCCAGGTAAACCAAAAACGAAAATCACTTGAAACAAACCGGAAAACATAAAATCTCAATCATAAAACACAAAGGATCGATCGATTTGCAAGAAAAATCGACAAAAACCTTCTCCTTTGGCGATTTTGAAGAACACAAAGAACAAAAACTTCTTTCAATCATAATTTTGTCAAATCTTAACGGTTTTTAGTGATTCTTGGTGCTAATCCACTCATTTTTTCCTCCTCTTTCTGATTCTGGAAACCATTTAAACTCTCTGCAAAGGTATGGCTTCGAAATTCCCAATTCCCAATTCGAAATTTTAGGGTTCTAAATGTGAATTTGCTCCAAATCATTATTGTTTGAGTTTTAGGATGTTTAATGATGGAAAAATGCTAGATTCTTATCTAGGATGATATGGGAAACTCAATTTGCATTAAAAATGGCTAGATTGGAGTGGAATTTTTTATTTGAATTTTCACTATTCATCAAAAAACGAAAATGAACCAAATTGAATGTTAATGCATAAAAGTCATGTTATTTTGCTTTGATTGGCTTTAATAATTTGATTATGTTGTTACTTGGTTCATTATTCGAAATGAAATGGTTTCGATATTGGTTGTTACATCATGAAAAAGCCATATTATTGTATGATAACTTGAAAAAAAAAAAAAAAAATGGCTTAGAGAATTGTTTTTGATTTCGTACAGGATATGGATCAAGCCGGGAGCTCCCGCAATGCAGGACGACCAGTAACCAGAATCCTCTACTCAGACAAGTCATGGGAAAATGGGATGCTCACGACACCAAATTCTTGGCAGATATGAGAGCAGTCAAGCTTATGCCCACCCGAATGGGATGTGACATTACTTTGGCGGACCTTGGTTTACATGAGGATGCGGCGTCACTCTTTGAGAATATGGGGTTTGGAATGCTTTGGAAGCTCAACGAGCCGTTATATCCAAGATTGGTGAGGGAGTTTCTTGCCACTTGTCGGCTCACCTACAAAAACCCGGACGAACCGATAGCGAGCGAGGGTACTTTCAGTTTCTTCCTCCTCAAGAAGCACTACAGATACAGTCTTCATAAAATTTGTGATATCTACGGATTCGAGAAAGGAGAGGATGTCTCGTTCCCAAAGATTGATAGACGATTTGCAAATGAGTTCTGGAGTTTGATTGCTCATGGTGATTATATGTCGCGCAAAGCCAAGATTGCAGCGATAAGGAATCCGGTATTGAGAGTTGCTGTGAAGATCATTAGCAACACCTTCTTCTTTAAAAAGGAGTCAGGGGCGGTTAGAGATGATGAGTTATGGATTTTGTTTTATGGCGTGAAGCATCTCCTACCAAACTACGCGGAGAGTCCTGGACCTACCGTCAACTATGCAGCTGTGTTGTGCGATATGCTTCAGAAGATCAAGGGAAAACCTCCAAAGGAATGTTGTGTGGGCAACATCCTCACTCCAATCTTCCAACACACGAAGATTGATCTCAGGAGGGAAGAAGTTGAGAACAAATACGGGAGAGTCGACAATAGACATCTAGTAAACTGCCATATACTCAACAAGAGCGATGTCTATATGTATTGGGATCGCAACGGGACGACCTGTTTCTGCAGACTACCCAACGAAGGTATCACTTCACTCCTATCTCAGGAAAATTTGGAGTTTTTTCTAGGTCCGGAACACTTGATACCAGACCCTTCTGGCGACACACGGACACTCTCTCGTCGCCATCGTACATCAACACAAGCAGCACCACAGCCAAGCGATAGCGACGATGAGATGCAAGAGCCTGAGGTTGACATCAAAGAAGAAGCAGACGAGCCTCAGCCGCAGCAGCTGCTGCCTCACAGCCCCAACCGGTACCGCGTGCCGCCCAGCCCTCCTGCAGATGACACAGCCCAGCAACTTCAGTGGATCATCAAATCGCAGAAAAAGAACAACTCCATGATGAGGAAAATGTGGAGGGCGATCCAGAAGATCAAACCTTGTTCTTGTGCTTCAGGTTCACAGACACAAGATGAGGAAGGTGAGGAAGCTGAGGATAATGAGGAAGCTGAGGATGCTGATGACTCTGAGGGCACAGAGTCCGACTCTATCAGCAAACTACATGAGATGAGGACCAAGGCAGCTCAAGACCGAGCTGAAACTTCTCATTCACCGGTGGAGCATTCCTCAGCACAGTATAGCGACATCCGCTTACCCAGAAGCAGGAGGAACATAGGCAGGAGAGAGAGCTCCAGCGATAGCTCCACCCGCGACCACTAAGCTTGTGGTTATTTCTATCTCTTGTTCTATATCATTTTGTTTTTAAGACGTTTGATTTGTTTTTCGTTATGTATGGCATTGTTCTTTTAATTTTGTTATTACATCGAGACGGTGAAAAGCAAGTTCGGAGGAGGATGCCATTTATCTACTAATGACGTTTGTGTTTGTTTCTTTTATTTTGGTGTGTTTGATTTTTATTAAAACTTTGTTGGAATTTTAAATATTTTATCGAGTCAACATAGTTATGAGAATTTGTTATCTTTTGGAATTGCAACATGTCTGAGATCATTTTGTCTTAAAACTGCTTAGCCTTGTTTAGGGATAACTTGGAAGCGCAGAAAAATCCATAACTTGATCATTTGTTGATATTCCCTATCATTTGAGCTTAATCATATATATATGAACTTAATATGGATTTAATATATCTCACTTAGGGGGTTGATAATCATGTAATGGAATTACATTTGGAGTTTTCTTTACATTGTTTATATTAGCCTTTGTTAACTCCAAATGGCTAGACTTATTTTTAGTCTAGTACCACACCCCTTACCATTTCCATCTTTCAAACCACATGCATCTGTTTATAGCCACTGTCATGTGCATTCATGTGCAAAAACTATGGAGTATACGGACCGACATAGCTTTCCTTTCGTTAGGATTGTGGTAGTAGTTCGTTTGCATACCGTCTTTTGATGCAGTTTTTGTAAGACTCCTCGTTCCCGCTTCCCCATCTAAAAAAAAAAAAAAAAAAAAACAAAAGAGAAAAAAACGAAAATAAACGAGATGGGAAAGGAGTGAAAAGAGAACGGAGAAGGTCTAAGATCATTAATGTATTTCATCAGCATCTAAAAAAAATTTTATATTCATACTTAGGGGTTTTGAATCGGTTAGAAGGATCCGAGCGAAAGGAGAGTTATGTACTTCCTAGTTGGTCTTTGTCTCACTGTGATTTTGCATAATGATTTGCATCCATTTGCTTTGCTGGAGAACCCAAAACACTTGAGCCACCAAATATCAGCCTTCATACCTAGACCATAACGTGTTAGATATTCCCTTTGTGAGAGTACACGCATTTCTTAATCAATGTTAAATGTTAAGTTCTACATGATCTTGGGATTTCATACAATGTAGTACAGTTTGATATGAACTTGGTGAAAGTGGTTGCAAGCATTTGGTTAAAGGCATGATCCTATAGATTTTATGAATTCTCATGTTTTTAAAACCTTTTCCCTTGGTTTAGATTTTGTTTTGTTTTCCTTGAGGACAAGCAAAAGTCTAAGTTGGGGGGAGTTGATGTATTGTACTTTTGATTGCTTTTTGGTTTGTTTTTAGTATTTGTTTCGTGTCTTTTGTTAGTTTTCGAGTCTTTTCTATTTTTTTTTTGGCTTTCACAGGTTCTATGGAGTTAAGCCAGAATAAGACGGTTTTGGGATTGTTCGGGCTAAAGATGAAGCCTAGAAGCTACGGAAAGGAACGGGATCGATCGATCCTACCCTTGGATCGATCGATCCAAACAACTCCAAGAACACAGCCCAGGATCGGTCGATCTCATGGGCAGATCGACCGATCCATGCTCCACGGACATTCCTCCGGACACAACGGATCGATCGATCCCTCATGCAGATCGATCGATCCCATGCTCAGCCGCCATGAAGATATTATGTCCGGGAATTGGGGATCGATCGATCCTACGTGTGGATCGATCGATCCTCCCAGCCGCCTACTCCATTTTACACCTATGTCTATAAATATCCCACCTAAACCTACTAAAATGATCAGTTTTTCTTTTCTACGCCTAAAACACTATTCTAGACACATTTTCTTGGATTTCTAAGCTCCTCCTTTCTATCAAACATTTGGAGAAGTTTTGTTGTATCATTTGTTGTTTATTTCAATACTATTATGCTTTCTATGGTTTACTTTGTTGTTTCTTTGATTATGTGTGAGTAATTTCATAGTTAGGTTTTAGGGTTCTTGAAGGGAATTGATGGCTTGATGAATTGATAGAGATTTGGGGTTTCTAATCCATAGGTTCTTTGATTCATGTGTTCTTAATGCTAGATTAAGAGTAGCTTCCTTAGTCTTGATTCTAGGTTGTTCTATAAGCACTAATCATGTTATAGAGAACTTGAGCCTTATGAATTGAGCTTTGTATCTCTAGCCTGCGAGAGTTGATGCTAGATCATCATTGTGAACTTAGTGAACTTGTGTGTTAATGCTAATTTGGTTAGGAGAAATCAAACGAGAGTTTAGTTTTCAAGTAGTCAAGTTTAGGGGTTAAGGCCACGAGAGTGGGTTAATCCACCTTGCGTTCATGTTCTAGAACGGTGCTGAGAGTGTTAAATCCCATGCTCAAAATTATTCGTTAAGCCATTGACAACCTGAAATTCCCTCAGGCCTAATGCCTTTTAAATCGTATAAATCAATCGTTTTATGTTTATTGCATTTTGTTTACAAGTTTGAAAGAAATCAATCAAACCAATCCTGTTATAGCTAACTACAAGTCTCGTAAATCATTAGAGTACCATTGGTTCTTGTGGATCGATCTCGTTATATACTACCTTGCGGTTAAGTGTATCGAGTAAAAACTCGAGCAATCAAGTTGGCGCCGTTGCCGGGGACCAATAGCGTTACCTAAAGATTTAGGATCAGTTATTAGTCTATTGCATTTTATTTTAAGTTACTGATAATCATTTCCTTTTTTTCTCTTTGATGTTTTAAAGGTATATGACCCGAGGCGAAGGTTCATCACACCTAGTTGAATATCACGAAGAGGTTGGAAAGTTTGAAAAGGCAATTAGAAGAAAGAAGAAGCTAGCTAAGCAAAGAGAAGCTCAAATGGCTCATGAACAAGGAGGTAATGTGTTACCACCTGGAGGTTTACCACACGATGGAGACAATGGTGGAGAGTTACAAGACCCTCCAGTTGGAGTTGCTGCACATCAACCACCAAACTATCAAAGGCCTGCTCCTGCTCGTAGGACCTTAAGGGAACATGATGCTCCCAATGCTCAAATGTATCGAGGAGGTGTCCAACATCCTCCAATCAACAGAACTGATTTTGAGATCAAGTCGGGATTGCTGAATCTCGTGAAACAAAACCAGTTCCATGGACTTCCTTCTGAAAATCCAGTTTCTCATCTTGATAACTTCGAGGATGTGTGTAGAACAACCAGGATGAATGGAGTACCAGACGATGCTTTTAAGTGTCATTTGTTCTTCTTTTCGCTAGCTGATAAAGCGAAACGTTGGTTCAAATCATTAGAAAGAGACTCCATCAGTTCATGGGATGATTACAAAGCTGCATTCTTGGGACAATATTTTACTCAAGCAAGGACCACGCTTCTAAGGAACAAGATCTCGAGTTTTCAACAAGCTGGTACCGAGTCATTCCAAGAAGCTTGGGAGAGATTTAAGGACTACAAAAGAGAGTGTCCTCATCACGGGTTCACTCCTGAATCACTCATCAACACCTTCTATAGAGGAATTGACTAGAATTACAAGATGGCTTTGGACACAACAAGCAATGGAGACTTCATGACAAAAACAGAACCGGAAGCTCTAATCTTGATTGAAAATCTTGCTGGTAGCAACAGCAACCATTGTGTTGATTATGATAGGACCTTGAGGAGCGTTGGAGGAGGAGAATCAAAACAGATTTCTGAGCTGACTGCGAAGGTGGAACAACTTCTAAGACGTGAACAAAGAGCAGTCAACTATTGTGATGATTCTGGAGAAGGTCAGGGTTACCAAGAGCAAGGTTACCAAGAGCAATCTGGGGACTGTTTTGAGGATGTGCAAGTTGAGCTGAATTATGTGAATGGTTATCAAAACCAAGGGTTCAACCAAAACTATAGGAATCATCCTAATCTCTCATACCGAAGCACCAATGTTGAGAACCCCCAAGACCAAAAATATCCAGCACAAGTGAAACCACAAGGGCAACAATATCAAGCAAAACCGTTTGTGCCAAACCAAGGAGGCTACAACAAGCCTTTTGAAAACAGAGTTCAGAATCAAGGAGGCTACAACAAGCCTTTTGAAAACAGGGTTCAGAATCAAGGAGGTTTTCAACAAGGGGGATTTCAGCAAAGACCTCAGTTCAACAACTTTCAGAGAGGTTATCAAGCACTAGCTCAAGCTCCTGTGAGCTATGCCCCAGCTGGACCGTCCGATGACAGCGAAATGAAAACAATGCTTAAGCAACTGCTCGATGGCCAGAACAAGAACGCCTTTGACATCAACTCAAGAGTGGAAAACATTTACAGCGAACTCCAAGGTAAGTTTGAAAATCTTTCATCACATGTTAAAACTCTTGAGAATCAGGTAGCACAAACCGCTTCTACTTCTACAAGACCTATGGGAGTTCTTCCTGGAAAACCACAACCGAACCCGAAAGACTACAACAATGGTAAAGAATTTGTCAATGCCATTACACTGAGGAGTGGGAAACAGGTAGAACCAATCTTGAAGAAAGGAAAAGAAGTTGAGGTTCTCGATGAACCAGAGAAAGTCATTGAGAATGAGAATGATTCAGAAGTTCTCGATGCACCACAAGGTGAGGAAGTTGCAGATAAGAAAATCGCTGATCTTGAGGTGGAAACTGAAGATCTCGTGCCTCCACCGTACATACCCAAGTTGCCATTTCCAGGTCGCTTAAGGAAGATTCAAAGAGAGAAGGAGTATGCTAAATTCGATGAAGTGATGAAACAACTTCAAATCAAGCTCCCTTTTCTTGAGTTAGTTCAAAATATTCCTATCTACAGAAAATATCTCAAGGATATTTTGACTAACATGAAAACTCTTGAAGAAGGAGCTGTCTTGATCACACACGAGTGCAGCGCCATTTTGCAAAACACAATACCAAAGAAGAAAGAAGATCCAGGTAGTTTTGTTTTGCCTTGTAAAATTGGTGACTCATTATTTGCTAGATGTTTGTGTGATTTAGGTGCAAGTGTGAGCTCGATGCCGCTTTCAGTTGCAAAGCGGTTGGGGATCACAACGGGTTAGGAAAAATTAAATTGGATTTAATTTAATTTTTGGTACGGTGATGCATGGGCAAACCGTTAGTGAATTGATTATGTGAGTTAGTCAATTGTTTGAGTATGGAGTTCTAGATCATCCTCTCCGAGCCTTCAAGTGATTCCACGGTGAGTTGTGTTTTATTGATTTTTGTTTAAGTTGTCTTAGGTTTTTATTATATGCTCTTGAAAGTGTAGATGGCTAGAGGAGCTAGAGGTCGTGGCCGTGGCCGTGGTAGAGGCCGAGGTCATGTTTCAGTGGTGGGTTTGGGAGAGGCACATAGTGCCACGGTTGAGCAAGGCGGAGATTTGCATACGGGTCCGCTGGGGCCTGAGGGTGCGGCCGGTGAGAGTGCCGGTGAGGCTGGAGTTCCAGCGGGTGTTGCGGGTGTGACAGCAGGTGATGCTCAGGCTCGGGATGGCCGTATTGTGGATCTGTTGACCTTGGTATTGGAGCGGTTACCAGAGAGGGTAGCGGTACAAGCTCCAGTTGTGCCACCAGTAGTTGAGGCACAACCGAGAGTTGTGGTTGAGGAGGAGCTCCCATCCTACCATAGGATGATAGAGCAGATGCAGAGGATGGGCACTATGTTCTTCCTGGGTGGTGTCGGTCCTGAGGAGGCTAATATGTGGAGATCCCGGTTGGAGCGGAACTTCCAGTCATGTAGGTGTCCAGAGGGATACCGAGTTGACTTGGCAGTTCATTACTTGGATGGCGATGCACATCTGTGGTGGTCGAGTGTAGTCGCCAGGAGAGGTCAGGTGCAGTTGACTTGGAGAGATTTTGTGGAGGAGTTTAACTCCAAATACTTTCCACAGGAGGCAGTAGACCGGTTGGAGGCGAGGTTTTTGAGTCTGACTCAGGGGGACCGGACTGTCCGGGAGTTTGAGACAGAGTTCAACCGGCTTTCCATTTATGCTGGTCGAGTCATGGAGGATGAGCAGGCCCGAGTGCGACG
The DNA here is from genome assembly GCA_963667165.1 of Barbarea vulgaris. Lineage (NCBI taxonomy): Eukaryota > Viridiplantae > Streptophyta > Magnoliopsida > Brassicales > Brassicaceae > Barbarea > Barbarea vulgaris. The sequence continues at coordinate 7,909,096 of OY763888.1, read as the reverse complement.
GTTTATGTTAGGCTTGCGGCCTGAGTTGAGGACCCGTTGCCTTGGTAAGTTGTTTGGCACATTGGGAGAGTTGGTTGAGTTGGCCGCATCTATAGAAGATGGTCTGAGGGAGGAGGTAGCATTGTCTACTTTGAGTTTCCCGGCCAAGAAGATGCAGCAACAATCAGGGTCGAGTAAGGGGAGTAGGCAGGTGGCAGGGCAGAAGAGGAAGTGGGGAGGCACTTCTGGAGGTACTCAGAGTGGTCCAGGATGCTTCGGGTGTGGAAGCAAGGATCACAAGATTGCGAGTTGTCCCTCAAGGAGTGCAGGAAGTGGAGGCCCTGTGAGGAGTAGTCAGAGTGGCCAGAGATGTTTTGGGTGCGGAAGTATGGATCACAGGGTGACCAACTGTCCGCAGAAGGGAGAGGTCCTTCCAGATATTCGGGTGTGCTTCCATTGCAAGGAAGTGGGGCATTTCAAACCCAAATGCCCTAAGTTGCAGCAGGGAGGGGTAGCAGTAGCACCGTCGAGTAGGCAAAGTGTAGTGGCACCTCGGATTTACACCGTCGAGGAGGCAGATGAGCGGAGTGCTGGACTGAAGATGATGCCAACCGCAACACCACCGACCAGGCAGATAGCACCTGCACCTCGGGTGTATTCCATCGCGGAGACGGGAGAGCCGAGCTCTAGGCCGATCACAGGTACTTTTTAGACTTATCTGTGTTAAATTCCATCGGTTATAAAACTTTCTGTCTCCGTGAGGGGTGGTTAAGGTTCTTGGCACATGGGTATGTGCAGGGACCTTAATCGTGGGAGGTGTTGAGTCCCATGTGTTATTCGATTCTGGGGCATCGCATTGCTTTGTCACTCCGAAATTGGCCGAGAAGGCCAAATTGCGAGGCGAACCCAATGAGCAACTGGGTTTTGTAAAGGTTGCGGGAGGGAAGTTTCTATCTATTCTTGGTCGAGTTAGAGGTGTGGATGTTCAGGTGGCCGAGGAGTCAATGCCAGCGGATTTGATCATCTGTTCTGTGGAACTGTATGATGTTATCTTGGGCATGGATTGGCTGGGAAAGTTCAGAGCGCATCTGGATTGCCACCGGGGGCGTGTCGTGTTCGAAAGAGAAAGAGGCAGGTTGGTCTACCAGGGAGTGAGACCAACGACCGGGAGTCTCGTGATCTCGGCAATGCAAGCTGAGAAAATGATCGACCGAGGTTGTGAAGCTTACCTGGCAACTATTATTACCCCAGAGACTGTTGGAGAAGTAGCGGTTCAGGATATTCGGGTTGTGCGGGAGTTCGAGGACGTTTTTCAATCGTTGCAAGGGTTACCACCGTCTCGGTCTGACCCTTTCACGATTGAGTTGGAACCAGGCACAAAGCCGATATCCAAGGCTCCGTACAGAATGGCTCCAGCAGAGATGGCAGAGCTGAAGAAGCAGCTGGAGGAGTTGTTAAGTAAGGGTTTTATCAGGCCGAGTACTTCACCGTGGGGAGCACCGGTGTTGTTCGTGAAGAAGAAGGATGGTAGTTTCCGGTTGTGTATCGATTACCGGGGACTTAACCGAGTCACTGTGAAGAACAAGTATCCTCTTCCGCGGATTGATGAGTTGTTGGATCAGTTGAGAGGGGCTACTTGGTTCTCCAAGATAGACTTGGCTTCTGGATACCATCAGATTCGGATTGATGCAGAGGATATCCGGAAGACGGCTTTCAAGACAAGATATGGGCACTACGAGTTTGTGGTGATGCCATTTGGGTTGACGAATGCACCATCAGCGTTCATGAGATTGATGAATGGAGTGTTCCAAGAGTATCTGGATGAATACGTAATCATTTTCATAGATTATATATTGGTATATTCGAAAAGTCCAGAGGAGCATGAGGTCCATTTGAGAAATGTCCTGGAGAAGCTGCGGGAACAGAAGCTGTTCGCTAAGCTGAGCAAGTGCAGTTTCTGGCAGCGAGAGATTGGATTCTTGGGTCATATTGTCTCCGAGAAGGGAGTGTCAGTTGACCCAGAAAAGATTCAGGCCATCAGAGATTGGCCGAGGCCAAGGAATGCCATGGAAATCAGGAGTTTCCTTGGTTTGGCAGGTTATTATCGGAGGTTCGCCAAGGGTTTTGCGAGTATGGCTAAGTCCTTGACCAAGCTGACAGGAAAGGATGTTCCTTTCGTTTGGTCTCCAGAGTGTGAGGAGAGTTTCGCAAACCTGAAGACGATGCTGACTAGTACACCAGTGTTGGCATTGCCCGAGCCGGGTGAGCCTTATGTGGTGTACACGGATGCCTCGAGAGTTGGCCTTGGTTGTGTATTGATGCAGCGGGGAAAAGTGATTGCCTATGCTTCGAGGCAGTTGAGGAAGCATGAGGGCAACTATCCTACCCATGATCTTGAGATGGCTGCGGTGGTGTTTGCCTTAAAGATTTGGAGGTCTTATCTTTACGGCGGGAAGGTTCAGGTATTCACAGATCATAAGAGCCTGAAGTATTTGTTCACCCAGCCCGAGTTGAATTTAAGGCAGAGACGTTGGATGGAGTTAGTGGCAGATTATGATCTGGAGATAGCTTACTACCCTGGAAAAGCAAATTTGGTTGCAGATGCCTTGAGTCGCAAGCGCGTATCTTCGGCTGGTGAGCGGGACATGGAGTCCTTGGTGTACGAAATTAGCACGTTGAGGTTGTGTGCTATATCTCAGGAACCGTTGGGCTTGGAGGCGACTAATCAGGCAGATCTTTTGAGCAGGGTTCGGTTGGCTCAGGAAAAAGATGAAGGGTTGATTAAGGCCTCCAGAGCTGAGGGTTCAGAGTATCAAGTCTCAGCTAATGGGACTATTCTTGTGCATGGACGGGTATGTGTACCCAAGGATGAGGAGTTGAAGCGAGAGATTCTGAGTGAGGCTCATGCGAGCAAGTTTTCGATTCACCCAGGAGCGACTAAGATGTACCGTGATCTGAAACAGTATTATCATTGGGTCGGGATGAAAAAGGATGTTGCTAACTGGGTCGCAGAGTGCGATGTGTGCCAGTTAGTAAAGGCAGAGCATCAGGTTCCGAGCGGGCTGTTGCTGAGTTTACCCATTCCCGAGTGGAAGTGGGATATTATTACGATGGACTTCATAGTTGGGTTACCTGTTTCTCGGACCAAGGATGCTATTTGGGTCATTGTTGATCGATTGAGCAAGTCAGCGCATTTTCTAGCCATTAAGAAAACCGATGGAGCTACGATTCTGGCTAGGAAGTATGTGCAGGAGATAGTGAGACTTCATGGAGTACCGGTGAGTATAGTGTCAGACCGGGACCCTAAGTTCACTTCGGGATTCTGGAAGGCATTCCAGGAAGAGATGGGCACTAGGGTGCACTTAAGTACGGCATATCACCCTCAGACGGATGGGCAGTCCGAGAGGACCATCCAGACTCTCGAGGATTTGCTGAGGATGTGTGTGCTGGACTGGGGTGGTCATTGGGTAGACCACTTGAGCTTGGCAGAGTTTGCTTACAATAACAGCTACCAGGCAAGCATTAGGATGGCCCCATACAAAGCACTCTATGGGAGGCCATGTCGTACACCCTTGTGTTGGACGCAGGTAGGGGAGAGGAGTATGTTGGGTGCAGATTTTGTTCAGGAAACTACGGAGAAGATCCGAGTTTTGAAACTCAACATGAAAGAAGCCCAAGATCGGCAAAAGAGTTATGCCGATAAAAGGAGAAAAGATCTCGAGTTTGAGGTGGGAGATTGGGTATATCTCAAGATGGCATTGTTGCGGGGTCCGAACAGATCCATTACTGAGACTAAGTTGAGTCCGAGTTATTTGGGTCCGTTCAAGATTGTTGAGAGAGTTGGCCCGGTTGCATATCGGTTGGAGTTACCGGAGGTTATGCGAGCATTTCACAAGGTCTTCCATGTGTCGATGCTGAAGAAATGCTTACGTAAGGATGATGAAGTATTGGAAGAGATTCCGACAGATCTTCAGCCTAATATGACCGTTGAGGCGAGGCCTTTGAGGATTCTCGAGAGGAGGGTCAAAGAGCTTCGTCGGAGGAAGATTCCAATGATGAGGGTGTTATGGGATTGTGACGGTGTGCAGGAGGAGACTTGGGAACCAGAGGCAAGGATGGAAACAAGATTTAAAAAGTGGTTCGAGAAGCAAGTTGAGGCTTGAGTTTCCATCGATGGTTTCTAATTTCACATTTTTAGTTGTATGTCGTGTTGTATATGATGAATATTATGTGAATTGAATAAGAGGAGTAATCTTATGAGTTTATGACTTGTGATGTCATGTGAGTAAGAAAAGTCTATTAGAGTATAAACTGGAAGTATTCTTCGAACAAGGATAAATGGAATACCCTGAGTGAGTGGATATACCTTAAGATAACATGTGTAGTGGTTATAGGATAGGTTGATATTCCGGGATGGGAATATGGTTGGTGCGTGTCACCATGTGATGTGGAGAGTGGACTCTGTGAGATAGATTCGGTCGGACATGCTTATAGACGTTAGACTTGCTTGCTCCAAGGACTGGTGGGTCCTGTACGACTCATGGGAGATTGATTTCTCCAGAGGCGAGGATGAGGATTTCCCCGGATACCAGAGCTCGAAGGACTTGTGAGTCCTGAGAGTGGGAGTGGTATGAGTGTGATACCAATAGCTTGAAGGTCTTTGTGACCTGAGAGTGCGAGTGGTATGGTTGCTATACCCAGAGCTCGAAGGGCTGACGAGTCCTGAGAGTGGGAGTGGTATAGGTTGGATGCCGATGGCTTGCAGGACTTTGTGGCCTGTAAGAGAGAGTGGCATGGGATACCCAGAGCCCAGACTGCATTGCACAGAGGTTGGGAATGGTACGAGTATGAGTTGGGAGCAGTGTATGTCCATAACGTGAGTATAAGCATAACGGCTGAATAGAGGTCTCGAGAGTGGTTGGGTTGTGACTTGGGAATAGAGTCGTGTTTCTAGTTAAACTTGTTAAGGGAAAATGAGATAAGTGGTTTGATCGGATGGCTCATGAGCAGTTCTATGCGGTAGATCCGATTTTCGAACGTATGGTACTTGTTTGTTTTATTACGTTCGTCATGAGGAATCGCTAAAACGAATGGCTAAGTATTAAAAGCTATCCTATCTAACTCTTGTCAAAAGTTCTCTGAAGCAAGTTGAGGCTAGAGGGTTTACGGGGTTGTTGGATAGGTAGAGTTGTATGGTCGGGTTGACCATGAGAGGGTAGAGTCGTGTTGAGTTCATAGCGGATTGAACTGTGTCTAAGGATTCGAGGACGAATCCAGCTTGGTGGGGGAGAATTGTAACGCCCGTGTTCCAGAAATGGAAATTTCGGAATTTATATTCGGGATTTATGCGTAGAAATTCTGGAAAAAAATATTTCCGGGAATTTGTGAAGTAATTGGAAATTACGCCGCATTTTTCCTCGTAGGGGTGTGCGGGATCGATTGAAAAGTTTGGTGTCACCTTGTAAAATTTTGGAAAGTTCAAGGACCAAATGCTAAATAAGTTTAAGCTGAATTCAGCATTAGCTTCCAACCTCCCTACCTAGCCTACCCCCTACCTAGCAGCCTACTCCCTAGAGGTCCCCATCAGCTTTCCTCATTTTTCAACCCCTAGAAAGAGGCCTATGCAGCCACCCTCACCGGGATCGAATCGGGCTCACCTCGGATCAGGAACAGCTACAATATACGCCGCTTAAACAAGCAGATTAAAGGAAAGAGACCCATCTATCTAAGGCTAAAAGAAGGGAAAGAAGGAAACGTAGATCATCGCCGTTCTTAACCGAGACTCAGGTTAAGCTCTGTCCTGCAGCCTCCAAAAACTGCCGACACTTCACCTGCAAAAGAAGAGAAGGAGAGTTTGAGAGTGAGAGAAGAGGAAGAGAGTTTGTAGAGTTTTGTGTGGAGTTTTGTGTGGAGACAAAGGAGAGGAGGCTCTTGTGTGAGGGTGTGGGCGTAGAAGAGCCAAAGAAGGAGAGCTTGGTGGCTGTGTGTTTGGGCGTGGGAGAGTCAAAGAAGGAGAACTTGGTGGCTATGTGTGTGTTGGGCGTGACTGTTGAGAGGAGAAGGAAGCGGGATTGCCGTGTCGGTGAAGCTTCGAAACTCTCTCTCGCACCTTTGTTATCACCGTTAGAAAGGGTAAGCTTCTGCTCTTTCTTTGTTTTATCATGTGGTTCTTGATGTTTTAGTGTGAGGATCAGAGGGTGTGAGTCACGGTGGTGTCGTTGGCGAGGTTCGGCTTAAGCGTGGTGACAACGGAGCCGGTTGTTAAGGTTGTTGGTATTGGTTTCGTGATGGTGTGGCGGTGTTTGTGGCCATGAGTTGTGTGCGAAGGGTGCTTGAACATGACTCCATGTTGATGTTTGTGGTTGAGGAGTTGGTGATTCTATCGCTTGACCAAGTCGGTGTGAGTGGTGCAAATCGGTGTTGGCGATTGCACTAGGATCGATCGATCCAGGGCTAGATCCATCGATCTGAACCAAGATCGATCGATCTAGGAGTGAACGATCGATCTGGGAAACTCACGGCCGGCCAGGATCGATCGATCCAGGCGAGATCGATCGATCTGGTGGTGGATCGATCGATCCAGGTGGGATCGATCGATCTGGTGTGTTCCGGCTTGTTGGGATCGATCGATCCTGACCAGGATCGATCGATCTGGTCGGTCTGGTCGACCAAATTGTGTGTTTGGTTGGTTTCTTGTGTTTTAAGTTTCGTTTTTTGGTTTATTGTTAGGCACGCGTTTGAGGAAGTGAAGTCTATTCATTCCGGGAAGATTTAGGAATTTTTCGTGCGTGGCTTGAGGTGAGTGCATGACCGTAAGCTTATCTAAGCGGTTTAATTATTTGATGTGGTTTTCATGAAATAGGCCGGGTATGATCTCGGGTGGATCTAGATCGAGCGTTTCTTGAGATGGTTGATTGTTTCGGTATTTTCGTGTTTAGCTATGTTAAATATTTTAACTCGCTTGTGTGTGAAGCTTGTAGACGGGAGGATTGCCTCACTAAGTATTTGTTGAAATACTTATGCATCTCTTTTGTTTGATGCAGAGAAAGAAAAGTTGTGTTCGTGGAATCAAGGCAAGGAAGAGAGGGGTTGATCTAAACTCGTTGTGTGTTTTAAGTGTTTTATATTAAGTTGAATAATTTCTTACAGTTAACTTTGGTGTTTCTGTATTCGTATTTTTATTAAGGGTTATGCGAAAGTATTTTATTTATGAGTTTAAATAATTTATTTCGTGTGTTAAGTAACCCGACGGTTAAATGATCGAACGATCTCGAGTCCGGATTCTCGTTTATCGAGAACTGTTATAGACAACGGAAAATGTCTATGAAAGCCAAGGTGGCTATACAGACCAACTTCGACTCTCAACTCAAGTCGTCGTATTCAGGAAAGAGTAATCGACCAAATATCTTTAGGGATAAGTAATTAAATATTTACGGTTGTATATTTATTTACGGAGTTAAATATCTATTGTTAATAGATAAGTTGCGTTATTATTTGATTTTTGGAAAATTAATTATTATTTATGGGAATAATAATTAATTAATTAATAATGGTTAAAAAAAAAAAAAAACGAGGGCGATCGTTTCACACCTACTCTACAGAAATCTCCAATAAGAAGTCCACAATCTCGTAGGAAGATAAGTCAACCACCTTCCCAATCTCCTCTTAGGAGATCTCAGGTAATTATTTTGATAAATATGATTGATACTTGCTGTTGGTATTGAGTCTCACTTGAGAAAATGGTTTATGTTTTCTACATTGCAGCGTAACCTTACATCAGAAGTTAGCAAAGAAAATCAGAAATGCAAGATGATGGATGTTTCCGAGAAGAAGAGGATTGTGGCTGAAGGATGTTGGGCTTCAAACAACCCAGACCAAACTGTCCATTTTGTTCCATTGGGGCCAAATGCAGTTAGAGTTTGGGTAGATGTAGTCAAAGTCAAGAATGCGGAAGTTTGGAGGCCTTGTTCAGAGATTGAATGTATGGAAGATGCAATAGGGACTGCTATTGCATGGCGAGAGGATAAAATCATCATGTGTTAGAGTTTTGAGGTTTGGTACTTTCAGTTCTTTTGATAAAACTTATGTTAAGTTTCAGACATGGTTGTTATTATGAACAGACTAATGTTATGTTTGTTGGATTTCAAATTTGGTTAATGTGAAAGTATTATTTAAAAGTTTTAAATAGTTAAAAATCAGGGTTCAATTATGCAAATTTGGAACAATTTAGGGCCAATTTTTAATTCGAGATTAAAATCGTATTAAGCCTACTATAACAACATATACCTGTCATAACAACACTACCAATAGCATAAAGTAAACTGCTATCATATGATTATATATTTTAGCACGGTCATCGACGCTATTATATAATATATGATATAGACTATTTTACGTTATTATACATCTTGTTAGAGCAATTCTAGTAGTGTCATAATAAAAATAATAACTGCGTCTACTGAAAAAGCTATGAAAAAAAGGAATACCATAACGGGCTTAAATAATGCTATAACATTGTTTGACCTATTATAGCTGACAAAGACTTAGCACACATGATAACGCTATGATATCTCTAATATAGCGCTTATCGTTTGCTAAGGATGTACAATTTGTTTGTAGTCAAAAGCTTGTCGCAGAGGGCTACGTGATGCCGAAGTCGAAGGTGTCGACCGACACCCAGCCCGTGGTGTCGCTCGACACCAACCGCCGGTGGCTGTAGGACAAATTGTTGTGGCGGCAGGGCAAGAGTAAGTTGAGAGAGGAAGGACACTAGGAGATTACAAAAGGCATTATGAGTTCTATGCTAACAGGTCTGCGATTCGTCTCCCAACCGTTAAGAGGTACGACTTTGAGCTGAAGCCGTCCTATTACTCCTTAGTGGGTCAGCATCCTTTCTCCATATTGTCACATGAACACCCTATGGACCATATTGAGAGGTCCGAGGACTTGGTAACAAGCATGAAGATAAATGGAGTCAGCTATGACTATCTTTTCTGTAAGCTTCTCCCACATTCTCTTATTGGTAAAGCAGCTTACTGGTTGAAGTAGTTACCAACAGGATCTTTGACTAGTTGGGAGGAGACCAAGAAGGCCTTCCTAAGAAACTTCTATTATGATGCGCGTTCAGAGGACTTGAGGAATAATATCTCTCAGTTTACACAGAGGCCTACTAAGGCATTCAAAGCTGCATATGTACGTTTCAGAGCATATCAAAGAGATTGTCTGCATCATGGTTTCTCCCAGGTTCAGTTGTTGGGTATTTTTTTTAGAGGAGTTGATTGGAGGTATCAGATGGCTCTTGATTCAGCGAGCCATGGGAACTTCAATACCAGATCTCCTGAGGAAGCCTATGTGTTGATTGAGAACTTGGCGTCTAGCAATAGCAACAAGAATGATGATTTGAGAGGCATAAGCAAGCTGAATACATTGATGGAAGACAGATTGCTGAGCTGAAGACTAAGTTGGATTCAGTTCATAACATCTTGGTGAGTAAGAAATCAGTTCAGTTTTCTGCAGAGGTTGAAACTTTTGACCCAGTGGAAGGTTTTGAGGAAAAGAATGTCAACTACGGAGCTGGATATCAGGGTCAGAGATATTGTACTGTACATAAGAGCAACTTCTCAAGGAACTTTGGTTCTTCATCTTACCAGATGAAATCTATGATCGAGCAGATACTGGAGGGTCAGCAAAGGATCACAGTTTATTTTTAATGGGAAGATTGATGCTCTGTATATTGATTTGCATGGGAAGCTCAAAGCTTTGAATACTCACGTAAAGATATTGGATGTTCAGGTTGCATAGACTACTGAGTATGTCAAAAGACAAGAGGGATTCCTTCCTGGAAGGACTGAGAAGAACCCCAACCGTGCCTGCAATGCCCTTTTGGTGGAAATAGAGATAAATTCGTGGAGTTAGGAGCAATTGAAGCAGTGTCGAGCGACATAACTCATGGTGTTGAACGACACCAGTCGTCATCTAAGAAACCAACTTATGAGAAGCTGGATACTTCAGGGGAAAAGGTCTATAAGGTTAAGGTTCCCTTTCCAAAGCCTAGGAAGTCTAAGCAGGAGATGGAGGAAGCCAGATGCAATGCAATGATGGATAAAGTGATGATTCAGCTACCTCTAGTTGACACAGTCAAACTTTCACCTCCACTCAAGAGATATGTTAAGAGAATGGTTACTAATGGTGTGACTCCTGAGGAAGGAGCTTTGCTTACCAAGTACATTAGCGCAATTCTCTTAAATGAGATCTCACAGAAGAGGAAAGGAAAGCAAAAGGAAGTGATTGTGTCTGCACCAGTTAGTGCCATGGTTGAGAGTAGGATTCCAGAGAAGCTACCGGATCCAGGAAGTTTTGAGCTCGATTGCTCCATCTCCACAGGTCGATTTTCTAATTCTCTTTGTGATCTGGGTTCGAGTGTTAGTTTGATGCCTCACTCTGTTGCTGTTCGCCTTGGGATGACTATCTTCAAGCCAACGGGGATTTCTCTTATCTTAGCTGATCGATCCAAAAGGATTCCAGAAGGTGTCTTAGAAGATGTTCTAATAAAAATTGGCGACTGCTTGATTAGCACAGACTTTGTGGTGTTGAAATATAAGGAAGAACCTAAGGATCCTCTTATTCTGGGAAGACCTTTCTTTGCTACAGCTGGTGCCATGATTGATGTGAGGAATGGAAGGATATGCTTGAATGTGGGTGATAATATGATAATGAACTTTGACATGGGCAAGCTGAGAAAGATACCCACCATTGATGGGCAGAAATTCTCTGTATAAACCTCCACAGACATTACTGTTGGGTATGTTAAGGAGTTGGGTCCTAGTGAGCAAGTGAATAAAAAAGCTTATGAGCTTGAGGACTAGAGTGGTGATCATCTCTTCCAGACTAGACTCCAAGACGAGGTTCTAATCACTGAAAAGTTGCTGGAGGAAGACGTTTTGTGATGGAAACAAGGATTCCAGGCTGAATTGTAGAAAAAGTGCAGACATTCGAGCTTAAGGCTCAGTATCGTCCGAGACCACCACTAGTGTTGGACGCCACCCACAACGGGTTGGCCCAGCTTTTTCTGAAACATCTGGTTTTCGAAATGGTCTTAATGCTGCAAGTTCGAGAGCTATTGGCAAACAGGAAGCTCGACATCCTCCACTACATTCACCCTAAAAAAAGCAAAGGTACGCACTTTCTGGACCCGAGCCATCTGATCTCATCAATAAGAGTTTTAAAGTACACAGATTGTTTCACAGATAACCAAGCCACGAGATTATCGTAGAGCGCTTGTTACTTCTTTTGATGATTTTGCAGGTAAATTAGTGTCCCACCCAGATTAACGTCCCGTCCTGCTTATGTTCGTCACTTCCATGGTCGGTCTCATGCACCGCACCTTTATACTCCACCCTGGATGAGGCGACAACTTTCTGAGAGGCATTCATTGGCACTCTCGGATCCACCAGATGCCTGATCTTCGGCATAGTCAAGCTAAAGACTGAAAATAAGCGCTTAGTAGGAGGCAACCCACTGGTAAGTTTTTCGTTTTCTTTCAATTTTTCTTTTCTATTTTATTTTGACCAATCTCTGGTTTGGCACCACAGGGGACAGTGTTTCTCTATCAAGTAAGTTGAGTCCGTTTTATTGAGTCAAAACCAACCCATGAAACTATGATTTTTCAAGGAAACCATCACATTTTGCAGGAACTTAAGTGACCATTTGATTCGAGCTTGTTAGGCATCTGAGACTAATGGAAAAGCCCAGGGCCTAATAGTGGATCTGAGTTACTCATATTTCCAGCAAAAATCCAAACACCCGAGCCAATTTCTGTTAGTTCCTTTTTCCTTTTCATTGTGACAAGTGTTCTGGGGATTGACTCATCGTTCATACTGGACAAGACAACTTCTGAAAACACCAATAAAAGCGGTACTCCTCTCCCTTATCCCAACGAAAAAAAAAGAGAACAAAATAATAAAAAGCAGAATAGATGATATGATTCTCGTCTTGAGTAATGGGGTAGGAAAATTTCCCGTGACCTCACTATTTTACTTGAGATTGAGATGATCACGCAGAGGTGTAGGTGAGGTAGGAAAATTCCCGTGACCTCATTATTCACTACACCTTTGAATTAAAAAAAAAAAGAAAAGAAAGAAAATTTTTAAAAAAGATAATGATAAAAAAATAAGTCTGGGGGAGAGAAAGAGTACCGATAGCTATATGGTTTTCTTTGTTTTGGTATTGTACGTGAAAGAGTCTAGAAGGTCCTGGGCATCGAGATCAGAGATGAGACCCGGCGATGAGGTAATGTGGACTATGATGCAAAATTTTGGGTTGATCGGGGATGCTGTGAACGTCCACGGAAAAGTACATGGTGGTCTAGATCCTTTCATGTAAGAGTTTTTAGTGGATTTCTAAGGTAAATGTGAGTGTGGTATTCTTATGACGAAATGAGTTTCTATGTTTTCAAACTTCTTTCTCTTGTTTAGTTTTATGTTTTGTTTGAGGGCAAGAAAAATCTAAGTCTGGGGGAGTTGATATATCATGTATTTTACCGGTTTTAAGCCATGATATAAGTGCTTTATCGAGTCTTAACTGTGTCTTTCGAGTCTTTATCGAGTCTTTTACATGTTTACATGCGTTGGGGACTTTTTGGACGATTATGGAGCATTATGGAGCATTTGTTGCTGAGAAGACGAAGTCGATGCTTTCAGTGGTCAATGGTGTCGATCGACACTCATCACTGGTGTCGGTCGACACCCATCGTCAGGCGTCCATGCGGAATTTATTAAGTTATAAAGATTTGCAGTTTTGACCCAAAACTTCTAGAAGTTTACAAAAGGGAAACAGCTCGTGTCTTAGTCTATTATCTATCTATTCTTTTGCTTAGGGGCTGTTCTTGCTACTTGTACTTTAGAGAGAAGATATTGAACCCATGTTTTATATTCTAGTTTTGATTCAGTTTTATGATATCTATTTCAGCTATGTCTTGTGTATCATTTGATATGTCTGATTAGATCCCTACTTAGGTTTAGGGATTCTCACAAGGTATTTCATGATTTGTTAGGTTTAACACTGGTTAAGATTCAAACTTGTTAGTTCTTCATCTAGGATTGTACTTAATGCTTCTTTTAGCTTGATCACCTAGACGTATTTTATTAGGTTGTTAAATTGGCACGACAGCATGATTTATAATCTGAACTAATCCTAGTGAGCATGTTAGATATTCGCAATGACAATTGGTTTAGATAACTTGTGAACATATCGAACTTGTACTTAAAGCTTGTCTGAACTTTAGGATTCGCAACGACAGTTCGTTTCTTAGGTTTTTGTCATATATAGTTTCCGCAACGACAGTTGGTTAGCTATGCATTAGTGATTTGAGTTCTAGATTTGTGTTAAATTAGATCTTGACCAGTTGTTCTATCTGCTTTGATTGATTTCCTGAGAAGTTCCCTAGACCTGACGCTTTCCTCCCATTGATTTACATCTCTATTTACTTTTCGGCATTGTTATTTCAATAATTCTTTATCACTTAGCTAGATATGAAACAAACACGTCTATTGTGAAACCATAGAGTCTTTGTGGATTCGAGAGTAGTTCTGAGGGATAATTTGAGCATATCACTTGGGGACGCCTTACTCCAGACCAGTCACGAGCCTTTTGACCGGTCGTGCCAAGAGAGGAGGCACCGGTCACGAGCCCTTGTGGCCGGTCGTGCCAAGAAGGCTCGGATCGGTCACATGCCCTTGTGACTGGTCGTGACAGGGCTTCAGTCATCGGTACATATCTCCCAAACGGCTGAAGGGATTGCTTTGATTCTTGTTCTAGGTGAATCTTGACACTTCTGGGTTTTCATAGACACCAAGATGTCGTACTTCTGGCGTTCTGAAAATGTCTAAAAATAGGGTTTCCTTGACATTTTGCCTTGAAACCTTTAAAACCTTCTTGAACCTAAAAATACTTGATAACTAGTTCTTTTTGCATGAAATCACACCAAACTCTTCTCAAATCATAAGAATACAACAGTTAAAACTGGTAAAAATACGATGTTATCAACTCCCCCAGACTTAAACTTTGCTTGTCCAAGCAAACAAGAAAGTAAAATTATGGAAAAGAGGTTTTGAAAATCACGGGAACTCACTTATCTGTAGGAATCTCATCTTCGCACTCCTCGTCGCGTTGACCTTAGAAACTACTTTACGTACTTGTCCCATCAGAAGCGTCAACATCCTTTAATCTTAGTCCACGGTCCAAAGGACTTTTCGAAATCACCATTGTCATCCCCTTACATAGATTAGGCATAAAATAAAGGTGGTCTTACCTAGGGGATATCAGCCAAAGGAAATGTTGATCCAATCCTAGCCAACACATTCTTAGTATGGTTCCGTTCTTCTCGTTTTTTCTCGCTTCCAAGGGATCGATTTTTCCCTACTTTTCTAGGGTATCATTTTATTTTTTCTCTAGATCCCTTGTTTATTTTTCTTTGGACTTAGGCTTCCACAAAGTTCCAAAAGATGCACGGGTTTACACACCATATCCCTCGGTCACATCCACCCTGGTCATATTTTTTTTCTTTTTGTGTATATCAGTCTCTGCGAGGTTCCGAAAGATGTACGGGTTTACGCACCAAATCCCTCGATCGCATCAACTCTTATCCATTTTTCTATCTTTTCTTTTCTTTTCATCTTCTTTTTTTTTCTTCTTTTCTTCTCTTTTTTTTAGAGTACAGAAGGGAAGAAAGAGGGGAAACATACTTTGTGAAGTAGTGCAGTGTCTTATGTGGCTCGAAGAGGTCTCATCCGATGTATACCAAACCCTTAAGTGAGAAATTAAAAGTCAGGTTAGGTTACAATAAGGGTTAGAGACAACGTTGTATCATCCTATTATCTAGTAGAAAGAGACTTTCGGAATGTTGACTCAGCTCATAGAACGCGGTCAGGACGGTAGGTCACGGCGCATGACGCGGTAAGGACATGGCCGGGATGGTATGTCGCGGCGCTGATGCGTGTAATTTATGCTTCAATCTATTACCTCAAAAGAAACACACGACAACTGCAAGTACACAGTTCAACGTATGTAGTATTTAACAATCGATCACACAGAGAGTATTAGCTAACACGGAATGAATGCAATAAAAGAGTTCTGGCTAAGAGAATGATATGAAACGGGTTTTGGTTTTGGCTTTTCTAATGACCAAATAAATGAAACAAGAAAGTAAATAAGTCGGTTGTGTAGTAATGAGAGGAAACGTTGGGCTTCTAGGGTTATCTCGGAGTCTTCATGGTTCTAAACAAATGAGATGCAAGATGGTATGCAAATGCTAATGACTTTAGTCTAGGTTCTCAACTACAAAAACGAATGAACATTCATCCTATGGGTAATAAAGTGAATGTCTAAGATCCCCGTGCTCTGTTACTCAACTCACGCAGGCAACGATGCACGGTTCAAAGCATTAATAATGAGTTTGATAAGTTCACAAGGCTCCATGACTGAACTTTCGCAGGCCATGGTGCGAGGCTTCGGTAACACTATGTCCGAGAGCTAGGTTTACACGGTTGATGCTCCTATTCTCTAAGATCAGTGCTTGGTGATCAATTCAAGCAACATGCATTAAAATAAAGATGTCGCAAGAGATACCTAACATGTGACTAAAATTAGGATCTAACAACCTAAATGAATCAAAACATGAATTCCCCTTGAATCACCCCCATGAAACCCGACAAAGAGATCTACTCGCTCATGATGCAAAAAAATGCAATAGATATCATAGTAAATAACATCATAAACGATTCAAATATATCAGAGGATTTCAAAGAAAAATTCTCTATATATGTCACAGAAGATAACTTGTCTCCCACAAAGCAAACAGAAGATGTACAAAGACATAAAGAAGAAGAGAGGTGATGGAACTTCAATAGAGGAGGCTCAGCTTCAAAGACTTGGACACGACGAGAGGGGCTCTTGGCGGAGGCGGCTCTTGTCTCTGGAAGCTTAAAGTCGGTTCTATTGATTGTGTTTAGGGTTCCACACGCAGATGTTAGGTTTAAGAGGAGTATTTATAGGGTTTTAGGATTAGGAAACCGGATTAGGGTTTTCGGGACAAAACTACGTAGTTTCATTAAGTGCCGGGGCACGACATCCAGGACAGGTCATGACACCTTGTAACCGGTCATGCCAAGAGGGGAGGCACCGGTCACTGCCGTGTATGGCCGGTCGCGTCGAGAGGGTTCCGACCGGTCACGGCTCCTTGTGACCGGTCTCGACAAGGCTTCACTCATTAAGAGGTATCTCCCAAACGGCTGAAGGAATTGCATTGATTCTTGTTCGAGGTGAAATTTGACACTTCTGGCTTTCTATAGACACAAAGAACTCCCAAATTGGGTATCGGGAAGTACCTCAAAATATGTCGTACTTCTGACAATCTGCAACTGTCCGAAAACGGGTTTGGCTTTGCCTTTTTATCCACTTTGGTGGAATATGCCTTCAAAGTATCGATCATCACTTTCCACTTTAGAAACCTGATAAAAACATAAGAAAATGGGCTAAAATACGATGTTATCAACTCCCCCAGACTTATACTTGGCTAGTCCTCAAGCAACCAAGAAAGCTAAACCGGTGGAGAGGTTTTGAAAATCTCGGAAACTCTCCGAAGATCAGGGACCATGCTCCAAGGAATAACCTGTGACTCATAATTACAGAGACTCATGTCATAATCTTCTCAATATAGACTCACAACATTCACAACTCTTGTCCGTCCATCTCAAACCTACAAAAGAACTCTGCATTCACATCAGTTAACTTCCTACATTCATTAAAAGGTGCGTGAGTTTTCTCATTAGAAGGTATCATTCAGGGTGGACGGCGCTTGGTATGAATGGTCTCTTTGGTGTTTAGGTGGTGGAGTTAAAGTGTTTAGGGATCTACCGGTTTATTCGAGAAGAGCAGCATATGCCGCAGAACTCTGGAGAGTATGAACCAGTTGATATCCTCAGCTCCAACCACTCGTTCTTGTAACACCTCACTCCTTTACTTCTTTTCTTTTAACTCCCCCAGACTTAGACTTTTCTGTGGTGTTCTCCGTAACCAATCCATCTCTTTTGTAAAGGGGTCCATGTCTTCCTTGGGATGACCTATGTTATGAGACTTCACATTTGTAACCACTTCCTTTCCTTTCCTTTTGATTTTCTATTTTTCTTTTTTTTTTTTCAACCGGATTTCGGATTCATGATATCCAAAGGATGCACGTGTTTACGCACTATATCCCTCGGGTCACTTACTCCTATTCCATTACTCTTGCGGATATAAGCTTCCGTGGAACTCCGAAGGATGCACGAGTTTACGCACTATATCCCTCGGCTACATCTACTTATATCCATTTAAAAAAAAAAAAAAAAAAACGGGAAACGGTACTTATTTTCATAGAAGCCTCATGAGCAAGAAATATGTACCTTTTAAGTCGAATCCCAAGGTAGAACAAACGCTAGACCAAGTTGCCAATCTCTCCTTCATAATTCTTTTTCTTCTCAAGTGGTTAGAGGACTGTGTCGATAATATCTCTCCGATGTTCCTGAGCATATCTGCCAAATGAGAAAATAAAAAGATAAGTTCATGAGGTCTGAAAAGAGGTTATGGGTTTAAGGGTAGGAACCACTAAAAATGAACGGCCATTCAGGATCAACAGAGAGTAGTAAAAAGGGTTAAACAGTCCTGAATGTGGTGCTCGTTTCCCTAATCTAACACCGCTAATGAGAAAGAATTAAAGTCAGGTTAAGGTTATAGTAAAATGGAGTTAACATCAGTTCTAACAAAATCCCGTAAGAAGAAACTTCTGGGGAGTGATACTGCGGTGAGGTTCTAGGTATTGTCCGCTCTTAATAAATCCTGCAAAACTTGTCGCTTAGGAAATAACTCAAGGCATAAATAAGGTCAGAATCATGATATCATAGGGTCCTTATTTCCAACAAATTCTTGACTCAATAAAACATGACTCGATAAAAAGATATTAAAATGACTCAAGAAGAAAGAAATATACGTTAATAAAGGCTAAACACCCCCCTCCCATACTTAAATCACACTATCCCCAGTGTGAATAAATCCAGAAAAGGTGGAATAAGTAAAATAAAAATAAAAATGAAAATGAAAATGAAATGAATATAAAGATAAAAATGCATAAAAAAAAAGATAGGACCGAGTAACCTCGACTTCTCAGGAGGTGCTTTAAACTCGGTGGGTGGCTAATCGCGGTATCTTGCTTGTCTCTGAAGCTGCTCAATGAGGTCCTTTTGGTGAGCTACTTCCTTCTCATGTTCCAGGCACAAGGCCCTCTCGCCATCAAATGAAGGTAGGATTGCTTGGTTTGCTCAGGTAAGGGCCAAGGAATCCATCACCTTCTTCTTGACGAGTCTGCTCACGGTGTATGGGAGGTTATCGCCAACACGTAAGGATAGGAACTCACCATCTTGAGGGTTCCATCGCTTGGCTCCATCTCTGAGCATGATTGTACGTATGAGACTAGGATGAGAGTGGTACTTATAGCCAAGTCGATCGGGGTTGATCATCGCGCCTTCTATGATTCTCATCTTCCCAAGTCGCTCTAGGTCCAAGTCTCCTAGGAGGTGAAAGGACGGTCTGTGAGGTCTACAACTGCGGCTTCAAGGATTGTAGTGATGACTCCACCGAAACTCAAGGTTGCCTTAGCGTTGGTACAAGTGACCGCTTCGAGTTTAACCATAACCAATTGCCTAGAGACGAGCGTGGCATAGTTGATTTTTCTCGGGAAATCAACAAAAGGCAGTTTCAAGACAAGGAGCTCCTCTCCAAGGATTGAGTTTTGTGCGGTCCTTGAGAAGATGGTGTGGGCAAGAAGCTTGTGTGTGCACCGGATGGCCGGATGCTTGACGGTGGAAGACTTGATTTGGCCGCTAGTAAAAGGGCTTTGTTCGATCTCGTCCCATATATCATGGAAGCCCTTCGGGCCAAAGTCAATCGGGTCTTGGTATTCTATACCCAGTGCCTTGCCAATTTTTTGGATATAGATGGAATAGCTATCGCCATGTATGGTGAAGTAGAGGACACCATCCCTAGCCGTAGATGCGTGGGAATGTGAAAAGGCTAGCGAGGTCGTGGCTAGGAATTGGCGTGCCTCTTCTTCATAAATCTCTTGGCTCACGAATCAACTTTATGCAATTTTAATGAACTCATTTGGCTAAGGGAAAGGTTAAGAGGCAGAGATGGCCCCTTTTGTAAGAGATTGAAACAATAGAGCACAAAGGACTCTTATTAACAGACTGAGCTTTAGAAGAAGGCTAAAGGTAAGATAGCCAACCGATGCATACAAGAACAAGTTCTCATCTACCCACCCTATATACAAAGATTCTATTTATACCCAAACCTAGAAGATGATCCTAATTCTACCCTTATGCACTTTTCTACCATGAATCCTTTTTTGGATCAATTCATTCTTCTTTTCTTTGCCAATTATTCTAAGGAAAAGGTTTCTTATACTTTTCTGCTTATGCTAGCGGATTGGGTTCTTTTCAGCAAAGGCTCTTGATATGCTCAAATTTACCCTGAGCTACTCTCTCAAATTAAGAGATCACTGTAGTACTTAGGGATCGAATCCACAAGGACTATGAAATACCCAATAAATCCCAGTAAAAGTATTATGCTAAATAAAGTATAATGTAATGAAATTGCAATGCGAATAATTAAACAAAGTGTAAATCAATGGAGAAAAGCGCTAGGCATAGGGAAATCTCAGGAATCTTCAGAACTGTGAATCAATTGAATTATCAGGATTATAATTATGAACCGTTCTAGAACTCAAACACAATTGTAAAAGCTACCAGCTTTCGCTGCGTAAACTATCTATCCCTGAATCTAGAATTCCAAATTCCTTTGCTAAATTCTAAGATCCAGACAAGCAGTAATGATCAGGTTCAATTCGTTCACAAAATCCCTAAATCAAATTCCTTTGCAGATAGGTATTTTGCTCACCTAAGATAGATCTAGCAATCAATTACACTTTCATGTCAATTGATAACCCTAAATCAGATTCTAGGTCGCGAATCTAGAATAAGCAATAAGTTCAATCCTAGATGAAGAACTCTATCAATTAACCCTAATAATCCAATGATTCAACAATTCCTCAGAAACCCTTGAAAACCCATAACCTAAAAGGGGAACTACTCAGACATGGTGAAAGCAACAATCACCATGATATGAATAATCATTCAATATAATAGAAAATAAAAGTAGAGAACAAAGAGTATCAGGGATTAGAGAAAGATGATACAAGCTTGAGATAGAGAGAGAGTCTGCCACTTCCTCCTCTAAAAACCCTGATCTAAAACACAATAAATAGCTAAAAACTCGTACAGCGACTAATGCTGAAATATTAGAAACTTCTGGACAAAATTGTAAATCTTCCAAAATTTCCGAAGTTGTCCGCCTGTGGTGTCGTTCGACACTCATGGCTGGTGTCGATCGACATCAAGTCACACATCGCCTCAAAACATGATTCTTCGATGCAACTTCTTGGTCTTTGCTCCAAAATCTCCCATATTCTTCACATTAGTCCTAAATGCATACCTGAAGATAAAAGACTCTAATAGACTCTAAAAACACCAAAAAGACTCGATTAAAGACTCTTATATCATGGTTAAAACCCATAAAAATCATGATATATCAACTCCCCCAGACTTAGCTTTTGCTTGCCCTCAAGCAAAACAGAAACTCAGCCTGTGAAAGAAGTTTGAAAACACAGGAAACTCATTTTGTCATAAGAGCACCACACTCACATTCACCATAGTAAAGCCACTGGAAATTCTTACCTGACAAGGTCCAGACCACCATGTACTTCCCCCAGACTTAGCAACTGTCCCAAACAACTCCACAATTCAAATAAACAATCCAAAATCACCATACTGACTTCTATAAACTAAGGTGAAGACTCATCTAGGGAGTATCAATCAAAGGACACATGGACTCTTTCTAAATCAGTTTTCCTGAACACACAGACTGTCTTTACTTCTGGTTCCTTTCCTCTCCCTTTTCTCACTTCTGCAGTTAATTATATCAAAGGTGTAGGCGAATAATTGTATCACGGGAAATTTTCCTAACCTCGCTTCCAACCTTTGTGTGATCATTCCTTTCAAAGTAGAATAATGAGGTCACTGGAAATTTTCCTACCTCTCTATTCAAAAGATTATCATTTCATCTTTTACTGCTTAGTATATATATATATTTTTTTTCTTTCTTTTCTTTTATTTTTTTTATTTATGAAGGGAAGAGAGAGGGGAACCATACTCACACACACAAGTCTTTCAGGACTGGAGGGAGAATCCGATCCAATGTATATCGAGCCCCTGGACAAGTGAAATAAAGTCAGGTTAATGGGCGAAGTTGGTGATGGATCCTCTGAAAGTTCAGGTGAACATGGGTAACATTGGTAGGTTGATCAGCGTTGGGGTTTTTCATTAGTCTCAGACACATGTCAAGCTTGAATCAATGGTCACTCAAGTTCCTGCAAATGTGGTGATTTCCTCGAAAAATCATAGTTTTCAAACTAAATTTTGACTCAATAAAACAAAAATTGGACTGACTCTAAGAATCTAAAAAGAATGATGTTAGTAACTACCTCCCCCAGACTTAAACAACACTGTCCCCAGTGTTATCAAGCAAGGAGTTGGTGAAAAGGAAATAAAACTGATGAACCATAGTGAAAAAGTCAAAATATTAGAACACAAAACCTGAATCCATGGCATGGGTGTCGATCGACACCAGGTCTGTAATCCGAAACTATGATGTTTCAAAATCGGGTCTAAGTTTGTGAAGCCAATAATCCGAGTTCAACCACTGTTAGATCATCTAAAGACAAGGTGAGTGACATGAAAATATGAAAATATCATAGAGTAAATGTTAGAATACAAACTGACTCAAAGAAAACATAAAAATGACTCAAAAATATCAAAAAGAAAAGATAAAGGATAAAAGAAAACTAATCCTCCTCAGAACTCTCGTCTGGTCTGCTCGGGCGTGGGGGAACCGGTGGCTGGCGAGGTGATCGATAGCGGTGACGAGTAGGACGGACGCAACCGCAGCGAGATAGCCCAGCTATGGCATTCCAGATGCTCTGGAAACTCTCCACGACATATCTCTGAAAGTCAGCTGTCTCCATAGGAATCTCCGGAGCGACAGGAAGCTCAAACGGAGGAGTCACAGAAGAACCGGGCTGATGCGGAAGACCTCCAGCAAGGTCTGGTATCGGAGCATCCTCTGCAGCAGTAGGAGGTGCGCGAGAAGAAGCTCCTCTACGGCGTCTAGCATGTGGTGCAGTGGTGAGGAGACGGGGATCGGGATCAAAACGCAGCTGCTGTGGATCCTCTGTAATAGCTGTGAGGGCGGGCTGTGGAAGCTGTATCATGTGCTGCCCCGTAGCCATGCGGAAGCACCAGATCCAGTCACTCTTAATCCAGTGAGCGTTTTTCAAATACTCTTCGTTCATAGCAGAACGCGCAGTGACGATCGTGCAGCTAGATGTGTCAATCCCGAAGTGCTGAAAAATAGGTGTCAAAAGACTACCTACACTCTCCCTCTTGGTCCCTCGACCCAAAAACGGCTTCATCTTCAGGGAGACTAAGTGATGAGCAAACACAGCACCTAAGTTCACATTCCTATCTAACTCAGGCCACTCATATCCATCAACACAATAATCACCCACAGCATAGCTAAGCAGAATCAACTCAGACAACCTCATCTTTCCAGGCTCCATCTTACACAGAATGGTGTTGGCAATGATACGAACGACATACCTCAGGACCGGATGTCGAATATCAGTCTGTGTAGATGTCTTGGAGTCATAACGGCCTGTCCCGAAATGAGACCAGAAGGCTGGACCGTCCAAGAACTGAGCTGGCAGTGCAACTCCCGTCAAATCTGAGAATGGGCTGGAGGAGCAGCAAATTCTGGCGAATCCGCCATGGAATCCGGCGGATTGGAGGAAGAACCACCGTCTGACCTAAGTCACTTGCCACGTGAAGCCATCTGCACCAAACTCAAAATAGGCACTAGAAACAGGTAGAGGACGAAAATCTGATGAGGTTAGAGACTTGAATCGATGAAATCGAGCAAAAATTCAGAGAGAAATCGAAGCTTTAAAATTTTCAGAATGAAGAGAGTGAATGAGGAGGAAGAAGCTTTCGGGTTTTTAACCCGCTGGACTTGTCGACTTATGGTGTCGATCGACACCAGCGATCGACACCAGCAACAAGGGTCGACACCAGCAGAATCGATCGACACCATCGCCGTTTTTTTTTTTTTTTTTTTTTTTTTGAATAGTTAGCTAATCACCCTTATTACTGAAAAATATAGAAAAACCTAAATAATTAAAAATCAAATAAATAAAATATATTCACAACTTACCAGTGGGTTGCCTCCCACCAAGCGCTTGTTTAAAGTCATTAGCTTGACTTTGTGACGGCTTAGGCAGAGGGTGCATCATCCAGACGCAATATGTGTCCGTCCGGGATCTTGGCATGTGCCCAATAATGTTTGACCCTCTGACCGTTGACTGTAAATTCATTGCCCTCAGGACTGAGCAAGACAACAGCACCATATGGTCGAACTTCCTTGACTGTGAAAGGACCTGACCAACGAGAACGCAATTTCCCAGGAAACAATTGTAAACGAGAGTTATACAGAAGTACCTGATCATTGGGTTCGAAAGTCCTGGAAATGATCTTCTTATCGTGATAAGCTTTGGTCCTTTCCTTGTACAGCTTAGAGCTTTCATAAGCATGGAGTTGAATCTCATCAAGCTCATTGAGCTGAATCAAACGTCTCTCTGCTGCTGGCTTGATATCGAAGTTCAGCAGCTTTACAGCCCAGGCGGCTTTATGCTCAAGCTCTACTGGAAGATGACATGCTTTCCCATAAAGCAGATGAAACGGTGTAGTACCAAGTGGCGTCTTGAATGCAGTCCGATAAGCTCAGAGTGCATTATCTAACTTTGCGGACCAGTCCTTTCTAGAGCATCCTACTGTCTTCTCTAAAATCTCCTTGATCTGCCTGTTAGAGACCTCAACTTGTCCACTTGTCTGCGGATGATATGGAGTAGCAACGCGATGATGTACATCGTGCTTCTTAAGAAGCCGCTCAAACACGCGGTTGATGAAGTGCTTGCCACCATCGCTGATGACAATCCTCGGGACTCCAAATCGTGGGAAGATAATGGTCTTAAACAGCTTAAGGACCACTGAAGCGTCGTTGGTAGGACTGGCGATCGCTTCAACCCACTTCGACACATAATCAACCGCAACCAAAATGTACTTGTTCTTGTATGATGTCGGGAAAGGGCCCATGAAGTCTATACCCCAGCAATCAAAGACCTCGACCTCGAGGATGAAGTTCTGAGGCATCTCATGCCACTTACTGATCTTCCCTCTCCTCTGACATGCATCACATCGAGACACAAAGGCATGGGCGTCTTTGAACATAGTCGGCCACCAGAAGCCTGCTTGTAGAACCTTAGATACTGTCTTGAAGGTAGCAAAGTGCCCAGCATACTCATAACCATGACAGTGAAACAAGACATCCGGAATCTCAGTATTAGCTATGCATCTACGATAGACCCCATTTGAACAATGTCTATACAAGTAAGGTTCATCCCAATAGAACCGTCTCAGCTCACGCATGAACTTCTTCTTCGAATACCCTGTAAACTCATCTGGTTCATCTCCTGCAGCAAGGTAATTGGCAATATCAGCAAACCATGGTCGATCTTGACCCTCAACAACAGCTATTGAGTGGTTATCTGCCAAATCGGAGCTGTCTGGAACATGGTGTCGATCGACACTGGATGTGATATCGATCGACACTCCCCTGCGGATATGGGTGTCGATCGACACAGATGCGTGGTGTCGATCGACACTCGGACCTGTTGTCCGAGAATACTGCAGATCACCGCAAGAAAAATCACGCCATCCCGTTTCCAATAAGTGCACATTCTCTTCTGGCAGAGAATCATCAATAGGGATGTCGTCCTCAATCCTAATCCGCGAAAGATGATCAGCAACTCCATTTTCAGTACCTTTCTTATCCTTGACTTCGATGTCGAACTCCTGGAGTAATAGAATCCATCTTAACAGTCTAGGCTTAGAATCCTTCTTCTGCATCAGGTACTTGAGTGCAGAATGATCAGTGTGCACCACTACCTTAGAGCCAACAAGATACTGCCTGAACTTCTCAAAAACAAACACAACAGCAAGCAGTTCTTTCTCTGTGGTAGCGTAGTTCCTCTGCGCATCATCCAATGTATGGCTGGCATAGTATATGGCATGAAGCTTCTTGTCTTTCCTTTGTCCCAGCACAGCCCCAACTGCAAAGTCGCTGGCGTCACACATTACCTCAAAAGGCAAATCCCAATCCGGCGGCTGAATAATTGGAGCACTCACTAATGCACGCTTGAGCTGTTGAAAGGCATCAAAACAATCAGCATCAAACTCAAATGTGACATCCTTACAGAGCAAAGCGGTGAGTGGACGTGCTATCTTGCTGAAATCCTTGATGAAACGTCTATAGAATCCAGCGTGTCCAAGAAAGCTTCTCAATGTCTTGACATTAGAAGGAGGCTGCAGATTAGTCATCACCTCAATCTTAGCTCTATCAACCTCAATACCAGCCTCTGATACCCTATGCCCAAGAACAATGTCATCTCTGACCATAAAGTGGCATTTCTCCCAATTCAGAACCAAGTGCGTCTCTTCACATCTAGCTAGCACTCTGCATAGGTTATCCAAACAATCCTTGAATGAGGACCCATAAACTGAAAAATCATCCATAAATACCTCCATACTGTCCTCAATCATGTCTGTGAAGATAGACATCATACACCTCTGAAACGTAGCAGGAGCGTTACATAGTCCAAAGGGCATTCTGCGGTCTTCTCCTGGTCATCTGGGTGAATAGGAATCTGAAAGAACCCTGAATAACCGTCAAGGAAACAGTAATAAGGGTGATTAGCTAACCGCTCAAGCATCTGATCAATGAAGGGCAAAGGAAAATGATCCTTTCTTGTAGCGGCGTTCAGCTTCCTATAATCAATGCACATTCTGTGCCCTGTCACAGTCCTAGTCGGTATCAGCTCATTCTTCTCATTCTGTACCACTGTGACTCCTCCTTTCTTAGGCACAACATGCACTGGACTGACCCAATCACTGTCGGAAATCGGATAGATGATCCCTGCATCCAACAGCTTCATGATCTCTTTCTTAACCACATCCTTCAGGTTTGGATTCAGCTGTCTCTGATATTCAACTGATGACTTAGTCTCATCCTCAAGATGTATCCTATGCATGCACAGATCTGGAGAGATACCTGAAATATCATCAAGAGAATAGCCAAGAGCCTTGCGAAACTTGCGCAGCTTACTTAGCAATAGGGTGAGCTCTGCGTTGTTCAAGGACGCATTAACAATAACAGGATATGAATTATGTTCACCAAGGAATGCGTACCTGAGCCCCGCAGGGAGTTCCTTAAGCTCTATCTTTGGAGCTTGCTCAAAGCTCCAATCATCTGCTTTCCTGTCTGTCCGGACACCGGTGTCGATCGACACCAGTGATGGGTGTCGATCGACACCCGCGACGTGCATCATTTCCTTGGTTACATCCATTAGCTTGACATACCCAGCAGCAATATCATCTAAATGCTCAACCTCATCCACTGAAGCAATCAAAGCACGTTCCAGAGGGTCCTCATAATGTAACTCTTTGAAACTCTCCTCAACAAGATCCGTGAGAGTCTCGACGCAGAAGGTCTGACCATCGATCGTAGGCCGCTTTACAAGCTTATCCATCTCAAAGTTCATAACTAAATCGCCTACATTCAGACCAATGCGTCCCCTTCTGACATCAATCATGGCACCAGCTGTAGCCAAGAATGGTCGTCCCAATATCAACGGATCCTTAGGCTCTTCCTCATATGTCAACACAACGAAGTCCGTAGGAATCAAGCAACCTCCTATCTTGATAGGAACATCCTCAAGGATACCGTCTGGAAGACGAACAGAACGATCAGCAAGGATGAGAGTGATCCTTGTCGGTTGAAAGTCTGTCATACCAAGATTCACAGCAACTGATCTGGGCATCAAATTCACACTAGAACCAAGATCACATAAAGACCATTCGAACTTCTCTGCAAAGATGGTGCAGTCAAGAACGAAACTACCTGGGTCTGGAAGCTTCTCTGGAATCTTGTTCTGAATCACGGCACTAACCTGTGCGGAAATCATCATCGCACCCTGTTCAACATTCAAATCCTTAGTGACCATGCGTTTCACGTACCGTCTGATTATGGGGGATGTCCAGATGGCATCAATCAACGGTAACTCAACAATGAGCTTGTCCATCATAGCCTTACACCTGGCATCGTCTATCTCTTGCTTAGACTTCCTGGGGTTTCGAGGATAAGGGATCCTCGGTTTGTATGATGATTCGGTGATCGGCTTAGCAGATGATGAAGAAGCCTTGTCTGTCTGTGAAGGGTGTCGATCGACACCCAGGTGGTATCGGTCGACACTAACATCCTGTGTCGTGTCCTTGGTAGCGATCGACACAGCTTTGTCCTTACCAATCCCTTCTGTATCAACCGGTGTCGATCGACACATAGTGTTGGTGTCAATCGACACTTCCTCCGGAAGAACAACATCTTCGTCTTCGACTTCTTCTAAGTCTATCATCTCTTCAGGTGTCAGAGTACTCCTGATCAGAGGCTCAACCTTCTTCCCACTCCTTAATGAGATGGCATTCACTGGATGCCTCGGATTAGTATCCGTCTTCCGTGGAAGAAAACCGTCCTGTCTCTTAATAGCTCCAGCTGTGTGAGTAACCTGAGTGTCTAACTTCTTGACATGAGTGTTCAGCTGCTCAAACTTCCCATTCAAATCCTGATACAGTGAGTCTAACTTTCCATTGAATTCCACGGTGATCTTCTGTTGACCTTCTAGAATCTGCTCAAGCATCGATTCCATCTTGCTCTCTGTAGTAGGTGGTGGAACGCTCTGATATGAAGATGAGCCATAGTTCCTCTGATTGAAGTTGTTGCTGCTCTGATAGGGCTTCTGATACTGAGGCCGCTGAGTGAAAGTAGAGGAGGGCTGATTCCCTTGATAGTTGCCCCGCGGACTGCCCCCATTGTAGCCTCGGTTTCCTTGTGAGTTACCGAAACGCTGAAAGCCTGTGCCACCGACATAGTTAACATCCTGCTCCTCATGCTCATCAACTGGCTCATAGGTCTCAACCTCAGCAGCAAACTGGACCTGCTTCTTGCTTATTAGAAGGTTGTGAACCGTATCAAGTTTCGCCTTTACCTCAGCTATCTGACTTCCATCTACGTTCCCAGCTTGCTTCTTTCTCTCGAAATCAGCATTCTTAGTACTGTTGCTTGAAGCCAAGTTCTCTATTAGTACCACAACATCCTCAGGATATCTGGTATTGAAGTTGCCATTACTTGCAGCATCCAGAGCCATCTGATACTTCCAATCGATACCCCTGAAGAAAATCCCAAGCAACTGAACCTCACTGAACCCATGGTGTGGACAATCTCTCTGATAAGCCCTGAACCTTGCCCAAGCGGCCTTGAATGCCTTAGTAGGTCCTTGAGAGAAGGCTCAAATCTTCGTCCTCAGCTCTTCAGACCGTGCATCATCATAAAAGTTGTTCAGGAAAGCATTTTTAGTGTCCTCCCAAGTGGTCAGTGATCCCGGCTTCAACTGCTTAAGCCAATAAGCTGCTTTCCCAGCAAGAGAGTATGGGAAGAGCTTACAGAACATATAGTCGTTTGACACCCCGTTAGCCTTGATGCTAGTGACTAGATCCTCAAACCGCTCAATGTGATCCATAGGGTGCTCATGTGATAGCCCATGGAAAGGGTTCTGACCTACAAGCGTGTAGTATGCAGGTTTGAGTTCAAAGTCATTCCTTTGAAACGGAGGCTGGCGGATGGCAGACCGGTTGGCATAGAACTGCTCTGGCCGGTTGTAATCCCCCAATGTCATTGCACGTGGAACTAAGGCACCAGGTGCACCTTGTCCAACCAAAACTCCACCAGCCGCTGGTGGGTGTCGATCTACACCAGGTGGTGGGTGTCGATCGACACCAGCACCCTGGACGGGTACCACAGCCTCAACAATGACTTGGCAGTTGTCATCGATCCTTTGGCCCTCTGCATTGTATGCATGGCCATCCCTGTCCCGGAGAACTCCATGTTCATCAGCCATGATGATAGTACGCAACATCGCTTCTGAATTCTTCGCTTTCTGGGTTCTTCGTTCTCACTTAGCTAGCTCTTGATTTGAAAGGGTTACTAGCTCAAGATTCTTGTTGCTCCGAGTTTTGCGATTAAGCATGCACCTGAAACACACAAGAAAGAAAGAAAGAACGAGATCAGTAACAAAATAAAAGAAAATTTAGACAAAAACTTAAACTTAAATCTAATGGTAAATTCAATAGTCCCCGGCAACGGCGCCAAAATTTGATATGCTCAAATTTACCCTGAGCTACTCTCTCAAATTAAGAGATCACTGTAGTACTTAGGGATCGAATCCACAAGGACTATGAAATACCCAATAAATCCCAGTAAAAGTATTATGCTAAATAAAGTATAATGTAATGAAATTGCAATGCGAATAATTAAACAAAGTGTAAATCAATGGAGAAAAGCGCTAGGCATAGGGAAATCTCAGGAATCTTCAGAACTGTGAATCAATTGAATTATCAGGATTATAATTATGAACCGTTCTAGAACTCAAACACAATTGTAAAACCTACAATTGTGTTTACCTGACTCATCTTCTCTGGGACTTCTCTCCACACTTCTCTTCCTGTCATCTTCTCCATCTTCTTCAAGGTCTGATCCTCTATATGTATGATGTCTACTTTCAATTTATAACTAGATTTAAACTAGTATAAAAAAACTTTGGAGAGAAAAACAAGAGAATAATAACCACACACACAAAAAAAAGAAAGAATAAAGCTTGAACGTTTACTGAATTTAATATTGTATTAGTTGTAGATAGGAGGAACACATATCAATGCACGCGCGTGCAAGTGAGGTGAAATATCTAAGCGTAATCATCAAATGGTGAAAAAATTATCACATCTGATCGTAATCACAAGTATTTATTATCTAAGCGTAAGAAAATAACGATTAGTTTAAATGCACATGAAATCGTTAAAATTAGTCTATCAAGGTCTGATCCTCTTTCGCTGCGTAAACTATCTATCCCTGAATCTAGAATTCTAAATTCCTTTGCTAAATTCTAAGATCCAGACAAGCAGTAATGATCAGGTTCAATTCGTTCACAAAATCCCTAAATCAAATTCCTTTGCATATAGGTATTTTGCTCACCTAAGATAGATCTAGCAATCAATTACACTTTCATGTCAATTGATAACCCTAAATCAGATTCTAGGTCGCGAATCTAGAATAAGCAATAAGTTCAATCCTAGATGAAGAACTCTATCAATTAACCCTAATAATCCAATGATTCAACAATTCCTCAGAAACCCTTGAAAACCCATAACCTAACAGGGGAACTACTCAGACATGGTGAAAGCAACAATCATCATGATATGAATAGAAATCATTCAATATAATAGAAAATAAAAGTAGAGAACAAAGAGTATCAGGGATTAGAGAAAGATGATACAAGCTTGAGATAGAGAGAGAGTCTGCCACTTCCTCCTCTAAAAACCCTGTTCTAAAACACAATAAATAGCTAAAAACTCGTACAGGGACTAATGCTGAAATATTAGAAACTTCTGGGCAAAATTGTAAATCTTCCAAAATTTCCGAAGTTGTCCGCCTGTGGTGTCGTTCGACACTCATGGCTGGTGTCGATCGACACCAAGTCACACATCGCCTCAAAACATGATTCTTCGATGCAACTTCTTGGTCTTTGCTCCAAAATCTCACATATTCTTCACATTAGTACTAAATGCATACCTGAAGATAAAAGACTCTAATAGACTCTAAAAACACCAAAAAAAGTCGATTAAAACTCTTATATCATGGTTAAAACACATAAAAATCATGATATATCAGCTCTTTCATTCTACTTATTTATTAAGACCTTTCAGGTTTTTTCCTTTCTTTCTATTTATCTTTCTGAGCCTATATATATATTATGTTTTCAACTTCCCAAATCGTTTACTAGAGCAGCTATCTTATTTTCAAGTTAGACCTTTTCCCAGAACTCCTTTCCTTTCTTTTCTCTTCTTTTGTTTTCCATAATCCCCAAAGTGAAACACATAGACTTGGTCACTAGAACTTGTGCCCAACTCAGCTTCCCTAAACCGAGCTTAGCAAATCGAGTTTGATTCCCCACCTAAGTTCCAGTCTAATCATCAAACCAAAATTCGGTTCCCCCATCTAGTCCTATCTAGTCCAAAGATCATGAACAAGAACTATATGAGAAACCATTCTTGTCGGCACAAACCTAACACTTTCTGCAAAGCTCAATCTTTAGAAAAAGGCCTCACATTCACACAGAGAACATTGTTGGTTTGAAAGAACGGCTATGGTTAAGGGCAGGGAAAACTGTTCCAAAGATGGGAATCAGCTATTTGGATTCACAAGAGTGGTAAAAAGGGTAAGAGAATCCAAATATGTATATACTATCCATGAGTTCAAAGCAAAGGCATAAACAAGATATTTGCAAATTCAGTTTAGGTTCTTCTTAAGTAGGGAATGATGTCAGATCAAAACTTGCTTCAGCTAAGACAAAATGTCAAACAATGCAATCTAGGCATCGTGCGGTCTTATGCTTCAAGCTCACAGGAATGCATTAGACAACTATTAACTAGGGCATTGAGACTATTTCATAAACCAGCATGCTTACAAGGTTTTGGTCATCCTAGTCTCCTATGCATATGCACATTTCTATATGAAATGCATCTAGACTCAATCCTAAACATGAATGCAAAGTACATGAACACTCTGTTTTTGTTAAATAATTTTTCTGAAATTTTTCAAATTTTTATGGTTTTTCTATGCAAATAGATGAGATGCTATGTAGACTCAATATGCGAAATTTGAAATAAGAAAACAATGAACTATGTTAAATACATCTCAGACCCTCCCCCAAAGTTAAATTACACAGTCCCTTGTGTAATAAAAGACTTGAAAGGAAAATCTAAGAATATAAAGCAATAAGAAAACTAAAGATGGTATAAACAATGATGAAGGTTGGAGTTGTACCTCAGTTTTGGTTGAAGAAGGAGTCCGTGTAGGCCTCCATGCTTTCAATGGTGTAACTCGGTCTGGATGGCTCCAACTCGGGTGATATGCTCAAATTTACCCTGAGCTACTCTCTCAAATTAAGAGATCACTGTAGTACTTAGGGATCGAATCCACAAGGACTATGAAATACCCAATAAATCCCAGTAAAAGTATTATGCTAAACAAAGTGTAATGTAATGAAATTGCAATGCGAGTAATTAAACGAAGTGTAAATCAATGGAGAAAAGCGCTAGGCATAGGGAAATCTCAGGAATCTTCAGAACTGTGATTAGATTGAATTATCAGGATTATAATTTAAGAACCGTTCCAGAACTCAAACACAATTGTAAAACCTACCAGCTTTCGCTGCGTAAACTATCTATCCCTGAATCTAGAATTCCAAATTCCTTTGCTAATTCTAAGATCCAGACAAGCAGTAATGATCAGGTTCAATTTGTTCACAAAATCCCTAAATCAAATTCCTTTGCAGATAGGAATTTTGCTCTCCTAAGATAGATCTGGCAATCAATTACACTTTCGTGTCAATTAACAACCCTAAATCAGATTCTAGGTCGCGAATCTAGAATAAGCAATAAGTTCAATCTTAGATGAAGAACTCTATCAATTAACCCTAATAAATCACTGGTTCAACAATTCTTCAGAAACCCTTGAAAACCCATAGCCTAACAAGGAAACTACTCAGACATGGTGAAAGAAACAATCATCATGATATGAATAGAAATCATTCAATATAAAAGTAAGAACAAAGAGTATCAGAGATTTGAGAAAGATGATACAAGCTTAAGATAGAAAGAGGGTCTGCTGCTCGATAATCCCTAAAACTCTGATCTAAAACACAATATATAGCTAAAAACTCGTACAGGAACTAATGCTGAAAATAATGGAAACTTCTGGGCAAAATTGTAAATCGTCCAAAATCTCCCAAGTTGACCGCCTGTGGTGTCGATCGACACACATGGCTGGTGTCGATCGACACCAGGTCACATATCGCCTCAAAACATGATCCTTCGATGCAACTTCTTGGTCTTTGCTCCAAAATCTCCCATATTCTTCACATTAGTCCTAAATGCATACCTGAAGACAAAAGACTCTAATAGACTCTAAAAACACCAAAAAGACTCGATTAAAGACTCTTATATCATAGTTAAAACACATAAAAACCATGATATATCAACTCCCCCAGACTTAGCTTTTGCTTGCCCTCAAGCAAAACAGAAACTCAGCTTGTGAAAGAAGTTTGAAAACACAAAAAACTCATTTTGTCATAAGAGCACCACACTCACATTCACCATAGTAAAGCCACTGGAAATTCTTACCTGACAAGGTCCAGACCACCATGTACTTCCCCCAGACTTAGCAACTGTCCCAAACAACTCCACAGTTCAAATAAACAATCCAAATTCACCATACTGACTTCTATAAACTAAGGTGAAGACTCATCTAGGGAGTATCAATCAAAGGACACATGGACTCTTTCTCAATCAGTTTTCCTGAACACACAGACTGTCTTTACTTCTGGTTCCTTTCCTCTTCCTTTTCTTACTTCTGCAGTTGATTATATCAAAGGTGTAGGCGAATAATGGTATCACGGGAAATTTTCCTAACCTCGCTTCCAACCTTTGTGTGATCATTCCTTTCAAAGTAGACTAATGAGGTCACTGGAAATTTTCCTACCTCTTCTACTCAAAAGAAAATCATTTCATCTTTTACTGCTTAGTATATAATTTTTTTTTTTTTTTTTTTTTTTTCTTCTTCTTTCTTTTTTTTATTTATGAAGGGAAGAAAGAGGGGAACCATACTCACACAGACAAGTCTTTCAGGACTGAAGGGAGAGTCCGATCCAATGTATATCAAGCCCCTGGACAAGCAAAAATAAAGTCAGGTTAATGGGCGAAGTCGGTGATGGATCCTCTGAAAGCTCAGGTGAACATGGGTAACATTGGTAGGTTGATCAGCCTTGGGGTTTTTCATTAGTCTCAGACGCATGTCAAGCTCGAATCAATGGTCACTCAGGTTCCTGCAAATGTGGTGATTTCCTCAAAAAATCATAGTTTCCAAACTAAATTTTGACTCAATAAAACAAAAATTGGACTGACTCTAAGAAAACAAAAAGAATGATGTTAGTAACTACCTCCCCCAGACTTAAACAACACTGTCCCCAGTGTTATCAAGCAAGGAGTTGGTGAAAAGGAAATAAAACTGATGAACCAAAGGGAAAAAGTCAAAATATTAGAACACAAAACCTGAATCCGTGGTGTGGGTGTCGATCGACACAGACGAGTGGTGTCGATCGACACCAGGTCTGTAATCCGAAACCATTATGTTGCAAAATCGAGTCTAAGTCTGTGAAACCAATAATCCGAGTTCTACCACTGTTAGATCATCAAAATGCAAGGTGAGTGACATGAAAAGATGAAAATATCATAGAATAAATGTTAGAATACAAACTGACTCAAGGAAAACATAAAAATGACTCAAAAATATCAAAAACAAAAGATAAAGGATAAAAGAAAACTAATCCTCCTCAGAACTCTCGTCTGGGCTGCTCGGGCGTTGGGGAACCGGTGGCTGGCGAGGGGATCGAGAGCGGTGACGAGTAGGACGAACGCAACCGCAGCGAGATAGTCCAGCTATGGCATTCCAGATGCTCTGGAAACTCTCCACGACATATCTCTGAAAATCAGCTGTCTCCATAGGGATCTCCGGAGCGACAGGAAGCTCAAACGGAGGAGTCACAGAAGAACTGGGCTGATGCGGAAAACCTCCAGCAAGGTCTGGTATCGGAGCATCCTCTGCAGCAGTAGGAGGTGCGCGAGAAGAAGCTCCTCTACGGCGTCTAGACGGTGGTGCGGTGGTGAGGAGACGAGGATCGGGATCAAAACGCAGCTGCTGTGGATCCTCTGTAATGGCTGTGAGGGCGGGCTGTGGAAGCTGTATCATGTGCTGCCCCGTAGCCGTGCGGAAACACCAGATCCAAGAACTCTTAATCCAGTGAGCGTTCTTCAAATAATCTTCGTCCATAGCGGAACGCGTAGTGACGACCGTGCAGCTGGATGTGTCAATCCCGAAGTGCTGAAAAATAGGTGTCAAAAGACTACCTACACTCTCCCGCTTGGTCCCTCGACCCACAAACGGCTTCATCTTCAAGGAGACTAAGTGATGAGCAAACACAGCACCTAAGTTCACATTCTGATCTAACTCAGGCCACTCAAATCCATCAACACAATAATCCCCCACAGCATAGCTAAGCAGAATCAGCTCAGACAACCTCATCTTCCCAGGCTCCATCTTAAACAGAATGGTGTTGGCAATGATACGAACGACATACCTCAGGACCGGATGTCGAATATCAGTCTGCGTAGATGTCTTGGAGTCATAACGGCCTGTCCCGAAATGAGACCAGAAAGCTGGACCGTCCAAGAACTGAGCTCGCAGTGCAACTCCCGTCAAATCTGCATCGAAACCATAAAGCTCACAGAGATCTCGGAGTGGTAATCTATACCGAACTCCTCTAATCAGGAATGTAAGAGTCCCTTCCTGCGCATTCTTCACAATCTCATTCCTATAATAGACTCTAGCAGTAGCAAGAAACTGTCGTACCAAGTCCGGGAAAAGGTCATACTGCTTGGTAGCTATGGTGCCTAAGCCCATCCTCTGCACTAATCTAACCACATCATCTCTAATGCCCATCCGTCGCAAAGCACAACTGTCAGCAATCCTAGTTGGCCTAATATCAACTCCTAACCAAGCATTATAGAACAATGTATCGTATTCATCCCAAGATTCCGAAATTGGTCTATAAACACATTCATCCTTTTCTACTTCTTCCTTGGGAGAATCATCCCACACAACCGTTGAAGAAATCTTTCTACCTTCTCTCTTGGGCCATGGAGGTCGAGATTGCACCTGAGAATGGGCTGGAGGAGCAGCAAATTCCGGCGAATCCGCCATGGAATCCGGCGGATTGGAGGAAGAGCCACCGTCCGACCTAAATCGCTTGCTTCGTGAAGCCATCTGCACCAAACTCAAAATAGATACTAGAAACAGGTAGAGGATGAAAATCTGATGAGGTTAGAGCTTTGAATCAACGAAATCGCCAAACAATCCAGAGAGAAATCGAAACTCAAAATTTTCGGAAATGAAGAGTTGAATGAGGAAGAAGAGGATTTTCGGGTATTTAACCCGCTGGACCTGTCGACTTATGGTGTCGATCGACACCATCGACTGGTGTCGATCGACACCAGCAACAAGGGTCGACACCCTTTTTTTTTTTTTGTTTTTTTTTTTTTTTGAAAGAATAACTAAATTAAACACAGAAAACCAAAAATAAAAATTAGTCAAAGTTAGACTGAAAAATATAGAAAAACCTAAATAATTAAAATTCAAATAAAGAAAATATATTCACAACTCACCAGTGGGTTGCCTCCCACCAAGCGCTTGTTTAAAGTCATTAGCTTGACTTTGTGACGGCTTAGGCAGAGGGTGCATCATCCAGACGCAATATGTGTCCGTCCGGGATCTTGGCATGTGCCCAATAATGTTTGACCCTCTGACCGTTGACTGTAAATTCATTGCCCTCAGGACTGAGCAAGACAACAGCACCATATGGTCGAACTTCCTTGACTGTGAAAGGACCTGACCAACGAGAACGCAATTTCCCAGGAAACAATTGTAAACGAGAGTTATACAGAAGTACCTGATCATTGGGTTCGAAAGTCCTGGAAATGATCTTCTTATCGTGATAAGCTTTGGTCCTTTCCTTGTACAGCTTAGAGCTTTCATAAGCATGGAGTCGTATCTCATCAAGCTCATTGAGCTGAATCAAACGTCTCTCTGCTGCTGGTTTGATATCGAAGTTCAGCAGCTTTACAGCCCAGGCGGCCTTATGCTCAAGCTCTACTGGAAGATGACATGCTTTCCCATAAAGCAGATGAAACGGTGTAGTACCAAGTGGCATCTTGAATGCAGTTCGATAAGCCCAGAGTGCATCATCTAACTTTGCGGACCAGTCCTTTCTAGAGCATCCTACAGTCTTCTCTAAAATCTCCTTGATCTGCCTGTTAGAGACCTCAACTTGTCCACTTGTCTGCGGATGATATGGAGTAGCAACGCGATGATGTACACCGTGTTTCTTAAGAAGCCGCTCAAACACGCGGTTGATGAAGTGCTTGCCACCATCGCTGATGACAATCCTCGGGACTCCAAATCGTGGGAATATAATGGTCTTAAACAGCTTAAGGACTACTGAAGCGTCGTTGGTAGGACTGGCGATCGCTTCAACTCACTTCGACACATAATCAACAGCAACCAAGATGTACTTGTTCTTGTATGATGTCGGGAAAGGGCCCATGAAGTCTATACCCCAGCAATCAAAGACCTCGACCTCGAGGATGAAGTTCTGAGGCATCTCATGCCGCTTACTGATCTTCCCTCTCCTCTGACATGCATCACATCGAGACACAAAGGCATGGGCGTCTCTAAACATAGTCGGCCACCAGAAGCCTGCTTGTAGAACCTTAGATACTGTCTTGAAGGTAGCAAAGTGCCCAGCATACTCAGAACCATGACAGTGAAACAAGACATCTGGAATCTCAGTATTAGCTATGCATCTACGATAGACCCCATCTGAACAATGTCGATATAAGTAAGGTTCATCCCAATAGAACCGTCTCAGCTCACGCATGAACTTCTTCTTCGAGTACCCTGTAAACGCATCCGGTTCATCTCCTGCGCAAGGTAATTGGCAATATCAGAAAACCAGGGTCGATCTTGACCCTCAACAACAGCTATTGAGTGGTTATCTGCCAAGCCGGAGCTGTCTGGAACGTGGGTGTCGATCGACACAAGGGCTTGGTGTCGATCGACACCAGGACCTGTTGTCCGAGAATACTGCAGATCACCGCTTGAAAAATCACGCCATCCCGTTTCTAGTAAGTGCACATTCTCTTCTGGCAGAGAATCATCAATAGGGAGGTCGTCTTCAACCCTAATCCGCGAAAGATGATCAGCAACTCCATTTTCAGTACCTTTCTTATCCTTCACTTCGATGTCGAACTCCTGGAGTAATAGAATCCATCTTAACAGTCTAGGCTTAGAATCCTTCTTATGCATCAGGTACTTGAGTGCAGAATGATCAGTGTGCACTACTACCTTAGAGCCAACAAGATACTGCCTGAACTTCTCAAAAGCAAACACAACAGCAAGCAGTTCTTTCTCTGTGGTAGCGTAGTTCTTCTGTGCATCATCTAATGTACGGCTGGCATAGTATATGGCATGAAGCTTCTTGTCCTTCCTTTGTCCCAGCACAGCCCCAACTGCAAAGTCGCTGGCGTCACACATTACCTCAAAAGGCAAATCCCAATCCGGCGGCTGAATAATTGGAGCACTCACTAATGCACGCTTGAGCTGTTTAAAAGCATCAAAACAATCAGTATCAAACGCAAATGTAACATCCTGATATCATTGCATTTTACCTCATATTTACTTTAGCTTTCATTTGTTTTCCTTTGTTTTTCACTTCATTTAGATTGTAAATGTTTGTTTTAAGAGTTCATTCGCATTCATTAGGTTCTAGGATCATGAAGTAGTGTTTTTGGTCTTTTTGTTGTGTCTTGAGTCTTTTCTAGGTGAATATGAAGCTTGGGACATGAAGGAGAAGGCTCGGGATGATCAAAGGATGCTAGAATCGAGTTTCGGGAACTTTCAGAGATCCTGGCTGTATTAGGTGTCTTTGGAGGAAACTTTGGTGATTAATGATGAAAATACGGATTTGGAGATGCAGAATCATGCAGAAGCCTCAGAAGTTTGACATCCGTTAGAGGTCTTCCAGATATTGGATCGAGCTGAATTTTGGACACAAGATAACCCTTTGAGTTAGCTTTCATTTGGAACTGGTCCCATGTCATTCTCATTCTTGGTTCAAGAGTTATCCCCGTTTTACTGAAGACATGTCAATCTGGCGAGCAAATGAATCAGATGCAGAGTTAGGACCAGATCGTCCGATCCAGTATGAGATCGGACGATCCTGAAGATATGTAGATCGACCGATCTGCATCCAGATCGGACGATCTGAGCTCAGCTGCCCATACCCCACAAGAAAATGACATTCACTCAACTCCGATTTTTCTCTTTTGACTTTCATTCTCAGCCATTGTTTAGGCAATTATTATTCTGATATTAGCTCTCTAAACCTCTCTCTAAACTCAGAGAAAAACTCTCTCAAGTTCTTGATTTTAATCTCATGATCTAACCACATCTAGTGAAGTTTTCTTAAATTTTCTTCCACTTTTGTACATATTATGTTATTGTCTTTCATTTGTTCGGTTTACTTTTGTGATTCAGATATGTTTGAGTAGTCTTCTGTTGGATCATGGGATTTGCTAGATTAGGATGAATTGATGGTTGGATGATGCTTGTTTAGGTTGTTATTTGTTAGTTCCTTCATTTAGGATTGATCTTAATGCTAGATTAGCCAAGGAATTGGTAATTTAGAGCTTAGACATTTCACACCCGGAAGGTGTTCGATGAAATGCTTGAACAAATCCTTTTATGAGCTTTACATATCCTAGCCAACGGAAGTTAATGTTTAGGGTGATTAGTGAAGGGATTAGTGCCACGGAAGTGGATTAGTCTTGATTAGTGTTCCATGTTCTAGGATAATGAATATTCGAACTAATGCATCTCCGTTTGATTCACTCTTATGATAGTAGATTCCCATGATCCAATGCTTTCTCTTATTTTTCCTTTCTTCGATTTGGAGTTCATTGCTTTTCTTTTAGTTCTTAGTTTAGAAAACCAATTCTTTATTTGCTCTAGATTAGTTCGTATCTCGCATCTTTGGTGTGTAATCTTTAGTCCTTGTGGATTCGATCCTAAAGTGCTATGCACGATAGGTTTATTTGATAGCCTTAAGACGGTGTAAAAACCTGTTTATCACATCCTTACAGAGCAAAGCGGTGAGTGGACGTGCTATTTTGCTGAAATCCTTGATGAAACGTCTGTAGAATCCAGCGTGTCCAAGAAAGCTTCTCAATGTCTTGACATTAGAAGGAGGCTGCAGATTAGTCATCACCTCAATCTTAGCTCGATCAACCTCAATACCAGCTTCTGATACCCTGTGCCCAAGAACAATGCCATCTCTGACCATAAAGTGGCATTTCTCCCAATTCAGAACCAAGTGCGTCTCTTCACATCTAGCTAGCACTCTGCATAGGTTATCCAAACAATCCTTGAATGAGGATCCATAAACTGAAAAATCATCCATAAATACCTCCATACTGTCCTCAATCATGTCTGTGAAGATAGACATCATACACCTCTGAAACGTAGCAGGAGCGTTACATAGTCCAAAGGGCATTCTGCGGTATGCGAAAGTGCCATAGGGACATGTAAACGTGGTCTTCTCCTGGTCATCTGGGTGAATAGGAATCTGAAAGAACCCTGAATAACCGTCAAGGAAACAGTAATAAGGGTGATTAGCTAACCGCTCAAGCATCTGATCAATGAAGGGCAAAGGAAAATGATCCTTTCTTGTAGCGGCGTTCAGCTTCCTGTAGTCAATACACATTCTGTGCCCTGTCACAGTCCTAGTCGGTATCAGCTCATTCTTCTCATTCTGTACCACTGTGACTCCTCCTTTCTTAGGTACAACATGCACTGGACTGACCCAATCACTGTCGGAAATCGGATAGATGATCCCTGCATCCAATAGCTTCATGATCTCTTTCTTAACCACATCCTTCAGGTTTGGATTCAGTCGTCTCTGATGTTCAATTGATGACTTAGTCTCATCCTCAAGATGTATCCTATGCATGCACAGATCTGGAGAGATACCTGAAATGTCATCAAGAGAATAGCCAAGAGCCTTGCGAAACTTGCGCAGCTTACTTAGCAATAGGGTGAGCTCTGCGTTGTTCAAGGACGCATTAACAATAACAGGATATGAATTATGTTCACCAAGGAATGCGTACCTGAGCCCCGCAGGGAGTTGCTTAAGCTCTATCTTTGGAGCTTGCTCAAAGCTCCAATCAGCTGCTTTCTTGTCTGTCCGGACACCGGTGTCGATCGACACCAGTGATGGGTGTCGATCGACACCCGTTACGTGCATCACTTCCTTGGTTGCATCCATTAGCTTGACATACCCAGCAGCAATATCATCTAAATGCTCAACCTCATCCACTGAAGCAATCAAAGCACGTTCCAGAGGGTCCTCACAATGCAACTCTTTGAAACTCTCCTCAACAAGATCCGTGAGAGTCTCGACGCAGAAGGTCTGACCGTCGATCGTAGGCCGCTTTACAAGCTTATCCATCTCAAAGTTCATAACTAAATCGCCTACATTCAGACCAATGCGTCCCCTTCTAACATCAATCATGGCACCAGCTGTAGCCAAGAATGGTCGTCCCAATATCAACGGGTCCTTAGGCTCTTCCTCATATGTCAACACAACGAAATCCGTAGGAATTAAGCAACCTCCTATCTTGATAGGAACATCCTCAAGGATACCGTCTGGAAGACGAACGGAACGATCAGCAAGGATGAGAGTAATCCTTGTCGGCTGAAAGTCTGTCATACCAAGATTCACAGCAACTGATCTGGGCATCAAATTCACACTAGAACCAAGATCACATAAAGACCGTTCGAACTTCTCTGCAAAGATGGTGCAGTCAAGAACGAAACTACATGGGTCTGGAAGCTTCTCTGGAATCTTGTTCTGAATCACGGCACTAATCTGTGCGGAAATCATCATCGCACCCTATTCAACATTCAAATCCTTAGTGACCATGCGTTTCACGTACCGTCTGATTACGGGGGATGTTTTGATGGCATCAATCAACGGTAACTCAACAATGAGCTTGTCCATCATAGCCTTACACCTGGCATCGTCTATCTCTTGCTTAGACTTCCTGGGGTTTCGAGGATAAGGGATCCTCGGTTTGTATGATGATTCGGTGATCGGCTTCGCAGATGATGAAGAAGCCTTGTCTGTCTGTGAAGGGTGTCGATCGACACTAAGTGGTGGGTGTCGGTCGACACTAACATCCAGTGTCGTGTCCTTTGTAGCGATCGACACAGCTTTGTCCTTGTCAATCCCTTCTGTATCAACTGGTGTCGATCGACACATAGTGTTGGTGTCGATCGACACTAACTCCGGAGGAACAACATCTTCGTCTTCGACCTCTTCTAAGTCTATCTTCTCTTCAGGTGTCAGAATACTCCTGATCACAGGCTCAACCTTCTTCCCACTCCTCAATGAGATGGCATTCACTGGATGCCTTGGATTAGTGTCTGTCTTCCCAGGGAGAAAACCGTCTTGTCTCTTAATAGCTCCAGCTGTCTGAGCAACCTGAGTGTCTAATTTCTTGATGTGAGTGTTCAGCTGCTCAAACTTCCCATTCAGATCCTGATACAGTGAATCTAGCTTTCCATTGAATTCCACGGTGATCTTCTGTTGACCTTCTAGAATCTGCTCAAGCATCGATTCCATCTTGCTCTCTGTAGTAGGTGGTGGAACGCTCTGATATGAAGATGAGCCATAGTTCCTCTGATTGAAGTTGTTGTTGCTCTGATAGGGCTTATGATACTGAGGCTGCTGTGTGAAGGTAGAGGAGGACTGATTCCCTTGATAGTTGCCTCGCGGACTGCCCCCATTGAAGCCTCGGTTTCCTTGTGAGTTACCGAAACGCTGAAAGCCTGTGCCACCGACATAGTTAACATCCTGTTCCTCATGATCATTCACTGGCTCATAGGTCTCAACCTCAGCAGCAAAATGGACCTGCTTCTTGTTTATTAGAAGGTTGTGAACCGTATCAAGTTTCGCCTTCACCTCAGCTAT
The DNA here is from genome assembly GCA_963667165.1 of Barbarea vulgaris. Classification (NCBI taxonomy): domain Eukaryota; kingdom Viridiplantae; phylum Streptophyta; class Magnoliopsida; order Brassicales; family Brassicaceae; genus Barbarea; species Barbarea vulgaris. The sequence continues at coordinate 7,866,000 of OY763888.1, read as the reverse complement.
CTGACTTCCATCTAAGTTGCCAGCTTGCTTCTTTCTCTCGAAATCAGCATTCTTAGTGCTGTTGCTTGAAGCCAAATTCTCTATTAGTACCACAGCATCCTCAGGATATCTGGTATTGAAGTTGCCATTACTTGCAGCATCTAGAGCCATTTGATACCTCCAATCGATACCCCTGAAGAAAATCCCAAGCAACTAAACTTCACTGAACCCGTGGTGTGGACAATCTCTCTGATAAGCCCTGAACCTCGCCCAAGCGGCCTTAAATGCTTCTGTAGGCCCTTGAGAGAAGGCTGAAATCTTCGTCCTCAGCTCTTCAGACCGTGCATCATCATAAAAGTTGTTTAGGAAAGCATTTTTAGTGTCCTCCCAAGTGGTTAGTGATCCCGGCTTCAACTGCCTAAGCCAATAAGCTGCTTCCCCAGCAAGAGAGTATGGGAAGAGCTTACAGAACAGATAGTCGTTTGACACCCCGTTGGCCTTGATGGTAGTGACTAGATCCTCAAACCGCTCAATGTGATCCATAGGGTGCTCATGTGATAGCCCGTGGAAAGGGTTCTGACCTACAAGCGTGTAGTATGCAGGTTTGAGTTCAAAGTCATTCCTTTGAAACGGAGGCGGGCGGATGGCAGACCGGTTGGCATAGAACTGCTCTGGCCGGTTGTAATCCCCCAATGTCATTGCGCGTGGACCTAAGGCACCAGGTGCACCTTGTCCAACCAAAACACCACCAGCCGCTGGTAGGTGTCGATCGACACCAGGTGGTGGGTGTCGGTCGACACCAGCACCCTGGACGGGTACTTCAGCTTCGACAATGACTTGGCCGTCGTCATCGATCCTTTGGCCCTCTGCATTGTACGCATGACCATCTCTGTCCCGGAGAACTCCATGTTCATCAGCCATGATGATAGTACGCAACATCGCTTCTGAATTCTTCGCTGTCCGGGTTCTTCGTTCTAACTTAGCTAGCTCTTGATTTGAAAGGGTTACTAGCTCAAGATTCTTGTTGCTCCGAGTTTTGCGATTAGGCATGCACCTGAAACACACAAGAAAAAAAGAAAGAACGAAATCAGTAACAAAATAAAAGAAAATTTAGACAAAAACTTAAACTTAAATCTAATGGTAAATTCAATAGTCCCCGGCAACGGCGCCAAAATTTGATATGCTCAAATTTACCCTGAGCTACTCTCTCAAATTAAGAGATCACTGTAGTACTTAGGGATCGAATCCACAAGGACTATGAAATACCCAATAAATCCCAGTAAAAGTATTATGCTAAACAAAGTGTAATGTAATGAAATTGCAATGCGAGTAATTAAACGAAGTGTAAATCAATGGAGAAAAGCGCTAGGCATAGGGAAATCTCAGGAATCTTCAGAACTGTGATTAGATTGAATTATCAGGATTATAATTTAAGAACCGTTCCAGAACTCAAACACAATTGTAAAACCTACCAGCTTTCGCTGCGTAAACTATCTATCCCTGAATCTAGAATTCCAAATTCCTTTGCTAATTCTAAGATCCAGACAAGCAGTAATGATCAGGTTCAATTTGTTCACAAAATCCCTAAATCAAATTCCTTTGCAGATAGGAATTTTGCTCTCCTAAGATAGATCTGGCAATCAATTACACTTTCGTGTCAATTAACAACCCTAAATCAGATTCTAGGTCGCGAATCTAGAATAAGCAATAAGTTCAATCTTAGATGAAGAACTCTATCAATTAACCCTAATAAATCACTGGTTCAACAATTCTTCAGAAACCCTTGAAAACCCATAGCCTAACAAGGAAACTACTCAGACATGGTGAAAGAAACAATCATCATGATATGAATAGAAATCATTCAATATAAAAGTAAGAACAAAGAGTATCAGAGATTTGAGAAAGATGATACAAGCTTAAGATAGAAAGAGGGTCTGCTGCTCGATAATCCCTAAAACTCTGATCTAAACCACAATATATAGCTAAAAACTCGTACAGGAACTAATGCTGAAAATAATGGAAACTTCTGGGCAAAATTGTAAATCTTCCAAAATTTCCCAAGTTGACCGCCTGTGGTGTCGATCGACACACATGGCTGGTGTCGATCGACACCAGGTCACATATCGCCTCAAAACATGATCCTTCGATGCAACTTCTTGGTCTTTGCTCCAAAATCTCCCATATTCTTCACATTAGTCCTAAATGCATACCTGAAGACAAAAGACTCTAATAGACTCTAAAAACACCAAAAAGACTCGATTAAAGACTCTTATATCATAGTTAAAACACATAAAAACCATGATATATCATCGGGTATGAAGCCGAGTTCCCTAGCCGAGTTTGCGTGAGGATAGAGTGGTAGCTCGGTCAGCTGACCGAGTGCAGTGGTCAAGTTAAGCCTTTGTGACCTTGACTCGATTTGGAAACCGAGTGCTCTGCTTGAGCTTGTGCCATGGTCCCAGTCTTGCAGTTTTTGAAGAGGCTTTCTTTCCTTTAAGACTCTTGAACTGTTTCTTCGTAGACTTAACTTAATCAATTAGGTCCTTAACCGTCTCCTTCAGAGCACTCACTGTCTTGTGTTGCCACTTCCTAAATCACTGAAGTAGCTTATCCTCCTATTTGCTTCCTTTAGTGTTCTGGCTTGAGGTTCTTCATCAAAGAAGTATGATTCAGGATCTTCGTCTTCTTTAGCTTAAACTCTGGTTTCCTGGGCTGGGGCCTCTTCATTTGGGTCATACAAAGCTTTAGTGGGAGGACATAACTCTATACCTCCAGGGCGTGTGATCTGTGTTAGGTGCTCATTGGAGAGTTTGATTTTAGCTGAGCCAGCTAAAGGGTGTGTGAACTTGTATAAATAACTCCCTTCAATCCTGTTTCTGTCCAGAATGTGCTGCTTGGCTAGGTTAGCTAAATCTAGCCACTCAGGTTAATAAGGCTCAGACTCTAATGGCACCCCAGCTGCCATGAGGATTGGAGTAAAGATTCCTCCTACCACTAGATCTCCACTGCTGCCCTTCCTATGTAGCATATGTGCCCAGTCCCTATACCACATGAACTGCATGATCAAAAGCAGGCTGTTTCCCACATTAGCTCTATCTCCTTCGAAGATTCTTCTTCCCCTTTCTTGATTGAGACGCTCTACAAGCGATGTATCCAACATTTGGAGTTCGCTTAGCTTCACATTTCCCGTGACCTTCCTTGCAATGAACGTGCTCGCAAGAGCCTTATGGACGTAGCTGATCACCGAGCTTCTGATTTGATCCCTCTTGCTCCTAGCTGATCTATAGCCCTCTCCACCCGCTATAATACCCTGTAGCGCTTGTAATTCTTCCTTTTCAAAATCCTGATTGGTGTTGTCTCTCGTGGGGAAACCAAAGATTTTTTCCAGCTGGCCGATGAAAAGGAGGTATCCCTTTTCATGAAATTCAAAGGTAATGAATCCATACTCCTCTGGATGTTGTCCCTTTTCTTCTGCTTCCTCAGAGCTAGCGTGTATCTGAAACCCCAGTGAAGCAAGGAACTGACAAGTCTCCTCCTCAAGAAAGTGCTAAGGTTGCATTGATCAAACAGATACTCCACATCTCTTGCAATCCCAAGTGCTTCCATAGTCTCTTGATCTGGGTATCTAGTGGCTCCAAAGCGCATGTTGTTTGGAGCTTCATAGCGCTCTTCTCACTTAGCTCTTTCTTCCTTGACCCTCTAACACTCTTCTTTTGTTTTCTGGGAGCCTCAACTTCCACAGGAGCTACATCTCCCTCAGCTTCAAGCTTAGAATCCTCTTCCACTAGTTAAGGACGCTTCCCTCTTGCAACATCCCTCTTATCTCTAGAATATTGCCTGGCCTCCTCTTCTTCCTCTCTTTTTGATGGCCTAGGATGCTTAATTGTTTCCCTTACGGTTGAGAAGCTTCTTTCTAGATGATGCGTGTGATTTTATGCTTTAATCTTTTACCTCAAAAGAAACACACGACTACTGCAACTGCACAGTTAAACTGATGCGTGTGTTATTGCGCTTCAGTCTTTTACCTCAAAGGCCACACGACAACTGCAAGTGTACAGTAAAACGTATGTAGTACTTAAGGATCGATTCCCCCAGAGACTTGTAAATCACGTTACGAATTTTCTGGAGAGGAATATGGCTAAGACAATAAGAAGGGCTTTGGTTTGGGATTTTTGTAACAATTGCAAATAACAAAATAAAGCTAAATAAAACGACGTAAATATCAATAAACGAAACATCGGGCCTTAGGGAATTCTTAGGGTATCATGGATAGAATATAAGCTACGAGATTAAACTAGGAACTAAACTACGATGCATGTTCATGAACTATGAAACACGAATGAATAAGCAATATGCAAATCGCAATATCAAATATCTATAGTCTATATACTCCGTTACTCAACTATCGCAGGCAACAAAGCATATATCCTAGCATTAAGATCAAGTTCAATGATAGTTCGTAAAGCCCTATAACTCAACTCATGCAGGTTATAACACAAAACTCGTCTCGACTATTTTCAAGCGAGTTTACAACACTTATGATGCTATAAAATGCCTAGGATAAATTACTAGTTAGCTACTCAAGCAATATGCATTAAGAACAAGTCTAGGACGAAGAAAAAAGATGATTAATTCCAGAGTCTAACAACCTAACAAATCAACCACATGAATCCCCTTTGAAACCCTTAAACCCAACAAGTAAACTACTCACACATACTAAAGCAATCCAATGCAATAGATAATAGATTGAATAAACTTATCAGAGTATGAGAAAAGGGTTTAGAGATCTTCTCTGTGATACAAAGGAGATGGATCTTCTTCCTTAAACAAGTAGAGAACAAAGACTAGAGAGAAGAGATGATAGGAGAAGAGGGGCAGCGGCTTCAAAGACTTTGTGCGGCGGCAAGACGAGCTTCAATGGTGGTGAGGCTTCTCCTTATGGTTCTCAGATATCTCTGACTGTAGGGGGCTGAGGCACACGAAATCTTCTTAAGGTTGTGAAGGCACACCTCTAAAATTAGGTTAAATGAGTATTTATAGGCTTCGGTGTCAGTTTAGGGCATTTTGGGCTTCGAGAGTCACATAAGGAAACATGGGACGCTTATATTCAGACAGGTCACAAGCCTTGTGACCGGTAGTGGCATGAGGAGAGGCACCGTTCATGGTCCCTTGTGACCGGTGGTGCCAAGAAGGCCGAGACCGGTCACGGGCCCTTGTGACCGGTGGTGACATGGCTTTATTCCTTGGATGATATCTCCCAAACGGCTGAAAGGAATGCATTGATTCTTATTCGAGGTGAAACTTGACACTTCTGGCTTTCCATAGACACTAAGAACTCCAAAATTGAGTATAGGGAAGTCCTTCAAAAGATGTCGGACTTCTGGCGTTCTGAAACTGTCTAAAAACAGGTTTTCCTTGACATTTTCCCTTGAAACCTCTAAACCTTCTTGAACCTGAAAATACTTGATAACTAGTTCCTTTAGGATGAAATCATACCAATCTTATCTCAAATCATAAGAAAAAAATAGCTATAATAGGTAAAAATACGATGTTATCAACTCCCCCAGACTTAGACTTTGCTTGTCCTCAAGCAAACAAGAAAGTAAAGCCATGGAAATGAGGTTTTGAAAATCACGGGAACTCACTTATCTGTAGGATTCTCGTCTTCCCACTCCTCGTCGCCTCGACTTTAGAACCTACTTTACGTACTCGTCGCATGAGAAGCTTCAACATCCTTTACTTTTAGTCCACGGTCCAAAGAACTTTTCGAAATCACCATTGTCATCTCTTTACATAGATTAAGCAGAAAGTAAAGGTGGTCTTACCTAGGGGATATCAGCTAAAGGAAATGTTGATCCAATCCAAGCCAAGACATTCTTCGTATGGTTCCTTTCCTCTCCCTTCGTATCATTTTATTTTTTCTATCAATCTCCTGCTCCTTTTCTTTGGACTTAGGCTTCAGTGAGGTTCCGAAGGATGCACGGGTTTACGCACTATATCCCTCGGTCACATATGCCTTTTTCCTTTTTTTTTTTTTTTGGATACAAGTCTCAAAGGGGTTCCGAAAGATGCACGGGTTTACGCACTCTATCCCTCGGTTACATCAACTTGTATCCGCTTTTCTTTGTTTTCTCTTCTTTTTCTTTTCCTTTCTTCTTTTCTTCTCTTTTTTTAGAGTACTGAGGGGAAGAGAGAGGGAAATCATACTTTGTGAAGTAGGTCAGTGTATTATATGGCTCGAAGAGGTCTCGTCCGATGTATATCCAACCCCTAAGTGATAAATTAAAAGTCAGGTTAGGTTATAGTAAGGGTTAGAGACAACGTTGGATTATCCTATTATCCAGAGGAAAGAGACTTTCGGAATGTTGACTCAGCTCATAGTCTTTCCAAATCGGTTCTGTAGTCAAGCATAATCAAGAGTCATAGGACTGTTAATCCAAATAAGATCATCCGTTAGATAGGATCATGATTCCCTACCAGTTTTGACTCAATAAAAACGAAAGAAAAATTTGAATAGATAAAAACTTTAAGAACATCGATGTAAAAATGTGGAAAAAGATCTCAAGTCAACAAAATAGAGAGTAGCATTAGTAGAAGATGGAACGTCCCCCTCCAGACTTAAATCACACCGTCCTCGGTGGGAAAAAGAAAGAGATGAGGATGAAACATCAAATGGAATAGGATTTAGAGTTTAAGAACAATGTCACCTTGATGGAATCGAGTTAAAAGTTTAAGAACAATGTCTTCTTGATGGAATCGAGTTATCCTCCTTAGACTTAGTCTAGAATTCAATTTTGGTCTTATAGGTCGATGATGGTGGTTGTGTAGTGACTAACCATTGATCCATTGTTGCTTGACATCGAGTGGACTCGGCTTAGTCCATCGAATTTTTGTTGTGAATCTCTATTTGCATCATTCCTGAGACAAAAACCTAAAAATCATCAATAGTCTTAAGAAAAAAATAAGAAAAACATAACTAAGTTAGAATCATGATAGTGTTGTCTCATTGTTGTCCTTGTGGATGTTTGGCAGTAGTACGTCCGATACCGGGCGTGGCTCAGGACGCGGTGTGGTGCTCTTTTGGTACGTGGCATTGTACATAAGACGTGGGTCACGGCTCTGGCATTAGACACAGCACGGGTCGCGGTACATGTCGCAGCTTGGCACAGGTCGCGGTACGGGACAAGAACAAGTGGCGGTACGGGACATGGACGGGTCGTGGTACGGGACAAGACAGGTCGCAGCACAGGGCAGGATGGGTCGCGGCACGAGACACGGATGGGTCGCGGTACGGGACACGGACGGGTCGCGGTACAGGTCGCGGTTAGGATGTGGCGGGACTTGGCAAGGACGCGGCCAGGACTCAAGGCCTGAAACGGCCAGAACGCAAGTCTGGGCATGGTAAGATGCGACCGGGTGGTCAGTCGCGGCGTAGTACGCAGCCAAGAAAGTGAGTACGCGGCCGAACCTTGGCAAGATGCCGCGTTGGTTATGGTGGGACAAGGTCAAAAAGCGGTTAAGACGTGGCTTGACACGTCTGGAGGTCTTGGCCGACCCTGAGGATGGGGTCTCGTTCGGTACCGGTCACAAGCGGCCGTGACCGGTCCTGTCGTTCTTCATGCGACCGGTCACAGGTTGTGTGACCGATCTTTCCGTTCTCCGTGCCACTGGTCACGAGGCGCTGTGACCGGTATAGCTCTTGTTTTCTCGGCTAGGTCACTCATCTTTCCCGTTCCGTCTTTTTGTCCTTTTTGACATGCTTTTCTTATTTTTGTAAAACCTGAATTGCAAAAACAAAAACGAGGACGATAAAAGAAAAACTAAAAACTAAAGCTAAAAATGAAAGAGAATACTTACAAGTAGGTTGCTTCCCAGTAAGCGCACTTATTTAACATCGTTGGCTCGACGGTGGTGTCGGGTTTAGGCGACTGGGGCGTCGATCAAAGCTACGGATCACTTTCATCTTTTCCAATCTCGGCTAGATATGGCTTAAGACGTTGTCCATTGACAGTGAACGATTCTCCTTTCTCATTCACAAGGACTACAGCTCTGTATGGCCTGACCTCTTTTATTTTGAATGGCCTGGACCATCGTCATCTTAACCTCCATGGAAAGAGCTTATGTCGATAGTTAAAGAGAAAAACCCGATTGTTCGGGGGGAATGACTTTGGAATGATCTTCCTATCGTGATGTGCCATGGTTCTCTCCTTGTATATCCTCGAGTTCTCATAAGCATTGTGGCGAATCTCGTCCAGCTCGTTCCATTTAATCAACCATCTCTCGGCGGCCGTCTTCAAGTTGAAGTTCAGCTCAAAGAGCATCGTCGAGTTTGGTTGACCAATCCTTTCTTGTCCTTGATGTAGTCTTCTGCAAAATAGAATTTATTTCTCGGTTGGAGATCTCAACTTGTCCACTCGTCTGTGGGTGATATGGAGATGCGACTTTGTGAACTATCCCATTCTTCTTGAAGAGAGCTCTGATGGTTTCGTTGATAAAGTGGCTTCCTTCGTCACTTATAACTACTCTAGGCACTCTGAAGCGTGGGAATATGATCGTCTTGAACATCTTTACCACAACACCTGAATCATTGGTGGGGCTTGCTATAGCTTCCATCCATTTAGACACATAATCAATAGCAACAAGAATATATTCAAAACCATTTGACTTCGGGAACGGTCCCATGAAACCACTTCCACATACGTCGAAGACTTCAACATTGTGTATGAAGTTCTGCGGCATCTCGTTCCTCTTGCTTATGTTGCCCATCTTTTGGCAAGCATCACATCTTGATATATAGGCCTGGGCGTCCTTGAATATCATAGGCCACCAAAAACCTGCTTGAAAAATCTTAGAAACAGTTTTAAAGGTTGCGAAATGACCTGCATAGTAAGAGCCATGGCATCCGAATAGAACTCCTTCGACTTCTTCTTCTGGAATGCATCTCCTAAATAGGCCGTCCGAGCACTTCTTGTAGAGATAAGGCTCGTCCCAATAGAATCTTTTGACTTCCTGTAAGAATTTCTTCTTCCTATAGCCAAATAATTGTGGTGGCTCGACGTCTGCAGCAAGGTAATTCGCATATAATGTCTAAACCAAGGGGATTCATAGGCCGGTGGCTTAAGTGGTTTTGGTCGTGATGGGGCTGGAACTTCTGTAAGAGGTACAGCCTCGATCGCATACACATTTTCCTCGGGAAAACTAAGGTTTAGAAGAACGATATCTTGAACTCGCATTCGCTAGAGGTGATCGGCAACTCCATTGTCAGCTCCTTTCCTATCTCTCACTTCAATATCAAACTCTTGTAACAAGAGAATCCATCTTATGAGGCGTGGCTTGGCATCCTTCTTAGACATTAGATATCTAATGGATGTATGATCTGTATGCACAATTACCTTGGAACCAACAAGGTACGATCTAAACTTCTCAAATGCAAAGACAATGGCTAGAAGCTCCTTCTCCGTGGTTGCATAGTTGCATTGAGCTTCATCAAGCGTTCTGCTTGCATAGTAAATTACGTTCAGCTTCTTGTCTTTCCTTTGTCCAAGTACAGCTCCCACTTCATAATCACCATCTTCACACATAATCTCAAACGGTAGCTCCTAATTCGGCGGTTAAACGATGGGTGCTGAAACTAACGCGTCCTTGATCTTGTGAAAAGCAACGAGGCAGTCGTTATCAAACTCAAAATCCACATCCTTACATAACAGACGTGTAAGGGGTCTTGCGGTCTTGGAAAAATCTTTTATGAATCGCCTATAAAAGCCGGCATGTCCAAGGAAACTCCTTATTCCTTTAACGTTCGTGGGCGGCTGGAGACTCATCATAACTTTGATCTTTGCTTTATCAACTTCTATTCCTTTTTCTGAAATCCTATGCCCAAGTACTATGCCATCTCTCACCATAAAGTGGCACTTCTTCCAATTAAGCACTAAATGCTCTCTTCACATATCTGCAGAACTTTTTCTAGGTTTGCCGAGCAAGCTTCAAACGATGAACCGTGGACTGAGAAGTCATCCATGAAGACTTCCATAAAGTCCTCGAGATATTCCGTGAAAATAGACATCATGCAACATTGAAAGGTTGCTGGGGCGTTACACAAACCGAAAGGCATTCTACGGTAAGCAAAAGTACCATAAGGGCAAGTGAACGCCGTCTTCTCTTGGTCTTTAGGATCAATAGGGATATGAAAAAAACCTGAATAACCGACAAGAAAACAATATGGATCCTATGCATACAAAGATTTGGGTAAATCCCTTGGATGTCCTCTAAGTAATAGCCTAATGCTTTCCTATGCTTTCTCAACTCCTTGAGGAGCATGGCGTGATGATGTTGATTACCGAGAACATCTTGATAAGTTCAAGATCACGCCAAGTTTGCGAGTCGACTACACCCCATTCGATGCGCTTGGATTGAGCGATGATAAAAAATGGGTCTTGGATGCATTAGGACTCCGCACATTCATGGACTTGGTGCACAAAGATATTTATGAAGAGGAAACGCGCCAGCTCCTAGACACAATCTCACTCGCCTATCCTAACTCGCACGCCCCGATGGCTAGAGACGGAGCGCTTTACTTTACAATTCATGGTGATAGCTTCTCAATCTCCATTCTGCGGCTTTGCGAGGCATTAGGTGCTGAATATCAAGACCCTATAGATTTTGGACCAGAGAGATTTCATGATGTATGGGATGACATTGGACAAGGATGTTTCACTAGCGGTGGTACCAAGTCCTCCACCATCACGCACCCGGCCATCCGATGCGCACACAAGCCCCTCGCCCATACCATCTTCTCAAGGACCGCCCAGAATTCAATCCTTGGAGAAGAGCTCCTTGTCTTGAAAGTGCTATTTGTTCATTTCCCGAGAAGGATCAATTATGCCGCGCTTCTCGCTAGGCGATTGGTTAAGGTAAAACGAGAAGCGGTAGCTTGCACCGATCCTAAGGCAACCTCAACTTTCAGAGGGATCATTACGACCATCCTCGAAGCCGCGGGAGTAGACCTTACAAACAGACCTTTCACGTCTAACGAGAACTATCTTAATTTAGAGCGGCTTGGCAAGATGCGAATTCTAGAAGGAGCAACGATCAACCCCGATCGTCTTGGTTATAGGTATCACTCTTACCCTAGTCTCGACGTACGATTATGCTTCTTTGCCCCACTGTTCCATGACTTAGAGATGGACCAAGCGATGGAACCCTCGAGACGATGAGTTCCTATCACTCCGCGTTGGCGATAACCTCCCATTCATCATGAGCCAATTTGTCAAGAAGAAGGCAATGGATTCCTTAGCCCTCCACCGGGCAAACCAAGCCATCACGCCTTCACTTGACAATGAGAGAGCCTTGCGCCTGGAACTTGAAAGGCAAGTAGCTTACCAAAAAGATCTCATCGAGAAACTTAGAGACAAGAAAGATACCACGACTAGACACCCGCCAAGTTTAAAGCACGTCCTGAGAAGTCAAGGTTACTCGGTCATATTTTTTTATTTATGCATTTTTATCTTTATTTTTATTTTTAGTTTTCATTTTTATTCCACCTTTCCCGGTTTATTTTACACTGGGGACAGTGTGATTTAAGTCTGGGGGGGGGGTTGTTTATCCTTTATTAACGTTTTTTTTTCTTTCTTATTGAGTCATTTTAATGTCTTTTAATCGAGTCATGTTTTTATTGAGCCAAGACTTTGTTTGAAATAAGGACCCTATGATATGATGATTCCGACCTTATTTATGATTTGAGTTATTTCCTAAATGACAAGTTTTTCAGGATTTACTAAGAGTGGACAACACCTAGAACCTCACCGTAGGAGCACTCCCAGAAGTTTCTTCTTACAGAGATTTTGTTGGAACTGACGTGAACTCCATTTTATTATAACCTTAATTTGACTTTAATTCTTTCTCATAAAAGGTATAAGATAAGGGAAATGAGCATCACATTCAGGACTTCTTACCCTCTTTTTACCACTCTCTGCTGATCCTGAATGGCCGCTCATTTTTAGTGGTTCCTACCCTAAACCCCATAACCTCTTTTCAGACCTCTTGCACTTCTCCTTTTATTTTATCATTTGGCAGATATTTTCTCGAGGACCTATCTATTTAAGAGAAACCTAAGACAATGTGCGTTTATTTCCAAGTCTCGGACATACAAAACACTAATGAACGATTAACCTAACATCTTAGAGATAATCATTTAAAATCCCTATACTCCATTACTCAACTCACGCATGCAACGATGCATAGATAAAAGCATTATTAACGAGTTCGATTCTAGTCCATGAAGCCCTATAGGTAAGTGGTATGTGCTTCCTATAACACAACATTCATCCTAGTTAGGTTCTAGCACTTACGCAAGCGATTAGCAAAACCTAAGTACCTTTGATCAGAGCTAGTTCATGACGCTAACTACGTGCATTATAAGCAAACCAAGATATAAAGAACAGTATAAACGATCACACAAAGCTCATATCTCGCCACCTAAACCTATAGATCCATTGCCCCCTTTGATGTCCCCTTTAAACCCAACAAATAAACTACGCAAGCATACTAAAGAGAATCATCAAAGCAACATTTAAAAAATTCATAAGCATCAACTGAATAGATATAAGATTAAGGTTCAGAGATTACTTCTGTAAAAGGGTGTACAAGATGCAAAGACTTTTCCTTAAGAACAAAGAATGAATAAGAGAAAGAGAGGTGATGAACTTCAAGAACTTTGCAAAGAGAGGTCAGGCGGCAACTCTTACTTAGGGTTTCCTCACGAGTTCTATTCAGGGTTCTTCAATTCATGCCTATAGAATTAGGTTAAGAGTGTATTTATAGGCTTTGGAGTCGGTCTAGGGCTTCATTGGGCTGAGGAAAACATTTAAGGAAAGTTGGGGACACTTAGCTTCAGACCGGTCATGACCCCTTGTGACTGGTCGCGTTAAGAAAGGAGACACCGGTCACGACCCCTCGTGACCGGTCGTGACAAAGAGGTGGAGACCGGTCACGGCCCTTTGTGACAAGTCGTGACAGAGCTTCACTCATTGGATGATATCTCCCAAACGGCTCAAGGGAATGTGTTAATTCTTGTTCGAGGTGAAACTTGACACTTCTGGCTTTCCATAGACCTCAAGAACTCAAATACTGACTGTCGGGAAGTCCTTCAAAAGTTGACGTACTTCTGGCGTTCTGAAGCTGTCTCAAAACGGGTTTTCCTCATCTTTTGGTCCATTTTGCCTAAAAACCTTCAAAACCTTCATAGACCTGAAATGAATGATAAATGGCTCTTTTGCCAAGGTATAATACCAATCTCTTCTTAAAACCATAGGAAAACAATAGATATAATAGGTAAAAATACGATGTTATCAATCGTTCATTAATGTTTGGTACGTCCGAGACTTGGAAATAAACGCACATTGTCTTAGGTTTCACTTGAATAGATAGGTTTTTGAACCCCTTGCGATCACTTGAATGCCCAACTCTTTCTCTTTATTGTTTTACAACCATTTATTTACTTGCTTTCATTACATGTTACCATGACATTCAATAAACCAAAACCCTGATTTGAGTTCTAGCTATACTTTGGTCTATAAGGTTTGCAAAGCAACTTCTCTTTCTGTGGGATTCGATCCTTTAGTACTACATACGTTTTCTGTGCACTTGCAGTAGTCGTGTGGTCTTTGAGGTAAAAGACTTAAGTGAAATAACACACGCATCAAGCTTTTTGGCGCCGTTGCCGGGGAAAGATTGTTTGTTTGCAGATCTAAGAACTAGAGTAACGTCTAGGACACCTTGCTTTTTAATTTTTTTTTTCTTTGTTTCAGGAGATCTTATGGATTGACTTCAACGTTCTTCCTGAGGAGTTTCAGAATCTTACGCTTACGCAACTCTTGGCGTATCACAGGTTCTCGGATGGAGTCACTGATAGCCGAGCTTTTCAGGTCTAAAGCTATCTATTGCCTAGAATGTAGTATAATGGGTTATCAATCCAATCAGGTGTTTGTTAGCAATCAAGATGCAGCAGATAGTTCTAATTCAAGCCAAATGTGAGATTGAAAGTAACAGGATGCAATAAACTAAAACATAAAGTAAATACTGAAAATAAAGAACTGAAACAAAGCTAAACAAGATGAGAAACAGAGCAATGAACTAAAAACAGAGAAATAGAGAACAAGAAACATAGACTCAAAAAGTAAGAAACTATCAAAGATGAAGAAGGTCCTAAGGATGAGCTATTGATCTGAGATTCATCATGGTGATATCTAATGATTTCAATAATAACTTCAGAGAAGGGATCAGAGCATAAATGTCAACCTACAACCTTATTTCTATGATCTGTCAAGATCAATCATTGGAATGAAGCTCTAGATCTCTGGTGTTAGCAGATCTGGTGTTTCACAAGTGGGTGTACAAGGAAACATCTAGAACTGGTTCGAAATAGGTGTACAAGGAACAAGCATTACAAATAGCTAACCCATAAGAGATCTTAAGCAATCAAAACCCTAAATCATCTGGAACCACCATGAATCATACCCATATCTAACTCATCCTCAAGAACCCTAATTCACTACTCAGACTTCATCACCAAAATAATAAACCCAGTCAACAAAATAGTTTCCATATTCATAATCTGGAGATTGAGATGAAGAAGAAACAGAAGAAATCAACTCAAAAGGATCGAAGGATCCAAAGTAATTCCAAATACAAAACTGAAAGAGAGTTGAAAAGTTTTCAGAGAACTAGGAGAATAATAGAGATATCCGGCGGCCAGACTCGGTCTGTAAGTCGAGTATGCTTGGCCGAGTTGGATTGGTTTGCACGTCATGAACTCGGTTTGCTGGAACGAGTGTTCTTTGATCGAGTCTCCTTGAAGCTTGTACTCTAGCTCGGTTTGGTAAGTCGAGCCTACTCTCCGAGCTTGCAGATCCTTGCTCCTTAGTCTCGAGAAAGCATCCAAACATGCTGAAAACAACTCCATAATGCAACATATATTCGAACCTAATGCAAAATCTATCATGAAACATATATGAGTGAAATAGATATATATGGAGTGAAACTAAGGATGAAACTATACTAAAATGGATGAAGAATGCAAGTTAAAAAGTGGTAAAATGCAGAGACATAAACTCCCCCAAACTTAGTCTTTGCTTGCCCTCAAGCAAAGAGTTAAGATATAAGCTGGAGAAGTTGATGAAAGGTGGGGACTCAGAGACAAAACATGCTGATAAAGGAAGTACCATCAAGGTCCTGGTTAGTAGTTCTATAATGTATTAGCAAGTAAGCCCTACTTTTAAAACTTTAGCCATACCCTTCATAGCAGACCTAACACTAGCCTTAACCTACACATGCAATCAAATCAACCATTCCCTTTAACATTCATTAATCTGTAACCATGAATTAACTTTATGCAATTTTAATGAACTCATTTGGCTAAGGGAAAGGTTAAGAGGCAGAGATGGCCCCTTTTGTAATAGATTGAAACAATAGAGCACAAAGGACTCTTAAGAATAGACTGAGCTTTAGAAGAAGGCTAAAGGTAAGATAGCCAACCGATGCATACAAAAACAAGTTCTCATCTACCCACCCCATACTCAAAGATTCTGCTTCTACCCAAACCTAGAAGATGATCCTAATTCTACCCTTTGGCACTTTTCTGCCATGAATCCTTTTTTGGATCAACTCATTCTTCTTTTCTTTGCCAATTATTCTAAGGAAAAGGTTTCTTATACTTTTCTGCTTATGCTAGCGGATTGGGTTCTTTTCAGCTAAGGCTATTTCATTCTTCTTATTCATTAAGACCTTTCAGGTTTTTTCCTTTCTTTCTATTTATCATTCTGAGCCTATATATATATTCTGTTTTCAACTTCCCAAATCCTTTACTAGAGCAGCTATCTTATTTTCAACTTAGACCTTTTCCCAGAACTTCTTTCCTTTCCTTTCTGAGCCTATATATATATTCTGTTAGGATATATTTACCGCAGACAACGTCGCATATATCCTAGCATTAAGATCAAGTTCAATGATAGTTCCTAAATCCCTATAACTCAACTCACGCAGGTTAAAACACAAAACTCGTCTAGACTAGTTTCAAGAGAGTTTACAACACTTATATTGCTATAAAACGCCTAGGATCAATTACTAATTAGCTACTCAAGCAATATGCATTAAGAACAAGCCTAGGACGAAGAAAAACGATGAATAATTCCAGAGTCTAACAACCTAACAAATCGACCACATGAATCCCCTTTGAAACCCTTAAGCCCAACAAGTAAACTACTCACACATACTCAAGCAATCCAAAGTCATAGGTAATAGATTGAATAAACTTATAAGATTGTGAGAAAAGGGTTTAGAGATCTTCTCTGTGATACAAAGGAGATGGATCTTCTTCCTTAAACAAGTAGAGAACAAAGACTAGAGAGAAGAGATAAGAGGAGAAGAGAGGCAGCGGCTTTAAAGACTTGGTGTGGCGGCAAGACGAGCGTCAATGGTGGTGAGGCTTCTCCTTATGGTTCTAAGATGTGTTTGAGTGTAGGGATCTGAGGCACACGAAATCTTTTTAGGGTTTTGAAGGCACACCTCTAAAATTAGGTTAAATGAGTATTTATAGGCCTCGGGGTCGGTTTAGGGCTTTTTGGGCTTCGAGAGTCACTTAAGGAAACATGGGACGTTTATATTCAGACCGGTCATGAGCTTTGTGACTGGTAGTGGAATGAGGAGAGGCACCGTTCATGGTCCCTTGTGACCGGTGGTGCCAAGAAGGCCGAGACCGGTCACAGGCCCTTGTGTTCGGTGGTGACAGGGCTTCATTCCTCGGATGATATCTCCCAAACTGCTGAAAGGAATGCATTGATTCTTGTCCGAGGTGAAACTTGACACTTCTGGATTTCCATAGACACTAATAACTCCAAAATTGAGTATAGGAAAGTCCTTCAAAATATGTCGTACTTCTGGCGTTCTGAAACTGTCTAAAAACAGGGTTTCCTTGACATTTTCCCTTGAAACCTCTTAAACCTTCTTGAACCTGAAAATACTTGATAACTAGTTCCTTTAGCATGAAATCATACCAATCTCATCTCAAATCATAAGAAAAAAATAGCTATAATAGGTAAAAATACGATGTTATCAACTCCCCCCGACTTAGACTTTGCTTGTCCTCAAGCAAACAAGAAAGTAAAGCCATGGAAATGAGGTTTTGAAGATCACGGGAACTCACTTATCTGTAGGAATCTCGTTTTCGCAATCCTCGTCGCCTCGACTTTAGAGTCTACTTTACATACTCGTCCCATGAGAAGCTTCAACATCCTTTACTTTTAGTCTACGGTCCAAAGGACTTTTCGAAATCACCATTGTCATCTCTTTACATAGATTAAGCAGAAAGTAAAGGTGGTCTTACCTAGGGGATGTCAGCCAAAGGACATGTTGATCCAATCCAAGCCAAGACATTCTTCGTATGGTTCCTTTCCTTTCCATTTTCTCGCTTCCAATAGATCAATTTTTCCCTACTTTTCTAGGGTATCATTTTATTTTTTCTATCAATCTCCTGCTCCTTTTCTTTGGACTTAGGCTTCAGTGAGGTTCCGAAGGATGCACGGGTTTACGCACTATATCCCTCGGTCACATATGCCTTTTTCCTTTTTTTTTTTTTTGGATACAAGTCTCAAAGGGGTTCCGAAAGATGCACGGGTTTACGCACTCTATCCCTCGGTCACATCAACTTGTATCCGCTTTTCTTTCTTTTCTCTTCTTTTTCTTTTCCTTTCTTCTTTTCTTCTCTTTTTTTAGAGTACTGAGGGGAAGAGAGAGGGAAATCATACTTTGTGAAGTAGGTCAGTGTATTATATGGCTAGAAGAGGTCTCGTCCGATGTATATCCAACCCCTAAGTGAGAAATTAAAAGTCAGGTTAGGTTATAGTAAGGGTTAGAGACAACGTTGGATTATCCTATTATCCAGAGGAAAGAGACTTTCGGAATGTTGACTCAGCTCATAGTCTTTCCAAATCGGTTCTGTAGTCAAGCATAATCAAGAGTCAAAGGAGTGTTAATCCAAATAAGATCATCCGTTAGATAGGATCATGATTCCCTACCAGTTTTGACTCAATAAAAACGAAAGAAAAATTTGACTAGAGAAAAACTTTAAGAAGATCGATGTAAAAATGTGGAAAAAGATCTCAAGTCAACAAAATAGAGAGTAGCATTAGTAGAAGATCGAATATCCCCCCCCCTCCCAGACTTAAATCACACTGTCCTCGGTGGGAAAAAGAAAGAGATGAGGCTGAAAAATCAAATGGAAAAGGATATAGAGTTTAAGAACAATGTCACCTTAATGGAATCGAGTTATCTCCCTTAGACTTAGTCGAGAATTCAATTTTTGTCTTATAGGTCGATGATGGTGGTTGTGTGTTGACTAACCATTTATCCTTTGTTGCTTGACATCGAGTGGACTCGGCTTAGTCCATCGAATTTTTGTTGTGAATCTCTATTTGCATCCTTCCTGAGACAGAAACCTAAAAACCATCAATAGTCTTTAAAAAAAATAAGAAAAACATAAATAAGTTAGAATGATAATGGTGTTGTCTCGTTGTTGTCCTTGTGGATGTTTAGCCATAGTACGTCCGGTACGGGGCACGGCTCAGGATGTGGCGTGGTGCTTTTTTGGTACGTGGCATTGTACATAGGACGTGGGTCACCGCTCTGGCATGGGACGCAGCATGGGTCGTGGTACAGGTCGCAGCTTGGCACATGTCGCGGTACATGACATGGACAGGTCACCGTATGGGACGCGGATGGGTCGTGGTACGGGACGGGACAGGTCGCAGCACAGGTCAGGATGGGTCGCGGCACGGGACACGGATGGGTCGCGGTATGGGACGCGGTACGGGACACGGATGGGTCGCAGAACAGGATGCGGTTAGGACGCGGTTAGGACGTGGCCGGGACTTGGCAAGGACGCGGCCAGGACTCAAGGCCGCAAGGGGCCAGAACGCAAGTCTGGGCATGGCAGGATGCGGCCGGGGTGGTCGGTCGCGGCGTAGGACGCGGCCCAGAAAGTGAGGACGTGGTTGAACCTTGGCAAGATGCGGCGTTGGTTGTGGCGGGACAAAGTCAAGACGCGGTTAAGACGTGGCTGGGACACAGCCAGGACGTGGCCGGACCTTGGAAAGATGCGGCTTAGGATGCGGCTTGGCACGTCCGGAGGTCTCGGCCGACCCTTAGGATGGGGTCACGTTCGGTACCGGTCACAAGCGGTCGTGACCGGTCCTGTCGTTCTTCATGCGACCGGTCACATGTTTGGTGACTGATCTTGCCATTCTCCGTGCCACCGGTCACGAGGTGCTGTGACTGGTATAGCTCTTATTTTCTCGGCTAGGTCACTCATCTTTCCCTTTCCGTCTTTTTGTCCTTTCCGACTTTCTTTTCTTATTTTTGTAAAACCTGAAATGCAAAAACAAAAACGAGGACGACAGAAGAAAAACTAAAAACTAAAGCTAAAAATGAAAGAGAATACTTACAAGTAGGTTGCTTCCCACTAAGCGCATTGGCTCGGATCACTTTCATCTTTCCAATCTCGGCTAGATATGGATTAAGACGTTATCCATTGATAGTGAACGATTCTCCTTTGTCATTCACAAGGACTACCTCTTTCATTTTGAATGGCCCGGACCATCGTGATCTTAACTTTCATGGAAAGAGCTTATGTCGATAGTAAAAGAGTAAAACACGATCGTTCGGGGCGAATGACTTTGGAATGATCTTCCTGTCGTGATATGCCATGGCTCTCTCTTTGTTTATCCTTGAGTTCTCGTAAGCATTGTGACGAATCTCATCCAGCTCGTTCAATTCAATCGACCGTCTCTCGGCGGCCGTCTTCAAGTTGAAGTTCAGCTCAAAGAGCATCGTCGAGCTTGGTTGACCAATCCTTTCTTGTCCGTGATGTAGTCTTCTACAGAATAGATTTGATTTCTCTATTGGAGATCTCAACTTGTCCACTCGTCTGTGGGTGATATGGAGATGCGACTTTGTGAATTGTCCCATTCTTCTTTAAGAGAGCTCTGATGGTTATGTTGATAAAGTGGCTTCCTTAGTCACTTATCACTACTCTAGGCACTCAGAAGCGTGGGAATATGATCGTCTTCAACATCTTTACCACAACACCTGAATCATTGGTGGGGCTTGCTATAGCTTCCATCCATTTAGACACATAATCAACAGCAACAAGAATATATTCAAAACCATTTGACTTCGGGAACGGTCCTATGATATCAATTCCCCATACGTCAAAGACTTCAACCTCGTGTATGAAGTTCTGCGGCATCTCGTTCCTCTTGCTTATGTTGCCCATCTTTTGGGAAGCATCACATCTTGATATATAGGCCTGGGCGTCCTTGAACATCGTAGGCCACCAAAAACCTGCTTGAAAAATCTTTGAAACAGTTTTAAAGGTTGCGAAATGACCTGCATATTAAGAGCCATGGCATCCGAATAGAACTCCTTCGACCACTTCTTCTGGAATGCATCTCCTAAATAGGCCATCCGAACACTTCTTGTAGAGATAAGGCTCGTCCCAATAGAATCTTTTAACTTCCTGTAAGAATTTCTTCTTCCTATAGCCAAAGAATTGTGGTGGCTCGATGTCTGCAGCAAGGTAATTCGCATTATGTCTAAACCAAGGGGTTTCATAGGCCGGTGGCTTAGGTGGTTTTGGTCGTGGTGGGGCTGGAACTTCTGTAAGAGGTACAGCCTTGATAACATACACATTTTCTTCGCGAAAACTATCGTTTCGAGGAACGATATCTTCAACTCGCATTCGCGAGAGGTGATCAGCAACTCCATTGCCGGCTCCTTTCCTATCTCTCACTTCAATATCAAACTCTTGTAACAAGAGAATCCATCTTATGAGGCGTGGCTTGGCATCCTTCTTAGACATTAGATATCTAATGGCTGCATGATCTGTATGCACAATTACCTTGGAACCAACAAGGTACGATCTAATCTTCTCAAATGCAAAGACAATGGCCAGAAGCTCCTTCTCCGTGGTTGCATAGTTGCATTGAGCTTTATCAAGCGTTATGCTTGCATAGTAAATTACGTTCAGATTCTTGTCTTTCCTTTGTCCAAGTACAACTCCCACTTCATAATCACTAGCATCACACATAATCTCAATCAGTAACTCCTAATCCGGCTGTTGAACGACTGGTGCTGAAACTAACGCGTCCTTGATCTTGTGAAAAGCAACGAGGAAGTCATTATCAAACTAAAAATCCACATCCTTACATAACAGACGTGTAAGGGGTCTTGCAATCTTTGAAAAATCTTGTATGAATCGTCTATAAAAGCCGACATGTCCAGGGAAACTCCTTATTCCTTTAACGTTCGTGGGCGGCTGGACACTCATTATAACTTCGATCCTTGATTTATCAACTTCTATTCCTTTCTCTGAAATCCTATGCCCAAGTACTATGCCATCTCTCACCATAAAGTGGCACTTCTTCCAATTAAGCACTAAATGCTTCTCTTCACATCACTGCAGAACTTTTACGAGGTTTGCCAAGCAAGCTTCAAATGATGAACCGTGGACTGAGAAGTCATCCATGAAGACTTCCATAAAGTCCTCGAGATATTCCATGAAAATAGACATCATGCAACATTGAAAGGTTGCTAGGGCGTTATACAAACCGAAAGACATTCTACGGTAAGCAAAAGTACCATAAGGGCAAGTGAACGCCGTCTTCTCTTAGTCTTTAGGATCAATAGGGATCTGAAAGAAACCTGAATAACCGTCAAGAAAACAATAGTATTAACGATTAGCTAACCTTTCAAGCATTTGATCAATGAAGGGCAAAGGAAAATGATCCTTTGTTGTTTCGATGTTGAGCTTCCGATAGTCGATACACATTCTATGTCCTGTAATCGTCCGTGTCGCAATAAGCCCATCATTCTTGGATTTTACAACCGTCTTGCCTCCTTTCTTGGGAACAACGTGAACTGGACTGACCCATGTACAATCCGAGATAGGATATATAATCCCAGCATCCAAAAGCTTCATGATCTCCTTCTTGACAACATCCTTTAGATTCGGGTTTAGCCTCCATTGGTGCTCAATAGAATTCTTGGATCCTTCTTCGAGATGGATCCTATGCATACTAAGATCTGGGGAAATCCCTAGGATGTCCTCTAAGTAATAGCCTAATGCTTTCCTATGATTTCTCAACTCCTTGAGGAGCATGGCTGTCTCAACATCATTCAATGCAGAGTTAACGATAACAGGATATGTAGAATTAGGTCCGAGAAAAACATACTTGATTCTAATGGAGAGTTGCTTAAACTCGACTTTGGGAGCTCTAAGCCCGCTCCATGGATCTGCTACTACAGCTGGAGTGTCTCTAGGAGGCATAGGGGTGCTAGTCCCCTCGTCAAGGTTGAGGTGGGTGAGCACTCTCCCGAAACTCTCCTGGAGTGTAGTCCTCCGCGGATTTTCGAGAAGATTTTATTGTCACATATCTTTTGACTTATTGTCACAAACCGCATGACGAAATCTCCTAAGTGTACATCAATGGTTGCTCCTGCATAAGAGAGAAAGGGGCGACCAAGTATCAAAGAATCCTTAGGTTCCCTTTCGAGCTCCAAAACAATAAATTCAGTGGGGATTTCACATTTTCCAACAATAACCGGAACATCAATAAGAATATATACGGTTCATCAGATTGAACGGTCGGCTAGAATCAATGAGATCCTCGTGGGCCTAAAGGTTTCATATCCCAGGCGTCTTGTTGATACTCGATCCCAAGTCACGGAGAGAACGCTCAAAGACTTCCGACTTGATCTTCCATGCCAATACAAAACTTCCGAGATCTCCTCGCTTCTGAGGTGTACGGTTTTGAAGTATGGCACTGCATTCTTGGGTGATTATCATCAATGACGATGTTATTCGTCAAAAAACTCTTCATACACTTCCTAAGAGATGGAATCATCGCACAAGCCTTAATGAAAGGCAACCTTACCGAAAGTTGTCCGACTAGCTCCTTTAGCTTGGCTCGTTCCTTTTCCTTCTTTGAGTTCTTAGGGGGAGTAAGATACGGTACCTTTGGTTAATATACACGTTCTGGAGTTGGAGGTTGAGTGTCCTTGGTGAGGTCCTCATGGCTCGGCTCCTTCTCCTTCTCGGGTTCTTCTCGGATAGGTGCGGCTTCGGGTTCTGATGGTTCCCTTTCCTCTAAATCCTTTGATTACTCCGGTTCTTTGTAAGTGGTTCCACTCCTTAGAGTGATAGCTTGACAGTAGAGGGGGTTCTCCTTCTCCTTAGGTATTCCCGCTGCATCCTCCATAGATTTCACGATACTAAGGGCTGTCTCCTTATCTCGTCTTTCAATGAGTTTGACTCTGGCCGAAAGAAGCTCGATCTTGTTGTTGTGTTCTTGATACATGTTGGCCACCCTCTTATTTGTATCTTCAGTGTGGAATCGGTGAGTAGCATCAAGCTCTTCTAGCAAACTTTCAGGGCCGGAGTATGGGTTCGGCGGTGTAGGGTCGCAGAATCCTCTTTGAAAACCCTAAAAATCAGTGAATGTAGCTTTGTTTCGAAAGTTACCTCGGTTGAGATCACGTCTATGATCTATGAAGTTATGGTTTGAAAATCTCCCTTGGTAACCTCTTCTAGCTTCCATGTAGCATAACTCTTCTTCTTGATCATCAATCTCTTCGTGCTCTTCATAGATGTCATCACGTCTCCGAACATGCTTTAAGATGGAAGTGACCATGCTCTTTAGTTCCTTCAATTCTGAATTCTTGTTCATTCCTTGGTCAATTCTTGAGGCATTGGGGCAGCTGGAGCGGTAGTTATTGTTGCTCGTAGCTAAGTTACCAATCAAATTCCGGGCGTCCTCGATGGTTTTTGTAGCAAAGTCTCTGTTGCTTGCAACGTCGAGTGCTTCTTGGAACCCTCGGTGAACTCCTCTATAGAAGCTGTCCATCAGGCTGCCATCAGTAAAGCCATGATGTGGACAGTCTCCTTCATAGTCCTTGAAACGCTCCTAAGAATCAAAGAATGATTCTTTGGCTCCTTGTTGAAATCCTTGTATCTTGTTCCTTAAGAGATTGGAATGAGATTTAGTGTAAAAGTGATTAAGAAATGCAGCATTACACTCTTCCCATGTTGTGATAGATGCTTGAGGCAATGACTTCAACCATTTGATCGCCTTGTCTCCAAGGGAGAATGAGAGAAGCTTGCACTTCAAGTAGCTGTTAGACTCTTCATTCACTACAAGAAAACTGGCGCGAAACTGACGGCCAAATCTCGTCGCTTCTATCTCGTCGGAAATAAAAAATTCGTCGGAAAACCGTCGGTATTTCCGACGGATTTCCGACGGAAAATATGAATCAGAAATCTGTCGGAAATCCGTCGGTTTCCGTGTTCCGGCAAGCCGTCGGAAATCCGTCGGTTTCCGTGTTCCGGCAAGCCGTCGGAAATCCGTCGGTTTCCGTGTTCCGGCAAGCCGTCGGAAATCCGTCGGTTTCCGTGTTCCGGCAAGCCGTCGGAAATCCGTCGGTTTACTCGTTTCATCATTCCGTCGGAAATCCGTCGGATTTCTGACGGATTTCCGACGGATTTCCGACGGATTGGCTAAATTATAATAAAAAAAAAATTATTTAATAAATAATTATATATTCCGAATATTAATTCAAAAAAAAATTATTTAAAATCCAAAATAATTTAATAAATAATTTAATAAATAATTCTATATTTAAAAATATAGAAATGAAATAAATATTAATAATAATAATTTAAAACAATTAAAAAATTCATATTTTATATAATTAAAAAATTAATTCTCAAATATTGAAAAAGAGAAAAAAATATAAATTTACAAATATCCTATATAAATATACAAATCAAAGTTTAAATCTAACAATCGAAAATCTAAATATAAGATTTCAAACCTTAAACTAAATCTAAAATTTCAAAATCTAAATCTAACATTCCAAACCTAAAACTAAACATTAGAAACCTAAAAGAAACATTTAAAACCTAAATCTAATTACAAAAACTAAATCTAACATTATTATCGTAAAACTAAAATTCCAAACCTAAATCTAACATTCAAAACTTAAATCTAACATTTGAAAATCTTAATATAACATTATTATCCTAAAACTAAAATTCCAAACCTAAATATGTTAATTAAAAACCTAAATCTAACATTCCAAAATATAAATCTAACAATTTTATCCTAAAACTAACATTATAAACCTAAATCTAACATTCCAAACCTAAAACTAAACATTAGAAACGTAAAAGAAACATTTCAAACCTAAATCTAATTACAAAACCTAAATCTAACATTATTATCCTAAAACTAAAATTCTAAACCTAAATCTAACATTCAAAACTTAAATCTAACATTTGAAAATCTTAATATAACATTATTATCATAAAACTAAAATTCTAAACCTAAATATGTTAATTAAAAACCTAAATCTAACATTCCAAAATATAAATCTAACAATTTTATCCTAAAACTAACATTATAAACCTAAATCTAACATTCCAAACCTAAAACTAAACATTAGAAACCTAAAAGAAACATTTCAAACCTAAATCTAATTACAAAACCTAAATCTAACATTATTATCCTAAAACTAAAATTCCAGACCTAAATCTAACATTCAAAACTTAAATCTAACATTCGAAAATCTTAATATAACATTATTATCCTAAAACTAAAATTCCAAACCTAAATATGTTAATTGAAAACCTAAATCTAACATTCTAAAATCTAAATATAAGATTCCAAACCTAAAACTAAGATTCAAAACCCATATCTAACATCACAAAAACTAAATCTAACATTCCAAAACTTAAAACTAACATTCCAAACCTAAAACTAACATTTATAACTTAAAACTAACATTAAAAACCTAAATCTAACATTCCAAACCTAAATCTAACATTGCAAACCTAAAACTAAGATTCAAAACCCATATCTAACATCACAAAAACTAAATCTAACATTCCAAAACTTAAAACTAACATTCCAAACCTAAAACTAACATTTATAACTTAAAACTAACATTAAAAACCTAAATCTAACATTCCAAACCTAAATCTAACATTCCAAACCTAAATCTAACATTCCAAACCTAAATCTAACTTTGAAAACCTAAAATTTATAAAATTTGAAAATTTGAAGAATTTGCTCTGATTTTTCGTGTGAGCTTGCTTATAAACAGAATTTTCCGACGGAATTTCCGTCGGAAATCCGTCGGAATTTTTGAAATTATTTCGTAAAATTCAACTAACGCGGGACACGAAAACGTTTGATTTTGCCAAAATTTCACTGTCCGTCGGAAATCCGTCAGAAATTTCCGACGGATTTCCGACGGACTTTAGAAAAATATATGTTATTCAACTAAGGCGGGACACAAAAACGTTTGATTTTGCCAAAATTTCACTGTCCGTCGGAAATCCGTCGGAAATTTCCGACGGATATCCGACGGACTTTAGAAAAATATATGTTATTCCTTTTGTCAGAAAAACCTTAAAAACTAACACGTGTTTCCCTAAACCCGTCAGAAATCCGTCGGAAATTTCCGACGGATTTCCGACGGGTTCGTGGTTTCGTGAGTTTTTTCGATTCGTTTCAATTGAAATGTGTCTGTAGTGTGGTTTATTAATGATTTCAATGATAAGTTTACAATATTCACCTCTGTTTATAAGAAATTTATCAAAATTAAGATTTATACTTAGGAACTAGTAAACATGTAAGTTAAAGTATATATTTCATTATTTAGAAGTTAAGTGTAAATCATCCCAAAATCTTGAAAACAATCATTTAACCTAAATACTAAGTTTAAATTGTGTTATCTCTAATAATCTTATAATATAATTAGTTATTTGAGGTCTATTGTGTAAAATTTGTTAAAAAAGCTATGAAACCCCAAACCGTCGGAAATCCGTCGGAAATTTCCGACGGATTTCCGACGGTTTGCCCAAATCTGTAACCTGCGATACCAACGGCTCTTTTAACGTTCATATTTTCCGACGGATTTCCGACGGACGGAAATCCGTCAGAAATCCGTCGGAATTTCTGACAGATTTCTGACGGATTTCTGACGGGCGGTAGTCTGTCGGAAATCCGTCGGAATTTCTGACAGATTTCTGACGGATTTCTGACGGGCGGTAGTCTGTCGGAAATCGGTCGCAATTTCGTCAGAAATCCGTCGCAATTTCGTCAGAAATCCGTCGTTTTACCGTCGGAATTTTCCGGCTGTTTTCTTGTAGTGATTTGAACTAGTGGCACCACATATCTCTTTAAAAAGACATATATGGTCCATGGGGTGCTCTATAGTAAAACCACGACATTGGTTCTCCTTAACCAATGCAATGACTTAAGGGCTAATCCTGAAATCTTCTCGGCTCGGTCTCGGCGGTTGGATCGCAGACCGGTCCTCATATAGTTAATGGGGGGGGGGGGGTGTTGAATTCAGCAATAGTTTGATTGAGTGGATCCAGCTGATTCGGCTCATCTCCGAAGACTTCTTGATCGTTCCTCCGAGGTGGTGGATCGTCAAGCTCTCCTAGAATGCGGGTTTGGTCCTCCATTTGAGCTAGGCGCGAGAGTACTTGAAAATAATAAGAAAAATATCAAAGTAAAACTGAAAAGTAAAACGTCTTAGACGAGTAATCCCAGTCCTAAACTCGCAACTAACCTAACAAGTCCCCGGCAACGGCGCCAAAAAGCTTGATGCGTGTGTTATTTTGCTTCACTCTTTTACCTCAAAGACCACATGACTACTGCAAGTGCACAATAAAACATATGTAGTACTTAAGGATCAAATCCCACAGAGACTTGTAAATCACGTTACGAATTTTATGGAGAGGAATATGGCTAAGACAATAAGAAGGGTTTTGATTTGGGGTTTTTGTAACAATTGCAAATAATAAAATAAAAGCTAAATAAAACGATGTAAATATCAGTAAACGAAACGTCGGGCCTTAGGGAATTCTTAGGGTATCATGGATCGAATATAAACTAAGATATTAAACTTGGAACTAAACTACGATGCATGTTCATGAACTATGAAACGCGAATGAATAAGAAATATGCAAATCGCAATATCAAACATCTAAAGTCTATATACTCCATTACTCAACTATCGCAGGAAACAGCGCATATATCCCAGCATTAAGATCAAGTTCAATGATAGTTCGTAAAACCCTATAGCTCAACTCACACATGTTATAACATAAAACTCGTCTAGACTAGTTTCAAGCGAGTTTACAACACTTATAATGCTATAAAACGCCTAGGATAATTAACTAATTAGCTACTCAAGCAATATGCATTAAGAATAAGCCTAGGAAGAAGAACAAAGATGAATAATTCCAGAGTCTAACAACCTAACAAATCGACCACATGAATCCCCTTTGAAACCCTTAAACCCAACAAGTAAACTACTCATACATATTCAAGCAATCCAAAGCCATAGATAAATAGATTGAATAAACTTATAAGAGTATGAGAAAAGGGTTTAGAGATCTTCTCTGTGATACAAAGGAGATGGATCTTCTTCCATAAACAAGTAGAGAACAAAGACAAGAGAGAAGAGATGAGAGGAAAACAGAGGCGGCGGCTTAAAAGACTTGGTGCAGCGGCAAGAGGAGTCCAACGGTGGTGAGGCTTCTCCTTTGGGTTCTCAGATGTCTCTGAGTGTAGGGGGCTGAGGCACACGAAATCTTCTTAGGGTTTTGAAGGCACACCTCTAAAATTAGGTTAAATGAGTATTTATAGGCTTCGGGGTCAGTTTAGGGATTTTTGGGCTTCGGGAGTCACTTAAGGAAATGTGGGACGCTTATCTTCGGACCGGTCACAAGCCTTGTGACTGGTAGTGGCATAATGAGAGGCACCGGTCATGGTCCCTTGTGACTGGTGGTGCCAAGAAGGCCGAGACCGGTCACAGGCCCTTGTGACCGGTGGTGACAGGGGTTCATTCCTCGGACAATATATCCCAAACGCCTGAAGCGAATGCATTGATTCTTGTTCGAAGTGAAACTTGACACTTCTAGCTTTCCATAGACACCAAGAACTCAAAATTTAGTATCAGGAAGTCCTTCAAAATTTGTCGTACTTCTGGCGTTCTGAAACTGTCTAAAAACGGGTTTTCCTTGACATTTTCCCTTGAAACCTCTTAAACCTTCTTGAACCTGAAGATACTTGATAACTAGTTCATTTGGCATGAAATCAGACCAATCTCATCTCAAATCATAAGAAAACAATAGCTATAATAGGTCAAAATACGATGTTATCATAAACGTATGTAGTATTTAAGTATTGATCCCACAGAGAGTACTAGCTAACACGGAATGAATGCAATTAAAGAGTTCTGGCTAAGATAATGATATGAAAGGGGTTTTGTTCTGGGTTTTCTAATGACTAAATCAATGCAACAATAAAGTAAATAACTCGGTTGTAAAGTAATATGAGGAAACGCTGGGCGCCTAGGGTTATCTCGGGGTCTTCATGGTTCTAAACAAATGAGATGCTAGATGATATGTGAATCCTAATGACTTTAGTCTAGGTTCTAAAATACAAACACGAATGAACAAACAACCTATGGATTATAAAATGAATGTCTAAGATCCCCGTATTCCATTACTCAACTCACGCAGGCAACGACGCACGGTTCAACGCATTAATAACATGTTTGATAAGTTCAGAAAGCTCCATGACTAAACTTTCGCAGGTAATGGCGCGAGGCTTCCGTAACACTATGTCCGAGAGCTAGATTTACACGGTTAGCGCTCCTACTCTCTAGGTTCAGAGCTTGGTGATCAGTTCAAGCAACATGCATTAAAATAGAGATGTCCCAAGAGATACCTAATATGAGACTAAAGTTCGGATCTAACAACCTAAATGAATCTAACCATGAATTCCCCTTGAATCACCCCATGAAACCCAACAAAGAGATCTACTCGCTCATGATACAAAGAAACGCAATAGATATCATAGTAAATAACATCATAAGCGATTCAGATATATCAAAGGGGTGCAAAGAAAACTTCTCTATAGATGTCACAGAAGATAACTTGTCTCCCAACAAAGCAAACAGAAGATGTAGAAATAGATAAGGAAGAAGAGAGGTGATGGAACATCAATAGAGGAGGCTCGGCTTCAAGGACTTGGAGGTGACGAGAGGGGCTCTAGGAGGAGGCGGCTCTTGTCTCTGGAAGCTTGAAGTCAGTTCCCTAGGTTATGTTTAGGGTTCGAAACGCGAATGTTAGGTTTAGGAGGAGTATTTATAGGGTCTTGGGCTTAGAAAATTAGATTAGGGCTTCCGGGACAAAACTACGTAGTTTCATTAAGTAACAAGGTCGAGACATCCAGGACCGGTCATGAGGGCTTGTGACCGGTCGTGCCAAGAAGGGTGGCACCGGTCACGGCCTTGTGTGGCCGGTCGTGTCGAGAAGGTCCCGACCGGTCACAACACCTTGTGACCGGTCTCGACAGGGCTTCACTCAACGAGACGTATTTTCCAAACGGCTGAAGGGATTGCTCTGATTCTTGTTCGAAGTGAAACTTGACTCTTCTGGCTTTTCATAGACACCAATAACTCGCATATTGAGTATCGGAAATTCCCTCAAAAGATGTCGTACTTCTGGCGGTTTGCAGCTGTCCGAAAATGGGATTTGCTTCGCCTTCTTATCCAATTTCCTCAAAAACTCAAAAATAACCCCTGGAGGCTCAAATGGTGGGAAATGCCTTCAAAGTATCCATAATCACTTGCTTTATCCTTTAGAAACCTAATAAAAACATAGGAAAAATGGGCCAAAATACGATGTTATCACTGGATCTTCAGCTTAGCACACGATAAGCGCTATATTATCGATATAATAGCGTTATCATGTGTGCTAAGTCTTCGCCAGCTATAATAGGTAAAAAAATGTTTTAGCGTTTTTAAGGCCACTATGGTATTCATTATATTATAGCATTAATTAAACCGAAAAGGTCTCTATTATAGCTCATTTTTCATGCTATGATATATTTTTGTAGCAGTTTAGTAAGATGCCATAATATATGTTATGCGAGTGATTTACTGTGATGATATATTATTGAACCAATTTGAATCCTGTTCTAAGTCATAAACAAAAAAATTGGATTCTTTCATTGCCCATGTAAACATGTCTTACAAATTATCAAGTGTTAACGTCTTTTCTAAAACATAACTAAACTAACACAAAGACAAAACAATGTTTACTTCATGAGTGCTTAGAAGAAGATCCTCATTCAGATTCTCACCACAAGCTTCCTTATTCTCCTCTCTATAAACAAAAAACATACAATGAAATTAGAGTGGACAAATAGCATTCATTTTCATTGCTTTCAAAATACATTCACTGGAATCAAAAGAGGACAGAAATGTGTTAATACTTAAACAAATTTTATTATATGATAACATAAGGAGAGTTCTTACTTGCAAAAGATATGGTTGCATGAAAGTGAAATTGCGGAATTGAATAGACTCAAGCTGCAGTTACACGAATTCAATTTGTTAGGCCTCTAAATGTGAAGACAACATTACAGCTTAAGATTAATAAGCACATAGAGACAGATTTACCAAATAGGGCACTTGAGTTCTCTTTCCATTCTCTCAAAATGACTTGTGTCCCACATTAGACAAAGCTTCAATACAACAATCAATTGTGTCCCACATTAGACAAAGCTTCAATACAAAAATCAAACACAATGAGACTAAACTGAATACACTAAAACTCTTGAAGCAATTGACAATGTATAATTCAACTCAATGAGACTAAAAATTAGATAAAAAATCATCTCCAGCTTGGAATCTTCATAATTATATACTAAAGACCAAATTCCAAACAAAAACAATTAAACAAGCAAACTAGAGAACCAACTTCAAGACAAGAAACCCACTGAGGCATTTCATCGAACATGTGGTGGGCGATCAAAACAACATTTTCAACATTTAAATCTTAAACGAAAATCTCAAATTTCTATATAGATTCTTGAAAATAAAACTATAGAAAAGAGAATCAAACAGACATTGAACTAAAAAACTTCATCAAAGCAATGTCACTCTAACATCTAAAACAAATTTGCGGAGGTCAAAACATCTAAAACAAATTCACACTACAAAAGAGCTTATTCTCTTCCCACAACAAAACCTAGCTAATTAGTGTCCCTAAACAACAAAGAAATCGTGGAAAAAGAGTCAATTCATGGAAAGAGTTAGAGAAGAGTACCCAACGCGATAGGGACTCGAGAGGTAGAGAGATCGATTGTGGAAGAAGAAGTTCCAGAGTAATCGATTGAATGACGATGTAGAGAGTGGAGAGATTGATTGTTCTATGGGTTTTTTTTTAGGATTTAGAGAGAAGAGAGATCGATTGTTCTATGAGAAAAGAGGAAAATTACTAAGTTTTTCGGGTAAAGGAAGTATTCGGCGGCTTAAATAAAAATTAGGGTAAGTGTTGGCGGAAATAAGTGAATTTAGCTTCCTGCTTAGTGATTTTTTATTTTAGCATTTTAAAAATGTTATTATATAGTTTCGAAAAATAAAAAACCATCTTAATAGCAGAAGTGAAAACCGTGCTATCCTAAAGTGCTATCAATGCCACTTATTTTTGTAGTGCTTGTTGTCTCCGCAGTGCATTCTTGTCCAAGGATATTGGGTACCTAAAATGCATAATACAAATAGCCATTAGTTTTGGTTTCACTTAACTTGGTGCCCTTAACTCGGGTTGGTTGACCAAGCTTGATAAGAAGTCTCTCGAAGAGATTCAAACTCGATGATCCAGACTCTGTTTGGGAAGACCGAGTGCACAATCTCGGCTTCAGAGCTCGAGTGAACTAACCGAGTCCATTAACATAATAAACAAGCTTATGAAAGATATCATTTAATCAGTTTAAAGAACACTCAATCACCAATTCACAAAGCTTCATCTCTAAATACAAAGTTCTAGTTCTGGGTTCTAACAGATTTCAAATCCATAGCTTATATCTCCTCATGAACATTTTTCCAGAATTGGTTCAAACTCCTCTAAAACATAGTTAGAAATAATAAAACTGGTTTGAACAAGGTAGATTAACAAGAATTATCCATTTTCAAGGATATATGAGCTAGCAATTTAAGAGTACACCTCAAGAACATTCAAGCTTCAAACCCAGAAAACCCAGAAAATTTTCGAACATTCTAAACTCATCCCAAATCGTTTATAAATGCATCAATGTGAAGTTTAATTATCAATCAATCGGTTTTAATAAGATTAAGATCATTAGAAACTAGGATTCAAGCAGTTTTAAGCGATTAAACTTAAGAACACTCAAGAACGTCAAGAACATTCAAGAGCATTCAAGTTTTAACCCAAGAATGCGAAAAGAATCAAATAGGGAAACTTACATGATGAAACCGAGTCTGAAATGAGAGCCAAATCCGAGTTTGAATGTTAAATGCAAGAAAAAAAAACAAACTCGAGATGGTGAACTCGTGCTGAGGATATCGAGTTAGAAAACTTTTGGAAAAACTTTGAAATTTTTTGAAGTTTAGAGAGAAATGCTTAGTGAAAATGCAAATGTGAGAATGAATGAATGAAGAGGAGCGCATATGATGGTTTTAAAGACGTTTCTGGGAGTGCAAAGAAACAAAAGGACATAAGGGGGTCCCAATCGAGTAATAAAGTTGAGTCCATTTCAAATTTCAAATGTAGATCTATTTTCAAATTTGAAATGGATGAAGATGGGGGGAAAGAGCGACTCGTTGACCAAGCTCGGTCAACCTAGGTCGAGTTGACCACCCAAGTAAACATCTTGACCAAATTGTTGACCAAGCTCGGTTTGGTTTGACCGAGTCCGGTCAACAAAGTCCTATCCAGGATTGGCTGATGAATAAACTCGGTTGCTTGAACTCGAGTGCCTCTGACCGAGTTGTCTTGATCGAGCTTGAGTCATCTGGTTCCTAAGACTTCTTCTTGTATCAACCTGAAACTGCAATCTCTTGACACCAAAACTTAATAGAAGACATATTAGACATAATAAAAACTTAAAGTAAATGTATTTACAAGGATAGACATGGGATTCCAGTGCACTTTGATCATCAAATAGAACATGATCTCTTGACAGATCAGCATAGTGACTTTCCACAGCTTCCTCATCTAGATTAGCTTCTTCTTGATAAGGAGGATAGTCTATCTCTCTGGACCATTCAACAACATTCTTACCCTTGTTGATCACAGTGAAGCAAATTGAGGATGTGTCCATCTTGAAACCCTGAGGCTTAAATGCATCCTTCTTGTTGAGCAAACCGACTACTTGCCTCTGCAGCTCTTCCACAGTACTTCTTAAAGCTTTGATAGCTCTGTCTTGCCATTCAACCTGATCTTTGAGCCATAGCCATTCCTTTGGACTCAGCTGGTTAGGAACAACTATGGGGGATCTAACTCGGTTTGGTTGGTCGAGTTAGATGACCGAGCTTGCTCCAAAGCTTCCATCAAACCTATTTCAGCACCTTTGACCAGCAAATCTTCCTGAGGAGTGTTTTATGTGGGCTCAGACATCAATTCTCTATCATTCTCAACAAGTTCTTCCAGGGAGAAGATCTGACATTCAATAGTTGGCTTCTTCCTCTCATCTTTGATATCAAACTCCATCCTTAGATTATCAACCAGGTTAAGAGTGATTTTACCTCCCTTCCCGTCTATAAAAGTCCCAGCAGTTGCCAGAAATGGTTTCCCAAGACTAAGAGGATCTGCTGGTTCTTCATCCATTCTTAAAACCACAAAGTCGGTAAGAACCGTTACCTTGTTGAGCCGTCAGCCAAAACTAACGAGACATTACAAGGTTTGAACTCCTTTACTCTCAGCTGTTGAGCTATGGATAGGGGCATAAGGCTGACTGCATCTCCAAGGTCACAAAGACTGCTTTTGAAATTCAGAGCACCGATAGAGTATAGAAGAGTGAATGAACCTGGGTCTTCAAGCTTATCCCTGATGACCCTCTCTCATATGACTGCCTTGCATTCATATTTCACTCCTTTCATAGCCTCAGCCTTCATCTTCCTCTTCAAGAGCTCTGCCTGAAGGGTTTTTCTTTTGTTGGGGATGGTGGCAAAGAAAGTTTCCAAAGGCATTATCTCATCAAGCTTGTACACTGCCTTATTGAAGTCTGCTCTAGGCTTCTCTAAGAGTTCTTGCTTGAATCTGCGAGGAAAAGGAAGCTTAGGGACATAAGGAGGGGGAATGTAAGGTATCATTTTCTCCTCTTGAACAGCATTAGCCTAAGAGTCGGTTGTAACAACTCGGTTTAGAGACCGAGTTTGATCACCATTGATCTCTCCTTGAACTCGGTTTGCTGGTCGAGTGCATTTACCGAGTTCAATCCTTGGAGTTTCAGATTTGGCATCTTTTTGATAGAAAGCCTCCGCTTCTTGAACCTCACTGTCCTCAGTGATATGTCTGGCATTAACATGTGCATAATCCTTGGGGTTCTGAATAGCTTTTCTTGGAAGTTGACCTGTATGCTTATTAGAGGAAGTGGATGCTCCTTTGTTTTCCAAACACAACAACCTTGAGTTCATTGCTTCTATCTTTGCATTCAGTGCATTGCAGTTTGGATCAACTTGGTTCCTGATCTCAGAAAAATCTCTTTGCCTGCTCCATGGCACAATAAGCTTGCCCCTGAAGGAGTTGTTGGAGCATTTGTTCCACTAAATCATTATTTGGTTGTGAATTCTGAGAAACAAAACCTGGAGGTGCATTAGAAGCTGGTTGCTTGTTGTAGTTGTTATGATACTGCTGCTTAGGAGCATATCCCTGATTCTGATTGTAAGGTATGTAAGGCTTGCTTTGAGGTTGTTGATGTGGTGAATAGAACTGATATTGAGGATTTGCAATATTTGTATTCCTATAAGACAGATTGGGGTTTGCTTTGTAGTTTACAAACCCCTTGTTGTAACCACCCTGATTTTGAATGTAGCTAACCTCTTCAAGCTGATCAGTCTCCCCTTCTTGAACTTTAGCCATTTCTTCTTCAGAGACAAAATGGACCTGCTTTTGCTGAACTAGAAGGAGCTTGTCAATCCTCTCATTTAGAGCCCTGATCTCTTTCATGTGCTTATCCTTTAATTCTGAGTGCCAAGTTCTCCACTAGCTCCCATCCTTCATTTACATCTTTATTGAGAAAGTTGCCATTACTAGATGTATCAAGCAACATCCTGAATTTTGATAACACTCCACGATACAAAGTGCTTAATAAGGACTCTTTGCTGAAACCATGATCGAGAGTCTTTCGGACTCTTCAATCCTAAATGAAACAGAGAACACCTAAATGGCAACAGTGCCAAATTGATAGCCGAGCTTTTCAGGTCTAAAGCTATCTATTGCCCAGAATTTAGTATAATGGGTTATCATTCTAATCAGGTGTTTGTTAGCAATCAAGATGCAGTAGATAGTTCTAATTCAAGCCAAATGTGAGATTGAAAGTAACAGGATTCAATAAACTGAAACAGAAAGTAAATACTGAAAATATAGAACTGAAATAAAGCTAATCAAGATGAGAAACAGAACAATGCTATGAGATTCATCACGGTGATATCTAATGATTTCAATAATAACTTTAAAGAAGGGATCTCTCAACTATGAACATCCAATGAATGATAGTTCCACTGTCAAGTTCCAACTATCACCATACTCTCTGAACTTCCTAATCTTGGAATACACACCTATGCCCCATTGATTGTCACTGACCCTCAAATAGCATTCCAAAGAAACATAAAGAGAGTAATCATTAAGAATCAGAGCATAAATATCAACCTACAACCTTATTCCTATGATCTGTCAAGATCAATCATTGGAATGAAGCTCTAGATCTTTGGTGTTAGCAGATCTGGTGTTTCACAAGTGGTTGTACAAGGAATTACCTAGATCTTGTTCCAAGTGGGTGTACAAGGAACCAACATTAGAAACAGCTAACCCAGAAGAGATCTTAAGCAATCAAAACCCTAAATCATCTAGAACCACCATGAATCATACGCAGATCTACCTCATCCTCAAGAACCCTAATTCACTACTTAGACTTCATCACCAAAATCATAAACCCAGAAAACAAAATAGTTTCCATATTCTTTATCTGGAGATTGAGATGAAGAAGAAACAGAAGAAATCAACTCAAAAGGATAAAAGGATCCAAAGTAATTCCAAATACAAAACTGAAAGAGAGATGAGAAGTTTTAAGAGAACTAGGAGAATAATAGAGATATCTGGCGTCCAATAGGCTAAATAAGTGTTTTATACTCTGGGTAAAAACCCTAGTACACAAGAAGAAAAAATAAACTAAACTCCTTAGGTCGGTGGGTTTGGACTCGGGCAGCTTGGTCGAGTGATGCAAGTCGAGTTGGTGACTTCATGATGGTTGAAACCTAGATTCCTTAAACTCGGCTGGTTTGCACTCGGTCAGGTGGTCAAGTGGTGTGATCGAGCTTGCATAACCAAGTCCACTTTGCCTTGAGGATTGAACTCGGCTTTATGATCGAGTGGTTGGTCGAGTGCGGTTTGTTCTTGGATCCAAACTCGGTCACCTAGTCGAGTGTTGTGACCGAGTGCAGTTGTTCCTCTGCTCCAGACTCGGTCTTGAAGTCGAGTATGCTTGGCCGAATTGGATTGGTTTGTACGTCATGAACTCGGTTTGCTGGGCCAAATGTTCTTTGATCGTGTCTCCTTGAAGCTTGCACTGTAGCTCGGTTTGGTAAGTCGAGTCAACTCCCCGAGCTTGCACATCCTTGCTCCTTAGTCTCCAGAAAGCATCCAAAACTCCTGAAAACAACTCCAGAATGCAACATATATTCTAACCAAATGCAAAACCTATCTTGAACCCAATATGAGTGAAATAGATAGATATGGAGTGAAACTAAGGATGAAACTATACTGAAATGGATGAAGAATGCAAGTTAAAAAGTGGTAATGCAGAGACATCAGTCACCTACTAATCCGTAGCTATCTTTACTCTTGGGAACCACCACGGTCATCATCCGTCATCTTGTGTTTCATTACTGATGGCACACTCTCGTTGCCATCCTATTCTATCCTCTAGAGATCGATATATGAGTAACTCTAACTCTTTAGTTACTCATTCACTTAACCCGCACTTTGCGGAAGATTTCTGTTTTGCAGTGAATCCGGACTTCAACTCCTAAGAAGTCATGAGGATTGATACCATCGACCAGAGCTCATATGGTACTGCTAAATTCACTTCAAGGACATCACGTACTAAGGATAAGCTTATGGACCTCATGATATAACTTGCCTCAGAACAGCGGAAGCACAAAGAAGAAGTCGACATCAAACTTTCAAGGTTTGGGACAGATTTCAGCTCGAAGCTATCCACTCTCGCTTGCCACATCAAACGAGTAGAAGATTAAGTTGAGGAGCTTAATAGCAAGTTACTTGATCAACACTATGACGTAAGGAAGCTTGAGTCAAATGTCACCAACACGGGACATAAGATCAATGCCGTAGAGGACCATCTAGAATGGAAGATTGAAGCTTTGCAACAAGGATTCAATGATCCAATTAGTATTCAGAGTGGAAGGATGATCAGACATATGAAGCTTGTGAGCAAGAGGAAGAGGATAGAGCACATGAAGAGAAGCTCAAGGACCAATGCGAGACATCAGAAGAGCCCCAAGAGGACAACCATCCGATAGGAGCTTGCAAGAGGAAATCGGAGACCTAGGTGAGTTAGAGGAGGTAGAATCTTCAGACAAGGAAGATCCTTAGGAGCAAGAAGAGCTAAGGATCGCGGAACTTGCAGAAATCCAAACCATTTCAAGGTTTGATGAGCCACTGGAAGACAAGTTTGGGTGATTTTTCTTCATGGAAAAAGCATTGGAACTACGCCTGGGCAAAAAAACCGAACTCGAAAACCCGAACCGGAACCGACCCGAAAAAACCGGTTCGGGTAGCGTATGGGTAATATCAAATTATCCTATTGGGTAGTAGATTGTGTTACCCGTGGGTATCGGGTAATACCCGATCTGACCCGATACCCATACGGGTACCCGTTCAACCCGAAACTAACACTAATGTCTATGATTTTTTAGGATTTTTACTAGAGCTTCCAAATTTAAAGTTTAACCCATGAAGTTGATAAAGTTCAATTCGCGAGTGATCAATAGTCAAAACAAAGTCACTATTCATCTGTGTATTTCCAGTTTTAACTTCTACCTCTATGTTTTAGTTTCACATCGACTTCTATTTAAATTTGGTTTTGGATATTTTTTATTTTTTATGAGTGTTGTCATTTGTGTATGTTATATTGCAAGTGTTTTCGGATAAATGAGTATATTATCGGTTATATTTCAAGGTTTTGGGTATATTCGGATATAAAATACCCGAACCGATGGTATACCCATTTTTTTGGGTATTTATAGGTTCTTCAATTTGAAACCCGAACCCGACAAGACCCGAACCGAAACCGAAC
Organism: Barbarea vulgaris; assembly: GCA_963667165.1. NCBI lineage: Eukaryota > Viridiplantae > Streptophyta > Magnoliopsida > Brassicales > Brassicaceae > Barbarea > Barbarea vulgaris. Next base: position 7,826,551 of record OY763888.1, on the reverse strand, counting down.
CGATTTTTTATAAATACCCTATTGGGTAGTAAATACAGAAACCCGATAGACCCGAACCCGATAGGGTCCTACCCGAACCCGGACCCGTTACCCATATGCCCAGGCCTAATTGGAACATGTTGAGGATCGTTTCATATGCCCTATGAAGAAGCATTGGCCACGTTCCCATTTAAACGTTTCTTCATGGGAAGCTACCTAACGGCGGAACATGTTGAGGATCGTTTCAGAGAAACGAGACTCTTCCTTTTCCCGGAAGTCCTGACCGAGATCTGAAGTCTATGGCCTAGGAGACGCATAAGTGAAGCAGATTTGAAAAAATTCTATAAAGCCGTTAAAGCCTTACCTTCGGGTACGTCTTTCATGAATGCTTGGATTGATTATAACATTGACCGTTTTTCAATGATAGCAAGGCACAGGTGGAAGACATAAGGAATCTATTTCTAAAAGCGAGGGAACCATCACCCTTGTGGGAGCTTTGCTCAAACGTCCCTGATGATTTAAGGACCCACCGATTCCCGCGCAAGTTAGGCGCAAAGGAGCTCGGGGATTTCAACCAAGCCGTTGGAAGACTACCACCAGGTACACCCTTTGCAAAAACTTGCTCCGACTTTCAATTTGATCGTTTCTTTCTTGGAATTTTGATTTGCTCAAATTATCCCTCAGAGCTACTCTCTCAAATTAAGAGATCACGTTAGTACTTAGGGGTCGAATCCACAAAGACTCTGTGGTTTCACAATAGACGTGTTCGTTTCAAATCCAGCTAAGCGATAATGAAGTATTGAAATAACAATGGAGAAAAGTAAATAGAGATGTAATCAAAGGGAGGAAAACGTCAGGTCTAGGGAAATTCTCAGGAAATCAATCAAAGCAGATAGAACAACTGGTTAAATCTAATTAAAAACCGTTCTAGAACTCAAATCACTAATATATAGCTAACCAACTGTCATTGCAAAAACTATCTATGACATAAACCTAGGAGACCAACTGTCGTTGCGAATCCTAAAGTTCAGACAAGCTTTAAGTACAAGTTCAATATGTTCACAAGTTATCTAAACCAACTGTCGTTCCGAATATCTAACATGCTCACTAGGATTAGTTCATATTATAAATCACGTTGTCGCGCCAATTTAACAATCTAATATCATACTTCTAGGTGATCAAGCTAAAAGAAACATTAAGTACAATCCTAGATGAAGAACTAACAAGTTTGAATCGTAACCAATGTTAAACCTAACAAATCATGAAATCCCTTGTGAGAATCCCTAAACTGAACTAGGGATCTACTCAGACATATCAAATGAAACACAAGACATAGCTGAAATAGGTATCATAAAACTGAATCAAAAGTAGAATAAAGAACAGGGGTTTAAGATCTTCTCTCAGAAGTACAAGTAGCATGACCAGCCCCTAAGCAAAGAAATATATAGATAAAAGACGACAGATGCTGGATGCATCAAACTTAACCTAAAAACCTAATATATAGACTAATACACGAGCTGGGTCTCTTTTGTAAACTTCTGGAACTTCTGGGGCCAAACTGCAAATCTTCAGAACTTGGTAAATTCCGCATGGACGCCTGACGATGGTGTCGACCGACACCAGTGACGAGTGTCGATCGACACCATTGATCACTGAAAGCATCTACTTTGTCTTCTCAGCAACAAATGCTCCATAATGCTCCATAATAATCCAAAAAGTTCCTAACGCATAAAAACCTGTAAAAGACTCGATAAACCTTCATCGCCGGGTCTCATCAATGATCTCGATGCCCAGAGCCTTCTAGACTCTTTCGCGTACAATACCAAAACAAAGACAACCATATAGCTATCGGTTATCCGTCGGCGGCTGTATCACTGATCCTTTCACAGATTGGTGTGTCGCCATTCGTTCCCCTCTTTATCTTCTATCCTTAGTCAGGTTTTCAGGTCGAGCAACTCCCTGAATCCTTGACCCTTCCATCCGCCGTTCTTTCTTTCGTAATCAGAGCCGAGTCGAGCAACTCCTCGGAACCTTTCTATCGTCGATCTTTTCCCTTACCGGACCTTACCGTACTATCGGAAAGCTCTCAAACTTTCTTCGTCAGTCGGCTCTCGATAACACGTGTCTCTCGACCGGTCTCCCGACTGTCGTACCGAGAGATCCATCTTCTCGAAAAACCAGAAAGACCTTACCGCATCGATACCGAATCCTTCGGCTATCGATCGGCAGTCTGTACCAAGAGTCGCAAATCCTCGACAGACCGGTAAGACCTTACCGCCCGACACCGAATCCTTCGACTGCAGACACTGGAATTCAGTACCGGTCGAACCTCGTTCCTCGACTCTCGATAAAACCTTACCGTCGGTTCCAGGGTCATATCACCTTTAGTCAAGACGAGAACCATATAATCTTTTCTACTTTTTTTTTTCTTTTGGGATAAGGGAGAGGAGTACCGCTTTTATTGGTGTTTACAGAAGTTGTCTTTTCCAGTATGAACGATGAGTCAGGCCCAAGAACACATATCACATTGATGAGGTAAAAGGAACTAACAGAAATTGGCTTGGGTGTTTGTGGATTTCTGCTGGAAATATGGGCGTCTCAAGTCCACCATTAAGCCTTTGGTTTTTCCATTAGTCTCAGATGCCTAACAAGCTTTAATCAAATGGTTACTTAAGTTCCTACAAAGTGTGATGGTTCCTTGAAAAATCATAGTTTCATGGACTGGTTTTGACTCAATAAAACAGACTCAACTGACTTGATAGACTCATAAGAAAACAAAAGATGTTGTTAGTAACTACCTCCCCCAAACTTGAACAATATTGTCTCAAGTGGTGCCAATCCAGAGATTGGTCAAAATAAAATAGAAAAGAAAAATTGAAAGAAAATGAAAAACTTACGAGTGGGTTGCCTCCCACTAAGCACTTATTTTCAGTCTTTAGCTTCACTATGCCGAAGATCAGGCATCTGGTGGATCCGAGAGTGCCAATGAATGCCTCTCTGAAAATTTTCGCCTCATCCATGATGGAGTATAAATGCACGGTACATGAGAACGACCATGGAATTAAGGAACATCAGCAGGGCATGACGTTAGTCTGGATGGGACACTTATTTTTCCTGCAAAATTATCAATAGAAGAAACAAGCGCTCTACGATAATCTCATGGCTTGGTTAACAGTGAAACAGTCTGTGTACCTTTAAAAGTCTTATTGATGAGATCAGATGGTTTGGGTCTAGAAGGTGCATACCTTTGCTTTTTCGTTGATGAATGGAGTGTAGGATGTGGAGCTTCCTGTTTGACAACAAGTCTTGGACTTGCAGCACTGATACAATTCCGAAAACCAGCTGTTTTAGACAAATCTGGGCCAACCCGTGGTGGGTGTCGTCCGACACCAGTGGTGGTGTCGAACGACACTGAGCCTGCAGCTCGGATCTCTGCACTTTTTCTACAACTTATCTCTGCAATCCTTGTTTCCATCACAAAAATGTCTTCCTCCAGCAACTTGTTAGTGATTAGAAACTCGTCTTGGAGTCTAGTCCGGAAGAGATGATCACCACTCCAATCCTTAAGCTCAGAAGCTTGCTTAGTCACTTGCGCACTAGGACCCAACTCCTTGACATACCCTGCAGTAATGTCTGTGGAGGTTTCTACAGAGAATGTCTGCCCATCAATGCTGGGTATCCTTCTCAGCTTGTCCATGTGAAAGTTCATGACCATATCACCCACATTCAAGCATATCCTTCTGTTCCTCACATCAATCATGGCACCAGGTGTTGCCAAGAAAGGTCTTCCCAGAATAAGAGGATCCTTAGGTTCTTCCTTATACCTTAACACCACAAAGTATGTGGAAATCAAGAAGTCACCAATTTTCACTAGAACATCTTCTAAGATACCTTCTGGAATCCTAAGGCGAACTTCAACAGAGTGAGGCATCAAACTAACACTCGAACCCAGATCACAAAGAGAATTAGAAAATAGACTTGTGGAGATCGAGCAATCGAGCTCAAAATTTCCTAGATCCGGTAGCTTCTCTGGAATCCTACTCTCAACCATGGCACTAACTGGTGCAGAGACAATCACTTCCTTTTGCTTTTCTTTCCTCTTTTGTAGGTTCTCATTGAAGATAATTGCGCTAATGTACTTGGAAAGCAAAGCTCCTTCCTCAGGAGTCACACCATTAGTAACCATTCTCTTAACATATCTCATGAGTGGAGCTGAAAGGTTGACTGTATGAACGAGAGGTAGCTCAATCATCACCTTATCCATCATTCCTTTACATCTTGCTTCCTCCATCTCATGTTTAGACTTATAGACCCTTTCCCCTAAACTTTGCAGCTTCTCAGAAATTGGTGTCTCATATGATGAATGGTGTCGAACGACACTAGGTGGGTGTCGAACGACACTAGGTGGGTGTCGATCCTCTGTCATGGGTGCTGGTGTCGACTGACACCGTCTGATGGTGTCGGTCGACACTGGAGTCTGATCCTCAAAATCTGCTTTTATTTCTTCTAACTCCACGAATTCATCTCTATTTCCCACCAAAAGGGCATTGCAGGCATGACTGGGGTTGTTCTCAGTCCTTCCAGGAGGGAATCCCTCTTATCTTTTGACAGACTCAACATTTTGTGCAACCTGAACATCCAGCCTCTTGACGTGAGTACTCAAAGCTTCGAGTTTCCCATGCAAATCAATATACATAGCATCAATCTTCCCATTAAAATCAATTGTGACCCTCTGCTGACCCTCCAGTATTCTCAATCATAGATTTTATCTCACTCTGCTCTGTTGGTGCAGGAGGTGTCTGGTAAGATGAAGCACCATAGTTCCTTGAGAAGTTGCTCTTCTGTACAGTACAATATCTCTGACCATGATATCCAGCTCCATAGATGACATTCTTTTCCTCAAAACCTTCCACTGGGTCAAAAGTCTCAACCTCTACAGCAAACTGAACTGATTTCTTACTTACCAAGATGCTATGAACTGAATCCAACTTAGTATTCAGCTCAGCAATCTGTCTTCGATCAATGTTTCCAGCTTGCTTCTGCCTCTCGAAATCAGCGATCTTGGTGCTATTGCTAGACGCCAAGTTCTCAATCAGCTCATAAGCTTATTCAGGGGACCTTGTATTGAAATTCCCATTGCTCGCTAAATCAAGAGCCATCTGATACCTCCAGTCAACACCTCTGAAGAAAATACCCAACAACTAAACCTGGGAGAAACCATGATGCGGAAAATCTCTCTGATAAGCTCTGAGTCGGCCTTTGCGTAAACTGACAGTTGTTATTCCTTAAGTCCTCAGACCGTGCATCATTATAGAGGTTTCGAAGAAATGCCTTCTTAGTATTCTCCAAACTCGTAAGAGATCCTGTCGGTAACTGCTTAAACCAGTAACCTGCTTCACCAATAAGAGAATGTGGGAAGAGCTTACAGAAAAGATAGTCATAACTGACTGCATTGATCTTCTGCTAGTTATCAAATCCTCGAACCTCTTAATGTGATCCATAGGGTGCTCATGAGGCAGACCAGAGAAAGGGTATTGTCAACCTATAGTAAAGTAGGACGGCCTCAGCTCGAATTCGGTCCTCTCGTAGGAAGGAAGACGAATTGTAGACATGTTCGCATAGAACTCATCAGGCCTGTTGTAATCTCAAAGAGTCCTAACTCTCTGCGCCTGTATCTCTCCCACGCCTGCAGCAATTTTTCCTACAGCTGCAGGCGGTTGGTGTCGAGCGACACATGGGGGTGGGTGTCGATCGACACCTTCGACCTCGGCAATCACGGTGCCTTCTGCATCAAACTCCTGGCCTTGCTCGTTGCGAATATGACCCTCTTGGTCTGTCAGAACTCCAGCATCATATGGTCGTAGTATCACAAGACCAACCATTTCAACTGGCTTAATTGCTTTTTTGATCGTACGTTCTAACCTTGCAAGCTCTTGATTCAAAAGAAATACAAGCTCACTATCTTTGTTGCTTCGAGTTTTTTGATTTGGCATACATCTGAAACACACCAGACAAAAAGAAAGAACTATGAGTAAACTGAAAAATAAAAAACATAGACTGAATTCTATAATTAAGTCCGTAGGAAACTCAAAAGAGTCCCCGGCAACGGCGCCAAAATTTGATATGCTCAAATTATCCCTCAGATCTACTCTCTCAAATTAAGAGATCACGGTAGTACTTAGGGGTCGAATCCACAAAGACTATGTGGTTTCACAATAGACTTGTTCGTTTCAAATCCAGCTAAGCGATAAAGAAGTATTGAAATAACAATGCAGAAAAGTAAATAGAGATGTAATCAATGGGAGGAAAGCGTCGGGTCTAGGGAACTTCTCAGGAAATCAATCAAAGCAGATAAAACGACTGGTCAAGATCTAATTAAAAACCATTCTAAAACTCAAATTACTAATATATAGCTAACCAACTGTCATTGCGAAAACTATCTATGACATAAACCTAAGAGATCAACTGTCGTTGCGAATCCTAAAGTTCAGACAAGCTTTAAGTACAAGTTCGATATGTTCACAAGTTATCTAAACCAACATTCGTTGCGAATATCTAACATGCTCACTAAGATTAGTTCAGATTATAAATCACGCTGTCGCGCCAATTTAAAAACTTAATATCATACTTCTAGGTGATCAAGTTAAAAGAAGCATTAAGTACAATCTTAGATAAAGAACTAACAAGTTTGAATCTTAACCAGTGTTAAACCTAACAAATCATGAATTCCCTTGTGAGAATCCCTAAACCTAACTAGGGATCTACTCAGACATATCAAATAAAACACAAGACATAGCTTAAATAGATATCAAAAAACTGAATCAAAAGTAGAATAAAGAACAGGGGTTCAAGATCTTCTCTCAGACGACATATGCTGGATGCATCAAACTTAACCTAAAAACCTAATATATAGACTAATACACGAGATGAGTCTTTTATGTAAAGTTCTGCAACTTCTGGGGCAAAACTGCAAATCTTCAGAACTTGGTAAATTCCGCATGGACGCCTGACGATGGGTGTCGACCGACACCAGTGATGAGTGTCGATAGACACCATTGATCACTGGAAGCATCGACTTAGTCTTCTCAGCAACAAATGCTCCATAATCATCCAAAAAGTCACCAACGCAACAAAACGTATAAATGACTTGGAAAGACACGGTTAAGACTCAATAAAGCACTTACATCATCGCTTAAAACCGGTAAAATCCATGATATATCAAAGTTTGGAAACCAGGGAAAGACCAATCTAGACTTTGTACTATGAGCAAGCATTGTACTATGAAAGACCAATCTAGACTTTGGGTAAGCTGGATAGCCCCAGGCAGTACCTAATCACTTGCACTATAAGAGGAGTTGAATTCAGAGATGCACTTTGTGATTCTGGTTCATGCCTAACAATCATGTCTTACGAAGCCGCAAGGAGGATTGGCATAAGAAGCCTTGAGCCATCAAAGATTCGTATCGGTCTCGCGAACTCTTCCTACACGGTCCGAAATGGAATGATTGCGGACATCCACATGAGAATCAGAAATTGTAACGTCCCATGCGACTTCCATGTGATAGACGTAGAAAAAAGGTAAGTTTTCCCAACTCATACTTGGTCGAGCTTTCTGTGGATACAGGATCCAACACTAGAAATACTTAATAGAAAATATAAGATAACTGCTAAAAATTGAGATGTTTATTATGCTTGAAAGTGCCAAAAGTTTCGTCCCCCTTTTTCTGAGCTATGGGGTATGTATTTATACAATGATTAGTAATCAATACTCCTAATTTATTGCTTGATTCTCCTTCAATTCGTCTGTTTTGATTCCCCTCTTTAAGGCTGCAACGTCTCGTTTATTTAACTTTCCTCCCTAGGCCTTAGGTGGGCTTCCCCGTATCTCAGTCCACTCAGTTTGGTTCAATCCCGAAGCTTCTCACTCCGGGTGTTGTGTCGAACGGCTTGGTTGTTCCTTTCTCGGATCCTTGGTGCGTGACACCGTACCAATATTTGTCCCCCAAGTCTTATGAGTCGTTGGTTCGGCTCGAGGGACTTATGTGCGTTTTCTCTGGAAGTTATAACCCCTTGTGATTCGTCTTTCCTTAACCGTCACTATTTCGAGTATCTTGGGATTCTGCTTGATTTCCATGTTGACACGCGTCCCCTTAATTTCGCGATTCTCTCTATAAGGCGGGAAAGAAACCTTTTGCTTCTTTCCATATCTCGAGACGGATTTTAGATCGACGGTTCCGGATACGCAACCGCCCCTTCCTTTATCATTTTACTCTTACTTGGAGAGAAATTTTTCTCTTTCTTTTTTTTTACTCTTCCTCTGCACTTCACTCCTTTGTTCTTCCGGTTCCGACGAACCTTTCTTCACTTTCTTGCTCGAAATTACTATCTAATTTCTCTTTCTGACATGGCTTCCTCATCTCGAAAGCCTGGTTCTGGGTCTTCTGAGGGTCATAATCTTCCTCCTCCTCCAGAAGTCCCCAGCCCTATCCCTCTTCCTCACCCGTCGAGTAGTTCGGTTGAGTGTACACATTCCAAGGATCGATTTGGTCCCCATTATGCTACGTGGTCCACTCCAAAATCGATTCTTGCTCTTCATTCGGTATGCCGTGTCCTGATGAAGTTGAATTCGCGCTACCAGAACCCTATGAGTCTCCTGAGTCTGGTCACGACGGCTATTTCTGTATCTACGAAGTGTTTCTCTCCGGGTGTAGTCTGTTTTTTCCCCTTCGGACTTTCTTATTATGTTTTTGCATTCTCTCGGACTTGCCATCCCACAGATCGCTCCAAACATGATGCGATATCTGTTGTGCGCTTGTACCGTTGCTACCGAGGCGGGCTACTCCCTTAGCGTCGCCGATCTTCTTGCCCTTTTCAGTGTTCGGGTCACGAAAAAGGATTCCGGCTATTTTACCATCTACCCGGTCGCGCAGCGGGGTTTGATTGACGGCTTCCTAGCAAGGATGATGACTGGAATAGGAAGTGTTTTTTTGTACGGATAAACTCTGCCTCGGTTAGCGACCTAGCTGGCATGCTAATCCGTGAATGGGCGAATTTTGTGGGTAAGGGTTTCCTCCTCGTTTTGGTGTTTTGTTTCTTTATTAGGATCTGAACCCCTGATTCATCCTCCCCTGTCTTATAGTTACCCCCACGTGGTCTGACTGCTGGGATGGTTTCCTTGAGTTCTACAAAGTAGTTGTCGAGGGTGAAGTCCTTTAGAACTCCTTTTCTCTTGATCGCATTCACAAAGCAGGTGCAACTATGTAGGGTGGACAGCTTCGTTTAATTGATGGGCCGCCTAATCTCCCTCATCTGAGCCTTCGAGAGAGAAAAGACATTGACGCCTACTTCAACTTGGAGGCCGATCGGATCGGTGTTAGCCACCGGAAAAAAACCACGGCCACAATTGCTAACGTTCAGCGCAAGGTTAGCCTACTTCCCTATGCTCCCTCGTATGCCCCTCGTCCCCGACCCGGTCAGGGGTCTTCTTCTCGCTCACCTCGTCCCAGTGCCATTTTGATTGATGCTGATGAAGTTGACGAGCCCCAGCTTCCTCCATTAACTCGTTGGAAATGATCTGGCTCCGAAGCTAAACTCTCACCTTGAGGTGACAGCTCTCGTCCTCGGGAAGATTTTGGTGAAGGAAACGAGGCTTTGGTTACCTCAGTTCCCCGCCCCTCCGCTTCGGTCATAGGAGGTGATAGACCAAGGGATTCCTCTCGGAACCTTGACTCCCGTAGCCGCTCGGTATCTCCCTGTCGCTCTGGCTCTTCGCGTCGTCCCTGAGACAATAATCCCTCAATCCGGGTTGATGGCTCTAGTAACTCCCCTTCCCTTTGTCATCGTTTTTTGTTTGTGCCCTCTTAATCAATTTTTGCTCCTTTCCTTTATTCAGAGAAGGAGAAGGTGGCTGAGGTGATCTGCCGATTTGCCTGTCGTGCTGGAGGAACTCTTCGTCCTCTTGACCAATGGAATGCGTGCTCTCGCGAGCATTACCTTCGCCAATCTCAGCTTATTGCCCAGGTTTATTTCTTTCTGCTCCTTGAGTTCCGGCCTTCTCGTTTTTCTTGTGTTTAATCGTGAAGTTTTTTCTTTCATAGTCTATCGTGGGCTTCAATGAGATGGTCCACTTTTATGAGTCGGTTCTCGCCGATCGTGTCTCCAGAAGGGCACACGATGCGGTCCGGAGGGTCGTCGTCGACGTTCGGGCGGAGAATAAGAAGTTGAAGGAGGAGTTAGAGAAAGATGCACCTCGGCTTCAGCACATCGGTAGGCTGGAAACAGAGCGTAATGAGGCTAGGGCGGCGGTTAAATCGCTTGATGAGCATTTGAACAATCTTTCTAAGGAGCATTTCGCGCTGGTGCGTGTGAACCAAAACCTTAAGGCGGACTTCGCTTCTTCTGAATCCAGATATGCTGAGTCAGTTCTGAAGTTTGAGGCTTTTAAGAAGCTTCAAGCTTTAGAGGTTCAGAAGTCAGCGAGGTCGGGGAGAAGCGAGGTCAAAGCTCGGAGTCGGGCCCTCATCGCGCATGTGACGGAGCGTATCAAAGCCCTTGAGGTAAAATTAACGCTCCAGTCTGTTGTGAATGATTTGTCGAGCAACGCTGTCCTTATCAGCAAACTTAAAGCAGTAGGACGAATCTATAACAGGAGGTGGCTGACATCGCCGAGTCCCTTGCGGAGGCGAAACTGAGGCTGGAGGACATCTCTGTTCCTTCGCTGATTCTCCCCCGCTTTAGGACCCTGAAATGCTTGTTGGTGAGCCGTCTACTGCTGCAACCCTGTGAAGCCTAGAACCCTCTGTTACCTCTCGACTGTTTACCCTTCTCAAGTTGGAGATTTTCTTTCCTCCCGAACATGTTGCTGCAGCTTCGGGAGTCCTTGTCAGTGAAACGCTTGCTCCATCCCTAGACGCCGCTGCTTTAGAATTTGTCCCTGTGGGAGAGAATGACCCCGAGGTGCCCCTTCCCGAGGAACCAACACTTGCTGCGCTTGTTGTTGATCTGCCACTTTTGAATGGGGTTTGTCCCACTTATCGCAGACTTTTTTTCATCTAGTTTGTTTTGTTAGCCCTTGTGGCTTTTGTTCGATATTTACTTAGGCGTTCTCTTTACAATAAGACTCGTACCTTGCCTATGGAAGCTTATTTGGTCGTTTTGACCATTCTTCACTCTTTGATGTTTCTTTTGAGAACATAGTTAACCTGTCGAACAACTTTATTGGGTTTGCAAGGTCCAAATTGTTCTTTAAACTCTGGGCCAAGTTATTTTCAAGAGGAAATAGGTTGATCAGACCCTTACCGTTTTTAAAGGAAAACTATAACAGTTATCCTCGGTACAAATGCGAGGCTGGGGCTTGGCTTTTGATTAGGCGCACCTTTTATCGAACTTACTTGTTCGCGACACGCACTGTCCTCCTGAGGCAGAGGTTGGCAGTTTTGGGATTGTTGCTTAGTATATTTTATTTTTTTGGGGGTTTCATGGCCCATTAAGGTCCAGGAGACTTGGTATCTTCCTTGCCTTTGAGGTATACAAAGGTAGTAGCGCCCTGTGTTTTGAAGCATTAAATGCAGGGTTTCGGCGTAACATTTATTCCTCCTCGGAAATTACTACTTTTGTCAAACCTCTCTGTTAAACTTATTTTTACACAACTAAAGAACCTTTTGATCAGAAAAAAAGAAAATCTCTCTTTCCGGTGGAGTCTTTTCGTTTCCTCGGGCCGAAGTCACACCCTGATTCACTAGGGAGTCCCGCGCCGGCGTCTGACGACGGTTTCAAACAGGAGGATGGCGTTATGCTCCCCTCCTTCTTCTATGCCCTCCACGGACAGGAACAGGAGGAGTGTTTTGATTTCATGTACCGGGTATCCGTTTCTCAACCGCTTTCATGTTTACTTCTTTTTGTTTCTTTTTTTCTTACGTCTTGAACCTAACTGTTGTAAAACAGATTGCCGGTGAACACCGTCTTATGTGTGGAAAAAGGCAGACGCTTGGTTACAAAGGCCGGGAACTCGAAAGTAAAATCTGGAAGATGGAGAAGAAGATTCACCGTCTTGAATGCGACCCGCTACAATGGGAGAAAAATGGTCTGGACACCATTGCTCCCATGCCCGATAGCCTTTGTAAGTATCTGCAGGATTTCAGGGATGAGGCTGCCCTGGAAGAGCAAAAGGAGGCATGGAGAAAAGAGGAAAAATAGCGTCGCTCCGAGAAAGCGTGTGCTGCGGGTGACGATGCTTCGAACCACCCTGATCCCGGAGTGGGAGCTTCGGACGAGACGGCTTTGGGTGACGCTTCCGAAAAATAGGGGCTATGACGGAGTTTGTTCCTGAGCCCATTTTATATGTTTACGGAACCCTGGCCCATGGGTCTTTTGCATTACTATTTTTATTATCCCGCTGACTGCTCCCCGACTTAGGCATTCATGCCTTATTCCCAAGATTCGATTGATGATTCATTTGGCAAGGCCATTCAATCGGCATTTAATCCGACTTTCTCGTATTGGCCTATAAAATGTAATTGTTCAGGGCTCTTCTTTCTACACTTCCGAATAAACTCTTTACTGCTCTCTTGATGGCGTCGTCTTCTCGTCATGCCAAGAACTTTCCCGGAGTTCCTTCCTCCACGGCATCCATGGTTTGTTTTCACGCTAACCCTACAGCCGCTCTAAACTCCGAGGAAGGGTCTACCGTGTGGCCACTAGGCTGGGGTGTCCCAATTATGATCCCATGTGGTTTAATCAACGACTTGCCTCCGAAAAAGTACAAGAGTGCCATTAAAATCATGAACTTATTGCGACGTACAAGGCGCTACAAGGCGCTAGACCATTTTTTTTGCTTTAATCGAGCCATTTGTTTTTCGTCCTGGTGCAGCTTGTTGCGACGTACAAGGCGCTAGACCGTGAAAAATAACTTTTGAAGTCAAAGGTTCGGGAGCTGGAAAAATGCATCCTTGGAATTTCGCGTGATCTGTGCGTGATGGAAGCGCATTCCTCGGACTGGATCGAGTTAGGCTTCGAAAGCTTCGTTCACCACATCCTGCCTTGTATTCGAGACATGATTGACCTTGCGGGGCAGGGGGCCTACCTCTACTGTGACTGAGGTTAAGCTTATCTGAAGCCGAGGCTGGTCGAGATTGCCCCGCTTCCTCTCCTCTTTCTTATCACCGCATTTTTCTTGTTTTTGTTTTGCTTCGCTCTAATGTGCTCGGGCACGAGCTTTTCTTAGATAACGCTCATTTCCTACTTGTCATGATTTATTATTATTAAAATAATACAACAGCCGAACTCGTTTTACCGATATGCCTACGTACCCGAGTCGGGATAAAGCCTGACCATAGTTGTTTTACAATATATTTTAAACGTAATACTTCTATAAATTAAGAATATTCCACGGCAACCGAACTAGGGTTCCTTCAAAGTCAGACAAATGAAACACTCCGTCTCGAACTATTTTGGCTACTCGGTAAGATCCTTCCTAGTTGAAACCAAGTTTTCCCGCTCCTTCCTCCTTAGTATTCTCGAACACCCTTCACAAAACCATGTCACTGACCTTCAGAGGTCAATTTCTCACTTTCGAATTATAGTACCGACCTGTAGATTGTTGGTAGTTCTGTAGTCGGACTAAAGCTTGGTCCCATCGCTCGTCGATAGTGTCTAACGCATCGCTCATCATTTGCGAATTTAGACCTTCGTTTGCTGGAAGTGCGCTTCGGCGAAGTCCGGGGACTCCCAACTCTGTCGGAACCACCGCCTCCACTCCATAAACTAAGGAGAAAGGAGTTTCTCCATTTGCATGCCGTGGGGTAGTCTTATATGCCCATAGGACCGGTTGAAGCTCATCGTATCAACCACCCTTATAGGAATTGAGCCGCTTCTTGAGATTATTCAAGATTGTTTTGTTTATAGTTTCGGCCTGCCCATTCCCTGAGGATATCTGGGCGTCAAATATCTCAATTTAATCCCCCAAGCAGCTAGAAAATCTTCAAAATCCTTTGAAATGAATTGGGAACCATTGCCGGTGACAATTTCATACGGGACTCCGTACCAGCAAATGATGTTTTTCCACAAAAAGGTCTTCACCTTGAATCCTTGATAGCCGGAAAAGCGTCGACCTTGATCCATTCGGAGAAATAATCTGTTAATACGAGTAAAAACTACACATTCCGGGTAGATCGATGCATTGGTCTAACGATGTCCATCGACCATCGCATGAAAGGATATGGTGCTGTGATCGAAGATAACAAATCCGAAGGCTGGTGGATGAGCAGAGCATGATGCTGGCACTTGGTGCACCTTTGGGTGTATTGCGTACAATCGGTAATCATAGTTGGCCAATAGTACCCCAAGCACTTAACTTTGAAAGCCATTGACCGTCCGGACGAATGATTTCCACAGACTCCTTCATGTACCTCACCCATAATGACTTGGACTCCTTCACCATGAAGACACAAAACATACGGATCGATGGCTCCTCTTTTGAACAAAGAGCCCTTGAGCAGACAATATTTGGCACTGACGATTCGGAGGTTTCGCACCTGCCACTTATCATTTGGGAGCACACCAGTTTGGATGTATTGTGTAATTGGCTCCCTCCAATCGGCCCCCCCCCCAATCGTCAGTGGGAATGCTTTCATTAGTAGAATGTCCAGTGACCGGAATGAAGCTGCGTTCGCGGTCGCTGTAATCGGCCTCGCAGCTTGAGTCTGATTGGTTCTTCAATGTCCTCGCTGGGTGGACTTTGAAGGTGTTCATGCGCGGAACCGTGCGGACTGCCGTCATTAGGTGCGGGTCTTTCCGCTTCCATCCTGGTCTCTACCATCCTGTCTATGACATCCGGCATAATAACCGTTGGCTAGTTTCCCTCTTGCGACATTGCTAGAGGCTGATCTTCGCGGAAAGGTTTCCCTCCTCGCTGCCGCGACTTCCATGGTCGAACTGAAGAAAAAGCGATGTGTTGTGTTGGCTGAGTTTTGGATTTGGAATGCATCACGACCATCATTTCCTCTAGAACTTTGATACTTCTCGTTGATATGCACTCAACGGGTATTACTCTCTTTAAGTCTGGATCTGAGGTCGACGCCAATGCTGCAAATGCGTCGGCTGAATTATTTTCGCTTTGGGGAATCCGAACAAGTTGGAACTCGTCATACTCCTTCATCAATGGTTGAACTACCGCAAGATATGCCTCCATCCTAGGATCCTCTGCCTCATATTCTCTGTTAATCTGATTTACCACCAGTTTCGAATCACAATGGGCTATTAACTTCCTTACACCAATCTCGAGGTCGAGTCGGAGTCCTGATATCCATGCTTTATATTCTGCTTCGTTGATGGATGCTGAAAATAGCAATCTGAAAGACTGCTCTATTACCTCCGAAGTTGGTGCCACGAGACGAATCCCAACTCCGCAACCTTGCCTAGTCGAGGATCCATCCATGTGCAACCGCTATACGTCGCTGGGAACGGTCCTTGGTGAATCTTCAAACGGCAGCTCTGTTAAGAAATCAGCAAGGACCTGGGCTTTCCCGCTGGTCCGGGTCTTGTATTCGATGTCATATTCGCTTAGCGCGATGGCCCATTTTACCAATCGCCCCGACTGGCTTGGCCCATATAGTATGGTTCGCAAAGGTTGTACTGTGAGTACCTCGACTTGATGCGACTGGAAATAGGGACGGAGTTTCCGAGGCGATACGACTACCGCTAGTTTTTCCATCATTGTGTAACGCATCTCCAGGCAGGTCAAACTTTTTCTGACGCAATTGATTGGCTTTTGTTCTCCTCTATCATCCTGACAATTACTCCGCTAACCGCATGCTCTGAAACGAAATTATATAGGTATAGTACCTCGTCCGTCTCTGGCTTAGCCAGTACAGGCAGCGTTGTCGGATAAACTTTGAGCTGCTGGAACGCTTCTTCACATTTTTTGTCCCAGTCGAACTTCCTATTTCCCCGCGGCAGTTGATAAAAGGGGAGGCACTTATCCATGGATTTGGAAATGAAACGATTCAACGCCGTTATCCGCTCGGTCAGCCTTTGCACCTCCTTGTAATTACGTGGTGACGGCATTGTAAGGAATGCCTTGATCTGGATGGGGTTGGCATCAATACCACGCTTCGTGACCATGTATCCGAGGACAGCCCCCGATGGGACTCCAAAGGTACACTTGGCCGGGTAAAACTTCATGTTGAATTGATTTAATATCTGGAAACAAACTCCCAGATGCTTTATATATATTCCGCTGGTTGTAGAGACTTTACTAACATATCGTCGATATAAACCTCCATCGTCATCCCGAGGTGCTCTTTGAACATTCGTTTAACAAGCCGCTGGTAGGTCGCCCCCGCATTCTTCAGTCCGAAGGGCATCACGATGTAGTAGTAAATTCCTCGTTCAGTGATGGATGATGTTTTTTCTCTTGGTCGTCTGGATGCATTTTAATTTGGTTGTATCCGGAGAATGCATCCATGAAACTTAGGAGCTCATTCCCGGTTGTTGATTCCACGAGCATGTCGATATGTGGTAATGGGAAGCTATCTTTTGGGCAAGCCTTGATGAAATCCATGAAGTCCACGCAAACTCGCCCCTTTCCATTCTTTTTCTTTACCACGACCGGGTTAGCCAACCAGTCTGGATATTTCACTTCGCGTATTGAACCCACCTTCAGGAGTCTTTCGACCTCGTCGTTAACCGCTTTGGCACGATCCGGACCCGGTTTGCGCCTTTTTTTCTTTATGGGTTTGAAGCTTTGATCCACATGGAGTTTATGCGAAATACTGCCGGGATCGATCCTAGGAATATCCTCGACTGACCATGCGAAAGATCGCCTATTAGTGGTCAGAAAGTTGATTAACTCTTCCCGCAAAATTCTATCAAGACCCGTTTCGATTTTGACTTTTGGTTCCGGGTTCTCTGGACCGATGTTAACTTCTTCGGAGACTTCGGTTGGTCTTTGTCCTCTGGGGAACACCTCGCTCTTTGTCTCGACGGGTTTTGTTAATTCTATTGTATTTCCAAACGGTGGCCCGGGAGATATCATGACCTTAGGACACCGTGAACTCCCCGGATTACCCCGACACCGTTTGGAGTTGGGAACTTCATGGACTGATGGTAAGTTAATGGCACTGCCTTCATTTGGTAAATCCACGGGGTCCCGAGGATTATGTTATATGTTGCGGGTCGGTCGAACACAGTTAACTCGACTATTTTTTACACTCCCGCCGCTAAAACTGGTAACTTTATCGTTCCCAGGGACATTGTGGTGTCGCTAGTGAAAGCGATGAGTGCGGATGTGGTCCTATGATGTCCGCTCTGCTCACCCCCATTCTATACAACTTGCTTAGGAAGATTAGATCGACTGAACTTCCCGTGTCATCTAGGATTCTCGACACTTCGTAGTTTGCTACGTCCAGAGTTATAACGAGTGCGTCATCATGTGGCTTTGCTAAATGATGTGTCTCGGACTCCTCAAATGTGATAGGGATGCTAGGTCCGCGGACGCCATCACCGCTGCTCGCTTGTGTTTTTTGATCGATCGGACAGAGTCATCACACAACTTCGAGCCGCCTATGATCACGTTAATCTTTCCCTTGGAAGTACCCCTGGAATCTGGGTCAGCGCTTTGCTGCGACGAACTCCGCTATTTTGAAGGTCTCTAGATCTCCCGTAGCCCAGAGATCAGCGAGGTGTCTTTTAAGTAAGCTACAATCCTTTATTGCGTGCCCGTTGGTTCGGTGGATATCGCAGTATGCGTTCTCATCCCAATGCCAGGTCATTGACGAAGAGGACCCAAAGCGACCCTTCCCTGATGGGGGCTTCGCTATGTTATTGTTATGTGGGGCCTCCCCGAAGCGTTTTGTTTCCTTTGTGTCCCGTGAATCGAACTTCTTCGCCCCGGACCCAGATGTTATCTTCGTTGGCCGATACATTTTGCGAAAGTCAACTTCTCTTCCTCGGGTTCAATCCAACAATTGGCGCAGAACAAGGCATCCTGGATTGTTGCTGGACAGTTCACCGTTAGCTCCTCCCTAAACCTTGATTCATGCCAAAGTCGATTGTTCAGACTGACAAGGCTGCTGTCTGGGAAATCCCGGGTATTTTGTATAAAATCTCCTTAAACTTTGTGATGTGCTTCCGAAGCGGCTCCTGTGGACCCTGAGTCAAGTTCCAGAGGTCGCTATCTAAACGGCCCTTCTCCATGAGCACATAGTACTACAGGATGAAGGCCGCGGACAATTTGTTAAAGCTTCCTATGGTGCCGGACTCCAGTTGGGTGAACCACATCAAGGCTTGACCGGACAGGTTCTCGGAGAAGAACTTGCAATACCCCACGTCCACTTCATGAGCTTCAAGCTCTATCCTTCCTGCCGCAATCTTGAATGCCGCCAAGTGGCTCTTCGGGTCCCCCTTGCCGTCGTAGGTTGAAAGATTAACCCTTCGGGAATCCCGGATGTGGAAACCTACGATTCGCGGGGTGAAAGGTGATCTTCATTTTTATTCGATAAGTCGTTCGACATCTGGGGTTGAACTCGTCACCTGGTGGAACATGGACTTCATTTCCCGCATTTCTCGGCGGAGGTCGACATAGTCATGAGGCAACTCTTAACTTTCCTGGCGTGCTGGGGTGCTTCGACCATCAGCGTTTGGATCGCTCACGTTCCTATGAACGTTAACTCCGGGGTTCTCCCTGGCCAACAGACTTTGGGTCTGTCCTTGGTTGCTTAGGGCTTGACTCCGCCTCGGATCCGCCGTACCTGCAGAGAGAGTATCCAAACGAGCAGGATATGTGTCACGAGCTGTTACTAGAGATACCTAGGTCTCTTTCAACGCTGTCATTTCCTGTTCCAAGTTAGTGAATTTGTTCGCTATGTCCGTGGTGCTTTGCTGGAGCTCACGGAGGATAGCGGCCACATCGGCAATGCTAGCTACGACCGACATGGTGATTTGTGACTGATGGGGTTTTAGCTACTAGCGGGAGCTACGTCACCTACTGCATCACAAACTTTAGAATGTAAGTCCCCACAGACGGCACCACAATGTGGATACAGGATCCAACACTAGAAATACTTAACAGAAAATATAAGATAACTGCTAAAAATTGAGATGTTTATTATGATTGAAAATGTCAACAGTTTCGTCCCCCTTTTCTGAGCTAAGCGTCCCCAATGAAGCCCTAGACCGACTCCAAACCCTATAAAGCAGGACTTGAAGAACCCTGAAGAGAACTCGTGAGGAAACCATAAGGAAGAGCTGCCGCCTCACCTCTCTTTGCAAACTTCTTGAAGTTCATCACCTCTCTTTGTCTATTTCATTCTTTGTTCTTAAGAAAAAGTCTTTGCATCTTGTAAACCCTTTATACAGAAGTAATCTCTGAACCTTAATCTTATATCTATTCATTTTATGATTATGAATTGTTTAAACATTGCTTTGATGATTCTCTTAAGTATGCTTGAGTAGTTTACTTGTTGGGTTTAAAGGGGAAATCAAAGGGGGCGATGGATCTATAGGTTTAGGTGGCGAGATCTGAGCTTTGTGTAATCGTTTATACTGTTCTTTCTAGCTTAGTTTGATTATAATGCATGTTGTTAGCATTATGAACTAGCTCTGATCATAGGTAGTTAGGTTTTGCTAATCGCTTGCCTATGTGCTAGAACCTAGCTAGGATGAATGTTGTGTTATAGGAAGCACATACCACTTACCTATAGGGCTTCATGGACTAGAACCGAACTCGTTAATAAAGCTTTGATCTATGCGTCGTTGCCTGCGTGAGTTGAGTAACGGAGTATAGGGATTTTAGATGATTATCTCTAAGACATTACGGTAATCGTTCATTGATGCTTCGTATGTCCGAGACTTGGAAATAAACATGCATTGTCTTAGGTTTCACTTGAATATATAGATCTCTTAACCCCCTGTGATCCCTTGAATGCCCAATGCTTTCTCTTTATTTTTTTATATCCGTTTATTTACTTGCTTTCGTTACTTGTTACCGTGACTTACAATCAACAAAACCCTAATCTGAGGTCTAGCTATACTTTGGTCTATAAGGTTTGCAATACAACTTCTCTCTCTGTGGGATTCGATCCTTAAGTACTAAATACATTTGCTGTGACCTTGCAGTAGCCATGTGGTCTTTGAGGTAAAAGACTGAAGCGAATTAACACACGCATTAAGCTTTTTGGTGTCGTTGCCGGGGAGAGATTGTTTGTTTGCAGATCTAAGAACCAGAGTAACGTCTAGGACACCTTGCTTTTTAATTTTAATTTTTGTTCTTCTTTGTTTCGGGAGATCTTAAGGATGGACTTCAACGTTCTTCCTGAGGAGTTCCAGAATCATACACTTGTGCAACTCTTGGCGTATCACAGAGCCTGGGATGGAGTGACCTTCGAATCAGTAGCTAGCTCTACTCGTGGGAACCACCACGGCCATTCTCGGCCATCTTGTATTTCACCACTCATGGCACACTCTCATTGCCAACCTACTCGATCCTCTGGAGATCGATATGTGTGTAACTCTAACTCTTTAGCTACTCATTCACTTAACCCGCACTTTGCGGAAGATTTCTGTTTTGCATTGAATCCGGACTTCAACTCCCAAGATGTCATGAGAATTGATGCCATCGACCAGAGCTCGTATGGTACTCCTAAGTTCACTCCAAGGACATCACGTACTGAGGACAAGCTCATGGACTTCATACAACTTGCCTCGGAACAACAGAAGCACAAAGAAGAAGTCGACAACAAACTTTCAAGGTTTGTGACAGATTTCAGCTCGAAGCTATCCACTCTCGCTTGCCATATCAAACGAGTAGAAGACAAGTTTGAGGAGCTTAACAGCAATTTACTTGATCAGCACTATGATGTGAGGAAACCTGAATCAAATGTTACCAAAGCGGGATACAAGATCAATGCCGTGGAGGAGCATCTAGAATGGAAGATTGAAGATTTGAAACAAGGTTTCGATGATCCGATTGCATATTCAAAGTGGAAGGATAGACAGACCTATGAAGCTTGTGAGCAAGAAGAAAAGGATAGAGCACATGAGGAGAAGCTCACGGATAAATCCGAGACCTCGGAATGGCCCAAAGGAGACAACCATACGGTAGGAGCTTGCAATGCCGTCACCATTCGAGAGAAAGTTGGAGACTTAGGATAGTTAGAAGTGGGAGAATCTTGTGATGAGGAAGATCCTGAGGAGGAAGAAGAGCAAAGGATCGTGGAACTTGCAGAGCCAAGTTCATATGCCCTATGAAGAAGCATGTGCCAAGCTCCCGCTTAAACGTTTCTTCATGGAAATCTACATAACGGAGGAACACGTTGAGGATCGTTTCAGAGAAATGCGACTCTTCCTTTTCCCGGAAGCCCCGACTGAGATCCGAAGTCTATGGCGTAGGAGACGCATAAACGAAGCAGATTTGGAAAAATTGAATGAGGCAGTTAAAGCTTTACCCCCGGGTACATTTTTCATGAACGCTTGGATTGATTATAACATTGACCGTTTTTCAATGATAGCAAAGAACAGGTGGAAGACAAAAGGAATCTGTTCCTAAAAGAATAGGAACCATCACCCTTGGGAGAGCACTACCTTGACACCTGACAGGGGTCAAATTAACCCTAGAGCTACTCTCTCAAATTAAAAAATCACGGTAGTACTTAGGGATCAAATCCACAAGGACTCTGTGGCTTAACAAAAGACATGTTCGTTTCAAGCTCAGCTAAGCAATAAAGATATATTGAAATAACAATGCAATGAAAGTAAATGGAGATGTAAATAAATGGGGAAAAGCGTCAGGTCTAGGGAACTTCTCAGGAAATCAATCAAAGCAGGAATAAACAACTGGTCAAGATCTAATTAAAAACCGTTCTAGAACTTAAATAACTAATGCATAGCTAACCAACTGTCATTGCGAAAATTATGTATGACATAAACCTAAGAGACCAACTGTCGTTGCGAATCGTAAAGTTCTGACAAGCTTTAAGTACAACTTCGATATGTTCACAAGTTATCTAAACCAACTGTCGTTGCGAATATCTAACATGCTCACTAGGATTAGTTCAGATTCTAAATCACGCTGTCGTGCTAATTTAACAACCTAATATCATACTTCTAGGTGATCAAGCCAAAAGAAGCATTAGGTACAATCCTAGATGAAGAACTAACAAGTTTGAATGTTAACCAGTGTTAAACCTAACAAATCATGAAATCCCTATGAGAATCCCTAAACCTAACTAGGAATATACTCAGACATATCAAATGAAACACAAGATATAGTTGAAATAAATATCATAAAGTGAATCAAAAGTAGAATAAAGAAACATGGGTTCAAGATTTTCTCTCCGAAGTACAAGTAGCAAGATCAGCCCCTAAGCAAAGGAATATATAGATAAAAGACTACAGATGCTGGATGACGGATACATTCAACTTAACCTAAAAACCTAATATATAGACTAATACACAAGCTGGATATCTTTTGTAAACTTCTGGAACTTCTGGGGCAAAACTGAAAATCTTCAGAACTTGGTAAATTCTACATGGACGCCTGACGATGGGTGTCAACCGATACCAGTGATGAGTGTCGATCGACACTGATGATCACTGAAAACATCGACTTCGTCTTCTCAGCAACAAATGCTCCATAATGCTTCATAATCATGCAAAAAGTCCCCATCACATAAAACCTGTAAAAGACTCGATAAAGACTTGAAAGACACAGTTAAGAATCGATAAAGCACTTATATCATGGCTTAAAACCGGTAAAATCCATGATATATCAACTCCCCCAGACTTAGCTTTTGCTTGGCCTCAAGTAAAACAGAAAACTAAACCAGAGAAAAAAGTTTGAAAACCAGAAACTCATTTCGTCATAAGAATATCCCAATCACATTCACCATAGTAATCCACTAAAAACTCTTACCTGAAAGGATCTAGACCACCATGTACTTCACCGTAGACGTTCATAGCTTTCCCGATAAAACCCACAATTTCCCATCATAGTCCACATTACCTTCATCGCCGGGTCTCATCAATGATCTCGATGCCCAGAGCCTTCTAGACTCTTTCACGTACAAAAACAAAACAAAGACAACCATATAGCTATCGGTACTCTTTCTCTCCCCCAGAACTTATTCTGTTTCTTATTATCATTTTTTTTCTTTCTTTTCATTTTTTTTTTATAATTCAAAGGTGTAGAGAATAATGGGGTCACGGGAAATTTTCCTACCCCTCACTGCCACCTCTGCGTGATCATCTCAATCTTAAGTAAAATAATGAGGTCACGGGAAATTTTCCTACCTCTTTACTTAAGACAAGAATCATATCATCTTTTCTGCTTTATATATATATATATATATATTTTCTTTGGAATAAGGGAGAGGAGTACCACTTTTATTGATGTTTATAGAAGTTATCTTGTCCGGTATGAATGAGGAGTCAAGCCCCAGAACACCTGTCACATTGATGAGGTAAAAAGAACAAACAGAAATTGGCTCGGGTGTTAGTGGATTTCTGCTAAAAATATGGGCGTCTCAAGTCCACCATTAAGCCTTTGGTTTTTCCATTAGTCTCAGATACCTAACAAGCTTGAATCAAATGGTCACTTAAGTTCCTGCAAAATGTGAAGGTTCCTCGAAAAGTCATAGTTTCATAAACAGGTTTTGACTCAATAAAACAGACTAATAGTTAGTAACTACCGTCCCCAGTGCTGCCAAACCAGAGATTGGTAAACAAAAGAGAGAACTGAAACAAAGTTAGAACCAAAATTATGAAGACTTATCCATAGATGGGTGTTGGTGTCGATCGACACCAACTGCTGGTGTCGATCGGCACCAGAGTCGTGATCAGAGGTATTGTTCGGATGACAGTTGGGAGGTTTCCCCTCGCAAAATCTTCCTGGTATTGAAACTCCATCCCTGAAAGTTGGTCTTCGTCATCGAGCCCTAATTCAAAACTTGTGATGCGACTCCCAAGTCCTCAGATGCTTCGTTCAATTGTATTGATCCTCTCATTGATCGTTTTCATGCTTAGTTGTTGCATCTCCATGCATTCCTTCATAAAGGCCTCAAGCCTCTCTTCTTGGCTACTCAACCTGGAACGAGCACTATTGTTAGCTTGGAAATTTTTTTGTGGAAGACGTACCTTCCGATGGTGCCCATGAGAATGTCTATAACTAGGAGTGGTATGAGCATCCTCATAGTAGTCTTCGTCGCGCTCCGTTGCATAGTCTTCTTCACTAGGCTATTCCGGTGTCGCGGGTTGATCTCTTTCTTGTCGCTCACATGCTTCATATGCATGTTCATCTGTCCATTTTGAATACTCGATTGGGTCCCTGAAACCCCGTTGCAAATCTTGAATCTTCCACTCTAGATGCTCCTCCATGGCATTGATCCTATACCCGGTGTTGGTGACATCTGATTTGATTTTTCTCACATCGAAGTTTTGGTCGAGTAGCTTGCTATTCAGTTTTTTTAACTTGATCCTCCATTATTTTAAGTTGGTTAGACATAGCGGAGATCTGCAAGTTAAGCTCTGAGGAGTCTGTCTCACGTGGGATTGCCTCCTCTTGATTATCCAAAGTGTCGACACAGAAAGTCTGACAGTCAATAGTGGGTTGCTGGATAAACTTGTCCATATCGAAATTCATGACAGACTCTCCCACATTCAGAGCTATTCGGCCTACTCGAACATCAATAAGTGCTCCAGCGGTGGCTAAGAAAGGTCTACCTAGGATTAGAGGATCCTTAGGCTCGTCACTGTACTAGAACACAACAAAATCTGTGGGTAACATGCAATCGCCGACTCTCACTGGCACATCTTCCATAAGACCTTCGGGTATCTGAATGCTCTGATCGGGGTCAAATTAACCCTAGAGCTACTCTCTCAAATTAAGAGATCACGGTACTACTTACAGATCGAATCCACAGAGACTCAGTGGCTTCTCAATAGGCATGTTCGTTTCAAGCTCAGCTAAGCAAATAAAGATATATTAAAAGGCAATGCAAAGAAAGTAAATAAGGATGTAAATCAAGTAGGGAAAAATGTCAGGTCTAGGGAACTTCTCAGGAAATCAATCAAAGCGGGAATAAACAACTAGTCAAGATCTAATTAAAAACTGTTCTAGAACTCAAATCACTAATGCATAGCTAACCAACTGTCGTTGCGAAAACTATCTATGTCCTAAACTTAAGAGACCAACTGTCGTTGTGAATCCTAAAGATTTGACAAGCTTTAAGTACAAGTTCGATATGTTCACAAGTTATCTAAACCAACTGTCGTTGGAAATATCTAATATGCTCACTAGGATTAGTTCAGATTATAAATCACGCTGTAGCGCTAATTTTACAACCTAATATCATACTTCTAGGTGATCAAGCTAAAATAAGCATTAAGCACAATCCTAGATGAAGAACTAACAAGTTAGAATCTTAACCAGTGTTGAACCTAACAACTCATGAAATCCCTATGAGAATCCCTAAACCTAACTAGGGATCTACTCAGACTTTTCAAATCAAACACAAGACATAGCTGAAATAGATATCATAAACTTAATCAAAAGTTGAATAAAGAACCAGGGGTTCGAAATCTTCTCTCTGGAAACTGGATGAAAGAAAGCGTCTCAGATCAAAAGGTACCAGGTACATCCCACTTAACCTAAAAACCTAATATATAGACTAATACACGAGCTGGGTTCCTTTTGTAAACTTCTGGAACTTCTGGGGCAAAACTGTAAATCTTCAGAACTAGGTATATTCCGCATGGAAGTCTGATGATGTGTGTCGACCGACAACAGTGATGAGTGGGGATGGACACCATTGACCACTGAATGCATCGACTTCGTCGTCTGAGCAACAAATGCTCCATAATGCTCCATAATCATCCAAAAAGTCCCAAACGCTTAAAACCTTTAAAAGACTCGATAAAGCACTTATATCATGGCTTAAAACCGATAAAATCCATGATATATCAACTCCCCTAGACTTAGCTTTTGCTTGCCCTCAAACAAAACAAAAAAAAACTAAATAAGAGAAAGAAGTTTGAAAACACAGAAACTCATTTCGTCATAAGAATATGACATTCACATTCACCATAGCAATTCACTAAAAACTCTTACCTGAAAGGATTTAGACCACCATGTACTTCACTGTAGATGAACATAGTTTTCCCGATAAAACACACAATTTCACAACATAGTCCACTTTACCTTCATCGCTGGGTCTCATCTCTGATCTCGATGCCCGGAGCCTTCTAGACTCTTTCACGTACAATACCAAAACAAAGACAACCATATAGATATCGGTACTCTTTCTCTCCCCAGACTTATTCTTTTTCTTATTATCTTTTCCTTTTTTCTCTCTTTCTTTTTTTGTTTGCAAACGGGTTCGGATTCATGAACTCCAAAGCATGCACGGGTTTACCCACTCTATCCCTCGGGTCACTTACTCCTAATCCATCTCTTTTTTTATGGATATAAGCTTCAGCGGAACTCCGAAGGATGCACGGGTTTACGCACTCTATCCCTCGGCCACATTGACTTATATCCATTTTCTTCTTCTTTTTTTTTTCTTTTTTTTTGGGATAAGGGAGAGGAGTGCCTCTTTTATTGGTGTTTACAGAAGTTGTCTTGTCCGGTATGAACGATGAGTCAAGCCCCAGAGCACCTGTCACATTGATGAGGTAAAAGGAACTAACAGAAATTGGCCCGGGAGTTAGTGGATGTCTGCTGGAAATATGGGCGTCTCAAATCCACCATGAAGCCTTTTGTTTTTCCATTAGTCTCAGATACCTAAAAAGCTTGAATAAAATGGTCACTTAAGTGCCTGCAAAATGGGAAAGTTTCCTCGAAAAATCATAGTTTCATAAACTGATTTTGACTCAATAAAACGGAATCAACTGACTCGAAAGACTCATAAGAAAGGAAAACACATAGTTAGTAACTACCTCCCCCAGACTTGAACAACACTGTCCCCAGTGGTGCCAAACCAGAGATTGGTAAACAAAAGAGAGAACTGAAACAAAGTTAGAATCAAAATTACAAAGACTTATCCGGAGATGGGTGTTGGTTTCGATCGACACCAGAATCGTGATCAGTGAGTATTGTTCGGATGACAGTTGGAAGGTTGCCCCTGGTAAATGTCTTCATGGTCTTGAGGTTCCATCCACAAATTTTGATCTTCATCGTTGAGCCCTAATTCCAAGCTCGTGATGCGACTCCCAAGTCCCCAAATGCTTCGTTCAATTGTATCAATCATTTCAATGATTGTTTGCATGCTGAATTGCTGCTTCTCAATGCATTCCTTCATAAAGGCCTCAAGTTGCTCTTCTTGGCTATTCACCCTGGAACGAGCATTATTGTTAGCTTAAAAAATTTGATGTGGGAGACGTACCTTACGGTGGTGCCCAGGAGAATGTTTATGATTAGGAATGGCATTAGTATCCCCGAGGTTCTCGTCCCATGTCCCCTTAGTTGGCAGATCATCAAACTCAGCATCTTCTCGAGAACAATCTTCAAAACGGTTTTCAATCTCCTGTTCCTCATAGTAGTCTTCATCGCGATCCGTTACATAGTCTTCTTCACTAGGCCATTCCGGTGTTGCGGGTTGATTTCTTTCTTCTTTTTGAAATGCTTTAAATGCCTGAACATTCATCCACTTTAAATACTCGGTTGGATTGTTGAAACCCTGTTGCAAAGCTTCAATCTTCCATTCTGGATGCTCCTCCATGGCATTGATCCTTTACCCGGTGTTGGTGATATCTGATTCAACTTTCCTCACATCAAAGTTTTGGTCGAGTAACTTGCTATTCAGTTTCTTAACTTGAGCTTCCATTCTTTTGAGTTTGTTAGAAATGTCGGAGAGCTGCAAGGTAAGTTTTGAGGAGTCTGGCGCATGTGGGATCGCCTCTGCTTGAGTATCCGAAATGTCCACACAGAAAGTCAGACACTCAGTAGTAGGGCGCTTGATAAATTTGTCCATGTAAAAATTCATGACCGACTCTCCCACATTCAGAGCTATTCTGCCTCCTCGAACATCAATAAGCGCTCCAGCAGTGGCTAAGAAAGGTCTACCTAGGATAAGAGGATCCTTACGTTTATCACTGTACTTCAACACAATAAAATCCGTCGGTATCATGCAATTGCCGACTCTCACTGGCACATCTTCCAAAAGACCTTCCGGTGTCCTAATGCTCCTATCCGCAAGGATCAGAGTTATCTTAGTAGGCGTGAAGTCTGTCATTCAGAGTCCCACAACAACCGAATCATCAAACTCACACAAGAACCCAAATTACACAAGGAATTCATTAACCTTTCTCGGAAGATAGAGCAATCCAAGACAAAGCTACCCGGATCAACAAGCTTCTCCGGTATCATGTTCTGAATAACATCAGTACAGACCTCAGTCATCATCATAACTCCTTCCTCTTCTCGCATATCCTGCGTAAGCATCTTCTTTAAACAACTCTTTACCACATGCGAAGTCTTGATAGAATCGATCAACGGAATCACAATTATGAGTTTATCCACGATTGCTCTGCACTTAGCATCATACAACTCTTTCTTAGACCTCATGTTGTTCTTAGGGAAAGGAACCTTGGGTACGTAAACAAGCTCAGGCGCTTTCTGCAATTCTTCAACAACCGGTGCGTCTGGTGGCGAGTGGTGTCGATCGACACCAATGGGTGGTTGTCGGTCGACACTAGCCGGTGTTGGTTCCTCTCTAGCTGTGGCAAGGGTGTCGATCGACACTGATGATGTGTGTCAGTTGACACTGGCGGCTCCTCCCCTGAATTCTTTATCGATTTCTTCTAAGTCCACAATCTCTTCACCCTTCTGAGACCTTGCCAATACATGATTCAACTCTTTACCACTTCTCAACCCGATAGCATTGTAAGGGTACTTGGGGGTTGTTGTCAGTTCTTCCTGGAAGAACTCCATCAGGCCGTTTGATAGACCTAGCAGTCTGTGACACCAGGAGATCGAGCTTCTTCATTTGAATGTTCAGAGCATCGATTTTACCGTTCATATCGGTATACAGCGAGTCAATTTCCCATTGAACTCAACTGAAATCTTCTGCTGACCTTCCAAAATCTGATCCAGCATAAACTTCATCTCGTTCTGCTCAGAGCTACCAGGAGGATGCTGATAGTAGGAGGATGATCCATAGTTCTTGTTGAAGTCCTTGTTGCTCTGGAAGGACTTATGATACTGGTTCTTGGGAATATAACCTGAAGAGTTCTGATTACCGGTGAAGGTACTCCGCTGATTGTTTCCACTGTAACCACCTCTGTTCTGTTGATTTACATAACTCTGACCCAGAAATTTAGTGCCACTAATGTAGTTGCAATCCTCTTCCTCATACACCTGCTCGGGCTCAAATGTCTCAACCTCTGCAGCAAAATGAACTGACTTCTTACTCATCATTATACTTTGAACTGAACCCAACTTTGTCTTCAATTCAACAATCTGTTTCCCATCTACGCCTCCAGCTTGCTTCTGACGTTCATAGTCAGCATTCTTGGTGCTATTGCTAGAGGCCAAGTTCTCAATCAACTCATAAGCTTCCTCTGGAGATCTGGTGTTGAAGTTCCCATTGCTCGCTGAATCTAGAGCATCCTGGTACCTTCAATCAACTCCACTGATGAAAATACCCTACAACTGAACCTGGGTGAAACCATGATGCGGACAATCTCTCTGATAAGCTCTGAAACTAACTCATGCCGCCTTGAATGCCTCAGTAGGCCTCTGCGTAAACTGAGATATGTTATTCCTCAAATCCTCTGAACGTGCATCATAATAGATGTTTCTGAAGAAAGCTTTCTTTGTTTCCTCCCAACTAGTAAGAGATCCCGTCAGTAACTCCTTCAACCCGTACGCTGCTTCGCCAATAAGAGAGTGTGGCAAGAGCTTACAGAAAAGATAGTCATAGATGACTCCATTGATCCTCATGCTAGTTACCAGATCCTCGAACCTATCAATATGGTCCATAGGGTGTTCATGCGACAAACCAGAGAAACGATGCTATCCTACTAAGGAGTAATAAGACGGCTTCAGCTCGAATTTGTTCCTCTCAATGGCTGGGAGATGAATCGCATACCTGTTAGCATAGAACTCATCATTCCTATTGTAGTCTCCTAGTGTCCTACCTCTCTCTGCCTGTCCTTGCCTCTGCACAACAACAACTTCTCGTTCAGCTACCAGTTGGTGTCGAGCGACACCAAGGGGTTAGTGTCGATCGACACCTTCATCCTGGACAATCACGTTGCCCTCTGCATCAAGCTTTTGGCCTTGCATGTTGCAAATATGACCCTCTTGGTCTCTAAGAACTCCAGCTTCGTCTGGTCGTAGTACAACTGGACCAACCATTTCAACTGGTTTCTTTACTTTTCTGATCTCGCGCTCTAACTTGGCAAGCTCTTGATTCGAAAGAACTACAAGCTCGTTGTCTTTGTTGCTTCGAGTTCGGCGGTAAGGCATACATCTGAAACAAACAAGACAAAAAGAAAGAACGATGCAAGTAAACTGAAAAATGAAAAACTTAGACTGAACTCTACACTTAAGTCAATTGGAAACTCAAAAGAGTCCCCGACAAGGACGCCAAAATTAGATCAGGGTCAAATTAACCCTAAAGATACTCTCTCAAATTAAGAGATCATGGTAGTACTTAGGGATTAAATCCACAGAGACTCTGTGGCTTCACAATAAACATGTTCATTTCAAGCTCAGTTATACAAATAAAGATATACTGAAAAGACAATGCAAAGAAAGTAAATAAGGATATAAATCTAGTGGAGAAAAACGTCATGTCTAAGGAACTTCTCAGGAAATCAATCAAAGCAGGAATACACAAATGGTCAATATCTAATTAAAAACCGTTCTAGAACTCAAATCACTAATGCATAGCTAACCAACAGCCTTTGCGAAAACTATCTATCTCCTAAAGTTAAG
Organism: Barbarea vulgaris; assembly: GCA_963667165.1. Lineage (NCBI taxonomy): Eukaryota > Viridiplantae > Streptophyta > Magnoliopsida > Brassicales > Brassicaceae > Barbarea > Barbarea vulgaris. The sequence continues at coordinate 7,795,644 of OY763888.1, read as the reverse complement.
AGACCAACTGTCGTTGCGAATCCTAAAGTTCTGACAAACTTTAAGTCCAAGTTCGATATGATCACAAGTTATCTAAACCAACTGTCGTTGCGAATATCTAACATGCGCACTAGGATTAGTTCGGATTATAAATCACGATATCGCGCTAATTGAACAACCTAATATCATACTTCTAGGTGATCAAGCTAAAATAAGCATTAAGCACAATCCTCGATGAAGAACTAACAAGTCGAAATTTTAACCAGTGTTGAACCTAACAACACATGAAATCCCTATGAGAATCCCTTAACCCAACTAGGGATCTACTCAGACATATCAAATGAAACACAAGACATAGCTGAAATAGATATCATAAACTGAATCAAAAGTAGAATAAAGAAACAGGGGTTCGAAATCTTCTCTCTGAAGTACAAGTAGCAAGATCAGCCCCTAAGCATAGGAATAGATAAAAGTCTGGAAACTGGATGAAAGAAAGTGTCTCAGATCAAAAGGTACCAGGTACATCCCACTTAACCTAAAAACCTAATATATAGACTAATCCACGAGCTGGGTTCCTTTTGTAAACTTCTGGAACTTCTGGACGTCTACAAATCTTCAGAAATTGGTATATTCCGCATGGACGTTTGATGACGGGTGTCGACCGACACTAGTGATGAGTGTCGATCGACACCACTGACCACTGAATGCATCGACTTCGTCTTCTGAGCAACAAATGCTCCATAATGCTCCATAAATATCCAAAAAGTCCCAAATGCATAAAACCTGTAATAGACTTGATAAAGACTCAAAAGACACGGTTAAGACTCGATAAAGCACTTATATCATGGCTTAAAACCGGTAAAATCCATGATATATCAACTTGCCCAGACTTAGCTTTTGCTTGCCCTCAAGCAAAACAGAAAACGAAACAAGAGAAAGAAGTTTGAAAACACAGAAACTCATATCGTCATAAGAATATCACATTCACATTCACCATAGCAATCCACTAAAAACTCTTACCTGAATGGATCTAGACCACCATGTACTTCACCGTAGACGTTCATAGTTTCCCTGATAAAACCCACAATTTCACAGCATAGTCCACTTCACCTTCATAGCCGGGTCTCATCTCTAATCTCGATGTCCAGAGCCTTCTAGACTCTTTCACGTACAATACCAAAACAAAGACAACCATATAGCTATCGGTACTCTTTCTCTCCCCCAAACTTATTCTTTTTCTTATTATCTTTTCTTCTTTTTTCTCTCATTCTTTTTTTATTTTTGCAAATGGGTTCGGATTCATGAACTCCAAAGGATGCACGGGTTTATGCACTCTATCCCTCGGGTCACTTACTCCTAATCCATCTCTTTTTATTGCCCGCGGAACTCCGAAGGATGCACTGGTTTACGCACTCTATCCCTCGGCCACATTGACTCATATCCGTTTACTTCTTCTTCTTTTTTTCTTTTTTTTTTGGGATAAGGGAGAGGAATATAACTTTTATTGGTGTTGACAGAAGTTTTCTTGTCTGGTATGAACGATGACTCAAGCCCCAGAGCACCTGTCACATTGATGAGGTAAAAGGTACTAACAGAAATTGGCTCGGGAGTTAGTGGATGTCTGCTGGAAATATGGGCGTCTCAAATCCACCATTAAGCCTTTTGTTTTTCCATTAGTCTCAGATACCTAAAAAGCTTGAATAAAATGGTCACTTAAGTGCCTGCAAAATGGGAAAGTTTCCTCGAAAAATCATAGTTTCATAAACTGATTTTGACTCAATAAAACGGAATCAACTGACTCGAAAGACTCATAAGAAAGGAAAACACATAGTTAGTAACTACCTCCCCCAGACTTGAACAACACTGTCCCCAGTGGTGCCAAACCAGAGATTGGTAAACAAAAGAGAGAACTGAAACAAAGTTAGAATCAAAATTACGAAGACTTATCCGGAGATGGGTGTTGGTGTAGATCGACACCAGAGTCGTGACCAGTGAGTATTGTTCGGATGACAGTTGGAAGGTTGCCCCTCGCAAATGTCTTCATGGTCTTGAGGTTCCATCCACAAAATTTGATCTTCATCGTTGAGCCCTAATTCCAAGCTCGTGATGCGACTCCCAAGTCCCCAAACACTTCTTTCAATTGTATCAATCCTTTCAATGATTGTTTGCATGCTGAGTTGCTGCTTCTCTATGCATTCCTTCATAAAGGCCTCAAGTCGCTCTTCTTGGGTATTCACCCTGGAACGAGCATTATTGTTAGCCTGAAAAATTTGATGTGGGAGACGTAGTTTACGGTGGTGCCCAGTAGAATGTTTATGATTAGAAATGGCATGAGTATCCCTGAGGTTCTCGTCCCGTGTCCCCTTAGTTGGCAGATCATCAAACTTAGCATCTTCTCGGGAACGATCCTCAAAACGGTTTTCAATCTCCCGTTCCTCATAGTAGTCTTCATCGCGATCCGTTACATAGTCTTCTTCACTAGGCCATTCCGGTGTTGCGGGTTAATTTCTTTCTTCTTTTACAAATGCTTCAAAAGCCCGAACATCCATCCACTTTGAATACTCGATTGGATTGTTGAAACCCTGTTGCAAAGCTTCAATCTTCCTTTCTGGATGCTCCTCCAAGGCACTGATCCTTTACCCGGTGTTGGTGATATCTGATTCAACTTTCCTCACATCAAATTTTTGGTCGAGTAACTTGCTATTCAGTTCCTTAACTTGATCTTCCATCCTTTTGAGTTGGTTAGAAATGGCGGAGAGCTGCAAGGTAAGTTTTGAGGAGTCTGGCGCATGTGGGATCGCCTCAGCTTGAGTATCCAAAGTGTCCACACAGAAAGTCTGACACTCAGTAGTATTGCGCTGGATAAATTTGTCCATGTCAAAATTAATGACCGACTCTCCCACATTCAGAGCTATTCTGCCTCCTCGAACATCAATAAGCGCTCCAGCAGTGGCTAAGAAAGGTCTACCTAGGATAAGAGGATCCTTAGGTTTATTACTGTACTTCAACACAACAAAATCCCTCGGTATCAAGCAATTGCCGACTCTCACTGGCACATCTTCCAAAAGACCTTCCGGTGTCCTAATGCTCCTATCCGCAAGGATCAGAGTTATCTTAGTAGGCATGAAGTCTGTCATTCTGAGTCCCACAACAACTGAATACTGCATCAAACTCCCACTGGAACCCAAATCACACAAGGAATTCTTAAACCTTGCTTGGAAGATAGAGAAATCCCAGACAAAGCTACCCGGATCAACAAGCTTCTCTGGTATCATGTTCTGAATAACATCACTACAGACCTCAGTCATCATCATAACTCCTTTCTCTTCTCGCATATCCTGCGTAAGCATCTTCTTTAAACACCTCTTTACCACATGCGAAGTCTTGATAGCATCGTTCAATGGAATCTCAATTGTGAGTTTATCCATGATTGCTCTTCTCTTAGCATCATACAACTCTTGCTTAGACCTCATGTTGTTCTTATGGAAAGGAACCTTGGGTACGTGAACAACCTTAGGGGCTTTCTGCAATTCTTCAATAACCGGTGCGTCTGGTGACGAGTGGTGTCGATCGACACCAATGGGTGGGTGTCGGTTGACACTAGCCGGTGTTGGTTCCTCTCTAGCTGTGGACAAGGGTGTTGATCGACACTGATGATGTGTGTCGGTCGACACTGGCGGCTCCTCTGCGAATTCTTCATCGATTTCTTCTAAGTCCACAATCTCTTCACCCATCTGAGACCTTGCCAACACAGGATTCAACTCTTGACCACTTCTCAACCTGATAGCATTGTAACGGTACTTGGGGGTTGTTGTCAGTTCTTCCTGGAAGAACTCCATCAGGCCGTTTGATAGACCTAGCAGTCTGTGACACCTGGAGATCGAGCTTTTTCATTTGAATGTTCAAAGCATCGATTTTACCGATCAGATCGGTATACAGCGAGTCACTCTTCCCATTGAACACAACTGAAATCTTCTGCTGACCTTCCAAAATCTGATCCAGCATAAACTTCATCTCGTTTTGCTCAGAGCTAGCGGGAGGTTGCTGATAGTAGGAGGATGATCCATAGTTCCTGTTGAAGTCATTGTTACTCTGGAAGGACTTATGATACTGGTTCTTGGGAATATAACCAGAAGAGTTCTGATTACCGATGAAGGTACTCCGCTGTTTGTTTCCACTGTAACCACCTCTGTTCTGCTGATTTCCATAACGCTGACCCTGAAATCCAGTGCCACCAATGTAGTTGCAATCCTCTTCCTCATACACCTGCTCGGGCTCAAATGTCTAAACGTCTGCAGCAAAATGAACTGACTTCTTACTCATCATGATACCGTGAACTGAATCCAACTTTGTCTTCAACTTAACAATCTGTTTCCCATCTATGCCTCCAGCCTGCTTCTGACGTTCATAGTCAGCATTCTTGGTGCTTGATAGTCAGGTTTTTAAGGCCTAAAAACTATCTATTGCCCAATTTGTAGTACAAAGGGCTATCGAATCCAATTGGGATTATGCAAGCAATCAGGATGTAGCAAATCTATCTAATTCAAGCTAGATATATTGGTTGGAAGTAACATGGTGAAATAACTAAAAACAAGTAAAAGAAACTAGAAGCAGAGTAAGAAACAAGCAGAACTAAACAAGAACAGAAAACAGAGCAAGCTGACAGCAGAAAACAGAGTATGAAAAAGTAGAAAACTATCAAGGAAGAGAAAGGTCCTAAGGATGAGTTCTGGATCTTGGATTCATCATGGTGAAAGCTAGTGATTTCATAAACAACTTCATAGAAGGGATCTCTCAACTATGAGCATCAACAGAGTGATAGTTCCACTTCTCAGTTACAACTATCACCAGATTCTCTAAACTTCCTAATCTTGGAATCCACACCTATGCCCCATTGATTGTCACTAACACTGAGATAGAATTCCAATGAAACATAAAGAGAATAAGCATTAAGAATCAGCTCATAAATGTCAAACTACAACTTGTTTCCAATGATCTGTTTAGATCAATCATTGGAAAGAAGCTCCAGATCTCTGGTGTTAGCAGATCTGGTGTTTCACAAGTGGGTGTACAAGGAAACACTAAGATCAGATGCCAAGTGGGTGTACAAGGAATCAGCATTAGAAACAGCTAACACAGAAGAGATCTTAAGCTTTTAGAACCCTAAATCAACTAGAATCACCATGAATCATAACCCAGATCTAACTCATCCTCAAGAACCCTAATCACTTCTCAGACTTCATCATCAAAATCACAAACCCAGAAAATGAAATAGTTTCCATAATCATAATCTAGAGATTGAGATGAAGAAGGAATAGAAGAAATAAACTAAAAAGGATCAAAGGATCATAAGTAATTGCAAAATACAAAATCAAATAGATCTAGAGAGGTTTTCAGAGAACAAAAAGAATAAAAACTTGGATTCTGCGGCTGCTGACCTAATAGGAGTATAAATACTCTAGGTCAAAAGCCCTAGTACAAAAATACAAAATAAACTAAAGTCCTTTGGTCGGCTGCCTTGAGCTCAGGTTCCTCTGGTCGAGTGGTGTGATCGAGTGGTGTTGCTTCAGCCTTTGGATCCTCAGACTTGGTTGCCTGAGCTCGGTTTGGTGGTCGAGTGGACGTGGTCGAGTGCTCTTGTCCGAGTGCTATCCCCTCTCTGCCTCTAGCTCGGTCATGAAGTCGAGTGCATGCGATCGAGTGGTGTTGGTGGATTGCTTTGCACTCGGTCTGGCTTCAAGTCGAGTGCTCTTGGTCGAGTGCATGTTGGTCTTGGTCCTTAGCTCGGTCTTGAAGTCGAGTCTTCACACCGAGCTTGTGTCTCCATGTTCCTTGATCTCCAACAAACATCCAAAACACCTGAAAGATAACTCCAATTTGCAATATGTATGCAAAACTAAAGTAAACCTATCATGAAACCCTATATGAATGAAGTGGATGGATATGGAGTGAAACTGTAGATGAAACTATGCTAAAATGGATGGAAATGCGAGTTTAAAAGTAGTAAAATGCAGAGACATCAACTCCTCCAAACTTAGTCTTTGCTTGCCCTCAAGCAAACGTATAAGATATAAGCTGGTGAAGTTGATGAAATGCTGGGACTCAGAGCCAAAACATGCTGATAAAGGAAGTAGCATCAAGGTCCTAGTTAGTAGTTCTAGAATGCATTAACAAGTAAACCTTACTTTTAAAACTTTAGCCATACCCTTCAGAACAAACTTGACACCAGCCTTAACCTACACATGCAATCAAATCAATCATTCCCTTTAACATTCATTCATTCTGTAACCATGGATCAAGTCTATGCAATTTCAATGAACTCATTTGGCTAAGGTAAGGTTAAGAGGCAAAGATGGCCCCTTTTTGCAACAGGTTTAAACAATGGATAACATGGGACTCTCGAGAATAGACTGAGCTTTAGGAGAAGGCTAAAGGTAAGATAGCCAACCGATGCATACAAGAACAATTTCTCATCTACCCATCCCATATACAAAGATTCTGCTACCACCTAAACCTAAACCCAGAAGATGATCCTAATTCTACCCTTAGGCACTTTATTTATCATGAATCCTCTTTGGATTAACTCATTCTTCTTTCTTTTGCCATTTATTCTAAGGGAAAGGGTTCTTGTGTTTCTTGCTTATACTAGCGGATTGGGTTCTTTTAAAACTAAGGCTCCTCTATTCTTCTTATTCATTAAGAGACTTCAGGCTTTTGCCTTTCTTTTCTTTTATATCTTTCTGAGCCTATACATTTCTTTTCTTCTTTTTCAAATCCCAAATCCTTTACTAGAGCAGCTTTCTTATTTTCAACTTATACCCTTTCCCCAGAACTTCTTTTCTTTCCTTTCCCTTCTTTTCTTCCCCTTGAATCCCAAAGTGAAACTCAAGCTCGGTTTAGTGAACTCGAGGTGTGAACTCGGTCTCCTAACCGAGCTTATACAACCGAGCTCAATTCCCTATTCTAAATTCCAGTCTATCCTCCTAACCACAATTCAGTTCCCCCACCTAGTTCTATCTAGCTTAAATATAATGAAGCAGAACTATATATATGAGAAACCATTCTTGTCGGCACAGACCTAACACTTTCTACCAAGCTCAATCAAAGAAATAGGCCTCACATTCACACATAGAGTATTGTTGGCTTGAAAGGAAGGTCAAGGTTAGGGGTAGGGGAAACTGTTCCAATGATGGGAATCAGCTATTTGGATTCACAAGAGTGGTGAAAAGAGTAAGAGAATCCAAATATGTGTGAGGTATCCATGAGTTCAAATCAAAAACATAAACATGGTAATTGCAATTCAGTTTAAGGTTCTAATAGATAGGGGATGATATCAGATCAAGACATGCTTCATCAAAGACTAAATATCAAACAATGCAATCTAGGCATGGTGCGGTCTTATGCTTCAAGCTTACAGGAATGCATTAGACAACTATTAACTAGGGCATTGAGACTATTTCATAAACCAGCATGCTTACAAGGCTTTTATCATCCTAGTCCCCTATGCAGATGCACAATTCTATATGAAATGCATCTAGACTCAATCCTAAACATGAATGCAATCTATATGAACACTCTGTTTTTGTGGAATGCTTTTCTGAAATTTTTCAAATTTTTATGGGTTTTCTTATGCAAGTAGATGAGATGTTCTGCTGACTCAATATGCAAAATTTGAAATAAGAAAACAGTAAACGATATCAATGCATCTCAAACCCTCCCCCAAACTTGAATTACACAGTCCCTTGTGTAATAAAAGATTCAAAGGATGGTTCAAGGATGGAAAACAATAAGAAAAACTAAAGATGAATGGTATAAACAATGGTGAAGAGTGAAGTTGTACCTTAGTACTGAAAGAAGGAGTCCGTGTAGGCCTCCGTTCTTTCTCTGGTGTATCTTGGTCTGGATGTCTCAAGCTCGGGTATGTAACCGCGTTCTCTGGCCGAGCTGGAGCGTGTGTTGAGAGATAACTCGGTCAGACGACTGAGTGGAGTGGCCGAGTGGAGTCTCTGTGCTCTTGACTCGGCCTAGATGCCGAGTGCACTGACCGAGCTGGTGCCTTGCTCCCACTCTTGTGTTGCTCTCCTCTTTCTTTGCCTTGGTTCAACTGCCGAATGCCTTGGAGGGTCTGCTGAGGTTGTTTGCCTGGGTCTAAAACTGAAGGAGCCGCTTCGTTTCAACTGAGGGCCTGAAGGAGTTCTTGAGGATTTGTTTCCTTTAAGACCTTTGATTTGTTTCTTCATAGACTTCACTGAGTCACTCAAATCCTTCACTGTATCCTTCAAAACAGACATGGTTTTGTGTTGCCACTTTCCCAAACGCTTGAGAAGGTTTATTCGCCTATTTGCTTCCTTTAGACTCATCCTCTTGCTGGAGGCTCTTCATCAAAGAAATAAGACTCATCCTCTTGTTGTTCATCCTTTGCAACTCTGGTTGCCTGGATTGGAACCTCCTCTTCTTGGTTATACAAAGCTTCTAGTGGGGGACAGAACTCAATTCCTCCTGGCCTTGAAATCTGAGTGAAGTGTGCACTTGGGAGCTTGATTCTGCTTGGTCCAGCTGAGGGGTGAGTGAACTGGTATAGATGACCCCCTTTGATCCTTTTTCTGTCCAGAATATGCTGCTTGACCAGATTAGGGATATCTATCCATTCAGGCTGATATGGAACTGTTTAAAGTGGCACTCCAGCTGCCAAAAGGATTGGGGTGATGACACCTCCAACCACTAGATCTCCACAGCTTCTCTTTTTGTACAGCATGTGTGCCCAATCCCTGTACCACATGAGCTGTAACAGCAGAAGTAGAGTATTTCCTACATTGGCTTGGTCACCTTGGAAGATCTTTCTCCCTCTTTCATCATTGAGCCTTTCTAGATGTGCAGTGTCTAACATCTGGAGCTCTCCTTGGTTCACATATCCCGTGACTTTTCTTGCAAAAAATGTGCTTGCAAGTGCCTTATGTGCATACCTGATCACAGGGCTCCTGATTTGAGCTGCCTTGCTCCTAGATGATGAATAACCTTCCCCTTCTGCTATTACTCCCCAAAGTGCTTGCAGTTCCTCTTTATCATAGTTCTGAAGTGTGTTGTCTCCTGTTGGGAAGTTTAAAATCCCATCCAGCTGGCTTATGTAGAGTAGATACCCTACTTCATGTACTTCGAAAGTGATGAAGCCAAACTCTTCAGGATTCTGACCGTCTTGCTCTGCTTCTTCAAAATTCTCATAGATGTGGAAACTTAGCGAAGCTAGGAATTGGCACGTTTCTTCCTTATAACCAGCATATGGCATCTCCATGAAAGTTTTGAGATTGCATTGTTCAAACAAGTACTCCACATCCCTTGCTATCCCAAGTGCTTCCATTGTTTCTGGATGTGGATACCTTGTTCCTCCGAAATGCATTGCAATAAGAGCTTCATAGCGCTCTTCCTCAGTTGTTTATTTTCTCCTAGTCCCTCTAGTGTTTCTCCTCTCTTCTCTGGGAGACTCAACCTCCATAGCAGTTTCATCCCCCTCAACTTCCATTTCTGAGTCTTCATCAACTAGTTCAGGGCGCTTGCCTCTTGCTATATCCTTCTTGTTCCTTGAATACAGCTTGATAACATCCTCCTCTTCTCTGGTTGGATGCTTGATAGTTCCTCTAACAGCCGAGAAACTTCTTGCCAAGGCCTGTGCTTGTTGTTTCCTCAAAGCGCTTTGTTCCATTGCAGTTAGGTACCTGAAATGCATTAATCAAAGAGGCATGAGATAATGTTGAATGAACTCGGTTCCAACAACTCGGCTAAGACCAACCGAGCTTGTGTTTAGTTGCTAAGGAATTGTTCAAGCTCGATGCCTTGAGCTCGGGTTGTTGGAACCGAGTGTGCCCCCTTGGTCTAGTAACCGAGTGCACCTAGCCGAGTTAATGATTATAACAAACAAGCACATACGAATCATTCAATTCATTTAACTAGCACTTAATCATGAGTTCACAAGCTTAATCTATGTGTTCAAAGTTCCTTTTCTAGGTAATATCTAAGAACATTTTTCAAAAATTCATTCAAAATGTTTAAACAGGTTAGAACATGGTGAATGCATAGAAGTTGTAAGTTCTTAGACACATGTTAGCTAGCGAATTCAAATCCTACTCAAGAACATGCAAGTTCTAAACCCAGAAAACTCGGAAAGTTTTCAAACTTTCATAATCCAAACTCCTCTTAAATAGCTTCTAGATGCATCTATATGTAGTCAAAACGTCAATTGATCGGTTTTTAAAGATTAAGATCATTAGAAACTTGGTTTTAAGCAGTTTTAAAATGATTTGGTTTTAAGAATGCTCAGGAAGGTTCAAGAACATCAAGGACATCAAGAACATCAAACCCAGAAACGTGAAATAAATCGATTAGAGAAACTTACTTGATGAAACCGAGTGCAAATGAGAGCTAAACCGAGTTAGTGCCTAGAAGATATGAGCTCGAGATGATGAACTCGGTTTGACTAAATCGAGCTTGAAAATTTATGAAAATTTGTTGAGAAAACTTTGAGATTCTAGAGAGAGTGGCTATGGAAAAATGTCAAGAGTGAGGATGATTAAAGAGAGGAGCGCATGAGGGTGTTTTAAAGAGGTTTTTGGGAGTGAAAGGGGACAAAAGGACAAACATGTGGTCCCAACCGAGTGCATATGTCGAGTTCATTTCAAATTTGAATCTAGATCTACTTTCAAATTTGAATTGATGCAAGAGGAGGGAAGAAATGTTGACTCGTTGACCAAGCTCGGTTAACCTTGGTCGAGTTGACCGGCCGAGTCAACATGTTGACTACTCGGTTTGGCTTGACCGAGTTTGATCAATCGAGTCCTAACCTGGATTGTGGCTTGAACTCGGTGCCTTGAGCTCGACTGTACTTGACCGAGCTTGATTGGCCGAGTGCTTCTCCTTGTCACAACATCTCTCTTTCTTAATCACCTTACCCCTGCAGTCTCTTGCCAAAAAGACTAGGTAGAAACTTATTAAAAATAACAGAAATGAACTAAACTTAAATGAAAAGTATTTACAACGATAGTCATGGGACTTACTCCCAAGTGAGCTTGTTTAAAGTCACTGAGCTTGACTTCCTTACAGTGCTTTCTATGGAGGATGAGGTGGAGGAACTGAAATCCTCCTTGCTTCCTGGTCACCTTGATCATCAAACAGGACATGATCTCTTGAAGGATCATCATAGTTGTTTTCCACAGATTCTTCATCAAGATAGTCTTCCTCTTGTTGCTGAGGATAGTCCACCTCTCCGAACCATTCAACTCCATTCCTCCCCTTGTTGATCGCAGTGAAACAGATTGAGGACGTATTCATCTTGAAACCCTGAGGCTTGGACTCATCTTTCTTGTAGAGCAAACTTGTTACTTGCCTTTGTAGTTTTTCCACAACACTATTCAAAGCTCTGATAGCTTCATCTTGCCTTTCAGCCTTATCCTGGAGCTTTAGCCATTCTGTTGAATCAAGCTGTTTAGGGAAAACTATTTGAGGGTCTAACTCGGTTTGATTAGTCGAGTTAGGTGCCCCAGCCTGTTCCAGAGCTTCCTCCAACACTGTTTCAGCACCCTTGTCTAGCAAGTCTTCCTTAGGGGCATCCTCAAGTAGGTTGGTTATCAAAACTTCATCTTTTTGAACAAGTTCAGCTAAGGTGAAAACCTGCCCTTCAATAGTTGGCCTTTTCCTATCATCATTGATGTCAAACTCCATCCTTAGATTGTTAACTAGGTTAAGAGCAATCTTACCTCCTTTCACATCTATCACAGTTCCCGCAGTTGCCAAGAATGGCTTTCCAAGAATCAGTGGATCAGCTGGCTCTTCATTCGTTTTCAAAACCACAAAGTCAGCAAGAACTGTTACCTCACCTATCTTCACAGCAAGATCTTTCAGCATCCCCTGTGGGATTCTTGTTGTACCATCAGCTAGTACTAGGGTGATGTTACAGGGTCTGAAGTCCTCTTCTTTTAGCTTCTGAGCTATAGACAGAGGCATCAGGCTGACAGCAGCTCCAAGGTCACAGAGACTACTTTTAAAGTTTAGAGTCCCTATAGAGCATGAAAGAGTGAATGAACCTGGATCTTCAAGCTTATCCTTGATCACCCTCTCTCCTATGACTGCCTTGCAATCATATTTCACTTCTTTCACACTATCAACTTTCATCTTTCTCCTCAGCAGTTCTTCTCGAAGGATTTTCTCCTGGTTGGGGATAATGGTCAAGATAGTCTCCAAAGGCATTATCTGCTCAAGCTTGTCCTCTGCACTATTGAACTCAGGTAGCTTTCTCCAAGAGTTCCTGCTTGAATCTCCCAGGGAAAGGAATCTTGGGGACATAAGGAGGGGGAATGTAAGGTACCCTTTTCTCTTCTTGAACAGCTTTACCCTTGAGCTCGGTTACAACAGCTCGGTTTGGTGGCCGAGTTTGATCATTTTTTATTTCTCCTTGAGCTCGGGCTTCTGACCGAGTGCACTGAACGAGTGCAGGCTTTGGAGTTCCAGATTTTGCTGCTTTTTGATAGAAAGCCTCCCCTTCTTGAATCTCACTGTCCTCAGTGACATGGATTGCATTAACATGAGCATAATCCTTGGGGTTCTGAACAGCTTTTCCAGGTAATTGTCCTGGATGTTGAGTAGATGATGTAGATGTTCCTTTGTTTTCCAAAAACAACAACCTTGAGTTCACAGCCTCTATCTTCACATTCAGAGCATTGCAGTTTGAATCCACTTGATTTCTTATCTCAGAAAATCTCTTTGCCTGTTCCATGACACAAGTAGCTTGCCCCTGAAGTAATTGTTGGAGCATTTGTTCCACTGAAGCATTGTTGGGTTGTGAATTCTGAGATGCAAATCCTGGTGGTGCATTAGAAACTTGTTGCTGGTTGTAGTTGTTCTGGAATTGCTGTTTAGGAGCATATCCCTGGTTCTGGTTGTAAGGAAAGAAAGGTTTGGTTTGAGCCTGTTGTTGTGGTGGATAGACCTGATCCTGAGGATTTGCAACATTGTTACTCCTGTAGGACAGATTGGGGTTTGCTTTGTAGTTTACAAACCCTTTGTTGTAGCCACCTTGATTCTGAATGTATCTAACTTCTTCCATCTGATCAGGCTCCCCTTCTTGAATCTGTGCCATTTCTTCTTCAGAGATAAAATGGACCTGTTTCTGCTGACCTAGAAGGAGCTTGTCAATCTTCTCATTCAGAGCCCTTATCTCCTTTCTATGCTTATCCTCTAAATCTGAATTTCCCCTTGGAGTTCTATCATATTCCTCACTGTAGGTGCCATCTGATTGTGCCAAGTTCTCTACCAGCTCCCATCCTTCAACAACATCTTTATTGAGAAAGTTGCCATTGCTGGCTGTATCAAGCAACATTCTGAATTTTGGTAACACTCCACGGTACAAAGTACTCAACAGTGACTCATTGCTGAACCCATGATGAGGACACTGTGAGGTGTAGCTTTTGAATCGTTCCCATGCTTCACAGAATGTTTCACCATTTTTCTGAGCAAATCCTGATATCTCGTTCCTTAGCATCGCTGTTCTTGAGTTTGAGAAAAACTTAGCCAGGAATGCCTTTTTGCATTCATCCCAAGATGTAATGGATCCATGAGGAAGTGTTTTCTCCCATATATGTGCTTTGTCGCCTAAGGAAAATGGAAACAAACGCAGCTTGAACCCATCTTCTGAAACACCGTTGATTTTGGTGAGGCTGCAGAGCCTGTCGAATTCGTCTAGGTGATCCAATGGATCCTCCATTGGTAGACCGTGGAATTTGTTTCCTTGAACCATAGATATCAGACCGCTCTTTATTTCAAAGTTATTGTTCTGAACAGCTGGTGGCACGATACCTTGCCTTTGTGTGTGTGTATTAGGTGCATCTCCTGCTCCTATGTGCCTTCTTTGTTGAGCCGGTTGCTCATTCTGAGCTTGTTGATTATCAATATTGTCTGTTTCTAGTTGATTACCCTCTGGCTGGTCCCTCTGTCCTCTCCAAATCCTTGGTAACTGGTTGATATTGTCTTGATATCTCAGGAGATTATGATGACCTTTTGACCGAGTTTGCATACAAGAACATTGAACTCGGGATGCTGCACTTGACTTGGTTGACCGAGTGGTGTGAAATAGTGTTCAGCTCGACCACAATGGCCCAGTAGACTGACCGAGTGGTGAACTAGTTGAAAACCCCAGATGCCTTGAGCTCGACTGACTGAACTCGACCTTGCTGACCGAGTGGAGTGATGCTGAGCAACTGAACTCGAGCTCCTAACAGAGTGGTGTGTCCGAGCTTGTGCAACCGAGTGGTACCTGAAACAGATTGAAACCAACAAGTGAGTAACAAAGTAAAAAGAAAAGAACTTGATCTCAGAAGATCTGCAATCCTAAATGAAACAAAGAGATCCCAAATGGCAACTGCGCCAAATTGATAGTCAGGTTTTTTAGGCCTAAAAACTATCTATTGCCCAATTTGTAGTACAAAGGGCTATCGAATCCAATTGGGATTATGCAAGCAATCAGGATGTAGCAAATCTATCTAATTCAAGCCAGATAGATTGGTTGGAAGTAACAGGGTGAAATAACTAAAAACAAGTAAAAGAAACTAGAAGCAGAGTAAGAAACAAGCAGAACTAAACAAGAACAGAAAACAGAGCAAGCTGAAAGCAGAAAACAGAGTATGAAAAAGTAGAAAACTATCAAGGAAGAGAAAGGTCCTAAGGATGAGTTCTGGATCTGGGATTCATCATGGTGAAAGCTAGTGATTTCATAAACAACTTCATAGAATGGATCTCTCAACTATGAGCATCAACAGAGTGATAGTTCCACTTCTCAGTTACAACTATCACCAGATTCTCTAAACTTCCTAATCTTGGAATCCACACCTATGCCCCATTGATTGTCACTAACACTCAGATAGCATTCCAATGAAACATAAAGAGAATAAGAATTAAGAATCAGCTCATAAATGTCAAACTACAACTTGCTTCCTATAATCTGTTTAGATCAATCATTGGAAAGAAGCTCCAGATCTCTGGTGTTAGCAGATCTGGTGTTTCACAAGTGGGTGTACAAGGAAACACCAAGATCAGATCCCAAGTGGGTGTACAGGGAATCAGCATTAGAAACAGCTAACCCAGAAGAGATCTTAAGCTTTTAGAACCATAAATCAACTAGAATCACCATGAATCATAACCCAGATCTAACTCATCCTCAAGAACCCTAATCACTACTCAGACTTCATCATCAAAATCACAAACCCAGAAAATGAAATAGTTTCCATAATCATAATCTAGAGATTGAGATGAAGAAGGAATAGAAGAAATAAACTAAAAAGGATCAAAGGATCAAAAGTAATTGCAAAATACAAAATCAAATAGATCTAGAGAGGTTTTCTGAGAACAAAAAGAATAAAAACTTGGATTCTGTGGCTGCTGACCTAATAGGAGTATAAATACTCTAGGTCAAAAGCCCTAGTACAAAAAGACAAAATAAACTAAAGTCTTTAGGTCGGCTGCCTTGAGCTCGGGTTCCTCTGGTCGAGTGGTGTGATCGAGTGGTGTTGCTTCAGCCTTTGGATCCTCAGACTCGGTTGCCTGAGCTCGGTTTGGAGGTCGAGTGGACGTGGTCGAGTGCTCTTGTCCGAGTGCTATCCCCTCTCTGCCTCCAGCTTGGTCATGAAGTCGAGTGCATGCGATCGACTGGTGTTGGTGGATTGCTTTGCACTTGGTCTGGCTTCAAGTCGAGTGCTCTTGGTCGAGTGCATGTTGGTCTTGGTCCTTAGCTGGGTCTTGAAGTCGAGTCTTCACACCGAGCTTGTGTCTCCATGTTCCTTGATCTCTAACAAACATCCAAAACACCTGAAAGATAACTCCAATATGCAATATGTATGCAAAACTAAAGTGAACCTATCATGAAACCCTATATGAATGAAGTGGATGGATATGGAGTGAAACTGTAGATGAAACTATGCTAAAATGGATGGAAATGCGAGTTTAAAAGTAGTAAAATGCAGAGACATCAGTGCTATTGCTACAGGCCAAGTTCTCAATCAAATCATAAGCTTCCTCTGGAGATCTGGTGTTGAAGTTCCCATTGCTCGCTGAATCTAGAGCCATCTGGTACCTTCAATCAATTCCTCTGAAGAAAATACCCAACAACTAAACCTGGGTGAAACCATCATGCGGACAATCTCTCTGATAAGCTCTGAAACGTACTCATGCCGCCTTGAATGCCTCAGTAGGCCTCTGCGTAAACTGAGATATGTTATTCCTCAAATCCTCTGAACGTGCATCATAATAGAAGTTTCTCATGAAAGCCTTCTTTGTTTCCTCCCAACTAGTAAGAGATCCCGTCGGTAAGTGCTTCAACCCGTAAGCTGCTTCATCAATAAGAGAGTGTGGGAAGAGCTTACAGAAAAGATAGTCATAGATGACTCTATTGATCCTCATGCTAGTTACCAGATCCTCGAACCTATCAATATGGTCCATAGGTTGTTCATGCGACAAACCAGAGAAAAGATGATGTCCTACTAAGGAGTAATAAAAAGGCTTCAGCTCGAATTCGTTCCTCTCATGGGCTGGGAGATGAATCGCATACCTGTTAGCATATAATTCATCAGGCCTATTGTAGTGTCCTAGTGTCCTGCCTCTCTCTGCCTGTCCTTGCCTCTGCACAACAACAACTTCTCGTTCAGCTGCCGGTTGGTGTCGAGCGACACCAAGGGGTTGGTGTCGATCAACACCTTCATCCTGGACAATCACGTTTCCCTCTGCATCGAGCTTTTGGCCTTGCTTGTTGCAAATATGACCCTCTCTGTCTCTAAGAACTCCAGCTTCATCTGGTCGTAGTACAACCGGACCAACCATTTCAACTAGTTTCTTTGCTTTTCTGATCTCACGCTCTAACTTGGCAAGCTCTTGATTCGAAAGAACTACAAGCTCGTTGTCTTTGTTGTTTTGAGTTCTGCGGTAAGGCATACTCCTGAAACACACCAGATAAAAAGAAAGAACGATTCAAGTAAAATTAAAAATGAAAAACTTAGACTGAACTCTACACTTAAGTCTACTGGAAACTCAGAAGAGTACCCGGCAACGATGCCAAAATTTGATCGGGGTCAAATTAACCCTAGAGCTACTCTCTCAAATTAAGGGATCACGGAAGTACTTTGGGATTGAATCCACAGAGACTCTGCGGCTACACAATAAACATGTACGTTTCAAGCTCATCTAAGCAAATAAAGAAATATTGAAAAGACAATGCAAAGAAAGTAAATAAGGATGTAAATAAAGTTGGGAAAAACGTTAGGTTTAGGGAACTTCTCAGGAAATCAATCAAAGCAGGAATACACAAATGGTCAAGATCTAATTAAAAACCGTTATAGAACTCAAATCACTAATGCATAGCTAACCAACTGTCATTGCGAAAACTATCTATCTCCTAAAGTTAAGAGACCAACTGTCGTTGCGAATCCTAAAGTTCTGACAAGCTTTAAGTACAAGTTTGATATGTTCACAAGTTATCTAAACCAACTGCCGTTGCGAATATCTAACATGCTCACTGGGATTAGTTCAGATTATAAATCACGCTGTCACGCTAATTTAACAACCTAATATCATACTTCTAGGTGATCAAGCTAAAATAAGCATTAAGCACAATCCTAGATGAAGAACTAACAAGTCGGAATCTTGACCAGTGTTGGACCTAACAATTCATGAAATCCCTATGAGAATCCCTAAACCCAACTAGGGATCTACTCAGACATATAAAATGAAACCCAAGACAAATCAGATATCATAAACTGAATCAAAAGTAGAATAAAGAAACAGGGGTTCAAAATCTTCTCTCTGAAGTACAAGTAGCAAGATCAGCCCCTAAGCAAAGGAATAGATAAAAGTCTGGAAACTGGATGAAAGAAAGCGTCTCAGATCAAAAGGTACCAGGTACATCCCACTTAACTTAAAAACCTAATATATAGACTAATACACGAGCTGGGTTCCTTTTGTAAACTTCTGGAACTTCTGGGGCAAAACTACAAATCTTCAGAAATTGGTATATTCCGCATGGACGTCTGATGATGGGTGTCGACCGACACCAGTGATGAGTGTCGATAGACACCACTGACCACTGAATGCATCGACTTTGTCTTCTGAGCAACAAATGCTCTATAATGCTTTATAATCATCCAAAAAGTCTCAAACTCATAAGACACGTTTAAGACTCGATAAAGCACTTATATCATGGCTTAAAACCGGTAAAATCCATGATATATAAACTCCCCCAGACTTAGCTTTTGCTTGCCCTCAAGCAAAACAGAAAACTAAACAAGAGAAAGAAGTTTGAAAACACAGAAACTCATTTCGTCATAAGAATATCACATTCACATTCACCATAGCAATCCACTAAAAACTCTTACCTGAATGGATCAAGACCACCATGTACTTCACCGTAGACGTTCATAGTTTTCCTGATAAAACCCATAATTTCACAGCATAGTCCACATTACCTTCATAGCCGGGTCTCATCTCTGATCTCGATGCCCAGAGCCTTCTACACTCTTTTACGTACAATACCAAAACAAAGACAACCATATAGCTTTCTCTCTTTTTTTTTTTTTTTGCAAACGGGTACGGATTCATGAACTCCAAAGGATGCACGGGTCTATGCGTTGATCTATACGTTGTTGCCTGCGTGAGTTGAGTAAATGATATGCTCAAATTATCCCTCAAAGCTACTCTCTCAAATTAATAGATCACGGTAGTACTTAGGGTCGAATCCACAAAGACTCTGTGGTTTCACAATAGACGTGTTCGTTTCAAATCCGGCTAAGCGATAAAGAAGTATTGAAATAACAATGCAGAAAAGTAAATAGATATGTAATCAATAGGAGGAAAGCGACAAGTCTAGGCCTAGATAAAATAACTGGTCAAAATCTAATTAAGAATCGTTCTACAACTCAAATCACTAATTCATAGCTAACCAACTGTCATTGCAAAAACTATCTATGACATAAACGTAAGAGACCAACTGCCGTTGCGAATCCTAAAGTTCAGACAAGCTTTAAGTACAAGTTCAATATGTTCACAAGTTATCTTAACCAACTGTCGTTGCGAATATCTAACATGTTCACTAGGATTAGTTCAGATTATAAATCACGCTGCTGTACCAATTTAACAACCTAATATAATACTTCTAGGTGATCAAGCTAAAAGAAGCATTAAGTACAATCCTAGATGAAGAACTAACAAGTTTTAATCTTAACCAGTGTTAATCCTAACAAATCATGAAATCCCTTGTGAGAATCCCTAAACCTAACTAGGGATCTACTCAGACATATCAAATGAAACACAAGACATAGCTGAAATAGAAATAGATATCATAAAAACTGAATCAAAAGTAGAACAGAAAACAGGGGTTCAAGATCTTCTCTCTGAAGTACAAGTAGCAAGAACAGCCCCTAAGCAAAAAAAAATAGATACATAATAGACGACAGATGCTGGATGCATCAAAATCAACCTAAAAACCTAATATATAGACTAAGACATGAGCTGAGTATCCTTTGTCAAATTCTGGAACTTCTGGGGCAAAACAGCTAATCTTCAGAACTTGATAAATTCCGCATGGATGCCTGACGAAGGGTGTGACCGACACCAGTGATGAGTGTCGATCGACACCATTGACCACTGAAAGCATCGACTTCGTTTTCTCAGCAACAAATGCTCCATAATGCTCCATAATAATCCAAAAAGTCCCCAACGCATGTAAACCTGTAAAAGACTCGATAAAGACTCGAATGACACAGTTAAGACTTGATAAAGCACTTATATCATGGCTTAAAACCGGTAAAATCCATGATATATCAACTCCCCCGGACTTAGCTTTTGCTTGCCCTCAAGCAAAACAGAAAACTAAACAAGAGAAAGAAGTTTGAAAACACAGAAACTCATTTCGTCATAAGAACACCACACTCACATTAAGCTTAGTAATCGACTAAAAACTCTTACCTGAAAGGATTTAGACCACCATGTAGTTCACCGTAGACGTTCATAGCTTTCCCGATTAAACCCACAATTTCACAGCATAGTCCAGATTACCTTCATCGTCGGGTCTCATCTCTGATCTCGATGCCCAGAGCCTTCTAGACTCTTTCACGTACAATACCAAAACAAAGACAACCATATAGCTATCGGTGCTCTTTCTCTCCCCCAGACTTATTCTTTTTCTTATTATCTTTTTATTTTTACTTTTTTTTAATTCTTTTTTAAAATTCAAAGGTGTAGTGAATAATGACGTCACGGGAAATTTTCCTACCCCTCACTTCCACCTCTGCTTGATCATCTCAATCTCAAGTAAAATAATGAGGTCACGGGAAATTTTCCTACCCTTTTACTCAAGACGAGAATCATATCATCTTTTCTGCTCTTTATTATTCTTTTTTTTTCTTTGGGATAAGGGAGAGGAGTACCGCTTTTATTGGGGTTTACATAAGTTGTCTTGTCCAGTATGAACGATGAGTCAAGCCCCAGAACACCTGTCACATTGATGAGGTAAAAGGAACTAACAGAATTTGGCTCGGGTGATTGTGGATTTCTGCTGGAAATATGGGCATCTCAAGTCCACCATTAAGCCTTTGGTTTTTCCATTAGTCTCAGATACCTAACAAGCTTCGAAGCAAATGGTCACTTAAGTTCCTGCAAAATGTGATGGTTCCTAAAAAAATCATAGTTTCATGGACTGGTTCTGATTCAATAAAACGGACTCAACTGACTCGATAGACTCATAAGAAAACAAAACACATAGTTAGTAACTACCTCACCCAGACTTGAACAACACTGTCCCCAGTGGTGCCAAACCATAGATTGGTAAACCAAAGAGAAAACTGAAACAAAGTTATAACCAAAATTATGATGACTTATCCGTAGATGGGTGTTGGTGTCGATCGACACCAGAGTCGCGATCAGAGGTTGATGTTCGGATGACTGTTGGGAAGATGTCCCTCGCAATTGTCTTCTTGGTATTGAGACTCCATCCCCAAGTGGTGGTCTTCGTTATCGAGCCCTAATTCCAAGCTTGTGATGCGACTCCCAAGTCCCCAAATGCTTTGTTCAATCCTATCAATCCTCTCATTGATCGTTTTCATGCTTAGTTGTTGTATCGCCATGCATTCCTTCATAAAGGCCTCAAGCCTCTCTTCTTGGCTACTCAACCTGGAATGAGCATCATTGTTAGCCTGGAAAATTTGATGTGGGAGACGTACCTTGCGGTGGTGTCCAGGAGAATGTCTATGATTAGGAATGGCATGAGCTTCCTCGAGGTTCTCGTCCCATGTTTCATTAGTGGGTAGATCATCAAACTCAGCATCTTCTCTGGAATGATCTTCTAAATGGTTTTCAATAGCCCGCTCCTCATACTAGTATTCAACGCGATCTGTTGCATAGGCTTCTTCACTAGGCCATTCCGGTGTCGCGGGTTGATCTCTCCCTTCGCGCTCACATGCTTCAAGTGCCTGATCATCCGTCCACTTTGAATACTTGATTTGATTGTTGAAGCCCCATTGCAAAGCTTCAATCTTCCACTCTAGATGCTCCTCCATGGCAATTATCCTATACCCGGTGTTGGTGACATCTGATTCAACTTTTCTCACATCAAAGTTTTGGTCAAGTATCTTGCTCTTCAGTTCCTTAACTTGATCCTACTTTCTTTTGAGTTGGTTAGAGATAGCGGAGAGGTGCAAGGTAAACTCAGAGGAATATGTCTCATGTGGAATTGTCTCTACTTGATTTTCCAAAGTGTCTACACAAAAAGTCTGACAGTCGATAGTAGGTGTCTTGATAAACCTATCCATGTCAAAATTCATCACAGCCTCCCCCACATTCAGAGCTATTCTGCCTCCTCTAACATCAATATTCGATCCAACGGTGGCTAAGAAAGGTTTACCTAGGATAAGAGGATCCTTATGCTCGTCATTGTACTTCAACACGACAAAATCTGTTGCTATCATGCAATCGCCGACTCTCACTGGCACGTCTTCCAAAAGACCATCTGGTTTCTGAATGCTCCTATCCGCAAGGATTAGAGTGATCTTAGTAGGCGTGAACTGTGTCATTCCTAGTCCCAGGGCAACCGAATACGGCACCAAACTCACACTGGAACCCTAATCACACAAGGAGTTCTTGAACCTTCCTTGGAAGATTGAACAATCCAAGACAAAGCAACCTAGATCAAAAAGCTTCTTTGGTATCCTGTTCTGAATGACAGCACTACATACCTCAGTCATCATCATAACACCTTCCTCTTCTCGCATATGATGCGTAAGCATCTTCTTCAAGCACCTCTTTACCACAGGCGAAGTCTTGATGGCATCGATCAATGGGATCTCATTGGTGAGTTTATCCATTATCGCTATGCATTTAGCTTCATACAACTCCTGGTTAGACTTCCTATTGTTTTTAGGAAAAGGAACCTTGGGTACGTAAGCACGCTCAGGCGGTTTCTATAACTCCTTAACAACATGTGCGTCTGGTGAATAGTGGTGTCGATCGACACCATTGGGTGGGTGCCGGTCGACACTAGCCGGTGTTGGTACCTCTCTAGGCGTGGACAAGGGTGTCGATCGACACTGATGATGTGTGTCGGTCGACACTAACGACTCATCTGCAAATTCTTATTGATTTCCTCTAAGTCCACAATCTCTTCACCCTTATGAGACCTTGCCAATACAGGATTCAACCTGTTAACATTGCAAGGATACTTGGGGTTGTTATCATTTCATTCTGGAAGAACTCCATCAGGTCTTTTCACAGACCCAGCAGTCTGTGCAACCTGGAGATCGAGCTTCTTCATATGAATGTTCAAAGCATCGATTTTACCATTTGGATCGGTATACATCGAGTCAATCTTCCCCTCCAAAATATGATCCACCATAGACTTCATCTCGTTCTGCTCAGAGCTAGCGGGAGGTTGCTGATAGTAGTAGGACGATCAATAGTTCCTGTTGAAGTCATTGTGGCTATGGAAGGGCTTCTAATACTGGCTCTTAAGAATATAACCAGAAGAGTTTTAATTACCGGTGAAGGTACTCCGCTGATTGTTTCCACTATAACCACCTCTGTTCTTCTGATTGCCATAACGTAGACCCTGAAATCCAGTGCCACCAATGTAGTTGCAATCCTCTTCCTCATATACCTGCTCAGGCTAAAATGTGTCATCCTCTGCAGCAAAGTGAACTGACTTCTTGTTCGTCAGGATACTGTGAACTGAATCCAACTATGTCTTCAACACAGCAATCTGCTTCCCTTCTATGCTTCTTGTTTCTGACGTTCATAATCAGCATTCTAGGTTCTATTGCTAGACACCAAGTTCTCAATCAACCCATAAGCTTCCTCAGGAGATCTGGTGTTGAAGTTCCCATTGCTCGCTGAATCTAGAACCATCTGGTACCTCCAATCAACTCTTCTGAAGAAAATACCCAACAACTAAACCTGGGAGAAACCATGATGCGGACAATCTCACTGATAAGCTCTGAAATTAACCAATGCCGCCTTGAATGCCTCAGTAGGCCTCTGCATAGATTGAGAGATATTATTCCTCAAGTCATGTGAACACGCATCATCATAGAAGTTTCTAAGGGAGGCCTTCTTGGTCTCTTCCCAACTAGTCAGAGATCATGTCGGTAACTGCTTCAACCAGTAAGCTGCTTCACCAATAAGAGAATGTGGGAAGAACTTACAGAAAAGATAGTCCTAGCTGACTCCATTGATCTTCATGCTTGTTACCAAATCCTCGAACCTCTCAACATGGTCCAAAGGGTGCTCATGAGACAATCCGGAGAAAGGATGCTGACCCGCAGAACTATTTAGCATAGAACTCATCAGGCCCATTGTAATCTCCTAGTGTCCTTCCTCTCTCAACTTGCCCTTGCCCTGCCGCCACAACAATTTGTCCTACAGCTGCCGGCGATTGGTATTGAGCGACACCAGGGGCTCGGTGTCGATCGACACCTTCGACTTCGGCAATCACGTTGCCTTCTACATCAAGCTTTTGGCCTTGCTCGTTGCAAATATGACCCTCTTGGTCTCCAAGAACTCCAGCATCATCTGGTCGTAGTACCACTGGACCAGCTATTTCAACAAGTTTCTTCGCTTTTCTAATCGTGCGTTCTAACTTTGCAAGCTCTTGATTCGAAAGAAGTACAAGCTCGTTTTCTTCGTTGATTCGAGTTGTGCGATTAGGCATACTCCTGAAACACACCACACAAGAAGAAAGAACGATGTAAGTAAACTGAATTTTACACTTAAGTCCGTTAAAAACTTAAAAGAGTCCCCGACAACAACGCCAAAATTTGATATGCTCAAATTAAGAGATCACGGTAGTACTTAGGGTCGAATCCACAAAGACTCTGTAGTTTCACAATAGACGTGTTCATTTCAAATCCAGCTAAGCGATAAAGAAGTATTGAAATAATAATGAAGAAAAGTAAATAGAGATGTAATCAGTAGGAGGAAAGCATCAAGTCTAGGGAACTTCTTAGGAAATCAATCAAAGCAGATAAAACAACTGGTCACTAATGCATAGCTAACCAACTGTAGTTGCGAAAACTACCTATGACATAAACGTAAGAGACCAACTGTCGTTGCGAATCCTAAAGTTCAGAAAAGCTTTAAGTACAAGTTCGATATGTTCACAAGTTATCTAAACCAACTGTCGTTGCGAATATCTAACATGCTCCCTAGGATTAGTTTAGATTATAAATCACGTTGTCGCGCCAATTTAACAACCTAATATCATACTTCTAGGTGATCAAGCTAAAAGAAGCATTAAGTACAATCCTAGATGAAGAACTAACAAGTTTAAATCTTAACCAGTGTTAAACCTAACAAATCATGAAATCCCTTGTGAGAATCCTTAAACCTAACCAGGGATCTACTCAGACATATCAAATGAAACACAAGACATAGCTGAAAATAGATATCATAAAAACGAATCAAAAGTAGAATAGAAAACAGGGGTTCAAGATCTTCTCTCTGAAGTATAAGTAGCAAGAACAGCCCGTAAGCAAAAAAATAGATAGATAATAGATGACAGATGCTGGATGCATCAAAATTAACCTAAAAACCTAATATATAGACTAAGACACGAGCTAGGTCTCCTTTGTAAACTTCTGGAACTTCTGGGGCAAAACTGCATATCTTCAGAACTTGATAAATTCTGCATGGACGCCTGATGATGGGTGTCGACCGACACCAGTGATGAGTGTCGATCACTGAAAGCATCGACTTTGTCTTCTCAGCAACAAATGCTCCATAATGCTCCATAATTGTCCAAAAAGTCCCCAACGCATGTAAACCTGTAAAAGACTCGAAAGACACAGTTAAGACTCTATAAAGCACTTTTATCATGGCTTAAAATTGGTAAAATCCATGATATATCAGTAACGAAGTATAGGGATTTTAGACAATTATATCTAAGACATTAGGTTAATCGTTCATTAGTGTTTCGTATGTCCGAGACTTTGTAATAAACATGCATTGTCTAAGGTTTCTTTTGAATAGATGGATCTCTGAACCCCATGTGATCCCTTGAATGCCCAACGCTTTCTCTTTATTACTTTACATCCGTTTATTTACTTGCTTTCGTTACTTGTTACCGTGACTTATAATCAACAAAACCCTAATCCGAGTTCTAGCTATACCTTGGTCTATAAGGTTTGCAATACAACATCTCTCTCAGTGGGATTTTATCCTTAAGTACTACATACGTATACAGTGCACTTGCAGTAGTCATGTGTTCTTTGAGGTAAAAGACTGAAGCGAAATAACACACGCATCACTGTCCCAAGCTGGAGCCTTGTGCCACATCCCGTGTACCGTGCCACGTACCAAGAGGCATCCCATGCCGCATCCCATGCCGAAACCTGTCCAGAGCCAGAGCCGTGTGCCACGTCCCATGTCCCATGCCACGTACCAAAGAGCATCATGCCGCATCCCGAGCTGTGTCCCATACCGGACGCACGATGCCCGAGCCGCGACCGCGCCCGTCCTAAGCATTCGGAAGGCCGAAAGCCAATATGCCGATGATGACCAATCTGCGAAGGCTAACTGAATGAAGGACCAGGAAGCAGCAAGGGGACATCAAGAAAAATGGTAGGAATGAAACCCGCAACAAAGGAACGAGCCAAACCACCACCGGCCAAGCCTCTCGCGACCAGTGGCACCACAAACAACCGGACCGGTCACGTCACATGTGACCGATCATGTGACCGGTGCGGCCAAGCATCCACGGAACAGCCACCACTTTGTAGGCTGCTCTATCACTTCCTTCCATTCCATAGTCTGTTCCAATGATAGCATCTAGAGTTCCGACCATGCAGTTCTAACAACTCGATCCCCACGACCAAGATCTCGACCGTGGCCACATAAACAACAACGAGACATCTCTATCACCACTTTAACATAATTTGGTTTTGCTTATCTTGTTTCTTAAGACTATTGAAAGTTGTTAGGTTTTTGTCTCAGGAAGGATGCAAATAGAGATTCACAACAAAAATTCGATGGACTAAGCCGAGTCCACTTGATGTCAAGCAACAAAGGATCAACGGTTAGTCACCACCATCGACATATAAGACAAAAATTGAATTCTCGATTGAGTCTAAGGATGATAACTCGATTCCATCAAGGTGACATTGTTCTTAAACTCTAAATCCTTTTTCATTTGATTTTTTAATCCTCTTCTCTCTCTTTTTCCCACCGAGGACAGTGTGATTTAAGTCTTGGGGGGGGGGGGTTTGTTCCATCTTATACTGATGCTACTTTCTATTTTGTTGACTTGAGACATTTTCCCACATTTTTACTTTGATTTTCTTAACGTTTTTATCGAGTCAATTTTTTCCTTTCGTTTTTTGATATTTGCTTTTTAGGTAATCAATTAACCTATGTACGTTGTGCACAATAGGTATCGATCCACGAGGAAACGAGATTCAACACATCAAGAATAGAAGTCAAACTTTAATCTATGTAACACAAATGTTTATAATTGTGAAATTCAAATCCGAATAAAACTAAACAACAAAAGCAAATAAAACTGATTAAGGAAAATCCAAATAAGATAAAGAGAGCTCAAGGGAATAGATAGATAACAAGAGTAAACACAAGCTAATTAATGGGATTTCACTTCTAACTCTAAGAGTTTATCCATAGGCCTTAAACACTAATGATAACTAGTCCACTTCCATGATAAAAGCATCCTCATTGAACATTCAATCAACAATAATTTCCATTAGCAACTGAATGAGTAACAAGCATTAATACCAAGTTTAAATAGCCACTAACCAATCTAGACGGCTATTCCCATAGGTAAGATATGATTAACACTTAATAATTTGGTTTGGGAATTTTCACAAACACCTTGTGGGCATAGGAAAACCTAAGTTCTAAACATGCTTGATCAAGGCCTATCTAGCATTAAGAACTCATGTTAAGCATGGATATATCAATTACAAACCTAAACCCCACTAATCAATGATGTATTGTACTTTTGATTGCTTTTTGGTTTGTTTTTAGTATTTGTTTCGTGTCTTTTGTTAGTTTTCGAGTCTTTTCTATTTTGTTTTGAGTCTTGTACAGGTTCTATGGAGCTAAGCTGGAATAAGACGGTTTCGGGATTGTTCGGGCTAAGATGAAGCCTAAAAGCTACGGAAAGGAAAGGGATCGATCGATCCTAACCTTGGATCGATCGATCTATAAAACTCCAAGAACACAACCAAGGATCGATCGATCTCATGGTCAGATCGACCGATCCATGCTCGACGGACACGATCCCAAACTCTCTCCGGACACAAAGGATCAACCGATCCTACGTCTAGATCGGTCGATCAGGCGTGATGACGATATGAAGATATTTTACAGAACAACATAGGATCGACCGATCCTCCATGCAGATCGACCGATCACCATGCCAGCCGCCTTGAAGATATTATGTCCGGAAATTAGGGATCGATCGATCCGACTTGTGGATCGACCGATCCTCCCAGCCGCCTACTCCATTTTACACCTATGTCTATAAATATCCCACCTAAACCTACTAAATTCGGATCAGTTATTTTCTAAAGTATATCTGACGCCTAAAAACACTATTCTAGACATATTTCTTGGATTTCTAAGCTCCTCCTTCTATCAAACACTTGGAGAAGTTTTGTTGTATCATTTGTTGTTTATTTCAATACTATTATGCTTTCTATGGTTTACTTTGTTGTTTCTTTGATTACGTGTGAGTAATTTCATAGTTACGTTTTAGGGTTCTTGAAGGAAATTGATGGCTTGATGAATTGATAGAAATTTGGGGTTTCTAATCCATAGGTTCTTTGATTCATGTGTTCTTAATGCTAGATTAAGATTAGCTACCTTAGTCTTGATTCTAGGTTGTTCTATAAGCACTAATCATGTTATAGAGAACTTGAACCTTATGAATTGAGCTTTGTATCTCTAGCCTGCGAGAGTTGATGCTAGATCATCATTGTGAACTTAGTGAACTTGTTTGTTAATGCTAATTTGGCTAGGAGAAATCAAACGAGAGTTTAGTTTTCAAGTAGTCAAATTTAGGGGTTAAGGCCACGAGAGTGGGTTAATCCACCTTGTGTTCATGTTCTAGAACGGTGCTGAGAGTATTAAATCCCATGCTCAAAATTATTCGTTAAGACATTGACAACCTGAAATGCCCTAAGGCCTAATGCCTTTTAAATCGTATAAATCAATCGTTTTATGTTTATTGCATTTTGTTTACAAGTTTGAAAGAAAACAATCAAACCAATCCTGCTATAGCTAATTACAAGTCTCGTAAATCATTGGTGTACCATTGGTTCTTTTGGATCGATCTCGTTATATACTACCTTGCGGTTAAGTGTATCGAGTAAAAACTCGAGCAATCAAGTTGGCGCCGTTGCCGGGGAACAATAGCGTTACCTAAAGATTTAGGATCAGTTATTAGTCTATTGCATTTTATTTACAGTTACTGATAATCATTTCCTTTTTCTCTTTGATGTTTTAAAGGTATATGACCCGAGGCGAAGGTTCATCACACCTAGTTGAATATCACGAAGAAGTTGGAAAGTTTGAAAAGGCAATTAGAAGAAAGAAGAGGCTAGCTAAGCAAAGAGAAGCTCAAATGGCTCATGAACAAGGAGGTAATGTGTTACCACCTGGAGGTTTACCACACGATGGAGACAATGGTGGAGAGTTACAAGACCCTCCAGTTGGAGTTGCTGCACATCAACCACCAAACTATCAAAGGCCTGCTCCTGCTCGTAGGACCTTAAGGGAACATGATGCTCCCAATGCTCAAATGTATCGAGGAGGTGTCCAACATCCTCCAATCAACAGAACTGATTTTGAGATCAAGTCGGGATTGCTGAATCTCGTGAAACAAAACCAGTTCCATGGACTTCCTTCTGAAAATCCAGTTACTCATCTTGATAACTTCGAGGATGTGTGTGGAACAACCAGGATGAATGGAGTACCAGACGATGCTTTTAAGTGTCGTTTGTTCTTGTTTTCGCTAGCTGATAAAGCGAAACGTTGGTTCAAATCATTAGAAAGAGACTCCATCAGTTCATTGGATGATTACAAAGCTGCATTCTTGGGACAATATTTTACTCAAGCAAGGACCACGCTTCTAAGGAACAAGATCTCGAGTTTTCAACAAGCTGGTACCGAGTCATTCCAAGAAGCTTGGGAGAGATTCAAGGACTACAAAAGAGAGTGTCCTCATCATGGGTTCACTCCTGAATCACTCATCAACACCTTCTATAGAGGAATTGACCAGAATTACAAGATGGCTTTGGACACAGCAAGCAATGGAGACTTCATGACAAAAACAGAACCGGAAGCTCTAATCTTGATTGAAAATCTTGCTGGTAGCAACATTAACCATTGTGTTGATTATGATAGGACCTTGAGGAGCGTTGGAGGAGGAGAATCAAAACAGATTTCTGAGCTGACTGCGAAGGTGGAACAACTTCTAAGACGTGAACAAAGAGCAGACAACTATTGTGATGATTCTGGAGAAGGTCAGGGTTACCAAGAGCAAGGTTACCAAGAGCAATCTGGGGACTGTTTTGAGGATGTACAAGCTGAGGTGAATTATGTGAATGGTTATCAAAACCAAGGGTTCAACCAAAACTATAGGAATCATCCTAATCTCTCATACCGAAGCACCAATGTTGAGAACCCCCAAGACCAAAAATATCCAGCACAAGTGAGACCACAAGGGCAACAATATCAAGCAAAACTGTTTGTGCCAAACCAAGGAGGCTACAACAAGCCTTTTGAAAACAGAGTTCAGAATCAAGGAGGTTTTCAACAAGGGGGATTTCAGCAAAGACCTCAGTTCAACAACTTTCAGAGAGGTTATCAAGCACCAGCTCAAGCTCCTGTGAGCTATGCCCCAGCTGGATCGTCCGATGACTGCGAAATGAAAACGATGCTTAAGCAACTGCTCGATGGCCAGAACAAGAACGCCTTTGACATCAACTCAAGAGTGGAAAACATGTACAGCGAACTCCAAGGTAAGTTTGAAAATCTTTCATCACATGTTAAAACACTTGAGAATCAGGTAGCACAAGCCGCTTCTACTTCTACAAGACCTATGGGAGTTCTTCCTGGAAAACCACAACTGAACCCGAAAGACTACAACAGTGGTAAAGAATTTGTCAATGCCATTACATTGAGGAGTGGGAAACAGGTAGAACCAATCTTGAAGAAAGGAAAAGAAGTTGAGGTTCTCGATGACTCAGAGAAAGTCATTGAGAATGAGAATGATTCAGAGGTTCTCAATGCACCACAAGGTGAGGAAGTTGCAGATAAGAAAATCGCTGATCTTGAGGAGGAAACTGAAGATCTCGTGCCTCCACCGTACATACCCAAGTTGCCATTTCCAGGTCGCTTAAGGAAGATTCAAAGAGAGAAGGAGTATGCTAAATTTGATGAAGTGATGAAACAACTTCAAATCAAGCTCCCTTTTCTTGAGTTAGTTCAAAATATTCCTATCTACAGAAAATATCTCAAGGATATTTTGACTAACAAGAAAACTCTTGAAGAAGGAGCTGTCTTGATCACACACGAGTGCAGCGCCATTTTGCAAAACACAATACCAAAGAAGAAAGAAGATCCAGGTAGTTTTGTTTTGCCTTGTAAAATTGGTGACTCATTATTTGCTAGATGTTTGTGTGATTTAGGTGCAAGTGTGAGCTTGATGCCGCTTTCAGTTGCAAAGCGGTTAGGGATCACAAACTTCAAGCCAACAAGTATCTCTCTAGTGCTTGCAGACCGTTCTGTGCGGTTGCCCATTGGAATTGCTGAGAATGTTTACGTGAATGTTGGGACATTTCATATCCCCACTGACTTCATTATTCTTAGCCTGGATGAGGAGCCAAAAGACCCGCTTATTCTTGGTAGACCTTTCTTGCACACCTCTGGTGCATTAATAGATGTCAAGATAAGCTTGATCAAGCTGCAAGTAGGAGATCTTGTCCAAGAATTCGACATGGAGAGAGTGATGTCTAAACCAACTATTGAAGGTCAAGCATTTTGGGTTGACATCATGGATGAGCTAGCTGATGAGCTCTTAGAGGAAATGAATACTCAAGATCCAGTTCAAATCGCCTTGATAAAGGAAGAGGATCAACATGGATACATTGAGGAAGCAACAACTGATTTCGCTAGAATTCTAGACGAGCCGGTTGAACTGAGTAAAGTTGTTGCATTCGCCTTGCTAGACAAAGATGAAGTAGAAAAGGAGGAGAATGAAGCTACCTCAGAAGACTGTGGAGATTGGAGTGAACTAAAAGCTCCAAAGGTGGAACTCAAGCCGCTTCCCTCAGGGCTCAGGTATGCGTTTCTTGGTCCTCATTCTACTTACCCCGTTATAATCAATGCTGAACTAAACAATGTAGAGAGTGCCTTACTACTGTGTGAGCTGAGGAAGTACAGAAAAGCTATAGGCTCTTCCCTTGATGACATGAAAGGTATATCTCCTAACCTTTGCATGCATAGGATTTATCTCGAAGATGAATCAATGATGTCTATAGAACATCAGAGAAGGTTAAACCCGAACCTCAGAGATGTTGTTAAGACTGAGATCATCAAACTCCTAGATGCAGGAGTAATCTATCCAATCTCGGATAGTACTTGGGTAAGTCCTGTCCATGTGGTACCTAAAAAGGGTGGTGTCACTGTGATTAGAAATGATAGGAATGAATTGATTCCGACAAGAACTGTCACAGGGCACCGCATGTGCATTGATTATAGAAAGCTTAACTCTGCAACACGTAAAGATCATTTTCCACTTCCATTTATCGATCAAATGTTAGAGAGACTAGCAAACCACCAATATTACTGTTTTCTTGACGGGTACTCGGGATTCTTTCAGATTCCGATACATCCCGATGATAAAGAGAAAACCACTTTTACATGTCCTTATGGTACCTTCGCATATCGAAGAATGCCATTTGGATTGTGTAACGCACCAGCAACATTTCAGCGTTGTATGATGTCAATTTTTTCTGAAATGATTAAGGATTATATGGAAGTCTTTATGGATGACTTCTCTGTGCATGGCACATCTTTTGCTGTTTGTTTGTCTAATCTGTGCAGGGTACTCCAACGCTGCGAGGACAAACATTTGGTCCTGAATTGGGAGAAGTGTCACTACATGGTGCGAGATGGAATCGCTCTCGGTCATAGGATCTGAGAAAAGGGCATTGAAGTGGATAGAGCAAAAATCGATGTGATAATGAACATACCACCTCCAAATTCTGTAAAGGGAATAAGGAGGTTCCTAGGACATGCTGGGTTCTACAGGAGGTTCATAAAGGATTTTTCAAAGATTGCAAGGCCATTAACTCAGCTATTGTGCAAAGATCAAAAGTTTAAGTTTGATGAAGACTGCCTCAAGGCATTTATAAAGATCAAGGGATCTCTTGTGAGCGCTCCCATTGTGCAACCACCTGATTGGGAGCTACCTTTCGAGGTCATGTGCGATGCAAGTGACTATGCTGTAGGTGTAGTTTTATGGCAAAGGAAAGACAAGAAGATGCACGCCATCTACTATGCCAGCCGCACTCTTGATGCCGCAAGAGTTATCAAGCCGCACAATGCAACTATGCAACAACCGAGAAAGAACTTCTAGCGATTGTCTTCGCTTTTGAGAAGTTTAGATCCTATCTCGTTGGGTCCAAAGTTGTAGTCCACACTGATCATGCAGCGTTGAGATACCTTTTGACAAAGAAAGACGCCAAGCCGAGGCTTTTAAGATGGATACTTCTACTCCAGGAGTTCGACTTGGAAATCAAAGATAAGAAGGGAATCGAAAACGGAGTCGCAGATAACTTATCTCGACTAAGAGTAGAAGAGGATGTCCCAATGAGAGATGCTTTTCCAGGAGAAGAGCTTGCGCTACTAGAAGATAACTATGTCTATGAGGTTGAGCAATCTAACAACAGAAATGCGGCTGAGCTCATGACCATGCACACCATCGAGGGAAATTTACCATGGTATGCTGACTTTGCTAACTACTTATCTTGTGATGTTTCACCACCTGATTTTGTAGGATATGCCAAGAAAAAGTTTCTCAAAGATGTCCAACACTACTATTGGGATGAACCATTTCTTTACAAGAGGTGTAAAGACGGGATTTTCAGAAGATGCATTCCCGAAAGTGAGGTGCATGGTATTCTCTATCATTGTCATGCTTCTGATTATGCAGGACACTTCGCTTCCTTTAAAACAGCTACGAAGATTTTACAAGCTGGCTTTTGGTGGCCTACGATATTCCGTGATGCACACGAGTTTGTAGCGAAGTGTGACGCTTGCCAAAGGAAAGATAACATAAGCAAGCAGAATGAAATGCCACAAAATTTTATTCTCGAGGTTGAGGTGTTCGATGTATGGGGCATCGACTTCATGGGACCTTTCCCAGCATCCTATGGAAACGAGTACATCTTAGTCGCAGTCGACTATGTCTCTAAATGGGTGGAAGCACTTGCCAGCCCAACAAATGACGGGAAAGTTGTTCTGGAGAAGTTCAAAACCATCATCTTTCCTCGCTTTGGAGTCCCACGGGTAGTGATCAGTGACGGTGGAAAGCATTTCATCAACAAGATCTTTGCGAGTCTGTTGGCAAAGCATGGAGTCAAACACAAAGTGGCAGCACCATATCACCCTCAGACCAGTGGCCACGTCGAAATCTCAAACAGGGAGATCAAAGGAATCTTGGAGAAAACAGTAGGAAAATCGAGAAAGGATTGGGCGGCAAAGCTTGATGATGCTCTTTGGGCATACAGAACCGCCTTCAAAACTCCCATTGGAACCACCATTCAACCTCGTCTACGGTAAGTCCTGTCACCTACCTGTCGAACTAGAGTACAAGGCGCTGTGGGCAACGAAGCTGATGAACTTCGACATCAAGACCGCTTCAGAAAAACGTCTAATTCAGTTAAACGAGTTAGACGAACTCAGGTTAAATGCTTACGAAAGCTCAAGGATCTATAAAGAGCGAACTAAAGCTCTTCATGACAAAAGGATAATCCTCAAGAAGCTTTCAGAGAACGATAAGGTACTTCTCTACAACTCTCGCCTTACACCATCAAGGAAGTAAAACCGCATGGTGCAGTGGTTCTCTGGGACAAAAAGGGAGAACCATTTACTTTAAATGGTCAGAGAGTCAAACCGTACCTTGCAGATTCCACAATGAACGAGAAAACAAAGATCCTTCTCGAGGATCCTCCAAACCAAGTTTAGAACTCCATGACGGTCAAGCTAATGACCTTAAATAAGCGCTTTGTGGGAGGCAACCCACCATGTATCTTGTAAATATTACTAAGTTTTTCATTTCCTATTTTGATCTTAAGTTTTATGCATATTGCTTCAATCCACTCTCTGTGAGTGAAGGGATCGATCGATCCCCTACGGTTTCGATCAATCCAGTGCTTAAACGTTTGAATTTTGGTATTACAGAAAGTGATCGATCGATCCAAACAAGTCGGCTAAATTCAACAAGTATCCGAAGGTTTTGGATCGGTCGATCCGGAAACACGATCGACCGATCTAAAAAATATTCAACAAAAGTAGCGGACCTATCGATCCGGACACACGATCGACCGATCCACGAACACACGACCCAGGTATGCCTAAACCGAAAATCACTTAAATCAAACCGAAAACATCAACACTCAATCATAAAACATCACGGGATCGATCCATTTGCAAGAAAATCGATCAAAATCTTCTCCTCTTGCGATTTTGAAGAGCACAAAGAACAAAAACTTCTTTCAATCATAACTTTGTCAAATCTTAACAGTTTTTAGTGATTCTTGGTGCTAATCCACTCAGTTTTTCCTCCTCTTTTTGATTCTGGTAACCATTTTAACTCTCTGCAAAGGTATGGCTTCGAATCTCCCAATTCCCAATTCGAGATTTTAGGGTTCCAATAGTGAATTTGCTCCAAATCATTATTGTTTGATTTTTAGGATGTTTAATGATGGAAAAATGCTAGATTCTTGTCTAGGATGATATGGGAAACTCAATTTGCATTAGAAATGGCTAGATTGGAGTGAAATTTTTGATTTGATTTTTCACTATTCATCAAAAACGAAAATGAACCTAATTAAATGTTAATGCATAAAAGTCATGTTATTTTGCTTTGATTGGCTTTAATAATTTGATCATGTTGTTACTTGGTTCATTATTCAAAATGAAATGGTCTCGATATTGGTTGTTACATCATGAAAAAGCCATAGATTGATATTGGGTCCTATATTCTTATTGCATATTGTTGTATGATAACTTGAAAAATGGCTTAAAGAATAGTTTTTGGATTCGTACAGGATATGGATCAAGCCGGGAGCTCCCACAATCCAGGAAAGAGGCGCAGGACGACCCGTAACCAGAGTCCTCTACTCAGACCAGTCACGGGAAAATGGGATGCTCACGACACCAAATTCTTGGCAGATATGAGAGCAGTCAAGCTTATGCCCACCCGAATGGGAAGTGAGATTACTTTGACGGATCTTGGTTTACTAGAGGATGCGGCGTTGCTCTTTGAGAATATGCGGTTTGGGATGCTTTGGAAGCTCAACGAGCCGTTATATCCAAGATTGGTGAGGGAGCTTCTTGCCACTTGTCGGCTCACCTACAAAAACCCGGACGCACCGATAGCGAGCGAGGGTACTTTCAGTTTCTTCCTCCTCAAGAAGCACTACAGATACACTCTTCATAAAATTTGTGATATCTACGGATTCGAGAAAGGAGAGGATGTCTCATTCCCAAAGATTGACAGACGACTTGCAAATGAGTTCTAGGGTTTGATTGCTCATGGTGATTATGTTTCGCGCAAAGCCAAGATTGCAGCGATAAGGAATCCGGTATTGAGAATTGCTGTGAAGATCATCAGCAACACCTTCTTCTTTAAAAAGGAATCAGGGGCGGTTAGAGATGATGAGTTAGGGATGCTGTTTTATGGCGTGAAGCATCTCCTACCAAAGTACGCGGAGAGTCCTGGACCTACCGTCAACTATGCAGCTGTGTTGTGCGAAATGCTTGAGAAGATCAAGGGAAAACCTCCAAAAGAATGTTGTGTGGGCAACATCCTCACCCCAATCTTCCAACACACGAAGATTGATCTCAGGAGGGAAGAAGTTGAGAACAAATACGGGAGAGTCGACATTAGACATCTAGTCAACTACCATGTACTCAACAAGAGAGATGTCTATATGTATTGGGATCGCAACGGGATGACCTGTTTCTACAGACTACCCAACCAAGGTATCACTTCACTCCTATCTCAGGAAAATTTGGAGTTTTTGCTAGGTCCGGAGAACTTGATACCAGACCCTTCTGGCAACACACGGACACACTCTTATCGCCATCGTACATCAACACAAGCAGCACCACAGCCAAGCGATAGCGATGACGAGATGCAAGAGGCAGACGAGCCTCAGCAGCTTTAGCTGCTGCCTCACAGCCCCAACCGGTACCGCCTACCGCCCAGCCCTCCTGCAGATGACACAGCCCAGCAACTTCAGTGGATCACTAAATCGCAGAAAAAGAACAACTCCATGATGAGGAAAATGTGGAGGGCGATCCAGAAGATCAAACCTTGTTCTTGTGCTTCAGGTTCACTGACACAAGATGACGAAAGAACTGAAGCTGAAGTTGAGGAAGGTGAGGATACTGAGGAAGCTGAGGATGCTGAAGACTCTGAGGGCACAGAGTCCGACTCTATCGGCAAAATACATGAGATGAAGACCAAGGCAGCTCAAGACCGAGCTGGACCTTCTCATTCACCGGTGGAGCATTCCTCAGCACAGTATAGCGACCTCCGCTTACCCAGAAGCAGGAGGAACATAGGCAGGAGAGAGAGCTCCAGCGATAGCTCTACCCGCGACCACTGAGCTTGTGGTTATTTCTATCCCTTGTTTTATATCATTTTGTTTTTAGGACGTTTGGTTTTATTTCTTTATGTATGGCATTCTTCTTTTAATTTTGTTATTACCCCGAGACGGTGAAAAGCAAGTTCGGGGGAGGATGCCATTTATCTACTAATGATGTTTGTGTTTGTTTCTTTTATTTTGGTATGTTTTATTTTTATTAAAACTTTGTTGGAATTTTAAATATTTTATTGAGTCAAAATAGTTATGAGAATTTGTTATCTTTTGGAATTGCAACATGTTTGAGATCATTTTGTCTTAAAACTGCTTAGCCTTGTTTAAAGATAACTTGGAAGCGCAGAAAAATCCATAACTTGATCATTTTATGATAATCCCTATCATTTGAGCTTAATCATATATATATGAACTTAATATGGACTTAATATATCCCACTTAGGGGATTGATAATCATGTAATGGAATTACATTTGGAGTTTTCTTTACATTATTTATATTAGCCTTTGTTAACTCCAAATGGCTAGACTTATTTTTAGTCTAGTACCACACCCCTTACCATTTCCATCTTTCAAACCACATGCATCTGTTTATAGCCATTGTCATGTGCATTCATGTGCAAAAACTATGGAGTATACGGACTGACATAGCTTTCCTTTCGTTAGGATTGTGGTAGTAGTTCGTTTGCATACCGTCATTTGACGAGATTAAGCCATTGTGGTTCAGTAGATGTATTTATGAGTATGACGAGCATTCATTGTCAAGATTTCTTTTGATGCAGCTTTTGTAAGACTCCTCATTCCCGCTCCCCCATCTAAAAAAAAAAAAAAAAAAAAAAAAAAGAGAAAAACGAAAATAAACGAGATGGGAAAGGAGTGAAAAGAGAACAGAGAAGGTCTGAGATCATTAATGTGTTTCATCAGCATCTAAAAAAAAAAAAAACTGTGATTTTGAATTCATACTTAGGGGTTTTGAATTGGTTAGAAGGATCCGAGCGAAAGGAGAGTTATGTACTTTCTAGTTGGTCTTTGTCTCACTGTGATTTTGCATAATGATTTGCATCCGTTTGCTTTGCTGGAGAACCCAAAACACTTGAGCCACCAAATATCAACCTTCATACCTAGACCATAACATGTTAGATATTCCCTTTGTGAGAGTACACGCATTTCTTAATAAATGTTAAATGTTAAGTTCTACATGATCTTGGGATTTCATACATTTGCTACGGTTATGGCGAAGTACAATGTAGTACAGTTTGATATGAACTTGGTGAAAGTGGTTGCAAGCATTTGGTTGAAGGCATGATCCTATAGTTTTTATGAATTCTCATGTTTTTCAAACCTTTTCTCTTGGTTTAGATTTTTTTGTTTTCCTTGAGGACAAGCAAAAGTCTAAGTTGGGGGGAGTTGATGTATTGTACTTTTGATTGCTTTTTGGTTTGTTTTTAGTATTTGTTTCGTGTCTTTTGTTAGTTTTCGAGTCTTTTCTATTTTGTTTTGAGTCTTGTACAGGTTCTATGGAGTTAAGCTGGAATAAGACGGTTTCGGGATTGTTCGGGCTAAGATGAAGCCTAAAAGCTACGGAAAGGAAAGGGATCGATCGATCCTAACCTTGGATCGATCGATCCATAAAACTCCAAGAACACAACCAAGGATCGATCGATCTCATGGTCAGATCGACCGATCCATGCTCGACGGACACGATCCCAAACTCTCTCCGGACATAAAGGATTGACCGATCCTACGTCTAGATCGGTCGATCAGCCGTGATGACGACATGAAGATATTTTACAGAACAACATAGGATCGACCGATCCTCCATGCAGATCGACCGATCACCATGCCAGCCGCCTTGAAGATATTATGTCCGGAAATTAGGGATCGATCGATCCGACTTGTGGATCGACCGATCCTCCCAGCCGCCTACTCCATTTTACACCTATGTCTATAAATATCCCACCTAAACCTACTAAATTCGGATCAGTTATTTTCTAAAGTAGATCTGACGCCTAAAAACACTATTCTAGACATATTTCTTGGATTTCTAAGCTCCTCCTTCTATCAAACACTTGGAGAAGTTTTGTTGTATCATTTGTTGTTTATTTCAATACTATTATGCTTTCTATGGTTTACTTTGTTGTTTCTTTGATTATGTGTGAGTAATTTCATAGTTAGGTTTTAGGGTTCTTGAAGGAAATTGATGGCTTGATGAATTGATAGAGATTTGGGGTTTCTAATCCATAGGTTCTTTGATTCATGTGTTCTTAATGCTAGATTAAGAGTAGCTACCTTAGTCTTGATTCTAGGTTGTTCTATAGGCACTAATCATGTTATAGAGAACTTGAACCTTATGAATTGAGCTTTGTATCTCTAGCCTGCGAGAGTTGATGCTAGATCATCATTGTGAACTTAGTGAACTTGTTTGTTAATGCTAATTTGGCTAGGAGAAATCAATAGAGAGTTTAGTTTTCAAGTAGTCAAATTGAGGGGTTAAGGCCACGAAAGTGGGTTAATCCACCTTGTGTTCATGTTCTAGAACGGTGCTGAGAGTGTTAAATCCCATGCTCAAAATTATTCGTTAAGCCATTGACAACCTGAAATGCCCTAAGGCCTAATGCCTTTTAAATCGTATAAATCAATCGTTTTATGTTTATTGCATTTTGTTTACAAGTTTGAAAGAAAACAATCAAACCAATCCTGCTATAGCTAATTACAAGTCTCGTAAATCATTAGTGTACCATTGGTTCTTGTGGATCGATCTCGTTATATACTACCTTGCGGTTAACTCGAGCAATCAATCAACAAGTAACCAACTCTAGATATATCAATACCAAGAACTCAAAAGTGACTACTCACTCATGATCAGGTTAACACAATCTATGGAGATTGAATCTGGGTTCAACATGATTATGAAGAGATAAGATAAGAAGATTAAGAAGAACTCAAATACTTAAAACTTCAAAGAGAAAGATTCATGTAATGTTCCTGAGAAAATCTCCAAAAGAGGTTCTGGATCTATTTTCTCACAAAAACAAAGCTTAACCCCTAACAATTAGGGTAAGGAATATATATAGTGAAACTCAAAAACTTGTGTGTAGAAGCTAACCCTTGGCTCTTTTGACTCCATATTTCTCCTTTAATGCATAATCCACTTTAAATACCTAAGAAACAAGATTAATATGCAAATGATGCACCTAGACTCTAATAATGCAATGAAAACACAAGAATCTATATGAGAAATGTCATCTAAAATGGTGTAAACTAGAGGCATATCAACTCCCCCAAACTATCTCTTGCTAGTCCTCAAGCAAACCACAAGACACAAGTAGAAGAAAGGCTTGAAAACGTGATTTAAAACCTCAAAGTTCAAAAATGGATTCAACGCAAAGTCCTTAAACAAATTTAAACAATGCAAAACACAACACTAAACTCTTTCCTACTTCGCCATAATCATATCAATCCAACTCTCTAATCATACTCGATACCAAAGCAAACTTGCAACCAATTTCAAGACAACTCTTCACATTCATTTAGCTTTTAATTGTGGTCTTGCTAAGGGAAAGAAAATCAAGTTAATTTGGCTTGGTAAAACAAAGGTTTAAGGATATAAAAGAGATGGTTAAATGGTGTTTACGATTTCTCTAAAAACAAAATGCAAGTCACATCGCAAAAGCAATGGAGAATGTGACCAATGTTGATACAAGATTCTCTTCCATAGTCCTACCCATTCTCATGCCTTTAACTATATATGTATCCATATACCGTGACTAGAACATCTTATTTCCCAAAACACTTAAGCATTTAAATTATGAACCTCAATCTCTATGTCTAAACAATGCCTTGAATATCTTATCCCAAAACACTTTAGCATTTAAATTATGAACCTCAATCTATATGTCTAAACAATGCCTTGAATATCTTATCCCAAAACCCAGACACCTAAACAATGAGCTTCAACCTTTATAAGGAAATTTTCCTTTTTGGATAACTAGAGAACTTTTTCATATATTAACACTAGCTCATTTCTCTTTAATCATTATTTTCTCTTTTTTTTGAGGTGCTCTCTCTTTCCTTTTACGAGCTTTTCAACTATAGGGAGGAAGCACTATCTATTTTTCTTTTCTTATTCACATTTGAGCAACTATTTATTTTCCT
The DNA here is from genome assembly GCA_963667165.1 of Barbarea vulgaris. Lineage (NCBI taxonomy): Eukaryota > Viridiplantae > Streptophyta > Magnoliopsida > Brassicales > Brassicaceae > Barbarea > Barbarea vulgaris. Next base: position 7,754,100 of record OY763888.1, on the reverse strand, counting down.
AAGGGTTCTCTAGAACTTTTTGTATATACAAGACTCTTTTCGGGTTTCCCATACTCTTCTTTCATTCTAATGACCATTCCCATCAAAGTTCGTTAACCATCCCTACGCTACCATTACATTCTTAGTCTAATGGAAGAGAGAACTTGTCGATCACCTTCTCTAAGGATTTTACAAATAAGAGCACACAAGAGACCTCACAAAATCAAAATCAATGTATGGTTTGAAAGAAAACGGTTAGGGTAAAGGAGGGGAAACCATCTTAAAGATGAAGATGGCCATTCGAGTTAACAAGAGTGGTAAAATAGGTATAAGATAACTCGAATGTGTCTATAAAAATCCATGCAAGAAATTAGATTCAAGCATTTTCATTTGCATTTGTAATGAAAATCATGCAAAGCTCACAATAATCGAGATTTTCGAAAGAGGAAAGGGTCCAATGATGGATTTTTCGGCTTTTCAAGATTGAAATCATGCATCAAGAAACTATGAATAAGGGCTTTGATCTCAATCCAAAATTGAACTTGTACTAGGAAAATATCCCCAATGCATATGTAAATACAAACCTATATGCTTTTAGACTCAATCTCAAAGGCAAGGGCAATATACAATTGCAAAGCTATATGTTTCTTTTTGTATTTTTCAAAATATTCAAATTTTCTTTTGCTTTTTCTATGCACATGGATGAATGCATGAGACTCAAGTATGCAAAAAGAAAAATAAGATCACAGAACACAAGATTAGAGATGGGTCTCTCCCCCAAACTTACTTCACACCGTCTCGGTGTGAAATAAAATTCAAGAAAGACACATAAACACACAAAAGCCAAAACAAATAACATAGTAAACGAAAAATAAATGGTATATACAAAGGAGAAAAAGGATCATACCTTGGCCATAATCGGGAATCTTAGGGAGTGGAGAGATAGGAGGAGTTTTATAACTCCTTAGGTCGTTGAGGTTGTGGAATGAGCACTGAACAAGCGTGTTCCAACTTTGAAGTTGATGGTGAGAATTTCCTTCATGATACCTTGAAGACCTATTGAATCTTTTCTTCGAAGCTCCGGTGTGAGGATCGCTTTGACCTTGGCAAATGGAATGGTCATGCCCTTTCACTTCACCTTGTACTCAACCTCTCCATGAACACACTTCCATGGCTTCAAAGTCATTGTTGGAGAGAGCTCGTTGTACTTATGCACAAGGGTGGGAGGGTGGGTTTGTTTTGGTAACTTCACCATGAGCACTTTCTGTATAGACTCTTCAAATCGAAGCTTTTGATAACCACCATCCAAGATATCCTCATCAAACTTTAGATTCTCTATGTTCTTTACATGCATACCCTTGGTCTCTTCATGTTGATCATTCAAAGTTATTGGCTCTTCCTTAGTGATTATTCCACAAAACAGGGTAGAGGAAGGCCTAATTGGATAAGAAACCTTTGGGTTCACGTGGACAAGGGTCACTCGCTTGGTTTGGAAGTCGATGCTTGCTCCCGAGGTGTTGAGAAATGGAGTTCCAAGGATGAGAGGTAGATTATCGGGTTTCCCTCTATAAACCACCATGAAATCCGTTGGGATTAAGCAATCTGCAATCATAAGAGGAAAATCCTCAATAAACCCAAGTGGAGGTTTCGAAGAAGCATCCCCATATGTGATTGAAGATGAATGTTGCTTCATCCCTTAAACTCCTATTTTCTCCACCATCTCAAAGGACATCACATTCACGCTTGCCCCAGAGTCACACAAAGCGTTATCTATCTTCAATTCACCAAGAAAGCAAGTTATGATGAAATTTCCCAGATCTTCAAGCTTTGTAAGCGTCTTGGGTTCAAGTGGCTTGTCACTTGGTGGTTCATATAGCCTCATAACTTCCTCAAACTTTGACCGATTCTCAAGGATTGCTTGAATAAACTTCTTGTAGATAGGGACTTGGTACAAACTTTCCATAGAAGGCAATGGAACTCCAATCGCATTCATACTTGCCTTGAAACTCGAGAGGACTTTCTTTTGAGGTTTAGTAAGAACTCTCCCAGGAAATGGGAGTGGAGGCTCATAAGGAGGAGGTTTAACTTGTGGTGCATCTTCCTCTTCAACTCTCTTTAACACCACATCATTTCCTCTAGTGTTACTTGATGCGTGTGATTTATGCTTCAATTTTTTACCTCAATAGAAACACACGAATACTGCAAGTGCACAGTTAAACGTATGTAGTATTTAAGGATCGATCCCACAGAGAGTACTAGCTAACACAGAATAAATGCAATGAAATAGTTTCTGGCTAAGAAAATATTATGAAAGGGGTTTTGTTTTGGGTTTTCTAATGACTAAATGAATGAAACAAGAAAGTAAATAAATCGGTTGTAAAGTAATATGTAGAAGGTTTGGGCGTCTAGGGTTATTTCGGGGTCTTCATGGTCCTAAACAAATAAGATGCATGGTGATAAGCGAATGCTAATGACTCTAGTCTAGGTTCTCAACTACAAACATGAATGAACAAACAACCTATGGATAATAGAATGAATATCTAAGATCCCCGTACTCCGTTACTCAACTCTGGTAGGAAACGACGCATAGTTAAATGCATTAATAACGAGTTTGATAAGTTCACAAAGCTCCATGACTTAACTATCGCAGGCCATGGCGCGAAGCTTCAGTAAGACTAGATCCGAGAGCTAGGTTTACATGGTTATGATATGATCCTCCCTAGAATCGGCACTTTCGAGGGGTAGAATGAAAGGAATGGATAAATGGATAGTGGTGGAGTGAATGGATCGCACCAAGGTTGTGAAAGACCTTGGATATTTCCTCAATGACTTTTCCAAGATATGACACACTTGAAAACGCCAAGGTTTGAATCGTGGATATGACACACCTTGATTCGATTTTGATTGAAGGATATTACTCACTAACAATCGAGATTTGTTCTTCAAGAACACAAGAGAAAATCACTCTCAAATTTTAATAAAAAGAAGTCTGCCAAACTATTCTGCTTCAATCGAAAGTTTTAAAGAAAAGATGAAGTATAGGAAGACAATAATTAGCACAGAAAATTAAGACTAATTTTCGGATGAACTCTTGGACTTTCCCACGCCAACCTCTCCTCTTCTTTGACTGATTTGAATCAGATAAATATTTATTTGGGCTGAATTTATTCTTCTTTGGGCTTGAAACTTCAGCATACAAACTCCCAAAATTATTGGACTTGGACTTGGACTTGTCTTGTGGACTCTAGTGGACTAGGTGGATAAGAGTGACCCATTTGCCTCATTAAAACCTTCCTTTGGAAAACCCAGTGGGAAAAAACCAAAGGCTAGGAAAAAGAGTACAAACGACTCACCCGTTTATTAGTCCACTCGAGCAACCAAGACAATTTTATTCTCCATGTTTCCGAGCTGAATTGTAGACGGTTGAACTTGAGTGAGTAATGTGGTGATTGCATTACCGAGCTCCTTAACTCTTGATCTTGTCATCGGTCCTCTTGATACTGCTAAAGCATCCTCGGCCTCAAGCTGCCTCCGTGAGATATCCATGATCACATCATCCCCTCCCTCTTGAGAAGGATTTGTCCTCAAATCTGGAACATCTGCAATGAAAGGGATTAAGTCAGCAACGTTAAAGCTTGAACTCACATTGTACTTACCTTGGAGATCGAGTTGGTAAGCATTATCGTTGATCCTCTTTGTGACCCGGAATGGACCGTCAATTCTAGGCACTAACTTAGACTTCCTCTCAGCCGGAAATCTCTCCTTCCTTAGATGAATCCAAATGTGGTCTCCCTCTTCAAAGATCATCTTGCGCCTGCCCTTGTTAGCTTGTTTGGCGTACAGCTTTGTCTTCTCCTCAATGTTGCGCTTTGCTTTCTCGTGAATCTGTTTAACAAGTTCAGCTTTTTTTTTCCCATCCAAGCTTGCTCTTTCACTCAAAGGCATTGGGGTTAGATCCAAAGGAGATAAAGGATTAAAGCCGTAAACAATTTCAAAAGGAGAAAATTGGTGGCGGAATACACTGATCGATTATAAGCAAATTCAACATGTGGTAAGCATTCTTCCCAAGTTTTTAAGTTCTTTTTAATCAAGGCACGCAGCAAGGTAGACAAAGTTCTATTAACTACTTCAGTTTGACCGTCGGATTGAGGATGACAAGTAGTTGAGAACAGCAACTTAGTACCTAGCTTAGACCAAAGAGTTTTCCAAAAATAACTCAAGAACTTTGTGTCCCTATCACTGACTATAGTCCTAGGCATTCCATGCAAACGAACTATTTCTTTAAAGAACAAGTCAGCTATATTAGAAGCATCATCAGTTTTATGACAAGCAAGAAAATGCGCCATTTTGGAGAACCTATCAACAACAACAAAGATTGAGTCTTTTCCAGTCCTAGTTCTAGGTAATCCAAGCACAAAATCCATAGAAATGTCAGTCCAAGGATGATCAGGAATAGGCAAAGGCGTGTACATACCTTGAGACTGTACCTTTGATTTGGCTTGTTTGCAAGTGACACATCTCCCACAAATTCTTTCGACGTCTCTTTTCATTTGCGGCCAGTAGAAATGCTCTTGCATCACCTTTAAAGTCTTGGCGATCCCAAAATGCCCCATCAAGCCTCCTCCATGTGCTTCCCTAACTAGCAAATCTCTCACAGAACAATTAGGCAAACATAGTCGACTTTCATGAAAAAGAAACCCATCATGCCTAAAATATTTTCCAAAAGCAAACCTTTCACACGATTTAAAAATCTCTTGAAAATCAGAATCAGTTTGATAGAGATATTTAAGGTGTTCAAATCCCAATAGCTTAGCATCCAAAGTAGAAATCAAGGCATACCTTCGAGATAAGGCATCAGCAACTATATTTTCTTTACCTTGTTTGTACTTGATCACATAGGGAAATGTTTCGATGAATTCTACCCACCTAGCATGCCTCTTGTTGAGCTTTTGCTGACCCTTTAAATGCTTCAAGGACTCGTGGTCAGTATGAATGACAAACTCCTTAGGCCAGAGGTAGTGCTGCCATGTTTGCAATGCTCGCACAAGCGCGTACAACTCCTTGTCGTAGGTTGGATAGCATTTAAAGGGATTAAGTCAGCAACGTTAAAGCTTGAACTCACATTGTACTTACCTTGGAGATCGAGTTGGTAAGCATTATCGTTGATCCTCTTTGTGACCCGGAATGGACCGTCAATTCTAGGCATTAACTTAGACTTCCTCTCAGCCGGAAATCTCTCCTTCCTTAGATGAATCCAAATGTGGTCTCCCTCTTCAAAGATCATCTTGCGCCTGCCCTTGTTAGCTTGTTTGGCGTACAACTTTGTCTTCTCCTCAATGTTGCGCTTTGCTTTCTCGTGAATCTGTTTAACAAGTTCAGCTTTTTTTTTCCCATCCAAGCTTGCTCTTTCACTCAAAGGCATTGGGGTTAGATCCAAAGGAGATAAAGGATTAAAGCCGTAAACAATTTCAAAAGGAGAAAATTGGTGGCGGAATACACTGATCGATTATAAGCAAATTCAACATGTGATAAGCATTCTTCCCAAGTTTTTAAGTTCTTTTTAATCAAGGCACGCAGCAAGGTAGACAAAGTTCTATTAACTACTTCAGTTTGACCGTCGGATTGAGGATGACAAGTAGTTGAGAACAGCAACTTAGTACCTAGCTTAGACCAAAGAGTTTTCCAAAAATAACTCAAGAACTTTGTGTCCCTATCACTGACTATAGTCCTAGGCATTCCATGCAAACGAACTATTTCTTTAAAGAACAAGTCAGCTATATTAGAAGCATCATCAGTTTTATGACAAGCAAGAAAATGCGCCATTTTGGAGAACCTATCAACAACAACAAAGATTGAGTCTTTTCCAGTCCTAGTTCTAGGTAATCCAAGCACAAAATCCATAGAAATGTCAGTCCAAGGATGATCAGGAATAGGCAAAGGCGTGTACATACCTTGAGACTGTACCTTTGATTTGGCTTGTTTGCACGTGACACATCTCCCACAAATTCTTTCGACGTCTCTTTTCATTTGCGGCCAGTAGAAATGCTCTTGCATCACCTTTAAAGTCTTGGCGATCCCAAAATGCCCCATCAAGCCTCCTCCATGTGCTTCCCTAACTAGCAAATCTCTCACAGAACAATTAGGCAAACATAGTCGACTTTCATAAAAAAGAAACCCATCATGCCTAAAATATTTTCCAAAAGCAAACCTTTCACACGATTTAAAAATCTCTTGAAAATCAGAATCAGTTTGATAGAGATATTTAAGGTGTTCAAATCCCAATAGCTTAGCATCCAAAGTAGAAATCAAGGCATACCTTCGAGATAAGGCATCAGCAACTATATTTTCTTTACCTTGTTTGTACTTGATCACATAGGGAAATGTTTCGATGAATTCTACCCACCTAGCATGCCTCTTGTTGAGCTTTTGCTGACCCTTTAAATGCTTCAAGGACTCGTGGTCAGTATGAATGACAAACTCCTTAGGCCAGAGGTAGTGCTGCCATGTTTGCAATGCTCGCACAAGCGCGTACAACTCCTTGTCGTAGGTTGGATAGCATTTAAAGGGATTAAGTCAGCAACGTTAAAGCTTGAACTCACATTGTACTTACCTTGGAGATCGAGTTGGTAAGCATTATCGTTGATCCTCTTTGTGACCCGGAATGGACCGTCAATTCTAGGCATTAACTTAGACTTCCTCTCAGCCGGAAATCTCTCCTTCCTTAGATGAATCCAAATGTGGTCTCCCTCTTCAAAGATCATCTTGCGCCTGCCCTTGTTAGCTTGTTTGGCGTACAGCTTTGTCTTCTCCTCAATGTTGCGCTTTGCTTTCTCGTGAATCTGTTTAACAAGTTCAGCTTTTTTTTTCCCATCCAAGCTTGCTCTTTCACTCAAAGGCATTGGGGTTAGATCCAAAGGAGATAAAGGATTAAAGCCGTAAACAATTTCAAAAGGAGAAAATTGGTGGCGGAATACACTGATCGATTATAAGCAAATTCAACATGTGATAAGCATTCTTCCCAAGTTTTTAAGTTCTTTTTAATCAAGGCACGCAGCAAGGTAGACAAAGTTCTATTAACTACTTCAGTTTGACCGTCGGATTGAGGATGACAAGTAGTTGAGAACAGCAACTTAGTACCTAGCTTAGACCAAAGAGTTTTCCAAAAATAACTCAAGAACTTTGTGTCCCTATCACTGACTATAGTCCTAGGCATTCCATGCAAACGAACTATTTCTTTAAAGAACAAGTCAGCTATATTAGAAGCATCATCAGTTTTATGACAAGCAAGAAAATGCGCCATTTTGGAGAACCTATCAACAACAACAAAGATTGAGTCTTTTCCAGTCCTAGTTCTAGGTAATCCAAGCACAAAATCCATAGAAATGTCAGTCCAAGGATGATCAGGAATAGGCAAAGGCGTGTACATACCTTGAGACTGTACCTTTGATTTGGCTTGTTTGCACGTGACACATCTCCCACAAATTCTTTCGACGTCTCTTTTCATTTGCGGCCAGTAGAAATGCTCTTGCATCACCTTTAAAGTCTTGGCGATCCCAAAATGCCCCATCAAGCCTCCTCCATGTGCTTCCCTAACTAGCAAATCTCTCACAGAACAATTAGGCAAACATAGTCGACTTTCATAAAAAAGAAACCCATCATGCCTAAAATATTTTCCAAAAGCAAACCTTTCACACGATTTAAAAATCTCTTGAAAATCAGAATCAGTTTGATAGAGATATTTAAGGTGTTCAAATCCCAATAGCTTAGCATCCAAAGTAGAAATCAAGGCATACCTTCGAGATAAGGCATCAGCAACTATATTTTCTTTACCTTGTTTGTACTTGATCACATAGGGAAATGTTTCGATGAATTCTACCCACCTAGCATGCCTCTTGTTGAGCTTTTGCTGACCCTTTAAATGCTTCAAGGACTCGTGGTCAGTATGAATGACAAACTCCTTAGGCCAGAGGTAGTGCTGCCATGTTTGCAATGCTCGCACAAGCGCGTACAACTCCTTGTCGTAGGTTGGATAGTTTAACGTAGCTCCTCCAAGCTTCTCACTGAAAAAGGCAATTGGCTTCAAGACAGCTCCAATACCTACACCAGATGCATCACACTCTATTTCAAAAGTTTAAAGAAAATTCGGTAAAGATAGAAGTGGAGCATTGGTGAGTTTATCCTTTAATGCTTGGAATGCTTCTTCTTGTGCCTCTTCCCATTTAAATCCAACATTTTTCTTGATCACTTCAGTGAGAGGAGCAGCTATGGTACTGAAGTCCTTCACAAATCTCCGATAGAATCCCGCTAGTCCGTGGAAACTTCTCACTTCTCCTACGGTTTTCGGACTGGGCCATTCTCGGACAGCTCGAACCTTTTCTTCGTCCACTTTGATGCCATCTGCACTTATGACAAAACCTAGAAACACAAGGTTATCCGTACAAAAAGTGCATTTCTTTAGATTAGCATAAAGTTCATCTTTCCTAAGTACCATCAAAACCGCTTCCAGATGAGTAACATGCTCTTCTAAATTTTTGCTGTAAACTAAGATATCATCAAAGTAAACAACAACAAAAATTCCAATGAAGTTCCTTAAAACATGATTCATCAATCTCATGAAAGTACTAGGTGCGTTGGTTAATCCAAATGGCATAACTAACCATTCATACAAGCCATGTTTCGTTTTAAACGCAGTTTTCCATTCGTCACCCTCTTTCATCCTAATTTGATGGTATTCACTTTTAAGATCAATTTTCGAGAATATGTTAGAACCATGCAACTCATCTAACTTGTCATCTAAACGAGGAATAGGGTGGCGATACTTTATAGTGATATTGTTGATGGCTCGACAATCAATGCACATACTCCAAGTCCCATCCTTCTTCGGAACAAGCAGCACTGGCAAAGCACAAGGGCTCATGCTCTCTCGTATGTATCCTTTGTCCATCAGCTCACTCACTTGCTTTTGAAGCTCCTTAGTCTCTACTGGGTTGGTTCTGTATGCTGGCCTGTTAGGAAGTGAAGCTCCTGGTACGAAATCAATCTGGTGCTCAATTCCACGCATAGGCAGCAATCCCTTAGGGTTTTCCTCCGGAAAGACGTCTTCAAAGTCCTGCAAGATAGAAGAGACTTTACTCGGCAACTCCGGTACGGGGTTAGTAAGGTTCAGCAAAGTTTCCTTGTAAACAAATAAAAGAACGGGTTGTTGAGAGAATAAAGCTCTCTTAACCACATTAGACCTCACAAAGAAATTTGAATGCCTCACGGGTTTACTCTCACAAGCCTTTTTCTTGGTTTTTCTCAAACTCTCGTTTTTGTTTTGAGGTGGCGTGTTTAGGGGTTCTCTGACAATGGTTTTTTCTTGGTGCTTCAGCTTAAGTTTGTCATGATGAACCTCATGTGGCGCCAAAGGAGCCAGTATCGTCTTTCGGCCATTGAACTCAAAAGAGTACCGGTTAGTAAATCCATCATGTAAGACCCTCCTATCGAACTGCCATGGTCTCCCAAGTAGTATATGGCCGGCTTCCATAGGTAAAATATCACATAGAATTTCGTCCTCATACTTGCCTATGGTTAAAGGGACCAATACTTGGCTGCTCACGTTCATTTCACCAACATCATTAAGCCATTGAAGCATAAAAGGTTTCGGATGCTTCTTAACTTCCAGCCCTAACTTCGTCACCATTGTTTCACTAGCCACATTAGTACAGCTTCCACCATCAATAATAAGGCTGCAAACCTTACCTTGTACCAAACGTCTCGTGTGAAACAAGTTCTCCCGCTGCTCTTGGACAGTATCTTTAACTTGAATACTCAAGGAACGTCTTGTTACCAATAATTCTCCAATGGCTGGTAACTCTATGTCCTCATCCTCGGTTTCACCATCACTTTCAAGCTTTTCCTCCTCAGTTTCAATCTCGCCATTATCCAATAGAATCATAGTTCTCTTGTTGGTGCACTCGTTGGCGTAGTGTCCTCTCCCTTGACACTTGAAACACTTAACGTCCCGATTTCTAGACGAAGTAGCTACAGCTTTACCCTTGGCGTCTTCAGCATTGGCGTAGGGCTTAGGATCCGGTTTTGGCTTGGTAACGGTCCTATCCTCTCGGCTGTAACTTGTCCTAGTGTTAGCCGCTCCAGCTCCATAGGAAAGTTTAGAAGTACTTCTCCTCTTAGTTTGCTGTTCAACCAACACAGCCTTATGAAGCATTTCTTCCAAATCGTTATTAGTTTAAAGCTCCAACCTATCTTGAATATCACGAGCTAAACCACTCAAAAACCTGGCCATTGTTGCTTCAACATCTTCCTCTATATCGGCCTTAAGCATAAGAGACTCCATCTCTTGATAATAATCCTCCACACTCTAACTTCCTTGAGTTAGACGCCTAAGCTTTTGATGCAACTCCCGATGATAGTGGCTTGGAACAAATCTCTTTCTCATCAGATTTTTCAACTCTTCCCAAGTAACTACGGGCGGTTCTCAGTTACGTACGTCTTCTTTCACTTCGATTAGAAGCTTGGCTACCTCTGCTGTAATAATTCAAGTCATCCTCATCAGCTTCTTCTTGAGGTCTTGCTCTTCTTCTTCTAGCAGCAGTATTCGGCAATAGTCTTTGATTAACGGACTCTTGAATCGTATCAATCCTTTCATTGACTGCACCCATCTCTTCCCTCACCATCCGCCTCATCTCTACCATAAGAGTTTGCATATCCAGATTGTTATTTCTTCCTCTTCGAGCTTGGTTGGTGTTCACATCTTCTTCGCTGGAATGATTAGACATATTGACTTTGTTTTCCCTGCACACTTAACAAACGTTAGTAAAAAAAATCGATCCTCACAAGTGTTTCTCTCCTTTTTATTCACTCAATCACTCAGCACTCAAAATGTTCTCTCTCAGCGATTTCCTCAATGGTTCGTTTGGAACAAAACTGATCAAATCGGATGAACAACTCCACAAACACAAATTCGAATCAATTGAATTGAGATAGAAAGAAAAGAGTTTAGTCTTTTTTTTTTAATAAATAAGAACAGATCAAGGATCAGAAAAATAAGGAGTTAATATCAGAAAATAAAAAAACCCCCCTTAGCTAATTAATTTCGGACTGATTTTTTTTTTTTTTTTTTTTTTCTTTTGGTTCAATCAAATTCTCTTTTTTTTTTTTTTTTTTTAAACAACTTAGGTAACTCTAGAACCAAAAATAGGGATCAACAAGAAATTATGATCAAAATAAAAATTAAATCGACTAATCCCCCAAATGATTGATCCGATCAACTAGAATCGAAGGACAAGAGAGAAATGAAAAGTCTAAGATCAAAAGATGATAGATACAAATAACGATCCCGAAAGTGTGCTCTGATACCACTTGCTATGATCCTCCCTAGAATCGGCACTTTCGAGGGGTAGAATGAAAGGAATGGATAAATGGACAGTGGTGGAGTGAATGGATCGCACCAAGGTTGCGAAAGACCTTGGATATTTCCTCAATGACTTTTCCAAGATATGACACACTTGAAAACGCCAAGGTTTGAATCGCAGATATGACACACCTTGATTCGATTTTGATTGAAGGATATTACTCACCAACAATCGAGATTTGTTCTTCAAGAACACAAGAGAAAATCACTCTCAAATTTTAATAAAAAGAAGTCTGCCAAACTATTCTGCTCCAATCGAAAGTTTTAAAGAAAATATGAAGTAAAGGTAGACAATAATTAGCACAGAAAATTAAGACTAATTTTCGGATGAACTCTTGGACTTTCCCACGCCAACCTCTCCTCTTCTTTGACTGATTTGAATCAGATAAATATTTATTTGGGCTGAATTTATTCTTATTTGGGCTTGAAACTTCAGCAAACAAACTCCCAAAATTATTGGACTTGGACTTGGACTTGTCTTGTGGACTCTAGTGGACTAGGTGGATTAGAGTGACCCATTTGCCTCATTAAAACCTTCCTTTGGAAAACCCAGTGGGAAAAAACCAAAGGCTAGGAAAAAGAGTACAAACGAATCACCCGTTTATTAGTCCACTCGAGCAACCAAGACAATTTTATTCTCCATGTTTCCGAGATGAATTGTAGACGGTTGAACTTGAGTGAGTAATGTGGTGATTGCATTACCGAGCTCCTTAACTCTTGATCTTGTCATCGGTCCTCTTGATACTGCTAAAGCATCCTCGGCCTCAAGCTTCCTCCGTGAGATATCCATGATCACATCAGGTTAGCTCTTATTCTCTAGGTTCAGTGCTTGGTGATCAGTTCAAGCAACATGCAGTAAGATATAGATGTCCCAAGAGATACCTAATATATGACTAAGGTTTGGATCTAACAACCTAAATGAATCTAACCTTGAATGCCCCGTGAATCACCCCATGAAACCCAACAAAGAGATCTACTCGCTCATGATGCAAAGAAACGCAATAGATATCATAATAAACAACATCATAAACGATTGAAATATATCAAAGGGGATCAAAGGAAACTTCTCTATAGATGTCACAGAAGATAACTTGTCTCCCAACAAAGCAAACAGAAGATATAGAAAGAGATAAAGGAGAAGAGAGGTGATGGAACTTCATTAGAGGAGGCTCGGCTTCAAGGACTTGGAGGCGACGAGAGGGGCTCTTGGAGGAGGCGGCTCTTGTCTCTGGAAGCTTGAAGTCAGTTCTCTAGGTTCTGATTAGGGTTCCACACGCTGAAGTTAGGTTTAGGAGGAGTATTTATAGCGTCTTGGGCTTAGGAAACCGGATTAGGGATTTCGGGACAAAACTACGTAGTTTCATTAAGTAGCAACATAGAGGCTTCAGTACAGGTAACGGGACCTTATGGCCGGTAGTGCCAAGAGGGATGGCACCGGTCACGACCAAGTGTGGCCAGCCGCGTCAAGAGGCTCACTACCAGTTACGGCACCTTGTGACCGGTATCGACATGGCTTTACTCAACAAGGCGTATCTCTCAAACGGCTGATGGGATTACCCTGATTCTTCTTTGAGGTGAAACTTGACACTTCTGGCTTTTCATAGACACCTGGAACCCCCAAATTGAGTGTCGGAAAGTCCCTCAAAAGATGTCATACTTCTGGCGGTTTACAGCTGTCCGAAAACGTGACTTGCTTAGCCTCTTTTGTCCATTTTGCTCAAAAACTCATAAATAACTCCTGGAGGCTCAAATGGTGGAAAATGCCTTCAAAGTATCCATAGTCAATTTCTTTCTCTTTTAGAAACCTAATAAAAACATAGGAAAAATGGGCCAAAATACGATGTTTTCAACTCCCCCAGACATAGACTTTGCTTGTCCTCAAGCAAACAAACAAGCTAAGCCGGTGGATAGGTTTTGAAAATCTCGGAAACTCTCCCATGATCAGGGACCATGCTCCAAGGAATAACATGTGACTCATAAATACAGTGACTCACGTTAGAAAATTCTCACTATAGACTCACAACATTCACAACTCTTGTCCATCCATCTCAAACCTACAAAAGAACTCTGCATTCACGTCAATTAACTCCCTACATTCATTAGGAGGTGCGTGATTTTTCTCATTAGAAGGCATCATTCAGGGTAGATGACGCTTGGTATGAAAGGAGTCTTTTTGGTGTTTAGGTGGTGGAGTAAGAGTGTTTAGGGATTTACCGGTTTATTCGAGAAGAGCAACATATGCCGCAGAATCGCCCTAGAGTATGAACCATTTGATATCCACAGCTCTAACCACTTGCTCTAGTAAAACACCACTCGTTTACTTCATTTTCTTTTAACTCCCCCAGACTTAGACATTTATGTGGGGTACTCTGTAACGGCTCCATCTTTTTTGTAAAGTGATCCACGTCCGCTATGAGACTTCATAATCGTAACCGTTTCCTTTCCTTTCATTTTCAACCTTTTTTTTTTTCTTTTTCTTCTTTTTTTTTTACAAACGGATTTTGGATTCATGAACTCCAAAGGATGCATGGGTTTACGCACTCTATCCCTCAGGTCACTTACTCCTAATCCGTCTCTTTTTGTGGATACAAGCTTCCGCGGAGCTCCGAAGGATGCACAGGTTTACGCACTATATCCCTCGGCCACATCTACTTATATCCGTTTCTTTTCTTCGTTTTTTTTAGAAAGGGGAAACGGTACTTATATACATAGAAGCCACATGAGCACGAAATAGGTACCTTTTAAATTGATTCCCAAGGTAGAACAGACTCGAGACCAAGTGTCAATCTCTCCTTCATAATTCTTTGCTTCTCAAGTGGTTAGAGGACTGAATCGGTAATTTCTCTCCGACGTTCCTTAGCATATCTGCCAAATGAGAATAAAGAAAAAGAAAAGTGCAAGAGGTCTGAAAAGAGGTTATGGGGTTTCGGGTAGGAACCACTAAAGATGAGCGGCCATTCAGGATTAGCAGAGAGTGGTAAAAAGAGGGTAAGAAGTCCTGAGTGTGATGCTCGTTTCCCTGATCTAATACCTTTAATGAGAAAGAATTAAAGTAAAATTAAGGTTATAATAACATGGAGTTAAAGTCAGTTCCAACAAAATCTTTGTAAGAAGAAACTTCTGGGAGTGCTCATGCGGTGAGTTTCTAGGTAATGTCCGCTCTTAGTAAATCCTGCAAAAAATGTCATTTAGGAAATAATGCAAAGCATAAATAAGGTCGGAATCATCATATCATAGGGTCCTTATTTCCAACAAAGTCTTGGCTCAATAAAGACATGACTCGATTAAAAGACATTAAAATGACACAATAAGAAAGAAAAATACGTTAATAAAGGATAAAGACCCCCCAGACATAAATCACACTGTCCCCAGTGTGAAATAAACCAGAAAAGGTGGAATAAAAATGAAAAATGAAAACTAAATATAAAAATAAAGATAAAAATGCATAAATAAAAAGATAGGACCGAGTAACCTCGACTTCTCAGGAGGCGCTTTAAACTCGGCGGGTGTCTAGTCATGGTATCTTGCTTGTCTCCTAAGTTGCTCGATGAGATCCTTTTGGTAAGCTACTTGCCTTTCAAGTTCCAGGTGCAAGGATCTCTCATTGTCAAGTGAAGGTGTGACGGCTTGATTTGCCCAGTGGGGGGCCAAGGAATCCATTGCCTTCTTCTTGACAAATCGGCTCACCGTGAATGGGAGGTTTCCGCCAACACGGAATGATAGGAATTCATCTTCTCGAGGGTTCCATCGCTTGGCTCCATCTCTAAGTTGTGGAACTGTGGGGCAAGGAAGCATAATCGTACGTACGAGACTAGGGTAAGAGTGATACCTATAACCAAGACGATCGCGGTTGATCGTTGCTCCTTCTAGAATTCGCATCTTGCCAAGCCGCTTTAAATCAAGATAGTTCTCTTTAGACGTGAAAGGTCTGTCCGTAAGGTCTACTCCCGCGGCTTCGAGGATGGTCGTAATGATTCCTCCGAAACTCGAGGTTGGCTTTGGATCGGTGCAAGCCACCGCTATATGTTTTACCTTAACCAATCGCCTAGCGAGAAGCGCGGCATAGTTGATCCTTCTCGGGAAATCAACAAAGGGAACTTTTAAGACAAGGAGCTCTTCTCCAAGGATTGAATTCCGAGCGGTCCTTCAGAAGATGGTGTGGGCGAGGAGCTTGTGTTCGCAACGGATGGCCGGGTGCGTTATGGTGGAGGACTTGGTACCAACGCTAGTGAAACATCCTTGTCCAATGTCATCCCATACATCATGAAAGCTCTCCGGTCCAAAATATATCGGGTCTTGATATTCAACACCTAACGCCTCGTAAAGCTGCAGAATAGAGATTGAAAAGCTATCACCGTGAATTGTGAAGTAAAGCACTTTGTCTCTAGCCGTCGGGGCGTGGGAGTTGGGGTAGGCAAGTGAGTTTATGGCAAGGAGCTGGCGCGTTTCCTCTTCATAAATCTCTTAGCGCACCGACTCCATGAATGTACGGAGTCCTAAAGCGTCCAAGAGCCATTTGATATCATCGCTCAATCCAAGCGCATCCAACATGGTGTAGTCGACTCGCAAACTTGGCGTGAGTTTGAACTTATCAAGATGTGCTCGGTAATCAACATCATCACGCAATGCTTGACCGACGAACTTCATTGGGACATCAATGGTCCTAGGGTGCTCGTGGCGTGGACGGAGGGAGTGGCGTATGAGCTTGCCTCACAAAGGGGGCGGTACTAGGGACGTGAGTAAGAACTGGTCATCCTCCTCATCCTCGTTCTGTCTCAAGCATTTTGTTAACGCTTGATCCGATTTACTTGCTCTCGATTTTCCTTTTCCTTTGTTCCTAGTGCTCCGCTTGTCATGAATCCACTTAGTACGTCGCTCCTTATCATTGCAACCAATGCGGAGTGTGTCTCGGCATACGCATTGAGAGTCCATTGGCAAAGCACCTATCATAGAACTAATTTTTACACAAGTTAGCAATTTAGTTGATAAACCAATGGTAATCCTTCTCATATGAATTTTCGTTCTCAATAAGGAATTACCGAGTTAAGAGACATAAATCCAAAGTTAGAATCGAAAAATCAAATAGGGATTTAAATTTCCGGGTTCACAACAATTTTCGCAAAGTGTAGACATCAAAATCAAATTCAAAGTCTATTCGTGACAAAAATCAATTCAACTTCTCATTCCTACGACGAATAGAGCTAATATATTCAATCCTAGCAATTTGCATGATCAATTTAGCATCTAAATAAGTTACTAAACTTTAGCATAGACAAAATCAAATTGCATTAACAACTAACCATCAAAACTCCAAGGGTTACATTCCTAGAGGCATATCTGTAGATTCCCTACCTAATTTCACTAGCAATTGCTAACGAATCAAGAGAGATTAGAGATACCTTACTTCAAGCTCTAGAATGAAATTAGGAATTGAGACACATACCTTGGGTTTTTGTAGAAAAGAGATGGAGATTTGGATTCTCCTTATGATAGTGATTATGATTCACCAATCAATTTAATAAAGCTCCAAATTTGGAAAATTGGATTCTAGGAGTTCTTATCTCTCAAGAGAGTGGAAGAGATGATAAAAGCTCTTTTGAATCTTTAGAATCCTATTTGAAAGTTCAAAAAGTGTTTATAACTTAAAGGGAGGCTTTATTTTGGGAAGGGACTTACATGTGGGACCCATTGGGTTTGGGAAGAAACGCGTCATAGAGGCTCGGCATCGGGTCGCCGTAATTTGGCGTAAAGAGATGCTCTACCGGTCACGAGGGAGTGTGACCGGTAGCGAGTCTTCTGGGAGTACCGGTCACGGTGGGGTGTGACCGGTTGTGCTTTTTCTTAGGGTACCAGTCACGGTGGGGTGTGACCGGTAGTGGGCTTCCTCCGTGTGCTTCGTCCTTGACACAGCTCGTGCTACATTTCGCTTTCTTCCTTGGTGTTTCCTGTTGCCCTATAGGCTGGGAGGTTAGGCGGGACAGGCACATATGGGTGGCGGGATAGGTCACGGACAGGTCGCGGGTCAGGCGCAGATGGGTCGCGGCACAGGTCGAGGGTCAGGTGCAGACGGGTCGCGGCAGGTCGCAGGACGGGCACAGATAGGTCGTGGGACAGGTCCTCGGTAAGCCGCAGGACAGGTCGCGGTAGGTCACGGACCGGGTCCTTGGTAGGCCGCGGGACAGGTCTCGGTAGGTCGCGGAACAGGTCCTTGGTAGGCCATGGGACAGGTCCTCGGTAGGCCGCGGAACAGGTCGCGGTAGGTCACAGAACAGGTCCTTGGTAGGCCGCGGGACAGATCCTCAGTAGGTGTGACCAGAATGGGCCTCCTTGACGCCACCGGTCACAATGGGTTGTGACCAGTATGGTACTCTCTTCTCGATCGGTCACCCTAACGTGACCCGGTCTGGACGCTCGGCTCGGCCCGGTGGGGACTAAACCATTTGCTTCTTGCTGCGGCTAATCCGTCGCCTTCTGCAAAGGGCTATAAGATACGCTTGCCACCAAAACGAACTTTGCATCCTCTCCTTTCCGTCTTTTGGTTCTATTCTATCTTCTTCTTTTCTATTTTCTTTTCTTGTTTTATAAAACCTGAAATGCAAAAACAAAAACATAAACAAAGCAACAAAAGCAAATCCAAACTAAAACTAAATTAAAAAGGAAAAACTCACAAGTGGGATGCCTCCTACTAAGGACACTTGTTTAACGTCTTTGGCTCGACGGTTGTGCCTTTTCAGGCATGAGAGGAGAGAGTTGCCTCAGAGTTTGTTGTTGTGTGGGCTCCTTTGATATCCTCATAGTTAGCTCCCATTTCAATGACAAGTTGTCCTTTTCCTGCAGTTTCAAAAACATTAGCTGTAAGGAGGACTTCCTTGGTGTGCCTTATCATCTCCTGGATCTGTTCCTTGCTTTCCTTGCTTAGCTCTGGACGAACTATGATTTTGATCTTGGAGATTTAAGGCTGTTCGGGTAGCTTGGTATGAAGTCGCTTGCTCTTCCTACGGGTTCCTCGGGATCCTATCTTGGTCTTACCGACCTCGGGGTCAGAGGGATCAATGCTGGATGAACTTAGGCATGGAGAGGTAGCCACGTGAAAGGTCGGATAAGAAGTTTTCCTATTGATGTTTGCAAAGACTGTCCACTTTTTGTTATGGTCTATGACGGCAGCAACTGTAGAGAAACGGTCTTCCCAAAATAAAAGGTCTCTCGATCCTTTCGTCCATCTCAAGGATGTGAAAGTCTGTGGGGACTATGCAGTCTCCGACTACTAGTTGTAAGTCACGAACTAGACCATACGGGGTTTTCTGAGATGAGTCTCCGAATACCAAACTTAGGTTGGAGGGAGATACGTCTCGTATCCCAGGCTTCTCTGCAACGTTTCTAGACATAACATTAACATTAGCACCAGCATCACAATGGGAGTTAGAGAATTCGATGCCTGTTATGGAGCAAGATCAAACAAAACGCCCTAGGTCTTCTTCTTTTGGTAGCCTCCGTAGGGTGCAGGTTTGTTCCTCATGCTCTGTTATCATGCTAGTTGTGCGGAGCTAGTCTTCGTTGGAATCAAAGATGGGTACCAATGATCCGGCTTCACGGCTATTGGGGGTTGGCACGATAGAGATAGCATTGCAATATACCTTTCGGTTTTCCTCGGGTTTCTCAGGAAGTACTCTAGTTTGTCTTCCGGTGGCATTTGAGGTTCGAGCGATTTGGATGTCTAGCTTCTTGACATGGGAAGAGAGGCTTTAAAACTTCCCATTAAGATTACTATAGACATTTTCTATCTTCACATGAGTGTCTCTAGATTCCTTTTGGTGTGAGGCAAGCAGTTTTGAATCATCGCCTCAAGTCTATTGATTTGAAAACTAGGTGCTTGGACCGTAGCTTGGAAAGGCACCTTGTTGTTGTTGAAAGGGGGCCTCGACTGAAAGTTGCTACTGCCACCAAAGTTGTTAGCTTGGAAAGACTTGGCTTGTGGTGGATAAGTTTGATCCTGGGGGTTCTCCACGTTTTGGTTCCTATAAGAAAGGTTTGAAGTATTTCTAAAGTTGTTAAAGTTGTTACTGTAACCTCGGTTCTGGTAGTATCCTTGAGTTCCAACATAGTTTACTTCTTCCTTCTGACCAAACAATTCGTAAAACTCCTGGGATGGTTCCATGCATTCCTCTTCAACGGTTTCACATGCATTCACAGCTCGATTTTGGTTCCTTAGAAGTTGACCCATCATGTTCTTAAGCTCGGTAAGTTGTTTAGGCTCGGACTCGTTAGAGAGGATAGTTCTATCAAAGTCGGTGCAAGAGTTGCTTCTACTTGCTGAGAGGTTTTCAATGAGGCCTCGTCCTTCTTGAACAGTTTTGGTTGTGAAATCTCCATTGCTCGCCGTGTCGAGTAAAAGCTGAAACTTAGGATGTAAGCCTCTATAGAAAGTAATAAGAAGGTTACCTCCACTGAAGCCATGGTGAGGAAAGTCTTGTTCATAGTCCTTAAAGCGTTCTCATGCTTCACCGAAAGGCTCGACCGGTCCTTGTCGAAAGCCTTGGAGCTTGTTCCAAAGAGAGTTGGACCTTGACATCGTGTAAAAGTAGTTGAGAAAGGTTTATTTGCATCCTTCCCAACTAGTGATCGATCCTGGTGGTAAATACTTTTAACGATCTATGAGCCTTGTCGGCTAGAGAGAAAGGGAAAAGCTTACACTTCAAGTAATTGTCTTGTACACCATTAGCTCGGGTTGTACTGCAGATTTCCTCAAAAAGATCGATGTGATCCATAGGATGTTCCGTGGAGAGACCATGGAACTGGTTTTTCTTCACCAAGGTGATGATTTGAGGTTTGATCTCGTATTCACGTCTCGGTTGATTGGGAACTCGTATGGCAGCTCGATCATGCGGATATTCGTTTGGCACATAAAAGTCGGCTATCGTACGGTTCTGGTTGGCACGCCTAAGAGGGGGTACATTGGCGGCTTGTCTGGCACCATTAGCAGGTTGTGGTGCATTGACAACTTGAGGAGGCTGAGGAGGAGGAGGAACATTGATGTTGTCTCCTACGCCTAAAGGGTTCTCTTCACGAGGAGCAGGCTCGTGATCTTGTTCGGCAGGTTCATAGATGGGGTGATGCGAGAATGGATAGCGACCAGGAGGAACAGTCGATGGCCGAGGAAACGCTGGACCCGGTCGAGGACACGTTCGGGCCCGTCGAGGAGAAAACTCCGGATGAGCCACTTGGAGCTAGGACGCGATCTTGGTCGGCCACAAAAGCATTGAGCGTACCAGTTGGGACAATGACTCGATCTAAGACTAAGGAGCTCATTCACACAGTTGGAATATTGCTACAACAAGATTTGGTTCATAGGGGTCACTCGGACGTAGGTGATACCTCGGCCACGTTGGTCTTGGTTCATGTCCGGGATGGCTAGTATCAAGCCCTATGGCTCACCTACACTCTTTTTCCCTTGCCTTTGGTTTTTCCCAAGTGGTTTTGCAAAGGAAGGTTTTTAATGAGGTTCGTGGTCCATAGGTTCATCATTGCTTGGTGCTAGTCCGACCTAGTCCGGCCTTTCTCGAGATTATTTGGCGCGGACCGACTATCTTTATTTCTATTTTAGTTATTTGAATTTTAAACTTATGTCTGAGTGTTTTAGGCGTGTGAGACTTTAGTTGTGTGTTTGTTTGAGTTGGTCTTTGGTGAGTTTCCGAGGCATGTCTCGAAACTCACCGAGCATTAACTCCATGCGCTCCTCCTCTCTTCTCCTCTTCGTCTCCTCTCTTCTTTATATTCTCTGAGAACTCTTATGTATTTTCTTAACCTCTTTTTCAATAAAAATTATCTTTCTATCTTTTCTTTTTTCGAGTGATTCGAATCAGAAACCCAAGAACAATCCTAGTGATTAGGTTGTTCGAACCAGACTTATCAAGAGGCCTTCCGCATCCTCTCGTGGCGTCTATCCTTCCACCCAACTCTAGATCAGCTTGCTGTTCAAGCCTGGAGTCTAAACTTGTCACTTAACTTCCAGTGAGTGATTGGGACACGATTCTCCACCCAGAATCGTATCAAGTGGTATCAGAGCAACATTGAGAAGTTAAGTGGTTTTCGCCCTATCTTGTCCGAATTTTATTTAAATATTGGCTCGTGCAAAAATTGTGAAATCAATTGGATCGGAACCGATTTTGAGTCTAGTATTTGTTAAAATTGGTTTGGGAATTTGTGGATATGTTTTGATAATTTTTCGAGATCGTTTTCTGAAAACAGTCGCGTTCAGTGTTCTTCAGATGAAATTGAATACCAAGAGTCATTTTCGTGTTTTTATGTATTAGGACCGATTTGGTTATCAAAAAGGACTCTTTACTGGTGTATTCTTGTGTGTTGTTTCAGGAAAAGATGTACGAACCTGGCCAAGTAATGCTTCAAGTTCACAACAATGCTCTCGCAAGAACCATTTCCGATAGGTTTGATCGTATGATAGAAACAGAGAATAGATCGTGGCATCAGAAGATTGCATCAGACTCTATCGTCACATCCAAGACTTCAGTAAGAAAAGAGATTTTGGTATCTCGGAGAGCCTTGTGCCTTCAACCTGAAACTGAGGATCAAAGGGAAAACTTATTCCACACGCGATGTCATGTAAACGGGAAATTGTGTAGTCTAATCATCGACGGGGGAAGCTGTACTAATGTGGCCAGCGAGTTTATGGTAAAGAAATTGGGGTTAACAGTCAGAGAGAATCCAAAGCCTTATGACATTCACTGGCTTAATGAGAAAGGAGAGCTACGAGTCAAACAGCAAGTCACTGTCCCTATAGCGATTGGAGGATACCAGGATGAAGTTGTGTGTGACATTCTGCCCATGGAAGCTGGACATATTCTCCTAGGAAGACCGTGGCAGTTCGACAGGAGGGTTAAGCATGAGGGGTTTGCTAACAAATATTCTTTTGAGCACAACGGGAGAAAAACAGTCTTAGCTCCGCTATCACCTCAAGAAGTGTATCAAGATCAGACCCATTTAGCATCTCAAAGAGTAAGCCGGGTTAAACCAACAAATTTCTTTGCCAAAGCTGAAGTGGTTAAGAAAGCCATACTTTCTGAGCAAACTATCTTATTATTTATTTACAAGGAGGCTCTCACTAGCCTAACTGACCTTGCACCGGTTTTGCCGAGTGAAATGAATAAACTTTTGCAGGAGTTTCACGATGTCTTTCCAGAATATAGTGCACCAGGACTTCCACCAGTACGAGGAATAGAGCATCAGATTGATTTTGTCCCGGGTGCTACGCTTCCCAACCGTCCAGCTTATAGGACTAACCCGGTGGAAACCAAAGAACTACAGAAACAAGTGGATGAGCTGATGGAGAAAGGACATATCCGAGAGAGTATGAGTCCTTGTGCAGTACCAGTTTTGCTTGTTCCCAAAAAAGATGGAAGCTGGCGGATGTGTGTCGATTGTAGGGCAGTCAATAATATCACGGTGAAGTATCGACATCCTATTCCTAGATTAGATGATATGCTTGATGAGTTACATGGTTCTAGCATATTTTTTAAAATTGATCTTAAAAGTGGATATCATCAAATTAGGATGAAAGAAGGAGATGAATGGAAAACTGCCTTTAAAACTAACCATGGATTGTATGAATGGTTAGTCATGCCTTTTGGGTTAACTAATGCACCTAGTACATTCATGAGATTGATGAATCAGGTTCTTAGAGCTTTCATTGGGCATTTTGTGGTAGTATACTTTGATGATATTCTGGTTTATAGCAAGAACTTAGAGGAGCATATTCAGCATCTAGAAAAGGTGTTAGAAGTTCTTAGAAAGGAGAAACTCTATGCTAACTTAAAGAAGTGTACTTTTTGCACAGATAACCTCGTGTTTTTAGGCTTTGTTGTGAGTGCAGATGGAGTAAAAGTTGATGAAGAAAAGGTTAAGGCAATCAAAGAATGGCCAAGTCCAAAGACGGTAGGAGAAGTGAGAAGCTTCCACGGCCTTGCAGGGTTTTATCGCCGGTTTGTCAAGAATTTTAGTACCTTAGCAGCGCCACTTACAGAAGTCATCAAAAAGGAAGTGGGGTTCAAATGGGAAGAAGCTCAAGAAGTTGCATTTCAACGACTTAAAAATGAGCTTACACATGCACCTTTACTAATATTGCCTAACTTCTCTAAAACTTTTGAGGTTAAGTGTGATGCATCAGGTATAGGTATTGGAGCTGTTCTCATGCAAGACCAAAGGCCAATAGCTTACTTTAGCGAGAAACTTGGAGGAGCAATGCTAAACTATCCAACTTACGACAAGGAACTTTATGCCCTGGTCCGAGCGTTACAAACATGGCAGCATTACCTATGGCCCAAGGAGTTTGCATTCATACTGACCATGAATCTCTCAAGTTCTTGAAAGGACAGCAAAAGCTCAACAAAAGACATGCAAGGTGGGTTGAATTCATTGAAACTTTTCCTTACGTCATCAAGTACAAGCAAGGTAAGGAAAATATAGTAGCAGATGCCTTATCCCGGAGGTACACTCTACTTTCTACTCTTGAAACTAAACTGTTAGGGTTTGAGCAATTGAAAGAGATTTATCAAAATGATCCTGACTTCAAAGAAATGTTTAAAAGATGTGAAAATCATGCTTCTGGTCGGTTTTATAAATTTAAAGGATTTTTGTTTAATGACAACCGTTTGTGTGTGCCTAACTGTTCTATTCAAGAGTTGTTTGTTAGAGAAGCACATGCAGGGGGATTAATGGGGCACTTCGGAGTAACCAAGACTCTGAAAGTGGTACAAGACCATTTCTATTGGCCGCACATGAAAAAGGATGTTGAACGAATCTGTAAAAGATGTGTTAACTGTAAACAAGCAAAGTCCAAAGTCCAACCTCACGGTTTGTATACTCCTTTGCCTATTCCTCATCATCCCTGGACTGACATCTCTATGGATTTTGTGTTAGGATTGCCAATGACTAGAAGTGGGAAGGATTCGATCTTTGTTGTGGTTGATAGGTTTTCGAAAATGGCTCATTTCATTGCTTGTAATAATACCGATGATGCATCTCATGTGGCTAACCTGTTTTTCAAAGAGATTGTTCATTTGCATGGTATGCCTAGGTCCATAGTTTCTGATAGAGATACTAAGTTTCTGAGTTACTTTTGGAAAACTTTGTGGTCTAAGTTAGGATCTAAGTTGTTATTTTCCACTACTTGTCATCCGCAAACTGATGGACAAACTGAAGTAGTCAATAGGAGTTTATCAACCTTGTTGCGAGCTTTGATAAAAAGTAACTTGAACACTTGGGAAGCATGTTTGCCGCATGTAGAGTTTGCATATAATCATTCCATGCATTCTGCTTCTAAGTATTCACCCTTTGAAATTGTTTATGGATTTAACCCTTTGTCTCCTATGGATCTAACCCCTTTACCTTTGAGCGAAAGAGCTAATATTGATGGACAGAAAAAGGCGGAACTGGTCAGGAGGATCCATGAGAAGGCCCGTGCCAATATAGAAAGACGAACTGAATAATATGCAACAAAAGCAAACCAAGGGCGACAAGAAGTAGTATTCAAAGAAGGAGAACTTGTCTGGATACATCTTAGAAAAGACCGGTTTCCGGAGGAAAGAAAATCAAAGCTCATGCCTCGAGTCGATGGCCCATTCAGAATCCTAAAGAAGATTGGAACCAATGCCTACAAACTGGATTTACAAGGTAAGTACATTATCAGCTCAACCTTCAATGTCGCTGACTTGATCCCTTTTGTGGCAGATACTCCGGATTTGAGGACAAATCCTTTTCAACTGGGGGAGCCTGATGCGAGAATGGATAGCGACCAGGAGGAACAGTCGATGGCCGAGGAAACGCTGGACCCGGTCGAGGACACGTTCAGGCCGGTCGAGGAGAAAACTCCGGATGAGCCACTTGGAGCTAGGACGCGATCTTGGTCGGCCACAGAAGCATTGAGCGTACCAGTTGGGACAATGACTCGATCTACGACTAAGGAGCTCATTCACACAGTTGGAATATTGCTACAACAAGATTTGGTTCATAGGGGTCACTCGGACGTAGGTGATACCTCGGCCACGTTGGTCTTGGTTCATGTCCGGGATGGCTAGTATCAAGCCCTATGGCCCACCTACACTCTTTTTCCCTTGCCTTTGGTTTTTCCTAAGTGGTTTTCCAAAGGAAGGTTTTTAATGAGGTTCGTGGTCCATAGGTTCATCATTGCTTGGTGCTAGTCCGACCTAGTCCGGCCTTTCTCGAGATTATTTGGCGCGGACCGACTATCTCTTATCTTTCTATCTTTATTTCTATTTTAGTTATTTGAATTTTAAACTAATGTCTGAGTGTTTTAGGCGTGTGAGACTTTAGTTGTGTGTTTGTTTGAGTTGGTCTTTGGTGAGTTTCCGAGGCATGTCTCGAAACTCACCGAGCATTAACTCCAGGCGCTCCTCCTCTCTTCTCCTCTTCGTCTCCTCTCTTCTTTATATTCTCTGAGAACTCTTATGTATTTTCTTAACCTCTTTTTGAATAAAAATTATCTTTCTATCTTTTCTTTTTCGAGTGATTCGAATCAGAAACCCAAGAACAATCCTAGTGATTAGGTTGTTCGAACCAGACTTATCAAGAGGCCTTCCGCATCCTCTCGTGGCGTCTATCCTTCCACCCAACTCTAGATCAGCTTCCTGTTCAAGCCTGGAGTCTAAACTTGTCACTTAACTTCCAGTGAGTGATTGGGACACGATTCTCCACCCAGAATCGTGTCACGGGGTTACCATCTTCGTCTTGCAGCTGTTGTCCACGTTCATCAAGGACAGGGGCTTGTTGGAATTGTCCAAGGTCAAGGGCACCACGTACTTGGTTTTCTTGTTCGGCCATGGTTTGTTGTCTCCGAAGTTTTCTAAGTTCGCGGTCTAGTCGATCGATGTCTTTGATGGGAGTCACGGTGTCGGAGTTTTGGCTCCTAGTCATGCACTGCAAAGATCCAAAGACAACAAAAAACTAAAAGGGAACAAAGAGGTTACCAAGAAACAAAGTAAAAAGTAAAATAAAATTGAAAAATTGAAATGAAAAGTTCAAAGTTTCTTATCAAATTCAATGGGCAGCTAGTTATTCCCCGGCAACGGCGCCAAAAAGCTTGATGCGTGTGATTTATGCTTCAATCATTTACCTCAAAAGAAACACATGACTACTGCGAGTGCACAGTTAAACGTATGTAGTATTTAAGGATCAATCCCACATAGAGTACTAGCTAACACGGAATGAATCAATGAAAGATTTTCTGGCTAAGACAATAATATGAAAGGGGTTTTGTTTTGGGTTTTCTAATGACTAAATGAATGAAACAAGAAAGTAAATAAATCGGTTGTAAAGAAATGTGAGGAAGCGTTGGGCGTCTAGGGTTATCTCGGGGTCTTCATGGTCCTAAACAAATAAGATGCATGGTGATAAGTGAATGCTAATGACTGCTAATGACTCTAGTCTAGGTTCTCAACTACAAGCACAAATGAACAAACAACCTATGGATAATAGAATGAATGTCTAAGGTCCCCGTACTCCGTTACTCAACTCACGCAGGCAACAGAGCACGGTTTAAACCATTAATAACGAGTTTGGTAAGATCACAAAGCTCCATGACTCAACTATCGCAGGCCATGGCGCGAAGCTGCAGTAACACTAGGTCCGAGAGCTAGGTTTACGCGGTTAGCGCTCCTATTCTCTAGATTCAATGCTTGGTGATCCGTTCAAGCAGCATGCATTCAGATAGAGATGTCCCAAGAGATACCTAATATATGACTAAGGTTCGGATCTAACAACCTAAATGAATGGAACCATGAATTCCCCTTGAATCACCCCATGAAACCCAACAAAGAGATCTACTCGCTCATGATGCAAAGAAACGCAATATATATCATAATAAATAACATCATAAACGATTCAAATATATCAAAGGAGTTCAAAGGAAACTTCTCTATAGATGTCACAGAAGATAACTTGTCTCCCAACAAAGCAAACTGAAGATGTAGAAAGAGATAAAGGAGAAGAGAGGTGATAGAACTTCAATAGAGGAGGCTCGGCTTCAAAGACTTGGAGGCGATGAGAGGGGCTCTTGGAGGAGGTGGCTCTTGTGTCCGGAAGCTTGAAGTCAGTTCTCTAGGTTATGATTAGGGTTCCCTACGCTGAAGTTTGTTTAGGAGGAGTATTTATAGGATCTTGTGATATGATTTTGGTTAGAGAATCACGCCCCAGTCACACACCGGGACGCTACGACGACGATGATAAGGCTCCAGGCTTGAGCAGCAAGCGTTCTGGAGATGAATGGGATGAGTGACGCCTCGAGAGGATGCGGAAGGCCTCTTGATAAGTAGGGGTTGAACAATCTAATCACTAGAAATGTTCACAAGTATCCTAATTCGAATCACTCGAAAGAGAAGACAAGGATCTATCGGAGAAAAAGGTTTTTGATTAAAAAGATAGATAAGAGACGGGTCGCACCAAATGATCTCGAGATGGGCCGGACTAAGTCGGACCAATGCCAAGCAAAAATGTACATATGGACCATGAACCTCATTAAAAACCATCCTTGGAAAACCACTTGGGAAAAACCAAAGGCAAGGGAAAAAGAGTGTAAGTGAGCCATAGGGCTTGACACTAGTCATCTCGGACGTGAACCATGACCAAGGTGGCCACGGTACCACATGCGTCTGACTGACCTCTATGAGCCAATGCTTGACGTAGCAGAACTCCGACAGTATGGTTAAGTTCCTTAGTCCTAGAGCGAGTCATAGAACCAGCTGGTACGTTCAGTTTTTCCTTGGCCGTCCAAGACCGAGTCCTAACTCCTAGTGGCACGTCTAGAGCTTCCTTCTCGACCGGTTCAAGCAATTCCTCGGCCATCGGCTTCCAATCCTGGTTGCTATCCAATATCACATCATGCTCCCCTAGTTGAAAAGGATTTGTCCTCAAATTTGGAGTACCAGCCAAGAACAACGCCAAGTTAGTTTTCCAAAGGAATAAAAGCTTAATAAAACCATAACAATATTTAAGAATAAGAGATAGGTAAAGAGAAAGCTTAGGAAGAGGTCCGGCATAAGGGCTGTCGGTGAGTGGAGAATATGGATCCTGTCCATGGTTTTCAGAGGAGCTGAAAACTTTCCAAAGATCTCTCTTGGTTCCAAGCTTTGTATCACATAAGTAGTCTAGAACAAAGGATCCGTGACGTGTGGTTTCATTAGTTGAGTTCTGTTCTTCATTTCAAACGTGGTTCCTTGCAAGCCTTAGTACTCCCCCTTGATCCTTTCCTATATAAGTAAAATCATAGTTAGTTGATAGAAAATCTACAACAGGACCGGGTTGTACTATCATCGATTTAAAGCCATTAGAAACTATGTTAAAGAGTTTAAGGAATCATGTTAAGTCCGGAATGTTCGTGGACTGGACATGGATGGTTGCCTTGGTCTGGCTCTCTTCCTTGACTTGAAACATATATAGAATCTTCTCACCATCATAAGCAAAGTATTTGGGACTCAAATCGGATGGATAATCCTTGAAGACTTCATCTTGTTCTTTTGGTGCTTCCTTGTCTTGGTCGGATGGTGGAGCTTTGTCTTGCCTTAGAGCCACACTGTAGTGGTAGAAATGATCCTGTCTCGGTCCATCACCTATAACATGCAAAGATTCAAGCTCACTCGGTGGCACCAGTGTAAGGTTAAATGAACAAGTAAAAACATCATTAAGTACAAAAGAGTTCGGTTCAGCCCAAGCTTTGTTTCTTTCACTTATCCTAGCCATAGCAAAATGGTTGGCTTTCTTGCTTGATTCTTGTTTGCCTTGGAGCCGAACTTGGTCAAGATAAATTTCGTGTGGTGACATTGGTACTAGAGTGGTCTTCCTTCCTTTGAACTCGAACATATGCCGGTTGGTGAAGCCATCATGTACTACCTTCCAATCAGATTGCCATGGTCTCCCAAGTAAGATATGTCTAGCTTCCATAGGTAGCACATCACACAAGCTTTCATCTTCATATTTGCCGATGACTATAGGTACTTCCACTTGATGCTTTACTTTCATTTCTCCTTCTTTGCTAAGCCATTGAAGATCATACGGCTTCGAATGCTTCTTAATTTCTAATCCCAGCTTCTTAACCACTGTTTCGCTTGCCACATTAGTACAACTTCCACCATCAATGATAAGGCTGCACACTTTTCCCTTGACGTAGCATCGCGTGTGAAACAAGTTAGCTCTTTGCTCTTGCTCTTCGGTCTTAGATTGTATGCTGAGCGTCCTCACTGCTACTAGCAACTCTCCCTTAGCTGGTAACTCAACATCCTCATCTTCATGTTGCTTAACTTCTGGTTGCTCATCTTCGGATTCATACTGGCCATTATCCTTTAGAACCATTATCCTTTATTTGGTACACTCACTCACATAGTGTCCCATTCCTTGGCACTTGTAGCACTTGATTCTGCTGGTTCTGGCTTCAGCTTTTCCTTTATCTTCATAAGTTTTGGTGTCAGGTTTTTGAATGGCCGGCTTCTTGCTTTCACTTTGTAACCTCGGCTTCTCATCTCTCGGTTAACCTCTTGCGTAACTATTGCTTCCGGTTCCAAAATGTGGTCTTATGGGACCTCTCCTCTTAAGTTGTTGTTCAATGAGTATAGCTTGGTGTAGCATTTCCTGTAGTTCAACATTAGGCTGCATCTCCAATCGGTCTTGTATGTCTCGTTGCAACCCACCTAGAAACCTAGAAATGGTAGCCTCTCGGTCCTCCTGTACATCAGCTTGTATCAACAAAGTTTCCATCTCCTCGTAGTATTACTCAACACTCTTACTACCTTGCAAAAGCCTCCTCAACTGATTATGCAACTCCCGATAATAGTAACTAGGCACAAAACATTTCCGCATAATAGTCTTTATCTCATTCCAAGTAGAGACCGGATACTCTTGGTTTCTTCTTCTAGACGTAACCAACTGATCCCACCAACTTAGAGCATAATCAGTGAACTCAGTAGCTGCAACCTTCACTCGGTTCACCTCAGTGTAGTGTTGACAATCAAACACCATTTCTATCTTCTTTTCCCACTCCAAGTAAGCACTCAGATCATTTCTCCCTTGGAAAGATGGTATACGGAGCTTGAGTCCTCCAAAGCTATCATGTGGCTGGTTCCTCTCATTCCTCACATGCCTTTGTCTTCTATGACTGCTACGAGAAGTGATTGCTCGAGTTTTTACTCGATACACTTAACCGCAAGGTAGTATATAACGAGATCGATCCACAAGAACCAATGGTACACTAATGATTTACGAGACTTGTAATTAGCTATAGCAGGATTGGTTTGATTGTTTTCTTTCAAACTTGTAAACAAAATGCAATAAACTTAAAACGATTGATTTATACGATTTAAAAGGCATTAGGCCTTAGGGCATTTCAGGTTGTCAATGGCTTAACGAATAATATTGAGCATGGGATTTAACACTCTCAGCACCGTTCTAGAACATGAACACAAGGTGGATTAACCCACTCTCGTGGCCTTAACCCCTAAACTTGACTACTTGAAAACTAAACTCTCGTTTGATTTCTCCTAGCCAAATTAGCATTAACAAACAAGTTCACTAAGTTCACAATGATGATCTAGCATCAACTCTCGCAGGCTAGAGATACAAAGCTCAATTCATAAGGTTCAAGTTCTCTATAACATGATTAGTGCTTATAGAACAACCTAGAATCAAGACTAAGGTAGCTACTCTTAATCTAGCATTAAAAACACATGAATCAAAGAACCTATGGATTAGAAACCCCAAATCTCTATCAATTCATCAAGCCATCAATTTCCTTCAAGAACCCTAAAACCTAACTATGAAATTACTCACACATAATCAAAGAAACAACAAAGTAAACCATAGAAAGCATAATAGTATTGAAATAAACAACAAATGATACAACAAAACTTCTCCAAGTGTTTGATAGAAGGAGGAGAATAGTGTTTTAGGCGTCAGATTCACTTTAGAAAACAACTGATACGATTTTAGTAGGTTTAGGTGGGATATTTATAGACATAGGTGTAAAATGGAGTAGGCGGCTGGGAGGATCGGTCGATCCACAAGTCGGATCGATCGATCCCTAATTTCTTTACATAATATCTTCAAGGCGGCTGGCATGGTGATCGGTCGATCCGCATGGAGGATCGGTCGATCCTATGTTGTCCGAAGAGAGTTTGGGATCGTGTCCGTCGAGGATGGATCGGTCGATCTGACCATGAGATCGATCGATCCTTGGTTGTGTTCTTGGAGTTTTATGGATCGATCGATCCAAGGTTAGGATCGATCGATCCCTTTCCTTTCCGTAGCTTTTAGGCTTCGTCTTATTCCAGCTTAACTCCATAGAACCTGTACAAGACTCAAAACAAAATAGAAAAGACTCGAAAACGAACAAAAGACACGAAACAAATACTAAAAACAAACCAAAAAGCAATCAAAAGTACAATACATCAACTCCCCCCAACTTAGACTTTTGCTTGTCCTCAAGGAAAACAAAACAAACAAACAAAAAAAATCTAAACCAAGAGAAAAGGTTTGAAAAACATGAGAATTCATATAATCTATAGGATCATGCCTTCAACCAAATGCTTGCAACCACTTTCACCAAGTTCATATCAAACTATACTACATTTTACTTCGCCATAACCGTAGCAAATGTATGAAATCCCAAGATCATGTAGAACTTAACATTTAACATTTATTAAGAAATGCGTGTACTCTCACAAAGGGAATATCTAACATGTTATGGTCTAGGTATGAAGGGTGATATATGGTGGCTCAAATGTTTTGGGTTCTCCAGCAAAGCAAACGGATGCAAATCATTATGTAAAATCACAGTGAGACAAAGACCAACTAGGAAGTACATAACTCTCCTTTCGCTCGGATCCTTCTAACCAATTCAAAACCCCTAAGTATGAATATAAAGATTTTTTTTTTTAGATGCTGATGAAACACATTAATGATCTCAGACCTTCTCTGTTCTCTTTTCACTCCTTTCCCATCTCGTTTATTTTCGTTTTCCTCTTTTTTTTTTTCTTTTTTTTTTTTTTTTTTTTTTTTTTTTTAGATGGGGGAGCGGGAATGAGGAGTCTTACAAAAGCTGCATCAAAAGAAATCTTGACAATGAATGCTCTTCATACTCATAAATACATCTACTAAACCACAATGGCTTAATCTCGTCCAATGACGGTATGCAAACGAACTACTACCACAATCCTAACGAAAGGAAAGCTATGTCGATCCGTATACTCCATAGTTTTTGCACATGAATGCACATGACAATGGCTATAAACAGATGCATGTGGTTTGAAAGATGGAAATGGTAAGGGGTGTGGTACTAGACTAAAAATAAGTCTAGCCATTTGGAGTTAACAAAGGCTAATATAAATAATGTAAAGAAAACTCCAAATGTAATTCCATTACATGATTATCAATCCCCTAAGTGAGATATATTAAGTCCATATTAAGTTCATATATATATGATTAAGCTCAAATGATAGGGATTATCATAAAATGATCAAGTTATGGATTTTTCTGCGCTTCCAAGTTATCCTTAAACAAGGCTAAGCAGTTTTAAGACAAAATGATCTCAAACATGTTGCAATTCCAAAAGATAACAAATTCTCATAACTATTTTGACTCAATAAAATATTTAAAATTCCAACAAAGCTTTAAAATAAAAATAAAACATACCAAAATAAAAGAAACAAACACAAACATCATTAGTAGATAAATGGCATCCTCCCCCGAACTTGCTTTTCACCGTCTCGGTGTAATAACAAAATTAAAAGAAGAATGCCATACATAAAGAAATAAAACCAAACATCCTAAAAACAAAATGATATAAAACAAGGGATAGAAATAACCACAAGCTCAGTGGTCGCGGGTAGAGCTATCGCTGGAGCTCTCTCTCCTGCCTATGTTCCTCCTGCTTCTGGGTATGCGGAGGTCGCTATACTGTGCTGAGGAATGCTCCACCGGTGAATGAGAAGGTCCAGCTCGGTCTTGAGCTGCCTTGGTCCTCATCTCATGTATTTTGCCGATAGAGTCGGATTCTGTGCCCTCAGAGTCATCAGCATCCTCAGCTTCCTCAGTATCCTCAGCTTCCTCAGTATCCTCACCTTCCTCAACTTCAGCTTCAGCGCTTTCGTCATCTTGTGTCGGTGAACCTGAAGCACAAGAACAAGGTTTGATCTTCTGGATCGCCCTCCACATTTTCCTCATCATGGAGTTGTTCTTTTTCTGCGATTTGATGATCCACTGAAGTTGCTGGTCTGTGTCATCTGCAGGAGGGCTGGGCGGTAGGCGGTACCGGTTGGGGCTGTCAGGCAGCAGCTGCTGCGGCTGAGGCTCGACTGCTTCTTCTTCGATGTCAACCTCAGCCTCTTACATCTCGTCATCACTATCGCTTGGCTGTGGTGCTGCTTGTGTTGATGTACGATGGCGACGAGAGAGTGTCCGTTTGTTGCCAGAAGGGTCTGGTATCAAGTGCTCCGGACCTAGCAAAAACTCCAAATTTTCCTGAGATAGGAGTGAAGTGATACCTTGGTTGGGTAGTCTGTATAAACAGGTCGTCCCGTTGCGATCCCAATACATATAGACATCTCTCTTGTTGAGTACATGGCAGTTGACTAGATGTCTAATGTCGACTCTCCCGTATTTGTTCTCAACTTCTTCCCTCCTGAGATCAATCTTCGTGTGTTGGAAGATTGGGGTGAGGATGTTGCCCACACAACATTCCTTTGGAGGTTTTCCCTTGATCTTCTCAAGCATATCGCACAACACAGCTGCATAGTTGACGGTAGGTCCAGGACTCTCCGCTTACTTTGGTAGGAGATGCTTCACGCCATAAAACAGCATTCCCAACTCATCATCTCTAACCGCCCCTGATTCCTTTTTAAAGAAGAAGGTGTTGCTGATGATCTTCACAGCAATTCTCAATACCGGATTCCTTATCGCTGCAATCTTGGCTTTGCGCGAAACATAATCACCATGAGCAATCAAACCCCAGAACTCATTTGCAAGTCGTCTGTCAATCTTTGGGAACGAGACATCCTCTCCTTTCTCGAATCCGTAGATATCACAAATTTTATGAAGAGTGTATCTGTAGTGCTTCTTGAGGAGGAAGAAACTGAAAGTACCCTCGCTCGCTATCGGTGCGTCCGGGTTTTTGTAGGTGAGCCGACAAGTGGCAAGAAGCTCCCTCACCAATCTTGGATATAACGGCTCGTTGAGCTTCCAAAGCATCCCAAACCCCATATTCTCAAAGAGCGACACCGCATCCTCTAGTAAACCAAGATCCTCCAAAGTAATCTCACATCCCATTCGGGTGGGCATAAGCTTGACTGCTCTCATATCTGCCAAGAATTTGGTGTCGTGAGCATCCCATTTTCCCGTGACTGGTCTGAGTAGAGGACTCTGGTTATGGGTCGTCCTGCGCCTCTTTCCTGGATTGCGGGAGCTCCCGGCTTGATCCATATCCTGTACGAATCCAAAAACTATTCTTTAAGCCATTTTTTCAAGTTATCATACAATAATATGCAATAAGAATATAGGACCCAATATCAATCTATGGCTTTTTCATGATGTAACAACCAATATCGAGACCATTTCATTTTGAATAATGAACCAAGTAACAACATAATCAAATTATTAAAGCCAATCAAAGCAAAATAACATGACTTTTATGCATTATCATTTAATTAGGTTCATTTTCGTTTTTGATGAATAGTGAAAAATCAAATCAAAAATTTCACTCCAATCTAGCCATTTCTAATGCAAATTGAGTTTCCCATATCATCCTAGACAAGAATCTAGCATTTTTCCATCATTAAACATCCTAAAACTCAAACAATAATGATTTGGAGCAAATTCACCATTGGAACCCTAAAATCTCGAATTGGGAATTAGGAGATTCGAAGCCATACCTTTGCAGAGAGTTAAAATGGTTACCAGAATCAGGAAGAGGAGGAAAAACTGAGTGGATTAGCACCAAGAATCACTAAAAACCGTTAAGATTTGACAAAGTTATGATTGAAAGAAGTTTTTGTTCTTTGTGCTCTTCAAAATCGCAAGAGGGGAAGATTTTGATCGATTTTCTTGCAAATCGATCGATCCCGTGAGTTTTATGATTGAGTTTTGATGTTTTTCGGTTTGATTTAAGTGATTTTTGGTTTATGCATACCTGGGATCGATCGATCCGATCGATCGCTTGCTGTTCGGTCGTGTGTTCGTGGATCGGTCGATCGTGTTTCCGGATCGACCGATCCAAAACCTTCGGATACTTGTTGAATTTTCGCCGACTTGTTTGGATCGATCGATCAAACCTGTGGATCGATCGATCACTTTCTGTAATACCAAAATTCAAACGTTTAAGCATTGGATCGATCGAAACCGTAGGGGATCGATCGATCCCTTCACTCACAGGGAGTGGATTGAAGCAATATGCATAAAACTTAAGATCAAAATAGGAAATGAAAAAATTAGTAATATTTACAAGATACCTGGTGGGTTGCCTCCCACAAAGCGCTTATTTAAGGTCATTAGCTTGACCGTCATGTAGTTCTAAACTTGGTTTGGAGGATCCTCGAGAAGGATCTTTGTTTTCTCGTTCATTGTGGAATCTGCAAGGTACGGTTTGACTCTCTGACCATTTACAGTAAATGGTTCTCCCTTTTTGTCAGAGAACCACTGCACCATGCGGTTTTACTTCCTTGATGGTGTAAGGACCGGTCCATCTCGACTTTAGTTTTCCTGGAAAAAGTTTAAGGCGAGAGTTGTAGAGAAGTACCTTATCGTTCTCTGAAAGCTTCTTGAGGATTATCCTTTTGTCATGAAGAGCTTTAGTTCGCTCTTTATAGATCCTTGAGCTTTCGTAAGAATTTAACCTGAGTTCGTCTAACTCGTTTAACTGAATTAGACGTTTCTCTGAAGCGGTCTTGATGTCGAAGTTCATCAGCTTCGTTGCCCACAGCGCCGTGTACTCTAGTTCGACAGGTAGGTGACAGGACTTACCGTAGACGAGGTTGAATGGTGTGGTTCCAATGGGAGTTTTGAAGGCGGTTCTGTATGCCCAAAGAGCATCATCAAGGTTTGCCGCCCAATCCTTTCTCGATTTTCCTACTGTTTTCTCCAAGATTCCTTTGATCTCCCTGTTTGAGATTTCGACGTGGCCACTGGTCTGAGGGTGATATGGTGCTGCCACTTTGTGTTTGACTCCATGCTTTGCCAACAGACTCACAAAGATCTTGTTGATGAAATGCTTTCCACCGTCACTGATCACTACCCGTGGGACTCCAAAGCGAGGAAAGATGATGGTTTTGAACATCTTCAGAACAACTTTCCCGTCATTTGTTGGGCTGGCAAGTGCTTCCACCCATTTAGAGACATAGTCGACTGCGACTAAGATGTACTCGTTTCCATAGGATGCTGGGAAAGGTCCCATGAAGTCGATGCCCCATACATCGAACACCTCAACCTCGAGAATGAAATTTTGTGGCATTTCATTCCGCTTGCTTATGTTATCTTTCCTTTGGCAAGCGTCACACTTTGCTACAAACTCGTGTGCATCACGGAATATCGTAGGCCACCAAAAGCCAGGTTGTAAAATCTTCGTAGCTGTTTTAAAGGAAGCGAAGTGTCCTGCATAATCAGAAGCATGACAATGATAGAGAATACCATGTACCTCACTTTCGGGAATGCATCTTCTGAAAATCCCGTCTTTACACCTCTTGTAAAGAAATGGTTCATCCCAATAGTAGTGTTGGACATCTTTGAGAAACTTTTTCTTGGCATATCCTACAAAATCAGGTGGTGAAACATCACAAGATAAGTAGTTAGCAAAGTCAGCATACCATGGTAAATTTCCCTCGATGGTGTGCATGGTCATGAGCTCAGCCGCATTTCCGTTGTTAGATTGCTCAACCTCATAGACATAGTTATCTTCTAGTAGCGCAAGCTCTTCTCCTGGAAAAGCATCTCTCATTGGGACTTCCTCTTCTACTCTTAGTCGAGATAAGTTATCTGCGACTCCGTTTTCGATTCCCTTCTTATCTTTGATTTCCAAGTCGAACTCCATGAGTAAAAGTATCCATCTTAAAAGCCTCGGCTTGGCGTCTTTCTTTGTCAAAAGGTATCTCAACGCTGCATGATCAGTGTGGACTACAACTTTGGACCCAACGAGATAGGATCTAAACTTCTCAAAAGCGAAGACAATCGCTAGAAGTTCTTTCTCGGTTGTTGCATAGTTGCATTGTGCGGCATCAAGAGTGCGGCTGGCATAGTAGATGGCGTGCATCTTCTTGTCTTTCCTTTGCCCTAAAACTGCACCTACAGCATAGTCACTTGCATCGCACATGACCTCGAAAGGTAGCTCCCAATCAGGTGGTTGCACAATGGGAGCGCTCACAAGAGATCCCTTGATCTTTATAAATGCCTTGAGGCAGTCTTCATCAAACTCAAACTTTTGATCTTTGCACAATAGCTGAGTTAATGGCCTTGCAATCTTTGAAAAATCCTTTATGAACCTCCTGTAGAACCCAGCATGTCCTAGACACCTCCTTATTCCCTTTACAGAATTTGGAGGTGGCATGTTCATCATCACATCGATTTTTGCTCTATCCACTTCAATGCCCTTTTCTGAGATCCTATGACCGAGAGCGATTCCATCTCGCACCATGTAGTGACACTTCTCCCAATTCAGGACCAAATGTTTGTCCTCGCAGCGTTGGAGTACCCTGCACAGATTAGACAAACAAATAGCAAAAGATGTGCCATGCACAGAGAAGTCATCCATAAAGACTTCCATATAATCCTCAATCATTTCAGAAAAAATTGACATCATACAACGCTGAAATGTTGCTGGTGCATTACACAATCCAAATGGCATTCTTCGATATGCGAAGGTACCATAAGGACATGTAAAAGTGGTTTTCTCTTGATCATCGGGATGTATCGGAATCTGAAAGAATCCCGAGTACCCGTCAAGAAAACAGTAATATTGGTGGTTTGCTAGTGTCTCTAACATTTGATCCATAAATGGAAGTGGAAAATGATCCTTACGTGTTGCAGAGTTAAGCTTTCTATAATCAATGCACATGCGGTGCCCTGTAACATGATTAGTGCTTATAGAACAACCTAGAATCAAGACTAAAGTAGCTACTCTTAATCTAGCATTAAGAACACATGAATCAAAGAACCTATGGATTAGAAACCCCAAATCTCTATCAATTCATCAAGCCATCAATTTCCTTCAAGACCCCTAAAACCTAACTATGAAATTACTCACACATAATCAAAGAAACAACAAAGTAAACCATAGAAAGCATAATAGTATTGAAATAAACAACAAATGATACAACAAAACTTCTCCAAGTGTTTGATAGAAGGAGGAGCTTAGAAATCCAAGAAATTTGTCTAGAATAGTGTTTTTAGGCGTCAGATTCACTTTAGAAAACAACTGATACGATTTTAGTAGGTTTAGGTGGGATATTTATAGACATAGGTGTAAAATGGAGTAGGCGGCTGGGAGGATCGGTCGATCCACAAGTCGGATCGATCGATCCCTAATTTCTGGACATAATATCTTCGAGGCGGCTGGCATGGTGATCGGTCGATCCGCATGGAGGATCGGTCGATCCTATGTTGTCCGAAGAGAGTTTGGGATCGTGTCCGTCGAGGATGGATCGGTCGATCTGACCATGAGATCGATCGATCCTTGGTTGTGTTCTTGGAGTTTTATGGATCGATCGATCCAAGGTTAGGATCGATCGATCCCTTTCCTTTCCGTAGCTTTTAGGCTTCATCTTAGCCCGAACAATCCCGAAACCGTCTTATTCCAGCTTAACTCCATAGAACCTGTACAAGACTCAAAACAAAATAGAAAAGACTCGAAAACGAACAAAAGACACGAAACAAATACTAAAAACAAACCAAAAACCAATCAAAAGTACAATACATCAAGAAGAGCCACTGTAATAGTTTTCTGCTTCAAAGTCTCCAGGTTCTCTTAGAAGCGGTCTTTGATTGTTTTCCCGGGGATCCCTTAGAACTTCTTCTTGCTGCCTCACTTGCTGAACGTTCCCCTCGTCGTTTCTTGCTGTATTAACTCCTTGAGATCCTCTAGTATCACGAATCATCTCTGGAAGGACCTGTTCTTGCAAAACGTTAAACCTCTCATCCATCAATCGAGCCATCGTTGCCGTGAGAGCATCAACCAGGAGTTTGTTGTTGTTGCCACTTGTTCCACTGTGATCGGACATCTTTTTCCTGAAACAACACAACAAAATACACCAGTAAAGAGTCCTTTTGAAGATCGAATTGATCATAAGAAATAAGAATACGAAAATGACCCTTTGTATCCTAGTTTCTACGAAGAACCCTAATCGCGACTGTGGAAGTCGATCGGTCACGGAAAAATATCAAAACTTTTCAGAAAATTCCCAAATCAATTTTAAAATATAGTAGACTCATCCTAAGTTCACTTTCAGTTGATTTCACAATTGTTTCACGAGCCAATATTTAACTAAAATTCTGACAAGTTGGAACGAAAATCACTTAACTTCTCGATGTGGCTCTGATACCACTTGATATGATTCTGGTTAGAGAATCACGCCCCAATCACACACCGGGAAGCTAAGATGACGATGATAAGGCTCCAGGCTTGGGCAGAAAGCTATCTGGAGTTGAATGGGATGAGTGACGCCACGAGAGGATGCGGAAGGCCTCTTGATAAGTCGGGGTTGAACAATCTAATCACTAGAAATGTTCACAAGTATCCTAATTCGTATCACTCGAAAGAGAAGACACTGATCTATCAGAGAAAAAGGTTTTTTATTAAAAGGATAGATAAGAGACAGGCCGCGCCAAATGATCTCGAGACTGGCCGGACTAGGTCGGACCAATGCCAAGCAAAGATGTACCTATGGATCACGAACCTCATTGAAAACCTTCCTTGGAAAACCACTTGGGAAAAACCAAAGGCAAGGGAAAAAGAGTGTAAGTGAGCCATAGGGCTTGACACTAGTAATCCCGGACATGAACCATGACCAAGGTGGCCGCGGTACCACATGCGTCCGAGTGACCACTTTGAGCCAATGCTTGACGTAGCAAAACTCCGACAGTATGGTTAAGTTCCTTAGTCCTAGAGCGAGTAATAGAACCAGCTGGTATGATCAGTTCTTCCTTGGCCGTCCAAGACCGAGTCCTAACTCCAAGTGGCACATCCGGAACTTCCTTCTCGACCGGTTCAAGCAATTCCTCGGCCATCGGCTTCCAATCCTGGTTGCTATCCAATATCACATCATCTTGGGCTTAGGAAACTGGATTAGGGCTTTCGGGACAAAACTACGTAGTTTCGTTAAGTAGCCAGGTTGAGGCTTCAGTACCGGCCACGGGAATTTATGGCCGGTAGTGCCAAGAGGGATGGCATCGGTCACGACTTGGTGTGGCCAGCCACGTCAAGAGGCTCACTACCGGTCACGACACCTTGTGACCGGTAGCGACATGGCTTCACTCAACGAGGCGTATCTCTAAAATGGCTGATGGGATTGCTCTGATTCTTCTTCGAGGTGAAACTTGACACTTCTGACTTTCCATAAACACCAAGAACTCCCAAATTGAGTATCAGGAAATCCCTCAAAAGATGTCATACTTCTGGCGGTTTGCAGCTGTCCGAAAATGTGACTTGCTTAGCCTATTTTTTCCATTTTGCTCAAAAACTCATAAATAACTCCTGGAGGCTCAAATGGTGGAAAAAGCCTTCAAAGTATCCATAATCACTTGATTTCTCCTTTAGAAACCTAATAAAAACATAGAAAAAATGGGCCAAAATACGATGTTATCATTCCTCTCTATCTTCTTATTAACTTTACACTCCACACTCTCAACATTATAACCATGGAGAAGCCTAGAAATCTCCTCTTTAGCTTTCTCATTCTCATCATTAGAAGATTCACTAGTAAAGATAATGTTACAAAAGTCCTTGGGATTGGCTTCGGGTTTCCCGTGTAGTGTACTAATCAGACGCTTAGAAGAAGAACTATTCAAGTGATCCACTTCTTTAGATAGCTTTTCAAACTTGGCGTTAAGCACTTGATAAAACCTTGTTGTGTATTGCCGACATTTGAGTAGTGAGCTCTGTAGCTCCTCTTCCTTGTCCCTCTAGAAGCTTCTTAAGAGGAGTGTTAGTATCTTCCTCATTATCTTGGGTTTGGAAGCACTAGCTTGACCTTGGTTTGGGTGTGGGTTTTGGAAGTAAGGTTTGTTAGGTATGAATTGAGGTTTAGCCTTGAAGTTACTTTGTTGGATGGTTGGTTGGAAGTTCCCTTGTTGGTTGGTGGCTTGAAAGTTCTCTTAATGTTTCATGGTAGGATAAGTTTGGTCTTGTGGGTTTTCAACATTTGGGTTTCTATAGGAGAAGTTTGGATGGTTCCTATAGTTTGGGTTAAATCCTTTGTTGTAACCTTGGCCTTGCCCACCAATATAATTCATCTCCTCTTGTTCCTCAATACAAATCTCATGTCCAACCTCTTGAAAGACTTGATATCCTTCATTCTCTCCAACAAAATTAACCGGTTTTTTGAGTGACTTGGAGCAACTTATCAATCTTGTCGTTCAATGCCTTCATCTCTTTGCGATGACGTTCATTCACTTCACCATCCCTTGATGTGCAGTCATAGTATTTCCTATAATTACC
Source organism: Barbarea vulgaris (assembly GCA_963667165.1). NCBI lineage: Eukaryota > Viridiplantae > Streptophyta > Magnoliopsida > Brassicales > Brassicaceae > Barbarea > Barbarea vulgaris. The sequence goes on along the minus strand of OY763888.1, from coordinate 7,712,005 downwards.
ATCACTTTGAGCTAGAATTTACCCCAACGTCATACCATCGTCCACACCTTGGCCCAAGAAATTTTCGTTACATGGCGTGTCTAAAAGCATACAATATTTAGGCAAGACACCACGGTAAAGAGTGCTCAAGAGGCTTTCCTTAGAGAAGCCATGATGTGGGCATTGAGTAGTGAACCCATGAAATGCTCCCAAGCTTTACAAAACCTCTCATTAGCTCGTTTTGAAAAGCCTGAAATCTCATTTTTTAAGCGAGCCGTCCTTGATGTTGAGAAGAACTTATACCAGAATACTTGTTTGCATTGTTCCCATGAGGTGATGGAGTTGTGAGGTAGATTCTTCTCCCACATATGAGGTTTGTTCCCTAATGATAATGGAAAGAGGCAAAGCTTAAAGGCATCTTCCGAGATCACGTTGATCTTAACCGTTCCTCAAAAACGATCGAATTGGTATAAGTGGTCAAGTGGGTCCTCCATGGCAAGACCATAAACCTTCAAGCTTTGAACCATGTTTATCAAACTTGCCTTTATCTCAAAGTTATTGTTCTCTACCGCTGGAGGTCTAATCCCGGTTCGGTTTCCATGAATTTTAGGCGCATCATACGCTTCAATCATAACCGCGGGCCTTGGTGCATGGTTAGGCGGATTCTTTTGATTTCCTTGGTTAGCACCATTCCCTTCACCATTGTCTTGTCCAACTCCATCAGCCTCAACATTACCCGGTGGCTAATTGTGTTCCATGTTCAAACCCAACCGCTGTTCGCGATCTAACTGTTCTCGTTCTCTCCTATTTCTAGCAAGCTCACGCTCCAACCTTCTAATATCCTCTACTCTATCCACGCAATTTTTTGTTCCGTGACTTCGAAGGTTCATGCACCTAATAAGATAGAAAGATCAAAATAGAAACACACATTAAGTATTAAGTCGTAAATAAAGCTTAGTCTCAAAGTAAGACCAAATCCTAATGGCTAAATGCGTCGTGTCCCCGGCAACGGCGCCAAATTGATATTTGCTTTTTAGGCAATCAACTAACCTATGTACGTAGTGCACAATAGGTATTGTTCCACGAGGAAACAACATTCAACATATCAAGAATACAAGTCAAACTTTAATCTAAGCAATCCAAATGTTTATAATTGGGAAATGCAAATCCGAATAAAACTAAATAACAAAAGCAAATAAAACCGATAAAGGAAAATCCAAATAAGATAAAGAGAGCTCAAGGAATAGATAGATAACTAGAGTACACACAAGCTAATTAATGGGGTTTCAGTTCTAACTCTAAGAGCTTATCCATAGACCTTAAACACTAATGACAACTAGTCCACTTCCATGATAAAAGCATCGTCATTAAACATTCGATCAACAATAATTTCCATTAGCAATTGAATGAGTAACAAGCATTAATAGCAAGTTTAAATAGCCACTAACCAATCTAGACAATTATTCCCATAGGTAAGATATGATTACCACTTAATAATTTGGTTTGAGAATTTTCACAAACACCTTGTGGACATAGGAAAACCTATGTTCTAAACAAGCTTGATCAAGGCCTATCTAGCATTAAGAACTCATATTAACCGTGGATATATAAATTACAAACCTAAACCCCACTAATCAACAAGTAACCAACTCTAGATCTATCAATCCCCAGAACTTAACTCACTCATGATCATGTTAACACAATCTATGGAGATTGAATCTGGGTTAAACATGATTATGAAGAGATAAGGTAAGAAGATTAAGAAGAAAGCAAATACTTAAAAACTTCAAAGAGAAAGATTGATACAATGTTCTTGAGAAAATCTCCAAAAGAGGTTCTAGATCTATTTTCTCACAAAAATACAGCTTAACCCTTAACAATTAGGGTAAGGAATATATATAGTGAAACTCCATAAGTTGGGTTTAGAACTTAACCAGAAACTAAAACCCAATTTTTACTGGTTCAGGTCTGATTTAGGGAAATCGCGGAGTCTGCACCGGTCTAGGCTTGGCCGTGGGGCCTGGCCGCTGGAGCTCACCGGTTGACTCCTGGCTGCTACTTGTGACCGTTGTAGCTCACCGGTCACGCCGTGCCCGCTACGACTGCCGCTGAGTCCTCGGGGAAAATTTGAAAAGCTTGCAACTGTTGTCCTCTGAACGCTACATGTGACCGCTGAGAGCCATCAGTTGGCTTGAGACCGCTACACGAGCCCGCTGCTCCTAATCGGTGAGCTTCAGACCACGACACTTCCTTGCTAACTCTCCAGCTTTCATCAAATGCTTCACCCTTGGCCCTTTTGACTCCATATTTCTCCTTTGATGCATAATCCACTTCAAATACCTAAGAAACAAGATTAATATGCAAATGATGCACCTAGACTTTAATAATGCAATCAAAACACAAGAATCTATATGGGAAATGTCATCTAAAGTTGTGTAAAACAGAGGCATATCATTTTTATTGAGTCAAACTAGTAGGGAATCATGATCCTATCTAACGAATGATCTTATTTTAATTAACACTCTTATGATTATGGTTGACTATATAACTGATTTGAAAAGACTATGAGCTGAGTCAACATTCTGAAAGTCTCTTTCCACTGGATAATAGGATGATCCAACGTTGTCTCTAACCCTTATTATAACCTAACCTGACTTTTAATTTCTTACTTAGGGGTTGGATGTACATCTGACGAGACCTCTTCGAGCCACATAAGACACTGTACTACTTCACAAAGTATGATTCTCCTCTCTCTTCCCTTCAGTAATCTAAAAAAAGAGAAGAAAATAAAAATAAAATAAAAGAGAGTAAAGAAAAGAAAGAAAAACGGATATGAGGTGATGTGACCGAGGGATAGAGTGCGCAAACCCGTGCATCTTCCGGAACCTCGCAGAGACTTGTATCCATAAAAAGAATAGATAAAGGACAAGGTTGGATATGACCGAGGGATAGAGTGCGTAAACCCGTAAATCTTTCGGAACCTCGCGGAAGCCTAAGTCCAAAGAAAAAAGAGCAAGGGATCGATAGAATAATATAAAATGATACCCTAGAAAAGTAGGGAAATTGATCTCTTGGAAGAGTGAAAAGGGAGAGGAAAGGAACCATACGAAGAATGTCTTGGCTTGGATTGGATCAACATGTCCTTAGGCTGATATCCCCTAGGTAAGACCACTTTTGCTTTCTCCTTAATTTATGTAAAGAGATGACAATGGTGATTTCAAAAAGTCCTTTGGACTGTGGACTAAGAGTAAATGATGTTGAAACTTCTCATGGGACAAGTACGTAATGTAGGTTCTAAGGTCAAGGCGACGAGGAGTGGGAAGATGAGATTTTTACAGATAAGTGAGTTGTCATGATTTTTAAAACCTCTTTTCCATGGCTTTACTTTCTTGTTTGCTTGAGGACAAGCAAAGTCTAAGTCTGAGGGAGTTGATAACATCATATTTTTAACTATTATAGTTATTGTTTTCCTATGATTTTGAGAAGAGATTGGTGTTATACTTATGCAAAAGAGCTATTTGTCATTCATTTCAGGTCTAAGAAGGTTTTGAAGGTTTTTAGGGAAAATGGACCAAAGGATGAGGAAACCCCGTTTTTAGACAGTTTCATAACACCAGAAGTACGACATTTGTTGAAGGACTTCCCAATACTCAATTTTGGATTTCATGGTTTCAATGGAAAGCTAGAAGTAATAAGTTTCACCTTGAACAAGAATCAACACATTCCCTTCAGCCATTTGGGAGATATCATCCGAGGAGTGAAGCTCTGTCACGACCGGTCACAAAGGGCCGTGACCGGTCTCAACCTCCATGACACGACCGGTCACGTGACCGGTTGATATATCATTGATTTTAGCGCTTTTCAGCCATGATATAAGTGCTTTATCGAGTCTTAACTGTGTCTTTCGAGTCTTTATCGAGTCTTTTACAGGTTTACATGCGTTGGGGACTTTTTGGACGATTATGGAGCATTATGGAGCATTTGTTGCTGAGAAGACGAAGTCGATGCTTTCACTGATCAATGGTGTCGATCGACACTCAGCACTAGTGTCGGTCGACACCCATCATCAGGCGTCCATGTAGAATTTACCAAGTTCTAAAGATTTGCAATTTTACCCCAGAAGTTCGAGAAGTTTACAAAAGAGTCCATGCTGAACACGTCTATTGTGAAACCACATAGTCTTTGTGGATTCGACCACTAAGTACTACCGTGATCTCTTAATTTGAGAGAGTAGCTATGAGGGATAATTTGAGCATATCAAATTTTGGCGCCGTTGCCGGGGACTCTTTTGAGTTTTCAATAGACTTAAGTGTAGAATTCAGTCTAAGTTTTTATTTTGCAGTTTACTTACATCGTTCTTTCTTTTTCTATGGTGTGTTTAAGTTGTATGCCTAATCGCAGAACTCGAAGCAACAAAGACAATGAGCTTGTACTTCTTTCGAATCAAGTGCTTGCAAAGTTAGAACGCACGATCAGAAAAGCGAAGAAACTAGTTGAAATGGTTGGTTCAGTGGTACTACGACCAGATGATGCTGGGGTTCTTAGAGACCAAGAGGGACATATTTGCAACGAGCAAGGCCAATAGCTTGATGCAGAGGGCAACGTGATTGCCAAAGTCGAAGGTGTTGATCGACACCCACCCCCTTGTGTCGCTCGACACCAACCGGCATCAGATGTAGGTGAAGTTTCTGTCGTACAGAGGGAAGGGCAAGTTGAGAGAGGAAGGACTCTAGGAGATTATAATAGGCCTGATGAGTTCTATCCTAACAGGTCTGCGATTTGTCTACCAACCATTGACAGGAATGTATTCGAGCTGAAGCCGTCTTATTACTCCTTAGTGGGTCAGTATCCTTTCTCCGGATTGTCACATGAACACCCTATTGACCATATTGAAAGGTTCGAGGATTTGGTAACAAGCATGAATATCAATGGAGTCAGCTATGACTATCTTTTCTGTAAGCTCTTCCCACATTCTCTTATTGGTGAAGCAGCTTACCGGTTGAAGCAGTTACTGACATGATCTTTGACTAGTTGGGAGGCGACGAAGAAGGTTTCTTCAGAAACTTCTATGATGATGCGCGTTCAGAGGACTTGAGGAACAACATCTCTCAGTTTACACAGAGGCCTACTAAGGCATTCAAGGCGACATTAGTTTGTTTCAGAGCTTATCTGCATCATGGTTTCTCCCAGATTCAATTGTTGGGTATTTTCTTCAGAGGAGTTGATTGGAGGTACCAGATGGCTCTAGATTCAGGGAGCAATGGGAACATCAACACCAGAACTCCAGAGGAATCTTATGAGTTGATTGAGAACTTGGTGTCTAGTAATAGCACCAAGAATGCTGATTATGAACGTCAGAAACAGGCTGGAAGCATAGATGGGAAGCAGATTACTGAGTTAAACACAAAGTTTGATTCAGTTCACAGTATCCTGACGAACAAGAAGTTAGTTCACTTTGCTGCAGAGGTTGAGACATTTGAGCCTGAGTAGGTATATGAGGAAGAGGATTGCAACTACATTGGTGGCACTGGATTTTAGAGTCAGCGTTATGGCAATCAGCAGAACATAGGTATTTAAGTGGAAACAATCAGCGGAGTACCTTCACCGGTAATAATAACTCTTCTGGTTATATTCCTAAGATCCACTATCAGAAGCCCTTCCACACCAACAATGACTTCAACAAGATTTATGGATCATCCTCCTACTATCAGCAACCTCTCGCTAGCTTTGAGCAGAACGAGATGAAGTCTATGCTGGATCAGATTTTGGAGGGTGAGCAGAAGATTACTGGTGATCTTAATGGGAAGATTGACTCGCTGTATACCGGTCTGAACGGTAAAATGTATGCTTTGAACATTCACATGTAGAAGCTCGATCTCCAGGTTACACAGACTGATGGGTCTGTAAAACGGTCTGATTGAGTTCTTCCAGGAAGAACTGATAATAACCCCAAGGTATCCTTGCAATTCTATCAGGTTGAGAAGTGGTGAAGAGTTGAATCCTGTATCACCCATTGGTGTCGATCGACACCACTCGTCACCAAACGCACCGGTTGTTGAGGAATTTCCAAAACTGCATGAGCGTGTTTACGTACCCAATGTTCCTTTTCCTAAAAACAACATGAAGTCTAAGCAGGAGTTATATGACGCTAAATGCAGAGCGATAATGGATAAACTCACCATTGAGATTCCATTGATCGATGTCATCAAGACTTCGCATGTGGTAAAAAGGTGCTTAGAGAAGATGCTTACGCATGATATGCGAGAAGAGGAAGGAGTTATGATGATTACTGAGGTCTGTAGTGCTTTCATTCAGAAAAGGATACCAGAGAAGCTTGTTGATCCGGGTAACTTTTTCTTGGATTGTTCCATATTCCAAGCAAGGTTCAAGAATTCCTTGTTTGATATAGGTTCCAGTGTGACTTTTGATGCTGTATTCGGTTGCTGTGGGACTAGGGATGACAGACTTCATGCCTACTACAATCACTCTGATCCGTGCGGATAGGAGCATTCGGACACCAGAAGATCTTTTGGAAGACGTGCATGTGAGAGTCGGCGATTCCATGATACCGACAGATTTTGTTATGTTGAAATACAGTGACAAGCCGAAGGATCCTCTTATCCTAGGTAGACCTTTCTTAGCCACCGCTGGAGCGAATATTGATGTTAGAGGAGGCAGAATAGCTCTGACTGTGGAGAAGTCTGTGATGAGTTTTGATATGGATAAGTCTATCAGACAACCCACTATTGATGGACAAACATTATGTGTGGACACTTTGAATAATCTAACGAGGCTATTCTCCAAAAAAATGGATTTGCCAAATCCTTGGGAAGATAAAACCACTGAAGTTACACCTTAGTTTAGAGCCGATAATGTGTCTGCGACCGCTGAGGATTCATCAGAAGGGGCAGTGAACCTCATTTCTACGGGGCCGCTTACATGCCAACTAAGTGATATACGAACCCACCATCAGTGTCGATCAACACCGAGCCCTATCCGACGTACCCTTTTTGGTAAGACTTGTGCAAAACTGTTATAGCTGCTGTAACTACTGTGGCTACACCTCACCCACCATGGTACGCTGATATTGCAAACTACCTCACTCCGTAGCGTGAACCAGATAAGTTCACGGGGTAAGCAAAAAAGAAATTTCTGCACGAGCTAAGGCCCTACTTTTGGGATGAACCTTACTTGTATCGGTATTGTGCCGATGGAATCTACAGGAGGTGTGTCGCTGAAATGGAAATGCAAGATGTGTTGTACCACTGTCATGGATCCGAGTACGCATGACACTTTGCTACTTTTAAGACAGTATCCAAGATAATTCAAGCAGGGTTTTGGTTGCCCACTATGTTCAGGGATGCTGATGAGTTTGTTTCCCGATGTGATGCTTGTCAGCGAAGAGGGATGATCAGCAAACGGCATGAGATGCCACAGAACTTCATCCTGGAAGTTGAAGTATTCGATTGTTGGGGCATTAACTTTATGGGACCCTTTACCTCCTCCTATGGGAACTAATACATTTTGGTGGCTGTAAACTATGTGTCTAAGTGGGTAGAAGCTATCGCTAGCTCAACTAACGATTCTTCAGTTGTCCTTAAGCTGTTCAAGACCATCATTATTTTCCCTCAATTTGGAGTACCTCGAATTGTGATAAGTGATGGTGGTTTTAATTTTATCAATAAGGTTTTTGAGAAGTTGTTGTGAAGACATGGTGTACATCAACGAGTGGCTACTCCCTATCACCCTCAGACAAGCGGTCAGGTTGAAGTTTCAAACAGGCAGATCAAAGAAATTCTCGAGAAGACCGTCAGCGTTACTAGGAAAGACTGGTCTGCAGGGTTGGACGATTCACTCTGGGCGTATCGAACTGCTTTCAAGACGCCTCTGAGGACTACATAGTTCCATATGCTTTATGGGAAAGCATGTCACCTTCCAGTGGAATTAGAACACAAGGCAGCATGGGCAGTTAAGCGTATGAATTTTGATTTCAAACCCGCTGCAGAGAGGAGACTGATTCAGCTGAACGAATTGGATGAAATCCGGTTCCATGCTTACGAGAGGACAAAGGCCTATCATGACAATACAATCATCTCCAGAACATTTGAACCCAACGATCAGGTACTTCTATTTAACTCTCGTCTGCAATTATTTCCAGGAAAACTGTGCTCTCGTTGGTCAGGCCCTTTTACTGTCAAGGGGTCCACATGGTGATGTTGTTTTAATGAGCTCGGACGGGGAGCAATTCACTATAAATGGTCAGAGGGTGAAACATTATTGGGAAAAAGCTAAGATACCAAGTGGACACTACGTACGTCTGGACAATGTACCGCTGCCTAACCGCGCTTTTGAGTCAAGCTAATGACTTAAAACAAGCGCTTGGTGGGAGGCAACCCACTGGTGAGTCTGTAAATATGATTCTCTTTGTATTTGTTTCACTTTTTTTCACTTTTTCTTTGTTTTAGGATATCAGGAAACTAGTATTCTCGGAGCCATCCATCAGTGTCGATCGACACATACGCACTAGTGTCGATCGACACCAAGCAATTTAGAAGAACAACTTTCGACGGGTGTCGATCGACACCGACCACTGGTGTCGCTCGACTCCAATAACACGAACACGGGCCCGATAAAACCTAGCCGCCTCCTTCATCTTCCTCATTTTTTCTTTTCGCCGTAAACCAAAAAAATCACCCCCAAAATCGCCAAAACACCATTGGTGCGTCCCCAGACTTGAACAACACTGTCCCCATTGGTGCCAAACCAGGGATTGGTAAACAAAAAGAGTTGGAACAATGTTAAAACCAGAATTTGAAGACTTATCCGTGGATCGGTGTTGATGTCGATTGACACCAATGCTCGGGTGTTGATCGACACCAGAGTCATGATCAGAGAACGATGTTCGGGTGACGGGTGGTAAGTTGCCCCTCACAGATGTCTTCTTGGTATCTAGACTCAACCCCCAAAGGTGGGTCTTCGTTGCCGAGCCCTAATTCCAAACTTGTGATGCAGCTTCCCTATCCCCAAATGCTTCGTTCAATCGTATCAATCCTCTCATGGATTGTTTTCAAGCTTAGTTATTATATCTCCATGCATTCCTTCATAAAGTTCTCAAGCCTTTATTCTTGGCTACTCAACCTGGAAGGAGCATTATCATTAGCTTGGAAAATTTGATGTGGGAGACGTACCTTGCAGTGGTGGCCGGGAGACGGGCTTTGATGAAAAGTGACACGAACTTCTCTGAGGTTCTCGTCCCTTGTTCCCTCAACAGGTTTGGAAAATCATCAAACTCAGCATTCGCTCTGGAATGATCTTCTAAGCAGTTTTCAATAGCTCTTTCCTCATAGTAGGTGTCATCATAATCGGTTGCATAATCTTCTTCACTAGGCCATTCCGGTGTTGCAGGATGATCGGTAGGTTTTTCTTCTTGCGCTCTATTCCTTTCCTCTTGCTCGCATGCCTCATATGCTTGATCATCTGTCCACTTTTAATACTCAATTGGATCTCTGAAACCCCTTTGGAGAGCTTCAATCTTCCACTTTAGATGCTCCTCCATGGCATTGATCCTATACACAGTGTTGATGACATCCGATTCAATTTTTCTCACATCAAAATTTTGGTCGAGTAACTTGTTGTTCAGTTCCTTAACTTGATCCTCCACTAGTTTGAGCTGGTTAGAGACAACTGATAGCTGCAAGCTAAGATCCGAAGAGTCTGTCTCATGTGGAATTCCCTCTGCTTGATTTTCCAAAGTGTCCACATGGAAAGTGTGACAGACAATAATGGGTCGCTTAATAAACTTATCCATATCAAAATTCATCACAGAATCCCCCACATTCAGAGCTATTCGGCCTCTTCTAACGTTAATGAGAGCTCCAGCAGTGGCTAAGAACGGCCTACCTAGGATAAGAGGATCCTAAGGCTCATCGATGTACTTCAACACAACAAAATCTGTCGGGATCATGAAATCGCCGACTCGCACTGGCACGTCTTCCAAAAGACCTTCCGGTGTCCGAATACTTCTATCTGCAAGGATCAGAGTGATCTTAGTAGGCATGAAGTTTGTCATCCCGAACCCCACAAAAATTGAATACGGCATCAAACAAACACTGGAACCCAAATCACACAAGGAATTCTGAAACCTTGTTAGGAAGATAGAACAATCTAAGAAAAAGCTACCCGGATCAACAAGGTTCTCTGGTATCATGTTCTGAATGACAGCACTACTCGCATATCATGCGTAAGCATCTTCTTTAACACCTCTTCACCACAGGCGAGGTCTTGATGGAATCGATCAATGGAATATCAATGGTGAGTTGATCGATTATCGCTCTGCACTTGGCTTCATACAGCTCCTGTTTAGACTTCCTATGGTTCTTTGGGAAAGGAACCTTAGGTATATAAACACGCTCTAGCGGTTTCTGCAGCTCCTCAATAACCGGTGCGTCGGGTGACGGGTGGTGACGATCGACACCAAAGGGTGGGTGTCGGTCGACTCTAGCCGGTGTTGGTACTTCCTCTGATGTCGTGGGCATGGGTGTCGATCGACACTGTTGATGTGTGTCGGTCAACACTAACGGCTCATCCGCAAATTCTTCGTCGATTTTCTTTAATGCCACAATCTATTCACCCTTCTGAGACCTGGCTAATACATGATTCAACTCTTTACCACTTCTCAACCTGATAGCATTGCAAGGATACTTAGTGTTGTTGTTAGTTCTTTTCGGAAGAACTCCATCAGGTTGTTTTGCAGACCCATCAGTCTGTGCAACCTGGAGATCGAGCTTCTTTATGTGGATGTTCAAAGCAGAGATCTTACCGTTCAGATCAGTATACAGCGAGTTGATCTTCCCATTGAAATCAACTGTAATCTTCTGCTGACCCTCTAAAATCTGATCCAACATAGACTTTATCTCGTTCTGCTCAGAGCTAGCGGGAGGTTGCTGATAGTAGGAGTATGATCCATAGTTCCTCTTGAAGTCATTACTGCTCTGAAAGGGCTTCTGATATTGGCTCTTAGGAATATAACCAGAGGAGTTGTGATTACCGGTGAAGGTACTACGCTGATTGTTCCCACTGTAACCACCTCGGTTCTGCTGATTGCCATAATGCTGACCGTGAAATCCAGTGCCACCAATATAGTTGCAATCCGCTTCCTCATATACCTGCTCAGGCTCAAATGTCTCAACCTCTGGAGCAAAGTGAACTGACTTCTTGTTCGTCAAGATACTGTGAACTGAATCTAACTTTGTCTTCAACTAAGCAATATGCTTCCCATCTATGCCTCCAGCCTGTTTCTGTCTCTTGAAATCAGCATTCTTGGTGCTATTGCTAGATGCAAAGTTCTCAATCAACTCATAGGCTTCCTCAGAAGATCTGGTATTGAAGTTCCCGTTGCTCGCTGAATCTAGAGCCATCTGGTACCTCTAATTAACTCCTATGAAGAAGATACCCAACGACTGAACCTGGGAGAAACCATGATGCAGACAATCTCTCTGATAAGCTCTGAAACAAACCCATGCCACCTTAAATGCCTCAGTAGGCCTCTGCATAAACTGAGAGATATTGTTTCTCAAATCCTTTGAACGTACATCATCATAGAAGTTTCTCAGGAAAGCCTTCTTCGCCTCATCCCTACTAGTCAGAGATCCAGTCGGTAACTGCTTCAACCAGTAAGCTGCTTCACCAACAATAGAATGTGGTAGGCGCTAACTGAAAAGATAGTCATAGCTGACCCCATTGATCTTCATGCTGGTCACCTAGTCCTCGAACCTCTCAATATGGTCCATAGGGTGCTCGTGAGGCAATCCGGAGAAAGGATGCTGACCCACTATGGAGTAATAGGACGGCTTCAGCTTGAATTCGTTCCTCTTAATGGTTGGGAGATGAATCATATACCTGTTAGCATAGAACTCTTCAGGCCTATTGTAATCTCCTAGTGTCATTCCTCTCTCAACTTGCCCTTGTTTCTGTGCGATAGCAACTTCACCTGCATCTGCTGCCGGTTGGTGTCTAGCGACACCAGAGGCTGGGCGTCGATCGACATCCTCGACCTAGGCAATCACGTTGCCCTCTGTATCAAGCTTCTGGCCTTGCTCGTTGCGAATATGACCCTCTTGGTCTCTAAGAACTCCAGCATCATCTGGTCGTAGAATCACAGGACAAACCATTTCAACTGGTTTCTTTGCGTTTCTGATCGTGCGTTCTAACTTTGCTAGCTCTTGATTCGAAAGAAGTACAAGCTCACTGTCTTTGTAGCTCCAAGTTTTGCGATTAGGCATACACCTGAAACACACCAGACATAAAGAAAGAACGATGTAAGTAAACTGAAAAATAAAAACTTAGACTGAATTCTACAGTTAACTCTATTGGAAATTGAAAAGAGTCCCCGACAATGGCGCCAAAATTTGATATGCTCAAATTATCCCTTAGAGCTACTCTCTAAAATTAAGAGATCACGGTAGTTCGTAGGGGTAGAATCCACAAAGACATTGTAGCTTCACAATAGACATGTTCGCTTCAAATCCAGCTAAGCAAAAAATAGTATTGAAATAGCAATGCAGAAAAGTAAATAGAGATGTAATCAATAGGAGGAAAGCGCCAGGTCTAGAGAACTTCTCAGGAAATAATCAAAGCAGAAAAAACAACTAGTCAAGATCTAATAAAAAACTGTTCTAGAACTCAAATCACTAATATAAAGCTAACCAACTGTCGTTGCGAAAACTATCTATGAATTAAACCTAGAAGACTAACTGTCATTGCGAATCCTAAAGTTTGAACAAGCTTTAAGTGCAATTTTGATATGTTCACAAGTTATCTTATCCAACTGTCATTGCAATTATCTAAGATGCTCACTAGGATTAGTTCAGATCTTAAATCACGCTGTCGCCCCAATTTAACAACCTAATATCATACTTCTAGGTGATCAAGCTAAAATTAGCATTTAGTACAATCCTAGATGAAGTACTAACAAGTTTGAATCTTAACCAGTGTTAAACCTAACAAATCATGAAATCCCTTGTGATAATCCCTAAACCCAACTAGGTATCTACTCAGACATATCAATAATGAACAAAGACATTACTGAAATAGATATCATATGAAAATCAAGAAAGAAATAGAAACAGGGGTTCAAGATCTTCTCTCACGTGAATACAAGTAGCAAGAACAGCCCCAAACCCTAGTCTCACTCAAACTCTTAGCTAAAGTCCCAGATTCATAATATTAAACATAAAAACCTAATAAATAGTCTAAAACACGTGTTGGGTCTCTTTTGTGAACTTCTAGAAATTATGGGGCAAAACTGCAAATCCTCAAAACTTGATAAATTCTGCATAAACGCTTGACAATACGTGTCGAGCGACACCAACGGGTGGTGTTGATCGACACCATTGACCACTGCAAACATCGACTTCATCTTCTCAGCAACAAATGCTCCAAATGCTTCATAATCGTCCAAAAGTCCCCAACACATGTAAACCTGTAAAAGACAAGATAAAGACTCGAAAATGACAGTTAAGACTCGATAAAACACTTATATCATGGCCTAAAATCGGTAAAATCCATGATATATCAGGGACTCGGGAGGACAGACTTCACACCTACCAAGATTACTCTAATCCTTGCGGATAGAAGCATTCAGATAGTGGAAGGTCTTTTGGAAGACGTGCCAGTGAGAGTCGGCGATTGTATGATCCCGACAGATTTTATGGTTTTGAAGTATGGTGATGAGCCTAAGGATCCTCTTATCCTAGGTAGACCTTTCTTAGCCACTGCTGGTGCGCATATTGATGTTAGGGGAGGTCGGATAGCTCTGAATATGGGAGAGTCTGTGATGAATTTCGATATGGATAAGCTGATCAAGCAACCCACTATCGACTGTCAGGCTTTCTGTGTGGACACTTTGAACAATCAAGCAGAGGAGATTCCCCATGAGACAGACTCCTTGGATCTCAGCTTGCAGCTATCCGCTCTCTCTTGTCACCTCAAACAAGTAGAGGATCAAGTTGAGGAACTAACCAGCAAGATACTTGACCAAAATTTTGATGTGAGGAAGATTGAATCGGATGTCACCAACATAGGATATAGGATCAATGCCATGCAGGAACATCTAGAGTGGAAGATTGAAGCTCTGCAACTGGGTTTCAATGATCCAATTGAGTATTCAAAGTGGACGGATGATCAGGCATATGAAGCATGTGAGCAAGAGGAAAGGGATAGAGCGCAAGAAGAAAAGCCCACGGATCAGCCTGTGACACCGGAATGGCCTAGTGAAGAAGATTATCCATCCGATTGCGATGAAGCTTACTATGAGAAAAGAGCTATCGAAAACGGCTTAGAAGATTATTCAAGGGAGAATGGTGAGTTTGATGATTTATCAGCTCAAGAAAAAATGTAAGAGAACCTCAGGCAAGTTCATGCCACTTATAATCAAAGCCAGTCTCCTGGAAACCACTTCAAGGTTCGTCTCCCACATCATATTTTCCAAGATTACGATAATGCCCGTTCCAAGTTCAGAAGCCAAGAAGAAAGGCTTGAGAACTTGATAAAGGAATGCTGAGAGATACAACAGCTAAGCATGAAAACATTCCACGAAATGATTGATATAATAGAAAGAACCATATGGGGACTTGGAAGCCGCATCACAGTTTGGAATTAGGGATCGGAAACGAGGACCAACCTTTGGGCGTTATTTCTAGATACCAAGAAGGAATTTGTAAGGGGCAGAACCCCACCCGCCACCCGAACACCCTCTGATCACGACACTGGTGTCGATCGACACCAACATCCACTAACGGATAAGTCGTCATAATTATGGTCCTAAATTTGTTCCATTTCTTTTCTTTACCAATTTCCGGTTTGGCACCACTGGGACAATGTTGTTCATGTCTGGGGGAGGTAGTTATTAACACCATCTTTTAATGTCTTATAAGTCTATCTAGTTAGTTGAGTCCGTTTTATTAAGTCAAAACCAGTCCATGAAACTATGATTTTTCGAGGACACCACCACATTTGCAGGAACTTAAGTGACCATTTGGTTCGAGCTTGATTGGCATATATGACTAATGGAAAGACCGAAGGCTTAATAGTGGACTTGAGACGCCCATATTCCAGTAGAAATCCACTAACTCCTAAGCCAATTTCTGTCAGTTCTTTTTACCTCATCAATGTGACAGGTGTTCTGGGGCTTGACTCATCGTTCATACCGGACAAAACAACTTCTGTAAACACCAATAAAAGCGGTACTCCTATCCCTTATCCCAAAGAAAAAAAATAGAAGAAAAGATGATATGATTCTCTCTTAAGTAAAGGGGTAGGAAAATTTTCCGTGACCTCATTATTTTACTTGGAATTGAGATGAACACGCAAAGTAAAACAAAAGAAGAAGAAAGAAAAGAAAAAGAAAAGAAAGTAAAAAAGATAATGAGAAAAGAATAAGTCTGGGGAGAGAAAGAGAACCGATATCTATATGGTTGTCTTTGTTTTGGTATTGTACGTGAAAGAGTCTAGAAGGTTCTGGGCATCGAGATCATAGATGAGACCCGACAATGAAGGTAATGTGGACTATGCTGCGAAATGTGGGTTTAATCGGGGAAGCTCTGAATGTCTACTTTGAAGTACATGGTGGTCTAGATCCTCTCAGGTAAGAGCTTTTAGTGGATTACGAAGGTGAATGTGAGTGTGGTGCTCTCATGACGAAATGAGTTTCTTTTAGGACAAGGGGTTGTTTAGTTTTCTGTTTTGCTTGAGTGCAAGTGATAACATCGTATTTTTACCTATTATAGCAATTGTTTTCCTATGATTCTGAGAAGAGATTGGTGTTATGCTTGGGCAAAAGACCCATTTATCATCCATTTTAGGTCTAAGAAGGTTTTGGAGGTTTCAAGGCAAAATGGACCATTGAAGGAGGAAAATCCGTTTTTAGAAAGTTTCAGATCACCAAATATATGGCACCTTTTGAGGGACTTGCCAATACTCAATTTTAGAGTTCTTTGTGTCTATGGAAAGCCGTAAGTGTCAAGTTTCACCTCAAGAAAGAATCAACACATTCCCTTCAGCCATTTGGGAGAAATCATCAGAGGAGTGAAGCTAGGGCATGACCGGTCACAAGGGGTCGTGACCGGTGCCTCTCATCTTGGCACGACCGGTCACAAGGGGTCGTGACCGGTGCCTCTCGTCTTGGCATGACCGGTCACAAGAGGCCGTGACCGGTCTGAAGGTAGCCGACCTAACTTTCCTTAAATGTCTTCCTCGGCCCAATGAAACTCTAGACCGACTTCAAAGCCTATAAATACACTCTTAACCTAACCTAAAGGGTCTGGGCTTCAAGACAACTTCAGAGAACAACCTAGGAGCTGCAAGAAAATTTCGGAAAGCCTCCAGCCGCCTCACCTCTTGAATATTTTTTGAAGTTCACCATCTCTCTTTCTCTTATTCATTCTTTATTTCAAGGATAAGATTTTCACCTTGTAAACCCTTTTTACAGAAGTAATATCTGAACCTTAATCTTATATCGATTCAGTTTATGCTTATGAATTGTTTAAACCTTGCTTTGATGATTCTCTTAAGTATTCTTGAGTAGTCTACTTGTTGGGTTTAAAGCGGAACATCAAAGGGGGCGATGGATCTATAGGTTTAGGTGGCGAGATCTGAGCTTTGTGTGATCGTTTATACTGTTCTTTCTATCTTAGTTTGATTATAAGGCATGTTGGTAGCGTCATGAACTAGCTCTGATCAGAGCTATTTAGGTTTTGCTAATCGCTTGCCTAAGTTCTAGACCCTAGCTAGGATGAATGTTGTGTTATAGGAGGCACATACCACTTACCTATAGGGCTTCATGGACTAGAATCGAACTCGTTAATAATGCTTTGATCTATACGTCGTTGCCTACGTGAGTTGAGTAACGGAGTATAGGGATTTTAGATGATTATATCTAAGACATTACGGTAATCGTTCATTAGTGCTTCGTATGTCCGAGACTTGGAAATGAACATGCATTGCCTTAGGTTTCACTTGAAAAGATAGATCTCTGAACCCCCTGCGATCCCTTGAATGCCCAACGCTTTCTCTTTATTTTTTTACATCCGTTTATTTACTTCTTTCGTTACTTGTTACCGTGACATACAATCAACAAAACCCTAATCTGAGTTCTAGCTATACTTTGGTCTATAAGGTTTACAATACAACTTCTCTATCGGTGGGATTCGATCCTTAAGTACTACATACGTTTGATGTTGTAACGCCCGTGTTCCGAAAAAAGGGGAATTTTGAAACTATATCCGGGATTTATGCAAATAATCTCTGAAAATATTCCCGGGGCTTTTGGAGCAATTTAAAAGTTACACCATAATTTCCTCGTAAGGGTGTTTCAGATCGATTTGGAAGTTGGGGAAAGATTGTAGACTTTTGGGAATTCAAGGACCAGTCTATAAATAACATAAATAAAATTAAACTGAATGAATTCAGCACTACCTTCACCACCAGCAGCCCTCCCTACTTTCTTTCTAAAAGTCACCCACCTTCTCCACTTCCCCACTTTCTTTCTAAAAGTCACAAACCTTCTCCACTTCTCCACTTTCTTTCTAAAAGTCACCCACCTCCCCACTATCTTCTCCATCAGCTTCCTTCTCCTTGCCTTGCCGACACTTCATTCCAAGAGAGAGAGAGAGAGCTGAGTGTGTCTTGAGACAAAGGAGAGAAGGTGAGCTTGTGATGGTGTGGGCGTGGAGAGCAAGAGAGGAGTGAGTTTGGTGAGCTTTGTGTGGCGTGGAGAGCAAGAGAGGAGTGAGTTTGGTGGCTGTGTGGGCGTGGAGAGCAAGAGAGGAGTGAGTTGGTAGGTTGTGGCCGTGAGGTGTTGGAGAGTTGTTCCGTGAGTGAGAAGAAAAAAGGGTTTCGACCTAGCAAATCGTTTCCAAAGGTAACGAAAATTTGTGGAGTTGTATTTAAGTCTTATATCTAGATGTACCAATTTTCGGAATTGGATTTGAGTTAATATTCTAAAAGTTATTCGCGTTTCCGTGAGGCGCTCTGTTTCAGACGCGATCAGGACCAACGTGGATTCAAAGAACAATCGCGAGTTCATCTGTGGTCAGATCATCACGAAACTTTGAGGTTAGCTTCAGGACATTTAGGGGTTGAGTTTCAACGGTGCAGATTGTATTTGAACGGTTAGATGTGGAATCGTGACTCAATCTTTGAGGCTGATTGTTTCTGTTATTTTCAAAATTATTCCAATTTTGCAGAATTTTGTCGTGAAAGTTTCTGCATTTAGCTAAGGTGAGTGCATGACCATAAGCTTATCTAAACTGTTTAATTATTTGATGTGTTTCCATGAATGTAGGCCGTATGATCTCTGGTGGATCTAGATCGAGTGTTTCTTGAGATGGTTGATTTATTGTTCGGTATTTTCGTGTTTAATACGTTGAATAATTTTAATCGTTTGTGTGTATAGCTTGTAGATGGGAGGATTGCCTCACTAAGTATTTATTGAAATACTTATGCATCTCTTTTATTTGATGTAGAAAAAGAAAAGGTGTGACTGTGGGATCAAGGCGAGGAAGAGGGGATGATCTAAACTCGTTGGTTGTTTAAGTGTTTTCTATTATGAAGAAATTTGTTGGTTTAGTACTTATGAATAAAAATCAACTGGAATAAATTAGTTAATTTATGGTTAAATGGTACATTATTTTTAAAATAATATTTAATGATTGAGAGGTTATTAAATTATGTGTGGTTAATTTATGGTGGTTATGCAAATATATTTATTGCTGGAGTTAGTTAATTAATATGCATGAGTAATTTACATTTTTAATTGATCGGGAAAGTAATTAATATTTATGGAAATATTAATTAATTAATGAAAAATATATATATATATATATATATATATTTCGGGTGCGGTCGTTTCAGTTTGGTATCAGAGCCATTACGGTTTTAGGACGGGTTAGAGAAATTGAATTGGATTTACTTTAATTTTTGGCTCTGTGTGATGCATGAGCAACCGTTGTTGAATTGATTATGTGGGTTAGTCAATTGTTTGGGCATGGAGTTCTAGATCATCCTCTTCGAGCCTTTAATGAGATTCCACGGTAAGTTGTTTCGTTTCTGTTGGTCGTTTGTGTTACTCAATTGTTTGTTGTGATGGTGTAAATGGCTAAAAGAGGTAGAGGTCGTGGTCGTGGTATCGGTGGGGGTAGGGGTCGCGGTCAGAGGAACGCGAGGGTTCCGGTGGTTGAGGAGAGTGTGACATAGAGTGTTACGTTTGAGCAAGTCGGGAACTCGCATGCAGATCAGGTTAAGACGGAGGGTGTGGCCGGTGTTGGTGCCGGTGTTGGTGGAGGTCCAGCGGGTGTTGCGGGTGTGGCAGCAGGTGTAGCTCCGGCCCAAGAGGATCCTATTGCGAATTTCTTGGCCTTGCTGTTGGAGCGGTTATCGGAGAGGGTAACAGTGCAGGCTCCAGTTGTACCACCGGTAGTTGAGGTGTAGCCAAGGGTTGCGGTTGCAGAAGAGCGCCCATCATACCTCAAGATGATGGAGCAGTTGCAGAGGATTGGCACGGGATTCTTTCAGGGTGGTTCCAAACCTGAAGAGGCGGATGAGTGGAGAATGCGGATGGAGCGAAATTTCCGTTCGATTAGGTGTCTAGAGGGATATCAAGTGGATCTCGCAGTTCACTATCTGGAGGGTGACGCACATCTCTGGTGGAGTGGTGTTGCGGCCCGGAGGGTCCAAGCAGAGATGTCTTGGGAGGATTTTGTGGCGGAGTTTAACTCCAAGTATTTTCCCCAAGAGGCATTGGACCGGTTGGAGAGTCGGTTTCTAGAGTTGGCTCAGGTAAACCGCTCGGTTCGTGAGTATGAGGCGGAGTTTAACCGTCTCGGTGTGTATGGGGGTCATGTCCTGGATGATGAGCAGGCCCAGGTGAGGCGGTTTCTGAGAGGTCTTCGGGCCGAGTTGAGGAACATGTGCCTAGTGAGATCGTTTGACACCGTTGTAGAACTGGTAGAGAAGGCCGCGTTGATTGAGGAGGGTCTAAGAGACGAGGTTTTGGTAGTCAGCCCAATTCTTCAGGCAAACAAGCCTCCACACCAGTCCGGTCCTAGCAAGGGCGGTAAGCCGGTGCATGGACAGAAGCGGAAGTGGGAGGGTCCTTCCAAGGGTAACCAAGGTGGTCAGGGATGCTTTAGATGCGGAAGCAAGGACCATACGGTTGCGAGTTGCCCCCAGAAAGGTAGAGTGATCGGGGATACTCGGGTGTGTTACCACTGTAATGAGCCAGGGCATATCAAACCGAAATGTCCCAGGTTGAAGCAGGGAGTGGTAGCGGCGGCACCGACAGATAGGCGGGCTGCAGTGACACCTAGGGTATACACCATGGTGGAGTCGGGAGAGCCGAGTTCCAAACCGATCACTGGTAAAATTCTAGACTTACTCGAGTTAAATTCTTGTTTGTTCAAAGTTATTGCCTTGTGATGTTGTGTTAGGGTTCTTAGCATATGAGAGTTATGTAGGGACCTTAATCATGGGAGGGATTGAATCTCACGTTTTGTTTGATTCTGGAGCATCGCATTGTTTCGTTACTCCAGAATTGGCGGAGAGGTGCGGCATCCGGGATAATCCGGGTGAGCACGTGGGGTTTGTTAAGGTCGCTGGAGGGAAGTTTTTGAGCAGTCATGGTCGGGTTAAGAACGTGGATGTTCAGGTGGCCGAGGAGTCTATGCCAGCAGATTTGATCATCTGTTCCGTGGAGCTGTATGATGTTATCTTGGGTATGGATTGGCTGGAAAAGTTTAGAGCGCATCTGGATTGCCACCGGGGACGTGTTGTGTTCGAAAGAGAAAAAGGGAGGTTGGTTTATCAGGGAGTGAGACCTACACTCGGAAGTCTCGTGATCTCGGCAATGGAAGCTGAGAAAATGATCGAGCGAGGTTGTGAAGCTTATCTGGCGACTATTATTACCCCAGAGACTGTTGGAGAGGCTGCGGTTCGGGATATTCATGTTGTTCAGGAGTTTGAGGATGTCTTTCAGTCGTTGCAGGGGTTACCACCGTCTCGGTCTGATCCTTTCACGATTGAGCTAATGCCGATATCTAAGGCTCCGTACAGGATGGCTCCAGCAGAGATGGCAGAGCTGAAGAAGCAGTTGGAAGAGTTATTGGGTAAGGGTTTTATCCGTCCGAGCAGTTCACCGTGGGGAGCGCCGGTGTTGTTTGTGAAGAAAAAATATGGGAGTTTCCGGTTGTGTATCGATTACCGGGGGCTTAACCGAGTCACAGTGAAGAATCGGTATCCTCTTCCGCGGATCGATGAGTTGTTGGATCAGTTAAGAGGGGCTACTTGGTTCTCCAAGATTGACTTGGCGTCAGGTTACCATCAGATTCCTATTAATGAGGTGGATATCCGGAAGACGGCTTTCAGGACAAGATATGGGCACTACGAGTTTGTGGTGATGCCATTTGGGTTAACGAATGCACCAGCAGCGTTCATGAAATTGATGAACGGAGTGTTCCAAGAGTATCTAGATGAGTCCGTGATCATTTTTATAGATGATAAATGTGTGTATTCGAAGAGTCCTGAGGAGCACGAGGTCCATTTGAGGAATGTTCTGGAGAAGTTGCGGGAACAGAAGCTGTTTGCTAAGTTGGGCAAGTGCAGTTTCTGGCAGCGAGAGATTGGATTCTTGGGTCATATTGTCTCCGAGAAGGGGGTTTCAGTTGATCCAGAAAAGATTAAGGCTATCAGAGAGTGGCCTAGGCCGAGGAATGCCACTGAGATCAGGAGTTTTCTTGGTCTAGCGGGCTATTATCGGAGATTTGTCAACGGGTTTGCGAGTATGGCTCAGTCTATGACAAAGCTGACAGGAAAAGATGTTTCGTTTGTGTGGTCTCCAGAGTGTGAGGAGAGTTTTGCGAACCTGAAGTCGATGTTGACGAGTACACCAGTTTTGGCTTTACCAGAGCCGAGTGAGGCTTTTGTGGTTTACACGGACGCTTCGAGATTGGGTCTTGGTTGCGTGTTGATGCAACAAGGGAAGGTTATTGCTTATGCTTCCCGTCAGTTGAGGAAGCACGAGAGCAACTATCCTACCCATGACCTTGAGATGGCTGCAGTGGTTTTTGCCTTGAAGATTTGGAGATCTTATCTTTATGGTGGGAAGGTTCAAGTGTTTACAGATCATAAGAGCCTGAAGTACATTTTTACGCAGCCAGAATTGAATTTGAGGCAGAGGCGTTGGATGGAGTTAGTGGCAGATTATGATCTGGAGATAGCCTACCATCCCGAAAAGGTAAATTTGGTTGCGGATGCGTTGAGTCGCAAGCGGGTAGCTTCGGCTAGTGAGCGGGACATGGAGTCCTTGGTGAGTAAGGTTAGCACGTTGAGGTTGTGTGCTACATCTCAGGAACCATTAGGCTTGGAGGCAGCATCTCAGGCAGATCTTTTGAGTAGGGTTCGGATGGCTCAGGAAAAAGATGAAGGTCTGATTAAGGTTTCTCGTGATGTGGGATCAGAATATCAGGTCTCTGCGAATGGGACTATTCTGGTGCATGGGCGGGTATGTGTACCCAAGGATGAGGATCTGAGATGAGAGATCCTGAGTGAGGCCCATGCGAGTATGTTTTCGATTCATCCAGGGGTGACCAAGATGTACCGGGAGTTAAAAAGGTATTATCATTGGGTTGGAATGAAGTAAGATGTGGCCAACTGGGTTGCGGCTTGCGATGTGTGCCAGTTACTAAAGGCTGAGCATCAGGTTCCGAGCGGGTTGTTGCGGAGTTTACCCATTCCAGAGTGGAAGTGGGATATGATTACGATGGATTTCATGGTCGGCTTGCCAGTCTCTCGGACCAAGGATGCTATTTGGGTCATTGTTGATCGTTTGACCAAGTCGGCACATTTCCTCGCCATTAAGAAGACCGTTGGAGCTGCGGTGTTGGCTAAGAAGTATGTCAATGAGATTGTGAGGCTTCATGGGGTACCTGTGAGTATAGTCTCAGACCGTGATTCCAAGTTCACTTCGGTGTTTTGGAAGGCTTTTCAGGCTGAGATGGGCACTAAGGTACACCTGAGTACGGCCTATCACCCTCTGACAGATGGGCAGTCCGAGAGGACCATCCAGACTCTCGAGGATTTGCTGAGGATGTGTGTGCTTGACTGGGGAGGTCATTGGGTGGACCACCTGAGCTTGGTAGAGTTTGGTTACAATAATAGCTACCAGGCAAGTATCGGGATGGCTCCATATGAGGCGCTGTATGGGAGGCCATGTCGTACACCATTATGCTGGACCCAAGTGGGAGAGAGGAGCATGTTTGGTGCAGATTTTGTTCAGGAAACTACGGAGAAGATCCGGGTTTTGAAGCTGAAAATGAAAGAAGCGCAGGATTGGCAAAAGAGTTATGCCGATAAGAGGAGGAAAGACCTCGAGTTTGAGGTGGGAGATAGTGTGTATCTCAAGATGGCTATGTTGCGGGGTCCTAATAGGTCCATTACAGAGACTAAGTTGAGTCCGAGGTATATGGGACCGTTCAGGATTGTTGAGCGGGTTGGACCAGTTTCGTACCGGTTAGAGTTACCCGAGGTTATGCGAGCATTTCACAAGGTCTTCCATGTGTCAATGCTGAAGAAGTGCTTGCATAAGGATGATGAGGTTATAGCTAGGATTCCGTCAGATCTTCAGCCTAATATGACCTTAGAGGCAAGACCGGTAAGGATCCTCGAGAAGAGAGTCAAGCAGGATCGTAGGAAGAAAGTTCCGATGATAAGGGTCTTGTGGGATAGTGACAGGGTTGAGGAGGAGACATGGGAACCAGAGGCAAGGATGAAAGCAAGGTTCAAGAAGTGGTATGAGAAGCAATCAAAGGCTTGAGCTTTCATCGATGGTTCCCAGTTTCGAGTTATTATTGTTGAACATTATGTATTCGTTTTGGTGTTGTAAACGATTAATACATTATGTTTCTTTTCTTTGATAAGATGAGTAGTTCTTATTGTTGATGGCCAGTGTTGGAACGTGTGTGATGCCGGTCTTACCTTGCAAGGTCGTATGCGGATCACGGGAGGTAGTTTCAGTCGGGAGTGCTTATAGACGTATTGTGGGCCACGGTTGCTCAAAGGATGGTTTGGTCTTGTACAACTCTAGGGAGGATGGATAGTTCCTCTGATACCCAGAACTCGAAAGGTATATAGCTCAGGGTGGAGTGGTATGTGATACCGAGAACCCGTAAAGTTATACTGCCCAGAGTGGAGTGGTATGAGTGTTATACCCAGAACTCGTAAGGTATATAGCTCAGGGTGGAGTGGTATGTGAAATCGAGAACCCGTAAGGTTATACTGCCCAGAGTGGAGTGGCATGAAATTGATACCGAGAGCTCATAAGGACTTTGTGGCCTGAGAGCGGAGTGGTATTGATACCCAGAACTCGTAGGACTTGGTCTCTTAGAGTGTAGAGGTATGAGTTAGAGTTGTGAGCAATGATTTATGACCGGAGTCTTAAGCTAGTGACTGAATGTAGACCTCAGAGGTCAATAGTGTTTGATCTCGTGACTGATTGTGTGGCCAGAATGGTCAAGTGTGACCACTGTGTTGTGATATGTGTGGTTGAGTTCATTGCGGTTGGACTGAGGCGTTAGATTCGAGGACGAATCTATGTTAGTGGGGGAGAATTGTAACGCCCGTGTTCCGAAAAAAGGGGAATTTTGAAACTATATCTGGGATTTATGCAAATAATCTCTGAAAATATTCCCGGGGTTTTTGGAGCAATTTAAAAGTTACACCATAATTTTCTCGTAAGGGTGTTTCAGATCGATTTGGAAGTTAGGGACAGATTGTAGACTTTTGGAAATTCAAGGACCAGTCTATAAATAACATAAATAAAATTAAACTGAATGAATTCAGCACTACCTTCACCACCAGCAGCCCTCCCCACTTTCTTTCTAAAAGTCACCCACCTTCTCCACTTCCCCACTTTCTTTCTAAAAGTCACCCACCTTCTCCACTTCTCCACTTTCTTTCTAAAAGTCACCCACCTCCCCACTATCTTCTCCATCAGCTTCCTTCTCCTTGCCTTGCAGACACTTCATTCCAAGAGAGAGAGAGAGAGCTGAGTGTGTCTTGAGACAAAGGAGAGAAGGTGAGCTAGTGTTGGTGTGGGCTTGGAGAGCAAGAGAGGAGTGAGTTTGGTGAGCTGTGTGGGCGTGGAGAGCAAGAGAGGAGTGAGTTTGGTGAGCTGTGTGGGCGTGGAGAGCAAGAGAGGAGTGAGTTTCGTGGCTGTGTGTGGCGTGGAGAGCAAGAGAGGAGTGAGTTTGGTGGCTGTGTGGGCGTGGAGAGCAAGAGAGGAGTGAGTTGGTAGGTTGTGGCCGTGAGGTGTTGGAGAGTTGTTCCGTGAGTGAGAAGGAAAAAGGGGTTCGCCCTAGCAAATCGTTTCCAAAGGTAACGAAAATTTGTGGAGTTGTATTTAAGTCTTATATCTAGATGTACCAATTTGGGGAATTGGATTTGAGTTAATATTCTAAAAGTTATTCGCGTTTCCGTGAGGCGCTCTGTTTCAGATGTGATCGGGATCAACGTGGATTCAAAGAACAATCGCGAGTTCATCTGTGGTCGGATCATCACGAAACTTTGAGGTTAGCTTAAGGACATTTAGGGGTTGAGTTTCAACGGTGCAGATTGTATTTGAACGGTTAGATGTGGATTCGTGACTCAATCTTTTAGGCTGATTGTTTCTGTTATTTTCCAAATTTTTCCAATTTTGCAGAATTTTGTCGTGAAAGTTTCTGTATTTAGCTAAGGTGAGTGCATGACCATAAGCTTATCTAAACGGTTTAATTATTTGATGTGTTTCCATTAATGTAGGCCGTATGATCTCTGGTGGATCTAGATCGAGTGTTTCTTAAGATGGTTGATTTATTGTTCGGTATTTTCGTGTTTAATACGTTGAATAATTTTAATCGTTTGTGTGTATAGCTTGTAGATGGGAGGATTGCCTCACTAAGTATTTATTGAAATACTTATGAATATCTTTTATTTGATGCAGAAAAAGAAAAGGTGTGACCGTGGGATCAAGGCGAGGAAGAGGGGATGATCTAAACTCGTTGGTTGTTTAAGTGTTTTCTATTATGAAGAAATTTGTTTGTTTAGTACTTTTGAATAAAAATCAACTGGAATAAATTAGTTAATTTATGGTTAAATGCTACATTATTTTTAAAATAATATTTAATGATTGAGAAGTTATTAAATTATGTGTGGTTAATTTATGGCGGTTATGCAAATATATTTATTGCTGGAGTTAGTTAATTAATATGCATGAGTAATTTGCATTTTTAATTGATTGAGAAAGTAATTAATATTTATGGGAATATTAATTAATTAATAAAATATATATATATATATATATTTCGGGTGCGGTCGTCTCAGATGTGCACTTGCAGTAGTCGTGTGGTCTTTGAGGTAAAAGACTGAAGCAAAATAACACATGCATCAAGCTTTTTGGCGCCGTTGCCGGGGAGAGATTCTTTGTTTGAGGATCTAAGAACTAGAGTAACGTCTAGGACACCTTGCTTTTAAATTTTAGTTTTTGTTTTTCTTTGTTTCAGGAGATCTTAAGGATGAACTTCAACGTTCTTCCTGAGGAGTTCCAGAATCTTACACTTACGCAACTCTTGGCATATCACAGAGCCTCGGATGGAGTCACCTCCGAATCCGTAGCTAGCTTTACCCGTGGGAACCACCACGGCCACCCTCGGCCATCTCGTGTTTCACCACTCATGGCACACTCTCGTTGCCATCCTACTCGATCCTCGGTAGATCGATATGTGAGTAACTCAAACTCTTTAGCTACTCATTCTCCTAACCCACACCTTGCGGAAGATTTCTGTTTTGCAGTGAATCGGGACTTCAACTCCCAAGAAGTTATGAGGATTGATGCATCGACCAGAGTTCGTATGACACTCCTATGTTCACTCCAAAGACATCACGTACTGAGGACAAGCTCATGGACCTCATGATACAACTTGCCTCGGACCAAGGAAGCACATAGAAGAAGTCGACAACAAACTTTCAAGGTTTGGGACAGATTTCAGCTCGAAACTGATTCGTCCATAAGCTCGCCCAACATCTTCGATTCACCGAGTTCTGATGGTGTAGGTCCCGAGAGTTCGATGGAAACGGATCTGTCAGAGTCGTCAGAAGGGTATGTGGGATCAGGATCCAGTTAAGTTCAGATAGTCGGAGGGTTATCGGAAATAGGAGAAGCTAACGAGAGATGGTGCTACGGGATTATGAATGAAGAAGTCACACCTTCGGCCAAAATGATGGTATCACAACCATCTTCGACTATGGCCAACCAAGCACTATCCAGGCCATGTTGGACGAGGAAGGACACCCAAGTCCGCAACAGATTGCCGAAGAGGGAAACGATGTCTAGGACAGTGTGGAAAGGGGTATGATGGACTTAATCGCGACTATGGAAGGGACATAGGCCAATAGTGAATGCCCGTGGAAATAGCGAGTGCAGATATAGCTGCGGAGATTGAAGCAATGATAATGGAAGCCGAGGATCAGAATTCAGTAGAAGAAGAAGAGCCAAGTGATGAGAGGGGACAAGGGGCGACGTATATCTTAATCGAGGATGGCGGAGCCTCCACCAAGCATTCATTTAGCTCTTTAGTTCCCGAGCCGTCAAGCCCTGGAATAACAGAAATATCTTTGGATTCAGGTCATTCATGGGTAGGGAATTACCGAGATAAAACCTCTCCGCAATCAGTGTTGCCTAGTGTTAAAGGTTTAACGCCACTCTACATGGGGAATGTAGAAGCAACCGTCCAAGCACCCGAGTTCCCGCAACCGTTGTATAACCTTCCTTTTAGCAAAGAGACCAATCAGGGGACGTATGTGAAGGGAGTGGGTGACTCCGGATATGGTTACTTGGCTGCACTAAGTGATGAGGATATCAACGCAGGTACCGTATTTGATCATATTGACCTCTCGCAGAATATATCGCATGACCCGTTGATGACGATGATTGATGAAATGATAGCCAGAGGAGAACTGGTTGAGTCTAGAGCACAAGCAATAGTAAATTTATATCAGGAAAGACTTGGAATCACTGTGCGTTAGATAGGAGAAGCCAGCGTTGCACCAAAAGATTTTTGGAAAGGACGAGCATCGGCTCGTAAGACTAATGAGGGCAGATTGACTTCTCTGGTGAAGAAGACTAGAGGATCGAGCGGGGCTGAGGCATCTGGACATAATGTTTCTGGTTTTTCCGATGAGTCTACCGATTAGCCTTAACCCATAGATCAGTTGTAACCCTTAGGACCCTTTAGGATCCGGGGTAGAAAGTAAGTAATGTGTTAAGCCTTTTTGTTTGTATATAATGGCTTTAAGGTATTTTCGGAAAAAGGGTAAAACCCATAGGTGGGTGGAAGGTTTTTCTTTAAAGTGATATAAAGATTTAAGCTTTGGATGGAATGATAATGTTAATTATCTATTTCTCGTATGCTTGCATGTTTGAAAATATGTGTTTCGTAAAAGTTTGAATGCTAACGAATTTTTGTGTAGTTAAGTAGTCAATGAGTGGGGACCAAGATATGTCGAGAATCGTTGAAGATTGAAGCGATGAAGACTTGGAGCAACGCTTAGCGGAGGAAGCAAGGTAGTAACGGAAGGACAAGCCGGAAGTTCAAGAGGAGGAACCAAGAATAGAAGTCGTGAGAAGAAATGGAGATAAATTATAAAAGAACAATGATCAAGATGGTAAAGAATCGGGGACGAATCTAATAAGAGGGGGGAGAATGTAATGACACTCACCTTGGCTAGGAGTCGCGACCTAGTCGCATAAGGTCGAGTTTGGTCAAGCCAACAAGCCAAACAAAAAGGAATGGGAATACCAACTTGGCTAGGGATGAAAACGCTAATATTTGGAGAGCAAATGCAGGAAATGATTGACCAGCCAATGAAATGAGCCAAATACGTTAAAGCAAAAGCAGGAAATCTTTCTTATTGGAGTTAAGAAGGATATTGCTCGAGGAATTCCTTACATCGCCCGAGTAAAATAAAAGTTGGTCACATACGATCAATCGCGACCAAGCCACATTCACCTAAAACCAAGTCTTGGCTATTCAAAGAACCGAACATCGTGTTACCAAGAAATTGCCAAACATTCAGTACTGCGGGACCAATCTATCATCGAGATAATACTACCGAGGGTTCAACTTACCACCGGGGAATTGCTATCGAGAAGGATCGACTTACCATCGAGAAATTGCTATCGGGATATAATCGAACCATCGACCATCGACCGTCGCCCATCGATCATACATTCCTCGAGAAACTGCCGATCATCCGCTATTGACAGAACGATCTACCATCTGGTACCGCGGGTCCATCGATCAACCGATGTTCGAGAAATTCCTCGACCATTCGATACCGAGCATCCGACAACGCGACAATGACACTCGGGTATCAGACTCGACTGCGCAACCGAGTACCGACGACACTCGAGTACCTCGACTCGATCACATGACCGAGTGGTGACTGACCGAGACCGTGACCTGAGATGACCGAGACCGAAGCTGACTGTGACCGAAACTTGGCGTCTAAGCT
Organism: Barbarea vulgaris; assembly: GCA_963667165.1. Lineage (NCBI taxonomy): Eukaryota > Viridiplantae > Streptophyta > Magnoliopsida > Brassicales > Brassicaceae > Barbarea > Barbarea vulgaris. Next base: position 7,682,431 of record OY763888.1, on the reverse strand, counting down.
ATCGTGACTTGTCTTCCAAGAAACCACAGTTTGTCTCATACCGCCGAGCTGACCAAGATGCACTCCGAATCTGACCGTGGGTGAGAGAGAGACTGACCGAGAGATATGACTTGCATACAAAGTCTCTCTATAATATGACTTGCATGCAAAGTTAATCATCTCGGTTTAGACACTTGTTAACACATGTGTCACTTTGCTAATCTCGTTTAACTAGTCACTTTGCTAATCTCAATTAACTAGCTAAGTGACAAGTATTAAGGATGAAAGCCACACCCATCGGCTATATAAAGAGAAGGCTACCAACCCATTCTTTTCATCACCATCAAACACGAGAATTCACCAAAGGAAGAGAGAAGCTTCAAGAAGAATTCTTTCTAGAATTCATCTAATGAAAAGAGAGTTTCGTAGAGGGTTTCAAGCAAATCATTCGAAGTTTCCTCTAGCTATCCAAGAGGTTATCCTCCATCCTTCCATCTCGGTGATCACCAGAGACAAAGAGATTAACTAGTGTACTTCGCCAAAGCAAGCTTCAAGAAGACAAAGATTGGAGTAAGAAGGAACTGGAAGTTGCAAGGTTTAGACGAAGCAAGTTAGGCATCTTCAACAAATGATTCTAGGCATATCCATCTCCAAATCTCGGTAACACTCAAATAGCAGTGTGAGTTGGTTTGCTTGAAATCTCATGCATATCCTACGAATGCATGTTTATATATTTGATATTTCGTCACACCTAGAAATATCGTTAAAATGCATGTTTAATAAATTACTCGACTATAGGATTAAAATTTTGGTTAGTAAAATTCGGAAAAATATCACCTAGCGATTAACTGTTTAGATTTAATTATTCTTGAAAGTGGTATATTTTCCAGGAAATTATCACCATAGGAATTAAAATCCGGATAGAAATCTTAGGATATTGTTTGGTTGTGTGATTATCTTCTTTGAGTCTAGAAAGAGTCTTAGGGAAATTGAGTGATTGTTTGAGTGTTGTTTGGAGTCTTAGAGTTTAGGAATTGAGTCTAGAGTCCAGGAAGTGAGGTGTATTCATGTGTTGAAGTTGTGTGCTTTCCCGCCATGCTTCTTCACATGGTGAGAATAGATGATCCGTGTCGGAGTCATGTGCTTTTAGGCCATGATTCTTCACGTGATTGAGATGAGAGCACGGATGTAGTGAGACAGGCCGTGGTGATGTGATGTGAACACGGATGTAGTGAGACATGCCGTGGTGTTCTCGGGACATGTTGGCACTCCTTTGTGGTAGCAACATGGGCCTAAGCATTTTGTTGTACCTGTGTGGTAGCCGCATGAGTGTGAGGGTATGTTGGCACTCCTTTGTGGTACCAACATACTCGGGTTAACCCTAGGATGAGAGGAAGTCTAGATGAGAGATAGGTGTCTAGGAGAATCGTATGAGATAGCCATTCGAGAATCTTAATTTCTCTTCTCGAGATTCTATAGGTCTTAGAAGAGTCTTGTGTGTCTAGTGTGATGTGTGTGGTATCTTGTGTGTTGCGTGGTGTCTTTGTGTGTTGTTTGTTATTTTGGGATTTTGGGGTGGGTGTACTAACCGTAGAGGGATGCCAGCTCACTGAGTAACACTAGGTTGCTCATCCTTTATTTTTTTTTGCAGGTTTAGTGAGCTGTACCCATAGTAGAGTATTAGGGCCCGGATGTAGTTTTCGTTGCAAATATAAAGTATTACTTTTGATGTATTATGCAAAGTTTTGAAAAGGGAATTCCACAAAAATGTTTTGGAAGGAATTTGTAAGTATTTTATCTAAATAATAATTCGGTTTTATATTCGGAACCTCGAGTGATACACGATACAAAGATCCTGTTCGGATTGGACCAACGGGGTATCGGTGACAAGGGTTGCAAAGGCTGACTTAACGGGACCAGACTAAGGTCTTGACGGCTGAGTATACATGTGTTGTTACTAGGCTATCCACCCTTTAGTTCGTACTATAGCAGCACGGGTTCTAGGTAGTTAGATCGAGTCATACGTCGATCCGTGTTCGCTATAACTGCTGCAAGACGAAGATGGTAACCCTGTCTTTGATCCTGCCGAAGAGGATCACGAGCCTGCTCCTCGTAAAGAGAATACCTTAGGCGTAGGAGACAACATCAATTTTCCTCCTCCTCAGCATGCCCCCTCTTAGGCGTGCCAACCAGAAACGTAAGATACCCGACTATGATGTGCTGAACCAATATCCGCTTGATCGAGCTGCCATATGAGTTCGCAATCCACCAAGACGTGAATACGAGATCAAACCTCAAATCATAACTTTGGTGAAGCAAAACCAGTTCCATGGCCTCTCCATGAAACACCCTATGGACCACATCGATCACTTCAAAGAAATCTGTAGTACAACATGAGCTAATGGTGTACAAGACAACTACATGAAGTGTAAGCTTTTTCCTTTGTCCCTAGCCGATAAGGCTAATACATGGTTGAAGTCCATACCACCAGGATCGATCACTAGTTGGGAAGGATGCAAAGCAACTTTCTTTAACTACTTTTACACGAAGTCAAGGTCCAACTCTCTTCAGAACAAGCTTCAAAGCTTTCAACAAGGACCGATCGAGTCATTCTATGAAGCATGTATGAGTTTTAAGAACTATGAACGAGATTGTCCTCACCATGGCTACAGTAGAGGTAACCTTCTTAGCACTTTCTATAGAGGCTTACACCCTAAGTTTCAGCTTTTACTCGACATGGCCAGCAATGGAGATTTCACAACCAAAACCGTTCAGGAAGGACGAGCCCTTATTGAGAACCTCTCAGCAAGTAGTAGCAACTCTTGCACCGACTTTGATAGGATTAACCTATCTAATGAGTCCGAGTCTAAACAACTCATCGAGATTAAGAATATGATGGGCCAACTTCTAAAGAACCAAAATCGACCCATGAACGCATGTGAAACCACCGAATACGAATGCATTGAACCATCCCAAGAGTTTGCTGAACCATTTGGTCAGAAGCAAGAAGTAAACTATGTTGGAACTCAAGGATACCTCCAGAACCGAGGTTACGGTAACAACTTTAACAACAACTTTGGAAACACTTCTAACCTTTCTTACAGGAACCAAAACGTGGAGAACCCCCGGGATCAAATTTATCCACCACAAGCCAAGCCTTTCCAAGCCAAAAACTTTGTTGACAATGCCTTTCCAAGCTACAGTCCAAGTACCTAGTTCTCAAATCAATAGACTCAAAACGATGATTCACCAACTGCTCACTTCACACCAAAGGGAATCTAGAGACACCCAAGTGAAGATTGACAATGTCTATAGTGATCTTAATGGGAAATTTGAGAGCATCTCTTCCCATGTCAAGAAACTAGACATCCAAGTCGCTCAAACCGCAAACGCCACGGGAAGACAAACCGGAGTACTTCCAAGGAAATCTGAGGAGAACCCAAAGGCGTATTGCCAACCCCCAGTAACTGTTAAGCCAGAACATTGGTACCTCTCTTTGACTCCAACAAAGATGAGCTCCGCACAACTAGCATGATAAGAAAGCATGAGGCAAAACCCTACCCCCTATGGAAACTACCAAAAGTAGAAGACCCATGGCGTTTTGTTTGCTCCTGCTCCATAACAGGCATCGGATTTTCTAACATTGTTTGTGATTCTGGTGCTAATGTTAATGTTATCTTTAGGAATGTCGCAGAGAAGCTTGGGTTAAGAGACGCATCCCTGTCCAACCTAATTTTGGTATTCGGAGACTTATCTTAGAAAACCCCGGACGGTCTGGTTCGTGACTTACACCTAGTAGTCGGAGACTGTATAGTCCCCACGGACTATCATATCCTTGAGATTGATGAAAGGACCGAGAGACCTCTGATTTTGGGAAGACCATTTCTCGCTACAGTTGGTGCCATCATTGACCATAACAACAAGAGGACCGTCTTTGCAAACGTCAGTAGGAAAGCCTCCTATCCGACGTTTCCCATAGCTACCTCTCCATGTCCAAGCTCCTCCGGCATCGATTCTCTAGATCCCGAGGTCGGTAAGACCAAGATGGGACCCTGAGGAACTCGTAAGACGAGTAAGAAGCTACATACCAAGCCATCCGAGCAACCTCAAATCTCCAAAATCAAAATCATAGTTCCTCCCGAGCTAATCAAGGAAAGCAAGGAACAGATCCAAGAGAGGATAAGGCACACCAAGGAAGTCCTCCTAAAAGGCACAACCGATGAGCAAACGACGTTAAACAAGTGCGCTTAGTGGGAGGCAACCCACTCGTAAGTTTACTTTTTCATTTTTGTTTTAGCTTTTTTTTACTTTGATTTTGTTGTTTCTGATTTTGTTTTTGCATTTCAGGTTTTATAAAAAAAGGAAAAGAAAATCGAAAAGAAGAAAATCGAAAAGAACAAAAAGACGGAAAGGAGAGGATGCGAAGTTCGTTTTGGTGTCAAGCACATCATACAGCCCTATGCGGAAGGCGATGGATTGTCCGCAATAAGAAGCTAATGCCGAGGGTCCCCACCTAACCGGATCGAGCGTCCGGACCAGTACCGGTCGTGAGAAGAGAGACGACATCGGTCACAAAGCCCGTGACCGGTGACGTCAAAGAGGACAGGACTGGTCACAACTACTCGTGACCAGTCGCGTGAAGAAGGACGAGCCCAGTCATGTCCATTTGTGACCAGTGCCGATAGCTGTCTCGAGCCGTATGCTGCATCCCGTACCGAGAGCTGTCCCGAGCCGTGTGCAGCGTCCCGTACCGCGTCCTGTACCGCGTCCAGTAACGAGTCCCACGTACCACATCCAGTAACACGTCCCACATACCTCATCCTGTATTGTAGCCAGTCCTGTGTCGAGCCATGTGCCGCATCCCGTGCCGAGAGCTGTCTGGTCCAACGCCATGTGCTGCGTCTCGTACAGAGCCGTGTGCCGTGTCCCACGTACCGAAGCCATCGCGTACCGCCTAACATCCAAACCAACCGAGCGATGAGAATCATGATGGAAAAGAAGGAAATCCAACACGGGCCAAGCCGAGGACCAAACGCGCGAAGGAGCCACGACCAGTCACAACCTATCGTGACCGGTGCCCCGAGGAGAGCCACGACCAGTCACAACCCCTCGTAAACTGATGGAGCATTCGTTCACCTCGAGTCATGGCGACTCGACGCCAAGCCCCAAAAGACGTGTTCTGCCCGACGACTCGAACCGTTAGAAACGAGAACCGGCCATTCCCGTTGGCTACACGACGATACCTTGTTCGTCAAGAAACCGCCTGTAAGTCTTCTTTTGGAAAATTTCCAAAACCCATAGACCCCGCAGGTAAGTTCCTTTCCAAACTAAAGGCTCCCTTTAAGTTATAAACACTGTTTTGATTTTTAAATTGGATTCTAAGGATTCAAAAGAGCTTTAATCCTCTCTTCCACTCTCTTGAGAGATAAGAACACCTAGAATCCAAAATTTTCAAATTTGGGGCTTTGTCAAATTGAATAGTGCATTAGAACCACTGTCACTAGGAGAATCCAAATCTCTATCTCTTCTCTACAAAAACTCAAGGTATCTCTAATCTCTCTTTGTTCATTAGCAATTGTTAGTGGAATTAGATAGGGAATTTATAGATATGCTAGGAATGTAACCCCTGGATTTGGATGATTTGTAGTTAATGGAATTTGATTTTAGCATTGCTAAAATTTGGTGACCTTATTGGATGCTAAATTGATGATGCAAATTACTAGGATTGGATATATTAGCTCTATTTATCATAGGAATGAGGAGTTGAATTGATCTTTCTCATGAATAGACTTTGAATCCGATTTTGATGTCTTCACTTTATGAGATTCGCTATGAACCCGGATATAATTTGGGATTTATGTATCTTGACTCGGTAACTCGTTGTTGTGAGTGAAAATTTATATGCAATGGATTGCTGTTGGCTTCTTATCTAAATTGCTAACTTGTATAAAATTTTGTTCAATGGTAGGTGCATTGCCAATGGATCCTCAATGCGTATGACGAGACATACCTCGGATTGGTTGCAATGATGAGGAGCAACGCACAAAGTGGATTCATGACAAACCGAGCACGAGGAACAAAGGAAAATAAAGAACAATAGCAAGTACCTCGAATCAAGCATCACCAAACTGCGAGAGACGGTACGAGGATGAGGGAGACGACGAGTTCTTACTCACATCCCTAGTACCCTCTCCTTTACGACGAAACATCTTGCGCCACTCGCTCCGCCCATGTTGCGAGCGACCAAGGACCATCAATGTCCCGATGAAGTTCGTCGGACAATCTATCCGGGATGACGTTGATTACCGAGCACAACTTGATAAGTTCAAGCTCACGCCGAGTTTGAGAGTCGACTACACCGCGTTGGATGCGCTTGGATTGAGTGGTGACGTCAAATGGTTATTGGATGCCTTAGAACTCCACACATTCATGGAGTCCATGCGCCAAGAGATTTATAAAGAGGAAACACGCAAACTCCTTGCCACGGTCTCACTCGTTTACCCCAACTCGCACGCCCCGATGGCTAGAGACATAGTCCTTTAATTCACCATAAATGGTAATAAAACTACTCAATCTCCATTCCGTGACTTTGCGAGGCATTGGGCGTTGAATTTCAAGACCCGATAGATTTTGGACCGGAATGCTTTCATGATATATGGGATGAGATTTGACAAGGACCTTTCACTATCGGCCGTACCAAGTCCTCCACGCTCACGCATCCGGCCGTAAGAAGCACACACAAGCTTCTTGCCCACACCATCTTCTCAAGGACCGCACAAAACTCGATCCTCGGAGAAGAGCTCCGTGTCCTAAAGGTGCCTTCTGTTGATTTCCTCAAAAGAATCAACTTTTCTGCGCTTCTCTCTAGGCAATTGGTTAAGATGAAACATGAAGCGGTCGCTTGTACCGATCCTAAGGCAACAGTGAGTTTCGGGGGAATCATTACAACCATACTTGAAGCCGTGGGCATGAACCTCATGGACATACCTTTCACCTCGAAGGAGAACTACTTGGATCTAGAGCGACTAGGGAAGATGTGAATTATAGAGGGCGCAATCAACCCCGATCGACTTGGTTATAGGTATCATTCTTATCCTAGTCTCATACGTACATTCATGCTTCCTTTCCTCACAGCTCCACGGCTTAGAGATGGAGCTAAGCAATGGGACCCTCGAGACAATGAGTTCCTATCCTTACCCGTTGGCGAAAGCCTCCCGTACACCGTGAGCCGATTCGTTAAGAAGAAGGCAATGGACTCCTTGACCCTCACCCGAGCAAACCAAGCGTTCATACCTTCATTTGATGATGAGAGAGCCTTGCTCCTCGAACTTTAGAGGCAAGTAGCTTACCAAAAGGACCTCATTGAGCAATTTTGGAGACAAGCAAGATACCGCGTTTAGCCACCCTCCGAATTTAAAGCACCTCCAGAGAAGTCCATGTTACTCGGTCCTATTATTTTATTTACGCATTATTATCTTTATCTTTATTTTTATTTTTCTTATTCCACCTTTTCTATATTTATTTACACTGGGGACAGTGTGATTTTAGTCTGGGGGTGTTTATCCTTTATTTAACGTAATTTTCTTTCTTGAGTTATTATAATGTCTTTTTATCAAGTCATGTTTTATTGAGCCAAAAATTTGTTGGAAATAAGGACCCTATGATATGATGATTCTGACCTGATTTATGTTTTTAGTTATTTCCGACATGTTTTGTCGGATTTACTAAGAACGGACAATATCTAGAACCTCATCGCATGATCACTCCCCAGAAGTTTCTTCTTACGGAGATTTTTGTTGGAACTGACGTTAACACCATTTTATAATAACCTTAATATGACCTTAATTCTTTCTCATTAGAGGTGTTAGATCAGGGAAACAAGCATCACATTCTGGACTTCTTAACCCCTTTTACCACTTTCTGTTGATCTTGAATGGCCCCTCATTTTTAGTGGTTCCTACCCTTAAGCCCATAACCTCTTTTCAGACCTCATGCACTTCTATTTTTCTTTTCTCATTTAGCAGATATGCTCAGGAATGTCGGAGATAAATAACCGACACAGTCGTCTAAGCACATGAGAAGAAAAATAATTATGAAGAAGAAACCGGCAACTTAGTCTCAGATTTGTTCTATCCTTGTGAGTCAACTTAAAAGGTACCTATTTCATGCTCATGAGGCTTCTATGTATATAAGTACCGTTTCCCCTTTCTAATAAAAAAAAAAAAAAAAAAGAGAGAGAAGAAACGGATATAAGTAGATGAGGCTGAGGGATATAGTGCGTAAACGCGTGCATCCTTCGGAGTTCCACGGAAGCTTATATCCACAAAAGAGACGAATTAGGAGTAAGTGACCCAAGGGATAGAGTGTGTAACCCCGTTTGTAAAAAAAAAAAAAAAAAAAAAAAAAAAAAGAAAGGAAAGGGAACGGTTATGAATGTGAAGTCTCATAGCATAGGTTATCCCAAGGAAGACATGGACCACCTAATAAAAGAGATGGAGCCGTTACAGAGTACCCCACAGAAACATCTAAGTCTGGGGGAGTTAAAAGAAAAGAGTAAAGGAGTGATGTGTTACAGGAACAAGTGATTGGAGCTGTGGATATCAACTAGTTCATACTCTCAGGCAATTCTGCGGTATATGCTGCTCTTTTCGAATAAACCGGTAAATCCCTAAACACTTTAACTCCACCACCAAAACACTACAAAGCCCTTTTATACCAAGCGCCGTCTACCCTGAATGATGCTTTCTAATGAAAAAAATCACTCACCTCTTAATAAATGTAGGGAGTTAAGTGATGTGAATGCAGAGTTCTTTTGTAGGTTTGAGATGGATGGACAAGAGTTGTGAATGTTGTGAGTCTATAGTGAGAATGTTCTAACATGAGTCTCTGTATGTATGAATCACAGGTTATTCCTTGGAGCATGGTCACTGATCATGGGAGAGTTTCCGAGATTTTCAAAGCCTCACCACCGGCTTAGCTTGCTTGTTTGCTTGAGGACAAGCAAAGTCTAAGTCTGGGGTAGTTGATAACATCGTATTTTGGCCTAATTTTCCTATGATTTATTAGGTTTCTAAAGAGGAAAGCAAGTTATTATGGATACTTTCAAGGCATTTCCCACTATTTGAGCCTCCAGGAGTTAGTTATGAGTTTTTGAGAAAAGTGGACAAGAAGGCGCAGGAAATCCCGTTTTCGGACAGTTGCAACCCGCCATAAGTACGACATCATTTGACGGACTTCCCGATACTCAATTTGGGAGTTCATGGTGTCTATGGAAAGCCAGAAGTGTCAAGTTTCACCTCGAACAAGAATTAGAGCAATCTCTTCAGCCGTTTGGAAGATATGTCTCGTTGAGTGAAGCCCTATAAAGACTGGTCACAAGGTGTCGTGACCGGTTTGGACCTTCTCGACGCGACCGGCCACACAAGGCCTTGACCGGTGCTACCCATCTTGGCACGACCAGTCACGGCACCTTGTGACCGGTCTTGGATGCCTTGACCTTGGCACTTAATGAAACTACGTAGTTTTGTCCCGAAAGCCCTAACCCGGTTTCCTAAGCCCAAACATAACCTAGAACTGACTTCAAGCTTCCAGAGAAAAGAGCCCCTCTCATCGCCTCCAAGTTCTTGAAGCCGAGCCTCCTCTATTGAAGTTCCATCACCTCTCTTCTTCCTTATCTCTTTCTATATCTTTTGTTTGCTATGTTGGGAAACAAGTTATCTTCTGTGACAGCTATAGAGAAATTTCCTTTGAACCCCTTTGATATATTTGAATCGTTTATTATGTTTTTTATTATGATATCCATTGCGGTTCTTTGCATCCTGAGCGAGTAGATCTCTTTGTTGGGTTTCATGGGGTGATTCAAGGGGAATTCATGGTTAGATTCATTTAGATTGCCAGATTCCGATTTTAGTCACATGTTAGGTATCTCTTGGGACATCTCTATCTTAATGCATGTTGCTTGAACTGATCACCAAGCACTGAACCTAGAGAATAGGAGCGCTAACCGTGTAAACCTAGCTCTCGGACATAGTGTTACTGAAGCCTCGCGCCATGGCCTGCGAAAGTTGAGTCATGGAGCTTTTTGAATTTATCGAACTCGTTATTAATGCTTTGAACCGTGCGTCGTTGGCTGTGTGAGTTGAGTAATGGAGTACGGGGATCTTAGACATTCATTTTATAATCCATAGGGTGTTTGTTCATTCATGTTTGTAGTTAAGAACCTAGATTAAAGTCGTTAGCATTCGCATATCATCTTGCATCTCATTTGTTTAGAACCATGGAGACCCCGAGATAACCCTAGCCGCCCATCGTTTCCTCATATTACTTTACAACTGATTTATTTACTTCCTTGTTTAATTCATTTAGTCATTAGAAAACCAAAAACAAAACCACTTTCATATCATGGTCTTAGCCAGAACTCTTTCATTGCATTCACTCCATGCTAGCCAGTACTCTCTGTGGGATCGATCCTTAAATACTACATATGTTTAGCTATGCACTTGCAGTAGTCGTGTGTTTCTTTTAAGGTAAATGATTGAAGCATAAATCACACGCATCAATCATCCTGGCCGCATCCTGCCGAGAGCACTCGTGTGCCGAGAACGTCCTTCCGAGAGCACCCGTGTGCCGAGAGCCAGCGTCTGAGTGCTGAAATTCCGGAAGCGCGTCCCCGTCCGATCCGAGTGCGCCAAGCCAAGTCCCGTACCGCAACTTAGGCCACGTCCTTACCGCGCCATGCACCACGACGTACCCTCCTAGCCGCGTCCTGGCTGCGTCATTGCCACATCCTGGATCACGTTCTATTATCTTGACCACATCCTGACCATGGCCTACCACGTCGTGCTTCGTTTCCAGACATGCCCGGCCTTGTCTAGCTTCGCGTCCTGCCAAGAACCCCTATACCGGATGTACCTTACCGAGTGCCGAAGCTTACCGAGTGTCGAGTTTTACCGCGTACCGAAGGATGCCAAAGCTTACCACGTGCCGAGCTGAGCCCCGTACCGCGTCCGAGAGCGTCCTGCCAAAATTTCCGAGTATACCAAGCTGAGCCCCGTACTGCGTCCGAGAGCATCCTACCGAGATTGCTCGAGTGCCGAGTATGCCGAGCCAAGCCACGCACCTCGTCCCACACATGCCAAATGTGTAAGTGGTGACGGCCGAGTGCAGCGAGCCGCCTAACCTCCGGGACCGGGCGAGCAAAATGGGAAGGAGGAAACACGAAGGATAAGGAGAGAACAAAAGCCGAACCACGGAAAAGACAAACGACGCGAAGGAACCACGACCGGTCACGAGTGGAACACACTTATGCTTAGAGTCCGAGTCACTCGACACCGAGCCTCAAAGATGGTTTCTGCCGGACGACTTGACCCGTTAGCGACAAGAACCGGCCATTCCCGTTGTCTACACGACGGTACCTTGTCCGACAGGAAACCTCTTGTAAGTCTTCTTTCGAGAAATTCCCAACACCCCGTGGTCCCCACAGATAAGTTCCTTCCCATACAAAAGCCTCCCTTTGAGTTATAAACACTATTTGGATTTTAATCTAGGATTCTAAGGATTCAAAAGAACTTTGATCATATCTCTCACTCTCTTGATAGATAAGAACACTTAGAAACCAAATTTTTCAAATTTGGGGCTATTATTAAATTGATTAGTGCTTCATAAGCACTATCACTAGGAGAACCCAAATCTCCATCTCTTTTCTAAAAAACCAAAGGTATGTGTCTCAATTTTTAATTTCCTTTTTGCTCTTAAAAAGGTATTTCTTATTCCTCTTGATCCATTAGCATTGGTTAGTGAAATTAGGTAGGGAATTTATAGATATGCTTCTAGGGATGTAACCCTTGGATTTAGATGATTTGTAGTTAATGGAATTTGATTTTTGGCTATGCTAAAATTTGGTGACATAATTGGATGCTAAATTAATGATGTACATTGCTAGGACTGATTATATTTAGCTCTATTTATCAAAAGGATGAGGAGTTGAATTAATTTTTTTATCACGGATAGACTTTGAATCCGGTTTTGATGTCTACCCTTTGTGAGAGTCACTATCAAACCGGAAATTGAAATCTCTTTTTTTTTGTAGTTATGTATCTTGATATGGTGATTCGTTGTTGAATATGAGTGAAAATTCATGTGCAATGAATTGTCGTTGGTTCCTTAACGAGCCAAATTACTGACTTGGGTAAACTATTGTTCTATGATAGGTGCATTGCCGATGGATTCTCAACGTATACAGTACGACATACCTCACATTGGTTGCAACGATGAGGAACAATGGACGAAATGGGTCCACGACAAACCGAGCACTAGGAACAAAGGAAAAAGGAAATCAATAGTGAGTGCCTCGGCTAAAGCATCACCAGACCGCAAGGGAAGGAGCGATGATGAGGAAGACGATGAGTTCCTAATCACGTCCCTAGTACCGTCTCCATTACGAGGCAACCTCATACGCCACCCGCTCCGCCCACGCCGCGAGCACCCATGGACCATCGACATCCCGATGAATTTCGTCGGCCAATTATTGCGTGAAGACGTTGATTACCGAGCACGACTTGATAAATTCAAGCCCACACTGAGTTTGAGAGTAGACTACCGCATTGGATGCACTTGGATTGAGCGGTGAAGTCAAATGGCTATTAGACGCATTAGGACTCCGCGTATTCATGGAGTCCATGCGCCAAGATATTTATGAAGAGGAGGCGCGCCAATTCCTAGCCACGGCCTTGCTAGCCTTTCCGCATTCCCACGCACCTACGGCTAGGGATGGTGTCCTCTTCTTCACCATACATGGTGATAGCTATTCTATCTCAACCCTGAAAAATTGGCGAGGCATTGGGTATAGAATACCAAGACCCGATTGACTTCGGCTCGGAGAGCTTCCATGACATATGGGACGAGATCGAATAAGGCCCTTTTACTAGTGGCCAAACCAAGTCTTCCACCCTCATGCATCCGGCCACCCGGTGCATACACAAGCTTCTTGCCCACACCATCTTCTGAAGGACCGCATAAAACTAAATACTTGGAGAGGAGCTCCTTGTCTTGAAAGTGCCTTTTGTTGATTTCCCGAGAAAAAAGCAACTATGCCGCGCTCCTCTCTAGGCGATTAGTTAAGGTGAAACACACAGCGGTCACTTGTACCAACGCTAAGGCAACCTTGAGTTTCAGAGGAGTCATCACTACAATCCTCGAAGCCGTGGGTGTAGATCTCACAGACCGTCCTTTCACCTACAAGGAGAACTACTTGGACCTAGAGCGACTTGGGAAGATGAGAATCATAGAAGGCGTGACGATCAACCCCGATCGACTTGGCTATAGGTATCACTCTTCTCCTAGTTTCATACGTACAATCATGCTTCCTTGCCCCATATTTCCTCAGCTCAGAGATGGAGCCAAGCGATGGAACCCTCGAGACGACGAGTTCCTATCCCTACGCGTTGGCAAAAACCTCCCATACACCATGATCAGACTCGTCAAGAAGAAGGCGATGGATTCCTTGGCCGTAACCCGAGCAAACCAAGCGATCATACCGCAATTAGCCACCCACCAAGTTTAAAGCACCTCCTAAGAAGTTGAGGTTACTCGGTCATATCTTTTTATTTATGCATTTTTATCTTTATTTTCATTTCATTTTTATTTTTATTTTTATTTTTATTTTGCTTATTCCACCTTACCTCGATTTATTCACATTGGGGACAGTGTGATTTAAGTAAGTGGGGTGTTTATCCCTTATTAATGTAATTTTTTTTTCTTATTTAGTCATTTCAATGTCTTTTTATCAAGTCATGTTTTATTGAGTCAATACTTTGTTGGAAATAAGGACCCTATTATATGATGATTCTGACCTTATTTACGCCTTGAGTTATTTTCTAAGCGACAAATTTTACACGATTTACTAAGAACGGACAATACCTAGAACCACACCGCAGGATCACTCCCCAGAATTTTCTTCTTATGAAGATTTTGTTGCAACTGATGTTAACCTGACTTAAATTCTTTCTCATCAGAGGTATTAGATCAGGGAAATGAGCACCACATTCAGGACTTCTTAACCCTTTTTACCACTCTCTCCTGATCCTGAATGGCCGCTCAATTTAGTGGTTCCGACCCTTAAACCCATAATCTCTTTTCAGACCTCATGCACTTCTCTTTTTATTTTCTCATTTGGCAGATATGATAAGGAACGTCGGAGAGAAATTACCGACACAGTCCTCTAACCACTTGAGAAGAAAAAGAATTATGAAGGAGAGATTGGCAACTTGGTCTAGAGTTTGTTCTACCCTGGAATTCGACATAAAAGGTACCTATTTCATGCTCATGAGGCTTCTATGAATTTAAGTAGATGTGGCCGAGAGTTAACTGATGTGAATGCAGAGTTCTTTAGTAGGTTTGAGATGGACGAAGAAGAGTTGTGAATGTTGTGAGTCTATAGTGAGAATGTTCTGACATGAGTCTCTGTATTTATGTGTCACAGGTTATTACTCGGAGCATGATCCCTGATCATGGGAGAGTTTCTGAGATTTTCAAAACCTCTCCACCAGTTTAGCTTTCTTGTTTGCTTAAGGGAAAGCAAAGTCTAAGTCTGGGGGAGTTGATAACATCGTATTTTAGCCCTTTTTCCTAAGTTTTTATTTGGTTGCTAAAGGATAAAACAAGTGATTATGGATACTTTGAAGTCATTTCCCACCATTTGAGCCTCCAGGAGTTATTTATGAGTTTTTAAGCAAAATGGACAAAGAAGCTAAGTAAATCACATTTTCGGACAGCTGCAAACCGCCAGAAGTACGACATCTTTTGAGGGACTTTCCGATACTCAATTTGGGTGTTCTTGATGTATATGGAAAGCCAGAAGTGTCAAGTTTCACCTCAAAGAATAATCAGAGCAATCCCTTAAGCCGTTTGGGAGATACGACTCGTTCAGTGAAGCCCAGTCGACACCGTTCACAAGGTGCCGTGACCGGTCAGGACCTTCTCGATGCGACCGGCCACAAAAGGTCATGACCGGTGCCGCCCTTCTTGGCACGACTGGCCACAACTCCCGTGACCGGTATTGACGTCTCGACTTTGTTACTTAGTGAAACTACATAGTTTTGTGCCAAAAGCTCTAATCCGGTTTCCTAAGCCCAAGACCCTATAAATACTCCTCCTAAACCTAACTTCAGCGTGTAGAACCCTAAATATAACCTAGAGAACTGAATTCAAGCTTCCAGAGACAAGAGCCGCCTCCTCGAAGAGCCCCTCTTGCCACCTCCAAGTCCTTGAAGCCGAGCCTCCTCTATTGAAGTTCCATCACCTCTCTTCTCCTTTATCTCTTTCTACATCTTCTGTTTGCTTTGTTGGGAGACAAGTTATCTTCTGTGACATCTATAGAAAAGTTTGCTTTGAACCCCTTTGATATATTTGAATCGTTTATGATGTTTTTTTATTATGATATCTATTGCGTTACTTTGCATCACGAGCGAGTAGATCTCTTTGTTGGGTTTCATGGGGTAATTTCAAGGGGAATTCATGGTTAGATTCATTTAGGTTGATAGGTCCTAACCTTAGTATCATATTAGGTATCTCTTGGGACATCTATATCTTAATGCATATTGCTTGAACTGATCACCAAGCACTGAACCTAGAGAATAGGAGCGCTAATCACGTAAACCTAGCTCTCGGACATAGTGTTACTGAAGCCTCGCGCCATGGCCTGTGGAAGTTGAGTCATGGAGCTTTGTGAACTTATCAAACTCTTTATTAATGCTTTGAACCGTGCGTCGTTGCCTGCGTGAGTTGAGTAACGGAGTACGGGAATCTTAGACATTCATTCTATAATCCGTAGGTTGTTTGTTCATTCGTGTTTGTAGTTGAGAACCTAGACTAAAGTCATTAGCATTCGCAAATTACCTTGCATCTCATTTGTTTAGAACCATGAAGACCTCGAAATTACCCTAGACGCCCAACGTTTCCTCATATTACTTTACAACCGATTCATTTACTTTCTTGTTTCATTCATTTAGTCATTAGAAAATCCTAAACAAAACCCCTTTTATATTATTTTCTTAGCCAGAAACTCTTTCATTGCATTCATTCCGTGTTAGCTAGTACTCTCTGTGGGATCGATCCTTAAATACTACATACATTTAACTATGCACTTGCAGTAGTCATGTGTTTCTTTTGGGTAAAAGATTGTAGCATAAATCACACGCATCACCCACCTTTGGGGGATGAGACTCGATACCAAGAAGCCATCTATGAGGGGCAACTTCCCACCTGTCTCCCGAACGTCACCCTCTGATCACGACTCTGGTGTCGATCGACACCAACACCCATCCATGGATAAGTCTTCATAATTCTGGTTCTAACTTTGTTTAGATTTTCTCTTTTGTTTACCAATATCTGGTTTTGTACCACTAGGGACAGTGTTGTTCAAGTCTGGGGGAGGTAGTTACTAACTCCGTCTTTTGTTTTCTTATAAATCTATCGAGTCAGTTGAGTCCGTTTTATTGAGTCAAAACCAGTCCATGAAACTATGATTTTTCGAGGAACCACCACATTTTGCAGGAACTTAAGTGACCATTTGATTCAAGCTTGTTAGGCATCTGAGACTAATGGAAAAACCAAAGGCTTAATGGTGGACTTGAGACGCCCATATTTCCAGCAGAAATCCACAAACACCCGAGCTAATTTCTGTTAGTTCCTTTTACATCATCAATGTGACAGGTGTTCTTGGGCTTGACTCATCGTTCGTACTTGACAAGACAACTTCTGTAAACACCAATAAAAGCGGTACTCCTCTCCCTTATCCCAAAGAAAAAAAATAAAAAGCAGAAAAGATGATATGATTCTCGTCTTGAGTAGGAAAATTTCCCGTGACCTCATTATTTTACTTGAGATTGAGATGATCACGCAGAGGTGGAAGTGAGGGGTAGGAAAATTTCCCGTGACCTCATTATATTACTTGAG
Organism: Barbarea vulgaris; assembly: GCA_963667165.1. NCBI lineage: Eukaryota > Viridiplantae > Streptophyta > Magnoliopsida > Brassicales > Brassicaceae > Barbarea > Barbarea vulgaris. The sequence continues at coordinate 7,665,499 of OY763888.1, read as the reverse complement.
ATTGAGATGATCATTGGAAATGAGGGGTAGGAAAATTTCATGTGACCTCATTATTCACTACACTTGTGAATTAAAAAAAAAAGAAAAGATAAGAAGTTAAAAAAAAAGGATAATAAGAAAAAGAATAAGTTTAGGGGAGAGAAAGAGTACCGATAGATATTGTTGTCTTTGTTTTGGTATTGTACGTGAAAGAGTCTAGAAGGCTCTGGGCATCGAGAGCTGAGATGAGATCCGGCGATGAAGGTAATGTGGACTATGTTGTGAAATTGTGGGTTTAATCGGGAAAGCTGTGAACGTCTACGGTGAAGTACATGGTGGTCTAGATCCTTTCAGGTAATAGTTTTTAGTGTCTTACTAAGGTTAATGTGAGTGTGGTGCTCTTATGACGAAATGAGTTTCTGTGTTTTCAGACTTCTTTCTCTTTTTTTGTTTGCTATTTTCCTTGAGGGCAAGCAAAAGCTAAGTCTGGGGGAGTTGATATATCATGGATTTTACCGGTTTTAAGCCATGATATACGTGTTTTATCGAGTCTGAACTGTTTCTTTCGAGTCTTTGTCGAGTCTTTTACAGGTATACATGCGTTGGGGACTTTTTGGAAGATTATGGAGCATTTTGGAGCATTTGTTGCTGGGAAGAGGAAGTCGATGTTTCCAGTGGTCAATGGTGTCGATCGAAACCGCCCAATGGTGTCGATCGACACCGCCCATTGGTGTCGCTCGACACCCATCGTTAGGCGTTTATACTGAATTTATCAAGTCCTGAAGATTTGCAGTTTTACTCCAAAAGTTTGAAAAGGAGACCCAGCTCATGTCTTAGTCTATATATTAGGTTTTTAGGTTAAGTTTGATGCATCCATCATCCGTCATCTATTATCTATCTATTCTTTAGCTTAGGGGCTGTTCTTGCTACTTGTACTTTTGGGAGAAGATCTTGAACCCTGTTTTCTATTCTACTTTTGATTCAGTTTTATATGTTATCTATTTCAGCTATGTCTTTGTTCATGATTGATATGTCTGAGTAGATCCCTAGTTAGGTTTAGGGATTCTCACAAGGGATTTCATGATTTGTTAGGTTTAACATTGGTTAAGCTTCAAACTTGTTAGTTTTCCATCTAGGATTGTACTTAATGCTTCTTTTAGCTTGATCACCTAGAAGTATGATATTAGGTTGTTAAATTGGCGCGACAGCGTGATTTGAGATCTGAACTAATCCTAGTGAGCATGTTAGATATTTGCAACGAAAGTTGGTTTTGATAACTTGTGAACATATCAAACTTGTACTTAAACCTTGTCTGAACTTTAGAATACGCAACGACTGTTGGTCTCTTAGGTTTATGTCATAGATAGCTTTCGCAACGACAGTTGGTTAGCTACGCAATACTGATTTGAGTTCTAGAACGATTCTTAATTAGATTTTGCCAGTTGTTTTATCTGCTCTGATTGATTTCCTGAGATGTTCCCTAGACCTATCGCTTTCCTCCGATTGATTTACATCTCTATTTACTTTTCTGCAATTGTTATTTCTATACTTCTTTATTGCTTAGATGGATTTGAAGCGAACACGTCTATTTTGAAACCACATAGTCTTTGTGGATTCGACCCCTAAGTACTACCGTGATCTCTTAATTTAAGTGAGTAGCTCTGAGGGATAATTTGAGCATATCACCTGTGTTGGTACCGAGTTTAGCACCCTACCAATGACCCAAATCGAATCTCGCCCGACTCATTACAAAAGCCCAGTCGACCTGGCCCATTAGCAGCTGACCGACTAGGTCGGCTAAATTGGAAGAAATCTCGGAAAAGGAAACAGCTAAGAAACGTAAAGTCGATCTCCTGAAACGGAAACACATTCGAGAAAAGGAAGGGTCCATTAAGCCGGCCCAATGTCAATTAAACCGACTCCAAATCAATATAAATAAGGGTTCTCGTCTCCCTTAGAAATAATCCAGCAATTGAGAGAGAAGACCTAATTCTAAGTATTCGAGCTATTCTGTTTTCTCTTTAGATTAAAACCCTAAATTCTCTTGTATTCCATTGATCAAAGAAAGATTATCAATAAAGAGAACCAATCAAAACCCTAGTGAAATTTTGAGGTTCAACAGTTGGCGCCGTCTGTGGGGAAAGCTCTATCCTCTCTTCGTTTTTCTCGGTTTCCTTTTTTTTCTTGATCAATGGCCGGACTACCTCTTCCTGAAGGACAAATCCCTCCACCACCTCCCGAAGGACAAATCCCTCCACCTGCTCCAGAAGGTACAATCCTCCCACCTCCGCTTGCACCAGGGTCTTCCGGCATCCCCCCTCAGGGTAAGGGAACCAACAACAACCCCGGAAGAGTCGACCTGCCCGCATCTCAGACCGTCACAGGACGACTCCAAGGAACTCTGGCTCAGTTTCCACAGACCGGGCTCCGCGACGTACCAATCACCAACACCACTAACCTATCGGAACAGATCGGTCTGATCCTACAATCATCCAACCTCGATCTCCTCATACGTTACTTACCCGAAAAGCACACCACGTTGCCCATACCGGATATAAAAGCCCGACCAGTCAATCCCGGCGATCAAAACACCGAAGGAAACAGCCATACAATCACCGCCACCCAGCCTTTGCCAACACAACGCAACCTCCTCAATGAATTCAACCAAGAAGCACCACCAATACTAACCCCACAAGATCTCTACCGACAGCTCACCTCCGCTCATCACCGAGAAGCTTAGCTGGCCAGTACCATCAAAAATATAAAATCTCAAGTTCACCAGGCCACAAGTTCATCACCGGATATCGACCAGATCATTAAAAAATCTCAGCAAACCACGTTTAAAGCCCGAATCTCAGAGGTTGACATGCGACAGGTCGGTAAGCTCAAACTAACCACTTACGATGGTACCACGCCAGGAACTACCGATCCAGCCAGTCATATGACCGCCTTCACCATTGCAACGGGACGCATCAAAATCTCCAAGGAAGAAAGAGGCGCCGTATTATGTCAGCTATTCGTGGAAAGTCTCAATGGAGCAGCATTAAACTGGTTCGCCAAGCTCAAACCGTGCTCTATTGACTCATTCAACAAACTCTCCCAAGCATTCATGAAGAAATACCAATGCCTCATCCTCCACCAAGAATCTACAGCCGACCTATGGAACATGGACAAAGAGAAAGGGGAAAGCTTGCGTTATTACATCGATCGCATCAAGGACGTCGCGTCTCGGGTCACCATGGAAGACTCCGCCTCTATCGAAGCACTTTGGAAAGGGTTGTGGTACGAATGCCGGTTTCGTGAAACTCTGTCGTCACAGAAACCTCAGACTCTAGAAGATGCCCTCCACCTTGCCACCATCTACATCAAAATGGAAGAGGAGCACAAATCACTAAAAAAGAACCACTCCCCAAAGACCTTTGCAACGCCTAAAGAAAAGCCAAAGGAAACGTACCGCAAACCCATGCAACATTACGACACCCACCGAGATGACAGAGGCCGCAAGTCAGGCATCACTTATCAGATAACCGACGAACCAGGATCATCCTTGCCATGGAACAAGTACATTCGATCTGAGTCGCCACCCTGAGATAACAACCAATACGAAGGGTCACGCCGGCAAGACTCGTACACCCGGTCTGAAGAGTCTAATTCCTACTGAGAATACCACGAACAATCTGGACATTCAACCACCGAATGTCGGACACTCCAAGACTTCCCGCTCAGCAAGTATCGCAAAGGAGAGGTCCCCAATGCCGTACATCATCGTTGGCGACAAGACAACAGAGATCAAAGATCATCCCAACCCTACTATGGTCCGCGATCCGATGCGCAATGGAGGCAGACTTATAATAATCGACCTGATAATCGTAAGAGACCTGCCTACCGCGATGAACCACCAGTTCGACCAGAACGAGACGATACTCAGCGCGACGAGCCGCCGAAACGGGATAGGGAAGACCTCCCACAAGACGAAAGTTGACAAGCCAAAAGGCGTACAGTTGCAGTCATCATGGGCGGCGACTGCATGGACTCCGTACGATCTCTCAAGGAGCACAAGAGGAAGGCCGATAACTCCATCAAATACCAGCAAGTCTCCGTGGAGAACCGGGTAGGAATCGACATGCCCATCATATTCTCATCAACTGATATAGTCGGCCAGGACATGCCACACAACGATCCTCTTGTCATCTCCTTGGAAATCGATGATTGCAACGTAACGAAGATCCTCGTCGACACCTGCTCACTGCATTCGACAATCGACAAATAACCTCTCTTGGCACCTTTAAGCTCCCAGTCTACGCCGGCAACTCGGCAAAATTTGTAAAATTTGTGGTTGTCGATGAGCCCGCAGTTTACAACGCCATCATCGGGACTCCATGGTTACATTCAATGGGAGCAGTCACATCAAGCTATCACCAGTGACTACGTTTCCCATCTGGTGGAGCCATATTCACTATCAAAGGAAGTCAACTGACCGCCCGGTCATGCTTTACCTCCGAACAGAAATTACGCGCAATGTCGACCACCACAAATTCTATCGCCGACTAGAAGGACAGCCCTGACGTGATCAAACCACGCCCGCCAAAGTCAAGCAAAGAATTGGTCGATATGGTAAAAATCAACCCAGCGCATCCGGACTAGCATGTCGGCCTTGGTACTCAACTCCAGCCCGACCTCAGACAACGATTGGAGTCATTCCACCAAAAGAACGTATCAACCTTCGCCTGGAAAATCGATGATATGGTAGGAGTTAACCCTAAAGTCACATCCCACGAGCTCAATGTCGATCCGACATACAAACCAATCCGACAAAAGCGCCGAAAAATTGGTGTAGAGCGCGCCAATGCAGTCAACGACGAAGTCGAGAAATTACTAAAGGCGGGATAGATCTGCAAAGTTAGGTATCCGGAGTGGCTGGCAACCCTGTAGTGCTAAAGAAGAAGAACGGCAAGTTGAGAGTCTACGTCGACTTCACGCATATTAACAAGGCATGTCCGGAAGATTTCTGCCCACTCCGTCACATAGACCGACTGGTCAAAACAACAGCTGGGAACAAACTTCTATCCTTCATGGACGCATTCTCCGGGTATAATCAAATCCTAATGCACCCCGACGATCGCGAAAAGACTGCATTCATTACAGATCGGGGCACATATTGTTACAAGGTCATGCCTTTCGGCCTCAAGAATGCATGAGCTACTTACCAACGCCTCGTTAACAAGATGTTCACAGATCAGCTTTGCAAAATAATGGAAGAATACATAGACGACATGTTGGTTAAATCGGCCAAAGCAGAAGATCATATCAGCCACTTGAAAACTTGTTTTGAGATCTTGAACAAGTATGGAATGAAGCTCAACCCGGCTAAATGCACTTTTGGAGTAACTTCAGGCGAGTTCATGGGATACATCATGACCAAATGAGGAATTGAGGCAAACCCCAAAAAGATTACCGCAGTAGTTTAGCTTCCATCACCCCGAAACAAGCGAGAAGTACAACGCCTCTCCGGGCGGATCGCGGCACTAAACCGTTTCATCGCCAGATCGACTGATAGGTGCCTACCTTTCTACCAACTCTTGCACAGCAACAAAACGTTCGACTGGGATGACAAGTGTGGGGCCGCCTTTACAGAGCTGAAAGCGTATTTTTCAACACCGCCAGTGTTAGCCAAGCCGGACAATGGGGAAACTCTCTATCTTTACATCGCCATCTCCGACTGGGCGTCAGTGGCGTACTTGTCATGGACGAAAGATGGGAGTAGTTACCCATATTTTTTTTGTCAGCAAGGCACTTGAAGCCGCAGAAACAAGATATTCGGTCTGAGAAAAAATTCAATTCACGATCATTATATCAGCATGGAAGCTTCGACCGTACTTCCAGAGTCATTCTATCATCGTCTTATCTGACATTAACATCTGCACTGTCTTGCATTCACCGACTCAATCAGGACGACTAACAAAGTGGGCAATCGAACTCAGAGAATATGATATCAAGTATCAACCACGCAAGGCGCATAAGTCACATGTATTGGCGGACTTCTTAGTCGAGCTCCCACGTGATGTCATTGAAAACAACGAACTCGAACAGACATTGGAATTACACACGGATGCTTCAGCTACTCAGAACGGATCTGGGGTTCGAGTTCTGCTCAGGTCGCCTACCGATGAAGTACTCGAATAAGCAATGCGCCTCAACTTTCAGTCAACCAATAATGAAGCCGAGTATAAAGCACTTATAGCCGGTCTGCGCTTGGCCAAAGCAGTCGGGGTCCAACATATCAAGGCGCACTGTGACTCTTAACTCATGACAAGTCAATACAGCGGTGATTATGAAACCAAAGACGAGCAAATGGATAAATACTATCAGCTAGTGTAGAAACTTGCAAAGGATTTCGCCACTTTTGAGCTCGCAGAGATAGCCTGATCAGAGAACAAATCAGCCGATGCATTAGCCGCTCTCGCCACCAATCCAAACCCTTACAGGAGAACTATCCCAATTGACTCTCTCGACGAGCCAAGTATCGAGCTACCCCGCGGCGTCTGCGCATCCGCGAATAACTCGATCTCCTTGAAGATGAGGTACCCAAAGTCGACTTCGCTAATACACCAACATTATCCGACTGGAGACTTCCTATTAAGATGTACATTCAGGCTGGTGAAGAACCAGAAGATAAATGGGAAGCTCGACAACTCAAAACCAGAGCGGCACGTTACACGGTCAGAGATGGCAATATTTACCGATGGAATGCTTCCGAATTGCTACTCATTTGTATCCATGGCGAAGAAACAGAACGAATCATGATGGAAACTCACGAAGGCGCTGGAGGAAACCATTCCGGAGGACGAACTTTGGCACTAAAAATTCAAAAGCACGGACATTACTGGCCGACCATGCTATTCGGCTGTGAAAGGTACACGGCTACCTGAGAAAAGTGTCAAAGGCATGCCTGACTAATCAACTCACCAACCGAACTGCTGACTACTGGCGCCGCACCATATCCATTCATGCGATGGGCAATGGACATAGTTGGGCCTTTACCAAAGTCTCGAGGGAAGAAGTTTATACTCGTGCTGATAGATTATTTCACTAAGTGGGTCAAAGCAGCAGCATACCCAAAGATTGAAGGAGAAGACGTCGTCCATTTCCTATGGAAGTACATCATATGTCGACATGGATTACCATATAAAATCGTGACCGACAATGAGACGAACTTGATATCATCGAAGGTAGAACAATTTTGCTATAAGTGGAGAATCAGGCGCAACATGTCGACGCAAAGATATCCACAAAGGAACGGTCAAGATCAGGCAACCAACAAAACAATTCTGGACAGCCTTAAGAAATGATTAGGATCAAAGAAGGGCGAATGGGCGGACGAATTAGACGGAGTCCTCTAGTTTCATCGAACCACACCTAGGCAACCTACAAACCGATCCCAGTTCTCTCTCGCTCACGGTGTTGAAGCACTTGCCCCGGCCAAAGCAAACATCTACACCTTACGTCGATCTAAGCTGCCGGAAAATACCGACCTCAACAATGAAATGCTGCTCGACAGGCTGGATGACATAGAAGAAATCCATGACGAAGCCCTGCTTCGTATTCAACACTATCAGCAAGCAGCAGCTCGGTATTACAACAGAAAGGTAAAAAATCGTTTCTTCGAAGAAGGCGACCTCGTCCTACGCAAAGTTTACGCGAACACCAAGGAATGCAAAAACAAAATGGGAGCCAAGTGGGAAGGCCCATATCAAATTTCCAAGGTCATCAAACCCGGCGTCTACGAACTCATGACGATGTCTGGCGAGCTCATCAACTATCCTCGACGCAATGTAAAGAATTACGTTTTGGCTTGATCCCTTCTAAGGGTACGTTGGCAGTCTCTTACAAGGCACATCTATAATACTTAATAAAATTTATCTTTTCACAAAAAGATAGAGCTACGCCTCTTTATTCTTCATCACAGTCATATCTCGTTTTGCTTGGTAAGAGTCGATCTACATCATACAAACATCAATCTAAAGCCGGGTTATTTTTCCGCATCACTCTACTTCAACAATCTTATTCTAAGTCCTTCATGTCGACTTAATGCTTCGTCTGAAACTGATGATTATTTATAACGTTCGATGTCCTGGCGAGGTATTCGATCCTCTCGAAACATTAACAAACAAAGTTGGGCCTAGTCCCGAAAAACAATCAAGTCGCCCGAGACAAATAAGTCGATAACCGCATAATCGGGGCCAGACTTTTGACATCTAAAATGGAGAAGTATAAGTCGAGGTCGCAACTCGCATCTGTAACCTAAAAGCCGGGCCCAGTACCGCATTACCGCTCCAAGTAGCCTGAGACAAAATAAGTCGAGCACATCTCGCAAAATTAGGGGCCTGACTTGGACATTTTCTAGGTAAGAGTATAAGTCAACCTCTTAGAACGAAGGTCGACTTCTTCTAAATTTTCTTCTAAAAACCTAAAGCCGGGGCAAGTCCCGCACTTTTTTTTACCAAAACACTTGGAAGGAAGTAAGCCGAACCAACTTGCCACCATCCCAGTTTCGAGTTCGCAACCAGGTAAATCTGATCTGGGTAAGGCAGAAGATGTTCTGCGCTAGATCGGGTTTACCAAATGAAGAATATGATCGCTAAATAAGCCGACCTAGATTCGTACAGTATGCCGATCCACGTTACACAAGCTTCACACTCATCCTATTCTGGAAAATATTGAACTTTTAAAAGTCGAATCAGTGATCTATCCAATATTACTTCTACTGTTGTTTAGCTCAATCCGGCTGAGGTACTTAAACATTATTTCTTTATCAGTTCGATTTAATCTCGGCCTTAAGCTGTCAACACAGTAGATAAAATGTTTTCACAAACTCCAAACACAAGACAAACAACGAGGTCGACATAAATACTTAGCATAAAAAAACAGTGAGTAAAAATACCTACGGGCAATGTTAATACAACTATCAAAATACAGACCACACCCGGTCTCGAGAAGAAAAACAAAAGGATAAAAAGAAAGAGATAATTAGGCCGCCTTTTGGGCGGAAGAGTCTTCAGGCACTTGAGATTGCGATGGAGGAATACTCAGAGTAATCTCGTCGTTGGTCACACCGTCATTTAAGCCATAGGGGAACACATTGGCTTGTTCGTCGAGTGGCAACCCACCGAGGACTTTCTGCTCATCCTACTCATCCTCTTGTAGCTTGACAACGTTCACCCACAAAGCTTCTTCTCTGTATTGCTTCTCATAAGCGGTGAACTCCGCGATCTTCGAGTCAGGGATCGCTTAACCATCTTCCTTAAGCATCTCCTGAACTTCGCGAGTACCCTTGGCCTGTCTACACAGCGACTGGGGTCAGCAGCTTTCTTCATGTTGACAAGGAATGTCTTCACCTTAGCAAAAATACTTTGACATCCCCTAATGATTTCATCTTCGATGCGACGTTCCTCGAAAACACAAGCCGCTCTGGACGTCCTAAGCCGTTCACACTCCTCTTTCATTTTCTTTGCGGCTTCAGTTTTTTCTTTCTTCAAAGCATGGAGCTTGACTTTGAGAGATTCATTCTCCGTCTCCATCCTGGTAAACCTTATCATAAAATCATTACGGTCGGCTTTGGCTTGGTTCAGCTCGACCTCTAACTCTTTGACCCGCTCGCGCTCCTCGTTGTAAGAAAGTTGGAGTTTCCTGAGATGGTCATCCATTTCCTTGGCGTCCAGAATCACCTCTTCAGCCCGAGAAGCTTTGATGTTCAACTTCTCGCAGAAGCTATTCATTACTCGGCCCGCCTATGAAACAACAACAAAAACAGATCAGAACGCCACACCAAGAAATAATCGACAAAGTAAAAAAATATATATCAAAGGGGAAGAGTAGACTACCTTCACCATGAGCTGACACCATTCCTGGTAGTGCTCTTGGTTATCCATGCTTCCTAGAGGCGGCAAGGGCTGAGAAGAGCCTCCCATAGCACGGAAGAGATCGGCGCAAGCGCGAGGATTCGAATGAATCTCGCCGAGATCGCTAAAAACAGTTGTGCTCCTGGACTTCTTCGGTGGAGGAGGAGCATCCTTAAGAACGTTAGAAGCCCGCCTCTTGTTCAGATTCAACGGGGAGTCGACCATGTCCTGGATCAGGTCGATTATGCTGACCCCTTCGGGGCCGGTAACGGGAGCAGTAGAAGACGTCGGCTTGATCGCCTTAGCAGCAACCCCTTTTAATTGACCGCCCTTCCCAGTTCCTTTGTCCTTTGACACGCTAGACGTGTCCTTGCTGGTCGATTTTTTCACCACAGAGGCGACGTTTTTGTCTTTTGACGCGGCCAGCTCCTTCTTATCAACACCTTTTGCCTTTCGCCGAAGTAGAGGCGATCTGCTTATCTTTGACAGCTGAAAATTTCTTTTTATTCAGCTCGCCTGCAAAACTAGGACCATCAAACAAACGAACGGTGCCTTTGTCTCTTCTTCTTCGGTAATAGGATCGACACGATCTGAAGACACTTTCCACTTTCCTAAAAACGAAGAAAGCAAATGAAAGTCAGATCGACAAAAAGACTTGGCAAAATAAATAATAAAAATGAAGAGTCGGTCATATACCAGATAAAAGGTTCGTTCGGGCAGAGGTGATCCTTGATTGGTAAATCTCTGGCCACTGCTGAAGACACAACTTCTTGATAGCGTCGACCTTCTCAAAGAAATCTTTAGGTTGAGCCCGGAATGTATCATTAATAGCTGCAATTAAAAAACAACATGGTTAGAAATACACAAAAGCCATAGCAGCTAAGCCGAACTAAAAATGATACAGCCACAGACCGTGAGCTAAGAGGGGATAGACGCGGAGCCAACCAACGAGTGGTAACACTCAGTTTGGTGGACGATGAAGGGATCGAAGTGGATTGGGGTGGAGCCCTTTCAAACGGTGGTAACACTCAGTTTGAGAGAGGCGATGAGATGAGATGGATGCTAGGTAACCAGGGTGGATCGTGAGACGCCACAAAGCTGATGGAAAGGCTTTGATAAGTCTAAGCTTCAAATCTGCAAGCGAGTCACACGCAAGAGACAACAAGCGGCTAGGGTTTCTTCAAGAAGAAAAACGTGGTTCTTTATTAATAATAGGGTAAATGATACAAGCTGAGAAGGAGCTTTATAAATAGCTCAGCAGCTGGTGGCTTCTTTGGCCGAAAATACAAATAAGGAAAGAAATAAAAACAACGCACACTTTATACTCTAAAATACAAAATGCTGGGACGTTCTAAGACTCAAAGAAAATAAAAGAAACCCTGCAAAATAAACATAAAACACTCATGAGTCCAAGCTTAATTCAAATACTCACGTTGCATTCTTGGTGATGACGAAGAGTGTTGATTCTTGATGTCCTTGTAAAACCGGCAAAAACGCTATTGTTGAAGACTTGAATTGTGCGCGTATAATCTGCTTTGAATCCTCATCTCCTAAGATGTTTTCCATGTTGGTCGGATCCATTGGAGTTTCTTGAGCGATCTCCCTAGTGAGAAGTGTCCCCTTAAGTTCTTCATGTTCCATTAGTGTAATCAAACTCTCTACGGACTTGTTAAAGTCTTCTCTTACGCTCTTGAGCCCTCCTCTTGTTCTGGGACTTCTCCTTAGTTTCGGAATTGTAATGACACTCTCCTCAGCTCCCGGGGTGCTTGTAGGGATGTCCTCATCATTCCCTCCCTCTTGAAAAGGTTCTGACCTCAGAACTGGGTCATCTGCATTATAAGGAGCTAAATCAGTAACGTTGAAGGTAGAAGAGATGTTAAACTCACCTGGCAGCTCCAGCTTGTATGCGTTGTCATTGATCTTCTCTAGTATGCGGAATGGGCCATCACCCCGCGGTGAAAGCTTAGATTTCCGTTGTGTTGGAAATCTCTCTTGGCGCATGTGAAGCCAAACCCAATCCCCTGGTTCAAATGTGATCTTTTTGCGTCCCTTGTCCGCATGCTCCTTAGTCTTCTCGTTCTTCTTCTCCAAGTTTTCCTTGACCTTTTGGTGCAGTTTCTTTACGAAGTCGGCCTTTGTCTCGCCTTCTGCACTAGAGTAAACAGCTTGGGGCAAAGGAAAAAGATCTAGTGGAGTACTAGGGTTAAAGCCGTAAACAATTTCAAACGGAGAATGCTTAGTAGCTGAATGTTTAGCGTGATTGTATGCAAATTCTACATATGGTAAACAAGACAGCCAATTGCGTAAATTCTTACCGACCGTGGCCCTCAATAATGTGGAGAGGGTCCGGTTCACTACCTCAGTTTGCCCATCGGTCTGGGGGTGACAAGTCGTTGAAAAGAGCAGCTTAGTCCCTAGTTTCTTCCATAAGGTTCTCCAGAAGTGACTCAGGAATTTGGTGTCACGGTCTGATACGATGGTTCTCGGCACTCCATGTAGGCGGACAACTTCTTTGAAAAATAGATCAGCCGTTTGTGTGGCATCATTCGTTTTGTTGCAAGGTATGAAGTGTGCCATCTTTGAAAACCTGTCAACAACTACAAAAATAGAATCCTTGTGGTTTATCTTTGGCAGTCCTAAGACAAAGTCCATTGATATATCCACCCAAGGCATGTTAGGTATAGGTAACGGTAAGTACAAGCCATGTGGATGTAACCTGGATTTTGCTTTTAAACAAGTGATGCATTTGGAGCAGAATCTCTCCACATCTTTCTTCAAATGTGGCCAGAAGAAATGATCCATCAACACACTCAAAGTCTTATCTCGCCCAAAATGCCCCATTAGACCTCCTCCGTGAGCTTCCCTGATTAGTAATTCACGCATTGATCCCTGTGGAATGCAGAGGCGCTTGTCCTTGAATAAGAATCCATCTTGTTGATAGAAAACTCCAAAAGCGGCCTTAGTAGTCTCCTTGTAGATTCCTTGAAAGTCTGGATCCTCTTCGTATAGTGTCTTGATATGCTCAAAACCCATGATCTTAGCTTCCATTGTCGTAATGAGCATGTATCTCCTTGATAATGCATCTGCTACAATGTTATCCTTACCTTTCTTGTACTTGATCACATATGGAAAAGTTTCCACGAACTCCAGCCACCTAGCGTGTCTTTTCTTCTGTCCTCTAAGGTGCTTTAACGTCTCGTGATCTGTATGAATAACAAACTCTTTGGATAAAAGGTAATGTTGCCAAGTTTCTAAACTCCTTACCAACGCATAGAGTTCCTTGTCGTATGTTGGATAGTTCAACGAAGCTCCACTTAGCTTTTCACTAAAAAATGCTACGGGCTTTCCTCCTTGAGTTAGTACAGCTCCAATGCCTGTACCTGAGGCGTCACATTCAATCTCAAACATTTTGTCAAAGTTAGGGAGTACCAAGACCGGTGCATTGGTGAGGCTGTCCTTGAGTTGGCTGAAGGCGTCCTCCTGAGCTTGCCCCCACACAAAAGAACTATTCTTCTTGATCACCGCTGTTAAGGGTGCGGCAATGGTACTGAAATCTTTGACAAATCTTCTATAGAAGCTAGCTAGTCCGTGAAAGCTTCTGACATGGTTGATCGTAGAGGGTGTTGGCCAGTCTTGTATTGCTTTTATCTTCTCCTCATCAACCTTCAGACCCTGTGAACTAACAACAAAGCCTAAAAAGACCAACTGATCAGTGCAAAAAGTACATTTCTTAAGGTTCGCATATAAACCCTCCATCCGAAGCGTCTCTAGAACCTGTTCTAGATGCTCCATATGATCTGCAAAGCATGTACTATATATTAGGATGTCATCAAAGTACACAACTACGAACTTACAGATGTATTCTCGCAAAACATGGTTCATGAGTCTCATGAATGTGCTCGGGGCGTTGGTAAGCCCAAATGGCATGACGAGCCACTCATATAACCCCCGCTTGGTCTTGAATGCAGTCTTCCATTCATCCCCTTCTTTCATCCTAACCTGGTGGTACCCACTCTTTAAGTCTATCTTAGAAAATATGGTTGCACCGTGAAGCTCATCTAACATATCATCTAGCCGAGGAATAGGATGCCTATATTTAATGGTGATGTTGTTTATGGCTCGGCAGTCCACACACATTCGCCAAGTTCCGTCTTTCTTAGGAACTAACAGAACTGGAACAGCACAAGGGCTTAGGCTCTCTCTAATATATCCTTTAGACATTAGGTCTTGAACTTGAAGCTCTAACTCCTTAGCTTCTTCTGGGTTCACTCTATAAGCGGGTCTATTGGGCAACGGCGCTCCAGGAACTAAGTCTATCTGATGTTCTATGCCCCTAAGAGGGGGTAACCCTGGCGGTATCTCCTCTGGAAACACGTCTTGAAATTTGCCCAACAGCTTAAGTACTTCGTCCGGTGTATCCCTTTCGTCTTGACCTGAAAACAATCCTTCCTTAAAGATCATTAGTAGCACCTGTTCCTTGGACTCAAGAGATTTCAAAACAGAATGAGATGATACAAATAAGTTAGTCTTACTTACCTTAGCCCCTTTGTCCATTTCTTTTTGCATATCATGGACCTCTTGTGGGGTAAGTGGTGCTAGACTATGCTTTCGGTTGTTATGGCTGAAACTATAATAGTTGGTGCGGCCACTATGAATGGTATCCTTGTCAAACTGCCACGGCCGTCCTAGGAGTAAGTGACCAGCTTGCATGGGAACTACGTCGCATATGACTTGGTCCGCATACTTCCCAATGCTGAATGCCACAGTGACTTGCTCCGAGATCTTGAGCTCCGTTTCATCATTGAGCCACTTGAGACGGTAGGGCCTTGGATGCTTTGTCTTCTTGAGACCTAGCTTATCTACCAAATACTTGCTTGCAACATTAGTACATGAACCACCGTCGATTATAAGACTACATACCTTAGAGTCTATGGTGCACCGAGAGTGGAATATATTTTCCCTTTGCACGGTCTCGGGATCAAAGAACGAGCTGAGGGCTCTTCTTGTCACTAAGAGTTGTCCCACCTCTGGATAATCAACTATATCCTCTTCGGACTCCACTTGCTCCTCATTGACTTCTTCCTCGGACTCGTACTCTCCATTGTCTCTAAGTACCATAACTCGCTGGTTTGGGCACTCCCTTGCATAGTGACCCTTTCCCTGGCATTTGAAACAAGTGATGTCACGAGTTCTAGTATTTTGAGATTGGAACTTACCTGGTTCGGCCCTGCTCGGTTTCGAGGGTTCCAGAACATTTTTCTTGAACTTAGATTCAGCCTCTATAGACTTTCCTTTGTCTAGGCTTCGCTGGGGCTGGGAAGTCCAAGTAGGCTTGCTCCTACTAGTCTGAGAAGTCTTCCTCTTAATGTGCTGCTCGGCTTGTATAGCTAAGTGCAACAATTCCTCCAAATCTCGGTAGGCTTGCCTTTCAACCTTCCTTGCGATTCTGTCATGTAAGCCGTCCAAGAACTGAGCCATTAGAGTCTCCTCTGAGTCCTCAACCTCTAATCTGTTCCTAAGCATTTCAAACTCCTCGAAATATTCCTCTACTGATTTGCTCCCTTGAGTGAGTTTCCTAAACTTCTTCTGCAAATCCCTATGGTAGTATGATGGAACATATCGTTTCCTGAGCTGGTACCTCATATCACCCCACGTACTAATCTGGTCGTGTCTAAGTCTTCTTCTCTCAGAAACTTCTCTATCCCACCACGCTAAAGCGTTCTCCGTGAACTGAGCAGCAGCGAGAGAGACTTTTCTTGCATCCGAGTATCCATAATATTCGAAGATATTTTCCATTCTCTTCTCCCAATCAAGGTAGGCTTCAGGGTTTACTCTTCCAGCAAACGTTGGTGCAGTCAGCTTCAAGTCTTTGCCTTCATGCCTTGGTCTTTCATCATCTAAGTTTCGATCTCTAGCCCTCTCCGGTCTCCTAACGCGAATGTTGGGAGCTGGTAACGGATCATCCTCATAATCCTCCGAGTCTTCAACAACTTCGTCCTCTGTTCGAGGTCTTGCCCTGTTGAGGTTTTCTCCCAGTCCCTCCCTAACTGGCTGAGGCCGCGCTTCTAGGCGTGCAAGACGGTCATTAACGGACCTTAGGGCTTCCAAGAGCTGGTTCATGTTGACGTGTACCTCCTCTCCCATGTCGAGGTTCCTGTAGTACACTAGCAAACAGATCAAGTGCAAAAGGAAATTGAACAAAAATCAAACAAGAAATCAAGTTCCTTCAAGCCAAACACAAAACAGGAAAATTAGCAAAATTTCTGTGTCTCAAGTTTTCGTGAACGAAAAATAGCAAACGAATTTCTAAAATAAGGGGGACAATTTTTATAGTTTTTAAAAGGTTTTGAGAAGCTAAAACAGAAGACGAAATATTTTTATGATTGTTTTTGAATTTTATAAAATTGAAACAACACAACAGACGAAAAATTGAAAAACTATGAAACAGATTTTTATTTGGTTTTTCTTGATAGGGATTGAAACAAAACAACCACAGCAAACTAAATAAAGGTAAAAAGGGTTGAAACAACCTGAGATAGGAGCGTTTAAGCTCTGATACCAAGATGATACAGCCACAGACCGTGAGCTAAGAGGGGATAGACGCGGAGCCAACCAACGAGTGGTAACACTCAGTTTGGTGGACGATGAAGGGATCGAAGTGGATTGGGGTGGAGCCCTTTCAAACGGTGGTAACACTCAGTTTGAGAGAGGCGATGAGATGAGATGGATGCTAGGTAACCAGGGTGGATCGTGAGACGCCACAAAGCTGATGGAAAGGCTTTGATAAGTCTAAGCTTCAAATCTGCAAGCGAGTCACACGCAAGAGACAACAAGCGGCTAGGGTTTCTTCAAGAAGAAAAACGTGGTTCTTTATTAATAATAGGGTAAATGATACAAGCTGAGAAGGAGCTTTATAAATAGCTCAGCAGCTGGTGGCTTCTTTGGCCGAAAATACAAATAAGGAAAGAAATAAAAACAACGCACACTTTATACTCTAAAATACAAAATGCTGGGACGTTCTAAGACTCAAAGAAAATAAAAGAAACCCTGCAAAATAAACATAAAACACTCATGAGTCCAAGCTTAATTCAAATACTCACGTTGCATTCTTGGTGATGACGAAGAGTGTTGATTCTTGATGTCCTTGTAAAACCGGCAAAAACGCTATTGTTGAAGACTTGAATTGTGCGCGTATAATCTGCTTTGAATCCTCATCTCCTAAGATGTTTTCCATGTTGGTCGGATCCATTGGAGTTTCTTGAGCGATCTCCCTAGTGAGAAGTGTCCCCTTAAGTTCTTCATGTTCCATTAGTGTAATCAAACTCTCTACGGACTTGTTAAAGTCTTCTCTTACGCTCTTGAGCCCTCCTCTTGTTCTGGGACTTCTCCTTAGTTTCGGAATTGTAATGACACTCTCCTCAGCTCCCGGGGTGCTTGTAGGGATGTCCTCATCAAAAAACTACCATATCCGGCGACCAATCTCCTGTAGAAAAAGTTAGCAGAAAAGGAGGAGGTCAGGTCGTCTATTTTCACGAAGAAATAATACCTCTTGCATCCTTTCAGATTGTCACCCCTTTCGTTGTTGATGAGGTTAAATTTTGGCTTCAACTAAACATAAAAGAGAGCTCCTTTAACCCTCTTAACCTGACACACTTCTTCTAAGAACTGACTGCTGATGCCGACATTCGCTTCAGCTGCGAAGACGAGCAGGCCGATTAAGTGGCAAACTGACTTGGCAGTTAACTGTGATAGGGCCTGTCCCCTTTTACGCCAATAGACGACCAACAACTCGGGTAGAGGAAACCACTAGCAACCCTCGAGGAAGAAGGATTTGTAGAGACACACATATCCTTTGGGACAATTCCACGGACGCTCGCCAAGATTTAGGATGATTATCTCGACTTCATCGGGAATACCGCACCAAGATCTCATCGCCTGAATTGAGCTGGTATCGCTGCAGCTCGGCATAATGTCACTCTGGTTCTCACAGGCGAAGTAAACGAAAATAACAAAAGTAAAAACTCAAGATCAGATAGAAAAAAATCTACCTTTTATCCTGGATGAAGAATGGCAAGTCGGCAGCGGAGATCTCGTATTTATAAAGGAAATGCAACGCTTCAGTTTCCGACCTACGCGACTCTTTGGCTTCGCGCCTCTAACCCTACGCACCGATGCACCTTTTTCTCGATAAATGGAAAGAAAAATGATTAAATATTCCAAGAATATTCTGGAAGATCTTTTCATGACACCATCAGCTTCTCGAGAAAGCCACTCCAAAGTCGACCTATTCTCTTTCACAAGTCACCTTCACAAAAACGTTTGACGCGTCAATAAAACAAGTCGGTCTGCATTCAACGATTACCATGCAATCACTGTCAAGCTACGCAAAGTTATCTTTCGGCACATAGTCGACCTCGATTCAAATGAGGTCACTTTTATATTTCATTTATCTACTTCTTACCCAAACAAACTGGGGGGACCAACTGTTGGTACCGGGTTTAACACCCAACCAGTGACCCAATTTGAATCTTTCCCGACTCATTACAAAAGCCTAGTGATGTCTCTGCATTTTACTACTTTTAAACTTACATTTCCATCCATTTTAGCATAGTTGCATCTTTAGTTTCACTCTATATGCATCTAATTCACTCATATAGGGTTCACGATAGGCTTTGCATTAGTTTTGCATACATATTGCATATTGGAGTTGTCTTTCAGGTATTTTGGATGCTTTATGGAGATCAAGGAACATGGATATGAAAGTCGGTGTGAAGACTCGACAACTAGACCGAGCTAAGGATTAAGCTTAACATGTACTCGACCAAGAGCACTCGGTTCAGCCACACCGAGTACAAAGGAGCCAACCAAGCCAACTCGGCCACATGCACTCGACCAACAAGACCGAGTTTGACGATAAGAAGAACACAAGCACTCGGTTACATGCACTCGACTTCAAGACCGAGCTGGAGGCAGAGAGGAGACAGCACTCGGACAGAAGACTCAACCACATCCACTTGACCTCACAACCGAGTTCAGGCAACCGAGTTCAGGCAACCGACTCTGAGGATCCAAGGCTTGAAGCAACACCACTCGATCACTCCACTAGACCAAGAACCCGAGTTCAAGGCCACCGACCTAAGGAGTTTAGTTTATTTTGTCTTTTTGTACTAGGGTTTTTGACCTAGAGTATTTATACTCTCATTAGGTCAGCAGCCGCATAATCTACGTTTTTATTCTCTTTGTTCCCTCAAAACCTCTCTTGGGTCTTTTTTATTTGGTATTTGCAATTACTTTGGATCCGTTGATCCTTTTGAGTTTATTTCTTATGTTCCTTCTTCATCTCAATCTCCAGATTATGATTATGGAAACTATTTCGTTTTTTGGGTTTATGATTTTGGTGATGAAGTCTGAGTAGTGATTAGGTTTCTTGAGGATGAGTTAGATCTGGGTTATGATTCATGATGATTCTAGTTGATTTAGGGTTCTAGAAGCTTATGATCTCTTCTGGGTTAGCTGTTTCTAATGCTGATTCCCTGTACACCCACTTGGGATCTGATCTTGGTGTTTCCTTGTACACCCACTTGTGAAACACCAGAGATCTAGAGCTTCATTCCAATGATTGATCTAAGCAGGTCATAGGAAGCAAGTTGTAGTTTGACATTTATGAGCTGATTCTTAATGCTTATTCTCTTTATGTTTCATTGGAATGCTATATGAGTGTTAGTGACAATCAATGGGGCATAGGTGTGTATTCCAAGATTAGGAAGTTCAGAGAATATGGTGATAGTTGGAACTTAGCAGTGGAACTATCACTCTATGGATGCTCATAGTTGAGAGATCCCTTCTATGAAGTTGTTATTGAAAAATCACTAGCTTTCACCATGATGAATCTCATATCCAAAACTCATCCTTAGGACCTTCTTCATCCTTGATAGTTCATCCTCAGAACCCAATCTTGGAGGTATAAGTCTTTGAAGTCTGGGGAATTGACTACATGGTACCTTTCAACCCACCATCTCACGGTAACAGCTACATTCTGGTTACTGTGGATTATGTGTCAAAATGGGTCGAAGCGGTAAAGTTGTTTAAAAGTATCATTTTCCCTAGGTTTGGCATACCAAGAGTTGTTATAAGTGATGGAGGGTCTCACTTTATCAACAAACTTTTCGAAAATCTCTTATAGAAGTATGGAGTTAAGCATAAGGTAGCTACACCCTATCACCCTCAGACAAGCGGCCAACTGGAGGTCTCCAACAAGCAGATTAAGGCTATCCTAGCTAGAGTAGTAGGAGTTTCTAAAAGGGACTAGGCAAGAAAGTTGGATGACACTCTATGGGCTTACAGAACCGCATTTAAAACCCCCCATAGGAAGAACACCTTTCCAGCTTCTCTATGGTAAACCATGCCACTTGCCTCTAGAGATTGAGTATAGAGCAATTTGGGCTACAAAACTTCTTAACATTGACATCAAAACAGCCGACAAAAAGGGAATCATGGATTTGCATGAGTTGGAAGAAATCAGATTAGAAGCGTATGAGAGCTCAAAGATCTACAATGAATGCACCAAGGCCTTCCATGATAAGTAGATTATACCAAAGGGGCTCAAGGCTGGTGACAAAGTACTTCTATTCAATTCAAGGCTCAGGCTCTTTCCAGGAAAGCTGAAATCAAGGTGGTCAGGACCTTTCACTATTAAGGAAGTTTTACCCTATGGAGCTATCACCCTAATCAGCAAGGACGATAATGAATTCACGGTAAATGGGCAGAGAGTTAAACCACACATTGCTGATCCAACCACTCCAGAAGCTACTTCCATCCCTCTCGATGAACCAACACAAGCCTCAACAGTGGGAAAGTCAAGCTCAGAGACTTTAGACAAGCTCACTTGGGAGGAAATCTCATGAATATCCTTATATATATATATGTTTATGTTTATAATTTCCTTTAATAATCATGTTGGTAGGGGTTGACAGGGTAAGCCAATACAAAGGACGGTCAGGAACCGGAAGTTGCAAGCCAACCTGACTAAACTCGACCAGAGAGCTCGATCAAACAAACCGAGCTCGACCACAGAGACTAGACTCGGCCATTCCACTCGGTCGGCTGACCGAGTAGTCACTCTACACACGCGCAAGCACCCGAGTCTGAGACATCCAGACCAAGCTACACCAGAGAGAGCATGGATGCCTACACTGACTCCTTTTTCCACCAATAAGGTACAACTCCACTCCTTACCATTGTTTATACCACTCATCTTTAGTTTTTCTTTTTATTTTTCATTCTTGAACCTTCCTTTGAATCTTTTATTACACAAGGGACTGTGTAATTCAAGTTTGGGGGAGGGTTTGAGATGCATTTGATATCGTTTACTGTTTTCTTATTTCAAATTTTGCATATTGAGTCAGTATAGCATCTCATCTATTTGCATATGAAAACCTTAAAAAATTGAAAATTTTCAGAAAAGCATTCCACAAAAATAGAGTGTTCATGTAGATTGCATTCATGTTTAGGATTGAGTCTAGATGCATTTCATATAGAATTGTGCATCTGCATAGGGGAATAGGATGATAAAAGCCTTGTAAGCATGCTGGTTTATGAAATAGTCTCAATGCCCTAGTTAATAGTTGTCTAATGCATTTCTGTAAACTTGAAGCATAAGACCGCACCATGTCTAGATTGCATTGTTTGACATTTAGTCTTGGCTGAAGCATGTTTTGATCTGATATTATTCCCTATCTATTAGAACCTTAAACTGAATTGCAATTATCATGTTTATGCTTTTAATTTGACCTCATGGATACCTTACACATATTTGGATTCTCTTACTCTTTTCACCACTCTTGTGAATCCAAGTAGCTTATTCCCATCATTGGAATAGTTTCCCCTACCCTTAACCTTGACCTTCCTTTCAAGCCAACAATACTCTATGTGTGAGTGTGAGGCCTATTTCAGGATTGAGCTTGGTAGAAAGTGTAATGTCTGTGCCGACAAGAATGGTTTCTCATATATATAGTTCTGGTTCATAATCATTGAGCTAGATAGAACTAGGTGGGGAACTGAACTTTGGTTAGGAGGTTAGACTGGAATTTAGATAGGGAATTGAGCTCGGTTGTATAAGCTCGGTTAGAAGATTTGAAGAGCCTTAGTTTTAAAAGAACCCAATCCGCTAGCATAGGAGCCAGGGAGTCCATTGCCTTCTTCTTGACAAACTTGATGATGCTGTACGGGAGGCTACCTCCAACATGGAGTTATAGGAACTCGTTCGGGTGAGGGTCCCATCGCATGGCTCCCTCGCTTAGTCGCGGAACTGTAGGGCAAGGAAGCATGATGGTACGTATGAGACTAGGATAAGAATGATACCTATAGCCAATTTGATCGGGATTTATCGTCGCGTCTTCTATGATCCTCATCTTCCCAAGTCGTTCAAGGTCAAAGTTATTGTCTTTGGAGGCGTAGAGGCGGTCCGTAAGGTCTACACCCGCAGCTTTAAGGATCGTAGTGATGACTCCTCCGAAACTCAAGTTAGCCTTATCCTCAGAACAAGTGATCACCTTTTGCTTTACCTTAACCAAGTCCCTAGATAGAAGTGCGGCATAGTTGACATTTCTCTGGAAATCAACAAAAGGCACCTTCAAGACAGAAGCTCTTCTTCCAGGATTGAGTTTTATGTGGTCCGTAAGACGATGGTGTCGGCAAGAAGCTTGTGTGTGCATCGGATGGCCGTATGTGAGAGGGTAGAGGACTTGGTTCGGCCGCTAGTGAAAGCATATTTTCCTATCTCGCTTCATATGTCATTAACGCTGTCCTATCCAAAATCAATTGGGTCTTGGTACTCAATACCTAATGCTACACAAAGTTGTGGAATGGAGATAGCGTAACGGTCGCCATGTATGGTGAAGTAGAGAACTCCATCTCTAGCCGTTGGTGCATGGGAATGCGGATAGGCTAGTGAGGCCGTGGCTAGGAGTTGGCGTGTCTCTTCTTCATAGATTTCTAGGCACACGGACTCCAAAAATGTGCGGAGACCTAGGGCATTCAAGAACCACTCGACATCGTCGCTAAGTCCAAGTGCATCCAATGCGGTGTAGTCCACTTTCAATCTTGGTGTGAGCTTGAATTTGTTGAGTGTTGTCTGATAATCAACATCATCACGCATAGGTTGGCCGACAAACATCATTGGGATGTTGATGGTTCGTGGGCATGTGCGGCATGGGTGCCGTGAGCGGCTTATGAGGTTGGCTCATAGTGGAGATGATACTAGAGATGTGAGTAAGAGCTCGCCATCAACCTCACCATAGCTCTTTCCTTCACCGTTTTGATGATGTGTGATCCGGATCTTCTTCTATTGCTTTCTCCTTTCCTTCGTTTCTTTTGCTCGGCTTGTCATGGATCCACTTTGTGTGTTGTTCCACATTGTCACTATCAATGCGACGTGGGGGTCGCCTTTCGTGTTGAGAATCCATTGACAATGTACCTGTGGGGCCCACGAGGTTTTGGGGTTTCAAAAGAAAACTTACAGAGGGTTTCTCGTCGGGCACGGTTCTGTTTGACACGAGAGTGTGAAGTTCAGACAAACAGAATTACTCGTTGATCACGGGACGAGTGGTCGGAAGAGGCGGTCTTAGAGGCTCGGTGCCTAATCTCTAGGATCCCCGGTTTTGGAATGCTCCACCGACCGGAGAGCTCGTGACTGGTCGTGGCCTTCTTAAAGGCACCGGTCACGGCTTCTGTGACCGGTAATGGTCTTCTTCGTCAGTTTTGTTCTTGGATGGCTCGGCATTGGTCCTCTTGAAGTTTCTTTCAATTTGGTCCAGTGTAATGGTGATTTGGCTTGACATAGGTGTCCAGGATAGGTACATTATGGTGGCTTAGAGGTCTTGTGATAGCCCCAATAAGCTCTTGACGTCTTGGTGCGTAGATGGTTCAGCGGAGAGTACCTTTGGGCATTTCCAAATCTAGCTCGCCCTTGGCTATCTTTCTTTTCGTATCTGGGTTCAGAATAGGTGTTCCTGGTAAATCCAAAGTGGTTCCTGCGAAGTTAGAATACCAAAGTACATGGACGGTGATTTGCGTACTTTTTCGTCGAAATCTTCAAATTTAAGCATTAATAGACGTGTCTCTTTGTTTTAGCAGTTCCATCTTGAACATTACTCATTGAATACCCAACTTGTCGGAGGATATTCAATCATAGATCATTTGGTTGAGTGGGAATGCTCATGGCACGTGGAGTTATCTTGGCTTGGAGCTCGTTCAGCAACGCTCGGTACGGCTCGACACGGCATGTCCGGTACAAGGCACATGGGCCATGGTACACAGGAGGCTCGGCATGCAGTATTGGTGCTCGTGGTACACGGTATGTGGTACATGTGATGGTTCGGTATGCATTTCGAGCTTGCGGCACACGGCACCTCCGCACCTCGGGTACGGGGGTACACGGCACGGTACGGTCTACGGTACGTGCAGCACACGGTGCATGGTACGTCTGGAGCGCAGATCAGCTCGGCACTGATCACAAACGCTCCATTTGGCTCGATGGGGACTCTCGGCATTGGTCACTGATTGCGGCCAATCCGTCTCCTTCTGCATATTCTATATGATGTTTTCGCTACCCAAACGAACCTCGCATCCTTCTTATTTCCTTCTTTTTGTTCTTTTCTATTTTCTTCATTTTTATTTTCTTTTCCTATTTTTATAAAACCTGAAATGCAAAAACAAAAAGGAAACAAAAACGACATAAGCTAAGTAAAATTAAAACTAAAACTAATAATGAAATAAAAACTTACAAGTGGGTTGCAACCCACTAAGCGCACTTGTTTACTGTATTTGGCTCGACTTCAATAACTGTTTTAGGCTTTGGAAGAAGAAGTAGCCTTGGGACTCACCATTACCTTGGCTTCTTTGATATCTTCGTAGGTGGCTCCGACTTCTATGACGAGTTGTCCTCTTGCTGCAGTTTTGAAAACATTAGCTGTAAGGAGGACTTCCTTAGTATGTCTTATCATTTTTTGGATCTGTTCCTTGCTTTCCTTGCTTAGCTCGGGAGAAACTATGGTAGCTTCTTAGTCTTCTTACGAGTTCCTCGGGTTCCCATCTAGATTTTGTCGATTCAGGAATCCAGGGACTCGTCACTAGAGGATCTAGAACATTGAGAGGTGGTCACGGAAAGTGATGGATAGGAAGCCTTTTTATTGACCTTTGAAAAGACTGTCTGCTTTACCACTTCTCAACCTGATAGCGTTGCAAGGGTACTTGGGGTTGTTATCCGTTCTTCCCGTAAGAACTCCATCAGGTCGATTCACAGACCCAGTAGTCTGTGCAACCTGGATATCGAGCTTCTTGATGTGCGTATTCAGAGTGACGATCTAACCATTCAGATCAATGTACAGATAATCAATATTCCCGTTGAGATCAACTGTTATCTTCTGTTGTCCCTCTAAAATCTTATCTAACATGGACTTTATCTCGCATTGCTCAGTGTTGGCATAAGGTTGTTGGTATTAGGAGGATCCATCGTTCCTTATGAAATCATTGTTGTTTTAGAAAGTCTTCTGATATTTCCTTTTAGGGACATAACCAGAAGAGTTTTAATTACCGGTAAAGGTACTCCTTTGATTGTTCCTAGTATCCTCCTCGGCCCTGCTGATTTCCATAACGCTGACCCGGAAATCCAGTACTGCCAATGTAGTTGCAATCCTCTTCCTCACAATCTTGCTCAGGCTCAAATGTCTCAACCTCTGCAGCAAAGTGAACTGACTTTTTGTTTGTCAGAATGCTGTTAACTGAATCCAACTTTGTCTTCAACTCAGCAATTTGTTTCCCATGTATGCGTCCAACCTGTTTCTGTCACTCGAAATCAGCATTCTTGGTGCTTTTACTAGACGCCATGTTCTCAACCGGCTCGTCGGCTTCCTCGGGAGACCTTGTATTGAAATTCCCATTGTTGGCGGAATCGAGAGCCATCTGATACCTCCAATGTACACCTCTAAAGAAAATCCCCAACCACTAAACCTGGGAGAAACCATGATGCGGACAATATCCCTGATAAGCTCTGAAACGTACCCACGCAGCATTAAATGCTTCAGTAGAAATGAGATATGTTATTCCTTAAGTCCTCTGATCTCGCATCATCGTAGAAATTTTGCAGAAATGCTTTCTTAGTGTCCTCCCAACTAGTCAGAGATCATGTTGGTAACTGCTTCACCCAATAAGCTGCTTCACCAACAAGAGAGTGGGGGACGAGCTTACAGAAAAGATAGTCATAACTGACTCCGTTAATCTTAATGCTAGTCACCCAGTCTTCGAACCTATCAATATGAATCATTGGGTGCTTATGAGGCAATCCAGATAAGGGATGCTGACCAACTAGAGTGTAATAGGACGGCTGATAACATCGTATTTTTACCTATTTAGGTTCAAGAAGGTTTAAGAGGTTTCAAGGGAAAATGTCAAGGAAAACCCGTTTTTACACAGTTTCAGAATGACAGAAGTATGACATCTTTTGCAGGACTTCCCGATACCCAATTTTGGAGTTCTTGGTGTCTATGGAAAGCCAGAAGTGTCAAGTTCACCTCGAACAAGAATCATCACATTCCCTTCAGCCATTTGGGAGATATCGTCTGAGGAGTGAAGATCTGTCACCACCGGTCACAAGGGGTCGTGACCGGTATCGGCCTTCTTGGCACTACCAGCGACAAGGGGTCGTGACCGGTGCCTCTCCTCATGCCACCTCCGGTCACAAGGCTCGTGATCGGTCCAAAGTATGCGTCCCCATGTTTCATTACGTGACTCCAAAGGCCCAATGAAGCCCTAAACCGACCTTGAAGCCTATACATACTCATTTAACCTAATTTTAGAGGTGCACTTTCACAACCCTAAGAAGATTTCGTGTGCCTCAGCCCCTACACACAGAGGCATCTGAGAACCCAAAAGAGAAGATTTTGTGTGCCTCTTGCCGCCGCACCAAGTCTTTGAAGCTGCTGCCTTTTTTCTCCTCTCATCTCTTCTCTCTAGTCTTTGTTCTCTACTGGTTTAAGGAAGAAGATCCATCTCCTTTGTACCTCAGAGAAGATCTCTGAACCCTTTTCTCATACTCTTATAAGTTTATTCAATATATTATCCATGGCTTTGATTTGCTTGAGTATGTGTGAGTTGTTTATTTGTTGGGTTTTAGGGTTTTAAAGGGGATTCATGTGGTCGATTAGTTAGGTTGTTAGATTCTGGAATTATTCATCTTTGCTCTTCGTTCTAGGTTTGTTCTTAATGCATATTTCTTGAGTAGCTAATTAGCAATTGATCCTAGGCGTCTTATAGCATCATAAGTGTTGTAAACTCGCTTAAAACTAGTCTAGACGATTATTGTGTTATAACCTGCGTGAGTTGAGTTATAGGGCTTTACGAACTATCATTGAACTTGATCCTAATGCTAGGATATATTGTTGCCTGCAATAATTGAGTAACAGAATATATAGACTTTAGGTATTAGATATTGCTATCCGCGTATTTCATATTCTCTTGTGTTTCATAGTTCATGAACTCTAAGTTGTCGTTTAGTTACTAGTTTAATCTCTTGGCTTATATTCGATCCATGATACCCTAAGAATTCCCTAAGGCCCGACGTTCCGTCCATTGATATTTACATCGTTTTGTTTAGCTTTTATTTTGTTATTTGCAATTGTTACCAAAACCCTAATCCAAAACCCCACTTATTGTCTTAGCAATATTCCTCTCCATAAAATTCGTAACGTGATTTACAATTCTCTATGGGATTGGATCCTTAAATACTACATACGTTTTACTGTGCACTTGCAGTAGTCGTGTGGTCTTTGAGGTAAAAGAGTGAAGCAAAATAACATACGCATCAAGCTTTTTGGCGCCTTTGCCGGGGACTTGTTAGGTTACTTGCGAGTTTAGGAATAGGATTACTCATCTAAGATGTTTTACTTTTCAGTTTTACTTTGATATTTTCCTCTTTATTTTCAGGTACTCTCGAGCCTCGCTCGTGTGGAGGACCAAAACCGCATTCTAGGAGAGCTTGACGATCCACCACCTCGGAGTAACGATCAAGGAGTCTTTGGAGATGAGCCGGATCAGCTGGATCCACTCAACCAAACTATATGAGGACCGGTCCGCGATCCAACCGCCGAGACCGAGCCGAGAAGATTTCAGGATTAGCCCTCAAGTTATTGCATTGGTGAAGGAGAACCAATACCATGGTTTTACTAGAGAGCACCCCATGGACCATATATATATTTTTGAAGAGATATGTGGTGCCACTAGTTCAAATGAAGAGTCTAACAACTACTTGAAGTGCAAGCTTTTGTCATTCGCCCTTGGAGACAAGCCAATCAAATGGTTGAAGTCAATGCCTCAAGCATCTATCACAACATGGGAGGAGTGTAAGGCTGCCTTTCTTAATAACTTTTACACTAAATCTTGTTCCAATCACTTAAGGAACAAGATACAAGGATTTCAACAAGGAGCCAAAGAATCATTCTTTGAATCTCGGGAGCGTTTCAAAGACTATGAAGGGGACTGTCCTCACCATGGCTTTACTGATGGAATCTTGATGGACACCTTCTATAGAGGAGTTCACCGAGGGTTCCAGGAAGCACTCGACAGTGCAAGCAATGGACACTTTGCTACAAAGACCATCGAGGATGCCCGGACTTTGTTTGGTAACTTAGCTACGAGCAACAACAACTACCGCTCTAGCTGCCCCAACGGCTCAAGCATGGACCAAGAAATGAACAAGAATTCAGAATTAAAAGAACTCAAGAGCATGGTCACTTCCATCTTAAAGCATGTTTAGAGACGTGATGACATCTATGGAGAGAATGATGAGATTGATGACTAAGAAGAAGATTTATGCTACATGGGAGCTAGAAGACGTTACCAAGGGAGGTTTCCAAACCAGAACTTCAGAGATCATAGAGGTGATCTCAACCGAGGTAACTTTCGAAACAAAGCTACAATCACTAATTTTTAGGGTTTTCAAAGATGTTTCCGTGATCCTACACCGCCGAACCCATACTCCGGCATTGAAAGTTTGCTAGAAGAGCTTCCTGTTAGTCACCGAATCCACACTGAAGATACAAACCAGAGGGTGGCCAACATGTATCAAGAACTCAACAGCAAGATCGAGCTTCTTTCGGCCTGAGTCGAACTCATTGAAAGACGAGAGAAGGAGACCGCCCTTAGTATCAAGAAGTCTATGGAGGATGCAGCGGGAACACCTAAGGAGAACCCCCTTTACTGTCAAGCTATCACTCTAAGGAGTGGAACCGCTTATAAAGAACCAGAGTATCCAAAGGATTTCGCGGAAAGGGAGCAATCGGAACCCGAAGCTGCACCAATCTGAGAAGAACCCGAGAAGGAGAAGGAGCCGAGCCATGGGGACCTCACTTATGACACTCAACCTCCAACTCCAGAACGTGTCTATAAACCTAAGGTACCGTATCCTACTCCCCCTAAGAACTCAAAGAAGGAAAAGGAACGGGGCAAGCTAAAGGAGCTAGTCGGACAGCTTTCGGTAAGATTGCCTTGCATTGATGCTTATGCAATGATTCCAGCTCTTACGAAGTTTATGAAGAGTGTTTTGATGAATAACATCGTCATTGATGATGGAGTGATGATGGTCACCCAAGAATGCAGTGCCATACTTCAGAATCGTGCACCTCAGAAGCGAGGAAACCCCGGAAGTTTTGTATTGGCATGTAAGATCAAGCCGGAAGTTTTTGAGCGTTCTCTCTGTGACTTGGGATCTAGTATAAACATGATGCCACTTACAGTAGCTAGGCTCTTGGGCTATGAAACTTTCAGGCCTACAAGGATCTCATTGATTATGGCCGACCGTTCTATCCGGCGACCCGTTGGTATTCTTGTTGATGTTCCTGTTATTGTTGGAAAATGTGAGATCCCCACTGAATTTGTTATCTTGGAGCTTGAAAGGGAGCCTAAGGATCCTTTGATACTCGGTCATACGGTTTGACATGAATGAAACTCTAAGTCAAAAGATGTGTGACAATCGAATCTTCTCGATTGTCAAGTCAGATGAAGCTACAAGAGAGGTAAGTGAAGAGATTATACTTAATGATTCTCTGGGAACAGCTTTGACAGGAGCCAAAGACAATTCTTTTGGAGAATCCACGGAGGACTGCATTAAGATCCTTGATTCGGCTGAGAGTTTCGGGAGAGTGGTCGCCTACCTCAACCTAGACGAGGGGACCAGCATCCCTGTGCCTCCGAGAGACACTCCAGCCACAGTTGCAGATCCATGGAGTGAGCTTAAAGCTCCCAAAGTCGAGCTTAAGCAACTCCCCATTGGACTCGAGTATGTTTTTGTTGGACCTAACTCTAGATTTCCTGTTCTCGTTAACTCTGCTTTGAATTATGTTGAGACAGCTATACTCCTCAAGGAGTTGAGAAAGCATAGGAAAACATTAGTGTATTCCTTAGAAGATATTCAAGGGATTTCCCCAGACCTTTGTATGCATAGGATTCATCTTGAAGATGGATCCAAGAATTCTGTTGAGCACCAAAGGAGGCTAAATCCAAATCTAAAGGATGTTGTCAAGAAGGAGATCATGAAACTTTTGGATGCCGAGATTATATATCCTATCTCGGATAGTACATGGGTCAGTCCAGTTCACGTTGTTCCCAAGAAAGGAGGCGTGACAGTTATAAAATCTGAGAATGATGAGCTTATTGCGACAAGGACGATCACCGGCCACCGGATGTGTATCGACTATCGGAAGCTCAACACCGCAACGAGAAATGATCATTTTCCTTTGCCTTTCATTGATCAAATGTTGGAAAGGTTAGCTAATTATCAATACTATGTTTTTCTTGACGGTTATTGAGGTTTCTTCCAGATCCCTATTGATCCTAAAGACCAAGAGAAGATGACGTTCACTTGCCCCTATGGTACTTTTGCTTACGATAGAATGCCTTTCGGTTTGTGTAACGCCCCAGCAACCTTTCAACGTTGCTTGATGTCTATTTTCACGGAATATCTCGAAGGCTTTATGGAAGTCTTCATGGATGACTTCGTAGTCCACGGTTCGTCGTTTGAAGCTTGCTTGGCGAACCTCGAAAAAGTTATGTAGAGATGTGAAGAGAAGAATTTAGTGCTTAATTGGGAGAAGTGCCACTTTATGGTGAGAGATGGCATAGTACTGTGGCATAGGATCTCATAAAAGGGAATAGAAGTTGATAAAGCAAAGATCGAGGTCATGATGAGTCTTCAGCCGCCAACGAACGTTAAAGGAATAAGGAGTTTCCTCGGACACGCCGGCTTTTATAGACGATTCATACAAGATTTTTCCAAAACCCCGAGGCCCCATACACGTCTGTTATGTAAGGATGTGGATTTTGAGTTTGATAATGACTGCCTCGTTGATTTTCACAAGATCAAGGACGCGTTAGTTTCTGCACCCGTCGCTCAACCGCCGGATTGGGAGCTACCGTTTGAGATTATGTGTAATGCTAGTGACTATGCAGTGGGATCTGTACTTGAACAAAGGGAAGAGAAGAAGCTGAACGTGATTCACTATGCAAGCAGGACGCTTGATGAAGCTCAATGCAACTATGCAACCACGGAGAAAGAGCTTCTTGCCATTGTCTTTGCATTTGAGAAGTTCAGGTCATACCTTGTTAGTTCCAAGGTAATTGTTCATACCGATCATGCAACCATTTGATATCTTATGTCTAAGAAGGAAGCCAAGCGTCACCTCATAAGATGGATTCTCTTATTACAAGAGTTTGATATCGAAGTGAAGAATAGGAAAGGAGCCGAGAATGGAGTTACTGACCACCTTTCACGGATGCGAGTTGAAGATACCGTTCCTCTACACGATAGTTTGCCCAAGGAAAATGTGTATGTGATTGAGGCTGTACTTCTTACAGGAGTTACAACCCCACCGAGACCAAAACCGCCTAAGCCACCGGCCTATGAAACCCCTTGGTTTAGGCATTATGCGAATTACCTTGCTGCAGATGTCGAGCCACCACAATTCTTTGGCTATAGGAAGAAGAAATTCTTACGGGAAGTCAAAAGATTCTATTGGGATGAGCCTTACCTCTACAAGAACTGCTCGGGAGACCTTGTATTGAAATTCCCATTGTTGGCAGAATCGAGAGCCATCTGATACCTCCAATGTACACCTCTAAAGAAAATCCCCAACCACTAAACCTGGGAGAAACCATGATGCGGACAATATCCCTGATAAGCTCTGAAACGTACCCACGCAGCATTAAATGCTTCAGTAGAAATGAGATATGTTATTCCTTAAGTCCTCTGATCTCGCATCATCGTAGAAATTTTGCAGAAATGCTTTCTTAGTGTCCTCCAAACTAGTCAGAGATCATGTTGGTAACTGCTTCACCCAATAAGCTGCTTCACCAACAAGAGAGTGGGGGACGAGCTTACAGAAAAGATAGTCATAACTGACTCCGTTAATCTTAATGCTAGTCACCCAGTCTTCGAACCTATCAATATGAATCATTGGGTGCTTATGAGGCAATCCAGATAAGGGATGCTGACCAACTAGAGTGTAATAGGACGGCTGATAACATCGTATTTTTACCTATTTAGGTTCAAGAAGGTTTAAGAGGTTTCAAGGGAAAATGTCAAGGAAAACCCGTTTTACACAGTTTCAGAATGACAGAAGTATGACATCTTTTGCAGGACTTCCCGATACCCAATTTTGGAGTTCTTGGTGTCTATGGAAAGCCAGAAGTGTCAAGTTCACCTCGAACAAGAATCATCACATTCCCTTCAGACATTTGGGAGATATCGTCCGAGGAGTGAAGATCTATCACCACCGGTCACAAGGGGTCGTGACCGGTATCGGCCTTCTTGGCACTACCAGCGACAAGGGGTCGTGACCGGTGCCTCTCCTCATGCCACCACCGGTCACAAGGCTCGTGATCGGTCCAAAGTATGTGTCCCCATGTTTCATTACGTGACTCCAAAGGCCCAATGAAGCCCTAAACCGACCTTGAAGCCTATACATACTCATTTAACCTAATTTTAGAGGTGCACTTTCACAACCCTAAGAAGATTTCGTGTGCCTCAGCCCCTACACACAGAGACATCTGAGAACCCAAAAGAGAAGATTTTGTGTGCCTCTTGCCGCCGCACCAAGTCTTTGAAGCCGCCGCCTTTTTTCTCCTCTCATCTCTTCTCTCTAGTCTTTGTTCTCTACTGGTTTAAGGAAGAAGATCCATCTCCTTTGTACCTCAGAGAAGATCTCTGAACCCTTTTCTCATACTCTTATAATTTTATTCAATATATTATCCATGGCTTTGATTTGCTTGAGTATGTGTGAGTTGTTTATTTGTTGGGTTTTAGGGTTTTAAAGGGGATTCATGTGGTCGATTAGTTAGGTTGTTAGATTCTGGAATTATTCATCTTTGCTCTTCATTCTAGGTTTGTTCTTAATGCATATTTCTTGAGTAGCTAATTAGCAATTGATCCTAGGCGTCTTATAGCATCATAAGTGTTGGAAACTAGCTTAAAACTAGTCTAGACGATTATTGTGTTATAACCTGCGTGAGTTGAGTTATAGGGCTTTACGAACTATCATTGAACTTGATCCTAATGCTAGGATATATTGTTGCCTGCAATAATTGAGTAACAGAATATATAGACTTTAGGTATTAGATATTGCTATCCGCGTATTTCATATTCTCTTGTGTTTCATAGTTCATGAACTCTAAGTTGTCGTTTAGTTACTAGTTTAATCTCTTGGCTTATATTCGATCCATGATACCCTAAGAATTCCCTAAGGCCCGACGTTCCGTCCATTGATATTTACATCGTTTTGTTTAGCTTTTATTTTGTTATTTGCAATTGTTACCAAAACCCTAATCCAAAACCCCACTTATTGTCTTAGCAATATTCCTCTCCATAAAATTCGTAACGTGATTTACAATTCTCTATGGGATTGGATCCTTAAATACTACATACGTTTTACTGTGCACTTGCAGTAGTCGTGTGGTCTTTGAGGTAAAAGACTGAAGCGAAATAACATACGCATCAAGCTTTTTGGCGCCTTTGCCGGGGACTTGTTAGGTTACTTGCGAGTTTAGGAATAGGATTACTCATCTAAGATGTTTTACTTTTCAGTTTTACTTTGATATTTTCCTCTTTATTTTCAGGTACTCTCGAGCCTCGCTCGAGTGGAGGACCAAAACCGCATTCTAGGAGAGCTTGATGATCCACCACCTCGGAGTAACGATCAAGGAGTCTTTGGAGATGAGCCGGATCAGCTGGATCCACTCAACCAAACTATATGAGGACCGGTCCGCGATCCAACCGCCGAGACCGAGCCGAGAAGATTTGATATAAGACTCGAAATGAACTAGTCTTTGAGCCGGATCTGAAGTGGAAACGAAGTTAGCTCGAAGCTCCTCCTCCGCTACAACTCTCAAAACCGGTGTGGAAGGCTAGACAAGCAGCTCGAAGCTCCTCTTGTGAAACCTGATGGATGGGGTCGTGATGGTGGATCGATAAGCACCACAGGGAGTGTGAAAGGCTCCTTGATACAGCTTAAGAATCGTGGCTTTGTGAATCACACACAAAGACAAGATCTGAGGCAAAAGTTTCAGCAACTTTCAAGCTAGAAGAAATTCGGTTCTTTATTGATGTAGGGTAAATAAAAAGATACACGGCCGGGGATCTTATAGTTTGATCCTTACGGCTACAACCTCTAGGGTTGCGACTCAAAGCAAAAACAACAGGACTTGTACGAAAATAAAAGAAAACGGCACACACTCTCAATGGAAACAACATGCTGTTTCCTTATATGGAAAGTGTAGCTACAGACACAAAATAAAAAGAAATAAAATAAAAGACTCTACTGGGACTCGAACTAGACTCATTGTGGGCTTACTAGAGCCACTAGGCCGAGGCCATATCACCTGCAAGGAAACAGAAATAATTAAACACAAATCGTACCTGACTTGGACGAGAAGTCATCGCAGCTAGGTCTATGGTTGGTCCGTTGTCAGGGACATCTTCAGCTGTGTCGAGTAGAGCTTGTATGGATACGTTGAATTCTTCTCTTAGTTTATCCCTCCTAGCTCTTGTGATAGGTCCAGCTACTTCTGGAATCTTGATGACATGGTCGTCCTCCACTTGATGCACTTGGTCCGCTACTTGCTTGTTGTGTGATCCTATATTCAACTCCTTGGCTTTTGCTCGGGTTATTGGACCTTCTTGAGTCTTCTCTTGAATATTTGTCACTTCAGTATGCTCCTCACGTGTGTCCTCGTCAGATAGTTCAGTTACCGGATTGATGTCCGCATCATACTCTCCCTCTTGAGAAGGTTTTGTCCTCAAAACTTGTTCATCTGATACATAAGGTGAAAGGTCAGCAACATTAAAGCTATGTGAAATGTTGAACTCACCTGGAAGCTCCAGCTTGTAGGCGTTGTCGTTGATTTTCTCAAGTACTTTGAACGGTCCATCGCCTCGAGGTGCTAGTTTGGAACTTCTCTTCCGAGGAAACCTCTCCGGTCGCATGTGAATCCATACCCACTCTCCGGGCTCAAAGATGACTCGCTTGCGTCCTTTGTCCCTTTGCGCTTTGATCTTCTCATTCTTCTTGAGAATCTTATCTCGTGCTTGTTCATGTAGTTTCTTGATGTATTCGCCTGGGTTCTTGCCATCGACATTGATTTGTTCGGTGTGTGGTATAGGAGTTAAATCAATCGGTGTTAAGGGCCTGAAACCATAGACAATCTCAAAGGGAGATAGATTAGTAGTAGAGTGCCTGGCATGATTATAGGCGAACTCAATAAATGGTAGACAATGAACCCATGTTTTTTAAGTTCTTTCCGAGTGTGGCTCTAAGTAAAGTGGAAAGGGTTCGGTTTACCACTTCCGTTTGTCCATCCGTTTGTGGATGACAAGTAGTTGAGAACAAGAGCTTTGTCCCCATCTTTCTCCACAAGGTTCTCCAAAAGTGTCCTAAAAATTTGACATCACGGTCAGAGACAATAGTTCTAGGGACACCATGTAATTTTACCACTTCTTTGAAGAACAGATCGGCGATTTGGGAGGCATCATTGGTCTTGTTGCACGGTATGAAATGTGCCATCTTCGAGAATCTATCAACCACCACGAAGATTGAATCCTTGTGCTGAACCTGTGGTAACCCTAAGACAAAATCCATGGAAATATCTTCCCAAGGGGCGTTAGGGATAGGCAAAGGTAAGTATAATCCGTGAGGATGGGACCTGGATTTGGCTTTGTGGCAAGTCACACATTTGGCACAAGTCTTCTCGACGTCCTTCTTGATATAAGGCCAATAGAAATGATCCGTCACTACAGCCAATGTCTTGTCAACGCCAAAATCACCCATAAGACCACCTCCGTGAGCTTCCTTGAGCAACAAGTCACGCATGGATCCTCTTGGTATGCATAGTCTTTTATCCCTGAAAAGAAATCCATCATGCAAATAGTAGGAATGGAATTCACCCTTACCACAGGCTTCATAAGCCTCGGAAAAATCAGGATCCGTGGCATAGTGATCCTTGAGATGCTCAAACCCCATGATCTTGGCTTCTAGCGTGGTGATTAGTATGTATCGTCGTGATAAGGCATCAGCTACCACATTTTCCGCGCCCTTCTTGTACTTAATGACGTAAGGAAACGTTTCTATGAACTCCAGCCATCTTGCATGTCGCCTCTTGAGTGTTGTTTGTCCTCGGAGATGCTTGAGAGTCTCATGATCGGTGTGGATGATGAACTCCTTGGACAGTAAGTAGTGCTGCCAGGTTTGTAAGGCTCGGACTAGGGCGTACAACTCTTTGTCATATGTCGGGTAGTTGAGTGCAGCTCCGTTGAGTTTCTCACTGAAGAATGCCACGGGCTTCTTGTTCTGGTGTAGCACGGCTCCAATTCCTAGACCTGAAGCATCACATTCAATCTCGAAGATAAGGTCAAAGTTAGGTAAAGAAAGAACCGGTGCTTGTGTTAGCTTCTCCTTCAAGGTATTGAAGGCTTGTTCTTGAGCAACTCCCCACTTAAATGGCTGATTCTTCTTGATCACGGCTGTGAGTGGTGCAGCTACCGTGCTAAAATCCTTGACGAATCGTCTATAAAAGCTAGCTAGTCCGTGGAAACTCCGAACATGTCCGATGGTAGTGGGAGTGGGCCAATCTCGGATAGCTTTTATCTTCTCTTCATCCACCTGTATTCCTTGTTCACTAATAACAAAACCTAAGAACACAAGTTTGTTAGTACAAAAGACACACTTCTTTAGGTTAGCGTATAAGCTTTCCTTCCGAAGTGATTTAAATACAAGTTCTAGGTGTTCTAAATGATCCTTAAGATTTTTGCTGTAGATTAATATGTCATCAAAATAAACTACTACAAATTTTCCAATATAAGAACGAAGAACCTGGTTCATCAAGCGCATGAAGGTGCTGGGGGCGTTGGTGAGACCAAAGGGCATGACAAGCCACTCGTATAGCCCCTGTTTTGTTTTGAAAGCAGTTTTCCATTCGTCGCCTTCGCGCATACGTACTTGATGATATCCACTTTTAAGATCCACCTTTGAGAAGAGTGTGGAACCGCAGAGCTCGTCTAACATGTCGTCGAGACGTGGGATAGGGTGCCGGTACTTGATGGTTATGTTGTTGACGGCACGACAGTCTACACACATTCTCCAAGTGCCTCCTTTCTTTGGTACGAGCAGAACGGGCACAGCACATGGACTAAGACTTTCTCGGATGTAACCTTGGTCTAATAAATCATTGATTTGTTTCTCCAATTCCTTGCTTTCCTCCGGATTCATCCTATAAGCGGGTTTGTTCGGCAGAGCTGTTCCCGGAACCAAATCGATTTGATGTTCTATGCCTCTAATTGGTGGTAGTCCGGGTGGTAGTTCTTCGGGAAATACGTCCAAGTAACTCTGGAGTAAGGGTTGGACTTCCTCAGGAATTTCTAGATCACCTGTATCTGTACTTAGACATTCTTGGTAGAACATTAGTAGTAGGGCGCCCTTGGCACCAAGGGACTTACCAACTGATCCGTAGCTTACGTAAAGGTTCGATGTACTTACCTCTCCGTCCTTAGCCATTTTTGCGTGAAGTGCATGAACTTGTGAGGGACTGAGGGGTGCAAGAGTGAACTTACGGTTTTGGTGTGTCACCGAGTATTGGTTAGTACGTCCATCATGTTGAGTTTCTCGGTCAAATTGCCAGGGTCTCCCTAAGAGGAGGTGTCCGGCTTGCATTGGCACTACATCACAAGTAACTTGATCAACATACTTACCAATGCTAAATGGAACCGTTACCTGTTCGGAGACCTTCATCTCGGCCTTGTCATTGAGCCACCGAAGCTTGTATGGGCGTGGATGCTTGGTTTTCACGAGACCTAATTTCTCAACAAGAAGCTTGCTGGCCACGTTAGTACAAGAACCACCATCTATAATTAAATTGCAAACCTTGCCATTGATGGTGCATCGTGTATGAAAGAGATTTTCTCTTTGTGCGGTCTCCTCAGGTCCTACTTGAACATTAAGAACCCATCTTATCATGAGTGATTCCCCAGTGTCTGGATATTCGATGTCTTCCCCGTGTTCTTCGGACTCGTCTACAGCCTCATCTTGTGACTCGTAATCTCCCGTGTTGGTGACGATCATTACTCTCCAGTTTGGGCAGTCTCTTGATATATGCCCTCTTCCCTGGCACTTAAAACAAGTAATGTCACGAGTTCGATTATATTGGTTAGAAGACTTACCTTGTTCGTCACGGAAACTCCTTTGTGGTTTGGATGCCCTTGATTTGAATCTGGAATCTATCTCAACAGCTTTTCCTTTGTCTTGTACTTTGGACACATCATTCTTCCATGTTTGTGGAACATTTCTGGCACGATTGTTGCTGTTATTCTTGTGGCTAATCTGCTGCTCTATCTGGACCGATAGGTGTAGGAGTTCATGTAAACTCTTGTACTTGGCACGCTCAACTTTTCTTTGAATCCTATCTTGTAATCCATCGATGAATTGAGCCATCATAGCCTCCTCGGATTCTTCCAACTCCAGCGAGTTCATTAGTTTTTCAAACTCCTCAAAATAGTCCTCCACGCTCCTTGTTCCCTGTGTCAACTTACGGAAACGTTTTTGTAAGTCTCGATGAAAATGTTCAGGGACATACCTTAACCTCATTAGGTACTTCATGTCGGGCCAGTTGGTGACAGCTCAAAAGTGAAGTCGTCTCCGTTCAGCTACTGTTCTGTCCCACCATGCTAGGGCGTTTCCCGTGAGTTGAGCCGCAGCTACAGCCACCCTTTTGTTCTCTCGGTACCCATAGCATTCAAAGATATACTCAAGTCTCCTTTCCCAATCCAAGTAAGCTTCGGGATCAGTTTTGCCTGCAAAAGATGGTGGAGTTAGCTTGATATCGTGATTATTTTCTCTAGGTTCTACCTCTCTTGGTCGGTGTCTCCGTAGAGGATCAACTCGACGTGGTTGTCGAGCTAGCGTGTCGAGTGAGTCTCCATCGGATTCTGAGAGAACTTCCTCTTCAGGATCAGGAGGGTGTTGTTGTGGTTGTTCGAAGCGGGTGAGGCGAGTGCCAAGTTCTTGGTGATTATCAACAATGCGTTGAGTCATAGCTCTCATGTCGGCTTGCATTGCACGTAAAACTTCCATCATATCTTGTTGACATTCAGGACCTCCGTCAGCCATGCTTTACTCCAATCCGACTTGAATCCAAAGTGCTAAGGATACTGTAGATTTTCCTAGCAAAAAGAATCAACACAAGAATCAAATTTTCTCAAACAAAACAGATAAACAACAAAGGAAATTGCAGTTTAGGTTTTGATATGGGAAAAATATGAAATGATGCTCAGAAATCAAAATAACAATTTTTTTATTTTCTGAAGAGTTTAAAGAAGCAACAACAAAAGACGAAATATTTTTATGATTTTTTTATGATTTTCTAAAATTCAAACAACAAGACAGACGAACTGAATTGAAACAAAACTAATATGAAAAGAAACAACCTGGGATAGGAAAACCAAAGGCAGGAACCTTTGGCTCTGATACCAATGATATAAGACTCGAAATGAACTAGTCTTTGAGCCGGATCTGAAGTGGAAACGAAGTTAGCTCGAAGCTCCTCCTCCGCTACAACTCTCAAAACCGGTGTGGAAGGCTAGACAAGCAGCTCGAAGCTCCTCTTGTGAAACCTGATGGATGGGGTCGTGATGGTGGATCGATAAGCACCACAGGGAGTGTGAAAGGCTCCTTGATACAGCTTAAGAATCGTGGCTTTGT
Source organism: Barbarea vulgaris (assembly GCA_963667165.1). Lineage (NCBI taxonomy): Eukaryota > Viridiplantae > Streptophyta > Magnoliopsida > Brassicales > Brassicaceae > Barbarea > Barbarea vulgaris. The sequence goes on along the minus strand of OY763888.1, from coordinate 7,625,334 downwards.
GAATCACACACAAAGACAAGATCTGAGGCAAAAGTTTCAGCAACTTTCAAGCTAGAAGAAATTCGGTTCTTTATTGATGTAGGGTAAATAAAAAGATACACGGCCGGGGATCTTATAGTTTGATCCTTACGGCTACAACCTCTAGGGTTGCGACTCAAAGCAAAAACAACAGGACTTGTACAAAAATAAAAGAAAACGGCACACACTCTCAATGGAAACAACATGCTGTTTCCTTATATGGAAAGTGTAGCTACAGACACAAAATAAAAAGAAATAATATAAAAGACTCTACTGGGACTCGAACTAGACTCATTGTGGGCTTACTAGAGCCACTAGGCCGAGGCCATATCACCTGCAAGGAAACAGAAATAATTAAACACAAATCGTACCTGACTTGGACGAGAAGTCATCGCAGCTAGGTCTATGGTTGGTCCGTTGTCCGGGACATCTTCAGCTGTGTCGAGTAGAGCTTGTATGGATACGTTGAATTCTTCTCTTAGTTTATCCCTCCTAGCTCTTGTGATAGGTCCAGCTACTTCTGGAATCTTGATGACATGGTCGTCCTCCACTTGATGCACTTGGTCCGCTACTTGCTTGTTGTGTGATCCTATATTCAACTCCTTGGCTTTTGCTCGGGTTATTGGACCTTCTTGAGTCTTCTCTTGAATATTTGTCACTTCAGTATGCTCCTCACGTGTGTCCTCGTCAGATAGTTCAGTTACCGGATTGATGTCCGCATCAAGATTTCAGGATTAGCCCTCAAGTTATTGCATTGGTGAAGGAGAACCAATACCATGGTTTTACTAGAGAGCACCCCATGGACCATATATATATTTTTGAAGAGATATGTGGTGCCACTAGTTCAAATGAAGAGTCTAACAACTACTTGAAGTGCAAGCTTTTGTCATTCGCCCTTGGAGACAAGCCGATCAAATGGTTGAAGTCAATGCCTCAAGCATCTATCACAACATGGGAGGAGTGTAAGGCTGCCTTTCTTAATAACTTTTACACTAAATCTTGTTCCAATCACTTAAGGAACAAGATACAAGGATTTCAACAAGGAGCCAAAGAATCATTCTTTGAATCTTGGGAGCGTTTCAAAGACTATGAAGGGGACTGTCCTCACCATGGCTTTACTGATGGAATCTTGATGGACACCTTCTATAGAGGAGTTCACCGAGGGTTCCAGGAAGCACTCGACAGTGCAAGCAATGGAGACTTTGCTACAAAGACCATCGAGGATGCCCGGACTTTGTTTGGTAACTTAGCTACGAGCAACAACAACTACCGCTCTAGCTGCCCCAACGGCTCAAGCATGGACCAAGGAATGAACAAGAATTCAGAATTAAAAGAACTCAAGAGCATGGTCACTTCCATCTTAAAGCATGTTTAGAGACGTGATGACATCTATGGAGAGAATGATGAGATTGATGACTAAGAAGAAGATTTATGCTACATGGGAGCTAGAAGACGTTACCAAGGGAGGTTTCCAAACCAGAACTTCAGAGATCATAGTGGTGATCTCAACCGAGGTAACTTTCGAAACAAAGCTACAATCACTAATTTTTAGGGTTTTCAAAGATGTTTCCGTGATCCTACACCGCCGAACCCATACTCCGGCATTGAAAGTTTGCTAGAAGAGCTTCCTGTTAGTCACCGAATCCACACTGAAGATACAAACCAGAGGGTGGCCAACATGTATTAAGAACTCAACAGCAAGATCGAGCTTCTTTCGGCCTGAGTCGAACTCATTGAAAGACGAGAGAAGGAGACCGCCATTAGTATCAAGAAGTCTATGGAGGATGCAGCGGGAACACCTAAGGAGAACCCCCTTTACTGTCAAGCTATCACTCTAAGGAGTGGAACCGCTTATAAAGAACCAGAGTATCCAAAGGATTTCGCGGAAAGGGAGCAATCGGAACCCGAAGCTGCACCAATCTGAGAAGAACCCAAGAAGGAGAAGGAGCCGAGCCATGGGGACCTCACTTATGACACTCAACCTCCAACTCCAGAACGTGTCTATAAACCTAAGGTACCGTATCCTACTCCCCCAAGAACTCAAAGAAGGAAAAGGAACGGGGCAAGCTAAAGGAGCTAGTCGGACAGCTTTCGGTAAGATTGCCTTGCATTGATGCTTGTGCAATGATTCCAGCTCTTACGAAGTTTATGAAGAGTGTTTTGATGAATAACATCGTCATTGATGATGGAGTGATGATGGTCACCCAAGAATGCAGTGCCATACTTCAGAACAGTGCACCTCAGAAGCGAGGAAACCCTGGAAGTTTGGTATTGGCATGTAAGATCAAGCCGGAAGTTTTTGAGCGTTCTCTCTGTGACTTGGGATCTAGTATAAACATGATGCCACTTACAGTAGCTAGGCTCTTGGGCTATGAAACTTTCAGGCCTACAAGGATCTCATTGATTATGGCCGACTGTTCTATCCGACGAGCCGTTGGTATTCTTGTTGATGTTCCAGTTATTGTTGGAAATTGTGAGATCCCCACTGAATTTGTTATCTTGGAGCTTGAAAGGGAGCCTAAGGATCCTTTGATACTCGGTCATACGGTTTGACATGAATGAAACTCTAAGTCAAAAGATGTGTGACAATCGAATCTTCTCGATTGTCAAGTCAGATGAAGCTACAAGAGAGGTAAGTGAAGAGATTATACTTAATGATTCTCTGGGAACAGCTTTGACAGGAGCCAAAGACAATTCTTTTGGAGAATCCGCGGAGGACTACATTAAGATCCTTGATTCGGCTGAGAGTTTCGGGAGAGTGGTCGCCTACCTCAACCTAGACGAGGGGACCATCATCCATGTGCCTCCGAGAGACACTCCAGCCACAGTTGCAGATCCATGGAGTGAGCTTAAAGCTCCCAAAGTCGAGCTTAAGCAACTCCCCATTGGACTCGAGTATGTTTTTGTTGGACCTAACTCTAGATTTCCTGTTATCGTTAACTCTGCTTTGAATTATGTTGAGACAGCTATACTCCTCAAGGAGTTGAGAAAGCATAGGAAAACATTAGTGTATTCCTTAGAAGATATTCAAGGGATTTCCCCAGACCTTTGTATGCATAGGATTCATCTTGAAGATGGATCCAAGAATTCTGTTGAGCACCAAAGGAGGCTAAATCCAAATCTAAAGGATGTTGTCAAGAAGGAGATCATGAAACTTTTGGATGCCGAGATTATATATCCTATCTCGGATAGTACATGGGTCAGTCCAGTTCACGTTGTTCCCAAGAAAGGAGGCGTGACAGTTATAAAATCTGAGAATGATGAGCTTATTGCGACAAGGACGATCACCAGCCACTGGATGTGTATCGACTATCGGAAGCTCAACACCGCAACGAGAAATGATCATTTTCCTTTGCCTTTCATTGATCAAATGTTGGAAAGGTTAGCTAATTATCAATACTATGTTTTTCTTGACGGTTATTGAGGTTTCTTCCAGATCCCTATTGATCCTAAAGACCAAGAGAAGATGACGTTCACTTGCCCCTATGGTACTTTTGCTTACGATAGAATGCCTTTCGGTTTGTGTAACGCCCCAGCAACCTTTCAACGTTGCTTGATGTCTATTTTCACGGAATATCTCGAAGGCTTTATGGAAGTCTTCATGGATGACTTCGTAGTCCACGGTTCGTCGTTTGAAGCTTGCTTGGCGAACCTCGAAAAAGTTATGTAGAGATGTGAAGAGAAGAATTTAGTGCTTAATTGGGAGAAGTGCCAGTTTATGGTGAGAGATGGCATAGTACTGTGGCATAGGATCTCATAAAAGGGAATAGAAGTTGATAAAGCAAAGATCGAGGTCATGATGAGTCTTCAGCCGCCAACGAACGTTAAAGGAATAAGGAGTTTCCTCGGACACGCCGGCTTTTATAGACGATTCATACAAGATTTTTCCAAAACCCCGAGGCCCCATACACGTCTGTTATGTAAGGATGTGGATTTTGAGTTTGATAATGACTGCCTCGTTGATTTTCACAAGATCAAGGACGCGTTAGTTTCTGCACCCGTCGCTCAACCGCCGGATTGGGAGCTACCGTTTGAGATTATGTGTGATGCTAGTGACTATGCAGTGGGATCTGTACTTGAACAAAGGGAAGAGAAGAAGCTGAACGTGATTCACTATGCAAGCAGGACGCTTGATGAAGCTCAATGCAACTATGCAACCACGGAGAAAGAGCTTCTTGCCATTGTCTTTGCATTTGAGAAGTTCAGGTCATACCTTGTTGGTTCCAAGGTAATTGTTCATACCGATCATGCAACCATTTGATATCTTATGTCTAAGAAGGAAGCCAAGCCTCACCTCATAAGATGGATTCTCTTATTACAAGAGTTTGATATCGAAGTGAAGAATAGGAAAGGAGCCGACAATGGAGTTACTGACCACCTTTCACGGATGCGAGTTGAAGATACCGTTCCTCTACACGATAGTTTGCCCAAGGAAAATGTGTATGTGATTGAGGCTGTACTTCTTACAGGAGTTACAACCCCACCGAGACCAAAACCGCCTAAGCCACCGGCCTATGAAACCCCTTGGTTTAGGCATTATGCGAATTACCTTGCTGCAGATGTCGAGCCACCATAATTCTTTGGCTATAGGAAGAAGAAATTCTTACGGGAAGTCAAAAGATTCTATTGGGATGAGCCTTACGGGAAGTCAAAAGATTCTTACGGGAAGTCAAAAGATTCTTGCATCCGGCCAAGAATCCCTGTTCCTGACGCACCGAGCCGCACCTTGTATCGAGCCAAGCCGTGACCTGTACTGTGTCCCATACCGCGACCTGTCCTGCGACCAGTCCGTGACCCGTACCGCGACCAGTCCGTGACCCGTATCGCGATCTGTCCCAACCCGTCATGTGTCCCGTGCCCGAGCCGCGACCGCGACCGTTCCGAAATCTTGACCATGGCCGCAAGGAAAACAACAAGACAACTCTATCTTCATTCTAACTTAGTTATGTTTTCCTTATTTTGTTTTTTTTAGACAATTGATGGATTTTAGGTTTTTGTTTCAGGGAGGATGGAAGTAGAGATTGACAACAAAAATTCAATGAACTAAGTCGAGTTCACTCGATGTCAAGCAAAAAAGATCAACGGTTAGTCACCAAACCACAATCGACCTATAAGACGAAAATCGAATTCTCGATTGAGTCTAAGGAAGATAACTTGATTCTATCAAGGGGACATCGTTCTTGAACTCTAAATCCTTTTAATTTGATTTTTCAATGTCATCTCTTTCTTTTTCCCACCGAGGACGGTGTGATTTAAGTCTGGGGGGGGATGTTCCATCATATACTAATGCTACTCTTTATTTTGTTGACTTGAGACCTTTTTCCCAATTTTTACATCAATCTGCTTAAAGTTTTCATCGAGTCAAAATTTTCATCCATTTTTATTGAGTCAAAAACAGTAGGGAATCATGATCCTATCTAACGGATGATCTTATTTGGATTAACACTCTTATGACTCTTGATTATGATTGACTAGATAACCGATTTGGAAAGACTATGAGCTGAGTCAACCTTCCGAAAGTCTCAGGATGATCCAACGTTGTCTCTAACCCTTATTATAACCTAACCTGATTTTTAATTTCTCACTTAGGGGTTGGATATAAATTAGACGAGACCTCTTCGAGCCATATAAGACACTGCACTACTTCATAAAGTATGATTCTCCTCTCTCTTCCCTTCCGTACTTCAGTTCCCATGATTTTCAAAACCTCTTTTGCACGGCTTTACTTTCTTGTTTGCTTGAGGACAAGCAAAGTCTATGTCTGGGGGAGCTGATAACATCGTATTTTCCCTTTATAGCTCTTTTTTCTAAAGATTTGAGAAGAGATTGGTATGATTTCATGCAAAAGAAACTAGTTACCAAGTATTTTCAGGTTCAAGAAGGTTTAAGAGGTTTCAAGCGAAAATGTCAAGGAAGACCCATTTTTAGACAGTTTCAGAACGGCAGAAGTATGACATCTTTTGAAGGACCTGATACCCAATTTTGGAGTTCTTGGTTTTTATGGAAAGCTATAAGTGTCAAGTTTCACCTCGAACAAGAATCAGAACATTCCCTTCAGCCATTTGGGAGATATCGTCCGAGGAGTAAAGCTCTGTCACCACCGGTCACAAGGGGTCGTGACGGGTATCGACCTTCTTGGCACTACCGGCCACAAGGGGTCATGACCGGTACCTCTCCTCATGCCACCACCGGTCACAAGGCTCGTGACCAGTCCGAAGTATGCGTCCCCATGTTTCCTTAAGTGACTCCCGAGGCCCAATGAACCCTTAAACCGACCTTGAAGCCTATAAATACTCATTTAACCTAATTTTAGAGGTGCGCTTTCACAACCCTAAGAAGATTTCGTGTGCCTCAGCCCCTACACTCAGAGAAATCTGAGAAGCCTCACCACCGTTGAAGCTCCTCTTACCGCCGCACCAAGTCTTTGAAGCCGCCGCCTCTTTTCTCCTCTCATCTCTTCTCTCTAGTTTTTGTTCTCTACTTGTTGAAGGAAGAAGATCAATCTCCTTTGTATCTCAAAGAAGATCTCTAAACCCTTTTCTCATACACTTAAAATTTTATTCAATCTATTATCCATGGCTTTGATTTTCTTGAGTATGTGTGAGTAGTTTACTTGTTGGGTTTTAGGGTTTCAAAGGGAATTCATGTGGTCGATTTGTTAGGTTGTTAGATTCTGGAATTATTCATCTTCGTTCTTCGATCTAGGCTTGTTCTTAATGCATATTTCTTGAGTAGCTAACTAGCAATTGGTCCTAGGCGTCTTATAGCATCGTAAGTGTTGTAAACTCGCTTAAAACTAGTCTAGACGAGTATTGTGTTATAACCTGCGTGAGTAAAGTTATAGGACTTTATGAACTATCATTGAAGTTGATATTAATTCTAGGATATATGTGTCGTTGCTTACGATAGTTGAGTAACAGAGTATATAGAATTTAGGTATTAGATATTGCTATCCACGTATTTCATATTCTCTTGTGTTTCATAGTTCATGAACTCTAAGTTGTCCTTTAGTTCCTAGTTTAATCTCTTGGTTTATATTCGATCCATAATACCCTAAGAATTCCCCAAGGCCCGACGTTTTGTTTATTGATAAATACATCGTCTTTTTTAGCTTTTATTTTGTTATTTGCAATTGTTACCAAAACCCCAATCCAAAACCCCTCTTATTGTCTTAGCCATATTCCTCTCCATAAAATTTATAACGTGATTTACAAATATCTGTGGGATTTGATCCTTAAATACTACATACGTTTTACTGTGCACTTGCAGTAGTCGTGTTGTCTTTGAGGTAAAAGACTGAAGCGAAATCACACACGCATCAATGGCTTCAGCTCAAATTCGTTCCTTTCAATGGTTGGGAGACGAATCGGAGACCTGTTTGCATAGAACTCATCAGCCGTATTGTAATCACCCTGCTTCCTCACACTCACAGCCTGCATCTGTCCCGCGCATGCAGCAACTTCGCATGGTGGCACTTGGTGTCGGTCGACACCGAAGACCTGGTGTCGCTTGACACGCTCAACCTCGGTGATCATGTTGCCTTCTGCTTCAAGTTTATGAGTTCGCTCATTCCGCATATGACCCTCTTGGTCTCTATGAACTCCAGCTTCGTCTGGTGTTAAGATCACTTGATCAACCATTTCAACTGGCTTCTTTACTTTTTTGATCGTTTGTTCTAATCTTGCAAGCTCCTGATTCAAAAGAAGTAAAAGCTCGTTTTCTTTGTTGCTTCGAGTTTTGCAATTAGGCATACACCTGAAACACGCCAGACAAAAAGACAGAACTATGTAAGAAAACTGAAAAATAAAAAAACTTAGAGTAAAATCTACACTTAAGTCTATTTGAAACTCAAAATAGTCCCCGTCAACGGCGCCAAAATTTGATATGCTCAAATTAACCCTTAGAGCTACTCTCTCAAATTATGAGATCACTGTAGTACTTAGGTTTCGAATCCACAAAGACTCTCAGGCTTCACAATATACCTTTTCGTTTTAAACTCAGCTAAGTCAAAAGGGAATATTTGAATGGCAATGGAGAAATAATAAAATCGGTTTGAAAGCAAGTGTGGAAAGTGTTAGTAGTACGGAATTTCTCAGGAAATCATGAAAAGAAGAAAAAACAACTGGTCAATGATTCATGTGTTATTTCGCTTCAGTCTTTTACCTAAAAGACCACACGACTACTGCAATTACACAGTAAAATGTATGTAGTATTTAAGGATCGAATCCCACAGAGACTTGTAAATCACGTTTCGAATTTTATGGAGAGGAAAATGGCTAAGACAGTAAGAGGGGTTTTTGATTGGGGTTTTGGTAACAAGGGTATCATGAATCGAATATAAGCTAAGAGATTAAACAAGGAACTAGTCTACGATGCATGTTCATGACGTATAAAACACAAGTGAATATGAAATATGCGGATAGTAATATCTAATACCTAAAGTCTACATACTCCGTTACTCAACTCAGGCAGGCAACGACGCATATATCCTAGCATTAAGATCAAGTTCAATGATAGTTCGTAAAGCCCTATAACTCAACTCTCACAGGTTATAACACAATACTCGTCTAGACTAGTGCAAGCGGGAATACAACACTTTTGATGCTATAAAACGCCTAGGATCAATCACTAGTTAATTACTATAGAAATATGCATTAAGAACAAGCCTAGAAAGAAGAACAAAGATGAATAATTCCAGAATCTAACAAGCTAACGAATCAACCACATGAATCCCCTTTAGATCCCTTAAACCCAACTAGTAAACTATTCACACATACTCAAGAAAAACAAAGCCATGGATAATAGATTGAATAAACTTATAAGTATGAGAGAAGGGTTTAGAAATCTGATCTGTGGTACAGAGGAGATGTATCTTCTACCTTAAACAAGTAGTAAACAAAGACTAGAGAGAAGAGATGGGAGGAGAAGAGAGGCGGCGGGTTCAAAGACTTGGTGCAGCGGCAAGAGGACCTTCAACGGTGGTGAGGCTTCGCCTTAGGATTCTCAGATGTCTCTGAGTATGAGAGGCTGAGGCACACAAAATTTTCTTAGGGTTATGAAGGCACACCTCTAAAATTACGTTAAATGAGTATTTATAGGCTTCGAGGTCATTTTAGGGCTTCATTGGGCCTTGGGAGTAACTTAAGGAAACATGGAGACGCCTATCTTCGGACCGGTCACGAGCCTTGTGACCGGTCATGGCAAGAGAAGAGGCACCAGTCACGGCCCCTTGTGGCCGGTCGTGCCAAGATACCTTAGACCGGTCACGGGCCTTTGTCACCGGTCATGACAGAGCTTCACTCATCGGATCATATCTCAGAAACGGATGAAGGGAATGCATTGATTCTTGTTCGAGGTGAAACTTAACACTTCTGGCTTTCTATAGACACCAAGACGTTTAAAATTGAGTGTTGGGAAGTCCTCTAAGAGATGTCATACTTCTTGCGTTCTGAAACAGTCTAAAAACGGGTTTTCCTTGACATTTTTCCTTGAATCCTCTAAAACCCTCTTGAACCTGAAAAGAATTGATAACTAGTCCCTTTGGCATGTAATCTTACCAAACTCATCTCAAATCATCAGAATATAAGAGTTAAAAGAGGTAAAAATACGATCTTATCAACTCCCCCAGACTTAGACTTTGCTTGTCCTCAAGAAACAAGAAAGTATAGTCATGGAAAAGAGGTCTTGAAAATCACGGGAACTCACTTCTCTATAGGAATCTCGTCTTGGCACTCCTTGTTGCCTTGACCCTAGAACCTACTTTACGTACTCATACCATGAGAAGCTTTAACATCCTTTACTCATAGTCCACGGTCCGAAGGACTTTTCGAAATCAACTTTGTCATCTCTTTACATAGATTAAGCAGAAAGTAAAGGTTGTCTTACCTAGGGGATATCAGCCAAAGGACATGTCGATCCAATCCAAGCCAGGACATTCTTCGTATGGTTCCTTTCCTCTCCCTTTTCTCGCTTCCAAGAGATCGATTTTTCCCTACTTTTCTAGGGTATCATTTTTTTTTTATCGATCTCTTGCTATTTTTCTTTGGACGTAGGCTTCCGCGAGTTTATGAAAGATGCTCGGGTTTACGCACTATATCCCTCGGTCACATCTGCCTTTGTCGTTTTTCTTTTCTTTTTGTGGATACAAGTCTCCGCGAGGTTCCGAAATATGTACGGGTTTACGAACTCTATCCCTCGGTCACATCGACTCGTATCCGCTTTTCCTTCTCTTCTTTTCTTTTCTTTTCTTTTCTTTTCTTTTCTTTTCTTTTCTTCCTTTCTTCTTTTTTTTTTTAGAGTACTGAAGGGAAGAGATAGGGGAATCATACATTGTGAAGTAGTGCAGTGTCTCATGTGGCTCGAACAGGTCTCGTCCGATGTATATCCAACCCCTAAATGAGAAATTAAAAGTCAGGTTAGGTTATAATAAGGGTTAGAGACAACGTTGGATCATCCTATTATCCAGTAGAAAGAGACGTTAGGAATGTTGACACAGCTCATAGTCTTTCTATATCGGTTCTGTAGTCAAGCATAATCAAGGGTCATAAGAGTGTTAATCCAAATAAGATCATCCGTTAGATAGGATCATGATTCCCTACCAGTTTTGACTCAATAAAAACGAATGAAAATAGAGAGTAGCATTAGTATAAGATAAAACATCCGCCCCAGACTTAAATCACACCGTCCTCGGTGGGAAAAAGAAAGAGATGAGGATGAAAAATCAAATTAAAAGGAATTAGATTTTAAGAACAATGTCACCTTGATGGGAATAAGTTATCTCTCTTAGACTCAATCGAGAATTCAATTCCCTTATAGGTCGATGGTAGTGATGATGAGGTGACTAACCATTGATCCTTTGTGCTTGACATCGAGTGAACTCGGCTTAGTTCATCGAATTTTGGTTATGAATCTCTATTTGCATCCTTCCTAAAACAAAACCCTAAAAACCATCAATAGTCTTAATGAAACGAAAATAAGTAAATCACAAATAAGTTAGAATGGTGATAGAGTCATCTCGTTGTTGTCCATGTGGTCACGGTCGAGATTTTGATCGTGGTGATCGGATGGTTGGAACAGAATAGTCAGAGTTCTCGGCAGTCGGTGTTCGGTGATGGTCGGCCAGGTTCAGATGCTCGGCATTCGCGGGATACTCTCGGTAGGACGCTCTCAGATGTGGTACCAGGCTCTGGGTGATCACGGTCGCAAAGCTCGGCTGGCTTGTGGCCTTTCAGATGTGACTCATGACGCGGTAGGGACACGGCCAAAACTTGCCCAAATGCGACCTAGAGTGTGGCCAGGGTGCGGCCGGACTGCGGCCGGATGCGGTGACGATGGTGGGTCGCGGCTTAGGACGCGGCTCTCGGCTCGGCTTGGTCACGCTTCTTTTCCTTATTTTTATAAAACCTGAAATGCAAAAACAAAAAAGGAGGATGACAAAAGCAAAACTAAAAACTAAAGCTAAAAACGAAAGAGAATACTTACAAGTAGGTTGCCTCCCACTAAGCGCACTTGTTTAACGTCGCTGGCTCGACGGTGGTATTGGGTTTAGGGGACTAGGGCGTCAATCAAGGCTACGGATGCACTTCCATCTTTTCCAATCTCGGCTAGATATGGCTTAAGACGTTGTCCATTGACAGTGAACGGTTCTCCTTTGTCATTCAAAAGGACTACAGCTCCGTATGGCCTGACCTCTTTTATTTTGAATGGCCCGGACCATCTTGATCTTAACTTCCCTGGAAAGAGTTTAAGTCGAGAGTTAAAGAGTAAAACCTTATCGTTTAGGGCGAATGACTTTAGAATGATCTTCCTGTCGTAATACGCATGGGTTCTCTCCTTATATATCCTCGAGTTCTCATAAGCATTGTGACGAATATCATCCAGCTCGTTCAATTGAATCACCGTCTCTCAGCGGCCGTCTTCAGGTTGAAGTTCAGCTCTTTCACGGCCCAAGCGGCCTTATACTCTAATTCAACAGCCAAGTGACAAGATTTACCATAGACAATATGAAAAGGAGTGGTACCTAATGGCGTCTTGTTCGTGGTTCAGTATGCCCAAAGAGCATCGTCAAGCTTGGTTGACCAATCCTTCCTTGTCCTTGATGTAGTCTTTTGTAAAATAGACCTGTTTTCTCTGTTGGGCGATATGGAGATGTGACTTTGTGAACTATCACGTTCTTCTTGAAGAGAGCTCTGATGGTTCCGTTGATAAAGTTGCTTCCTCCGTCACTTATCACTACTCTAGGCACTCCGAAGCGTGGGAATATGATCGTCTTGAACATCTTTAGCACAACACTTGAATCATTGGTGGGGCTTGCTATAGCTTCCACCCATTTAGAAACATAATCAACAGCAACAAGAATCTATTCAAACCCATATGATTTCGGGAAAGGTCCCATGAAATCAATCCCCCATACGTCAAAGACTTCAATTTCGAGTATGAAGTTCTGTGGCATCTCGTTCCTCTTGCTTATGTTGCCCATCTTTTGGCAACCATCACATCTTGATATATAGGCCTGGGCATCCTTGAACATCGTAGGCACCCAAAAATCTGCTTGCAAAATCTTAGAAACAGTTTTAAAAGTTGTGAAATGACCTGCATAGTAGGAGCCATGGCATCCGAATAGAATTCCTTCAACCATCTCCGGAATAGGCCATCTGAGCACTTCTTGTAGAGGTAAGGCTTGCCCCAATAGAATCTTTTGACTTCTCGCAAGAATTTCTTCTTCCTATAGCCGAAGAATTACGGTGGCTCGACATCTGCAGCAAGGTAGTTCGCATAATGCCTAAACCAAGGGGTTTCATAGGCCGGTGGCTTAGGCGGTTTTTCTCTCGGTGGGGCTGGAACTCCTGTAAGAGGCACGGACTCAATGACGTACACATTTTCCTCCGGCAAACTATCGTTTAGAGGAACGGTATCCTAACCTCGCATCCGTGAAAGGTGGTCGGCAACTCCATTGTCGGCTCCTTTCCTATCCCTCACTTCAATATCATACTCTTGTAATAAGAGAATCCATCTTATGAAGCGTGGCTTTGCATCCTTCTTAGACATTAGATATCTAATAGCTGCATGATCAGTATGAACAATTACTTTTGAACCAACAAGGTATGACCTGAACTTCTTAAATGTGAAGACAATGATCAGAAGCTCCTTCTTCATGGTTGCATAGTTGCGTTGAGCTTCATCAAGCATCCTTCTTGCATAGTAAATCACGTTCAACTTCTTTTGTTTTCATTGTCCAAGCACAGCTCCAACTGCATAATCACTAGCATCACACATAATCTCGAACGTTACCTCCCTATCCGACGGTTAAACGACGGGTGCTGAAACTAATGCGTCTTTGATATGAAGAAACAGAATGAGGCAGTCATTATCAAACTGAAACTCCACATCCTTACACAGCAGACGTTTGTGGGCGGCTGAAGACTCATCATAACTTTGATCTTTGCCTTATCAACTTCTATTCCTTTCTCTGAAATCCTATGCCCATGCACTATGCCATCTCTTACCATCAAGTTGCATTTTTCTCAGTTGAGCCCTAAATGTTTCTCTTCACATCTCTGCAAAACTTTACCAAGGTTCGCCAAGCAAGCTTCAAATGATGAACCATGGACCGAGAAGTCATCCATGAAGACTTCCATAAATTCTTTGAGATATTCTGTGAAAATAGACATCATGCAACGTTGAAAGGTCCTCGGGCGTTGCACAAACCGAAAGGCATTCTTCGGTAAGTAAAGGTACCATAGGCGCAAGTGAATAACGTCTTGTCCTTGTCTATAGGATCAATAGGGATCTGAAAGAAACCTGAATAACCGTCAAGAAAACAATAGTATTGATGATTAGCTAACCTTTCCAGCATTTGATCAATGAAGGGATCTTTTCTTGTCGCGGTGTTGGGCTTCAAATAGTCGATACACATCCGGTGGCCAATGATCGTTATTGTCGCAATGAGCTAATCATTGTCGGACTTGACAACCATCACACCTCCTTTCTTGCGAACAACATGAACTGGATTAACCCAAGCATTCATGAAAGAGGTACCCGGGGGTAAGACTTTAACGGCTTCATTGAATCTCTCCAAATCTGCTTCGTTTATGCGTCTCCTACGCCATAAGCTTCGGATTTCGGCCGGGGCCTCCGGAAAAAGGAAAAGTCTCATTTCTCTGAAATGATCCTCAACGTACTCTTCTGTTATGTAACTCTCCATGAAGAAACGTTTGAGCGGGAACTTGGCCCAGGCCTCTTCATAGGGCATATGTAGTGGTATGGCCTCCACCAATCGTCAGAATTTGTGTTCCAGTGGCTCGTCGAACCTTAAAACGGTTTGGATCTCTGCAAGTTCCATGATCTTTTGCTCTTCTTCCACCTCAGGATGTTAGATTTGTGGTAATTCGTTTATAGTTCTTCATCTAGGTTTACATATGCTAGTTATAGTTTGAACGACATGCTAACTATTGTTATTAGGAGGATTAACTTTCCGAAAGCTTGATAATCCGCCTAGCTAATCTAGATGAGCATCGTAATACAATCTGCTGAAATAGTTGTAGAATTTTGTGAACAATTCAAACTTGATATAATTGTACGTGAATTCATAACTGCTCATGTAAGTTAGTAGTTAGGTTGTTGAAATAGGTTAATTGGTCCTGCGGAAATAGGTCAAGAACACCTTAGAGATTCGAGTCCTAGAACTTATCTGAAAGTCTTTATTTGATTCCTTTGCATGAAACAATCCATGATACCCTGAGAACTCAATATGGCCCAACACTTCGTTTATTGATATTTACATCGGTTTATTCATTGCTTGCTTTCTATTATCATTCGTTATACAAACCCAAAACCAAACCCCCATTTATTTTGTGTTAACCTCACTCTTAACTAGGAAACTCTCCGTGTAGCTTATTAGTCTCTGTGGGATCGTTACCTTAAGTACTACAACCGATTTGCTGTGCACTTGCAGCCTTATCGTTGTGTTATTCAAAGTTAAAACCTGACACACATCATGGATCTCTGTAGGATGGGTAACGCTCGTGTGGTCCGCATCAAAACCGTACAGCCCACAAAGCCCCCTAATAGGGATACGGTATCGAATGCCGCAAAGGAGGAAAGTAAGAGTACCTTCCTGAGCATTGCAAGCCATCTCGCTGCGATAGTAGACGCGGGCAGTGACAAGGAATTAGCGAACCAAATTCGGAGACAGGTCGTAGTGTCTTGTACACATGTGCCCCAGACAAATCTTCCTAACTATACAGAGCACGTCATCGCTGATGCCCATCCGTTGCAGAGCAGCGTTGTCTGCGTTCCCACTTGATTACATCTTTATCTACTTTCTTTGCATTGTCTTTTCAATACTTATTTATTGTTTAGCTGAGCTTGAAACGAATACGTCTGTTGTGAAGCCATATAGTCCTTGTGGATTCGATCCTGAAGTACTAACGTGATATCTTAATTTGAGTAGCTCTAGGGTTAATTTGACCCCGATCAAATTTTTGCGCCGTTGTCGGGGGCTCTTTCGAGTTTCCAATAGACTTAAGTGTAGAGTTCAGTCTAAGTTTTTTTTAATTTTTCAGTTTACTTACATCGTTCTTTCTTTTTTTCTGTTGTTTTTTAGGTGTATGCCAAACCGCAGAACTCGAAGCAACAAAGAAAACGAGCTTGTAGTTCTTTCGAATCAAGATCTTGCCAAGATAGAGGGCGAGATCATAAAAGCAAAGAAACCAGTTGAAATGGTTGGTCCAGTTGTACTATGACCAAATGAAGCTGGAGTTCTAAGAGACCAAGAGGGTCATATTTGCAACGAGCAAGGCCAAAAGCTTGAAGGAGAGGGCAACGTGATTGTCCAGGATGAAGGTGTCGATCGACACCCGCCCCCTGGTGTCGCTCGACACCAACCGGCAGCCGTTGGTGAAGTTGCTGTCGTACAAAGGCAAGGACAAGTTGAGAGAGGCAGGACACTAGGAGATTACAGTAGGCCTGAATAGTTCTATGCGAACAGGTCTGCGATTTGTCTCCTAACCATTGAGAGGAACGAATTCGAGCTGAAGCCGTCTTAATACTCCTTAGTGGGACAGCATCCTTTCTCCGGTTTGTCACATGAACACCCTATGGACCATATTGAGAGGTTCGAGGATCTGGTAACCAGCATGAAGATCAATGGAGTCAGCTAAGACTAACTTTTCTGTAAGCTCTTCCCACACTCTCTTATTGGTCAAGCAGCTTACTGGTTTGAAGCAGTTACCGACAGGATCTCTGACTAGTTGGGATAAGACGAAGAAGGCTTTCTTGAGAAACTTCTATGATGATGCACGTTCAGTGGATTTGAGAAATAACATCTCTCAGTTTACGCAGAGGTCTACTGAGGCATTTAAGGCGGCATGGGTTCATTTCAGAGCTTATCAGAGAGATTGTCCGCATCATGGGTTCACCCAGGTTCAGTTGTTGGGTATTTTCTTCAAATGAGTTAATTGGTGGTACCAGATGGCTCTAGATTAAGCGAGCAATGGGAACTTCAACACCATATCTCCAGAGGAAGCTTATGAGTTGATTAAGAACTTTGCGTCTTGCAATAGCACCAAGAATGCGTACTATGAACATCAGAAGCAGGCTGGAAGTGTAGATGGGAAACAGATTGCTGAGTTGAGGGTTCCACACGTGGATATTAGGTTTAGAAGGAGTATTTATAGGGTATTGGGCTTATGAATTAGAATCACAACGTGCATCTCTGAACTCAACTCCTCTTATGGAGCAAGTAATAAGGTATTGCCTGGGGCTATCCAGCTTCCGCAAAGTATTGAATGGTTTTTCATAGTACAATGCTTGCTCGTAGAGTTCCTTCATCTCTTCCCTAGTTTCCAAACTTCCAAGAAAGAAACGATCAAGTTGAAAATCAGAGCAAGCTTTTGTGAAGAGGGTACCTGGTGGTAGTCTTCCAACGGATCGGTTGAAGTCTCCGAGCTCCCTTTCCCGTAACTTTCACAGAAATC
The DNA here is from genome assembly GCA_963667165.1 of Barbarea vulgaris. NCBI lineage: Eukaryota > Viridiplantae > Streptophyta > Magnoliopsida > Brassicales > Brassicaceae > Barbarea > Barbarea vulgaris. The sequence continues at coordinate 7,608,340 of OY763888.1, read as the reverse complement.
GGTGGTTCCTTCAATCATTGGGGGCCTTTGAGCAATGCCCTCCCAAAGGTGGCAGTTCTCTTGCTTTTAGGAATAGTTTCCGTATGTCTTCCACCTGTTCCTTGCTATCATTGAAAAAACGGTCAATGTTATAGTCAATCCAAGCATTCATGAAAGACGTACCCGTGGGTAAAGCTTTAACAGCTTCATTTAATCTCTCCAAATCTGCTTCACTTATGTGTCTCCTACGCCATAGACTTCGGATCTCGGCCAGGACTTCCGAGAAAAGAAAAAGTCTCGTCTCTCTAAAACGATCCTCAACTTGCTCCTCCATTATGTAGCTTTCCATGAAGAAACGTTTAAGTGGGAACTTGGCCTACGCTTCTTCATAGGACATATGAAGTGGTATGGCTTTCACCAATCGTTGAAATTTGTCTTCCGGTGGCTCGTCAAACCTTGAAACGGTTTGGGTCTCCGCAAGTTCTTCGATCCTTTGCTCTTCTTCCTCCTCAAGATTTTCCTCATCAGAATACCCTACCTCATCTAAGTCTCCTAAATCTTCAACTTCCTCTCGAATGGTGACGGCATTGCAAGCTCCTACCGGATAATTGTCTCCTTGGGGCCATTCTGAGGTCTCAGATCAATCTGTGAGCTTCTCATCACGTGCTCTATCCTTCTCCTCTTGCGCGCTAGCCTCATATGCATGATCATCTTTCCACTTTGAATACGCAACCGGATCACTGAAACCTTGTTGCAAAGCTTCGATCTTCCAATCTAGATGCTCCTCCATGGCATTGATCTTGTATCCCGTGTTGGTGACATTAGATTCAAGTTTCCTCACATCATAGTGCTGATCAAGTAACTTGCTATTAAGTTCCTCAACTTGGTCTTCTACTCGTTTGATGTGGCAAGAGAGAGTGGATGGTTTCGAGCTGAAATCTGTTCCAAACTTTGAGAGTTTGCTGTCGACTTCTTCTTTATGCTTCCGTTGTTCCGAGGCAAGCTGTATCATGAGGTCCATGAGCTTTTACTCAATACGGGATGTCGTTGGAGTGAACTTTGGGGTACCATACGAGCTCAGGTCGATGGTATCGATTCTTATGACTTCTTGGGAGTTGAAGTCTGGATTCACTGTAAAACAGAAATCTTCAGCAAAGTGCGGGTTAAGAGAATGAGTAGCTAAAGAGTTAGAGTTACTCACATATAGGTCTCCAGAGGATCGAGTAGGTTGGCAACGAGAGTGTGCCATGAGTGGTGAAACACGAGATGGCCGAGGATGGCCGTGGTTGTTCCCAAGAGTAGTGCTAGCTACGGATTTGGAGGTGAGTCCATCCGAGGCTCTGTGATACGCCAAGAGTTGCGTAAGTGTAAGATTCTGGAACTCCTCAGGAAGAACGTTGAAGTTCATCATTAAGATCTCCTGAAACAAAGAAAAACAAAAACAAAAATTAAAAAGCAAGGTTTCCTCGATGTTACTCTAGTTCTTAGATATGCAAACAAACAATCTCTCCCCGGCAATAGTGCCAAAAAGCTTGATGTGTGTGTTACTTCGCTTCAGTCTTTTACCTCAAAGACCACACGACTACTGCAAGTGCACAACAAACGTATGTAGTACTTAAGGATCGAATCCTATAGAGAGAGAAGTTGTGTTGCAAACCTTATAGACCAAAGTATAGCTAGAACTCAGATTGGGGTTTGGTTGATTGAAAGTCACGGTAATAAGTAACGAAAGCAAGTAAATAAATGGATGTAAAACAATAAAGAGAAAGCGTTGGGTCTTCAAGGGATCGCAAGGGGTTCATAGATCTATCTATTCAAGAGAAACCTAAAGCAATGCATGTTTATTTTCAAGTCTCGGACATACGAAACACTAATGAACGATTAACCTAATGTCTCAGAGATAATCATCTAAAATCCTTATACTCCGTTACTCAACTCCCGCAGGCAACGACGCATAGATCAAAGCATTATTAACGAGTTCGAATCTAGTCCATGAAGCCCTATAGGTAAGTGATATGTGCATCCTATAACACAACATTCATCCTAATTAGGTTCTAGTACTTAGGCAAGCGATTAGCAAAACCTAACTTCCTATGATCAGAGCTAGTTCATGACGCTAACAACATGCATTATAAACAAAATAAGATAGAAAGATCAGTATAAACGATCATATAAGGGTCAGATCTCGCCACCTAAACCTATAGATCCATCGCCCCCTTTGATATCCTCTTTAAACCCAATAAGTAAACTACTCAAGCATACTTAAGAGAATCATCAAAGCAAGGTTTAAACAATTCATAAGCATAAAATGAATAGATATAAGATTAAAGTTCAGAGATTACAGAAGGGTTTACAAGATGCAAAGACTTATCCTTAAAACAAGAATGATTAAGAGAAATAGAGATGATGAACTTCAAGGACTTTGCAAGAAGTGAGGCGGCTGGAGGCTCTCCGAGATTCTCTTGTGGCTCCTTGGTTGTCCTATGAAGTTGTCTTGAAGTCCACACCCTTTTAGGTTAGGTTAAGAGTGTATTTATAGGCTTTGAAGTCGGTCTAGGGTTTCATTGGGCCGAGGAAGACTTTTAAGGAAAGTTAGGTCGGCTAGCTTCAGACCGGTCACGGCTCTTGTGACCGGTCGTGTCAAGGTGGGAGGCACTGGTCACAAACCCTTGATATATCATGGATTTTACCGGTTTTAAGTCATGATATAAGTGCTTTATCGAGTCTTAACCGTATCTTTCGAGTCTTTATCTAATCTTTTACAGGTTTTATGCGTTTAGGACTTTAGGATGATTATGGAGCATCATGGAGCATTTGTTTCTAAGAAGATGAAGTCGATGTTTTCAGTGGTCAGTGGTGTCGATCGACACTCATCACTAGTGTCGGTCAACACCCATCGTCAGGCATCCATGCGGAATTTACCAAGTTCTGAAGATTTGCATTTGTACCCCAGAAGTTCCAGAAGTTTACAAGAGGGACCCAGCTCGTGTATTAGTCTATATATTAGGTTTTTAGGTTAAGTTGGATATATCCATATTTCATTATTCATCATCCAGTTTCAGCCGTCATTGTTCTATCTATTCTTTTGCTTAGGGGCTGATCTTGCTACTTGTACTTCAGAGAGAAGATTTTGAACCCTGTTTCTTTATTCTACTTTTGATTCAGTTTATGATATCTATTTCAGCTATGTCTTGTGTTTCATTTGATATGTCTGAGTAGATCCCTTGTTAGGTTTAGGGATTCACATAGGGATTTCATGATTTGTTAGGTTTAACACTGATTAAGATTCAAACTTCTTAGTTCTTCATCTAGGATTGTACTTAATGCTTCCTTTAGCTTGATCACCTAGAAGTGTGATATTAGGTTGTTAAATTGGTGCGACAGCGTGATTTATAATCTAAACTAATCCTAGTGAGCATGTTAGATATTCGCAATGGAGTTGTGAACATATTGAACTTGTACTTAAAGCTTGTCAGAACTTTAGGATTCGCAACGACACTTGGTCTCTTAGGTTTATGTCATAGATAGTTCTCGCGACGACAGTTGGTTAGCTATGCATTAGTGATTTGAGTTCTAGAACGATTCTTAATTAGATCTTGACCAGTTGTTTATTACTGCTTTGATTGATTTCCAGAGAAGTTCCCTAGACCTGACGCTTTTCCCCAATTGATTACATCCTTATTTACTTTCTTTGCATTGTCTTTTCAATATATATTTATTGCTTAGCTAGACTTGAAACAAACACGTCTATTGTGAAGCAGCAGAGTGTCTGTGGATTTGATTCCTAAGTACTACCGTGATCTCTTAATTTGAGAGAGTAGCTCTAGGGTAAATTTGACCCCGATCAAATTTTGGCGCCGTTGCCGGGGACTCTTTTGAGTTTCCAATAGACTTAAGTGTAGAGTTCAGTCTAAGTTTTTTATTTTTCAGTTTACATACATCGTTCTTTCTTTTTGTATGGTGTGTTTCAGGTGTATGCCTAACCGCAGAACACAAAGCAACAAAGACAACGAGCAAAGAAACCAGTTGAAATGGTTGGTCCAGTTGTACTACGACCAGATAAAGCTGGAGTTCTAAGAGACCAAGAGGGTCATATTTGCAAAGAGCAAGGCCAAAAGGTTGATGCAGAGGGTAATGTGATTGTCTAGGATGAAGGTGTCGATCGACACCCACCCCCTGGTGTCGCTCGACACCAACCGGCAGTTGTAGGTGAAGTTGTTTTCATACAAAGGCAAGGGTAAGCTGAGAGAGAAAGGACACTAGGAGATTACAATAGGTCTGATGAGTTCTATTCTAACAGGTCTGCGATTTGTCTCCCAACCATTGAGAGGAACAAATTCGAGCTGAACCCGTCTTATTACTCCTTAGTGGGACATCATCCATTCTCCGATTTGTCACATGAACACACTGTGGACCTCATAGAGAGTTTCGAAGATCTGGTAATCCGCATGAAGATCAATGGAGTCAGCTATGACTATCTTTTCTGTAAGCTCTTCCCACATTATCTTATTGGTGAAGCAGCTTACTGGTTGAAGCAGTTACCGACGTGATCTATTACTAGTTGGGATGAGACGAAGAAGGCTTTATTTAGGAACTTCTACGATGATGCATGTTCAGAAGATTTAAGAAATAACATCTCTCAGTTTACGCAGAGGCCTACTAAGGCATTCAAGGCGGCATGGGTTCGTTTCAGAGCTTATCAGAGAGATTGTCTACATCATGGTTTCACCTAGGTTCAGTTGTTGGGTATTTTCTTCAGAGGAGTTGATAGGAGGTACCATATGGCTCTAGATTCAGCGAGCAATGGGAACTTCAACACCAGATCTCCAAAGGAAGCTTATGAGATGATTGAGAACTTGGCGTGTAGCAATAGCACCAAGAATGCTGACTATGAACGTCAGAAGCAGGCTGGAAGTGTAGATGGGAAGTAGATTGCTGATTTGAAGACAAAGTTGGATTCAGTTCACAGTATCCTGATGAGTAAGAACTCAGTTCATTTTGCTGTAGAGGTTGAGACATTTGAGCCCGAGCAGGTGTATGAGGAAGAGGATTGCAACTACCTTGGTGGCACTGGATTTTAGGGTCAGCGTTATGGTAATCAGCAGAACAGAGGTGGTTACAGTGGAAACAATCAGCGGAGTACCTTCACCGGTATTTAGAACTCCTCTGGTTATATTCCCAAGAACCAGTATCAGAAGCCCTTCAAGAGCAACAATGACTTCAACAGGAACTATGGATCATCCTCCTATTATCAGCAACCTCCCGCTAGGTCTGAGCAGAACGAGATGAAGGCTATGCTGGATCAGATTTTGGAAGGTCAGCAGAAGATTACGGTTGATCTTAATGGGAAGATTGACTCGCTGTATAGCGATCTAAACAGTAAAATCGATGCTTTGAACATTCACATGAAGAAGCTCGATCTCCAGGTTGTACAGACTGTTGGGTCTGTCAAACGGCCTGACGGAGTTCTTCCGGGAAGAACTGAAAATAACCCTAAGTATCCGTGCAATGCTATCAGGTTGAGAAGTGGTAAAGAGTTAAATCCTGTATTGGCAAGGTCTCAGAAGGGTGAAGAGACTGTGGACTTAGAGGAAATCGATGAAGAATTTGCGGAGAAGCCGCCAGTGTCGACCGACACACATCATCAGTTTCGATCGACACCCTCATCCAAACTGAGAGAGGAACCAACACCGGCTAGTGTCGGCCGACACCCACCCAATGGTGTCGATTGAAGAAAGTGCCTAAGCATGTTTACGTACCCAAGGTTCCTTTTCCTAAGAACAACAGGAAGTCTAAGCAAGAGTTGTATGACGCTAAGTGCATAGCGATAATGGATAAACTCACCACTAAGATTCCATTGATCGAGGCTATCAAGACTTTGCATGTGGTTAAGAGGTGTTTAAAGAAGATGCTTGGCGCAGGATATGCGAGAAGAGGAAGGAGTTATGATGATGACTGAGGCCTGTAGTGCTGTTATTCAAAACATGATACCGGAGAAGCTTATTGATCCGGGGAGCTTTGTCTTGGATTGTTTTATCTTCCAAGCAAGGTTTAAGAATTCCTTATGTGATTTGGGTTCCAGTGTGAGTTTGATGCCGTATTCAGTTGCTATGGGACTCGGGATGACTGACTTCACGCCTACTAAGATAACTCTGATCCTTGTGGATAGGAGCATTAGACACCGGAAGGTCTTTTGGAAGATGTGCAAGTGAGAGTCGGCGATTGCATGATACCGACAGATTTTGTTGTGTTGAAGTACATTTATGAGCCTAAGGATCCTCTTATCCTAGGTAGACCTTTCTTAGCCGCCGCTGGAGTGCTTATTGATGTTCGAGGAGGCCAGATAGCACTGAATGTGGGACAGTTGGAAATGAACTTTGATATGGATAAGCTGATCAAGCAACCCACCATCGACGGTCAGACTTTTTACGTGGACACTTTAAGCAATATTGCAGAGGAGATCTTTCAGGAGATGCATAACATGACCCTTTGGAGAAAGCTTTGCTTTGTTCTGCATAAGAGGTAAGTTACCTGGATGCCATGGCTGTCGAGTATACGCGTATGATAGATTCTAGCGAGCACGTGATGCGTCTTGTTGCTCACGAGACACTCGAGCAAGCACCTCCGGACGCTGCTGCACATGGCGATTGGAGTGAGGCCAAGGCTCCTAAATCAAGCTCAAGACACTCCCTAAAGGGCTAAGGTACGCATTTCTTGGACATAACTCCACTTATTATGTTATTGTTAACGCTTCTTTGAACAATGCATAGCTCATTCTTTTGCTAAGCAAGCTGCATAAATATCGCAAAGCCCTTGGCTATACTCTCGATGATAGTTCAGGTATCTCCCCATAGTTGTGCATGCATTGGATTCACTTAGAGGACGAAGGAAGATCGTCGATTGAGCATCAATGTAGGTTAAATCCGAATCTGAAGGAAGTCATGAAGAAGGAGATCCTGAAACTCCTAGCTGCTGGCATTATCTATCATATCTCTGATAGTGATTGGGTCAGTCCGGTTCATGCGGTCCCCAAGAAAGGTGGTGTAACCGTTGTAAAGAACGAGAAGAATGAGCTGATACCTATGCGGACTATGACTGGTCATCGGATGTGCATTGACTACAGGAAGTTGAATGCCGCTACGCGGAAGGACCATTTCCCTTTACCTTTCACTGATCAGATGCTTGAACGTTTAGCTAGCCACCCTTACTATTGTTTTCTGGATGGTAATTCAAGTTTCTTCAGATTCCCATACACCCCGAAGATTAGGAGAAGACCACTTTCACTTGTCCTTACGGTAAATTTTCGTAGCGTCGGGTGCCATTTGGACTTTGAAATGCTCCAGCAACTTTCAGAGATGTATGATGTCCATCATTACGGACATGATTGAGGATTGCATGGAAGTCTTAATGGATAATTTATCCGTCTAAGGATCGTCTTACCACGAGTGATTTGCAAATCTGTGCAAGGTACTAGCTAGATGTGACGAAAAGCAATTGGTGCTTAACTGGGAAAAATTCCATTTCATGGTGCGAGATGGTATTGTTCTTGGACACTGGGTGTCTCGGGATGGAATTGAAGTCAATCGCGCTAAAATCAAAGTTATGACGAACTTACAAGCTCCTGATTTTGTAAAAGGGGTTAGGAGTTTCTTAGGACATGCTGGTTTTATAGGAGGTTCATCAAGGACATCAGTAAGATAGCTAGACCGCTCACCGCTTTATTGTGCAAAGATGTGGTTTTTGAATTTGACGATACATGCGTCTCGGCGTTGGAACAGATCAAGAAAGCTTTGGTGACCGCACCCATTGTTCAACCCCCAGACTGGGAGTTGCCTTTTGAGGTCATGTGTGACGCCAGCAATTTAGCGGTTGGAGCTGTACTCGGCCAGAAGAAGGATAAGAAGCTGCATGCCATCTACTATGCGAGTAGAACCTTCGACGATGCGCAACACAAGTATGCGACTACCGAGAAGGATTTGTTAGCTGTAGTGTTTGCTTTTGAGAAGTTTCGACCTTATCTGGTTGGTTCCAAGGTCATAGTCCACACCGACCATGCAGCTCTGAAGTATTTGACGCAAAAGAAAGACGCGAAGCCGCGACTTCTGTGTTGGATTATGCTCCTTTAGGAATTTGACATTGAAGTAAGGGATAAGAAAGGGGTTGAGAACGGAGTGGCTGATATCTCTCAAGGATTATAGTTGAGGATATTGTCCCAATTGATGACTTTATTCCAGAAGAGAATGTTTACACGGTTGAGAGTTCCGGCATTACCATGCGTTGGAATAATGTTACCACTGCCTAGCCCCGCTGCATAGTCCAACTAATGACTGAAAACAAGAGCTTGGTGGGAGGCAACCCACTAGTGAGTCTGTACATATGGTTTTCTCTGTTTTTATTTCACTTTCGTTTGGTTTTTCTTTGTTTTTGATCTCAGGAACTAGTCACCCTCGGAGCAATCTATCAGTGTCGATCAACACTCAACCATTAGTGTCGATAGACACCAAGCGCAACCGACATATGGAGGTAAGGGGTTGTGTCGATCGACACTACATCACTTGTGTCAATCGACACCAACCATCGAGGTAACTGCTTTAAATACCCTACCTGCCCCTCTTAAACTACACCTGCCCCAAAAACACAAAACACCCATAAGCTCTATAGTTTGTCCTGCTAATACGATTTTAGGCAATTTTGATCCCCAAACTCATTGCTTTTGTGCTTAATCCATCCATCTACTCCAATTCCAAGGTATGATCTTCAAATCTTCCAACCCTTTTCCTATCTATTGAGGGTTTCATCCCAAACTGTTTCTCCTGGAATAAGTGTTGGGTTGGATTCGGAGTTCTTCTGGGTTGTTTTTGATTTGTCTTCGTTACTCTTGCTTTGTGTTTTGATTTGATTGCTAAGAGATTCTGATTTTTTGTGGTTTTGATTTGTGCTATTTTTGTTTCGCAGGTCTTAGTGTCGATCGACACCATTCATCAGTGTCACTCAATACCAGTACCCACGATGGCTTCCAGACCAAGTAAACGCACTAGACATCAAAGGACTGAGCGTTCGAGCTCCGGTCAATCACCTTCCTTGGACTCTCCACCACTCCCACTCCCTACTGATGTCCCTGTTTCGCAGCTATGGCATCCTTGCCCCAAGGCGGAGCATCTTAAGATTCGGTCGTGAAAACATTAGGAGAATGAACCAAAGGTGGAGGTTGAGCAACCCACTTGCTATGCCAGGCAAATCTCTGAGGATTGGGATGAGTATGACACGCTCTTCTATAATGCATGGTTGACTGTAGACATGAGGCCGACACATTTCATCCTTGAGTCATCTTTGGTTTCCTTGGGGATTCGTGCGGATGTACGCAACGTATTCCAGGATATTGGCATGGGTACAATGGGCATGACGACATATGATCTGCACCCTGATTTGGCACGTCAGTTCCTGGCTACTTGTTGCCTTTACTTTGCGAACGATGGTAGAAACGTTGCACAAGAAGGGGTCCTGACCTTCATGTGCAAGGGAGTTCGTTACCGCATCACCATCTCTGACCTTTGCGGTTTGTACAGATTCAAGAAGGAACCCACCAACGCTGTCCTAGCCACATATTTGAATGAGAACCATCAGTTCTGAGGTATGTTTTGCATGTTCTGGGTAACACGATTCTTTGCCGCTCCGACCCGACCAGAATGCAGAACTCCGACCTCATACTCCTTTTCAGTGGGGTCAAGAATGTTTGGACTGAGGACGCCTGGGATGGTAGTGACCCCTGCCACAATCTGAATCTCGGAGCTCTATCCGCTAACCAACTCGTTTCTCTAAAACGTAAGGCTTTTGGCGGTAAGAACATCTTTGAGGTTGTTGGCAGTCTCTTGACTCCTGTCTTTCAGCATTTCGAAATTGTACTCAGTAACAACACGATCATAACCACACGCTTGACCAGGGACACAACATATATGCAGCATGCGCGTTGGTTGAAACAGGATCATCTCTGGGTTTTTATTGGCACGGATGGCAACGAGTGGAGTGTCAAACTCTGGCAGCGCCCACTCACCACTATCAGAGTAGGTGACATGACTTGCTTGGACTTCTCGCCCGCGTCACAGTTACTGCAGACAGTACCCCGAGGTAGGCTCCGTCGCGGTACATCATCGAGTGCACCCCCTTCTGCTGCGGAGGATGAGAGAGGTGAAGACCTTGCTGGAGGTCCCCTGCCTATTTTCACTGATTTTGGTTTTCCAGAGCCCCCGTTTTCCGTCGTTAGATGGTGAGTACGATGCATGAGATGTGAAGGTTGCTAGCTGCTAGTGTCACTAATGCGCGTCATGTTCCCTTGTCGTCTCACTGTTCCCACACTCCTGATACCGCGCCATCCCCTCCGTCCACTGCTGCTGATGATACGATGGATGAGTCCGTCGAGGACTAGTTTCCTTTCCCTTTTTCTCTTTTGTTTTCATTTTTATTTTATTTTGGACTTATGTTATTTTTCTTTTATTTTAGGTCAGTCTGTTATTGAGTCTTTATTTGGAACTTGTTTAATTATATTATGATGCTTATTATGGTGCTTTTGAGTTTTGTTTCACTGATTTCACATATTTCACTTAGAATTTACTTAAATTTGCCTAGAATGATACTACTTTTAACATTAATTACTAGACTAACACTCCAGAATTTCTTTTACTAGACTAATACTAATCTTTTGTCAAAATTACAATTAAACCAAGGATAATTAAACTATTAACGTAAATGCCATTATGATTTATAATTACAGAAAAATTAAAACTAAAATAAAATAAAAAAATAAAAAATAAATCAGATGAAATTAAACTACTAACCCGATTTCCCCCAAAAAAAACACAAATCCATTCTTTTTCGAAACCCTAACCCTTAGATTCAGAAAACCACTCCCTCGCCGTGACTCTTCTCAGCCGTCTCTCTTTCCTTCTCCGGTCGCCGACGCCGGCACTCTCTTTCTTCTCCGATCGGCGACGCCGCCGTGCCCTAGAACCACTACAGCCTCTTCGCCTTCCCTGATTTTCGATTCCCCTTTTGAAGGAGAGAAACACAAGAAGGGATAAGATAGATGAGAAGCAAATAGAGAAAGAATAAGATGAAATATCATGGAAAGGAATAACTTGGAGATTACGGTTGAAAACTGAAAGAATGATTGAGGAAGAAGAAGGAGGCTGTAAAAACCCTAATTATTTCGTGGGTATGCGTTTTTTAGAAATTTTTTCCAATTTTCGTCATTAGTAAAATATGAAAATCTGCGATGTCAGTAAACCAAATCTACGGTTAAAACTCTGCGGTAACATTGCTGCAATAAGTCTACCACAATAACTCTGCAGTCACTAAATATACTATTCTAGTAATAATAATATCTGCGGTAAAGGGAATTGCGTCTAATCTTTGACGTTTTCAGGAACAATAACTCTGCGATAACGCAAAAAAAATCTGCGGTAACTAAAAGGTTAATCTAGCAATTAAACTTTGGTAATAAAATCTGCGGGCACTAGTATGTGAAACAAATCTCTGCTATAGCTAAATTTTAAAATCTACGATGAAAATGAAAGTCTGCAAAATAAATCTACAGTAAAAAATAAATCTGCCGTATAAATTCTAACAACTTTGGAAAATAGGAAAATCTACTGCCTCTTTATGAGTTTCAGAAAATAAATCTACGGAGGCTAAAATATCTACGATGAATTCAAAAATCTACTACAACTAAGGCATATAAATCTACGGTACAAATTAAATCTTCGAAGTAAATCTACGGAATAAAATAAATCTACAAAGTAAATCTGCTGTAAAATTTTAAATCTACCATTCTAAAAAATCTGCGACAACGTCGAATCGTAGATTTATGCTGTAGATTTTTATGTCAGCGAAAAAAATGCTGATGTGGAATTAATTCCTAATGGCATTTTCGTAAAGCCTTTTTTTTTTTACTCATGGTCTTAAGGGTATTTTGGTAATCAAAATAACTCATTTAACACTAATTTTTTGTATGTTAAGTTAGCAATTAAAGCAAAAATTAGTATTATTCTAGTAATTCTCCCTAGAATTTAATGAGTCTTGGAACAATACCCTCTGATTAGAGTTATCTTAGTAGGCGTGAAGTCTGTCCTCCTGAGTCCCACATCAACTGAATACGGCATCAAACTCACACTAGAACCCAAATCACACAAGGAATTCTTAAACCTTGCTTGGAAGATAGAGCAATCCAAGACAAAGCTACCCGGATCAACAAGCTTCTCCGGTATCCTGTTCTGAATAACAGCACTACAGAACTCAGTCATCATCATAACTCCTTGCTCTTCTCGCATATCCTGCGTAAGCATCTTCTTTAAACACCTCTTAACCACATGTGAAGTCTTGATAGCCTCGATCAATGGAATCTCAATGGTGATTTTATCCATGATTGCTCTGCACTTAGCATCATATAACTCTTGCTTAGACCTCTTGTTGTTCTTAGGGAAAGGAACCTTGGGTACGTAAACACACTCAGGCGCTTTTTGCAATTCTTCAACAGCCGGTGCGTCTGGTGACGAGTGGTGTCGATCGACACCAATGGGTGGGTGTCGGTCGACACTAGCCGGTGTAGGTTCCTCTCTAGGTGTGGACAAGGGTGTCGATCGACACTAATGATGTGTGTCGGTCGACACTAGCGGCTCCTCCGCGAATTCTTCATCGATTTCTTCTAAGTGCACAATATGTTCACCCTTCCGAGACCTTGCCAATACAGGATTCAACTCTTTACCACTTCTCACCCTGATAGCATTGCAAGGGTACTTAGGGTTGTTGTCAGTTCTTCCTGGAAGAACTCCATCAGGCCGTTTGACAGACCCAGCAGTCTGTGCAACCTGGAGATCGAGCTTCTTCATGTGAATGTTCAAAGCATCGATTTTACCGTTCAGATCGGTATACATCGTGTCAATCTTCCCATTGAACTCAACTGAAATCTTCTGCTGACCCTCCAAAATCTGATCCAGCATAGACTTCATCTCGTTCTGCTCAGAGCTAGCGAGAGGTTGCTGATAGTAGGAGGATGATCCACAGTTCCTCTTGAAGTCATTGTTGCTCTGGAAGGGTTTTTGATACTGGTTCTTGGGAATATAAACAGAAGAGTTCTGATTACCGGTGAAGGTATTCCGCTAATTGTTTCCACTGTAGCCACCTTTGTTCTGGTGATTGCCGTAATGCTGACCCTGAAATCCAGTGCCGCCAATGTAGTTGCAATCCTCTTCCTCATACACCTGCTAGTGCTCAAATGTCTCAACCTCTGCAGCAATATGAACTAACTTCTTACTTAACAGGATACTGTGAACTGAATCCAACTTTGTCTTCAACTAAGCAATATGTTTCCCATCTATGCCTCTAGCCTGCTTCTGACGTTCATAGTCTGCATTCTTGGTGCTATTGCTAGATGCCTAGTTCACAATCAACTCATAAGCTTCCTCTAGAGATCTGGTATTGAAGTTCCCATTTCTCGCTGAATCTAGAGCCATCTGGTACCTCTAATCAACTCCTCTGAAGAAAATACCCAACAACTGAACCTGGGTGAAACCATGATGCGGACAATCTCTCTGATAAGCTCTAAAACGAACCCATGCCTCCTTGAATGCCTCAGTAGGCCTCTGCGTAAACTGAGAGATGTTATTTCTCAAATCCTCTGAATGTGCATCATCATAGAAGTTTCTCAAGAAATCCTTCTTTGTTTCTCCCCAACTAGTCAGAGATCCCGCCGGTAACTCTTTCAACCAGTAAGCTGCTTCACCAATAAGAGAGTATAGGAAGAGCTTAAAGAAAAGATAGCCATAGCTTACTCCATTGATCTTCATGCTAGTTACCAGATCGTCGAACCTCTCAATATGGTCCATAGGGTGTTCATGTGAAAACCGGAGAAAGGATGCTGTCCCACTAAGGAGTAAAAAGACGGCTTCAGCTCGAATTCGTTCCTCTCAATGGCTTGGAGACGAATCACAGACCTGTTAACATAGAACTCATCAGGCTTATTTTAATCTTCTAGTGTCCTGCCTTTCTCGGTCTGTCCTTGCCTCTGCACAACAGCAACTTCACGTTCAGCTGCCAGTTTGTATCGAGCGACACCAGGGGTGGGTGTCGATCGACACCTTTATCCTGGACAATCACGTTGCCCTCTGCATCAAGCTTTTAGCCTTGCTCGCTTCAAATATGACCCACTTGGTCTCTTAGAACTCCAACTTCTTCTAGTCGTAGTACAACTGGACCAACCATTTCAACTGGTTTTTCGGCTTTTCGGATCGTGCGTTCTAACGGTGCCAGCTCTTGATTCGAAAGAACTACAAGCTCCTTTTCTTTGTTGCTTCGACTTCTGCGGTTAGGTATACACCTGAAACACACCAGACATAAAGAAAGAAAGATGTAAGTAAACTGGAAAAAAAAAAAAAAAAACATAGACGGAACTCTACACTTAAGTCTATTGGAAACTCAAAAGAGTCCCTGGCATCGGCGCCAAAATTTGATCGGGGTCAAATTAACCCTAAAGCTACTCTCTCAAATTTAGAGATCATGGTAGAACTTAGGGATCGAATCCACATAGACTCTGCGGCTTCACAATAGACGTGTTCGTTTCAAGCTAAGCTAAGCAATAAAGATACATTGAAAAGACAATGCATAGAAAGTAAATAAGGATGTAAATCAAGTGGGGAAAACGTCAGGTCTAGGGAACTTCTCAGGAAATCAATCAAAGCAGGAATAAACAACTGGTCAAGATCTAATTTAAAACCATTCTAGAACTCAAATCACTAATGCATCGCTAACCAACTGTCATTGCGAAAACTATCTATGCCTTAAACCTAAGAGACCAACTGTCATTGCGAATCCTAAAGTTTTGACAATCTTTATGTACAAGTTCGATATGTTCACAAGTTATCTAAACCAACTGTCATTGCAAATATCTAACATGCTCACTAGGATTAGTTCAGATTATAAATCACCCTGTCGCTCTAATTTAACAACGTAATATCATACTTCTAGGTGATCAAGCTAAAATAAGCATTAAGCACAATCCTAGATGAAGAACTAACAAGTTTGAATCTTAACCAGTGTTAAACCTAACAAATCAAGAAATCCCAATGAGAATCCCTAAACCTAACAAGGGATCTACTCAGACATATCAAATGAAACACAAGACATAACTGAAATAGATATCATAAACTGAATCAAAAGTAAAATAAAGAAACAGGGGTTCGAAATATTCTCTCTGAAGTACAAGTAGCAATATCAGCCCCTAAGAAAAGGAAATAGATAAAAGACTGGAAACTGGATGAAAGAAAGCGCCTCAGATCCAAGGTACGTCCAACTTAACCTAAAAACCTAATATATAGACTAATACACGAGCTGGGTCCCTCTGTAAACTTCTGGAACTTCTGGGGCAAAACTGCAAATCTTCAAAACTTGGTAAATTCCGCATTGACATCTGACGATGGGTGTTGACCGACACCAGTGATGAGTGTCGATCGACACCACTGACCACTGAATGCATCGAGTTCGTCTTCTCAGCAACAAATGCTCAATACTGCTCAATAATCATCCAAAAAGTCCCAAAAGCATAAAACATGTAAAAGACTCGATAAAAACTCGAAAGACACGGTTAAGACTTGACAAAGCACATATATCATGGCTTAAAACCGGTAAAATCCATGATATATCATCCGCTCTTAGTAAATCCTGCAAACCTTGTCACTTAGGAAATAACTCAAGGCATAAATAAGGTCGGAATCATCATATCATAGGGTCCTCATTTCCAACAAAGGTTTGACTCAATAAAACATGAGTCGATAAAAAGACATTAAAATGACTCAATTAGAAAGAAAAATACGTTAAGAAAGGATAAACAACCCCCCCCCCCCCCCCCGCCCAGACTTAAATCACATTGTCCCTAGTGTAAATAAATCTAGAAAAGGTGGACAAGCAAACTAAAAATGAAAATTAAATTGAAATAAAGATAAAAATGCATAAAGGAAAAGATAGGACCGAGTAACCTCGACTTCCCAGGAGGTGCTTTAAAACTCGGTGGGTGGCTAATCGCGGTATCTGGCTTGTCTTTGAAGCTGCTTAATTAGGTTCTTTTTGATAGGCTACTTGCATCTCAAGTTCCAGGCGTAAGACTCTCTCCTCATCAAATGAAGGTATGATCGCTTGGTTTGCTCGGGTAAGGGCCAAGGAATCCATCACCTTCTTTTTGATGAATCTGCTCCTGGTGTATGAGAGGATGTCGCCAATGCGTAGGGATAGGAACTCGTCGTCTTGAGGGTTCCATCGCTTGGCTCCATCTCTAAGCCGTGGAAATGTGGGGCAAGGAAGCATGATCATACGTATGAGACTAGGATAAGAGTGATACTTATAGCCAAGTCGATCGGGGTTAATTGTTGCGCCTGCTATGATCTTCATCTTCCCAAGTCGCTCGAGGTCCAAGTAAAAGTCCTTGTAGATGAAAGGACGATCTGTGAGGTCTACACTCGCGGCTTCGAGTATTGTAGTAATGATTCCTCCGAAACTCAAGGCCGCTTCATGTTTCACCTTGACCAATCGCCTAGAGAGAAGCACAACATAGTTGATTCTTCTTGGGAAATAAACAAAAGGCACTTTCAAGACAAGGAGCTCCTCTCCAAGGATTGAGTTTTGTGCGGTCCTTGAGAAGATAGTGTGGGCAAGAAGCTTGTGTGTGTATCAGACGGCCGGATGCGTGAGGATGGAGGACTTGGTTTGGCCGCCAGTGAACTGTCCTTGTCCAATCTTGTCCCATATATCATGAAAGCTTTCTGGTCCAAAATCTATCGGGTCTTGATATTATACACCAAATGCTTCGCAAAGCCGCAGAATGGAGATAGAGTGGCTTTCACCATTTATGGTGAAGTAGAGGATTCTGTCTCTAGCCGTCGGTGCATGCGAGTTTGGGTAAGCTAGTGAGACCGTGGCTAGGAGTTGGCATGTCTCCTCTTCATAGATTTCTTGGCGCACGGACTCCATGAATGTGCGGAGTCCTTAGGTGTCCAATAGCCATTTGACATCACCACTCAATCAAAGCTCATCTAATGCGGTATAATCTACCCTCAAGCTTGGTGTGAGCTTGAATTTTTCGAGCTATGCTCGGTAGTCAATGTCATCACGCATAGATTGGCCGACGAACTTCATCGGGACGTTGATGGTTTGTAGGTGCTCGCGGCATGGGCGAAGAAAGTGGCGTATGAGGTTGCCTCGTAGTAGAGACGGTTCCCTTGCAGTTTGGTGGTGCATGATCCGAGGCACTCGCTATTGCTTTCCCTTTTCCTTTGTTCCTAGTGCTTGGTTTGTCATGGAACCATTTCGTGCGTTGCTCCGCATCATCACAACCAATATGAAGTAGGTATCTTTTAAATTGATTCCCAAGGTAGAACAAACTCGAGACCAAGTTGCCAATCTCTCCTTCATATTTCTTTTTCTTCTCAAGTTCTTAGAGGACTGCATCAGTAATTTCTCTCCGATGTTCCTGAGCACATCTGTCAAATGAGAAAATAAAAAGAGAAGTGCAGGAGGTCATAAAAGAGGTTATGGGTTTTAGGGTAGGAACCACTAAAAGTGAGCGGCTATTCTGAATCAGCTGAGAGTGGTAAAAAGGGTTAATACGTCCTGAATGTGATGCTCGTTTCCCTGATCTAACACCTCTAATGAGAAATAATTAAAGGCATATTAAGGTTATAATAAAATGGAGTTAACGTCAGTTCCAACAAAATCTCCGTAAGAAGAAACTTCTGGGTATTTTCCGTTCTTAGTAAGGTTCTAGGTATCTGGGGAGTGATCCTCAGTGAGGTTCTAGGTATTTTCCGTTCTTAGTAAATCCGGCAAAACTTGTCAGTTAGGAAATAACTCGAAGCATAAATAAGGTCAGAATCATCATATCATAGGGTCCTTATTTCCAATAAATTCTTGGCTCAATAAAACGTGACTCAATAAAAATAAAAATAAAACATTAAAAAGACTCAAGAAAGAAAAATAGGTTAAAAAGGATAAACACCCCCCCCCCCAGACTTAAATCACACTGTCCCCAATGTGAATAAATCCAAAAAAGGTGGAATAAAAATAAAAATAAAAATAAAAATAAAGATAAATGTGCATAAATAAAAAGATAGGACCGAGTAACCTCGACTTCTCAGGATGTTCTTTAAACTCGGCGGGTGTCTAATCACGGTATCTGGCTTTCTCTGAAGTTGCTCAGTGAGGTCCTTTTGGTAAGCTACTTTCCTCTCAAGTTCCAGGTGTCAGGCTCTCTCATCATCAAATGAAGGTATGATTGCTTGGTTTGCTCGGGTGAGGGCCAAAGAGTCCATCGCCTTCTTCTTGACGAACCGGCTCACGGTGTATGGGAGGTTGTCGCTAACGTGTAGGTATAGGAACTCATCGTCTCAAGGGTTTAATCACTTTGCTCCATCTCTGAGCCGTGGAACTGTGGGGCAAGGAAGCATGATTGTACGGATGAGACTAGGATAAGAGTGATACCTATAACCAAGTCTATCAGGGTTGATCGTTGCGCCTTCCATAATCCGCATCTTTCCAAGTCGCTCTAGATCAAAGTAGTTCTCTTTGGACTTGAAAGTCCTGTCAGTAAGGTCTGCTCCCGCGGCTTTGAGGATGGTTGTAATGACTCCCCCGAAACTCAAGTTTGCCATAGGATCGGTGCAAGTGACCGCTTCATGCTTTACCTTAACCAATCGCCTAGAGAGAAGCGCGACATACTTGATTCTACTCGGGAAATCAACAAAAGGCACTTTCAAGACAAGGAGCTCTTCTCCGAGGATCGAGTTTTGTGCAGTTCTTAAGAAGATGGTGTGGGCAAGAAGCTTGTGTACACATCTTACGGCTGGATGCTTGAGGGTGGAGGACTTGGTACGGCCTCTAGGGAAAGGTCTTTGTCCAATCTCATCCCATATATCATGAAAGCTTTCCGGTCCAAAATCTATAGGGTCTTGATATTTGATGTGTGTGATTTATGCTTCCATCTTTTACCTCAAAAGAACCACATGACTACTGCAAGTGCACAGTTAAACGTATGTAGTATTTAAGGATCGATCCCAGAAAGAGTACTAACTAACACAGAATGAATGCAATGAAAAAGTTTCTGGCTAAGACAATAATATAAAAGGGGTTTTGTTTGGGGTTTTCTAATGACTAAATGAGTGAAACAAGAAAGTTAATGAATCGGTCGTAAAATAATATAAGGAAACGTTGGGCGTCTAGGGTTATCTCGGGGTTTTCATGGTTCTAAACAAATGAGAAGCTAGGTAATATGCGAATGCTAATGACTTTAGTCTAGGTTCTCAACTACAAACACGAATGAACAAACAACCTATGGATAATAGAATGAATGTCTAAGATCCACGTACTCAGTTACTCAACTCACGCTGGCAACGACGCACGGTTCAAAGCATTAATAATGAGTTTGATAAGTTCACAAAGCTCCATGACTCAAATTCTGCAGGCCATGGCGCGAGGCTTCAGTAACACTATGTCCGAGAGTTCGGTTTACGCGATTAGCATTCCTATTCTCTAGGTTCAGTGCTTGGTGATCAATTCAAGCATAATTCATTAAGATAGATATGTCCCAAGAGATACCGAATATGAGACTAAGGTTCGGACATAACAACCTAAATGAATCTAACCGTGAATTCCCCTTGAACTACCCCATAAAACCCAACAAAGAAATCTACTCGCTCATGATGCAAAGAAACGCAATATATATCATAATAAACAACATCATAAACGATTTAAATATATCAAAGGGGTTCAAAGGAAACTTCTCTATAGATTTCCCAGATGATAACTTGTCTCCCAACAAAGCAAACAAAAGATGTAGAAAGAGATAAAGGAGAATAAAGGTGATTGAACTTCAATAGAGGAGGCTCGGCTTCAAGGACTTGGAGGAGATGAAAGGGGCTCTTGGAGGAGGCGGCTCTTGTCTCTGGAAGCTTGAATTCAGTTCGCTACGTTATGTTTTGGGTTCCACACGCTGAAGTTAGGTTTAGAAGGAGTATTTATTGAGTCTTGGGCTTAGGAAACCGGATTAGGGCTTTTGGGACAAAACTACGTAGTTTCACTAAGTAACAAAGTCGAGATGTCAATACCCGTCACAAGGGCTTGTGGCCGGTCGTGCCAAGAAGAGCGGCACCGGTCACGACCTTTTGTGGCCGGTCGCATCGAGAAGGTCCCGACCGGTCACGGCACCTTGAGACTAGTGTCGACAGGGCTTCACTCAATGAGGCGTAACTCCCAAACGGCTAAAGGGATTGCTCTGATTCTTCTTCGAGGTGAAAATTAACACTTTTGGATTTCCATAGACATCAATAACTCCCAAATTGAGTATCGGAAAGTCCCTCAAAAGATGTCGTAGTTCTAGCGGTTTGCAGCTGTCCGAAAATGTGACTTATTTAGCTTCTTTGTCCATTTTGCTCAAAAACTCATAAATAAATCCTGGAGGCTCAAATGGTGGGAAATGCCTTCAAATATCCATAATCACTTACGTTCTCCTTTAGAAACCTAATAAAAACATATGAAAAATGGGCCAAAATACGATGTTATCAACTCCCCCATACTTTGACTTTGCTTATCCTCAAGCAAACAAGAAAGATAAACTGGTGGCGAGGTTTTCAAAATCTCAGAAACTCTCCTATGATCAGGGACCATGCTCTAAGGAATAACCTGTGACTCATAAATACAGAGACTCACGTAAGAACATTCTCACTATAGACTCACAACATTCACAAGTCTTGTCCATCCATCTCAAACCTACAAAAGGACTCTGCATTCACGTCAGTTAACTCCCTACATTCATTAACAGGTGTGTGCATTTTCTCATTAGAAAGCATTATTCAGGGTAGACGGCACTTGATATAAAAAGGGCTTTTTGGTATTTAGGTGGTGGAGTAAGAGTGTTTAGGGATTTACAGGTTTATTTGAGAAGAGCAGCATATGCCACAGAATCGCCCGAGAGTATGAACCAGTTGATATCCACCGCTCCAACCACTCCTTCACTTCTTTTCTTTTAACTCCCCCAGACTTAGATGTTTCTGTGGGGTACTCTGTAACGGCTCCATCTCTTTTGTAAAGTGATCTGCGTCTTCCTTGGGATAACATGTGCTATGAGACTTCATATTCGTTACCTTTTTTTTTTTTTTTTTTTTTTTTTTTTTTTTTTTTTTGCAAACTGATTTCAGATTCATGAACTCCAAAAGATGCACGGGTTTACGCACTCTATCCCTTGGGTCACTTACTCCTAACCTGTCTCTTTTTGCGGATACAAGCTTCCGCAGAACTCCAAAGGATGCACAGGTTTACGCACTATACCCCTCGGCCACATCTACTTAAATCCGTTTCTTCGTTTTTTTTTTTTTTTTTTTAGAATGGGGAAACAGTACTTATATACATAGAAGCCTCATGAGCATGAAATAGGTACCTTTTAAATTGATTCCCAAGGTAGAACAAACTCGAGACCAAGTTGTCAATCTTTCCTTCTTAATTCTTTTACTTCTCAAGTGGTTAGAGGACTGTGTTGGTAATTTCTCTCCGACGTTCCTGAGCATATCTGCCAAATGTTAAAAAAAAAAGAGAAGTGCAAGGGGTCTGAAAAAAAAGGTTATGGGGTTTAGGGTAGGAACCACTAAAATTGAGCGGCCATTCATGATCAGCAGAGAGTGGTAAAAAGAGGGTAAGAAGTCCTGAATGTGATGCTCGGTTCCCTGATCTAATATCTCTAATTAGAAAGAATTAAAGTCAAATTAAAGTTATGATAAAATGGAGTTAACGTCAGTTCCAACAAAATCTCCGTAAAACGAAACTTCTAGGGAGTGATCATGCGGTGAGGTTCTAGGTATTGTCCGCTCTTAGTAAATCCTGTAAAACTTATCGTTAGGAAATAACTCAAAACATAAATAAGGTCGGAATCCTCATATCATAGGGTCCATATTTCCAACAAATTCTTGGCACAATAAAAACATGTCTCGATTAAAAAATATTAAAATAACTCAATAAGAAAGAAAAAATACGTTAATAAAGAATAAACACCCGCCCAGACTTAAATCACAAGGTCTTCAGTGTGAAATAAACCGGAAAAGGTGGAATAAAAAGAAAAATGAAATATAAAAAGATAGGACCGAGTAACCTCGACTTCTCGGGAGGTGCTTTAAACTCGGCGAGTGGCTAATAGCAGCATCTTGCTTGTCTCTGAAGTTGCTCGATGAGACCCTTTTGGAATGCTACTTGCCTTTCAAGTTCCAGGCGCAAGGCTCTCTCATCATCAAGTGAAGGCGTGATGGCTTGGTTCACTCGGGTGAGGACCAAGGAGTCCATTGCCTTCTTCTTGACAAATCGGCTCACAGTGAACGGGAGGTTATCGCGAACGCGGATGGATAGGAACTCATCGTCTCGTGGGTTCCAGCTCTTGGCTCCATCACTAAGCGGTGGAACTGTGGGGGCAAGGATGCATGATTGTACGTACGAGACTAGGGTAAGAGTGATACCTATAACCAAGACGATCGGGTTTGATCGTTGTGCCTTCTATAATCCGAATCTTGCCAAGCAGCTCGAAATGCAAATAGTTCTCCTTGGATGTGAAAGGCCTCTATGTGAGGTCTACTCACTCGGCTTCGAGGATAGTTGAATTGATTCCTCGAAAATTCAAGGTTGCCTTCCGGTCGGTGCAAACCACCGCTTCATGTTTTACCTTAACCAATCGCCTAGCGAGAAGCGCGGCATAGTTGATTCTTCTCAGGCAGTCAACAAAAGGTATTTTCAAGACAAGGATCTCTTCTCCAAGGATTGAATTCTGAGCGGTCCTTGAGAAGATTGTATGGGCGAGAAGCTTGTGGGTGCATCGGATGGCCAGGTGCGTGATGGTGGAGGACTTGGTATGGCCGCTAATGAAATATCCTTGTCCAATGTCATCCTATACGTCATGAAAGCTTTCCGATCCAAAATCTATTGGGTCTTGATATTCAACACCTAATGCCTCGTAAAGCAGCGGAATGGAGATTGAGAAGCTTTTACCATGTATGGTAAAGTAAAGGAATCCATCTCTAGCCATCGGGGTTTGCGAGTTGGGATAAGCGCGTGAGATTTTGGCAAGGAGCTGGCGCGTTTCCTCTTCATAAATCTCTTGGCGCACGGATTCCATGAATGTGCGGAGTACTTAAACGCCCAAGAGCCATTTGCAATCGTCACTCAACCCAAGCGTATCCAATGCGGTGTAGTTAACTCGTAAACTCGGAGTGAGTTTAAATTTATCAAGATGTTCTCGGTAATCAACATCACCACGCAATGCTTGACCGACGAACTTCATCGGGACATCAATGGTCCCAGAGTGCTTGCGGCGTGGATGGAGCGAGTGGCGTATGAGCTTGCCTCGTAAAGGGGACAGTACTAGGGACGTGAGTAAGAACTCGTCGTCTTCCTCTTCCTTGTTCCGTCTTTCTCGGTTCGGTGATGGTTGAGCTGAGGCACTTGTTCTTGCTTTTCCTTTCACTTTGTTCCTAGTGCTCGGTTTGTCATGAATCCACTTCATACGTTGCTCCTTATCACTGCAACTAATGCGGAGTGTGTCTCGTCGTACTCGTTGAGAATCCATTGGCAATGCACCTTGGGTTTTTGTAGAAAAGAATTGGAGATTTGGATTCTCCCAATGATAGCGATTATGATTCACTAATTAATTTAATAAAGCCCCAAATTTGAAAAATTTGGATCCGAAGAGTTCTTATTTCTCTACAGAGTGGAAGAGATGATAAAAGCTCGTTTGAATATTTAGAATCATATTTTAAAATCCAAAAGTGTTTATAACTTAAAGGGAGGCTTTGGCAACGGACTTACCTGTGGGGCCCACTGGGCTTTGGAAATTTTCCAAAAGAAGACTAGAAGCGGTTTCTTGTTGGACAAGCTATCGTCGTGTGGCTAAGGGGAACAGACGGTTCTCATTCCACACGGTTCGAGTCATCGGGCAGAAACGCGTTATGGAGGCTTGGAGTCCAGTCGCCATGACTCGGGGTGTTGAAGTGCTCCACCGGTCATGAGGGGTCGTGACCGGTCGTGGGTCTCTTAAGGGCACCAGTCACGATAGGCTGTGACTGGTAGCGGGTCTATTTAGGGCACCGGTCACTAAGAATTTTGGCAATGAATGAGTACCGGGTAGGAATTCTCGGCAATGCCTGAGTACCGGGTGGGAATACCAGCAACGCCCGAATACAGGGTAGGAATTCTTTGAAACGACCGAGTACCGGGTAGGAATTCTCGGCAACGACCGAGTACGAGGTTGGAATTCTCGTTAACGACCGAGTACTGGGTAGGAATTCTTGGCAATGACAGAGTACCGGGTAGGAATTCTTGGCAATGACCGAGTACCGGCTAGGAATTCTTCGTAACGACTTAGTACCCAGTAGGAATTCTCGGCAACGATTGAGTACCGGGTAGGAATTCTTGGCAATCTCCAAGTACTGGATAGGAATTCTCCGCAACGACCGATTACCGGGTAGGAATTCTCGGGAACAACTAAGCACCGGGTAGAAATTCTTGGCAATGACCGAGTACCGAGTAGGAATTCTTTGCAATGACCGAATACCGAGTAGGAATTCTTGGCAATGACCTAGCACAAAGTAAGAATTCTTGGCAATGACGAAGTACCGGGTAGGAATTTTTGGCAATGACCGAGTGCTGAGTAGGAATTTTCGGCAACGACTGAGTACCGAGTAGGAATTCTCGGCAATAACCAAGTACTAAATAGGAATTCTTCGCAACGACCGAATACAAGATAGGAATTCTCGGAAACGACTAAGTATTGGGTAGGAATTCTCGTGAATGGCCAACTACATGGTAGGAATTCTTTGCAGTGACCGAGTACTGGGTTGAAATTCTTGTCAATGACCGAGTACCAGGTAGGAATTCTCGGCAGTTACCGAGTACTAGGTAGGAATTCTAGGCAATGACCGAGTACCAGGTTGGAATTCTCGGCAACGACCGAGTATTGGGTAGGAATTCTTGTCAATAACTGAGTACCAGGTAAAAATTCTCGGCAATGACTGAGTACCTTATTGGAATTCGCGGGAACGATCGAGTACCGGGTAAGAATTCTCTGGAACAACTAAACACCGGGTAGGAATTCTTGGCAGTGACCGAGAACCAGGTAGGAATTCTTGTCAATGACCGAGTACCAGGTAGGAATTCTAGGCAATTACCGAGTACTGGGTAGGAATTCTCCGCAATTACCGAGTACCGGGTTGGAGTTCTTGGCAATGACAAAAGTACTGGGTAAGAATTATCGAGATTAACCAAGTACTGGGTAAGAATTCTTGAGAATGACCGAGTAATGGGTTGGAATTCTTGGAAATGACTGAATACCAGGTAGGAATTCTCGGCAACGCCCGAGTACCGGGTGGAAATTCTTGGCAACGCCTGAATACCAGGTAGGAATTCTCGGCAACGACCGAGTACCGGGTAGGAATTCTCGACAACGACCGAGTAATGGGTAGGAATTCTTAGAAATGACTGAGTACCAGGTAGTCATTCTCGGCAACGCCCGAGTACCGGGTGGAAATTCTTGGCAACGCCCGAATACCGGGTAGGAATTCTCGGCAACGACCGAGTACCGGGTAGGAATTCACGGGAACAACTAAGCACCAAGTAAAAATTTTGTGGCAATGACCAAGTACTGGGTAAGAATTCTTAGCAATGATCGAGTACCGGGTAGGAAGTCTTGGTAACAACCGAGTTACTGGTAGGTATTCTCATCAATGAACAAGTACTGGGTAGGATTTCTTGGCAATGACGGAGTACCAAGTAGGGATTCTCAAGAGTTACCGAGTACCAAGTAGTGGGTATGAATACTCGGCAACGCCCTAGTACTGGGTGGGAATTCTCGGTAACGACCGACTACCAGGTAGGAATTCTCGGCAACGACCGACTACGAGGTTGGAATTCTTGTCAAAGACTTAGTACTGGGTAGGGATTCTTGGCAATGGCTGAGTACTGGGTAGGAATTCTCGGCCACGACTGAGTACCTAGTAGGAATTCTTCGCAACGACCGAGTACCGAGTAGGAATTCTCGGCAATGACTGAGTACCGGGTAGGAATTCTCGGCAATCACTGAGTACCGGATAGGAATTCTCCGCAACAACCGACTACCAGATAGGAGTTCTCGGCAACCACCGACTACCGGCTAGCAATTCTCGGCAACGACCGACTACGGGTTTGGAATTCTTATCAATGATAGAGTACTGGGTAGGGATACTGTCACGCCCGTGACCCGCGGTAAGGACGCTAGTCGAGACTTAGTCCGAAAATATGAAGGAGAATCTGGATTGAGCTCGGCAGAAGCTCATGAAGCTTAGAACCAGCTGACTGGGTAGCTCGACGTAGCTGAACCAGCTGCTGGGAAACTCGACCTAGCTGGACGGACTGAAGGTCCGCTGAAGCAGCTGGACGGACTAAAGGTCAGCTGGACGGACTGAAGGTCAGCTGGACGGACTGAAGGTCAGCTGGTGCAGCTGGAGTGTCTGAGGCAGTTACCAGGTCGGCTGCCGAACGGGTGCTTGGTACAGACGGTTAAGTAACTGCCTAGCGGTTACCGAAGATTCATTGAATCTGATCAGGCGGTTACAAAAGCGGTTTCTGTCGAGGAAAACTATAAAATGACCCTCAGAACTCGTAGAAAATCACCACGAACATACAGAAAAACTCAGAGAATTATTCTAAGGAAGAACACAGAAAGAATCTATGCGATAAGGCATTGTTGTCGGAATAAGAAGGAATCAAGCTGAGCGGGTTGATCGACGGTACCAGAGACAGCGCAGATAATCATCGAACTGATCTGTGTTGCCAAGGTAAGTGCGAGACCGTGGCATTCACGCCCGGACTTGTTACTTTATATTGTCTATACGACTAACGGTTAAGTTCTAACGATATTTTGGGAATTAAAAGGAAAACTTAGCAAACAAACGTTCATGATCTGCATATGCATTCATCCTTTTTCCAGTAAGGAAGTACTGTTACTTATGCCTTTGTGGCTTTCAGGAAAAGAGAATGATCGTGGGAAGGATCGGGCTTAGGCGGGACTCAAAGCCAGGAAGATGGGTGGTGATGGGACCGGATAGTTAGGATCATATAACTTGTAAAAGCTTATATGCAAACTCTCAAGTTGTATCGAATCCTTTTTTATATAAATAAAGAATCCGGTTGTTGTTTTTTATCTCTAATGTTATCATATGACTCTAAAAATGTATCACGGAATCAACCTCGAACGAATTTATTAAAGGATCAGACCCTAAAATGAGAAGTATAAGAAAGGATCCGGACTTGGTCGTTAAGTCCAGGATGGGTCCTTTCAAGTTTGTATCAGAGCATGCTTGTTCTTAGGACTGTTAGTATGGGTTTGGGGATCACCACTCACCGGCTTATGAGTTCTCGCGGTATCGTTGTCTTACTCACTTAACGGTTTTTGATAAAATCCCGTGATTAACTTTCAAGTTTCTGCAGATGGGTAAGAACAATAAAACGAAAAGGAAAAGTAGGAAGGAAAAAGGCAAAGACATTGCCGAGGAAACCAAATTTACAGTAGCACATGTGGAGATAAATGAGCAAAACCCATCTGGACCTGTGGCTGGGCAGGAACAAAACCCAGTCGGACCTGCGGCTGGGCAGAATCAAATCCCTCTGGTTCTTCAAACTCCGGATGGGCAACAAGATGTTCATAATGTAAACGGTCGAGATGATATAGCCGAGACTCCAAACGCGGGACGAAATTCCATGCCATTAGCGACTGGGAATGGGGGAATGGTTGAAAACCCAAGTCAGTTGGTGAGGAATTTCAAATCCACTCGTTGCCCGGATGACTACCGAAAGGATATTGCGGTTCACTTCCTGGAAGGTGATGCGCATAACTGGTGGCTGACTGTAGAGAAGCGCAACGGTGACGAAATAAGATCCATTGATGACTTTGAACGTGAGTTCAATAAAAAGTTCTTCCCACCGGAAGCATGGGACATACTGGAATGTGCGTATCTGGAATTGGTACAAGGAAACAAAACATTCCAAAAATATGATGAGGAATTCAATCGCCTTAGGCGATATGTTGGGAGAGAGCTTGAGGAGGAGCAAGCTCAAGTACGGCATTTCATACGAGGACTAAGGGTGGAAATCCGCAACCATTGCTTGATACGAACGTTCAACTCGGTATCGGAGTTAGTGCAACGTGCTGCTATGATTGAAATTTGAATCGAGGAGGAGAAACAAATCAATCGGGCAAGGTTCCAAGCCCGCAACAATCCGGCTGTCAAGACCGGTGACCAGAAAAGGAAATTCGACAAGATACCAAGCCGGATGGCAAACCGGGAGAGTGCAAAACTTGTGGGAAAAATCATAGCGGAACGTGCTGGAAGACAAGGGACGGACAAGTGAGTAAGGATCATGTGGTCGTTGCGGGAGTAAGGATCATGCAATCCAAAACTGCCCACGGACGAACAAGGGACAACCGAAACCAAATGGCGATGAGCCAAGGGCTTGTTACCATTGTGGGAAAACAGGACATTTCAAACGAGAATGCCCAAAGCTTGACACAAAAAGACAAGCCGGGCTAAGGGATAATCGTGGAGATAATGCCTTGCCACCAGCGCCAACGCGATCACTGGGACCTTGAGTATCAGTGGTGTAGAAACACACACCCTATTTGATTCGGGAGCTACACATTGTTTTGAGAGTCCCAAAATGGTTGTAACAGGTGGGTTCGAGAAAGATCCAAACACCGGGTATGGAATGGTACGAGAAGCCGGCGGACATGCAATGTATCCATCCGGCATTATTCGGGGTATCTCAGTTGTGGTCAATGGAGTCGATATGCCAGCAGACCTAATCATTGTTCCGTTGAAGAAACACGAAGTTATCTTGGGAATGGACTGGTTGGGAAAGTATAAGGCACACATCGATTGTCATCGAGGCCGGGTTCAATTTGAGAGGGACGAAGGTATGTTAAAATTCCAAGGAATTAAAACAACTTCGGGAAATTTGGTAAGCTCGGCAATCCAGGCAAAACGGATGCTCGAGAAGGGTTGTGAGGCATATTTAGCCACAATCAATACAACGGAAGTTGGGGCGAATACGGAATTGAAAGATATTGCGATAGCAAGGGAGTTCACGAATGTATTCGGGGCCGTGAGTGGACTACCACCAGACCGCTCCGATCCATTCACGATTGAACTCGAACCGGACACAAAGCTTATATCAAAGGCTCCATACCGGATGGCACTGGCGGAAATGGCCGAGTTAAAGAATCAATTGGAAGAATTGTTGGATAAAGGGTTCATACGGCCGAGTAGTTCACCGTGGGGTGCACCGGTCTTGTTTGTGAAAAAGAAAGATGGAAGCTTCCGGTTGTGTATCGACTACCGGGGATTGAATCGGCTGACGGTAAAGAATAAATACCTGTTACCAAGGATTGACGAGTTGTTGGATCAACTTGGGGGCGCGACATGGTTCTCCAAGATAGACTTGGCTTCGGGATATCATCAAATCCTAATAGAACCATCGGACGTGTGGAAAATGGCTTTTCGGACCAGGTATGGGCATTACGAGTTTGTGGTAATGCCTTTCGGGCTAACAAATACTCCAGCAGCCTTTATGAAGATGATGAATGGAGTTTTCCGAGATTTCCTTGATGAATTCGTGATTATCTTCAGCAATGACATCTTGGTTTATTCCAAGGAATGGGAAACTCACCAAGAACACCTAAGGAAGGTCTTGGAACGGTTACGGGAGCATAAACTCTTTGCTAAATTAAGCAAGTGTAGTTTTTGGCAAAGGAGCATTGGATTCCTTAGACACGTTGTGTCAGACCAAGGCGTGACTGTGGACCAAGAAAAGATTAAATCGACCAAGGAGTGGTCACGACCGAGAAATGCCACCGAGATAAGGAGTTTTCTCGGATTGGCGGGATACTACAGGAAGTTTGTCAAGGGTTTTGCGAGTATGTCACAACCGATGACTCGCTTAACTGGGAAGGATACCAAGTTTGTATGGTATGAGGAATGTGAGGTCAGTTTCACGGAATTGAAGAAAATGCTTACAAGCGCCCCAGTGTTAACATTGCCAGAACCGGATGTACCATATGTGGTTTACACCGACGCATCGATCACGGGCTTAGGATGCCTGTTAATGCAGAAGGGGAGTTTGATCGCATATGCATCAAGGCAACTAAGAAAGCATGAAGGGAATTATCCCACTCATGACTTTGAGATGGCTGTGGTGGTGTTCGCGTTAACGATATGGCGATCATATTTGTATGGTGCCAAGGTGCAAATCTTTACCGACCACAAGAGCTTAAAATACATATTCACCCAGCCGGAGTTAAACCTAAGGCAAAGGAGATGGATGGAGTTAGTCGCCGACTATGACATAGACATTGCCTACCATCCCGGAAAGGCAAACCAAGTTGCCGACGCACTAAGCCGTAGAAGGTTTGAGGTAGAAGCGGAAAGGAACCAAGAGATATTGGTAAATATGATTGGGACATTGCATTTGAATGCATTAACCCAAGGATTGGAGCCATTGGGATTGGCGATAGCGGATCAGGCTGATTTACTTAGCCGAATCCGGTTTGCTCAAGAGAAGGATGAAAATTTAAAGAAGGTAGCACGAAATGACCAAACCGAGTACCAGATTTCTAACAATGGAACAATTGTTGTGAAGGGGCGAGTGAGCGTACCGGACAATCCGGGACTGAAGGAAGAAATCCTTACGGAAGCGCATCAATCCAAGTTTGCAATACATCCAGGATCAAATAAGATGTACCGGGACTTGAAAAGATACTACAATTGGGTAGGAATGAAGAAAGACGTGGCTGCCTGGGTAGCCAAGTGCCCGACGTGCCAACTTGTTAAGGCAGAACACCAAGTGCCAAGCGGTTTGCTACAAAGCTTACCAATACCAGAATGGAAGTGGGATCACGTAACCATGGACTTGATGACCGGGTTACCAATGGGGAAAGCAAAGCATAATGCGGTTTGGGTGGTGGTCGATTGACTGACCAAATACGCACATTTTGTTGCAATCTCAGAAAACGATGGAGCCGAGGAGATTGCAGCAAGGTATGTGGAAGAGATAGTCCGGTTTCACGAGATTCCGGTAAGCATAGTATCGGATCGTGACACCCGATTCACATCACACTTTTGGAAAGCCTTCCACACGGCTTTGGGAACAAGGGTGAATATGCGCACGGCCTATCACCCACAAACGGATGGGCAATCTGAAAGAACGATTTAAACACTAGAAGACATGTTGCGAGCATGCGTGTTGGATTGGGGAGGCAATTGGGAGAAGTACTTAACGTTGGTCGAATTCGCCTACAATAATAGCTATCAAGCTAGTATTGGAATGTCACCATACGAAGCATTATACGGTAGAGCTTGTAGAACACCGTTTTGTTGGACACCGGTTGGAGAAAGGAGATTATTTGGGGCAGACATTGTGGATGAGACAACGGCCAAGATAGGACAAAGAGCTATGCGGATAGGCGACGTAAGGAGTTGGAGTTTAACGTCGATGACCTAGTGTACCTTAAGGCAGTTACTTACAAGGGTCAAGGTCGGTTTACCAAGAAGAAAAAGCTAAGTCCAAGGTACATTGGTCCTTACAAGGAAATTGAACGAGTAGGCGCGGTGGCTTATAAACTCGAATTACCCCCAAGGCTGGATGCCTTCCGCAAGGTTTTCCAAGTATCACAACTCCGAAAGTGCTTAAGTGACCAAGACTACGTGGTAAAGGATATACCAAACGGGTTAAAAAGTAACTTAACGGTGGAAGCAAAACCAATAAGGATCATTGACCGCACGGAGAAAGGAACTCGAAGGAAGAAGTTCACCATGATAAAGGTTGTGTGGGATTACTCTGGACGAGAAGAAGCCACTTGGGAGATTGAAAATAAGATGAAGGCCGATTTTCCAGAATGGTTTAAAAAGATGGGAAAAGATCAACAGGATGCGGATTCGGGGACGACCGAGTACCGAATACCGGGTTGGAATTCTTGGTAATCGCCGAGTACCGGATAGGATCCATAACAATTTATTATCGGGTAGGAATTTTCAGGAACAACTAAGCACCGAGAAGAAATTCTTTGCAATGACCGAGTACCGGGTAGGAATTTTTGGCAATGACCGAGTACCGAGTAGGAATTCATGGCAATAACCGAGTATCAGGTAGGAATTCTCGGCAATGACCTTGCACTGACTAAGAATACTTGGCAATGACATAGTACCGGGTAGGAATTCTTGGCAACGACCGAGTACTGGTTAGGAATTCTCGGCAACGACAGAGTACCGAGTAGGAATTCTCGGCAACGACAGAGTACCGAGTAGGAATTCTCAACAATGACCGAGTACCAAATATGAATTCTTGGCAACGACCGAATACCAGGTAGGAATTCTCGGAAATGACCGAGTACAGGGTCGGAATTCTCGTGAATGACCGATTACATGGTATGAATTCTTGGCAGTGACCAAGTACCGGATAAGAATTCTCAGCAGTGACCGAGTACTGGGTTGGAATTCTTGTCAATGGCCGAGTACAAGGTAGGAATTCTCAGCAGGGACCGAGTACTGGTTAGGAATTCTTGGCAATGACCCAGTATCGGGTCAGAATTCTCTGCAACGACAGAGTACCGGGTAGGAATTTTCGGCAACGACAGAGTACCGCGTAGGAATTCTAGGCAATGACCTAGCACCCAATAAGAGTTCTCGGCAATGACGAAGTACTGGGTAGGAATTCTAGGCTAAGACCGACTACTGGGTAGGAATTCTCGGCAATGACTGAGTATCGAGAAGGAATTCTCGGTAATAACCGAGTACCAAATAGGAATTCTTGGCAATGACCGAATACCTGATAGGAATTCTCGGAAACGACCATGTACAAGGTAGGAATTCTCGTGAACCACCGACTACATGGAAGGAATTCTTGGCAGTAACCAAGTACTGGGTAAGAATTAACAGGAGTGACCGAGTACCACGTAGGAATACTTGGCAATGGCCGAGTACCAAGAAGGAATTCTCGGCAATGACCTAGCACCATATAAGAATTCTCGACAATGACTGAGTAACAGGTTGGAATTCTCGGCAACGACTGAGTACCGGGTAAGAATTCTCGGCAACGAATGAGGACTGGGTAGGA
Organism: Barbarea vulgaris; assembly: GCA_963667165.1. Lineage (NCBI taxonomy): Eukaryota > Viridiplantae > Streptophyta > Magnoliopsida > Brassicales > Brassicaceae > Barbarea > Barbarea vulgaris. Next base: position 7,575,160 of record OY763888.1, on the reverse strand, counting down.
ATTCTTGGAAGACCGACTACCGGGTTGGAATTCTCGTCAATGACCGAGTACTAGGTATGAATTCCTGCCAATGAAGGAGTACAGGGTAGGAATTCTTGGCAACGCCCGAGTACCGGGTGGGAATTCCTGGCAACGCCTGAATATTGGATAGGAATTTTCGGCAATGACCGAATACTGGGTAGGAATTCTTGAAAGTGACCGAGTACCGTGTAGGAATTCTCGGCAACGTCTGAATACAGGGTAAGAATTCTCGGCAGCGACCAATTACCGGGGTGGAATCCTCGTCAATAACCAAGTATTGGGTAGGAATTATTGGTAATGACGGAGTACCGGTAGGAATTCTCGGCAACGCCCGAGTACCGGGTGGAAATTCTTGGCAACGCCTGAATACTGGGTAGGAATTCTCGGCAACGACCGTGTACCGGGTATGAATTCTTGGCAATGACCGAGTACGGGGTTGGAATTCTCGTCAGTGACCAAGTACCTGGTAGGAATTCTTGAGAGTGACCGAGTACTATGTAAGAATTCGCGGGAACAATTAAGCACCAAGTAGGAATTCTCGGCAATGACCGAGTACTGGGTAGGAATTCTTGTCAATGACCGAGTACTAGGTAGAAATTCTCTTCAATGACCGAGTACTGGTTAGGAATTTTTGGCAATGACCAAGTACATGGTTAGAATTCTCGGCAAGTACCGAGTACTGGGTATAAATTTTTGTCAATGATCGAGTACCAGTTAGGAATACTTGGTAATGACTGAGTACCTCGACAACAACCGAATTACGGATAGGAATTCTCGGCAACGACCAAGTATCGTGTAGGAATTCTTGGCATTGACTGTGTACCAGATAGGAATATTCGGCAGTGACTGAGTAGCAGGTTGGAATTCTCTTCAACAACCGAGTCATGGGTAGGAATTCTCGGGAACGACTAAGCACCGGGTAGGAATTCTCGGGAATGATCGAGTACTGGGTAGGAATTTTTAACAATGACCGAGTACCAGGTAGGAATCCTCAGAAATGACCAAGTACCAGATAGGAATTCTCGTCAACGACTGAGTACCGAGTATGAATTCTCAGGAAAGACTAAGCATTGGTAGGAATTCTCGACAATGACCGAGTACTACTTAGGAAATCTTGGCAATGACCGAGTACTGGGCAAGAATTTTCGAGAGGGACCAAGTACCGGGTAGGAATTCTCGACAGTGACAAAGTAGTTGGTAGGAATTCTCGAAAATGACCGAGTCCTGGGTAGGAATTCTCCTCAATGAGCTTATACCGGGTAGGAATTCTTGGCAACGCCTGGGTCCTGGGTAGGAATTCTCGGCAACGATTGAGTACTGGATAGGAATTCTTGGCAACAACCGAGTACCGGGTAGGAATTCTCGTCAATTACCAAGTACTGAGTAGGAATTCTGGGCATTGACGGAGTACAAGGTAGGAATTCTCGAGAGTGACTGAGGACCGGGCAGGAGTTCTTCGCAATGACCGAGTACCAGATAGGAATACTCGGCAACACCCTAGTACTAGGTGGGAATTTTCGGCAAAGCCCGAGTACCGTGTTTGAATTCTCGTCAATGACCGAGTACTTGGTAGAAATTCTTGGCAATGATGGAGTACTGGGTAGCAATTCTCGGCAACGCTCGAGTAATAGGTTGGAATTCTTAGCAACGCCCGAATACAGGTAGGAATTCTAGTTAACGACCGAGTACCGGGTAGGAATTCTCGGCAACGACCGAGTACGGGGTTGGAATTCTTGTCAATGACCGAGTACTGGGTAGGAATTCTTGGCAATGAAGGAGTACCGGGAAGGAATTCTTGGCAACGACCGAGTGCCGGGTAGGAATTCTCAGCAATGACTGAGTACCGGGTAGGAATTCTTCGAAATGACTGTGTACCGGGTACGAATTCTCGGCAACGACTGAGTACCGGGTAGGAATTCTCGGCAATCACAGAGTACTGGATATGAATTCTCCGCAACGACCGAGTGCTGGGTGGGAATTCTCGGGAACAATTAAGCAACTTGTAGAAATTCTTGGCAATGACCAAGTACCGGGTAGGAATTCTTGGCAATGACATAGTACCGAGTAGGAATTCTTGCAATGACCGAGTATCGGGTAGGAATTCTTGGGAATGATCGAGTACTGGAGGAATTCTCGGCATTAACCGAGTTACAGGTAGGTATTCTCAGCAATGACGGAGTATTGGGTAGGAATTCTCTTTAACAACCGAGTACCGTGTAGGAATTCTTGGCAGTGACTGAGTACCATGTAGGAATTCTCGGTAGTGACCGAGTACCTGTTAGGAATTCTCGGGAACGACCGAGTACCTGGTAGGAATTCTCGGGAACGACTATGCACCGGATAGTAACTCTCAGAAATGACCAAGTACTGGGTAGGAATTCTTGACAATGAATGAGTACCAGGTAGGAATTCTAGGAAATGACCGAGTACTGTATAGGAATTCTCGGCAACGACCGAGTAACGGGTAAGAATTCTCGAGAATGACTAAGCACTGGATAGGAATTCTTGGCTTTGACCGAGTACTGGTTAGGAATACTTGGCAATGACCGAGTACTGGGTAGGATTCTCGGTAATTATCGAGTACCGGGTTAGAGTTCTCGGCAAAGACCGAGTCTTGGGTAAGAACTATCAAGAGTGACCAAGTACAGGGTAGGAATTCTCGAGAGTGACCAAGTAGCGGGTAGGAATTCTCGACAATGACCGAGTACCGGGTTGGAATTCTCGGCAACGCCTGGGTCCTGGGTAGGAATTCTCGGCAACGATCGAGTACTGGGTAGGAATTCTTGGCAACAACCGAGTACCGGGTAGGAATTCTCGTCAATTACCAAGTAGTGAGTAGGAATTCTGGGCAATCACGGAGTACAAGGTAGGAATTCTCGATAGTGACTAAGGACCGGGTAGGAGTTCTTCGCAATGACCGAGTACCGAATATGACTACTTGGCAACACCCTAGTACTAGGTGGGAATTCTTGGGAAAGCCCGAGTACTGGATTGGAATTCCTACCGATTATCAGGAAGAAATTATCAGCCACGACCGAGTATCGTGTTTGAATTCTCGTCAATGACCGAGTACTTGGTAGGAATTCTTGGCAATGACGGAGTACCGGGTAGGAATTCCTGGCAACGCCCGAGTACTAGGTGGGAATTCTCGACAACGCCCGAGTACTAGGTGGGGATTCTCGACAACGCCCGAATACAGGAAGGAATTCTCGGTAACGACCGAGTACCGGTTAATTCTCGGCAACAACCGAATACGGGGTTGGAATTCTCGTCAATGACCGAGTACTGGGTAGGAATTCTTGGCAGTGAAGGAGTACCGAGTAGGAATTCTAGGCAACTACCGAGTACCGGGTAGGAATTCTCGGCAACGACCGAGTACCGGGTAGGTTTTCTTCGCAATGACTTTGTACCGGGTACGAATTCTCGGCAACGACTGAGTACCAGGTAGGAATTCCTGGCAATCACCGAGTACCGGATATGAATTCTCTGCAACGACCAAGAACGGGGTGGGAATTATTGGGAATAATTAAGCACCTTGTAGATATTCTTGGCAATGACCGAGTACCGGGTAGGAGTTCTTGGCAATGACCGAGTACCGAGTAGGAATTCTTGCAATGACCGAGTATCGGGTAGGAATTCTTGGCAATGATCGAGTATCGGGTCGGGATTCTCGGCATCAACCGAGTTACAGGTAGGTATTCTCAGCAATGCCGGAGTTTAGGGTAGGAAGTCTCGGCAAAGCCCAAGTATCGGATTTGAATTCCTACCGATTATCGGGAAGGAATGATCGGCACCGACCGACTACCGTGTTTGAATTCTTGTCAATGACCGAGTACTAGGTGGGAATTCTCTGCAACGCCCGAATACAGGTAGGAATTCTTGGTAATGACCGAGTACCTGGTAGGAATTCTCGGCAACGACCGAGTACGGGGTTGGAATTCTCATCAATGACCGAGTACGGGGTTGGAATTCTCGTCAATGACCGAGTACTGGGTAGGAATACTTGGCAATGAAGGAGTACCGGGTAGGAAGTCTTTGCAACGACCGAGTACCGAGTAGGAATTCTGAGCAACGACCGAGTACCGAGTAGGAATTCGTGGCAATAACCGAGTATCGGGTAGGAATTCTCGGCAATGACCTTGCACCGAGTAAGAATACTAGGCAATGACAGAGTACCGGGTAGAAATTCTTGCCAACGACCGAGTACTGGTTAGGAATTCTCGGCAACAACACAGTACCGAGTAGGAATTCTCAGCAAAGACCGAGTACCAAAAAGGAATTCTTGGCAACGACCGAATACCAGGTAGGAATTCTCGGAAATGACCGAGTACAGGGTCAGAATTCTCGTGAATGACCGATTACATGGTAGGAATTCTTGGCAGTGACCAAGTACCGGGTAAGAATTCTCAGCAGTGACTGAGTACTGGGTTGGAATTCTTGTCAATGGCCGAGTACAAGGTAGGAATTCTCAGCAGGTACCGGGTACTACTTAGGAATTCTTGGCAATGACCGAGTATCGGGTTGGAATTCTCTGCAACGACAGAGTACCGGGTAGGAATTCTCGGCAACGACAGAGTACCGGGTAGGAATTCTAGGCAATGACCTAGCACCCAATAAGAGTTCTCGTCAATGACGAAGTACCGGGAAAGAATTGTAGGCAATGACCGACTACTGGGTAGGAATTCTCGGCAACGACTGAGTATCAAGAAGGAATTCTCGTCAATAACCGAGTACCAAATAGGAATTCTTGGCAACGACCGAATACGTGATAGGAATTCTCGGAAATGACCGTGTACAAGGTAGGAATTCTCATGAACGACCGACTACATGGAAGGAATTCTTGGTAGTAACCAAGTACTGGGTAAGAATTCACAGCAATGACCGAGTACTAGGTAGGAATTCTTGTCAATGACCAAGTACCACGTAGGAATCTCGGCAGTTACCGGGTACTAGGTAGGAATTCTTGGCAATGATCGAGTACCGGGTTGGAATTCTCGGCAACGACCGAGTACGGGGTAGGACTTCTTGTTAATGACCGAGTAGTAGGTAGGAGTTCTCGGCAATGACTAAGTACGTTGTTGGAATTCTCAGGAACGACCGAGTACCGGGTAGGAATTCTTTGGAACGACTAAACACCGGGTTGGAATTCTTAGCAGTGACCGAGTACTGGGTAGGTATTCTCCGCAATTACCGAGTACCGGGTTGGAGTTCTTGGCAACGCCCGAGTACCGGGTAAGAATTCTTGAGAGTGACCAAGTACCGGGTAGGAGTTTTCGAGAGTGACCAAGTAGCGGGTAGGAATTCTCGACAATGACCGTGTACCGGGTAGGAATTCTAGGCAACGCCTGAGTATCGGGTAGGAATCCTCAGCAACGACCAAGGACCGAGTAGGAATTCTCGGCAACGACCAACTACCAGGTGGGAATTCTTGTCAATGACCGAGTAGCGGGTAGGGATTCTTGGCAATGACTGAATACCGGGTATAAATTCTAGGCAACGTCCAAATACTGAGTAGGAATTCTCAGAAACGACCGAGTACCTGGTAGAAATTCTTGGCAATGACTAAGTACTTGTTGGAATTCGCGGGACCGACCGGATACTGGGTAGAAATTCTCTGGAACGAGTAAGCACCAAGTAGGAATTCTTGGCATTGACCGAGTACTGGGTAAGAATTCTTATCAATGACCGAGTACCAGGTAGGAATTCTCGGGAATAACTAAGCACCGAGTAGAAATTCTTGGCAATGACCGACTACCGGGTAGGAATATTGGCAATGACCGAGTACCAAGAAGGAATTCTCGGCAATGACCTAGCACCATGTAAGAATTCTAGACAATGACTGAGTAACAGGTTGGAATTCTCGGCAACGACTGAGTACCGGGTAGGAATTCTCGACAACGAATGAGGACCGGGTAGGAATTCTCGGAAGACCGACTACCGGGTTGGAATTCTCGTCAATGACCGAGTTCTAGGTATCAATTCCTGGCAATGAAGGAGTACAGGGTAGAAATTCTTGGCAACGCCCGAGTACCGGGTGGGAATTCCTGGCAACGCCTGAATATTGGATAGGAATTTTTGGTAACGACCGAATACTGAGTAGGAATTCTTGAGAGTGACCGAGTACCATGTAGGAATTCTCAGCAACGTCTGAGTATGGGGTAAGAATTCTCGGCAGCGACCAACTACCGGGTTGGAATCCTCGTCAATAACCAAGTACTGGGTAGGAATTCTTGGTAGTGACGGAGTACCGGGTAGGAATTCTCGGCAACGCCCGAGTACCGGGTGGAAATTCTTGGTAACGCCTGAATACTGGGTAGGAATTCTCGGCAACGACCGTGTACCGGGTAGGAATTCTCGGCAACGACCGAGTACGGGGTTGGAATTCTCGTCAGTGAGCAAGTACCTGGTAGGAATTCTTGAGAGTGACCGAGTACTATGTAAGAATTTGCGGGAACAATTAAGCACCAAGTAGGAATTCTCGGTAATTACCGAGTACTGGGTAGGAATTCTTGTCAATGACCGAGTACTAGGTAGGAATTCTCTTCAATGACCGAGTACTGGTTAGGAATTTTTGGTAATGACCAAGTACAGGGTTGGAATTCTCGGCAAGGACCGAGTACTGGGTAGGAATTCTTGTCAATGACCGAGTACCAGGTAGGAATTCTTGGTAATGACTGAGTACCTCGACAACAACCAAGTTACGGGTAGGAATTCTCGGCAACGATCGTGTACTCGGTTGGAATTCTCGTCAACGACCGAGTACCGTGTAGGAATTCTTGGCAATGACCAAGTGACCAAGTACCATGTAGGAATTCTTGGCATTGACTGAGTACCAGATAGGAATATTCGGCAGTGACTGAGTAGCAAGTTGGAATTCTCTTCAACAACCGAGTCCTGGGTAGGAATTATCGGGAACGACTAAGCGCCGGGTAGGAATTCTCGGGAATGATCGAGTACTGGGTAGGAATTTTTGACAATGACCGAGTACCAGGTAGGAATCCTCAGAAATGACCGAGTACCAGATAGGAATTCTCATCAACGACTGAGTACCGAGTATGAATTCTCGGGAAATACTAAGCATTGGGTAGGAATTCTAGACAATGACCGAGTACTAGTTAGGAAATCTTGGCAATTACCGAGTACTGGATAGGAATTCTCGGCAATTATCGAGTACCGGGTTGGAGTTCTCGGCAACGACCGAGTACTGGGCAAGAATTCTCGAGAGTGCCAAGTACCGGGTAGGAATTCTGGAGAGTGACCAAGTAGTGGGTAGGAATTCTCGGCAACACCCGAGTAATAGGTGGCAATTCTCGGCAACGCCCGAATACAGGTAGGAATTCTCGTTAACGACCGAGTACCGGGTAGGAATTCTCGGCAACGACCGAGTACGGGGTTGAAATTCTCGTCAATGACTGAGGACTAGGTAGGAATTCTTGGCAATGAAGGAGTACCGGGTAGGAATTCTCGGCAATGACCGAGTACTGGGTAGGAATTCTCGGCAATGACCGAGTACCGGGTAGGAATTCTTCGAAATGACTGTGTACCGGGTATGAATTCTCAGCAACGACTGAGTACCGGGTAGGAATTCTCGGCAATCACCGAGTACTGGATATGAATTCTGCGCAACGACCGAGTGCCGGGTGGGAATTCTCGGGAACAATTAAGCAACTTGTAGAAAATCTTGGCAATGACCAAGTACCGGGTAGGAATTCTTGGCAATGACAGAGTACCGAGTAGGAATTCTTGCAATGACCGAGTATCGGGTAGGAATTCTTGGGAATGATCGAGTACTGGAGGAATTCTCGGCATTAACCGAGTTACAGGTAGGTATTCTCAGCAATGACAGAGTATTGAGTAGGAATTCTCGTTAACAACCGAGTACTGTGTAGGAATTCTTGGCAGTGATTAGGTGCCATGTAGGACTTCTCGGTAGTGACCGAGAACCAGATAGGAAAATTTGGCAATGACTTAGTCGCGGGTTTGAATTCTCGTCAACGACTGAGTACCTGGTAGGAATTCTCAGGAACGACTAAGCACCGGGTAGGAACTCTCGGAAATGACCAAGTACTCGGTAGGAATTCTTGACAATGAACGAGTACCAGGTAGGAATTCTAGGAAATGACCGAGTACCATATAGGAATTCTCGGCAACGACCGAGTACCGGGTAAGAATTCTCGAGAATGACTAAGCAATGGATAGGAATTCTTGGCTATGACCGAGTACTGGTTAGGAATACTTGGCAATGACCGAGTACTGGGTAGGATTCTCGGTAATTATCGAGTACCGGGTTAGAGTTCTTGGCAAAGACCGAGTCTTGGGTAGGAATTCTCAAGAGTGACCAAGTAGCGGGTAGGAATTCTTGATAATGACCAAGTATCGGGTAGGAATTCCCCTCAATGAACAAGTACCGGGTAGGAATCCTCGGCAACTCCCGAGCACCGGGTAGGAATTCTAGGAAACGACCGAGTACCGGGTAGGAATTCTCGGCAAAGACTGAGTACCGGGTAGGAATTCTTGTCAAATACCAACTAGTGGGTAGGAATTCTTAGCGATGACGGAGTACAAGGTAGGAATTCTCGAGAGTGAATGAGGACCGGGTAGGTGTTCTTGGCAATGACCGAGTACCGGGTAGGAATACTTGGCAACGCCCTAGTACTGGGTGGGAATTATCGAGAAAGCCCGAGTACCGGATTGAAATTCTCGGTAACGAATGGTTATCGGGAAGGAATTCTCAACAACGACCGACTACCGTGTTGGAATTCTCTTCAATGACCGAGTACTGGGTAGGAATTCTTGGCAATGATGGAGTCCCGGGTAGGAATTCTCGGCAACGCCCGAGTACCAGGTGGGAATTCTCGGCAATGCCTGAATACCGGGTAGAAATTCTTGGTAATGAACGAGTACCGGGTGGGAATTCTTCGCAATGACCGAATACCGGGTAGGAATTCTTGGCAACGACTGAGTACCAGGTAGGAACTCTCGGCAATCACCGATTAACGGATAGGAATTCTCCGCAACGACCGAGTACCAGGTAGGAATTCTCGGCAACGACCAAGGACCGAGTAGGAATTCTCGGCAACGACCAACTACCAGGTGGGAATTCTTGTCAATGACCGAGTAGCGGGTAGGGATTCTTGGCAATGACTGAATACCGGGTATAAATTCTAGGCAACGTCCAAATACTGAGTAGGAATTCTCAGAAACGACCGAGTACCTGGTAGAAATTCTTGGCAATGACTAAGTAATTGTTGGAATTCGCGGGACCGACCGGGTACTGGGTAGAAATTCTCTGGAACGAGTAAGCACCAAGTAGGAATTCTTGGCATTGACCGAGTACTAGGTAAGAATTCTTATCAATGACCGAGTTCCAGGTAGGAATTCTCGGGAATAACTAAGCACCGAGTAGAAATTCTTGGCAATGACCGACTACCGGGTAGGAATATTGGCAATGACCGAGTACCAAGAAGGAATTCTCGGCAATGACCTAGCACCATGTAAGAATTCTAGACAATGACTGAGTAACAGGTTGGAATTCTCGGCAACGACTGAGTACCGGGTAGGAATTCTCGGCAACGAATGAGGGCCGGGTAGGAATTCTAGGAAGACCGACTACCGGGTTGGAATTCTCGTCAATGACCGAGTTCTAGGTATGAATTCCTGGCAATGAAGGAGTACAGGGTAGAAATTCTTGGCAACGCCCGAGTACCGGGTGGGAATTCCCGGCAACGCCTGAATATTGTATAGGAATTTTTGGCAACGACCGAATACTGAGTAGGAATTCTTGAGAGTGACCGAGTACCGTGTAGGAATTCTCAGCAACGTCTGAGTATGGGGTAAGAATTCTCGGCAGCGACCAACTACCGGGTTGGAATCCTCGTCAATAACCAAGTACTGGGTAGGAATTCTTGGTAGTGACGGAGTACCGGGTAGGAATTCTCGGCAACGCCCGAGTACCGGGTGGAAATTCTTGGTAACGCCTGAATACTGGGTAGGAATTCTCGGTAACGACCGTGTACCGGGTAGGAATTCTCGGCAACGACCGAGTACGGGGTTGGAATTCTCGTCAGTGAGCAAGTACCTGGTAGGAATTCTTGAGAGTGACCGAGTACTATGTAAGAATTTGCGGGAACAATTAAGCACCAAGTAGGAATTCTCGGTAATGACCGAGTACTGGGTAGGAATTCTTGTCAATGACCGAGTACTAGGTAGGAATTCTCTTTAATGACCGAGTACTGGTTAGGAATTTTTGGTAATGACCAAGTACAGGGTTGGAATTCTCGGCAAGGACCGAGTACTGGGTAGGAATTCTTGTCAATGACCGAGTACCAGGTAGGAATTCTTGGTAATGACTGAGTACCTCGACAACAACCAAGTTACGGGTTGGAATTCTCGGCAACGATCGTGTACTCGGTTGGAATTCTCGTCAACGACCGAGTACCGTGTAGGAATTCTTGGCAATGACCAAGTGACCAAGTACCATGTAGGAATTCTTGGCATTGACTGAGTACCAGATAGGAATATTCGGCAGTGACTGAGTAGCAGGTTGGAATTCTCTTCAACAACCGAGTCCTGGGTAGGAATTATCGGGAACGACTAAGCGCCGGGTAGGAATTCTCGGGAATGATCGAGTACTGGGTAGGAATTTTTGACAATGACCGAGTACCAGGTAGGAATCCTCAGAAATGACCGAGTACCAGATAGGAATTCTCATCAACGACTGAGTACCGAGTATGAATTCTCGGGAAATACTAAGCATTGGGTAGGAATTCTAGACAATGACCGAGTACTAGTTAGGAAATCTTGGCAATTACCGAGTACTGGATAGGAATTCTCGGCAATTATCGAGTACCGGGTTGGAGTTCTCGGCAACGACCGAGTACTGGGCAAGAATTCTCGAGAGTACCAAGTACCGGGTAGGAATTCTGGAGAGTGACCAAGTAGTGGGTAGGAATTCTCGGCAACACCCGAGTAATAGGTGGCAATTCTCGGCAACGCCCGAATACAGGTAGGAATTCTCGTTAACGACCGAGTACCGGCTAGGAATTCTCGGCAACGACCGAGTACGGGGTTGGAATTCTCGTCAATGACTGAGGACTAGGTAGGAATTCTTGGCAATGAAGGAGTACCGGGTAGGAATTCTCGGCAATGACCGAGTACTGGGTAGGAATTCTCGGCAATGACCGAGTACCGGGTAGGAATTCTTCGAAATGACTGTGTACCGGGTATGAATTCTCAGCAACGACTGAGTACCGGGTAGGAATTCTCGGCAATCACCGAGTACTGGATATGAATTCTGCGCAACGACCGAGTGCCGGGTGGGAATTCTCGGGAACAATTAAGCAACTTGTAGAAAATCTTGGCAATGACCAAGTACCGGGTAGGAATTCTTGGCAATGACAGAGTACCGAGTAGGAATTCTTGCAATGACCGAGTATCGGGTAGGAATTCTTGGGAATGATCGAGTACTGGAGGAATTCTCGGCATTAACCGAGTTACAGGTAGGTATTCTCAGCAATGACAGAGTATTGAGTAGGAATTCTCGTTAACAACCGAGTACTGTGTAGGAATTCTTGGCAGTGATTAGGTGCCATGTAGGACTTCTCGGTAGTGACCGAGAACCAGATAGGAAAATTTGGCAATGACTTAGTCGCGGGTTTGAATTCTCGTCAACGACTGAGTACCTGGTAGGAATTCTCAGGAACGACTAAGCACCGGGTAGGAACTCTCGGAAATGACCAAGTACTCGGTAGGAATTCTTGACAATGAACGAGTACCAGGTAGGAATTCTAGGAAATGACCGAGTACCATATAGGAATTCTCGGCAACGACCGAGTACCGGGTAAGAATTCTCGAGAATGACTAAGCAATGGATAGGAATTCTTGGCTATGACCGAGTACTGGTTAGGAATACTTGGCAATGACCGAGTACTGGGTAGGATTCTCGGTAATTATCGAGTACCGGGTTAGAGTTCTTGGCAAAGACCGAGTCTTGGGTAGGAATTCTCAAGAGTGACCAAGTAGCGGGTAGGAATTCTTGATAATGACCAAGTATCGGGTAGGAATTCCCCTCAATGAACGAGTACCGGGTAGGAATCCTCGGCAACTCCCGAGCACCGGGTAGGAATTCTAGGAAACGACCGAGTACCGGGTAGGAATTCTCGGCAAAGACTGAGTACCGGGTAGGAATTCTTGTCAAATACCAACTACTGGGTAGGAATTCTTAGCGATGACGGAGTACAAGGTAGGAATTCTCGAGAGTGAATGAGGACCGGGTAGGTGTTCTTGGCAATGACCGAGTACCGGGTAGGAATACTTGGCAACGCCCTAGTACTGGGTGGGAATTATCGAGAAAGCCCGAGTACCGGATTGAAATTCTCGGTAACGAATGGTTATCGGGAAGGAATTCTCAACAACGACCGACTACCGTGTTGGAATTCTCTTCAATGACCGAGTACTGGGTAGGAATTCTTGGCAATGATGGAGTCCCGGGTAGGAATTCTCGGCAACGCCCGAGTACCAGGTGGGAATTCTCGGCAATGCCTGAATACCGGGTAGGAATTCTTGGTAATGAACGAGTACCGGGTGGGAATTCTTCGCAATGACCGAATACCGGGTAGGAATTCTTGGCAACGACTGAGTACCAGGTAGGAACTCTCGGCAATCACCGATTAACGGATAGGAATTCTCCGCAACGACCGAGTACCAGGTAGGAATTCTCGGCAACGACCAAGGACCGAGTAGGAATTCTCGGCAACGACCAACTACCAGGTGGGAATTCTTGTCAATGACCGAGTAGCGGGTAGGGATTCTTGGCAATGACTGAATACCGGGTATAAATTCTAGGCAACGTCCAAATACTGAGTAGGAATTCTCAGAAACGACCGAGTACCTGGTAGAAATTCTTGGCAATGACTAAGTAATTGTTGGAATTCGCGGGACCGACCGGGTACTGGGTAGAAATTCTCTGGAACGAGTAAGCACCAAGTAGGAATTCTTGGCATTGACCGAGTACTAGGTAAGAATTCTTATCAATGACCGAGTACCAGGTAGGAATTCTCGGGAATAACTAAGCACCGAGTAGAAATTCTTGGCAATGACCGACTACCGGGTAGGAATATTGGCAATGACCGAGTACCAAGAAGGAATTCTCGGCAATGACCTAGCACCATGTAAGAATTCTAGACAATGACTGAGTAACAGGTTGGAATTCTCGGCAACGACTGAGTACCGGGTAGGAATTCTCGGCAACGAATGAGGACCGGGTAGGAATTCTAGGAAGACCGACTACCGGGTTGGAATTCTCGTCAATGACCGAGTTCTAGGTATGAATTCCTGGCAATGAAGGAGTACAGGGTAGAAATTCTTGGCAACGCCCGAGTACCGGGTGGGAATTCCCGGCAACGCCTGAATATTGGATAGGAATTTTTGGCAACGACCGAATACTGAGTAGGAATTCTTGAGAGTGACCGAGTACCGTGTAGGAATTCTCAGCAACGTCTGAGTATGGGGTAAGAATTCTCGGCAGCGACCAACTACCGGGTTGGAATCCTCGTCAATAACCAAGTACTGGGTAGGAATTCTTGGTAGTGACGGAGTACCGGGTAGGAATTCTCGGCAACGCCCGAGTACCGGGTGGAAATTCTTGGTAACGCCTGAATACTGGGTAGGAATTCTCGGCAACGACCGTGTACCGGGTAGGAATTCTCGGCAACGACCGAGTACGGGGTTGGAATTTTCGTCAGTGAGCAAGTACCTGGTAGGAATTCTTGAGAGTGACCGAGTACTATGTAAGAATTTGCGGGAACAATTAAGCACCAAGTAGGAATTCTCGGTAATGACCGAGTACTGGGTAGGAATTCTTGTCAATGACCGAGTACTAGGTAGGAATTCTCTTCAATGACCGAGTACTGGTTAGGAATTTTTGGTAATGACCAAGTACAGGGTTGGAATTCTCGGCAAGGACCGAGTACTGGGTAGGAATTCTTGTCAATGACCGAGTACCAGGTAGGAATTCTTGGTAATGACTGAGTACCTCGACAACAACCAAGTTACGGGTAGGAATTCTCGGCAACGATCGTGTACTCGGTTGGAATTCTCGTCAACGACCGAGTACCGTGTAGGAATTCTAGGCAATGACCAAGTGACCAAGTACCATGTAGGAATTCTTGGCATTGACTGAGTACCAGATAGGAATATTCGGCAGTGACTGAGTAGCAGGTTGGAATTCTCTTCAACAACCGAGTCCTGGGTAGGAATTATCGGGAACGACTAAGCGCCGGGTAGGAATTCTCGGGAATGATCGAGTACTGGGTAGGAATTTTTGACAATGACCGAGTACCAGGTAGGAATCCTCAGAAATGACCGAGTACCAGATAGGAATTCTCATCAACGACTGAGTACCGAGTATGAATTCTCGGGAAATACTAAGCATTGGGTAGGAATTCTAGACAATGACCGAGTACTAGTTAGGAAATCTTGGCAATTACCGAGTACTGGATAGGAATTCTCGGCAATTATCGAGTACCGGGTTGGAGTTCTCGGCAACGACCGAGTACTGGGCAAGAATTCTCGAGAGTGCCAAGTACCGGGTAGGAATTCTGGAGAGTGACCAAGTAGTGGGTAGGAATTCTCGGCAACACCCGAGTAATAGGTGGCAATTCTCGGCAACGCCCGAATACAGGTAGGAATTCTCGTTAACGACCGAGTACCGGGTAGGAATTCTCGGCAACGACTGAGTATGGGGTTGGAATTCTCGTCAATGACTGAGGACTAGGTAGGAATTCTTGGCAATGAAGGAGTACCGGGTAGGAATTCTCGGCAATGACCGAGTACTGGGTAGGAATTCTCGGCAATGACCGAGTACCGGGTAGGAATTCTTCGAAATGACTGTGTACCGGGTATGAATTCTCAGCAACGACTGAGTACCGGGTAGGAATTCTCGGCAATCACCGAGTACTGGATATGAATTCTGCGCAACGACCGAGTGCCGGGTGGGAATTCTCGGGAACAATTAAGCAACTTGTAGAAAATCTTGGCAATGACCAAGTACCGGGTAGGAATTCTTGGCAATGACAGAGTACCGAGTAGGAATTCTTGCAATGACCGAGTATCGGGTAGGAATTCTTGGGAATGATCGAGTACTGGAGGAATTCTCGGCATTAACCGAGTTACAGGTAGGTATTCTCAGCAATGACAGAGTATTGAGTAGGAATTCTCGTTAACAACCGAGTACTGTGTAGGAATTCTTGGCAGTGATTAGGTGCCATGTAGGACTTCTCGGTAGTGACCGAGAACCAGATAGGAAAATTTGGCAATGACTTAGTCGCGGGTTTGAATTCTCGTCAACGACTGAGTACCTGGTAGGAATTCTCAGGAACGACTAAGCACCGGGTAGGAACTCTCGGAAATGACCAAGTACTCGGTAGGAATTCTTGACAATGAACGAGTACCAGGTAGGAATTCTAGGAAATGACCGAGTACCATATAGGAATTCTCGGCAACGACCGAGTACCGGGTAAGAATTCTCGAGAATGACTAAGCAATGGATAGGAATTCTTGGCTATGACCGAGTACTGGTTAGGAATACTTGGCAATGACCGAGTACTGGGTAGGATTCTCGGTAATTATCGAGTACCGGGTTAGAGTTCTTGGCAAAGACCGAGTCTTGGGTAGGAATTCTCAAGAGTGACCAAGTAGCGGGTAGGAATTCTTGATAATGACCAAGTATCGGGTAGGAATTCCCCTCAATGAACGAGTACCGGGTAGGAATCCTCGGCAACTCCCGAGCACCGGGTAGGAATTCTAGGAAACGACCGAGTACCGGGTAGGAATTCTCGGCAAAGACTGAGTACCGGGTAGGAATTCTTGTCAAATACCAACTACTGGGTAGGAATTCTTAGCGATGACGGAGTACAAGGTAGGAATTCTCGAGAGTGAATGAGGACCGGGTAGGTGTTCTTGGCAATGACCGAGTACCGGGTAGGAATACTTGGCAACGCCCTAGTACTGGGTGGGAATTATCGAGAAAGCCCGAGTACCGGATTGAAATTCTCGGTAACGAATGGTTATCGGGAAGGAATTCTCAACAACGATCGACTACCGTGTTGGAATTCTCTTCAATGACCGAGTACTGGGTAGGAATTCTTGGCAATGATGGAGTACCGGGTAGGAATTCTCGGCAACGCCCGAGTACCAGGTGGGAATTCTCGGCAATGCCTGAATACCGGGTAGGAATTCTTGGTAATGAACGAGTACCGGGTGGGAATTCTTCGCAATGACCGAATACCGGGTAGGAATTCTTGGCAACGACTGAGTACCAGGTAGGAACTCTCGGCAATCACCGATTAACGGATAGGAATTCTGCGCAACGACCGAGTACCAGGTAGGAATTCTCGGCAACGACCAAGGACCGAGTAGGAATTCTCGGAAACGACCAACTACCAGGTGGGAATTCTTGTCAATGACCGAGTAGCGGGTAGGGATTCTTGGCAATGACTGAATACCGGGTATAAATTCTAGGCAACGTCCAAATACTGAGTAGGAATTCTCAGAAACGACCGAGTACCTGGTAGAAATTCTTGGCAATGACTAAGTACTTGTTGGAATTCGCGGGACCGACCGGGTACTGGGTAGAAATTCTCTGGAACGAGTAAGCACCAAGTAGGAATTCTTGGCATTGACCGAGTACTGGGTAAGAATTCTTATCAATGACCGAGTACCAGGTAGGAATTCTCAGAAATGACCGAGTACCAGATAGGAATTCTCATCAACGACTGAGTACCGAGTATGAATTCTCGGGAAATACTAAGCATTGGGTAGGAATTCTAGACAATGACCGAGTACTAGTTAGGAAATCTTGGCAATTACCGAGTACTGGATAGGAATTCTCGGCAATTATCGAGTACCGGGTTGGAGTTCTCGGCAACGACCGAGTACTGGGCAAGAATTCTCGAGAGTGCCAAGTACCGGGTAGGAATTCTGGAGAGTGACCAAGTAGTGGGTAGGAATTCTCGGCAACGCCCGAGTAATAGGTGGCAATTCTCGGCAACGCCCGAATACAGGTAGGAATTCTCGTTAACGAACGAGTACCGGGTAGGAATTCTCGGCAACGACCGAGTACGGGGTTGGAATTCTCGTCAATGACTGAGGACTAGGTAGGAATTCTTGGCAATGAAGGAGTACCGGGTAGGAATTCTCGGCAATGACCGAGTACTGGGTTGGAATTCTCGGCAATGACCGAGTACCGGGTAAGAATTCTCGAGAATGACTAAGCAATGGATAGGAATTCTTGGCTATGACCGAGTACTGGTTAGGAATACTTGGCAATGACCGAGTACTGGGTAGGATTCTCGGTAATTATCAAGTACCGGGTTAGAGTTCTTGGCAAAGACCGAGTCTTGGGTAGGAATTCTCAAGAGTGACCAAGTAGAGGGTAGGAATTCTTGATAATGACCAAGTATCGGGTAGGAATTCCCCTCAATGAACGAGTACCGGGTAGGAATCCTCGGCAACTCCCGAGCACCGGGTAGGAATTCTAGGAAACGACCGAGTACCGGGTAGGAATTCTCGGCAAAGACTGAGTACCGGGTAGGAATTCTTGTCAAATACCAACTACTGGGTAGGAATTCTTAGCGATGACGGAGTACAAGGTAGGAATTCTCGAGAGTGAATGAGGACCGGGTAGGTGTTCTTGGCAATGACCGAGTACCGGGTAGGAATACTTGGCAACACCCTAGTACTGGGTGGGAATTATCGAGAAAGCCCGAGTACCGGATTGAAATTCTCGGTAACGAATGGTTATCGGGAAGGAATTCTCAACAACGACCGACTACCGTGTTGGAATTCTCTTCAATGACCGAGTACTGGGTAGGAATTCTTGGCAATGATGGAGTACCGGGTAGGAATTCTCGGCAACGCCCGAGTACCAGGTGGGAATTCTCGGCAATGCCTGAATACCGGGTAGGAATTCTTGGTAATGAACGAGTACCGGGTGGGAATTCTTCGCAATGACCGAATACCGGGTAGGAATTCTTGGCAACGACTGAGTACCAGGTAGGAACTCTCGGCAATCACCGATTAACGGATAGGAATTCTCCGCAACGACCGAGTACCAGGTAGGAATTCTCGGCAACGACCAAGGACCGAGTAGGAATTCTCGGAAACGACCAACTACCAGGTGGGAATTCTTGTCAATGACCGAGTAGCGGGTAGGGATTCTTGGCAATGACTGAATACCGGGTATAAATTCTAGGCAACGTCCAAATACTGAGTAGGAATTCTCAGAAACGACCGAGTACCTGGTAGAAATTCTTGGCAATGACTAAGTACTTGTTGGAATTCGCGGGACCGACCGGGTACTGGGTAGAAATTCTCTGGAACGAGTAAGCACCAAGTAGGAATTCTTGGCATTGACCGAGTACTGGGTAAGAATTCTTATCAATGACCGACTACCGGGTAGGAATATTGGAAATGACCGAGTACCAAGAAGGAATTCTCGGCAATGACCTACCACCATGTAAAAATTCTAGACAATGACTGAGTAACAGGTTGGAATTCTCGGCAACGACTGAGTACCGGGTAGGAATTCTCGGCAACGAATGAGGACCGGGTAGGAATTCTCGGAAGACCGACTACCGGGTTGGAATTCTCGTCAATGACCGAGTTCTAGGTATGAATTCCTGGCAATGAAGGAGTACAGGGTAGAAATTCTTGGCAACGCCCGAGTACCGGGTGGGAATTCCCGGCAACGCCTGAATATTGGATAGGAATTTTTGGCAACGACCGAATACTGAGTAGGAATTCTTGAGAGTGACCGAGTACCGTGTAGGAATTCTCAGCAGCGTCTGAGTATGGGGTAAGAATTCTCGGCAGCGACCAACTACCTGGTTGGAATCCTCGTCAATAACCAAGTACTGGGTAGGAATTCTTGGTAGTGACGGAGTACCGGGTAGGAATTCTCGGCAACGCCCGAGTACCGGGTGGAAATTCTTGGTAACGCCTGAATACTGGGTAGGAATTCTCGGCAACGACCGTGTACCGGGTAGGAATTCTCGGCAACGACCGAGTACGGGGTTGGAATTTTCGTCAGTGAGCAAGTACCTGGTAGGAATTCTTGAGAGTGACCGAGTACTATGTAAGAATTTGCGGGAACAATTAAGCACCAAGTAGGAATTCTCGGTAATGACCGAGTACTGGGTAGGAATTCTTGTCAATGACCGAGTACTAGGTAGGAATTCTCTTCAATGACCGAGTACTGGTTAGAAATTTTTGGTAATGACCAAGTACAGGGTTGGAATTCTCGGCAAGGACCGAGTACTGGGTAGGAATTCTTGTCAATGACCGAGTACCAGGTAGGAATTCTTGGTAATGACTGAGTACCTCGACAACAACCAAGTTACGGGTAGGAATTCTCGGCAACGATCGTGTACTCGGTTGGAATTCTCGTCAACGACCGAGTACCGTGTAGGAATTCTTGGCAATGACCAAGTGACCAAGTACCATGTAGGAATTCTTGGCATTGACTGAGTACCAGATAGGAATATTCGGCAGTGACTGAGTAGCAGGTTGGAATTCTCTTCAACAACCGAGTCCTGGGTAGGAATTATCGGGAACGACTAAGCACCGGGTAGGAATTCTCGGGAATGATCGAGTACTGGGTAGGAATTTTTGACAATGACCGAGTACGAGGTAGGAATCCTCAGAAATGACCGAGTACCAGATAGGAATTCTCATCAACGACTGAGTACCGAGTATGAATTCTCGGGAAATACTAAGCATTGGGTAGGAATTCTAGACAATGACCGAGTACTAGTTAGGAAATCTTGGCAATTACCGAGTACTGGATAGGAATTCTCGGCAATTATCGAGTACCGGGTTGGAGTTCTCAGCAACGACCGTGTACTGGGCAAGAATTCTCGAGAGTGCCAAGTACCGGGTAGGAATTCTAGAGAGTGACCAAGTAGTGGGTAGGAATTCTCGGCAACGCCCGAGTAATAGGTGGCAATTCTCGGCAACGCCCGAATACAGGTAGGAATTCTCGTTAACGACCGAGTACCGGGTAGGAATTCTCGGCAACGACCGAGTACGGGGTTGGAATTCTCGTCAATGACTGAGGACTAGGTAGGAATTCTTGGCAATGAAGGAGTACCGGGTAGGAATTCTCGGCAATGACCGAGTACTGGGTAGGAATTCTCGGCAATGACCGAGTACCGGGTAGGAATTCTTCGAAATGACTGTGTACCGGGTATGAATTCTCAGCAACGAATGAGTACCGGGTAGGAATTCTCGGCAATCCCCGAGTACTGGATATGAATTCTGCGCAACGACCGAGTGCCGGGTGGGAATTCTCGGGAACAATTAAGCAACTTGTAGAAAATCTTGGCAATGACCAAGTACCGGGTAGGAATTCTTGGCAATGACAGAGTACCGAGTAGGAATTCTTGCAATGACCGAGTATCGGGTAGGAATTCTTGGGAATGATCGAGTACTGGAGGAATTCTCGGCATTAACCGAGTTACAGGTAGGTATTCTCAGCAATGACAGAGTATTGAGTAGGAATTCTCGTTAACAACCGAGTACTGTGTAGGAATTCTTGGCAGTGATTAGGTGCCATGTAGGACTTCTCGGTAGTGACCGAGAACCAGATAGGAAAATTTGGCAATGACTTAGTCGCGGGTTTGAATTCTCGTCAACGACTGAGTACCTGGTAGGAATTCTCAGGAACGACTAAGCACCGGGTAGGAACTCTCGGAAATGACCAAGTACTCGGTAGGAATTCTTGACAATGAACGAGTACCAGGTAGGAATTCTAGGAAATGACCGAGTACCATATAGGAATTCTCGGCAACGACCGAGTACCGGGTAAGAATTCTCGAGAATGACTAAGCAATGGATAGGAATTCTTGGCTATGACCGAGTACTGGTTCGGAATACTTGGCAATGACCGAGTACTGGGTAGGATTCTCGGTAATTATCGAGTATCGGGTTAGAGTTCTTGGCAAAGACCGAGTCTGGGTAGGAATTCTCAAGAGTGACCAAGTAGCGGGTAGGAATTCTTGATAATGACCAAGTATCGGGTAGGAATTCCCCTCAATGAACGAGTACCGGGTAGGAATCCTCGGCAACTCCCGAGCACCTGGTAGGAATTCTAGGAAACGACCGAGTACCGGGTAGGAATTCTCGGCAAAGACTGAGTACCGGGTAGGAATTCTTGTCAAATACCAACTACTGGGTAGGAATTCTTAGCGATGACGGAGTACAAGGTAGGAATTCTCGAGAGTGAATGAGGACCGGGTAGGTGTTCTTGGCAATGACCGAGTACCGGGTAGGAATACTTGGCAACGCCCTAGTACTGGGTGGGAATTATCGAGAAAGCCCGAGTACCGGATTGAAATTCTCGGTAACGAATGGTTATCGGGAAGGAATTCTCAACAACGACCGACTACCGTGTTGGAATTCTCTTCAATGATCGAGTACTGGGTAGGAATTCTTGGCAATGATGGAGTACGGGGTAGGAATTCTCGGCAACGCCCGAGTACCAGGTGGGAATTCTCGGCAATGCCTGAATACCGGGTAGCAATTCTTGGTAATGAACGAGTACCGGGTGTTAATTCTTCGCAATGACCGAATATCGGGTAGGAATTCTTGGCAACGACTGAGTACCAGGTAGGAACTCTCGGCAATCACCGATTAACGGATAGGAATTCTCCGCAACGACCGAGTACCAGGTAGGAATTCTCGGGAACAACTAAGCACCTGGTGGAAATTCTTGGCAATGACCGAGTACTAGGTAGGAATTATTTGCAACGACCGAGTACCGAGTAGGAATTCTTTGCAATGATCGAGTATCGGGTAGGTATTCTCGACAGTGACCTAGCAGCGAGTAAAGCTTCTCGGCAATGACAGAGTACCGGGCAGGAATAAGCGAGAGCAACCGAGTACCAGAATACGGGTAGAAATTCTCGAGAGTAACTGAGGACCGGGTAGGAGTTCTTGGCAATGACCGAGTACCGGATAGGAATACGTGGCAACGCCCTAGTAATGGGTGGGAATTATCGGGAAAGCCCGAGTACCGAATTCAAATTCTCGGTAACGAATGATTATCGGGAAGGAATTCTCAACAACGACCGACTACCGTGTTGGAATTCTCGTCAATGACCGAGTACTGGGTAGGAATTCTCCTCCATGACCGAGTACCGGGAAGGAATTTTCGGCAACGCCAGGGTGTTGGGTAGAAATTCTCGGCAACAACCGAGTCCCGGGTAGGAATTCTCGGCAACAACCGAGTACCGGGTATGAATTCTCGTCTATTACCAAGTACTAAGTAGGAATTCTGGGCAATGACGGAGTACAAGGTAGGAATCCTCGAGAGTGACTGAGTAACGGGTAGGAGTTCTTGGCAATGACTGAGTATCGGATTAGGATACTTGGCAACACCCTAGTACTAGGAGGAAGTTCTCGGCAAAGCCCGAGTGCCGGATTGGAATTCCTACCGATTATCGGCAACGACCGACTACCGTGTTTGAATTCTCATCAATGACCGAGGAGTTGGTAGGAATTCCTGGCAATGGCGGAATACCGGGTAGGAATTCTCGGGAACGCTTGAGTACTAGGTGGGAATTCTCGGCAACACCTGAATACCAGGTGGGAATTCTCGGCAACGCCTGAATACCGGGTAGGAATTCTTGGTAATGCCCGAGTACCGGGTTGGAGTTCTCGTTAACGACCAAGTACGGGGTTGGAATTCTCGTCAATGACCGAGTACGGGGTAGGAATTCTTGGAAATGAAGGAGTACCAGGTAGGAATTCTTGGCAATGACAGAGTACCGGGTAGGTATTCTCAGCAATGATAAAGTACTAGGTAGGAAATATCGGCAATGACCGAGTACTCGGTAGGAATTCTCGTCAACGACCGAGTACCGTGTTGGAATTCTTGGCTGTGACTGAGTACCGTGTAGGAATTCTCGGTGTTGACCGAGTACCAGATAGGAATATTTGGCAGTGACTGAGTAGCGGGTTGGAATTCTCGTCAACAACCGAATACTGGGTTGGAATTCTCGGGAACGACTAAGCACCGGGTAGGAATTCTCGGGAATGATCGAGTACTGGGTAGGAATTTTTCACAATGACCGAGTACAAGGTAGCAATTCTCGGAAATGACAGAGTACCAGATAGGAATTCTCGGCAATGACCGAGTACCGGGTATTAATTCTCAGGAACAGCTAAGCATTAGGTAGGAATTCTCGGCAACGACCGAGTACCGTGTAGGAATTCTCGTCAAATGCTGGGTAGGAATTCTTGGCGATGACGGAGTACAAGGTAGGAATTCTCGAGAGTAACTGAGGACCGGGTAGGAGTTCTTGGCAATGACCGAGTACCGGATAGGAATACGTGGCAACGCCCTAGTAATGGGTGGGAATTATCGGGAAAGCCCGAGTACCAGATTCAAATTCTCGGTAACGAATGATTATCGGGAAGGAATTCTCAACAACGACCGACAACCGTGTTGGAATTCTCGTCAATGACCGAGTACTGGGTAGGAATTCTCCTCCATGACCGAGTACCGGGAAGGAATTTTCGGCAACGCCAGGGTGTTGGGTAGGAATTCTCGGCAACAACCGAGTCCCGGGTAGGAATTCTCGGCAACAACCGAGTACCGGGTATGAATTCTCGTCTATTACCAAGTACTGAGTAGGAATTCTGGGCAATGACGGAGTACAAGGTAGGAATCCTCGAGAGTGACTGAGGACCGGGTAGGAGTTCTTGGCAATGACTGAGTATCGGATTAGGATACTTGGCAACACCCTAGTACTAGGCGGAAATTCTCGGCAAAGCCCGAGTGCCGGATTGGAATTCCTACCGATTATCGGCAACGACCGACTACCGTGTTTGAATTCTCGTCAATGACCGAGGAGTTGGTAGGAATTCCTGGCAATGGCGGAGTACCGGGTAGGAATTCTCGGGAATGCTTGAGTACTAGGTGGGAATTCTCGGCAACACCTGAATACCAGGTGGGAATTCTCGGCAACGTCTGAATACCGGGTAGGAATTCTTGGTAATGCCCGAGTACCGGGTTGGAGTTCTCGTTAACGACCAAGTACGGGGTTGGAATTCTCGTCAATGACCGAGTACTGGGTAGGTATTCTCAGCAATGATAAAGTACTGGGTAGGAAATATCGGCAATGACCGAGTACTCGGTAGGAATTCTCGTCAACGACCGAGTACCGTGTTGGAATTCTTGGCTGTGACTGAGTACCGTGTAGGAATTCTCGGTGTTGACCGAGTACCAGATAGGAATATTTGGCAGTGACTGAGTAGCGGGTTGGAATTCTCGTCAACAACCGAATACTGGGTAGGAATTCTCGGGAACGACTAAGCACCGGGTAGGAATTCTCGGGAATGATCGAGTACTGGGTAGGAATTTTTCACAATGACCGAGTACAAGGTAGCAATTCTCCGAAATGACAGAGTACCAGATAGGAATTCTCGGCAATGACCGAGTACCGGGTATTAATTCTCAGGAACAACTAAGCATTAGGTAGGAATTCTCGGCAACGACCGAGTACCGGGTAGGAATTCTCGTCAAATGCTGGGTAGGAATTCTTGGCGATGACGGAGTACAAGGTAGGAATTCTCGAGAGTAACTAAGGACCGGGTAGGAGTTCTTGGCAATGACCGAGTACCGGATAGGAATACGTGGCAACGCCCTAGTAATGGGTGGGAATTATCAGGAAAGCCCGAGTACCGGATTCAAATTCTCGGTAACGAATGATTATCGGGAAGGAATTCTCAACAACGACCGACTACCGTGTTGGAATTCTCGTCAATGACCGAGTACTGGGTAGGAATTCTCCTCCATGACCGAGTACCGGGAAGGAATTTTTGGCAACGCCAGGGTGTTGGGTAGGAATTCTCGGCAACGACCGAGTCCCGGGTAGGAATTCTCGGCAACAACCGAGTACCGGGTATGAATTCTCGTCAATTACCTAGTACTGAGTAGGAATTTTGGGCAATGACGGATTACAAGGTAGGAATTCTCAAGAGTGACTGAAGACCGGGTAGGAGTTCTTGGCAATGATCGAGTATCGGATAGGGATACTTGGCGACACCCTAGTACTAGGCGGGAATTCTTGGCAAAGCCCGAGGACCAGATTGGAATTCCTACCGATTATCGACAACGACCGACTATCGTGTTTGAATTCTCGTCAATGACCGAGGACTTGCTAGGAATTCCTGGCAATGACGGAGTACCGGGTAGGAATTCTCGGGAACGCCTGAGTACTAGGTGGGAATTCTTGGCAACACCTGAATACCAGGTAGGAATTCTCGGGAATGATCGAGTACTGGGTAGGAATTTTTGACAATGACTGAGTACAAGGTAGCAATTCTCGGAAATGACAGAGTACCAGATAGGAATTCTCGGCAATGACCGAGTACCGGGTATTAATTCTCAGGAATGACTAAGCATTAGGTAGGAATTCTCGGCAACGACCGAGTACCGGGTAGGAATTCTCGTCAAATACTGGGTAGGAATTCTTGGCGATGACGGAGTACAAGGTAGGAATTCTCGAGAGTAACTGAGGACCGGGTAGGAGTTCTTGGCAATGACCAAGTACCGGATAGGAATACGTGGCAACGCCCTAGTAATGGGTGGGAATTATCGGGAAAGCCCGAGTACCGGATTCAAATTCTCGGTAACGAATGATTACCGGGAAGGAATTCTCAACAACGACCGACTACCGTGTTGGAATTCTCGTCAATGACCGAGTACTGGGTAGGAATTCTCCTCCATGACCGAGTACCGGGAAGGAATTTTTGGCAACGCCAGGGTGTTGGGTAGGAATTCTCGGCAACGACCGAGTCCCGGGTAGGAATTCTCGGCAACAACCGAGTACCGGGTATGAATTCTCGTCAATTACCTAGTACTGAGTAGGAATTTTGGGCAATGACGGATTACAAGGTAGGAATTCTCAAGAGTGACTGAAGACCGGGTAGGAGTTCTTGGCAATGACCGAGTATCGGATAGGGATACTTGGCGACACCCTAGTACTAGGCGGGAATTCTTGGCAAAGCCCGAGGACCAGATTGGAATTCCTACCGATTATCGACAACGACCGACTATCGTGTTTGAATTCTCGTCAATGACCGAGGACTTGCTAGGAATTCCTGGCAATGACGGAGTACCGGGTAGGAATTCTCGGGAACGCCTGAGTACTAGGTGGGAATTCTCGGCAACACCTGAATACCGGGTGGGAATTCTCAGCAACGCCTGAATACCGGGTAGGAATTCTTGGTAATGCCCGAGTACCGGGTAGGAGTTCTCGTTAACGACCGAGTACGGGGTTGGAATTCTCGTCAATGACCGAGTACTGGGTAGGAATTATTGGAAATGAAGGAGTACCGGGTAGGAATTCTCAGCAACGACCGAGTACCGGGTAGGAATTCTCGGTAACGACTGCGTACCGGGTGGGAATTCTTCGCAGTGACCGTGTACCGGGTATTAATTCTCGGCAACGACCAAGTACCGGGTAGGAATTCTCGGCAATCACTGAGTATCGGATAGGAATTCTCTGCAACGACCGAGTACCGGGTGGGAATTCTTGGCGATGACAGAGTACAAGGTAGGAATTCTCGAGAGTGACTGAGGACCGGGTAGGAGTTCTTGGCAATGACCGAGTATCGGATAGGGTTAATTGGCAACACCCTAGTACTAGGTGGGAATTCTTGGCAAAGCCCGAGTACCGGATTGGAATTCCTACCGATTATCGGCAACGACCGTCTATCGTGTTTGAATTCTCGTCAATGACCGAGGACTTGCTAGGAATTCCTGGCAATGATGAGGTACCGGGTAGGAATTCTTGGGAACGCCTGAGTACTAGGTGGGAATTCTCGGCAACACCTGGATACCAGGTAGGAATTCTCGGGAATGATCGAGTTCTGGGTAGGAATTTTTGACAATGACCGAGTACAAGGTAGCAATTCTCGGAAATGAGAGAGTTCCAGATAGGAATTCTTGGCAATGACCAAGTACCGAGTATTAATTCTCAGGAATGACTAAGCATTAGGTAAGAATTCTCGGCAACGACCGAGTACCGGGTAGGAATTCTCGTCAAATACTGGGTAGGAATTCTTGGCGATGACGGAGTACAAGGTAGAAATTCTCGGCAACAACCGAGTACCGGGTAGGAATTCTCGTCAATTACCAAGTACTGAGTAGGAATTCTGGGCAATGACGGAGTACAAGGTAGGAATCCTTTAGAGTGACTGAGGACCAGGTAGGAGTTCTTGGCAATGACTGAATATCGGATTGGGATACTTGGCAACACCCTAGTACTAGGCGGAAATTCTCGGCAAAGCCCGAGTGCCGGATTGGAATTCCTACCGATTATCGGCAACGACCGAATACCGTGTTTGAATTCTCGTCAATGACCGAGGAGTTGGTAGGAATTCCTGGCAATGACGGAGTACCGGGTAGTAATTCTCGGGAACGCTTGAGTACTAGGTGGGAATTCTCGGCAACACCTGAATACCAGGTGGGAATTCTCGGCAACGCCTGAATACTGGGTAGGAATTCTTGGTAATGCCCGCGTACCGGGTAGGAGTTCTCGTTAACGACCGAGTACGGGGTTGGAATTCTCGTCAATGACCGAGTACTGGGTAGGAATTATTGGAAATGAAGGAGTACCGGGTAGGAATTCTCAGCAACGACCGAGTACCGGGTATGAATTCTCGGTAATGACCGCGTACCGGGTGGGAATTCTTCGCAGTGACCATGTACCGGGTATGAATTCTCGGCAACGACCAAGTACCGGGTAGGAATTCTCGGCAATCACCGAGTATCGGATAGGAATTCTCTGCAACGACCGAGTACCGGGTGGGAATTCTTGGCGATGACGGAGTACCAGGTAGGAATTCTCGAGAGTGACTGAGGACCGGGTAGGAGTTCTTGGCAATGACCGAGTGTCGGATAGGGATAATTGGCAACACCCTAGTACTAGGTGGGAATTCTTGGCAAAGCCCGAGTACCGGATTGGAATTCCTACCGATTATCGGCAACGACCGTCTATCGTGTTTGAATTCTCGTCAATGTCCGAGGACTTGCTAGGAATTCCTGGCAATGATGGAGTCCCGGGTAGGAATTCTTGGGAACGCCTGAGTACTAGGTGGGAATTCTCGGCAACACCTGAATACCAGGTAGGAATTCTCGCGAATGATCGAGTACTGGGTAGGAATTTTTGACA
Organism: Barbarea vulgaris; assembly: GCA_963667165.1. Classification (NCBI taxonomy): domain Eukaryota; kingdom Viridiplantae; phylum Streptophyta; class Magnoliopsida; order Brassicales; family Brassicaceae; genus Barbarea; species Barbarea vulgaris. The sequence continues at coordinate 7,546,901 of OY763888.1, read as the reverse complement.
ATGACCGAGTACAAGGTAGCAATTCTCGGAAATGACAGAGTACCAGATAGGAATTCTCGGCAATGACCGAGTACCGGGTATTAATTCTCAGGAATGACTAAGCATTAGGTAGGAATTCTCGGCAACGACCGAGTACCGGGTAGGAATTCTCGTCAAATACTGGGTAGGAATTCTTGGCGATGACGGAGTACAAGGTAGGAATTCTCGAGAGTAACTGAGGACCGGGTAGGAGTTCTTGGCAATGACCAAGTACCGGATAGGAATACGTGGCAACGCCCTAGTAATGGGTGGGAATTATCGGGAAAGCCCGAGTACCGGATTCAAATTCTCGGTAACGAATGATTACCGGGAAGGAATTCTCAACAACGACCGACTACCGTGTTGGAATTCTCGTTAATGACCGAGTACTGGGTAGGAATTCTCCTCCATGACCGAGTACCGGGAAGGAATTTTTGGCAACGCCAGGGTGTTGGGTAGGAATTCTCGGCAACGACCGAGTCCCGGGTAGGAATTCTCGGCAACAACCGAGTACCGGGTATGAATTCTCGTCAATTACCTAGTACTGAGTAGGAATTTTGGGCAATGACGGATTACAAGGTAGGAATTCTCAAGAGTGACTGAAGACCGGGTAGGAGTTCTTGGCAATGACCGAGTATCGGATAGGGATACTTGGCGACACCCTAGTACTAGGCGGGAATTCTTGGCAAAGCCCGAGGACCAGATTGGAATTCCTACCGATTATCGACAACGACCGACTATCGTGTTTGAATTCTCGTCAATGACCGAGGACTTGCTAGGAATTCCTGGCAATGACGGAGTACCGGGTAGGAATTCTCGGGAACGCCTGAGTACTAGGTGGGAATTCTCGGCAACACCTGAATACCGGGTGGGAATTCTCAGCAACGCCTGAATACCGGGTAGGAATTCTTGGTAATGCCCGAGTACCGGGTAGGAGTTCTCGTTAACGACCGAGTACGGGGTTGGAATTCTCGTCAATGACCGAGTACTGGGTAGGAATTATTGGAAATGAAGGAGTACCGGGTAGGAATTCTCAGCAACGACCGAGTACCGGGTAGGAATTCTCGGTAACGACTGCGTACCGGGTGGGAATTCTTCGCAGTGACCGTGTACCGGGTATTAATTCTCGGCAACGACCAAGTACCGGGTAGGAATTCTCGGCAATCACTGAGTATCGGATAGGAATTCTCTGCAACGACCGAGTACCGGGTGGGAATTCTTGGCGATGACAGAGTACAAGGTAGGAATTCTCGAGAGTGACTGAGGACCGGGTAGGAGTTCTTGGCAATGACCGAGTATCGGATAGGGATAATTGGCAACACCCTAGTACTAGGTGGGAATTCTTGGCAAAGCCCGAGTACCGGATTGGAATTCCTACCGATTATCGGCAACGACCGTCTATCGTGTTTGAATTCTCGTCAATGACCGAGGACTTGCTAGGAATTCCTGGCAATGATGAGGTACCGGGTAGGAATTCTTGGGAACGCCTGAGTACTAGGTGGGAATTCTCGGCAACACCTGGATACCAGGTAGGAATTCTCGGGAATGATCGAGTTCTGGGTAGGAATTTTTGACAATGACCGAGTACAAGGTAGCAATTCTCGGAAATGAGAGAGTTCAAGATAGGAATTCTTGGCAATGACCAAGTACCGAGTATTAATTCTCAGGAATGACTAAGCATTAGGTAAGAATTCTCGGCAACGACCGAGTACCGGGTAGGAATTCTCGTCAAATACTGGGTAGGAATTCTTGGCGATGACGGAGTACAAGGTAGAAATTCTCGGCAACAACCGAGTACCGGGTAGGAATTCTCGTCAATTACCAAGTACTGAGTAGGAATTCTGGGCAATGACGGAGTACAAGGTAGGAATCCTCTAGAGTGACTGAGGACCAGGTAGGAGTTCTTGGCAATGACTGAATATCGGATTGGGATACTTGGCAACACCCTAGTACTAGGCGGAAATTCTCGGCAAAGCCCGAGTGCCGGATTGGAATTCCTACCGATTATCGGCAACGACCGAATACCGTGTTTGAATTCTCGTCAATGACCGAGGAGTTGGTAGGAATTCCTGGCAATGACGGAGTACCGGGTAGTAATTCTCGGGAACGCTTGAGTACTAGGTGGGAATTCTCGGCAACACCTGAATACCAGGTGGGAATTCTCGGCAACGCCTGAATACTGGGTAGGAATTCTTGGTAATGCCCGAGTACCGGGTAGGAGTTCTCGTTAACGACCGAGTACGGGGTTGGAATTCTCGTCAATGACCGAGTACTGGGTAGGAATTATTAGAAATGAAGGAGTACCGGGTAGGAATTCTCAGCAACGACCGAGTACCGGGTATGAATTCTCGGTAATGACCGCGTACCGGGTGGGAATTCTTCGCAGTGACCATGTACCGGGTATGAATTCTCGGCAAAGACCAAGTACCGGGTAGGAATTCTCGGCAATCACCGAGTATCGGATAGGAATTCTCTGCAACGACCGAGTACCGGGTGGGAATTCTTGGCGATGACGGAGTACAAGGTAGGAATTCTCGAGAGTGACTGAGGACCGGGTAGGAGTTCTTGGCAATGACCGAGTATCGGATAGGGATAATTGGCAACACCCTAGTACTAGGTGGGAATTCTTGGCAAAGCCCGAGTACCGGATTGGAATTCCTACCGATTATCGGCAACGACCGTCTATCGTGTTTGAATTCTCGTCAATGTCCGAGGACTTGCTAGGAATTCCTGGCAATGATGGAGTACCGGGTAGGAATTCTTGGGAACGCCTGAGTACTAGGTGGGAATTCTCGGCAACACCTGAATACCAGGTAGGAATTCTCGGGAATGATCGAGTACTGGGTATGAATTTTTGACAATGACCGAGTACAAGGTAGCAATTCTCGGAAATGACAGAGTACCAGATAAGAATTCTCGGCAATGACCGAGTACCGGGTATTAATTCTCAGGAATGACTAAGCATTAGGTAGGAATTCTCGGCAACGACCGAGTACCGGGTAGGAATTCTCGTCAAATACTGGGTAGGAATTCTTGGCGATGACGGAGTACAAGGTAGGAATTCTCGAGAGGAACTGAGGACCGGGTAGGAGTTCTTGGCAATGACCAAGTACCGGATAGGAATACGTGGCAACGCCCTAGTAATGGGTGGGAATTATCGGGAATGCCCGAGTACCGGATTCAAATTCTTGGTAACGAATGATTACCGGGAAGGAATTCTCAACAACGACCGACTACCGTGTTGGAATTCTCGTCAATTACCGAGTACTGGGTAGGAATTCTCCTCCATGACCGAGTATCGGGAAGGAATTTTTGGCAACGCCAGGGTGTTGGGTAGGAATTCTCGGCAACGACCGAGTCCCGGGTAGGAATTCTCGGCAACAACCGAGTACCGGGTATGAATTCTCGTCAATTACCTAGTACTGAGTAGGAATTTTGGGCAATGACGGAGTACAAGGTAGGAATTCTCGAGAGTGACTGAAGACCGGGTAGGAGTTCTTGGCAATGACCGAGTATCGGATTAGGATACTTGGCAACACCCTAGTACTAGGCGGAAATTCTCGGCAAAGCCCGAGTGCCGGATTGGAATTCCTACCGATTATCGGCAACGACCGACTACCGTGTTTGAATTCTCATCAATGACCGAGGAGTTGGTAGGAATTCCTGGCAATGGCGGAGTACCGGGTAGGAATTCTCGGGAACGCCTGAGTACTAGGTGGGAATTCTCGGCAACACATGAATACCGGGTGGGAATTCTCAGCAACGCCTGAATACCGGGTAGGAATTCTTGGTAATGCCCGAGTACCGGGTAGGAGTTCTCGTTAACGACCGAGTACGGGGTTGGAATTCTCGTCAATGACCGAGTACTGGGTAGGAATTATTGGAAATGAAGGAGTACCGGGTAGGAATTCTCAGCAACGACCGAGTACCGGGTAGGAATTCTCGGTAACGACTGCGTACCGGGTGGGAATTCTTCGCAGTGACCGTGTACCGGGTATTAATTCTCGGCAACGACCAAGTACCGGGTAGGAATTCTCGGCAATCACTGAGTATCGGATAGGAATTCTCTGCAACGACCGAGTACCGGGTGGGAATTCTTGGCGATGACAGAGTACAAGGTAGGAATTCTCGAGAGTGACTGAGGACCGGGTAGGAGTTCTTGGCAATGACCGAGTATCGGATAGGGATAATTGGCAACACCCTAGTACTAGGTGGGAATTCTTGGCAAAGCCCGAGTACCGGATTGGAATTCCTACCGATTATCGGCAACGACCGTCTATCGTGTTTGAATTCTCGTCAATGACCGAGGACTTGCTAGGAATTCCTGGCAATGATGAGGTACCGGGTAGGAATTCTTGGGAACGCCTGAGTACTAGGTGGGAATTCTCGGCAACACCTGGATACCAGGTAGGAATTCTCGGGAATGATCGAGTTCTGGGTAGGAATTTTTGACAATGACCGAGTACAAGGTAGCAATTCTCGGAAATGAGAGAGTTCCAGATAGGAATTCTTGGCAATGACCAAGTACCGAGTATTAATTCTCAGGAATGACTAAGCATTAGGTAAGAATTCTCGGCAACGACCGAGTACCGGGTAGGAATTCTCGTCAAATACTGGGTAGGAATTCTTGGCGATGACGGAGTACAAGGTAGAAATTCTCGGCAACAACCGAGTACCGGGTAGGAATTCTCGTCAATTACCAAGTACTGAGTAGGAATTCTGGGCAATGACGGAGTACAAGGTAGGAATCCTCTAGAGTGACTGAGGACCAGGTAGGAGTTCTTGGCAATGACTGAATATCGGATTGGGATACTTGGCAACACCCTAGTACTAGGCGGAAATTCTCGGCAAAGCCCGAGTGCCGGATTGGAATTCCTACCGATTATCGGCAACGACCGAATACCGTGTTTGAATTCTCGTCAATGACCGAGGAGTTGGTAGGAATTCCTGGCAATGACGGAGTACCGGGTAGTAATTCTCGGGAACGCTTGAGTACTAGGTGGGAATTCTCGGCAACACCTGAATACCAGGTGGGAATTCTCGGCAACGCCTGAATACTGGGTAGGAATTCTTGGTAATGCCCGAGTACCGGGTAGGAGTTCTCGTTAACGACCGAGTACGGGGTTGGAATTCTCGTCAATGACCGAGTACTGGGTAGGAATTATTGGAAATGAAGGAGTACCGGGTAGGAATTCTCAGCAACGACCGAGTACCGGGTATGAATTCTCGGTAATGACCGCGTACCGGGTGGGAATTCTTCGCAGTGACCATGTACCGGGTATGAATTCTCGGCAACGACCAAGTACCGGGTAGGAATTCTCGGCAATCACCGAGTATCGGATAGGAATTCTCTGCAACGACCGAGTACCGGGTGGGAATTCTTGGCGATGACGGAGTACAAGGTAGGAATTCTCGAGAGTGACTGAGGACCGGGTAGGAGTTCTTGGCAATGACCGAGTATCGGATAGGGATAATTGGCAACACCCTAGTACTAGGTGGGAATTCTTGGCAAAGCCCGAGTACCGGATTGGAATTCCTACCGATTATCGGCAACGACCGTCTATCGTGTTTGAATTCTCGTCAATGTCCGAGGACTTGCTAGGAATTCCTGGCAATGATGGAGTACCGGGTAGGAATTCTTGGGAACGCCTGAGTACTAGGTGGGAATTCTCGGCAACACCTGAATACCACGTAGGAATTCTCGGGAATGATCGAGTACTGGGTATGAATTTTTGACAATGACCGAGTACAAGGTAGCAATTCTCGGAAATGACAGAGTACCAGATAAGAATTCTCGGCAATGACCGAGTACCGGGTATTAATTCTCAGGAATGACTAAGCATTAGGTAGGAATTCTCGGCAACGACCGAGTACCGGGTAGGAATTCTCGTCAAATACTGGGTAGGAATTCTTGGCGATGACGGAGTACAAGGTAGGAATTCTCGAGAGGAACTGAGGACCGGGTAGGAGTTCTTGGCAATGACCAAGTACCGGATAGGAATACGTGGCAACGCCCTAGTAATGGGTGGGAATTATCGGGAATGCCCGAGTACCGGATTCAAATTCTTGGTAACGAATGATTACCGGGAAGGAATTCTCAACAACGACCGACTACCGTGTTGGAATTCTCGTCAATTACCGAGTACTGGGTAGGAATTCTCCTCCATGACCGAGTACCGGGAAGGAATTTTTGGCAACGCCAGGGTGTTGGGTAGGAATTCTCGGCAACGACCGAGTCCCGGGTAGGAATTCTCGGCAACAACCGAGTACCGGGTATGAATTCTCGTCAATTACCTAGTACTGAGTAGGAATTTTGGGCAATGACGGAGTACACGGTAGGAATTCTCGAGAGTGACTGAAGACCGGGTAGGAGTTCTTGGCAATGACCGAGTATCGGATTAGGATACTTGGCAACACCCTAGTACTAGGCGGAAATTCTCGGCAAAGCCCGAGTGCCGGATTGGAATTCCTACCGATTATCGGCAACGACCGACTACCGTGTTTGAATTCTCATCAATGACCGAGGAGTTGGTAGGAATTCCTGGCAATGGCGGAGTACCGGGTAGGAATTCTCGGGAATGCCTGAGTACTAGGTGGGAATTCTCGGCAACACCTGAATACCAGGTGGGAATTCTCGGCAACGCCTGAATACCGGGTAGGAATTCTTGGTAATGCCCGAGTACCGGGTAGGAGTTCTCGTTAACGACTGAGTACGGGGTTGGAATTCTCGTCAATGACCGAGTACTGGGTAGGAATTATTGGAAATGAAGGAGTACCGGGTAGGAATTCTCAGCAACGACCGAGTACCGGGTAGGAATTCTCGGTAACGACCACGTACCGGGTGGGAATTCTTTGCAGTGACCGTGTACCGGGTATTAATTCACGGCAACGACCAAGTACCAAGTAGGAATTCTCGGCAATCACCGAGTATCGGATAGGAATTCTCTGCAACGACCGAGTACCGGGTGGGAATTCTTGGCGGTGACAGAGTACAAGGTAGGAATTCTCGAGAGTGACTGAGGACCGGGTAGGAGTTCTTGGCAATGACCGAGTATCGAATAGGGATAATTGGCAACACCCTAGTACTAGGTGGGAATTCTTGGCAAAGCCCGAGTACCGGATTGGAATTCCTACCGATTATCGGCAACGACCGTCTATCGTGTTTGAATTCTCGTCAATGACCGAGGACTTGCTAGGAATTCCTGGCAATGATGAGGTACCGGGTAGGAATTCTTGGGAACGCCTGAGTACTAGGTGGGAATTCTCGGCAACACCTGGATACCAGGTAGGAATTCTCGGGAATGATCGAGTACTGGGTAGGAATTTTTGACAATGACCGAGTACAAGGTAGCAATTCTCGGAAATGAGAGAGTACCAGATAGGAATTCTTGGCAATGACCAAGTACCGAGTATTAATTCTCAGGAATGACTAAGCATTAGGTAAGAATTCTCAGCAACGACCGAGTACCGGGTAGGAATTCTCGTCAAATACTGGGTAGGAATTCTTGGCGATGACGGAGTACAAGGTAGAAATTCTCGGTAACAACCGAGTACCGGGTAGGAATTCTCGTCAATTACCAAGTACTGAGTAGGAATTCTGGGCAATGACGGAGTACAGGGTAGGAATCCTCTAGAGTGACTGAGGACCGGGTAGGAGTTCTTGGCAATGACTGAATATCGGATTGGGATACTTGGCAACACCCTAGTACTAGGCGGAAATTCTCGGCAAAGCCCGAGTGCCGGATTGGAATTCCTACCGATTATCGGCAACGACCGAATACCGTGTTTGAATTCTCGTCAATGACCGAGGAGTTGGTAGGAATTCTTGGCAATGACGGAGTACCGGGTAGTAATTCTCGGGAACGCTTGAGTACTAGGTGGGAATTCTCGGCAACACCTGAATACCAGGTGGGAATTCTTGGCAACGCCTGAATACCGGGTAGGAATTCTTGGTAATGCCCGAGTACCGGGTTGGAGTTTTCGTTAACGACCGAGTACGGGGTTGGAATTCTCGTCAATGACCGAGTACTGGGTAGGAATTCTTGGAAATGAAGGAGTACCAGGTAGGAATTCTTGGCAATGACAGAGTACCGGGTAGGTATTCTCAGCAATGATAAAGTACTGGGTAGGAAATATCGGCAATGACCGAGTACTCGGTAGGAATTCTCGTCAACGACCGAGTACCGTGTTGGAATTCTTGGCTGTGACTGAGTACCGTGTAGGAATTCTCGGTGTTGACCGAGTACCAGATAGGAATATTTGGCAGTGACTGAGTAGCGGGTTGGAATTCTCGTCAACAACCGAATACTGGGTAGGATTTCTCGCGAACGACTAAGCACCGGGTAGGAATTCTCGGGAATGATCGAGTGCTGGGTAGGAATTTTTCACAATGACCGAGTACAAGGTAGCAATTCTCGGAAATGACAGAGTACCAGATAGGAATTCTCGGCAATGACCGAGTACCGGGTATTAATTCTCAGGAACGACTAAGCATTAGGTAGGAATTCTCGGCAACGACCGAGTACCGGGTAGGAATTCTCGTCAAATTCTGGGTAGGAATTCTTGGCGATGACGGAGTACAAGGTAGGAATTCTCGAGAGTAACTGAGGACCGGGTAGGAGTTCTTGGCAATGACCGAGAACCGGATAGGAATACGTGGCAACGCCCTAGTAATGGGTGGGAATTATCGGGAAAGCCCGAGTACCGGATTCAAATTCTCGGTAACGAATGATTATCGGGAAAGAATTCTCAACAACGACCGACTACCGTGTTGGAATTCTCGTCAATGACCGAGTACTGGGTAGGAATTCTCCTCCATGGCCGAGTACCGGGAAGGAATTTTCGGCAACGCCAGGGAGTTGGGTAGGAATTCTTGGCAACAACCGAGTACTGGGTATGAATTCTCGTCAATTACCAAATACTGAGTAGGAATTTTGGGCAATGACGGAGTACAAGGTAGGAATTCTCGAGAGTGACTGAAGACCGGGTAGGAGTTCTTGGCATTGACCGAGTCCTGCGTAGGAATTCTTGGCAATGACCGAGTACCGAGTAGGAATACTTGCAATGACCGAGTATCGCGTAAGAATTCTAGGCAATGATCGTGTACCGGGTAGGAATTCTCAGCATCAACCGAGTTACAAGTAGGTATTCTCAGCAATGACGGAGTACAGGGTAGGAATTCTCGGCAACCCCGAGTACAGGGTAGGAATTCTCGTCAACAACCGAGTACCGTGTAGGAATTCTTAGCAGTGACCGAGTACCGTGTAGGAATTCTCGGCAGTGACCGAGTACCAGGTAGGAATTCTCGGGAATGACCGATTACTGGGTAAGAATTCTTCACAATGAACGAGTACCAGGTAGGAATTCTCGGAAAAGATCGAGTACCAGATAGGAATTCTTTGCAACTACCAAGTATTGGGTAAGAATTCTCATGAATGACCAAGTACAGGGTAGGAATTCTTGGCAATGACCGTGTACTGGTTAGGAATTCTTGGCAATGACCGAGTACTTGGTAGGATTCTCGGTAATGATTGAGTACCGGGTTGGAGTTCTCGGCAACGACCGAGTACTGGGTAAGAATTCTCAAGAGTGACCAAGTACCGGGTAGGAATTCTCGAGAGTGACCAAGTAGCGGGTAGGAATTCTTGACAATGACCGAGTACCGGGTAGAAATTCCCCTCAATGACCGAGTACCAGGTAGGAATTCTCGGCAACGCCCGAGTACCAGGTAGGAATTCAAGGCAATGACCAAGTATCGGGTAGGAATTCTCGGCAACGACCGAGAACCGGGTAGGAATTCTCGTCAAATACCAACTGCTGGGTAGGAATTCTTGGCGATGACCGAGTACCAAGTAGGAATTCTTGGCAATGATCGAGTATCGGGTACGTATTCTCGACAGTGACCTAGCACCGAGTCAAACTTCTCAGCAATGACAGAGTACCGGGTAAGAATAATCGAGAGCGACCAAGTACCAGAATACGGGTAGGAATTCTTGGCAACGACCGAGTACGGGGTTGCAATTCTCGTCAATGACCGAGTACTGGGTAGGAGTTCGTGGCAATGAAGGAGTATTGGGAAGGAATTCTTGGCAACGTCCGAATACCGGGTGGGAATTCCCGGTAACGCCCGAATACTTGGTAGGAATTCTTGGCAACGACCGAGTACCGGATAGGAATTATCGGCAACGATCGAGTACGGGGTTAGAATTCTCCTCAATGACCAAGTACTGGGTAGGACTTTTGAGAGTGACCGAGTACCGTGTAAGAATTCTCGGCAACGTCTGAGTACCAGGTAATAATTCTCGGCAACGATCGACCGGGTTGGAATTCTCGTCAATGACCAAGTACTGGGTAGGAATTCCTGGTATTGACGGAGTACCGGGACGGTATTCTCAGCAATGACAAAGTACTGGGTAGGAAATATCGGTAATGACCGAGGTAGCAATTCTCGGAAATGACAGAGTACCAGATAGGAATTCTCGGGAATGACCGAGTACCGGGTATGAATTCTCAGGAACGACTAAGCATTAGGTAGGAATTCTCGGCAACGACCGAGTACCGGGTAGGAATTCTCGTCAAATACCAACTGCTGGGTAGGAATTCTTGGTGATGACGGAGTACAAGGTAGGAATTCTCGAGAGTAACTGAGGATCGGGTAGGAGTTCTTGGCAATGACCGAGTACCGGATAGGAATACTTGGCAACGCCCTAGTAATGGGTGGGAATTATCGAGAAAGCCCGAGTACCGGATTCAAATTCTCTGGAACGAATGATTATCGGGAAGGAATTCTCAACAACGACCGACTACCGTGTTGGAATTCTCGTCAATGACTGAGTACTGGGTAGGAATTCTCCTCCATGACCGAGTACCGGGAAAGAATTTTTGGCGACGCCTGGGTGTTGGGTTGGAATTCTCGGCAACGACCGAGTCCCGGTAGGAATTCTCGGCAACAACCGAGTACCGGGTACGAATTCTCGTCAATTACCAAGTACTGAGTAGGAATTTTGGGCAATGACAGAGAACAAGGTAGGAATTCTTGAGAGTGACTGAGGACCGGGTAGGAGTTCTTGGTAATGACCGAGTATCGGATAGGGATACTTGGGAACACCCTAGTACTAGGCGGGAATTCTTGGCAAAGCCCGAGGACCGGATTGGAATTCCTACCGATTATCGGCAACGACCGACTATCGTGTTTGAATTCTCGTCAATGACCGAGGACTTGGTAGGAATTCCTGGCAATGATAGAGTACCGGGTAGGAATTCTTGGGAACGCCTGAGTACTAGGTGGGAATTCTCGGCAACACCTGAATACCAGGTGGGAATTCTCGGCAACGCCTGAATACCGGGTTGGAATTCTTGGTAATGCCCGAGTACCGGGTAGGAATTCTCGTTAACGACCGAGTACAGGGTTGGAATTCTCGTCAATGACCGAGTACTGGGTAGGAATTATTGGAAATGAAGGAGTACCGGGTAGGAATTCTCAGCAACGACCGAGTACCGGGTAGGAATTCTTGGCAACGACCGAGTACCGAGTGGGAATTCTTCGCAATGACCGTGTACCGGGTATGAATTCTCGGCAACGACCGAGTACCGGGTAGGAATTCTCGGCAATCACCGAGTATCGGATAGGAATTCTCTGCAACGACCGAGTACCGGGTGGGAATTCTTGGCGATGACGGAGTACAAGGTAGGAATTCTCGAGAGTGACTGAGGACCGGGTAGGTGTTCTTGGCAATGACCGAGTATCGGATAGGGATAATTGGCAACACCCTAGTACTCGGTGGGAATTCTAGGCAAAGCCCGAGTACCGGATTGGAATTCCTACCGATTATCGGCAACGACCGACTATCGTGTTTGAATTCTCGTCAATGACCGAGGACTTGGTAGGAATTCCTGGCAATGATGGAGTACCGGGTAGGAATTCTTGGGAACGCCTGAGTACTAGGTGGGAATTCTCGGCAACACCTGAATACCAGGTGGGAATTCTCGACAACGCCTGAATACTGGGTAGGAGTTCTTGGTAATGCCCGAGTACCGGGTAGGAGTTCTCGTTAACGACCGAGTACGGGGTTGGAATTCTTGTCAATGACCGAGTATTGGGTAGGAATTCTTGGAAATGAAGGAGTACCGGGTAGGAATTCTCGGTAACGACCGAGTACCGGGTAGGAATTCTTTGCAATGACTATGTACCGGGTATGAATTCTCGGCAACGACTGAATACCGGGTAGGAATTCTTGGCAATCACCAAGTTTCGGATAGGAATTCTCTGCAACGACCGAGTACCGGGTGGGAATTCTTGGCGATGACGGAGTACAAGGTAGGAATTCTCGAGAGTGACTGAGAACCGGGTAGGAGTTCTTGGCAATGATTGAGTACCCGGTAGGAATACTTGGCAACACCCTAGTACTGAGTGGGAATTATCGAGAAAGCCTGAGTACCGGATTGAAATTCTCGGTAACGAATGATTATCGGGTAGGAATTCTCAACAACGACCGACTACCGTGTTGGAATTCTCTTCAATGACCGAGTACTGGGTAGGAATTATTGGTAATGATGGAGTACCGGGTAGGAATTCTCGGCAACTCCCGAGTTCCAGGTGGGAATTCTCGGCAATGCCTGAATACCGGGTAGGAATTCTTGGCAACGACGGAGTACCAGGTAGGAATTCTCGAGAGTGACCAAGTAGCGGGTAGGAATTCTTGACAATGACCAAGTACCGGGTAGGAATTCTCCTCCATGACCGAGTACCGGGAAGGAATTTTTGGCAACGCCCGGGTGTAGGGTAGGAATTCTCGGCAACGACCGAATCCCGGGTACGAATTCTCGGCAACAACCGAGTACCGAGTACGAATTCTCGTCAATTTCCAAGTACTGAGTAGGAATTCTGGGCAATTACGGAGTACAAGGTAGGAATTCTCGAGAGTGACTGAGGACCGGGTAGGAGTTCTTGGCAATGACTGAGTATCGGATAGGGATAGTTGGCAACACCCTAGTACTAGGCGGGAATTTTGGGCAAAGCCCGAGTACCGGATTGGAATTCCTACAGATTATCGGCAACGACCGACTACCGTGTTTGAATTCTCGCCAATGACCGAGGACTTGGTAGGAATTCCTGGCAATGACGGAGTACCGAGTAGGAATTCTCGGCAATGCCTGAGTACTAGGTGGGAATTCTCGGCAACCGTTGAATACCGGTTGGAATTCTCGGCAACGACCGAGGACCGGGTAGGAATTCTCGGCAACGACCAAGTACGGGGTTGGAATTCTCGTCAATGACCGAGTACTGGGTAGGAATTCTTAGAAATGAAGGAGTACCGAGTAGGAATTCTCGGCAATGACCGAGTACTGTGTAGGAATTCTCGGCAACGACCGAGTCTCGGGTAGGAATTCTTCGCAATGACCGTGTACCAGGTACGAATTCTCGGCAACAACTGAGTACCGGGTAGGAATTATCGGCAATCACAACGTATCGGATAGGAATTTTCTGCAACGACCTAGTACCGGGTGGGAATTCTCTGGAACAATTAACCACCTTGTAAAAATTCTTGGCAATGACCGAGTCCCGCGTAGGAATTCTTGGCAATGACCGGGTACCGAGTAGGAATTCTTGCAATGACCGAGTATAGCGTAGGAATTCTTGGCAATGATCGAGTACCGGGTAGGAATTCTCGGCGTCAACCAAGTTACAGGTAGGTATTCTCAGCAATGACGGTGTATACGGTAGGAATTCTCGGCAACCCCAGAGTACAGGGTAGGAATCTCATCAACAACCGAGTACCGGGTAGGAATTCTTGGGAACGCCTGAGTACTAAGTGGGAATTCTCGGCAACACCTGAATACCAGGTGGGAATTCTCGAAAACGCCTGAATACCGGGTAGGAATTCTTGGTAATGCCCGAGTACCGGGTAGGAGTTCTTGGAAATAAAGGAGTACCGGGTAGGAATTCTTGTCAATGACCGAGTATTGGGTAGGAATTCTTGGAAATGAAGGAGTACCGGGTAGGAATTCTCAGCAACGACCGAGTACCGGGTAGGAATTCTCAGCAACGACCGAGTACCGGGTAGGAATTCTCGGTAACGACCGAGTACCGGGTAGGAATTCTTTGCAATGACTTTGTACCGGGTATGAATTCTCGGCAACGACTGAATACTGGGTAGGGATTCTCGGCAATCACCAAGTTTCGGATAGGAATTCTAGGCAACGACCGAGTACCGGGTCAGAATTCTTGGCGATGACGGAGTACAAGGTAGGACTTCTCGAGAGTGACTGAGAACCGGGTAGGAGTTCTTGGCAATGACTGAGTACCGGGTAGGAATACTTGGCAACACCCTAGTACTTAGTGGGAATTATCGAGAAAGCCTGAGTACCGGATTGAAATTCTCGGTAACGAATGATTATCGGGAAGGAATTCTCAACAACGACCGACTACCGTGTTGGAATTCTCTTCAATGACCGAGTACTGGGTAGGAATTATTGGCAATGATGGAGTACCAGGTAGAAATTCTCGGCAACTCCCGAGTTCCAGGTGGGAATTCTCGGCAATGCCTGAATACCGGGTAGGAATTCTTGGCAATGACGGAGTACCAGGTAGGAATTCTCGAGAGTGACCAAGTAGCGGGTAGGAATTCTTGACAATGACCAAGTACCAGGTAGGAATTCTCCTCCATGACCGAGTACCGGGAAGGAATATTTGGCAACGCCCGGGTGTAGGGTAGGAATTCTCGGCAACGACCGAGTCCCGGGTAGGAATTCTCGGCAACAACCGAGTACCGGGTACGAATTCTCGTCAATTTCCAAGTACTGAGTAGGAATTCTGGGCAATGACGGAGTACAAGGTAGGAATTCTCGAGAGTGACTGAGGACCGGGTAGGAGTTCTTGGCAATGACTGAGTATCGGATAGGGATACTTGGCAACACCCTAGTACTAGGCGGGAATTTTGGGCAAAGCCCGAGTACCGGATTGGAATTCCTACTGATTATCGGCAACGACCGACTACCGTGTTTGAATTCTCGTCAATGACCGAGGATTTGGTAGGAATTCCTGGCAATGACGGAGTACCGGGTAAGAATTCTCGGCAATGCCTGAGTACTAGGTGGGAATTCTCGGCAACCCTTGAATACCGGTAGGAATTCTCGGTAACGACCGAGTACCGGGTAGGAATTCTCGGCAACGACCAAGTACGGGGTTGGAATTCTCGTCAATGACCGAGTACTGGGTAGGAATTCTTGGAAATGAAGGAGTACCGAGTAGGAATTCTCGGCAACGACCGAGTACTGTGTAGGAATTCTCGGCAACGACCGAGTCTCGGGTAGGAATTCTTCGCAATGACCGTGTACCAGGTACGAATTCTCGGCAACAACTGAGTACCAGGTAGGAATTATCGGCAATCACCACGTATCGGATAGGAATTTTCTGCAACGACCGAGTACCGGGTGGGAATTCTCAGGAACAATTAACCACCTTGTAAAAATTCTTGGCAATGACCGAGTCCCGCGTAGGAATTCTTGGTAATGACCGGGTACCGAGTAGGAATTCTTGCAATGACCGAGTATCGCGTAGGAATTCTTGGCAATGATCGAGTACCGGGTAGGAATTCTCGGCGTCAACCAAGTTACAGGTAGGTATTCTCAGCAATGACGGTGTATAGGGTAGGAATTCTCGGCAACCCCAGAGTACTGGGTAGGAATCTCATCAACAACCGAGTACCGTGTAGGAATTCTTGGCAGTGATCGAGTACCGTGTAGAAATTCTCGGGAACGACTAAGCACCGGGTATGAACTCTCGGGAATGACCGAGTACTGGGTAAGAATTCTTCACAATGAACGAGTACCAGGTAGGAATTGACGGAAATGATCAAGTACCGGATAGGAATTCTCGGCAACAACCGAGTACCGGGTAAGAATTCTCAAGAATGCCAAGTACAGGGTAGGAATTCTTGGCAATGACCGTGTACTGGTTAGGAATTCTTGGCAATGACCGAGTACTGGGTAGGGTTCTCGGTAATGATCGAGTACCGGGTTGGAGTTCTCTGGGTAGGAGTTGTTGGCAATGACCGAGTATCGGGTAGGAATACTCGGCAACGCCCTAGTACTGGGTGGGAATTCTCAGGAAAGCCCGAGTACCGGATTGAAATTCTCTTTAACGAATGATGATCGGGAAGGAATTCTCGGCAATGACCAACTACCGTGTTGGAATTCTCGTCTATGACCGAGTACTAGGTAGGAATTCTTTCCAATGAAGGAGTACCGGGTAGGAATTCTCGGCAACGCCCGAGTACCAAGTGGGAATTCTCGGCAACATCCAAATACCGGGTTGGAGTTCTCGGTAACGACCTAGTACCGGGTAAGAATTCTTGGCAACGACCGAGTACGGGGTTGGAATTCTCGCCAATAACCGAGTACTGGGTAGGAATTCTTGGCAACGACTGAGGACTGGGTAGGAATTCTCAGCAATCACCGAGTAACGGATAAGGGAATTCTCCACAACGACTGAGTACCGGGTATGAATACACGGGAACAACAAAGCACCAGGAAATTCTTGGCAAAGACCAAGTACTAGGTAGGAATTCTTTGCAATAACCCCCGACTGAGTAGGAATTTTTTGCAACAATCGAGTATTGTCTAGGAATTCTCGACAGTGACCTAGCACCAAGTAAAATTCTCGGACATGACAGAGTACCGGGTAGGAATTCTCGAGAGCGACCGAGTACCGGGTAAGAATTCTCATGAATGACCAAGTACAGGGTAGGAATTCTTGGCAATGAACGTGTACTGGTTAGGAATTCTTGGCAATGACCGAGTACTGGGTAGGGTTCTCGGTAATGATCGAGTACCGGGTTGGAGTTCTCTGGGTAGGAGTTCTTGGCAATGACCGAGTCTCGGGTAGGAATACTCAGCAACGCCCTAGTACTGGGTGGGAATTCTTGGGAAAGCCCGAGTACCAGATTGAAATTCTCGGTAACGAATGATTATCGGGAAGGAATTCTCGGCAATGACCAACTACCGTGTTCGAATTCTGGTCAATGACCGAGTACTGGGTAGGAATTCTTTGCAATGAAGGAGTACCGGGTAGGAATTCTTGGCAATGCACAAATACCTTGTTGGAGTTCTCGGTAATGACCTAGTACCGGGTAGGAATTCTCGGCAACGACCGAGTACGGGGTTGGAATTCTCGCCAATGACCGAGTACTGGGTAGGAATTCTTGGCAATGACGGAGTACCGGGTAGGAATTCTCGGCAACGACCGAGTACCCGGTAGGAATTCTTTGCAATGACCGAATACCGGGTACTAGGTAGGAAATCTATGCAACAACCCCCGACCGAGTAGGAATTTTTGGCAACGATTGAGTATCATTTAGGAATTCTCGACAGTGACCTACCACCGAGTAAAATTCTTGGACATGACAGAGTACCGGGTAGGAATTCTCGAGAGCAACCGAGTACCGGGTAGGAATTCTTGGTAATTATCGAGTACCGCGTACGAATTCTCGGCAACAACCGAGTTACGGGTAGGTATTAGTCAATGTTCAAGTACCGTGTAGGAATTTTCGACAGTGACCGAGTACCGTGTAGGAATTCTTAACAGTGACCGAGGACCAGATAGGAATACTCGGTAATGACTGAGTAGTGTCTGGGAATTCTCGTCACCGACCGAGTATAGGGTAGGAATTCTCGGGAACGACAGAGCACCGGGTAGGAATTCTCGGCAATGACCGAGTACTGGGTAGGAATTCTCGGCAATCACCGAGTACCAGGTAGGAATTCTCGGAAATGACCGAGTACCAGATAGGAGTTCTCGGCAACGACAGAGTAGTTGGTATGAATTCTCGCGAAAGACTAAGCACTGGGTAAGAATTCTCGGCAATGACCATGTACTAGTTAGGAGTTCTTGGCCATGACCGAGAACCGGGTAGGAATTCTTGGGAAAGACCAAGTACTGGGTAGGAATACTTGGCAACGCCCCCGTACTTGCTGGGTATTCTCAGCAATAACTGAGTACCGAGTAGGAATTCTCGGTAACTACCTTACCGGGTAGGAATTCTCGGCAACGACCGACTACCGGGTTGGAATTCTCGTCAATGACCGAGTCCTGGGTAGGACTTATTGGCAATGACTGAGTACCGAGTACGAATTCTCGGCAACGCCTGAGAACCGGGTAAGATTTCTCGGTAACGCCCCAATAACGGGTAGGAATTCTCGGCAATCACCGAGTACGGGGTTAGAATTCTCGTCAATGACCAAGTACTGGATAGGAATTCTTGGCAATGACGGAGTACCGAGTAAAAATTCTCGGCAATGCCCGAGTACCTGGTGGGAATTCTTGGCAACACTCGAATACCGGTAGGAATTCTCGGTAACGACCGAGTACCTGGTAGGAATTCTCGACAACGACCTAGTACGGAATTGGAATTCTCGTCAATGACCAAGTGCGGGTAGGAATTCTTGGCAATGGCAGAGTACCCGGGTAGGATTTCTCGGCAATGACCGAGTACCTGGTAGGAATTCTCGGCAACGACCAAGTACGGAATTGGAATTCTTATCAATGACCAAGTACAGGGTAGGAATTCTTGTCAACGCCCGAGTACCATGTAGGAATTCATGGCATTGACCGAGTACCGTGTAGGAATTCTCGACAGTGACCGAGTAGTAGATAGGAATATTCGGTAATGACTGAGTAGTGGGTTGGAATTCTAATCACCGACCGAGTACCGGGAAATAATTCTCGGGAACGACAAAGACCGACCACCAAGTTGAAATTCTCATTAATGACCGAGTACCAGGCAAAGACCAAGTACCAGGTAGGAATTCTTGGTAATGACCGAGTACCTGGTAGGAGTTCTCGGTAACGACCGAGTACCTGGTAGGAATTCTTTGCAATGACCGAGTACCGCGTAGGAATTCTTGGCAATGATCAAGTATCGGGTAGGTATTATGGACAGTGACCTAGTACTGAGTAAAAGTTCTCGGCAATGACAGAGTCCGGGGTAGGAATAATCGAGAGCGACCATGTACCAGAATACGGGTAGGAATTCTTGGCAACGAACGAGTACGGGGTTGGAATTCTCGTCAATGACCGAGTACTGGGTAGGAGTTCCTGGCAATGACCAAGTACCGGATAGGAATTATCGGCAATGACCGAGTACTAGGTAGGAATTCTTCGCAATGACCGAGTACTACAAAGGAACTCTTGGCAGTGACCGAGTATCGTGTAGGAATTCGAGGCAGTGACCGAGTACCATATAGGAATATTCGGTTGTGACTAAGTAGTGGAAGGGAATTCTCGTCAACGACCGAGTACCGAGTAGGAATTGTCGTGAACGATTAAACATAATGTAAGAATTCTCTGCAATTACTGAGTACCGGGTAGGAATTCTCGGCAATCACTGAGTACCAGGTAGGAATTCTCGGCGTCAACCAAGTTACAGGTAGGTATTCTCAGCAATGACGGTGTATAGGGTAGGAATTCTCGGCAACCCCAGAGTACTGGGTAGGAATCTCATCAACAACCGAGTACCGTGTAGGAATTCTTGGCAGTGATCGAGTACCGTGTAGGAATTCTCGGGAACGACTAAGCACCGGGTATGAACTCTCGGGAATGACCGAGTACTGGGTAAGAATTCTTCACAATGAACGAGTACCAGGTAGGAATTCTCGGAAATGATCGAGTAGCGGATAGGAATTCTCGGCAACAACCGAGTACCGGGTAAGAATTCTCAAGAATGACCAAGTACAGGGTAGGAATTCTTGGCAATGACCGTGTACTGGTTAGGAATTCTTGGCAATGACCGAGTACTGGGTAGGGTTCTCGGTAATGATCGAGTACCGGGTTGGAGTTCTCTGGGTAGGAGTTCTTGGCAATGACCGAGTATCGGGTAAGGAATACTCGGCAACGCCCTAGTACTGGGTGGAAATTCTCAGGAAAGCCCGGGTACCGGATTGAAATTCTATTTAACGAATGATGATCGGGAAGGAATTCTCGGCAATGACCAACTACCGTGTTGGAATTCTCGTCAATGACCGAGTACTAGGTAGGAATTCTTTGCAATGAAGGAGTACCGTGTAGGAATTCTCGGCAACGCCCGAGTACCAGGTGGGAATTCTCGGCAACGCCCAAATACCGGGTTGGAGTTCTCGGTAACGACCTAGTACCGGGTAAGAATTCTTGGCAACGACCGAGTACGGGGTTGGAATTCTCGCCAATAACCGAGTACTGGGTAGGAATTCTTGGCAACGACTGAGGACTGGGTAGGGATTCTCAGCAATCACCGAGTAACGGATAAGGGAATTCTCCACAACGACTGAGTACCGGGTATGAATACACGGGAACAACAAAGCACCAGGAAATTCTTGGCAAAGACCAAGTACTAGGTAGGAATTCTTTGCAATAACCCCCGACCGAGTAGGAATTTTTTGCAGCAATCGAGTATCGTCTAGAAATTCTCGACAGTGACCTAGCACCAAGTAAAATTCTCGGACATGACAGAGTACCGGGTAGGAATTCTCGAGAGCGACCGAGTACCGGGTAAGAATTCTCAAGAATGACCAAGTACAGGGTAGGAATTCTTGGCAATGAACGTGTACTGGTTAGGAATTCTTGGCAATGACCGAGTACTGGGTAGGGTTCTCGGTAATGATCGAGTACCGGGTTGGAGTTCTCTGGGTAGGAGTTCTTGGCAATGACCGAGTCTCGGGTAGGAATACTCGGCAACGCCCTAGTACTGGGTGGGAATTCTCGGGAAAGCCCGAGTACCGGATTGAAATTCTCGGTAACGAATGATTATCGGGAAGGAATTCTCGGCAATGACCAACTACCGTGTTCGAATTCTGGTCAATGACCGAGTACTGGGTAGGAATTCTTTGCAATGAAGGAGTACCAGGTAGGAATTCTTGGCAATGCCCAAATACCGGGTTGGAGTTCTCGGTAATGACCTAGTACCGGGTAGGAATTTTCGGCAACGACCGAGTACGGGGTTGGAATTCTCGCCAATGACCGAGTACTGGGTAGGAATTCTTGGCAATGACGGAGTACCGGGTAGGAATTCTCGGCAACGACCGAGTACCGGGTAGGAATTCTTTGCAATGACTGAATACCGGGTAGGAATTCTCGGCAATGACTGAGGACCGGGTAGGAATTCTCGGCAATCACCGAGTAACGGATAAGGTAATTCTCCACAACGACTGAGTTCCGGGATGGAATACACAGGAACAACTAAGCACCAGGTAGAAATTTTTGGCAATGACCGAGTACTAGGTAGGAAATCTTTGCAATAACCCCCGACCGAGTAGGAATTTTTGGCAACGATTGAGTATCATTTAGGAATTCTCTACAGTGACCTACCACCGAGTAAAATTCTTGGACATGACAGAGTACCGGGTAGGAATTCTCGAGAGCAACCGAGTACCGGGTAGGAATTCTTGGTAATTATCGAGTACCGCGTACGAATTCTCGGCAACAACCGAGTTACGGGTAGGTATTAGTCAATGTTCAAGTACCGTGTAGGAATTTTCGACAGTGACCGAGTACCGTGTAGGAATTCTTAACAGTGACCGTGTACCAGATAGGAATACTCGGTAATGACTGAGTAGTGGCTGGGAATTCTCGTCACCGACCGAGTATAGGGTAGGAATTCTCGGGAACGACAGAGCACCGGGTAGGAATTCTCGGCAACGACCGAGTATTGGGTAGGAATTCTCGGCAATCACCGAGTACCAGGTAGGAATTCTCTGAAATGACCGAGTACCGGATAGGAGTTCTCGGCAACGACAAAGTAGTTGGTATGAATTCTCGCGAAAGACTAAGCACTGGGTAAGAATTCTCGGCAATGACCATGTACTAGTTAGGAGTTCTTGGCAATGACCGAGTACCGGGTAGGAATTCTCGGGAAAGACCAAGTACTGGGTAGGAATACTTGGCAACGCCCCCGTACTTGCTGGGTATTCTCAGCAACAACTGAGTACCGAGTAGGAATTCTCGGTAACTACCTTACCGGGTTGGAATTCTCGGCAACGACCGACTACCGGGTTGGAATTCTCGTCAATGACCGAGTCCTGGGTAGGACTTATTGGCAATGACTGAGTACCGAGTAGGAATTCTCGGTAACGCCTGAGAACCGGGTAAGATTTCTCGGTAACGCCCCAATAACGGGTAGGAATTCTCGGCAATCACCGAGTACGGGGTTGGAATTCTCGTCAATGACCAAGTACTGGATAGGAATTCTTGGCAATGACGGAGTACCGAGTAAAAATTCTCGGCAATGCCCGAGTACCTGGTGGGAATTCTTGGCAACACTCGAATACCGGTAGGAATTCTCGGTAACGACCGAGTACCTGGTAGGAATTCTCGACAACGACCGAGTACGGAATTGGAATTCTCGTCAATGACCAAGTGCGGTTAGGAATTCTTGGCAATGGCAGAGTACCCGGGTAGGATTTCTCGGCAATGACCGAGTACCTGGTAGGAATTCTCGGCAACGACCAAGTACGGAATTAGAATTCTTATCAATGACCAAGTACAGGGTAGGAATTCTTGTCAACGCCCGAGTACCATGTAGAAATTCATGGCATTGACCGAGTACCATGTAGGAATTCTCGACAGTGACCGAGTAGTAGATAGGAATATTCGGTAATGACTGAGTAGTGGGTTGGAATTCTCGTCACCGACCGAGTACCGGGAAAGAATTCTCGGGAACGACAAAGACCGACTACCAAGTTGAAATTCTCATTAATGACCGAGTACCAGGCAAAGACCGAGTACCAGGTAGGAATTCTTGGTAACGACCGAGTACCTGGTAGGAGTTCTCGGCAACGACCGAGTACCTGGTAGAAATTCTTTGCAATGACCGAGTACCGCGTAGGAATTCTTGGCAATGATCAAGTATCGGGTAGGTATTATGGACAGTGACCTAGTACTGAGTAAAACTTCTCGGCAATGATAGAGTCCCGGGTAGGAATAATCGAGAGCGACCATGTACCAGAATACGGGTAGGAATTCTTGGCAACGAACGAGTACGGGGTTGGAATTCTCGTCAATGACCGAGTACTGGGTAGGAGTTCCTGGCAATGACCAAGTACCGGATAGGAATTCTCGGCAACGACCGAGTACTAGGTAGGAATTCTTCGCAATGACCGAGTACTGCAAAGGAACTCTTGGCAGTGACCGAGTATCGTGTAGGAATTCGAGGCAGTGACCGAGTACCATATAGGAATATTCGGTTGTGACTAAGTAGTGGAAGGGAATTCTCGTCAACGACCGAGTACCGAGTAGGAATTGTCGTGAACGATTAAACATAATGTAAGAATTCTCCGCAATTACTGAGTACCGGGTAGGAATTCTCGGCTTTCACTGAGTACCAGGTAGGAATTCTCGGAAATGACCGAGTACCGGATAGGAGTTCTCGGCAACGACCGAGTAGTTGGTATGAATTCTCGCGAACGACTAAGCACTAGGTAAGAATTCACGGCAATGACCGAGTACTGGTCAGGAATTCTTGGCAATGACCGAGTACCGGGTAGGAATTCTTGGGATTGACCAATTACTGGGTAGGAATACTCAGCAACGCCCCAGTACTTGGTGGGTATTCTCTCCAACGACAGAGTACCGAGTAGGCATTCTCGGCAACGACTGATTACCTGGTAGGAATTCTTGGCAGTGACCGTGTACCGTGTAGAAATTCTCGGCAGTGACCGAGTACCAGATAGGAAAATTTGGAAATGACTGAGTCGCGGGTGAGAATTCTCGTCAACGACCTAGTACCGGGTAGGAGTTATCGGGAACGACTAAGCACCGGGTAGGAACTCTAAGGAATGACCGAGTACTGGGTAGGAATTCTTGACAATGAATGAGTACAAGGTAGGAATTCTCGAAAATGACCGAGTACCGGATAGGAATTCTCACAACGACCGAGTACCTGGGAAGATTTCTCGAGAATGACGAAGCACTGGGTAGGAATTCTCGGCAATGACCAAGTACCTGGTAAGATTTCTCGAGAATGACGAAGCACTGGGTAGGAATTCTCGTTAATGACCAAGTAATGTTTAGGAAGTCTTGGCAATGATCATGTACTGGGTAGGATTCTCGGTAATTATCAGGTACCGGGTTCGAGTTCTCGACAACGACCGAGTACCGGGTAAAAATTCTCGAGAGTGACCAAGTACAGGGTAGGAATTCTCGAGAGTGACAAAGTAGCGGGTAGGAATTCTCAACAATGGCCGAGTACCGGATAGGAATTCCCCTCAATGACCAAGTACCGGGTAATAATTCTAGGCAACAGCCGAGTACCGGGTAGGAATTCTTGGCAACGACCGAGTACTGGGTAGGAATTCTCGGCAACGACAGAGTACCGGTTAGGAATACTCGTCAATTACCAAGTACAGGGTAGGAATTCTTGGCAATGACGGAGTACAAGGTAGGAATTCTCGAGAGTGACTGAGGACCGGGTAGGAGTTCTTGGAAATGACCCAGTATCAGGTACAATACTCGGCAACGCCCTAGTACTGGGTGGGAATTCTCGGGAAAGCCCGACTACCGGATTAAAATTCTCGGTAACAAATGATTATCGGGAAGGAATTCTCGGCAATGACCAACTACCATGTTGGAATTGTCGTCAATGACCGAGTACTGGGTAGGAATTCTTGGCAATGACGGAGTGCCAGGTAGGAATTCTCGACAACGCACGAGTACAAGGTGGGAATTCTCGGCAACGTCCAAATACCAGGTAGGAGTTCTCGGTAACGACCTAGTACTGGGTAGGAATTCTCAGCAATGACCGAGAACGGGGGTGGACTTCTTGCCAATGATCGAGTACTGGGTAGGAATTCTTGGCAATGACAGAGTACCGGGTAGGAATTCTCGGCAACGACCGAGTACTGGGTAGGAATTCTTCGCAATGACCGAATACCGGGTAGGAATTCTTCGCAATGACCGAATACCGGGTAGGAATTCTCGGCAACGACTGAGAAACGGGTAGGAATTCTCGCCAATCACCGAGTAACGGATAAAGGAATTCTCCTCAACGACTGAGTACTGGGTAGGAATACACGGGAACAACTAAGCACCTGGTAGAAATTCTTGCCAATGATCGAGTATCGCGTAGGAATTCTCGACAGTGACTTAGCGCCGAGTAAAATTCTCGGACATAACAGAGTACCGGGTAGGAATTCTCAAGAGCGACCGAGTACCGGGTAGGAATTCTTGGCAATTATCGAGTACCGTGTAGGAATTCTTTGCAACAACCGAGTTACGGGTAGGTATTAGTCAATGTTCAAGTACTGGGTAGGAATTCTCGTCAACGCCCGAGTAACGTATAGGAATTCTTGGCAGTGACCGAGTACCGTCTAGGAATTTTTGACAGTGACCGAGGACCGTGTAGGAATTCTTAACAGTGATCGAGTACCTGATAGGAATATTCGGTAATGACTGAGTAGTGGCTGGGAATTCTCGTCACCGACCGAGTACAGGGTAGGAATTCTCGGGAACGACAGAGCACCGGGTAGGAATTCTCGGCAATGACCGAGTACAGGGTAGGAATTCTCGGCAATCACCGAGTACCAGGTAGGATTTCTCGGAAATGACCGAGTACCGGATAGGAGTTCTCGGCAACGACCGAGTAGTTGGTATTAATTCTCGCGAGAGACTAAGCAATGGGTAAGAATTCTCGTCACCGACCGAGTACCGGGTAGGAATTCTCGGGAAAGACCAAGTACTGGGTAGGAATAATAGGCAATGCCCTCGTACTAGGTAGGTATTCTCAGCAACAACTGAGTACCGAGTAGGAATTCTCGGCAACGACCGAGTACCGGGTAGAAATTCTTGGCAAAGACCGAGGACAGGGTTGGAATTCTCGTCAATGAACAAGTACTGGATAGGAAGTCTTGGCAATGACGGAGTACCGGGTAAGAATTCTCAGCAACACCCGAGTACAAGGTGGGAATTCCTGGCAACGCCTGAATACCGGTAGGAATTCTCGGTAATGACCGAGTACCTGGTAGGAGTTCTCGGCAGCGACCGAGTACCTGGTAGGAATTCTTTCCAACGACCGAGTACCGAGTAGG
The DNA here is from genome assembly GCA_963667165.1 of Barbarea vulgaris. Lineage (NCBI taxonomy): Eukaryota > Viridiplantae > Streptophyta > Magnoliopsida > Brassicales > Brassicaceae > Barbarea > Barbarea vulgaris. The sequence continues at coordinate 7,520,834 of OY763888.1, read as the reverse complement.
AATTGTTGCCAATTATCGAGTATCGGGTAGGTATTCTCGACAGTGACCTAGTACCAAGTAAAACTTCTCGGCAATGACAAAGTGCCGGGTAGGAATATTCGAGAGCGACCGAGTACCAGAATACGGGTAGGAATTCTTGGCAACGACCGAGTACGGGGTTGGAATTCTCTTCAATGACCGAGTACTGGGTAGGAGTTCTTTGCAACGCCCAAGTACCAGGTAGGAATTCTTGGCAATGACCGAGTACCAGGTAGGAAATCTACGCAATGACCGAGTACCGCGTAGGAACTCTTTGCATTGACCGAGTACCGTGTAGGAATTCTCGACAGTGACCGAGTAGCAGATAGGAATATTCGGTAATGACTCAGTAGTGGGTGGGAATTCTCGTCACCAACCGAGTACCAGGTAGGAATTCTTGGGAACGACAAAGCACCGGGTAGGAATTCTCGGCAATGACCGAGTACCAGGTAGGAATTCTCGGCAATCACCGAGTACCAGGTAGGAATTCTCGGAAATGATCGAGTACCGGATATGAGTTATCGGCAACGACCGAATAGTTGGTATGAATTCTCACGAACAACTAAGCACTGGGTAAGAATTCTTGGCAATGACCAAGTACTGGTTAGGAATTCTTGGCAATGACCGAGTACCGGGTAGGAATTCTTGCGAATGACCAAGTACTGGGTAGGAATACTCGGCAACGCCCCAGTACTTGGTGGGTATTTTCTGCAACGACCAAGTACCGAGTAAGAATTCTCAGCAACGAAAGATTTCTGGGTAGGAATTCTCGGCAACGACCGACTACCGGGTTGGAATTCTTGTCAATGACCGAGTCCTGGGTAGGAATTCTTGGCAATGACTGAGTACTGGGTAGGAATTCTCGGCAACGCTTGAGAACTGGGTAAGATTTCTCGGCAATGCCCCAATAACGGGTAGGAATTCTCGGCAACGACCGAGTACCGGGTAGGAATTCTTCGCAATGACCGAGTACTGCAAAGGAACTCTTGGCAGTGACCGAGTATCGTGTAGGAATTCGAGGCAGTGACCGAGTACCATATAGGAATATTCGGTTGTGACTAAGTAGTGGAAGGGAATTCTCGTCAACGACCGAGTACCGAGTAGGAATTGTCGTGAACGATTAAACATAATGTAAGAATTCTCCGCAATTACTGAGTACCGGGTAGGAATTCTCGGCTTTCACTGAGTACCAGGTAGGAATTCTCGGAAATGACCGAGTACCGGATAGGAGTTCTCGGCAACGACCGAGTAGTTGGTATGAATTCTCGCGAACGACTAAGCACTAGGTAAGAATTCACGGCAATGACCGAGTACTGGTCAGGAATTCTTGGCAATGACCGAGTACCGGGTAGGAATTCTTGGGATTGACCAATTACTGGGTAGGAATACTCAGCAACGCCCCAGTACTTGGTGGGTATTCTCTCCAACGACAGAGTACCGAGTAGGCATTCTCGGCAACGACTGATTACCTGGTAGGAATTCTTGGCAGTGACCGTGTACCGTGTAGAAATTCTCGGCAGTGACCGAGTACCAGATAGGAAAATTTGGAAATGACTGAGTCGCGGGTGAGAATTCTCGTCAACGACCTAGTACCGGGTAGGAGTTATCGGGAACGACTAAGCACCGGGTAGGAACTCTAAGGAATGACCAAGTACTGGGTAGGAATTCTTGACAATGAATGAGTACAAGGTAGGAATTCTCGAAAATGACCGAGTACCGGATAGGAATTCTCACAACGACCGAGTACCTGGGAAGATTTCTCGAGAATGACGAAGCACTGGGTAGGAATTCTCGGCAATGACCAAGTACCTGGTAAGATTTCTCGAGAATGACGAAGCACTGGGTAGGAATTCTCGTTAATGACCAAGTAATGTTTAGGAAGTCTTGGCAATGATCATGTACTGGGTAGGATTCTCGGTAATTATCAGGTACCGGGTTCGAGTTCTCGACAACGACCGAGTACCGGGTAAAAATTCTCGAGAGTGACCAAGTACAGGGTAGGAATTCTCGAGAGTGACAAAGTAGCGGGTAGGAATTCTCAACAATGGCCGAGTACCGGATAGGAATTCCCCTCAATGACCAAGTACCGGGTAATAATTCTAGGCAACAGCCGAGTACCGGGTAGGAATTCTTGGCAACGACCGAGTACTGGGTAGGAATTCTCGGCAACGACAGAGTACCGGTTAGGAATACTCGTCAATTACCAAGTACAGGGTAGGAATTCTTGGCAATGACGGAGTACAAGGTAGGAATTCTCGAGAGTGACTGAGGACCGGGTAGGAGTTCTTGGAAATGACCCAGTATCAGGTACAATACTCGGCAACGCCCTAGTACTGGGTGGGAATTCTCGGGAAAGCCCGACTACCGGATTAAAATTCTCGGTAACAAATGATTATCGGGAAGGAATTCTCGGCAATGACCAACTACCATGTTGGAATTGTCGTCAATGACCGAGTACTGGGTAGGAATTCTTGGCAATGACGGAGTGCCAGGTAGGAATTCTCGACAACGCACGAGTACAAGGTGGGAATTCTCGGCAACGTCCAAATACCAGGTAGGAGTTCTCGGTAACGACCTAGTACTGGGTAGGAATTCTCAGCAATGACCGAGAACGGGGGTGGACTTCTTGCCAATGATCGAGTACTGGGTAGGAATTCTTGGCAATGACAGAGTACCGGGTAGGAATTCTCGGCAACGACCGAGTACTGGGTAGGAATTCTTCGCAATGACCGAATACCGGGTAGGAATTCTTCGCAATGACCGAATACCGGGTAGGAATTCTCGGCAACGACTGAGAAACGGGTAGGAATTCTCGCCAATCACCGAGTAACGGATAAAGGAATTCTCCTCAACGACTGAGTACTGGGTAGGAATACACGGGAACAACTAAGCACCTGGTAGAAATTCTTGCCAATGATCGAGTATCGCGTAGGAATTCTCGACAGTGACTTAGCGCCGAGTAAAATTCTCGGACATAACAGAGTACCGGGTAGGAATTCTCAAGAGCGACCGAGTACCGGGTAGGAATTCTTGGCAATTATCGAGTACCGTGTAGGAATTCTTTGCAACAACCGAGTTACGGGTAGGTATTAGTCAATGTTCAAGTACTGGGTAGGAATTCTCGTCAACGCCCGAGTAACGTATAGGAATTCTTGGCAGTGACCGAGTACCGTCTAGGAATTTTTGACAGTGACCGAGGACCGTGTAGGAATTCTTAACAGTGATCGAGTACCTGATAGGAATATTCGGTAATGACTGAGTAGTGGCTGGGAATTCTCGTCACCGACCGAGTACAGGGTAGGAATTCTCGGGAACGACAGAGCACCGGGTAGGAATTCTCGGCAATGACCGAGTACAGGGTAGGAATTCTCGGCAATCACCGAGTACCAGGTAGGATTTCTCGGAAATGACCGAGTACCGGATAGGAGTTCTCGGCAACGACCGAGTAGTTGGTATTAATTCTCGCGAGAGACTAAGCAATGGGTAAGAATTCTCGTCACCGACCGAGTACCGGGTAGGAATTCTCGGGAAAGACCAAGTACTGGGTAGGAATAATAGGCAATGCCCTCGTACTAGGTAGGTATTCTCAGCAACAACTGAGTACCGAGTAGGAATTCTCGGCAACGACCGAGTACCGGGTAGAAATTCTTGGCAAAGACCGAGGACAGGGTTGGAATTCTCGTCAATGAACAAGTACTGGATAGGAAGTCTTGGCAATGACGGAGTACCGGGTAAGAATTCTCAGCAACACCCGAGTACAAGGTGGGAATTCCTGGCAACGCCTGAATACCGGTAGGAATTCTCGGTAATGACCGAGTACCTGGTAGGAGTTCTCGGCAGCGACCGAGTACCTGGTAGGAATTCTTTCCAACGACCGAGTACCGAGTAGGAATTGTTGCCAATTATCGAGTATCGGGTAGGTATTCTCGACAGTGACCTAGTACCAAGTAAAACTTCTCGGCAATGACAAAGTGCCGGGTAGGAATATTCGAGAGCGACCGAGTACCAGAATACGGGTAGGAATTCTTGGCAACGACCGAGTACGGGGTTGGAATTCTCTTCAATGACCGAGTACTGGGTAGGAGTTCTTTGCAACGCCCAAGTACCAGGTAGGAATTCTCGGCAATGACCGAGTACCAGGTAGGAATTCTACGCAATGACCGAGTACCGCGTAGGAACTCTTTGCATTGACCGAGTACCGTGTAGGAATTCTCGACAGTGACCGAGTAGCAGATAGGAATATTCGGTAATGACTCAGTAGTGGGTGGGAATTCTCGTCACCAACCGAGTACCAGGTAGGAATTCTTGGGAACGACAAAGCACCGGGTAGGAATTCTCGGCAATGACCGAGTACCAGGTAGGAATTCTCGGCAATCACCGAGTACCAGGTAGGAATTCTCGGAAATGATCGAGTACCGGATATGAGTTATCGGCAACGACCGAATAGTTGGTATGAATTCTCACGAACAACTAAGCACTGGGTAAGAATTCTTGGCAATGACCAAGTACTGGTTAGGAATTCTTGGCAATGACCGAGTACCGGGTAGGAATTCTTGCGAATGACCAAGTACTGGGTAGGAATACTCGGCAACGCCCCAGTACTTGGTGGGTATTTTCTGCAACGACCAAGTACCGAGTAAGAATTCTCAGCAACGAAAGATTTCTGGGTAGGAATTCTCGGCAACGACCGACTACCGGGTTGGAATTCTTGTCAATGACCGAGTCCTGGGTAGGAATTCTTGGCAATGACTGAGTACTGGGTAGGAATTCTCGGCAACGCTTGAGAACTGGGTAAGATTTCTCGGCAATGCCCCAATAACGGGTAGGAATTCTCGGCAACGACCGAGTACCGGGTAGGAATTCTTGGCAAAGACCGAGTATGGGGTTGGAATTCTCTTCATTGACCAAGTACTGGATAGGAATTTTTGGCAATGACGGAGTACCGGGTAAGAATTCTCTGAAACGCCTGAGTAGCAGGTGGGAATTCTCAGTAACGACCGAGTACCAGGTAGGAATTCTAGGCAATGAAAGAGTACGGAATTGGAATTCTCGTCAATGACCAAGCACTGGGTTGGAATTCTCGGCAACGACCGACTACCGGGTTGGAATTCTCGTCAATGACCGAGTCCTAGGTAGAAATTCTCGGCAACGACCGAGTACCGGGTAGGAATTCCTGGAAATGACCGAGTACCAGGTAGGAATTCTCAGGAATGACCAAGTACTGGGTAGGAATACTCGGCAACGCCCGAGTACTTGGTGGGTATCCTCGGCAATGACCGAGTACCGAGTAGGAAGTTTTGGCAACGAACAATTACTGGGTAGGAATTCTTGGCAACGACCGACTACTGGGTTGGAATTCTCGTCAATGTCCAAGTCCTGGGTAGGAATTTTCGGCAATGACTGATACCGGGTAGGAATTCTTGGCAATGGCTGAGTACCGGGTAGGAATTCTCGGCAAAGACCGACTACCAAGTTGAAATTCTCATCAATGACCGAGTCCTGTGTGGGAATTTTTGTCATCGACAGAGTACCGGGTAAGATTTCTCGGCAACGCCCTAATAACTGGTAGGAATACTCGGCAACGACCGAGTACCTGGTAGGAATTCTCGTCAATGAAAAAGTACTGGATAGGAATTCTTGGCAATGATGGATTACCGGGTAAGAATTCTCAGCAACGCCCGAGTACTAGGTGGGAATTCTAGGCAACACCTGAATACCGGTAGGAATTCTTGGTAACGACCGAGTACCTGGTAGGAATTCTCGGCAGCGACCGAGTACCTGGAAGGAATTCTTTCCAACGACCGAGTACCGAGTAGGAGTTCTTGGCAATGATCGAGTATCGGGTAGGTATTCTTGACAGTGACCTAGTACCAAGTAAAACTTCTCGGCAATGACAGAGTACCGGCTAGGAATAATCGAGCGCGACCGAGTACCAGAATACGGGTAGGAATTCATGGCAACGACCGAGTACGGGGTTGGAATTCTCGTCAATGACCGAGTACTGGGTAGGAGTTCTTGGCAATGCCCAAGTACCGGGTAGGAATTCTTGGTAACGACCGAGTACCAGGTAGGAATTCTACGCAATGACCGAGTACCGCGTAGGAACTCTTTGCATTGACCGAGTACCGTGTAGGAATTCTCGGCAATGACCGAGTACCGGATAGGAATTCTCGGCAATCACCGAGTACCAGGTAGGAATTCTCGGAAATGACCGAGTACCGGATAGGAGTTCTCGGCAACGACCGAGTAGTTGGTATGAATTCTCGCGAACGACTTAGCACTGGGTAAGAGTTCTTGGCAATGACCAAGTACTGGTTAGGAATTCTTGGCAATGACCGAGTACCGGGTAAGAATTCTTGGGAATGACCAAGTAGTGGGTAGGAATACTCGGCAACGCCCCTATACTTGGTGGGTATTCTCGGCAACGACCGAGTACCGAGTAGGAATTCTCGGCAACGAAAGATTTCTGGGTAGGAATTCTCGGCAACGACCGACTACCGGGTTAGAATTCTCGTCAATGACCGAGTCCTGGGTAGGAATTCTTGGCAATGACTGAGTACTGGGTAGGAATTCTCTGCAATGCTTGAGAACCGGGTAAGATTTCTCGGCAATGCCCCAATAACAGGTAGGAATTCTTGGCAAAGACCGAGTACCGGGTAGGAATTCTTGGCAAAGACTGAGTACGGGGTTGGAATTCTCTTCAATGACCAAGTACTGGATAGGAATTCTTGGCAATGACGGAGTACCGGGTAAGAATTCTTGGCAACGCCCGAGTAGCAGGTGGCAATTCTCGGTAACGACCGAGTACCTGGTAGGAGTTCTAGGCAACGACCGAGTACGGAATTAGAATTCTCGTCAATGACAAAGTACTGGGTAGGAATTCTCGGCAACGACCAAGTACCGGGTTGGAATTCTCGTCAATGACCGAGTCCTAGGTAGGAATTCTCGGCAAAGTCCGAGTACCGGGTATGAATTCTTGGAAATGACCGAGTACCAGGTAGGAATTCTCAGGAATGACGAAGTACTGGGTAAGAATACTCGGTAACTCCCGAGTACTTGGTGGGTATCCTCGGCAACGACCGAGTACCGAGTAGGAATTTTTGGCAACGAACGATTACTGGGTAGGAATTCTTGGCAATGACCGACTACCGGGTTGGAATTCTCGTCAATGTCCGAATCCTGGGTAGGAATTTTAGGCAATGACTGAGTACCGGGTAGGAATTCTTGGCAATGACTGAGTACCGGGTAGGAAGTCTCGGCAAAGACCGACTACCAAGTTGAAATTCTCATCAATGACTGAGTCATGTGTGGGAATTCTAGTCAGCGACCGAGTACCAGGTAAGATTTCTCAGCAACGCCCTAATAATGGGTAGGAATACTAGGCAACGACCGAGTACCGAGTAGGAATTCTTGGCAAAGACCGAGTACAGGGTTGGAATTCTCGTCAATGAACAAGTACTGGATAGGATTTCTTGGCAATGATGGAGTACCGGGTAAGAATTCTCAGCAACGCCCGAGTACTAGGTGGGAATTCTTGGCAACTCCCGAATACCGGTAGATATTCTCTGTAACGACTGAGTACCTGGTAGGAGTTCTCGGCAGCGACCGAGTACCTGGTAGGAATTCTTTCCAACGACCGAGTACCTAGTAGGAATTCTTGGCAATGATCGAGTATCAGGTAGGTATTCTTGACAGTGACCTAGTACCAAGTAAAACTTCTCGGCAATGATAGAGTACTAGGTATGAATAATCTAGAGCGACCGACTACCAGAATACGGGTAGGAATTCTTGGCAACCACCGAGTATGGGGTGGGAATTCTCGTCAACGCCCGAGTAACGTATAGGAATTCTTGGCTGTGACCGAGTACCGTCTAGGAATTTTTGACAGTGACCGAGGACCGTGTAGGAATTCTTAACAGTGATCGAGTACCTGATAGGAATATTCGGTAATGACTGAGTAGTGGCTGGGAATTCTCGTCACCGACCGAGTACAGGGTAGGAATTCTCGGGAACGACAGAGCACCGGGTAGGAATTCTCGGCAATGACCGAGTACAGGGTAGGAATTCTCGGCAATCACCGAGTACCAGGTAGGATTTCTCGGAAATGACCGAGTACCGGATAGGAGTTCTCGGCAACGACCGAGTAGTTGGTATTAATTCTCGCGAGAGACTAAGCAATGGGTAAGAATTCTCGTCACCGACCGAGTACCGGGTAGGAATTCTCGGGAAAGACCAAGTACTGGGTAGGAATAATAGGCAATGCCCTCGTACTAGGTAGGTATTCTCAGCAACAACTGAGTACCGAGTAGGAATTCTCGGCAACGACCGAGTACCGGGTAGAAATTCTTGGCAAAGACCGAGGACAGGGTTGGAATTCTCGTCAATGAACAAGTACTGGATAGGAAGTCTTGGCAATGACGGAGTACCGGGTAAGAATTCTCAGCAACACCCGAGTACAAGGTGGGAATTCCTGGCAACGCCTGAATACCGGTAGGAATTCTCGGTAATGACCGAGTACCTGGTAGGAGTTCTCGGCAGCGACCGAGTACCTGGTAGGAATTCTTTCCAACGACCGAGTACCGAGTAGGAATTGTTGCCAATTATCGAGTATCGGGTAGGTATTCTCGACAGTGACCTAGTACCAAGTAAAACTTCTCGGCAATGACAAAGTGCCGGGTAGGAATATTCGAGAGCGACCGAGTACCAGAATACGGGTAGGAATTCTTGGCAACGACCGAGTACGGGGTTGGAATTCTCTTCAATGACCGAGTACTGGGTAGGAGTTCTTTGCAACGCCCAAGTACCAGGTAGGAATTCTCGGCAATGACCGAGTACCAGGTAGGAATTCTACGCAATGACCGAGTACCGCGTAGGAACTCTTTGCATTGACCGAGTACCGTGTAGGAATTCTCGACAGTGACCGAGTAGCAGATAGGAATATTCGGTAATGACTCAGTAGTGGGTGGGAATTCTCGTCACCAACCGAGTACCAGGTAGGAATTCTTGGGAACGACAAAGCACCGGGTAGGAATTCTCGGCAATGACCGAGTACCAGGTAGGAATTCTCGGCAATCACCGAGTACCAGGTAGGAATTCTCGGAAATGATCGAGTACCGGATATGAGTTATCGGCAACGACCGAATAGTTGGTATGAATTCTCACGAACAACTAAGCACTGGGTAAGAATTCTTGGCAATGACCAAGTACTGGTTAGGAATTCTTGGCAATGACCGAGTACCGGGTAGGAATTCTTGCGAATGACCAAGTACTGGGTAGGAATACTCGGCAACGCCCCAGTACTTGGTGGGTATTTTCTGCAACGACCAAGTACCGAGTAAGAATTCTCAGCAACGAAAGATTTCTGGGTAGGAATTCTCGGCAACGACCGACTACCGGGTTGGAATGCTTGTCAATGACCGAGTCCTGGGTAGGAATTCTTGGCAATGACTGAGTACTGGGTAGGAATTCTCGGCAACGCTTGAGAACTGGGTAAGATTTCTCGGCAATGCCCCAATAACGGGTAGGAATTCTCGGCAACGACCGAGTACCGGGTAGGAATTCTTGGCAAAGACCGAGTATGGGGTTGGAATTCTCTTCATTGACCAAGTACTGGATAGGAATTTTTGGCAATGACGGAGTACCGGGTAAGAATTCTCTGAAACGCCTGAGTAGCAGGTGGGAATTCTCAGTAACGACCGAGTACCAGGTAGGAATTCTAGGCAATGAAAGAGTACGGAATTGGAATTCTCGTCAATGACCAAGCACTGGGTTGGAATTCTCGGCAACGACCGACTACCGGGTTGGAATTCTCGTCAATGACCGAGTCCTAGGTAGAAATTCTCGGCAACGACCGAGTACCGGGTAGGAATTCCTGGAAATGACCGAGTACCAGGTAGGAATTCTCAGGAATGACCAAGTACTGGGTAGGAATACTCGGCAACGCCCGAGTACTTGGTGGGTATCCTCGGCAATGACCGAGTACCGAGTAGGAAGTTTTGGCAACGAACAATTACTGGGTAGGAATTCTTGGCAACGACCGACTACTGGGTTGGAATTCTCGTCAATGTCCAAGTCCTGGGTAGGAATTTTCGGCAATGACTGATACCGGGTAGGAATTCTTGGCAATGGCTGAGTACCGGGTAGGAATTCTCGGCAAAGACCGACTACCAAGTTGAAATTCTCATCAATGACCGAGTCCTGTGTGGGAATTTTTGTCATCGACAGAGTACCGGGTAAGATTTCTCGGCAACGCCCTAATAACTGGTAGGAATACTCGGCAACGACCGAGTACCTGGTAGGAATTCTCGTCAATGAAAAAGTACTGGATAGGAATTCTTGGCAATGATGGATTACCGGGTAAGAATTCTCAGCAACGCCCGAGTACTAGGTGGGAATTCTAGGCAACACCTGAATACCGGTAGGAATTCTTGGTAACGACCGAGTACCTGGTAGGAATTCTCGGCAGCGACCGAGTACCTGGAAGGAATTCTTTCCAACGACCGAGTACCGAGTAGGAGTTCTTGGCAATGATCGAGTATCGGGTAGGTATTCTTGACAGTGACCTAGTACCAAGTAAAACTTCTCGGCAATGACAGATTACCGGCTAGGAATAATCGAGCGCGACCGAGTACCAGAATACGGGTAGGAATTCATGGCAACGACCGAGTACGGGGTTGGAATTCTCGTCAATGACCGAGTACTGGGTAGGAGTTCTTGGCAATGCCCAAGTACCGGGTAGGAATTCTTGGTAACGACCGAGTACCAGGTAGGAATTCTACGCAATGACCGAGTACCGCGTAGGAACTCTTTGCATTGACCGAGTACCGTGTAGGAATTCTCGGCAATGACCGAGTACCGGATAGGAATTCTCGGCAATCACCGAGTACCAGGTAGGAATTCTCGGAAATGACCGAGTACCGGATAGGAGTTCTCGGCAACGACCGAGTAGTTGGTATGAATTCTCGCGAACGACTTAGCACTGGGTAAGAGTTCTTGGCAATGACCAAGTACTGGTTAGGAATTCTTGGCAATGACCGAGTACCGGGTAAGAATTCTTGGGAATGACCAAGTAGTGGGTAGGAATACTCGGCAACGCCCCTATACTTGGTGGGTATTCTCGGCAACGACCGAGTACCGAGTAGGAATTCTCGGCAACGAAAGATTTCTGGGTAGGAATTCTCGGCAACGACCGACTACCGGGTTAGAATTCTCGTCAATGACCGAGTCCTGGGTAGGAATTCTTGGCAATGACTGAGTACTGGGTAGGAATTCTCTGCAATGCTTGAGAACCGGGTAAGATTTCTCGGCAATGCCCCAATAACAGGTAGGAATTCTTGGCAAAGACCGAGTACCGGGTAGGAATTCTTGGCAAAGACTGAGTACGGGGTTGGAATTCTCTTCAATGACCAAGTACTGGATAGGAATTCTTGGCAATGACGGAGTACCGGGTAAGAATTCTTGGCAACGCCCGAGTAGCAGGTGGCAATTCTCGGTAACGACCGAGTACCTGGTAGGAGTTCTAGGCAACGACCGAGTACGGAATTAGAATTCTCGTCAATGACAAAGTACTGGGTAGGAATTCTCGGCAACGACCAAGTACCGGGTTGGAATTCTCGTCAATGACCGAGTCCTAGGTAGGAATTCTCGGCAAAGTCCGAGTACCGGGTATGAATTCTTGGAAATGACCGAGTACCAGGTAGGAATTCTCAGGAATGACGAAGTACTGGGTAAGAATACTCGGTAACTCCCGAGTACTTGGTGGGTATCCTCGGCAACGACCGAGTACCGAGTAGGAATTTTTGGCAACGAACGATTACTGGGTAGGAATTCTTGGCAATGACCGACTACCGGGTTGGAATTCTCGTCAATGTCCGAATCCTGGGTAGGAATTTTAGGCAATGACTGAGTACCGGGTAGGAATTCTTGGCAATGACTGAGTACCGGGTAGGAAGTCTCGGCAAAGACCGACTACCAAGTTGAAATTCTCATCAATGACTGAGTCATGTGTGGGAATTCTAGTCAGCGACCGAGTACCAGGTAAGATTTCTCAGCAACGCCCTAATAATGGGTAGGAATACTAGGCAACGACCGAGTACCGAGTAGGAATTCTTGGCAAAGACCGAGTACAGGGTTGGAATTCTCGTCAATGAACAAGTACTGGATAGGATTTCTTGGCAATGATGGAGTACCGGGTAAGAATTCTCAGCAACGCCCGAGTACTAGGTGGGAATTCTTGGCAACTCCCGAATACCGGTAGATATTCTCTGTAACGACTGAGTACCTGGTAGGAGTTCTCGGCAGCGACCGAGTACCTGGTAGGAATTCTTTCCAACGACCGAGTACCTAGTAGGAATTCTTGGCAATGATCGAGTATCAGGTAGGTATTCTTGACAGTGACCTAGTACCAAGTAAAACTTCTCGGCAATGATAGAGTACTAGGTATGAATAATCTAGAGCGACCGACTACCAGAATACGGGTAGGAATTCTTGGCAACCACCGAGTATGGGGTGGGAATTCTCGTCAATGACCGAGTACTGGGTAGGAGTTCTTGGCAATGCCCAAGTACCGGGTAGGAATTCTTGGCAACGACAGAGTACCAGGTAGGAATTCTACGCAATGACCGAGTACCGCGTAGGAACTCTTTGCATTGACCGAGTACCGTGTAGGAATTCTCGACGGTGACCGAGTAGCAGAGAGGAATATTCCGTAATGACTCAGTAGTGGGTGGGAATTCTCGTCACCGACCGAGTACGAGGAAGGAATTGTCGTGAACGACAAAGCACCGTGTAGGAATTCTCGGCAATGACCGAGTACCGGGTAGGAATTCTCGGCAATCACCGAGTACCAGGTAGGAATTCTCAGATATGACCGATTACTGAATAGGAGTTCTCGGCAACTACCGAGTAGCTGGTATGAATTCTCGCGAACGACTAAGCACTGGGTAAGAATTCACGGCAATGACCGAGTAGTGGTTAGGAATTTTTGGCAATGACCGAGTACCGGGTAGGAATTCTTGGGAATGACCAATTACTGGGTAGGAATACTCGGCAACTCCCATAGTACTTGGTGGGTTTTCTCGGCAATGACCGGGTACCGAGTAGGAATTCTCGGCAACGAAAGATTTCTGGGTAGGAATTCTCAGCAACGACTGACTACCGGGTTGGAATTCTCGTCAATGACCGAGTCTTGGGTAGGAATTCTTGGCAATGACTGAGTACTGGGTAGGAATTCTCGGCAACGCTTGAGAACCGGGTAAGATTTCTCGGCAATGCCCCAATAATGGGTAGGAATTCTCGGCAACGACCAGTACTGGGTAGGAATTCTTGGCAAAGACCGAGTACGGGGCTGGAATTCTCTTCAATGACAAAGTACTGGGTAGGAATTCTCGGCAACGACCGACTACCGGATTGGAATTCTCATCAATGACCGAGTCCTAGGTAGGAATTTTCGGCAACGACCGTGTACCGGGTAGGAATTCTTGGAAATGACCGAGTACCAGGTAGAAATTCTCAGGAATGACCAAGTACTGGGTAGGAATACTCGGCAACGCCCGAGTACTTGGTGGGTATCCTCAGCAATGACCGAGTTCCGAGTAGGAATTTTCGGCAACGAACAATTACTGGGTAGGAATTCTTGGCAACGACCGACTACCGGGTTGGAATTCTCGTCAATGTCCGAGTCCTGGGTAGGAATTTTCGGCAATGACTGAGTACCGGGTAGGAATTCTTGGCAATGATTGAGTACCGGGTAGGAATTCTCGGCAAAGACCGACTACCAAGTTGAAATTCTCATCAATGACCGAGTCCTGTGTGGGAATTCTCGTCACCGACCGAGTACCGGGTAAGATTTCTCGGCAATGCCCTAATAACAGGTAGGAATACTCGGCAACGACCGAGTACCGGGTAGGAATTCTTGGCAAAGACCGAGTAAAGGGTTGGAATTCTCGTCAATGAACAAGTACTGGATAGGAATTCTTGGCAATGACGGAGTACCGGGTAAGAATTCTCAGCAACACCCGAGTACTAGGTGGGAAATCTTGGGAACGCCCGAATACCTGTAGGAATTCTCGGTAATGACCGAGTACCTGGTAAGAGTTCTCGGCAGAGACCGAGTACCTGGATGTAATTCTTTCCAACGACAGAGTACCGAGTAGGAGTTCTTGGCAATGATCGAGTATCGGGTAGGTATTCTCGACAGTGACCTAGTACCAAGTAAAACTTCTCGGCAATGACAAAGTGTCGGGTAGGAATATTCGAGAGCGACCGAGTACCAGAATACGGGTAGGAATTCTTGGCAACGACCGAGTACGGGGTTGGAATTCTCTTCAATGACCGAGTACTGGGTAGGAGTTCTTTGCAACGCCCAAGTACCAGGTAGGAATTCTCGGCAATGACCGAGTACCAGGTATGAATTCTACGCAATGACCGAGTACCGCGTAGGAACTCTTTGCATTGACCGAGTACCGTGTATGAATTCTCGACAGTGACCGAGTAGCAGATAGGAATATTCGGTAATGACTCAGTAGTGGGTGGGAATTCTCGTCACCAACCGAGTACCAGGTAGGAATTCTTGGGAACGACAAAGCACCGGGTAGGAATTCTCGGCAATGACCGAGTACCAGGTAGGAATTCTCGGCAATCACCGAGTACCAGGTAGGAATTCTCGGAAATGATCGAGTACCGGATATGAGTTCTCGGCAACGACCGAATAGTTGGTATGAATTCTCACGAACAACTAAGCACTGGGTAAGAAGTCTTGGCAATGACCAAGTACTGGTTAGGAATTCTTGGCAATGACCGAGTACCGGGTAGGAATTCTTGCGAATGACCAAGTACTGGGTAGGAATACTCGGCAACGCCCCAGTACTTGGTGGGTATTCTCGGCAACGACCGAGTACCGAGTAGGAATTCTCGGCAACGAAAGATTTCTGGGTAGGAATTCTCGGCAACGACCGACTACCGGGTTGGAATTCTTGTCAATGACCGAGTCCTGGGTAGGAATTCTTAGCAATGACTGAGTACTGGGTAGGAATTCTCGGCAACGCTTGAGAACTGGGTAAGATTTCTCGGCAATGCCCCAATAACGGGTAGGAATTCTCGGCAACTACCGAGTACCGGGTAGGAATTCTTGGCAAAGACCGAGTACGGGGTTGGAATTCTCTTCATTGACCAAGTACTGGATAGGAATTTTTGGCAATGACGGAGTACCGGGTAAGAATTCTCTGAAACGCCCGAGTAACAGGTGGGAATTCTCAGTAACGACCGAGTACCAGGTAGGAATTCTAGGCAATGACAGAGTACGGAATTGGAATTCTCGTCAATGACCAATTACTGGGTTGGAATTCTCGGCAACGACCGACTACCGGGTTGGAATTCTCGTCAATGACCGAGTCCTAGGTAGGAATTCTCGGCAACGACCGAGTACCGGGTAGGAATTCTTGGAAATGACCGAGTACCAGGTAGGAATTCTCAGGAATGACCAAGTACTGGGTAGGAATACTCGGCAACGCCCGAGTACTTGGTGGGTATCCTCGGCAATGACCGAGTACCGAGTAGGAAGTTTTGGCAACGAACAATTACTGGGTAGGAATTCTTGGCAACGACCGACTACTGGGTTGGAATTCTCGTCAATGTCCAAGTCCTGGGTAGGAATTTTCGGCAATGACTGATACCGGGTAGGAATTCTTGGCAATGGCTGAGTACCGCGTAGGATTTCTCGGCAAAGACCGACTACCAAGTTAAAATTATCATCAATGACCGAGTCCTGTGTGGGAATTTTTGTCATCGACAGAGTACCGGGTAAGATTTCTCGGCAACGCCCTAATAACTGGTAGGAATACTCGGCAACGACCGAGTACCTGGTAGGAATTCTCGTCATTGAAAAAGTACTGGATAGAAATTCTTGGCAATGACGGATTACCGGGTAAGAATTCTCAGCAACGCCCGAGTACTAGGTGGGAATTCTAGGCAACACCCGAATACCGGTAGGAATTCTTGGTAACGACCGAGTACCTGGTAGGAATTCTCGGCAGCGACCGAGTACCTGGAAGGAATTCTTTCCAACGACCGAGTACCGAGTAGGAGTTCTTGGCAATGATCGAGTATCGGGTAGGTATTCTCGACAGTGACCTAGTACCAAGTAAAACTTCTCGGCAATGACAGAGTACCGGCTAGGAATAATCGAGCGCGACCGAGTACCAGATTACGGGTAGCAATTCTTGGCAACGACCGAGTACGGGGTTGGAATTCTCGTCAATGACCGAGTACTGGGTAGGAGTTCTTGGCAATGCCCAAGTACGGGTAGGAATTCTTGGCAACGACCGAGTACCAGGTAGGAATTCTACGCAATGACCGAGTACCGCGTAGGAACTCTTTGCATTGACCGAGTACCGTGTAGGAATTCTCGGCAATGACCGAGTACCGGATAGGAATTCTCGGCAATCACCGAGTACCAGGTAGGAATTCTCGGAAATGACCGAGTACCGGATAGGAGTTCTCGGCAACGACCGAGTAGTTGGTATGAATTCTCGTGAACGACTTAGCACTGGGTAAGAGTTCTTGGCAATGACCAAGTACTGGTTAGGAATTCTTGGCAATGACCGAGTACCGGGTAAGAATTCTTGGGAATGACCAAGTAGTGGGTAGGAATACTCGGCAACGCCCCTATACTTGGTGGGTATTCTCGGCAACGACCGAGTACCGAGTAGGAATTCTCGGCAACGAAAGATTTCTGGGTAGGAATTCTCGGCAACGACCGACTACCGGGTTAGAATTCTCGTCAAGGACCGAGTCCTGGGTAGGAATTCTTGGCAATGACTGAGTACTGGGTAGGAATTCTCTGCAATGCTTGAGAACCGGGTAAGATTTCTCGGTAATGCCCCAATAACGGGTAGGAATTCTTGGCAAAGACCGAGTACGGGGTAGGAATTCTTGGCAAAGACCGAGTACGGGGTTGGAATTCTCTTCAATGACCAAGTACTAGATAGGAATTCTTGGCAATGACGGAGTACCGGGTAAGAATTCTTGGCAACGCCCGAGTAGCAGGTGGGAATTCTCGGTAACGACCGAGTACCTGGTAGGAGTTCTAGGCAACGACCGAGTATGGAATTGGAATTCTCGTCAATGACCAAGTACTGGGTAGGAATTCTCGGCAACGACCAAGTACCGGGTTGGAATTCTCGTCAATGACCGAGTCCTAGGTAGGAATTCTCGGCAACGACCGAGTACCGGGTATGAATTCTTGGAAATGACCGAGTACCAGGTAGGAATTCTCAGGAATGACGAAGTACTGGGTAAGAATACTCGGCAACTCCCGAGTACTTGGTGGGTATCCTCGGCAACGACCGAGTACCGAGTAGGAATTTTTGGCAACGAACGATTACTGGGTAGGAATTCTTGGCAATGACCGACTACCGGGTTGGAATTCTCGTCAATGTCCGAATCCTGGGTAGGAATTTTAGGCAATGACTGAGTACCTGGTAGGAATTCTTGGCAATGACTGAGTACCGGGTAGGAAGTCTCGGCAAAGACCGACTACCAAGTTGAAATTCTCATCAATGACTGAGTCCTGTGTGGGAATTCTAGTCAGCGACCGAGTACCAGGTAAGATTTCTCAGCAACGCCCTAATAATGGGTAGGAATACTAGGCAACGACCGAGTACCGAGTAGGAATTCTTGGCAAAGACCGAGTACAGGGTTGGAATTCTCGTCAATGAACAAGTACTGGATAGGAATTCTTGGCAATGACGGAGTACCGGGTAAGAATTCTCAGCAACGCCCGAGTACTAGGTGGGAATTCTTGGCAACGCCCGAATACCGGTAGATATTCTCTGTAACGACTGAGTACCTGGTAGGAGTTCTCGGCAGCGACCGAGTATCTGGTAGGAATTCTTTCCAACGACCGAGTACCTAGTAGGAATTCTTGGCAATGATCGAGTATCAGGTAGGTATTCTCGACAGTGACCTAGTACCAAGTAAAACTTTTTGGCAATGATAGAGTACTGGATAGGAATAATCTAGAGCGACCGAGTACCAGAATACGGGTAGGAATTCTTGGCAACCACCGAGTATGGGGTTGGAAATCTCGTCAATGACCGAGTACTGGGTAGGAGTTCTTGGCAATGCCCAAGTACCGGGTAGGAATTCTTGGCAACGACCGAGTACCAGGTAGGAATTCTACGCAATGACCGAGTACCGCGTAGGAACTCTTTGCATTGACCGAGTACCGTGTAGGAATTCTCGACGGTGACCGAGTAGCAGAGAGGAATATTCCGTAATGACTCAGTAGTGGGTGGGAATTCTCGTCACCGACCGAGTACGAGGAAGGAATTGTCGTGAACGACAAAGCACCGTGTAGGAATTCTCGGCAATGACCGAGTACCGGGTAGGAATTCTCGGCAATCACCGAGTACCAGGTAGGAATTCTCAGAAATGACCGATTACTGAATAGGAGTTCTCGGCAACGACCGAGTAGCTGGTATGAATTCTCGCGAACGACTAAGCACTGGGTAAGAATTCACGGCAATGACCGAGTAGTGGTTAGGAATTTTTGGCAATGACCGAGTACCGGGTAGGAATTCTTGGGAATGACCAATTAATGGGTAGGAATACTCGGAAACTCCCATAGTACTTGGTGGGTTTTCTCGGCAATGACCGGGTACCGAGTAGGAATTCTCGGCAACGAAAGATTTTTGGGTAGGAATTCTCGGCAACGACTGACTACCGGGTTGGAATTCTCGTCAATGACCGAGTCTTGGGTAGGAATTCTTGGCAATGACTGAGTACTGGGTAGGAATTCTCGGCAACGCTTGAGAACCGGGTAAGATTTCTCGGCAATGCCCCAATAATGGGTAGGAATCCTCGGCAACGACCAGTACCGGGTAGGAATTCTTGGCAAAGACCGAGTACGGGGCTGGAAATCTCTTCAATGACAAAGTACTGGGTAGGAATTCTCGGCAACGACCGACTACCGGGTTGGAATTCTCATCGATGACCGAGTCCTAGGTAGGAATTTTCGGCAACGACCGTGTACCGGGTAGGAATTCTTGGAAATGACCGAGTACCAGGTAGAAATTCTCAGGAATGACCAAGTACTGGGTAGGAATACTCGGCAACGCCCGAGTACTTGGTGCGTATCCTCAGCAATGACCGAGTTCCGAGTAGGAATTTTCGGCAACGAACAATTACTGGGTAGGAATTCTTGGCAACGACCGACTACCGGGTTGGAATTCTCGTCAATGTCCGAGTCCTGGGTAGGAATTTTCGGCAATGACTGAGTACAGGGTAGGAATTCTTGGCAATGATTGAGTACCGGGTAGGAATTCTCGGCAAAGACCGACTACCAAGTTGAAATTCTCATCAATGACCGAGTCCTGTGTGGGAATTCTCGTCACCGACCGAGTACCGGGTAAGATTTCTCGGCAATGCCCTAATAACAGGTAGGAATACTCGGCAACGACCGAGTACCGGGTAGGAATTCTTGGCAAAGACCGAGTAAAGGGTTGGAATTCTCGTCAATGAACAAGTACTGGATAGGAATTCTTGGCAATGACGGAGTACCGGGTAAGAATTCTCAGCAACACCCGAGTACTAGGTGGGAAATCTTGGGAACGCCCGAATACCGGTAGGAATTCTCGGTAACGACCGAGTACCTGGTAGGAGTTCTCGGCAGAGACCGAGTACCTGGATGTAATTCTTTCCAACGACCGAGTACCGAGTAGGAATTCTTGGCAACGATCGAGTTTCGGGTTGGTATTCTCGACAGTGACCTAGTACCAAGTAAAACTTGTCGGCAATGACAGAGTACCGGGTAGGAATAATCGAGAGCGACCGAGTACCAGAATACGGGTAGGAATTCTTGGCAACGACCGAGTACGGGGTTGGAATTCCCGCCAATGACCCAGTACTGTGTAGGAGTTCTTGGCCATGCCCAAGTACCGGGTAGGAATTCTCGGCAACGACCGAGTACCAGGTAGGAATTCTATGCAATGACCGAATACCGCGTAGGAATTCTTGGCAGTGACCGAGTATCGTGTAGGAATTCTAGGCAGTGACCGAGTACCATATAGGAATATTCGATAATGACTAAGTAGTGGAAGGGAATTCTCGTCAACGACCGAGTACCGAGTAGGAATTGTCGTGAACGACTAAGCATCGGCTAAGAATTCTCCGCAGTGACTGAGTACCGGGCACGAATTCTCGGCAATCACCGAATACCAGGTAGGCATTCTCGGAAATGACCGAGTAACGGATAGGAGTTCTCAGCAACGACCGAGTAGGTTGTATGAATTCTCGCGAACGACTAAGCACTGGGTAAGAATTCATAGCAATGACCAAGTACTGGTTAGGAATTCTTGGCAATGACCGAGTACTGGGTTGGAATTCTTGGGATTGACCAATTACTGGGTAGGAATACTCGGCAACGCCCCAGTACTTGGTGGGTATTCTCGGCAATGACCGAGTACCGAGTAGGAATTCTCGACAACGAAAGATTTCTGGGTAGGAATTCTCGGTAACGACCGACTACCGGGTTTGGAATTCTCTTCAATGACCGAGTCCTGGGTAGGAATTCTTGGCAATGACTGAGTACTGGGTTGGAATTCTCGGCAACGCTTGAGAATCGGGTAAGATTTCTCGGGAATGCCCTAATAACGGGTAGGAATTCTCGGCAACGACCGAGTACCGGATAGGAATTCTTGGCAAAAACCGAGTACGGGGTTGGAATTCTCTTCAATGACGAAGTACTGGATAGGAATTCTTGGTAATGACGGAGTACCGGGTAAGAATTCTCGGCAACGCCCGAGTAGCAGATGGGAATTCTCGGTAACGACCGAGTACCTGGTAGGAGTTCTAGGCAACGACCGAGTACGGAATTGGAATTCTCGTCAATGACCAAGTACTGGGTAGGAATTCTCGGCAACGACTGACTACCGAGTTGGAATTCTCGTCAATGACCGAGTCCTAGGTAGGAATTCTCGGCAACGACCGAGTACCGGGTAGGAATTCTTGGAACTGACCGAGTACCAGGTAGGAATTCTCAGGAATGACCAAGTACTGGGTAGGAATACTCGGCAACGCCCGAGTACTTTGTGGGTATCCTCGGCAACGACCGAGTACCAAGTAGGAATTTTCGGCAACGAACGATTACTCGGTATGAATTCTTGGCAACGACCCACTACCGGGTTGGAATTCTCGTCAATGTCCGAGTCCTGGGTAGGAATTTTCGGCAATGACTGAGTACCGGGTAGGAATTCTTGGCAATGACTGAGTACCGGGTAGGAATTCTCGGCAAAGACCGGCTACCAAGTTGAAATTCTCATCAATGACCTAGTCCTGTGTGGGAATTCTCGTCACCGACCGAGTACCGGGTAAGATTTCTCGGCAACTCCCTAATAACGCGTAGGAATACTCGGCAACGACCGAGTACCGGGTAGGAATTCTTGGCAAAGACCGAGTACAGGGTTGGAATTCTCATCGATGAACAAGTACTGGATAGGAATTCTTGGCAATGACGGAGTACCGGGTAAGAATTCTCAGCAACACCCGAGTACTAGGTGGGAATTCTTGGCAATGCCCGAATACCAGTAGGAATACTCGTTAACGACCAAGTACCTAGTAGGAGTTTTCGGCAGCGACCGAGTACCTGGTAGGAATTCTTTCCAATGACCAAGTACCGAGTAGGAATTCTTGGCAATGATCCAGTATCGGGTACGTATTCTCGACAGTGACCTAGTACCAAGTAAAACTTCTCGGCAATGACAGAGTACCGGGTAGGAATACTCGAGAGCGACCGAGTACCAGAATACGGGTACGAATTCTTGGCCACGAACGAGTACGGGTTTGGAATTCTCGGCAATGACCAAGTACTGGGTATGAGTTCTTGGCAATGCCCAAGTACCAGGTAGGAATTCTCCGCAACGAACGAGTACCAGGTAGGAATTCTACGCAATGACCGAGTACCGCGTAGGAACTCTTTGCAGTGACCGAGTATCGTGTAGGAATTGTAGGCAGTGACCGAGTACCATATAGGAATATTCGGTAATGACTAAGTAGTGGAAGGGAATTCTCGTCAACGACCGAGTACCGAGTAGGAATTATCGTGAACGACTAAGCATCGGGTAAGAATTCTCCGCAGTGACTGAGTACCGGGTACGAATTCTCGACAATCACCGAGTACCAGGTAGGAATTCTCCGAAATGACCGAGTACCGGATAGGAGTTCTCGGTAACGACCGAGTAGTTGGTATGAATTCTCGCGAACGATTACTGGGTAAGAATTCACGGCAATGACCGATTACTGGTTAGGAATTCTTGGCAATGACCGAGTACCTGGTAGGAGTTCTAGGCAACGACCGAGTACGGAATTGGAATTCTCGTCAATGACCAAGTACTGGGTAGGAATTCTTGGCAGCGACCGACTACCGGGTTGGAATTCTCGTCAATGACCGAGTCCTAGGTAGGAATTCTCGGCAACGACCGAGTACCGGGTAAGAATTCTTGGAAATGACCGAGTACCAGGTAGGAATTCTCAGGAATGACCAAGTACTGGGTAGGAATACTCGGCAACGCTCGAGTACTTGGTGGGTAGGAATTCTTGGCAATGATTGAGTACCGGGTAAGAATTCTCGGCAAAGACCGACTACCAAGTTGAAATTCTCAGCAACGCCCGAGTACTAGGTGGGCATTCTTGGCAACGCCCGAATACCGGTAGGAATTCTCGGTAACGACCGAGTACCTGGTTGGAGTTCTCGGCAGCGACCGAGTACCTGGTAGGAATTCTTTCCACAACCGAGTACCGAGTAGGAATTCTTGGCAATGATCGAGTATCGGGTAGGTATTCTCGACAGTGACCTAGTACCAAGTAAAACTTCTCGGCAATGACCGAGTACCGGGTAAGAATAATCGAGAGCGACTGAGTACCAAAATACGGGTAGGAATTCTTGGCAACGACCGAGTATGGGGTTGGAATTCTCGCCAACGACCGAGTACTGGGTAGGAGTTCTTGGCAATGCCCAAATACCGGGTAGGAATTCACGGCAACGACCGAGTACAAGGAAGGAATTCTACGCAATGCCCGAATACCGCGTAGGAACTCTTGGCAGTGACCGAGTATCGTGTAGGAATTCTAGGCAGTGACCGAGTACCATATAGGAATATTCGTTAATGACTAAGTAGTGGGTAGGAATTCTTGGCAGCGACCGACTACCGGGTTGGAATTCTCGTCAATGACCGAGTCCTAGGTAGGAATTCTCGGCAACGACCGAGTACCGGGTAAGAATTCTTGGAAATGACCGAGTACCAGGTATGAATTCTCAGGAATGACCAAGTACTGGGTAGGAATACTCGGCAACGCTCGAGTACTTGGTGGGTATCCTCGGCAACGACCGAGTACCGAGTAGGAATTTTTGGCAATGAACGATTACTGGGTAGGAATTCTTGGCAACGACCGACTACCGGGTTGGAATTCTCGTCAATGTCCGAGTCCTGGGTAGGAATTTTCGGCAATGACTCAGTACCGGGTAGGAATTCTTGGCAATGATTGAGTACCGGGTAAGAATTCTCAGCAAAGACAGACTACCAAGTTGAAATTCTCAGCAACGCCCGAGTACTAGGTGGGCATTCTTGGCAACGCCCGAATACCGGTAGGAATTCTCGGTAACGACCGAGTACCTGGTTGGAGTTCTCGGCAGCGACCGAGTACCGGGTAAAACTTCTCGGCAATGACCGAGTACCGGGTAAGAATAATCAAGAGCGACTGAGTACCAAAATACGGGTAGGAATTCTTGGCAACGACCGAGTATGGGGTTGGAATTCTCGCCAATGACCGAGTACTGGGTAGGAGTTCTTGGCAATGCCCAAATACCGGGTAGGAATTCAAGGCAACGACCGAGTACTAGGAAGGAATTCTACGCAATGCCCGAATACTGCGTAGGAACTCTTGGCAGTGACCGAGTATCGTGTAGGAATTCTAGGCAGTGACCGAGTACCATATAGGAATATTCGTTAATGACTAAGTAGTGGAAGGGAATTCTCGTCAACGACCGAGTACCGAGTAGAAATTATCGTGAACGACTAAGCATCGGGTAAGAATTCTCCGCAGTGACTGAGTACCGGGTACGAATTCTCGGCAATCACCGAGTACCAGGTAGGAATTCTCGGAAATGACCGAGTAACGGATAGGAGTTCTCAGCAACGATCGAGTAGGTTGTATGAATTCTCGCGAACGACTAAGCACTGGGTAAGAATTCACAGCAATGACCAAGTACTGGTTAGGAATTCTTGGCTATGACCGAGTACTGGGTTGGAATTCTTGGGATTGACCAATTACTGGGTAGGAATAGTCGGCAACGCCCCAGTACTTGGTGGGTATTCTCGGCAATGACCGAGTACCGAGTAGGAATTCTCGACAACGAAAGATTTGTGGGTAGGAATTCTCGGCAACGACCGACAACCGGGTTTGGAATTCTCGTCAATGACCGAGTCCTGGGTAGGAATTCTTGGCAATGACTGAGTACTGGGTTGGAATTCTCGGCAACGCTTGAGAATCGGGTAAGATTTCTCGGGAATGCCCCAATAACGGGTAGGAATTCTCGGCAACGACCGAGTACTGGGTAGGAATTCTTGGCAAAGACCGAGTACGGGGTTGGAATTCTCTTCAATGACCAAGTACAGGATATGAATTCTTGGTAATGACGGAGTACCGGGTAAGAATTCTCGGCAACGCCCGAGTAGCAGGTGGGAATTCTCGGTAACGACCGAGTACCTGGTAGGAGTTCTAGGCAACGACCGAGTACAGAATTGGAATTCTCGTCAATGACCAAGTACTGGGTAGGAATTCTCGGCAACGACTGACTACCGAGTTGGAATTCTCGTCAATGACCGAGTCCTAGGTAGGAATTCTCGGCAACGACCGAGTACCGGGTAGGAATTCTTGGAAATGACCGAGTACCAGGTAGGAATTCTCAGGAATGACCAAGTACTGGGTAGGAATACTCGGCAACGCCCGAGTACTTTGTGGGTATCCTCGGCAACGACCGAGTACCAAGTAGGAATTTTCGGCAACGAACGATTACTCGGTAGGAATTCTTGGCAACGACCGACTACCGGGTTGGAATTCTCGTCAATGTCCGAGTCCTGGGTAGGAATTTTCGGCAATGACTGAGTACCGGGTAGGAATTCTTGGCAATGACTGAGTACCGGGTAGGAATTCTCGGCAAAGACCGGCTACCAAGTTGAAATTCTCATCAATGACCGAGTCCTGTGTGGGAATTCTCGTCACCGACCGAGTACTGGGTAAGATTTCTCGGCAACTCCCTAATAACGCGTAGGAATACTCGGCAACGACCGAGTACCGGGTAGGAATTCTTGGCAAAGACCGAGTACAGGGTTGGAATTCTCATCGATGAACAAGTACTAGATAAGAATTCTTGGCAATGACGGAGTACCGGGTAAGAATTCTCAGCAACACCCGAGTACTAGGTTGGAATTCTTGGCAATGCCCAAATACCAGTAGGAATTCTCAGTAACGACCAAGTACCTAGTAGGAGTTTTCGGCAGCGACCGAGTACCTGGTAGGAATTCTTTCCAATGACCAAGTACCGAGTAGGAATTCTTGGCAATGATCCAGTATCGGGTAGGTATTCTCGACAGTGACCTAGTACCAAGTAAAACTTCTCGGCAATGACAGAGTACCGGTTAGGAATACTCGAGAGCGACCGAGTACCAGAATACGGGTACGAATTCTTGGCCACGAACGAGTACGGGTTTGGAATTCTCGTCAATGACTAAGTACTGGGTATGAGTTCTTGGCAATGCCCAAGTACCGGGTAGGAATTCTCCTCAACGACCGAGTACCAGGTAGGAATTCTACGCAATGACCGAGTACCGCGTAGGAACTCTTTGCAGTGACCGAGTATCGTGTAGGAATTGTAGGCAGTGCCCGAGTACCATATAGGAATATTCGGTAATGACTAAGTAGTGGAAGGGAATTCTCGTCAACGACCGAGTACCGAGTAGGAATTATCGTGAACGACTAAGCATCGGGTAAGAATTCTCCGCAATGACTGAGTACCGGGTACGAATTCTCGACAATCACCGAGTACCAGGTAAGAATTCTCCGAAATGACCGAGTACCGGATAGGAGTTCTCGGTAACGACCGAGTAGTTGGTATGAATTCTCGCGAACGATTACTGGGTAACGATTACTGGGTAAGAATTCACGGCAATGACCGATTACTGGTTAGGAATTCTTGGCAATGACCGAGTACCGGGTAGGAATTCTTGGGATTGACCAATTACTAGGAAGGAATACTCGGCAACGCCCCAGTACTTGGTGGGTATCCTCGGCAACGACCGAGTACCGAGTAGGAATTTTTGGCAATGAACGATTACTGGGTAGGAATTCTTGGCAACGACCGACTACCGGGTTGGAATTCTCGTCAATGTCCGAGTCCTGGGTAGGAATTTTCGGCAATGACTGAGTACCGGGTAGGAATTCTTGGCAATGATTGAGTACCAGGTAAGAATTCTCGGCAAAGACAGACTACCAAGTTGAAATTCTCAGCAACGCCCGAGTACTAGGTGGGCATTCTTGGCAACGCCCGAATACCGGTAGGAATTCTCGGTAATGACCGAGTACCTGGTTGGAGTTCTCGGCAGCGACCGAGTACCTGGTAGGAATTCTTAGGAATTCTTGGCAATGATCAAGTATCGGGTAGGTATTCTCGACAGGGACCTAGTACCAAGTAAAACTTCTCGGCAATGACCGAGTACCGGGTAAGAATAATCAAGAGCGACTGAGTACCAAAATACGGGTAGGAATTCTTGGCAACGACCGAGTATGGGGTTGGAATTCTCGCCAATGACCGAGTACTGGGTAGGAGTTCTTGGCAATGCCCAAATACCGGGTAGGAATTCAAGGCAACGACCGAGTACTAGGAAGGAATTCTACGCAATGCCCGAATACCGCGTAGGAACTCTTGGCAGTGACCGAGTATCGTGTAGGAATTCTAGGCAGTGACCGAGTACCATATAGGAATATTCGTTAATGACTAAGTAGTGGAAGGGAATTCTCGTCAACGACCGAGTACCGAGTAGAAATTATCGTGAACGACTAAGCATCGGGTAAGAATTCTCCGCAGTGACTGAGTACCGGGTACGAATTCTCGGCAATCACCGAGTACCAGGTAGGAATTCTCGGAAATGACCGAGTAACGGATAGGAGTTCTCAGCAACGATCGAGTAGGTTGTATGAATTCTCGCGAACGACTAAGCACTGGGTAAGAATTCACAGCAATGACCAAGTACTGGTTAGGAATTCTTGGCAATGACCGAGTACTGGGTTGGAATTCTTGGGATTGACCAATTACTGGGTAGGAATAGTCGGCAACGCCCCAGTACTTGGTGGGTATTCTCGGCAATGACCGAGTACCGAGTAGGAATTCTCGACAACGAAAGATTTGTGGGTAGGAATTCTCGGCAACGACCGACAACCAGGTTTGGAATTCTCGTCAATGACCGAGTCCTGGGTAGGAATTCTTGGCAATGACTGAGTACTGGGTTGGAATTCTCGGCAACGCTTGAGAATCGGGTAAGATTTCTCGGGAATGCCCCAATAACGGGTAGGAATTCTCGGCAACGACCGAGTACTGGGTAGGAATTCTTGGCAAAGACCGAGTACGGGGTTGGAATTCTCTTCAATGACCAAGTACAGGATAGGAATTCTTGGTAATGACGGAGTACCGGGTAAGAATTCTCGGCAACGCCCGAGTAGCAGGTGGGAATTCTCGGTAACGACCGAGTACCTGGTAGGAGTTCTAGGCAACGACCGAGTACAGAATTGGAATTCTCGTCAATGACCAAGTACTGGGTAGGAATTCTCGGCAACGACTGACTACCGAGTTGGAATTCTCGTCAATGACCGAGTCCTAGGTAGGAATTCTCGGCAACGACCGAGTACCGGGTAGGAATTCTTGGAAATGACCGAGTACCAGGTAGGAATTCTCAGGAATGACCAAGTACTGGGTAGGAATACTCGGCAACGCCCGAGTACTTTGTGGGTATCCTCGGCAACGACCGAGTACCAAGTAGGAATTTTCGGCAACGAACGATTACTCGGTAGGAATTCTTGGCAACGACCGACTACCGGGTTGGAATTCTCGTCAATGTCCGAGTCCTGGGTAGGAATTTTCGGCAATGACTGAGTACCGGGTAGGAATTCTTGGCAATGACTGAGTACCGGGTAGGAATTCTCGGCAAAGACCGGCTACCAAGTTGAAATTCTCATCAATGACCGAGTCCTGTGTGGGAATTCTCGTCACCGACCGAGTACTGGGTAAGATTTCTCGGCAACTCCCTAATAACGCGTAGGAATACTCGGCAACGACCGAGTACCGGGTAGGAATTCTTGGCAAAGACTGAGTACAGGGTTGGAATTCTCATCGATGAACAAGTACTAGATAAGAATTCTTGGCAATGACGGAGTACCGGGTAAGAATTCTCAGCAACACCCGAGTACTAGGTTGGAATTCTTGGCAATGCCCAAATACCAGTAGGAATTCTCAGTAACGACCAAGTACCTAGTAGGAGTTTTCGGCAGCGACCGAGTACCTGGTAGGAATTCTTTCCAATGACCAAGTACCGAGTAGGAATTCTTGGCAATGATCCAGTATCGGGTAGGTATTCTCGACAGTGACCTAGTACCAAGTAAAACTTCTCGGCAATGACAGAGTACCGGTTAGGAATACTCGAGAGCAACCGAGTACCAGAATACGGGTACGAATTCTTGGCCACGAACGAGTACGGGTTTGGAATTCTCGTCAATGACTAAGTACTGGGTATGAGTTCTTGGCAATGCCCAAGTACCGGGTAGGAATTCTCCTCAACGACCGAGTAGCAGGTAGGAATTCTACGCAATGACCGAGTACCGCGTAGGAACTCTTTGCAGTGACCGAGTATCGTGTAGGAATTGTAGGCAGTGCCCGAGTACCATATAGGAATATTCGGTAATGACTAAGTAGTGGAAGGGAATTCTCGTCAACGACCGAGTACCGAGTAGGAATTATCGTGAACGACTAAGCATCGGGTAAGAATTCTCCGCAATGACTGAGTACCGGGTACGAATTCTCGACAATCACCGAGTACCAGGTAAGAATTCTCCGAAATGACCGAGTACCGGATAGGAGTTCTCGGTAACGACCGAGTAGTTGGTATGAATTCTCGCGAACGATTACTGGGTAACGATTACTGGGTAAGAATTCACGGCAATGACCGATTACTGGTTAGGAATTCTTGGCAATGACCGAGTACCGGGTAGGAATTCTTGGGATTGACCAATTACTAGGAAGGAATACTCGGCAACGCCCCAGTACTTGGTGGGTATCCTCGGCAACGACCGAGTACCGAGTAGGAATTTTTGGCAATGAACGATTACTGGGTAGGAATTCTTGGCAACGACCGACTACCGGGTTGGAATTCTCGTCAATGGCCGAGTCCTGGGTAGGAATTTTCGGCAATGACTGAGTACCGGGTAGGAATTCTTGGCAATGATTGAGTACCAGGTAAGAATTCTCGGCAAAGACAGACTACCAAGTTGAAATTCTCAGCAACGCCCGAGTACTAGGTGGGCATTCTTGGCAACGCCCGAATACCGGTAGGAATTCTCGGTAACGACCGAGTACCTGGTTGGAGTTCTCGGCAGCGACCGAGTACCTGGTAGGAATTCTTAGGAATTCTTGGCAATGATCAAGTATCGGGTAGGTATTCTCGACAGGGACCTAGTACCAAGTAAAACTTCTCGGCAATGACCGAGTACCGGGTAAGAATAATCAAGAGCGACTGAGTACCAAAATACGGGTAGGAATTCTTGGCAACGACCGAGTATGGGGTTGGAATTCTCGCCAATGACCGAGTACTGGGTAGGAGTTCTTGGCAATGCCCAAATACCGGGTAGGAATTCAAGGCAACGACCGAGTACTAGGAAGGAATTCTACGCAATGCCCGAATACCGTGTAGGAACTCTTGGCAGTGACCGAGTATCGTGTAGGAATTCTAGGCAGTGACCGAGTACCATATAGGAATATTCGTTAATGACTAAGTAGTGGAAGGGAATTCTCGTCAACGACCGAGTACCGAGTAGAAATTATCGTGAACGACTAAGCATCGGGTAAGAATTCTCTGCAGTGACTGAGTACCGGGTACGAATTCTCGGCAATCACCGAGTACCAGGTAGGAATTCTCGGAAATGACCGAGTAACGGATAGGAGTTCTCAGCAACGATCGAGTAGGTTGTATGAATTCTCGCGAACGACTAAGCACTGGGTAAGAATTCACAGCAATGACCAAGTACTGGTTAGGAATTCTTGGCAATGACCGAGTACTGGGTTGGAATTCTTGGGATTGACCAATTACTGGGTAGGAATAGTCGGCAACGCCCCAGTACTTGGTGGGTATTCTCGGCAATGACCGAGTACCGAGTAGGAATTCTCGACAACGAAAGATTTGTGGGTAGGAATTCTCGGTAACGACCGACAACCAGGTTTGGAATTCTCGTCAATGACCGAGTCCTGGGTAGGAATTCTTGGCAATGACTGAGTACTGGGTTGGAATTCTCGGCAACGCTTGAGAATCGGGTAAGATTTCTCGGGAATGCCCCAATAACGGGTAGGAATTCTCGGCAACGACCGAGTACTGGGTAGGAATTCTTGGCAAAGACCGAGTACGGGGTTGGAATTCTCTTCAATGACCAAGTACAGGATAGGAATTCTTGGTAATGACGGAGTACCGGGTAAGAATTCTCGGCAACGCCCGAGTAGCAGGTGGGAATTCTCGGTAACGACCGAGTACCTGGTAGGAGTTCTAGGCAACGACCGAGTACAGAATTGGAATTCTCGTCAATGACCAAGTACTGGGTAGGAATTCTCGGCAACGACTGACTACCGAGTTGGAATTCTCGTCAATGACCGAGTCCTAGGTAGGAATTCTCGGCAACGACCGAGTACCGGGTAGGAATTCTTGGAAATGACCGAGTACCAGGTAGGAATTCTCAGGAATGACCAAGTACTGGGTAGGAATACTCGGCAACGCCCGAGTACTTTGTGGGTATCCTCGGCAACGACCGAGTACCAAGTAGGAATTTTCGGCAACGAACGATTACTCGGTAGGAATTCTTGGCAACGACCGACTACCGGGTTGGAATTCTCGTCAATGTCCGAGTCCTGGGTAGGAATTTTCGGCAATGACTGAGTACCGGGTAGGAATTCTTGGCAATGACTGAGTACCGGGTAGGAATTCTCGGCAAAGACCGGCTACCAAGTTGAAATTCTCATCAATGACCGAGTCCTGTGTGGGAATTCTCGTCACCGACCGAGTACTGGGTAAGATTTCTCGGCAACTCCCTAATAACGCGTAGGAATACTCGGCAACGACCGAGTACCGGGTAGGAATTCTTGGCAAAGACCGAGTACAGGGTTGGAATTCTCATCGATGAACAAGTACTAGATAAGAATTCTTGGCAATGACGGAGTACCGGGTAAGAATTCTCAGCAACACCCGAGTACTAGGTTGGAATTCTTGGCAATGCCCGAATACCAGTAGGAATTCTCAGTAACGACCAAGTACCTAGTAGGAGTTTTCGGCAGCGACCGAGTACCTGGTAGGAATTCTTTCCAATGACCAAGTACCGAGTAGGAATTCTTGGCAATGATCCAGTATCGGGTAGGTATTCTCGACAGTGACCTAGTACCAAGTAAAACTTCTCGGCAATGACAGAGTACCGGTTAGGAATACTCGAGAGCAACCGAGTACCAGAATACGGGTACGAATTCTTGGCCACGAACGAGTACGGGTTTGGAATTCTCGTCAATGACTAAGTACTGGGTATGAGTTCTTGGCAATGCCCAAGTACCGGGTAGGAATTCTCCTCAACGACCGAGTACCAGGTAGGAATTCTACGCAATGACCGAGTACCGCGTAGGAACTCTTTGCAGTGACCGAGTATCGTGTAGGAATTGTAGGCAGTGACCGAGTACCATATAGGAATATTCGGTAATGACTAAGTAGTGGAAGGGAATTCTCGTCAACGACCGAGTACCAAGTAGGAATTATCGTGAACGACTAAGCATCGGGTAAGAATTCTCCGCAATGACTGAGTACCGGGTACGAATTCTCGACAATCACCGAGTACCAGGTAAGAATTCTCCGAAATGACCGAGTACCGGATAGGAGTTCTCGGTAACGACCGAGTAGTTGGTATGAATTCTCGCGAACGATTACTGGGTAACGATTACTGGGTAAGAATTCACGGCAATGACCGATTACTGGTTAGGAATTCTTGGCAATGACCGAGTACCGGGTAGGAATTCTTGGGATTGACCAATTACTAGGAAGGAATACTCGGCAACGCCCCAGTACTTGGTGGGTATTCTCGGCAACGACCGAGTACCGAGTAGGAATTCTCGGCAACGAAAGATTTCTGGGTAGGAATTCTTGGCAACGACCGACTACCGGGTTGTAATTCTCGTCAATGACCGAGTCCTGGGGAGGAATTCTTGGCAATGACTGAGTACTGGGTAAAAATTCTCGACAACGCTTGCGAACCGGGTAAGATTTCTCGGCAATGCCCCAATAACGGGTAGGAATTCTCGGCAACGACCGAGTACCGGGTAGGAATTCTTGGCAAAAACCGAGTACGGGGTTGGAATTCTCTTCACTGACCAAGTATTGGATAGGAATTCTTGGCAATGACGGAGTACCGGGTAAAAATTCTCGGCAACGCCCGAGTAGCAGGTGGGAATTCTCGGTAACGACCGAGTACCTGGTAGGAGTTCTAGGCAACGACCGAGTACGGAATTGGAATTCTCGTCAATGACCAAGTACTGGGTAGGAATTCTTGGCAGCCACCGACTACCGGGTTGGAATTCTCGTCAATGACCGAGTCCTAGGTAGGAATTCTCGGCAACGACCGAGTACCGGGTAAGAATTCTTGGAAATGACCGAGTACCAGGTAGGAATTCTCAGGAATGACCAAGTACTGGGTAGGAATACTCGGCAACGCTCGAGTACTTGGTGGGTAGGAATTCTTGGCAATGATTGAGTACCGGGTAAGAATTCTCGGCAAAGACCGACTACCAAGTTGAAATTCTCAGCAACGCCCGAGTACTAGGTGGGCATTCTTGGCAACGCCCGAATACCGGTAGGAATTCTCGGTAACGACCGAGTACCTGGTTGGAGTTCTCGGCAGCGACCGAGTACCTGGTAGGAATTCTTTCCACAACCGAGTACCGAGTAGGAATTCTTGGCAATGATCGAGTATCGGGTAGGTATTCTCGACAGTGACCTAGTACCAAGTAAAACTTCTCGGCAATGACCGAGTACCGGGTAAGAATAATCGAGAGCGACTGAGTACCAAAATACGGGTAGGAATTCTTGGCAACGACCGAGTATGGGGTTGGAATTCTCGCCAATGACCGAGTACTGGGTAGGAGTTCTTGGCAATGCCCAAATACCGGGTAGGAATTCACGGCAACGACCGAGTACAAGGAAGGAATTCTACGCAATGCCCGAATACCGCGTAGGAACTCTTGGCAGTGACCGAGTATCGTGTAGGAATTCTAGGCAGTGACCGAGTACCATATAGGAATATTCGTTAATGACTAAGTAGTGGAAGGTGATTCTCGTCAACGACCGAGTACCGAGTAGAAATTATCGTGAACGACTAAGCATCGGGTAATAATTCTCCGCAGTGACTGAGTACCGGGTAGGAATTCTTTCCAATGACCAAGTACCGAGTAGGAATTCTTGGCAATGATCCAGTATCGGGTAGGTATTCTCGACAGTGACCTAGTACCAAGTAAAACTTCTCGGCAATGACAGAGTACCGGTTAGGAATACTCGAGAGCAACCGAGTACCAGAATACGGGTACGAATTCTTGGCCACGAACGAGTACGGGTTTGGAATTCTCGTCAATGACTAAGTACTGGGTATGAGTTCTTGGCAATGCCCAAGTACCGGGTAGGAATTCTCCTCAACGACCGAGTACCAGGTAGGAATTCTACGCAATGACCGAGTACCGCGTAGGAACTCTTTGCAGTGACCGAGTATCGTGTAGGAATTGTAGGCAGTGACCGAGTACCATATAGGAATATTCGGTAATGACTAAGTAGTGGAAGGGAATTCTCGTCAACGACCGAGTACCAAGTAGGAATTATCGTGAACGACTAAGCATCGGGTAAGAATTCTCCGCAATGACTGAGTACCGGGTACGAATTCTCGACAATCACCGAGTACCAGGTAAGAATTCTCCGAAATGACCGAGTACCGGATAGGAGTTCTCGGTAACGACCGAGTAGTTGGTATGAATTCTCGCGAACGATTACTGGGTAACGATTACTGGGTAAGAATTCACGGCAATGACCGATTACTGGTTAGGAATTCTTGGCAATGACCGAGTACCGGGTAGGAATTCTTGGGATTGACCAATTACTAGGAAGGAATACTCGGCAACGCCCCAGTACTTGGTGGGTATTCTCGGCAACGACCGAGTACCGAGTAGGAATTCTCGGCAACGAAAGATTTCTGGGTAGGAATTCTTGGCAACGACCGACTACCGGGTTGTAATTCTCGTCAATGACCGAGTCCTGGGGAGGAATTCTTGGCAATGACTGAGTACTGGGTAAAAATTCTCGACAACGCTTGCGAACCGGGTAAGATTTCTCGGCAATGCCCCAATAACGGGTAGGAATTCTCGGCAACGACCGAGTACCGGGTAGGAATTCTTGGCAAAAACCGAGTACGGGGTTGGAATTCTCTTCACTGACCAAGTATTGGATAGGAATTCTTGGCAATGACGGAGTACCGGGTAAAAATTCTCGGCAACGCCCGAGTAGCAGGTGGGAATTCTCGGTAACGACCGAGTACCTGGTAGGAGTTCTAGGCAACGACCGAGTACGGAATTGGAATTCTCGTCAATGACCAAGTACTGGGTAGGAATTCTTGGCAGCCACCGACTACCGGGTTGGAATTCTCGTCAATGACCGAGTCCTAGGTAGGAATTCTTGGCAACGACCGAGTACCGGGTAAGAATTCTTGGAAATGACCGAGTACCAGGTAGGAATTCTCAGGAATGACCAAGTACTGGGTAGGAATACTCGGCAACGCTCGAGTACTTGGTGGGTAGGAATTCTTGGCAATGATTGAGTACCGGGTAAGAATTCTCGGCAAAGACCGACTACCAAGTTGAAATTCTCAGCAACGCCCGAGTACTAGGTGGGCATTCTTGGCAACGCCCGAATACCGGTAGGAATTCTCGGTAACGACCGAGTACCTGGTTGGAGTTCTCGGCAGCGACCGAGTACCTGGTAGGAATTCTTTCCACAACCGAGTACCGAGTAGGAATTCTTGGCAATGATCGAGTATCGGGTAGGTATTCTCGACAGTGACCTAGTACCAAGTAAAACTTCTCGGCAATGACCGAGTACCGGGTAAGAATAATCGAGAGCGACTGAGTACCAAAATACGGGTAGGAATTCTTGGCAACGACCGAGTATGGGGTTGGAATTCTCGCCAATGACCGAGTACTGGGTAGGAGTTCTTGGCAATGCCCAAATACCGGGTAGGAATTCACGGCAACGACCGAGTACAAGGAAGGAATTCTACGCAATGCCCGAATACCGCGTAGGAACTCTTGGCAGTGACCGAGTATCGTGTAGGAATTCTAGGCAGTGACCGAGTACCATATAGGAATATTCGTTAATGACTAAGTAGTGGAAGGTGATTCTCGTCAACGACCGAGTACCGAGTAGAAATTATCGTGAACGACTAAGCATCGGGTAATAATTCTCCGCAGTGACTGAGTACCGGGTACGAATTCTCGGCAATCACCGAGTACCAGGTAGGAATTCTCGGAAATGACCGAGTAACGGATAGGAGTTCTCAGCACTGACCGAGTATGTTGTATGAATTCTCGCGAACGACTAAGCACTGGGTAAGAATTCACAGCAATGACCAAGTACTGGTTAGGAATTCTTGGCAATGACCGAGTACTGGGTTGGAATTCTTGGGATTGACCAATTACTGGGTAGGAATACTCGGCAACGCCCCAGTACTTGGTGGGTATTCTCGGCAATGACCGAGTACCGAGTAGGAATTCTCGACAACGAAAGATTTATGGGTAGGAATTCTCGGCAACGACCAACTACCGGGTTTGGAATTCTCGTCAATGACCGAGTCCTGGGTAGGAATTCTTGGCAATGACTGAGTACTGGGTAAGAATTCTCGGCAACGCTTGAGAACCGGGTAAGATTTCTCGGCAATGCCCCAATAACGGGTAGGAATTCTCGGCAACGACCGAGTACCGGGTAGGAATTTTTGGCAAAGACCGAGTACGGGGTTGGAATTCTCTTCACTGACCAAGTACAGGATAGGAATTCTTGGTAATGACGGAGTACCGGGTAAGAATTCTCGGCAACGCCCGAGTAGCAGGTGGGAATTCTCGGTAACGACCGAGTACCTGGTAGGAGTTCTAGGCAACGACCGAGTACAGAATTGGAATTCTCGTCAATGACCAAGTACTGGGTAGGAATTCTCGGCAACGACTGACTACCGAGTTGGAATTCTCGTCAATGACCGAGTCCTAGGTAGGAATTCTCGGCAACGACCGAGTACCGGGTAGGAATTCTTGGAAATGACCGAGTACCAGGTAGGAATTCTCAGGAATGACCAAGTACTGGGTAGGAATACTCGGCAACGCCCGAGTACTTTGTGGGTATCCTCGGCAACGACCGAGTACCAAGTAGGAATTTTCGGCAACGAACGATTACTCGGTAGGAATTCTTGGCAACGACCGACTACCGGGTTGGAATTCTCATCAATGTCCGAGTCCTGGGTAGGAATTTTCGGCAATGACTGAGTACCGGGTAGAAATTCTTGGCAATGACTGAGTACCGGGTAGGAATTCTCGGCAAAGACCGGCTACCAAGTTGAAATTGTCATCAATGACAGAGTCCTGTGTGGGAATTCTCGTCACCGACCGAGTACCGGGTAAGATTTCTCGGCAACTCCCTAATAACGCGTAGGAATACTCGGCAACGACCGAGTACTTTGTGGGTATCCTCGGCAACGACCGAGTACCAAGTAGGAATTTTCGGCAACGAACGATTACTCGGTAGGAATTCTTGGCAACGACCGACTACCGGGTTGGAATTCTCGTCAATGACCGAGTCCTGGGTAGGAATTTTCGGCAATGACTGAGTACCGGGTAGGAATTCTTGGCAATGACTGAGTACCGGGTAGGAATTCTCGGCAAAGATCGGCTACCAAGTTGAAATTCTCATCAATGACCGAGTCCTGTGTGGGAATTCTCGTCACCGACCGAGTACTGGGTAAGATTTCTCGGCAACTCCCTAATAACGCGTAGGAATACTCGGCAACGACCGAGTACCGGGTAGGAATTATTGGCAAAGACCGAGTACAGGGTTGGAATTCTCATCGATTAACAAGTACTAGATAAGAATTCTTGGCAATGACGGAGTACCGGGTAAGAATTCTCAGCAACACCCGAGTACTAGGTGGGAATTCTTGGCAATGCCCGAATACCAGTAGGAATTCTCAGTAACGACCAAGTACCTAGTAGGAGTTTTCGGCAGCGACCGAGTACCTGGTAGGAATTCTTTCCAATGACCAAGTACCGAGTAGGAATTCTTGGCAATGATCCAGTATCGGGTAGGTATTCTCGACAGTGACCTAGTACCAAGTAAAACTTCTCGGCAATGACAGAGTACCGGTTAGGAATACTCGAGAGCGACCGAGTACCAGAATACGGGTACGAATTCTTGGCCACGAACGAGTACGGGTTTGGAATTCTCGTCAATGACTAAGTACTGGGTATGAGTTCTTGGCAATGCCCAAGTACCGGGTAG
This sequence comes from Barbarea vulgaris, assembly GCA_963667165.1. NCBI lineage: Eukaryota > Viridiplantae > Streptophyta > Magnoliopsida > Brassicales > Brassicaceae > Barbarea > Barbarea vulgaris. The sequence continues at coordinate 7,482,906 of OY763888.1, read as the reverse complement.
GAATTCTCCTCAACGACCGAGTACCAGGTAGGAATTCTACGCAATGACCGAGTACCGCGTAGGAACTCTTTGCAGTGACCGAGTATCGTGTAGGAATTGTAGGCAGTGACCGAGTACCATATAGGAATATTCGGTAATGACTAAGTAGTGGAAGGGAATTCTCGTCAACGACCGAGTACCGAGTAGGAATTATCGTGAACGACTAAGCATCGGGTAAGAATTCTCCGCAATGACTGAGTACCGGGTACGAATTCTCGACAATCACCGAGTACCAAGTAGGAATTCTCCGAAATGACCGAGTACCGGATAGGAGTTCTCGGTAACGACCGAGTAGTTGGTATGAATTCTCGCGAACGATTACTTGGTAACGATTACTGGGTAAGAATTCACGGCAATGACCGATTACTGGTTAGGAATTCTTGGCAATGACCGAGTACCGGGTAGGAATTCTTGGGATTGACCAATTACTAGGAAGGAATACTCGGCAACGCCCCAGTACTTGGTGGGTATTCTCGGCAACGACCGAGTACCGAGTAGGAATTCTCGGCAACGAAAGATTTCTGGGTAGGAATTCTTGGCAACGACCGACTACCGGGTTGGAATTCTCGTCAATGACCGAGTCCTGGGGAGGAATTCTTGGCAATGACTGAGTACTGGGTAAGAATTCTCGACAACGCTTGCGAACCGGGTAAGATTTCTCGGCAATGCCCCAATAACGGGTAGGAATTCTCGGCAACGACCGAGTACCGGGTAGGAATTCTTGGCAAAAACCGAGTACGGGGTTGGAATTCTCTTCACTGACCAAGTATTGGATAGGAATTCTTGGCAATGACGGAGTACCGGGTAAAAATTCTCGGCAACGCCCGAGTAGCAGGTGGGAATTCTCGGTAACGACCGAGTACCTGGTAGGAGTTCTAGGCAACGACCGAGTACGGAATTGGAATTCTCGTCAATGACCAAGTACTGGGTAGGAATTCTTGGCAGCGACCGACTACCGGGTTGGAATTCTCGTCAATGACCGAGTCCTAGGTAGGAATTCTCGGCAACGACCGAGTACCGGGTAAGAATTCTTGGAAATGACCGAGTACCAGGTAGGAATTCTCAGGAATGACCAAGTACTGGGTAGGAATACTCGGCAACGCTCGAGTACTTGGTGGGTAGGAATTCTTGGCAATGATTGAGTACCGGGTAAGAATTCTCGGCAAAGACCGACTACCAAGTTGAAATTCTCAGCAACGCCCGAGTACTAGGTGGGCATTCTTGGCAACGCCCGAATACCGGTAGGAATTCTCGGTAACGACCGAGTACCTGGTTGGAGTTCTCGGCAGCGACCGAGTACCTGGTAGGAATTCTTTCCACAACCGAGTACCGAGTAGGAATTCTTGGCAATGATCGAGTATCGGGTAGGTATTCTCGACAGTGACCTAGTACCAAGTAAAACTTCTCGGCAATGACCGAGTACCGGGTAAGAATAATCGAGAGCGACTGAGTACCAAAATACGGGTAGGAATTCTTGGCAACGACCGAGTATGGGGTTGGAATTCTCACCAATGACCGAGTACTGGGTAGGAGTTCTTGGCAATGCCCAAATACCGGGTAGGAATTCACGGCAACGACCGAGTACAAGGAAGGAATTCTACGCAATGCCCGAATACCGCGTAGGAACTCTTGGCAGTGACCGAGTATCGTGTAGGAATTCTAGGCAGTGACCGAGTACCATATAGGAATATTCGTTAATGACTAAGTAGTGGAAGGTGATTCTCGTCAACGACCGAGTACCGAGTAGAAATTATCGTGAACGACTAAGCATCGGGTAATAATTCTCCGCAGTGACTGAGTACCGGGTACGAATTCTCGGCAATCACCGAGTACCAGGTAGGAATTCTCGGAAATGACCGAGTAACGGATAGGAGTTCTCAGCACTGACCGAGTATGTTGTATGAATTCTCGCGAACGACTAAGCACTGGGTAAGAATTCACAGCAATGACCAAGTACTGGTTAGGAATTCTTGGCAATGACCGAGTACTGGGTTTGAATTCTTGGGATTGACCAATTACTGGGTAGGAATACTCGGCAACGCCCCAGTACTTGGTGGGTATTCTCGGCAATGACCGAGTACCGAGTAGGAATTCTCGACAACGAAAGATTTATGGGTAGGAATTCTCGGCAACGACCGACTACCGGGTTTGGAATTCTCGTCAATGACCGAGTCCTGGGTAGGAATTCTTGGCAATGACTGAGTACTGGGTAAGAATTCTCGGCAACGCTTGAGAACCGGGTAAGATTTCTCGGCAATGCCCCAATAACGGGTAGGAATTCTCGGCAACGACCGAGTACCGGGTAGGAATTTTTGGCAAAGACCGAGTACGGGGTTGGAATTCTCTTCACTGACCAAGTACAGGATAGGAATTCTTGGTAATGACGGAGTACCGGGTAAGAATTCTCGGCAACGCCCGAGTAGCAGGTGGGAATTCTCGGTAACGACCGAGTACCTGGTAGGAGTTCTAGGCAACGACCGAGTACAGAATTGGAATTCTCATCAATGACCAAGTACTGGGTAGGAATTCTCGGCAACGACTGACTACCGAGTTGGAATTCTCGTCAATGACCGAGTCCTAGGTAGGAATTCTCGGCAACGACCGAGTACCGGGTAGGAATTCTTGGAAATGACCGAGTACCAGGTAGGAATTCTCAGGAATGACCAAGTACTGGGTAGGAATACTCGGCAACGCCCGAGTACTTTGTGGGTATCCTCGGCAACGACCGAGTACCAAGTAGGAATTTTCGGCAACGAACGATTACTCGGTAGGAATTCTTGGCAACGACCGACTACCGGGTTGGAATTCTCATCAATGTCCGAGTCCTGGGTAGGAATTTTCGGCAATGACTGAGTACCGGGTAGGAATTCTTGGCAATGACTGAGTACCGGGTAGGAATTCTCGGCAAAGACCGGCTACCAAGTTGAAATTGTCATCAATGACAGAGTCCTGTGTGGGAATTCTCGTCACCGACCGAGTACCGGGTAAGATTTCTCGGCAACTCCCTAATAACGCGTAGGAATACTCGGCAACGACCGAGTACCGGGTAGGAATTCTAGGCAAAGACCGAGTACAGGGTTGGAATTCTCATCGATGAACAAGTACTAGATAAGAATTCTTGGCAATGACGGAGTACCGGGTAAGAATTCTCAGCAACACCCGAGTACTAGGTGGGAATTCATGGCAATGCCCGAATACCAGTAGGAATTCTCGGTAACGACCAAGTATCTAGTAGGAGTTTTCGGCAGCGACCGAGTACCTGGTAGGAATTCTTTCCAATGACCAAGTACCGAGTAGGAATTCTTGGCAATGATCCAGTATCGGGTAGGTATTCTCGACAGTGACCTAGTACCAAGTAAAACTTCTCGGCAATGACAGTGTACCGGGTAGGAATACTCGAGAGCGACCGAGTACCAGAATACGGGTACGAATTCTTGGCCACGAACGAGTACGGGGTTGGAATTCTCGTCAATGACCAAGTACTGGGTATGAGTTCTTGGCAATGCCCAAGTACCGGGTAGGAATTCTTCGCAACGACCGAGTACCAGGTAGGAATTTTACGCAATGACCAAGTACCGCGTAGGAACTCTTTGCAGTGACCGAGTATCGTGTAGGAATTGTAGGCAGTGACCGAGTACCATATAGGAATATTCGGTAATGACTAAGTAGTGGAAGGGAATTCTCGTCAACGACCGAGTACCGAGTAGGAATTATCGTGAACGACTAAGCATCGGGCAAGAATTCTCCGCAATGACTGAGTACCGGGTACGAATTCTCGACAATTACCGAGTTCCAGGTATGAATTCTCCGAAATGACCGAGTACCGGATAGGAGTTCTCGGTAACGACCGAGTAGTTGGTATGAATTCTCGCGAACGATTACTGGGTAACGATTACTAGGTAAGAATTCACGGCAATGACCGATTACTGGTTAGGAATTCTTGGCAATGACCGAGTACCGGGTAGGAATTCTTGGGATTGACCAATTACTGGGTAGGAATACTCGGCAACGCCCCAGTACTTGGTGGGTATTGTCGGCAACGACCGAGTACCGAGTAGGAATTCTCGGCAACGAAAGATTTCTGGGTAGGAATTCTTGGCAACGACCGACTACCGGGTTGGAATTCTTGTCAATGACCGAGTCCTGGGTAGGAATTCTTGGCAATGACTGAGTACTGGGTAAGAATTCTCGGCAACGCTTGAGAACCGGGTAAGATTTCTCGGCAATGCCCCTATAACGGGTAGGAATTCTCGGCAACGACCGAGTACCGGATAGGAATTCTTGGCAAAAACCGAGTACGGGGTTGGAATTCTCTTCACTGACCAAGTACTGGATAGAAATTCTTGGCAATGACGGAGTACCGGGTAAAAATTCTCGGCAACCCCCGAGTAGCAGGTGGGAATTCTCGGTAACGACCGAGTACCTGGTAGGAGTTCTAGGCAACGACCGAGTATGGAATTGGAATTCTCGTCAATGACCAAGTACTGGGTAGGAATTCTTGGCAGCGACCGACTACCGGGTTGGAATTCTCGTCAATGACCGAGTCCTAGGTAGGAATTCTCGGCAACGACCGAGTACCGGGTAAGAATTCTTGGAAATGACCGAGTACCAGGTATGAATTCTCAGGAATGACCAAGTACTGGGTAGGAATACTCGGCAACGCTCGAGTACTTGGTGGGTATCCTCGGCATTGACCGAGTACTGGGTAGGAATTCTTGGCAACGACCGACTACCGGGTTGGAATTCTCGTCAATGTCCGAGTCCTGGGTAGGAATTTTCGGCAATGACTGAGTACCGGGTAGGAATTCTTGGCAATGATTGAGTACCGGGTAAGAATTCTCGGCAAAGACCGACTACCAAGTTGAAATTCTCAGCAACGCCCGAGTACTAGGTGGGCATTCTTGGCAACGCCCGAATACCGGTAGGAATTCTCGGTAACGACCGAGTACCTGGTTGGAGTTCTCGGCAGCGGCCGAGTACCTGGTAGGAATTCTTAGGAATTCTTGGCAATGATCAAGTATCGGGTAGGTATTCTCGACAGTGACCTAGTACCAAGTAAAACTTCTCGGCAATGACCGAGTACCGGGTAAGAATAATCGAGAGCGACTGAGTACCAAAATACGGGTAGGAATTCTTGGCAACGACCGAGTATGGGGTTGGAATTCTCGCCAATGACCGAGTACTGGGTAGGAGTTCTTGGCAATGCCCAAATACCGGGTAGGAATTCAAGGCAACGACCGAGTACAAGGAAGGAATTCTACGCAATGCCCGAATACCGCGTAGGAACTCTTGGCAGTGACCGAGTATCGTGTAGGAATTCTAGGCAGTGACTGAGTACCATATAGGAATATTCGTTAATGACTAAGTAGTGGAAGGGAATTCTCGTCAACGACCGAGTACCGAGTAGAAATTATCGTGAACGACTAAGCATCGGGTAAGAATTCTCCGCAGTGACTGAGTACCGGGTACGAATTCTCGGCAATCACCGAGTACCAGGTAGGAATTCTCGGAAATGACCGAGTAACAGATAGGAGTTCTCAGCAACGATCGAGTAGGTTGTATGAATTCTCGCGAACGACTAAGCACTGGGTAAGAATTCACAGCAATGACCAAGTACTGGTTAGGAATTCTTGGCAATGACCGAGTACTGGGTTGGAATTCTTGGGATTGACCAATTACTGGGTAGGAATAGTCGGCAACGCCTCAGTACTTGGTGGGTATTCTCGGCAATGACCGAGTACCGAGTAGGAATTCTCGACAACGAAAGATTTCTGGGTAGGAATTCTCGGCAACGACCGACTACCGGGTTTGGAATTCTCGTCAATGACCGAGTACTGGGTAGGAATTCTTGGCAATGACTGAGTACTGGGTTGGAATTCTCGGCAACGCTTGAGAATCGGGTAAGATTTCTCGGGAATGCCCCAATAACGGGTAGGAATTCTCGGCAACGACCGAGTACTGGGTAGGAATTCTTGGCAAAGACCGAGTACGGGGTTGGAATTCTCTTCAATGACCAAGTACATGATAGGAATTCTTGGTAATGACGGAGTACCGGGTAAGAATTCTCGGCAACGCCCGAGTAGCAGGTGGGAATTCTCGGTAACGACCGAGTACCTGGTAGGAGTTCTAGGCAACGACCGAGTACAGAATTGGAATTCTCGTCAATGACCAAGTACTGGGTAGGAATTCTCGGCAACGACTGACTACCGAGTTGGAATTCTCGTCAATGACCGAGTCCTAGGTAGGAATTCTCGGCAACGACCGAGTACCGGGTAGGAATTCTTGGAAATGACCGAGTACCAGGTAGGAATTCTCAGGAATGACCAAGTACTGGGTAGGAATACTCGGCAACGCCCGAGTACTTTGTGGGTATCCTCGGCAACGACCGAGTACCAAGTAGGAATTTTCGGCAATGAACGATTACTCGGTAGGAATTCTTGGCAACGACCGACTACCGGGTTGGAATTCTCGTCAATGTCCGAGTCCTGGGTAGGAATTTTCGGCAATGACTGAGTACCGGGTAGGAATTCTTGGCAATGACTGAGTACCGGGTAGGAATTCTCGGCAAAGACCGGCTACCAAGTTGAAATTGTCATCAATGACAGAGTCCTGTGTGGGAATTCTCGTCACCGTCCGAGTACTGGGTAAGATTTCTCGGCAACTCCCTAATAACGCGTAGGAATACTCGGCAACGACCGAGTACCGGGTAGGAATTCTTGGCAAAGACCGAGTACAGGGTTGGAATTCTCATCGATGAACAAGTACTAGATAAGAATTCTTGGCAATGACGGAGTACCGGGTAAGAATTCTCAGCAACACCAGAGTACTAGGTGGGAATTCTTGGCAATGCCCGAATACCAGTAGGAATTCTCAGTAACGACCAAGTACCTAGTAGGAATTTTCGGCAGCGACCGAGTACCTGGTAGGAATTCTTTCCAATGACCAAGTACCGAGTAGGAATTCTTGGCAATGATCCAGTATCGGGTAGGTATTCTCGACAGTGACCTAGTACCAAGTAAAACTTCTCGGCAATGACAGAGTACCGGGTAGGAATACTCGAGAGCGACCGAGTACCAGAATACGGGTACGAATTCTTGGCCACGAACGAGTACGGGTTTGGCAATGACCGAGTACCGGGTAGGAATTCTTGGGATTGACCAATTACTAGGTAGGAATACTCGGAAACACCCCAGTACTTGGTGGGTATTCTCGGCAACGACCGAGTACCGAGTAGGAATTCTCGGCAACGAAAGATTTTTGGGTATGAATTCTTGGCAACGACCGACTACCGGGTAGGAATTCTCGTCAATGACCGAGTCCTGGGGAGGAATTCTTGGCAATGACTGAGTACTGGGTAAGAATTCTCGACAACGCTTGCGAACCGGGTAAGATTTCTCGGCAATGCCCCAATAACGGGTAGGAATTCTCGGCAACGACCGAGTACCGGGTAGGAATTCTTGGCAAAAACCGAGTACGGGGTTGGAATTCTCTTCACTGACCAAGTACTGGATAGGAATTCTTGGCAATGACGTAGTACCGGGTAAAAATTCTCGGCAACGCCCGTGTAGCAGGTGGGAATTCTCGGTAACGACCGAGTACCTGGTAGGAGTTCTAGGCAACGACCGAGTACGGAATTGGAATTCTCGTCAATGACCAAGTACTGGGTAGGAATTCTTGGCAGCGACCGACTACCAGGTTGGAATTCTCGTCAATGACCGAGTCCTAGGTAGGAATTCTCGGCAACGACCGCGTACCGGGTAAGAATTCTTGGAAATGACCGAGTACCAGGTAGGAATTCTCAGGAAATGACCAAGTACTGGGTAGGAATACTCGGCAACGCTCGAGTACTTGGTGGGTAGGAATTCTTGGCAATGATTGAGTACCGGGTAAGAATTCTCGGCAAAGACCGACTACCAAGTTGAAATTCTCAGCAACGCCCGAGTACTAGGTGGGCATTCTTGGCAACGCCCGAATACCGGTAGGAATTCTCGGTAACGACCGAGTACCTGGTTGGAGTTCTCGGCAGCGACCGAGTACCTGGTAGGAATTCTTTCCACAACCGAGTACCGAGTAGGAATTCTTGGCAATGATCGAGTATCGGGTAGGTATTCTCGACAGTGACCTAGTACCAAGTAAAACTTCTCGGCAATGACCGAGTACCGGGTAAGAATAATCGAGAGCGACTAAGTACCAAAATACGGGTAGGAATTCTTGGCAACAACCGAGTATGGGGTTGGAATTCTCGCCAATGACCGAGTACTGGGTAGGAGTTCTTGGCAATGCCCAAATACCGGGTAGGAATTCACGGCAACGACCGAGTACAAGGAAGGAATTCTACGCAATGCCCGAATACCGCGTAGGAACTCTTGGCAGTGACCGAGTATCGTGTAGGAATTCTAGGCAGTGACCGAGTACCATATAGGAATACTCGTTAATGACTAAGTAGTGGAAGGTGATTCTCGTCAACGACCGAGTACCGAGTAGAAATTATCGTGAACGCCTAAGCATCGGGTAATAATTCTCCGCAGTGACTGAGTACCGGGTACGAATTCTCGGCAATCACCGAGTACCAGGTAGGAATTCTCGGAAATGATCGAGTAACGGATAGGAGTTCTCAGCAATGACCGAGTATGTTGTATGAATTCTCGCGAACGACTAAGCACTGGGTAAGAATTCACAGCAATGACCAACTACTGGTTAGGAATTCTTGGCAATGACCGAGTACTGGGTTGGAATTCTTGGGATTGACCAATTACTGGGTAGGAATACTCGGCAACGCCCCAGTACTTGGTGGGTATTCTCGGCAATGACCGAGTACCGAGTAGGAATTCTCGACAACGAAAGATTTCTGGGTAGGAATTCTCGGCAACGACCGACTACCGGGTTTGGAATTCTCGTCAATGACCGAGTCCTGGGTAGGAATTCTTGGCAATGACTGAGTACTGGGTTGGAATTCTCGGCAACGCTTGAGAATCGGGTAAGATTTCTCGGGAATGCCCCAATAACGGGTAGGAATTCTCGGCAACGACCGAGTACCGGGTAGGAATTTTTGGCAAAGACCGAGTACGGGGTTGGAATTCTCTTCAATGACCAAGTACATGATAGAAATTCTTGGTAATGACGGAGTACCGGGTAAGAATTCTCGGTAACGCCCGAGTAGCAGGTGGGAATTCTCGGTAACGACCGAGTACCTGGTAGGAGTTCTAGGCAACGACCGAGTACAGAATTGGAATTCTCGTCAATGACCAAGTACTGGGTAGGAATTCTCGGCAACGACTGACTACCGAGTTGGAATTCTCGTCAATGACCGAGTCCTAGGTAGGAATTCTCGGCAACGACCGAGTACCGGGTAGGAATTCTTGGAAATGACCGAGTACCAGGTAGGAATTCTCAGGAATGACCAAGTACTGGGTAGGAATACTCGGCAACGCCCGAGTACTTTGTGGGTATCCTCGGCAACGACCGAGTACCAAGTAGGAATTTTCGGCAACGAACGATTACTCGGTAGGAATTCTTGGCAACGACCGACTACCGGGTTGGAATTGTCATCAATGTCCGAGTCCTGGGTAGGAATTTTCGGCAATGACTGAGTACCGGGTAGGAATTCTTGGCAATGACTGAGTACCGGGTAGGAATTCTCGGCAAAGACCGGCTACCAAGTTGAAATTCTCATCAATGACCGAGTCCTGTGTGGGAATTCTCGTCACTGACCGAGTACCGGGTAAGATTTCTCGGCAACTCCCTAATAACGCGTAGGAATACTCGGCAACGACCGAGTACCGGGTAGGAATTCTAGGCAAAGACCGAGTACAGGGTTGGAATTCTCATCGATGAACAAGTACTAGATAAGAATTCTTGGCAATGACGGAGTACCGGGTAAGAATTCTCAGCAACACCCGAGTACTAGGTGGGAATTCTTGGCAATGCCCGAATACCAGTAGGAATTCTCGGTAACGACCAAGTATCTAGTAGGAGTTTTCGGCAGCGACCGAGTACCTGGTAGGAATTCTTTCCAATGACCAAGTACCGAGTAGGAATTCTTGGCAATGATCCAGTATCGGGTAGGTATTCTCGACAGTGACCTAGTACCAAGTAAAACTTCTCGGCAATGACAGTGTACCGGGTAGGAATACTCGAGAGCGACCGAGTACCAGAATACGGGTACGAATTCTTGGCCACGAACGAGTACGGGGTTGGAATTCTCGTCAATGACCAAGTACTGGGTATGAGTTCTTGGCAATGCCCAAGTACCGGGTAGGAATTCTTCGCAACGACCGAGTACCAGGTAGGAATTTTACGCAATGACCAAGTACCTCGTAGGAACTCTTTGCAGTGACTGAGTATCGTGTAGGAATTGTAGGCAGTGACCGAGTACCATATAGGAATATTCGGTAATGACTAAGTAGTGGAAGGGAATTCTCGTCAACGACCGAGTACCGAGTAGGAATTATCGTGAACGACTAAGCATCGGGCAAGAATTCTCCGCAATGACTGAGTACCGGGTACGAATTCTCGACAATTACCGAGTTCCAGGTATGAATTCTCTGAAATGACCGAGTACCGGATAGGAGTTCTCGGTAACGACCGAGTAGTTGGTATGAATTCTCGCGAACGATTACAGGGTAACGATTACTAGGTAAGAATTCACGGCAATGACCGATTACTGGTTAGGAATTCTTGGCAATGACCGAGTACCGGGTAGGAATTCTTGGGATTGACCAATTACTGGGTAGGAATACTCGGCAACGCCCCAGTACTTGGTGGGTATTGTCGGCAACGACCGAGTACCGAGTAGGAATTCTCGGCAACGAAAGATTTCTGGGTAGGAATTCTTGGCAACGACCGACTACCGGGTTGGAATTCTTGTCAATGACCGAGTCCTGGGTAGGAATTCTTGGCAATGACTGAGTACTGGGTAAGAATTCTCGGCAACACTTGAGAACCGGGTAAGATTTCTCGGCAATGCCCCTATAACGGGTAGGAATTCTCGGCAACGACCGAGTACCGGATAGGAATTCTTGGCAAAAACCGAGTACGGGGTTGGAATTCTCTTCACTGACCAAGTACTGGATAGGAATTCTTGGCAATGACGGAGTACCGGGTAAAAATTCTTGGCAACCCCCGAGTAGCAGGTGGGAATTCTCGGTAACGACCGAGTACCTGGTAGGAGTTCTAGGCAACGACCGAGTACGGAATTAGAATTCTCGTCAATGACCAAGTACTAGGTAGGAATTCTTGGCAGCGACCGACTACCTGGTTGGAATTCTCGTCAATGACCGAGTCCTAGGTAGGAATTCTCGGCAACGACCGAGTACCGGGTAAGAATTCTTGGAAATGACCGAGTACCAGGTATGAATTCTCAGGAATGACCAAGTACTGGGTAGGAATACTCGGCAACGCTCGAGTACTTGGTGGGTATCCTCGGCAACGACCGAGTACCGAGTAGGAATTTTCGGCAACGAACGATTACTGGGTAGGAATTCTTGGCAACGACCGACTACCGGGTTGGAATTCTCGTCAATGTCCGAGTCCTGGGTAGGAATTTTCGGCAATGACTGAGTACCGGGTAGGAATTCTTGACAATGATTGAGTACCGGGTAAGAATTCTCGGCAAAGACCGACTACCAAATTGAAATTCTCAGCAACGCCCGAGTACTAAGTGGGCATTCTTGGCAACGCCCGAATACTGGTAGGAATTCTCGGTAACGACCGAGTACCTGGTTGGAGTTCTCGGCAGCTACCGAGTACCTGGTAGGAATTCTTTCCAACGACCGAGTACCGAGTAGGAATTCTTGGCAATGATCGAGTATCGGGTAGGTATTCTCGACAGTGACCTAGTACCAAGTAAAACTTCTCGGCAATGACCGAGTACCCGGTAAGAATAATCGAGAGCGACTGAGTACCAAAATACGGGTAGGAATTCTTGGCAACGACCGAGTATGGGGTTGGAATTCTCGCCAATGACCGAGTACTGGGTAGGAGTTCTTGGCAATGCCCAAATACCGTGTAGGAATTCACGGCAACGACCGAGTACAAGGAAGGAATTCTACGCAATGCCCGAATACCAAGTAGGAACTCTTGGCAGTGACCGAGTATCGTGTAGGAATTCTAGGCAGTGACCGAGTACCATATAGGAATATTCGTTAATGACTAAGTAGTGGAAGGGAATTCTCGTCAACGACCGAGTACCGAGTAGAAATTATCGTGAACGACTAAGCATCGGGTAAGAATTCTCCGCAGTGACTGAGTACCGGGTACGAATTCTCGGCAATCACCGAGTACCAGATAGGAATTCTCGGAAATGACTGAGTACCGGATAGGAGTTCTCTGCAACGACCGAGTAGTTGGTATGAATTCTCGTGAACGACTAAGCACTGGGTAAGAATTCAAGGCAATGACTGAGTACTGGTTAGGAATTCTTGGCAATGACCGAGTACCGGGTAGAAATTCTTGGGATTGACCAATTACTGGGTAGGAATACTCGGCAACGCCCCAGTACTTGGTGGGTATTCTCGGCAACGACCGAGTACCGAGTAGGAATTCTCGGCAACGAAAGATTTCTGGGTAGGAATTCTCGTCAATGACCGAGTACCGGGTTGGAATTCTCGTCAATGACCGAGTCCTGGGTAGGAATTCTTGGCAATGACTGAGTACTGGGTAGGAATTCTAGGCAGCGCTTGAGAACCGGGTAAGATATCTTGGCAATGCCCCATTAACGGATAGGAATTCTCGGCAACGACCGAGTACCGGGTAGGAATTCTTGGCAAAAACCGAGTACGGGGTTGGAATTTTCTTCAATGACCAAGTACTGGATAGGGATTCTTGGCAATGACGGAGTACCGGGTAATAATTCTCGGCAACGCCCGAGTATCAGGTGGGAATTCTCGGTAACAACCGAGTACCTGGTAGGAGTTCTAGGCAACGACCGAGAACGGAATTGGAATTCTCGTCAATGACCAAGTACTGGGTAGGAATTCTCGGCAACGACCAACTACCGGGTTGGAATTCTCGTCAATGACCGAGTCCTAGGTAGGAATTCTCGGCAACGACCGAGTACCGGGTAGGAATTCTTGGAAATGACCGAGTACCAGGTAGGAATTCTCAGGAATGACCAAGTACTGGGTGGGAATACTCGGCAGCGCTCGAGAACTTGGTGGGTATCCTCGGCAACGAACGATTACTGGGTAGGAATTTTCGGCAACGAACGATTACTGGGTAGGAATTCTTGGCAACGACCGACTACCGGGTTGGAATTCTCCTCAATGTCCGAGTCCTGGGTAGGAATTTTCGGCAATGACTGAGTACCGGGTAGGAATTCTTGGCAATGATTGAGTACCGGGTAAGAATTCTCGGCAAAGACCGACTACCAAGTTGAAATTCTCATCAACGACCGAGTCCTGTGTGGGAATTCTCGTCACCGACCGAGTACCGGGTAAGATTTCTCGGCAACGCCCTAATAACGGGTAGGAATACTCGGCAACGACCGAGCACCGGGTAGGAATTCTTGGAATTCTTGGCAACGCCCGAATACAGGTAGGAATTCTCGGTAACGACCGAGTACATGGTAGGAGTTCTCGGCAGTGACCGAGTACCTGGTAGGTATTCTTTCCAACGACCGAGTACCAAGTAGGAATTCTTGGCAATGATCGAGTATCGGGTAGGTATTCTCGACAGTGACCTAGTACCAAGTAAAACTTCTCGGCAATGACAGAGTACCGGGTAGGAATAATCGAGAGCGACCGAGTACCAGAATACGGGTAGAATTCTTGGCAACGACCGAGTATGGGGTTGGAATTCTCGTCAATGACCGAGTACTGGGTAGGAGTTCTTGGCAATGCCCAAGTACCGGGTAGGAATTCTCGGCAACAACCGAGTACCAGGTAGGAATTTTACGCAATGACCGAATACCGCGTAGGAACTCTTGGTAGTGACCGAGTATCATGTAGGAGTTCTAGGCAGTGACCAAGTACCATATAGGAATATTCGGTAATGACTAAGTAGTGGAAGGGAATTCTCGTCAACGACCAAGTACCGAGTAGGAATTGTCGTGAACGACTAAGCATCGGGTAAGAATTCTCCACAGTGACTGAGTACCGGGTACGATTTCTCTGCAATCACCGAGTACCAGGTAGGAATTCTCGGAAATGACCGAGTAACGGATAGGAGTTCTCAGCAACGACCGAGTAGTTGGTATGAATTCTCGTGAACGACTAAGCACTGGGTAAGAATTCACGGCAATGACCGACTACTGGTTAGGAATTCTTGGCAATGACCGAGTACCGGGTTGGAATTCTTGGGATTGACCAATTACTGGGTAGGAATACTCGGCAACGCCCCAGTACTTGGTGGGTATTCTCTGCAACGACCGAGTACCGAGTAGGAATTCTCGGCAACGAAAGATTTATGGGTAGGAATTCTCGACAACGACTGACTACCGGGTTGGAATTCTCGTCAATGACCGAGTCCTGGGTTGGAATTCCTGGCAATGACCAAGTACCGGGTTGGAATTCTCGTCAATGACCAAGTCCTAGGTAGGAATTCTCGGCAACGACCGAGTACCGGGTAGGAATTCTTGGAAATGACCGAGTACCAGGTAGGAATTCTAAGGAATGACCAAGTATCGGTTAGGAATACTCGGCAACGCCCGAGTACTTGGTCGGTATCCTCGGCAACGACCGAGTACCGAGTAGGAATTTTCGGCAATGAACGATTACTGGGTAGGAATTTTTGGCAACGACCGACTACCGGGTTGGAATTCTTGTCAATGACCAAGTACTGGGTAGGAATTCTCGGCAACGACCAAGTACCGGGTTGGAATTCTCGTCAATGACCAAGTCCTAGGTAGGAATTCTTGGAAATGACCGAGTATAGTGTTGGAATTCTCGTCGATGAACAAGTACTGGATAGGAATTCTTGGCAATGACGGAGTACCGGGTAAGAATTCTCAGCAACACCCGAGTACTAGGTGGGAATTCTTGGCAACGCCCGAATACCAGTAGGAATTCTCGGTAACGACGGAGAACCTGGTAGGAGTTCTCAGCAGCGACCGAGTACCTGGTAGGAATTCTTTCCAACGACCGAGTACCGAGTAGGAATTTTTGGCAATGATCGAGTATCGGGTAGGTATTCTCGACAGTTTCCTAGTACCAAGTAAAATTTCTCGGCAATGACAGAGTACCGGGTAGGAATAATCGAGAGCGACCGAGTACTAGAATTCGGGTAGGAATTCTTGGCAACGACCGAGTACGGGGTTGGAATTCTCGTCAATGACCGAGTACTGGGTCGGAGTTTTTGGCAATGCCCAAGTACCGGGTAGGAATTCTCCGCAACGACCGAGTACCAGGTAGGAATTCTACGCAATGACCGAGTACCGCGTAGGAACTCTTGGCAGTGACCGAGTATCGTGTAGGAATTCTAGGCAGTGACCGAGTACCATATAGGAATATTCGGTAATGACTAAGTAGTGGAAGGGAATTCTCGTCAACGACCGAGTACCGAGTAGGAATTATCGTGAACGACTAAGCATCGGGTAAGAATTCTCCGCAGTGACTGAGTACCGGGTACGAATTCTCGGCAATCACCGAGTACCAGGTAGGAATTCTCGGAAATGACCGAGTACCGGATAGGTGTTCTCGGCAACGACCGAGTAGTTGGTATGAATTCTTGCGAACGACTAAGCACTGGGTAAGAATTCACGGCAATGACCAAGTACTGGTTAGGAATTCTTGGCAATGGCCGAGTACCGGGTAGGAATTCTTGAGATTGACCAATTACTGGGTAGGAATACTCGGCAATGCCCCAGTACTTGGTGGGTATTCTCGGCAACGACCAAGTACCGAGTAGGAATTCTCGGCAACGAAAGATTTCTGGGTAGGAATTCTCGGCAACGAAAGATTTTTGGGTTGGAATTCTCGGCAACGACCGACTATCGGGTTGGAATTCTCGTCAATGACCGAGTCCTGGGTAGGAATTCATGGCAATGACTGAGTACTGGGTAGGAACTCTCGGCAACGCTTGAGACCCGGGTAAAATTTCTCGGCAATGCCTCAATAACGGGTAGGAATTCTCGGCAACGACCGAGTACCGGGTAGGAATTCTTGGCAAAAACCGAGTACGTGGTTGGAATTCTCTTCAATGACCAAGTACTGGATAGGAATTCTTGGCAATGACGGAGTACCGGGTAAGAATTCGGCAACGCCCGAGTAGCAGGTGGGAATTCTCTGTAACGACCGAGTACCTGGTAGGAGTACTAGGCAACGACCGAGTACGGAATTGGAATTCTCGTCAATGACCTAGTACTGGGTTGGAATTCTCGGCAACGACCGACTACCGGGTTAGAATTCTCGTCAATGACCGAGTCCTAGGTAGGAATTCTCGGCAACAACCGAGTACCGGGTAGAAATTCTTGGAAATGACCGAGTACCAGGTAGGAATTCTCAGGAATGACCAAGTACTGGGTAGGAATACTCGGCAACGTTCGAGTACTTGGTGGGTATCCTCGGCAACGACCGAGTACCGAGTAGGAATTCTCGGCAACGACCGACTACCGGGTTAGAATTCCTGTCAATGTCCGAGTCCTGGGAAGGAATTTTCGGTAATAACTGAGTACCGGGTAGGGATTCTTGGCAATGACTGACTACCGGGTAGGACTTCTCGGCAAAGACCGACTACCAAGTTGAAATTCTCATCAACGACCGAGTCCTGTGTAGGAATTCTCGTCACCGACCGAGTACCGGGTAAGATTTCTCGGCAACGCCCTAATAACGGGTAGGAATACGCGGCAACGACCGAGGACCGGGTAGGAATTCTTGGCAAAGACCGAGTACATGGTTGGAATTCTCGTTAATGAACAAGTACTGGAAATGAATTCTTGGCAATGACGGAGTACCGGGTGAGAATTCTCAGCAACGCTTGAGTACTAGGTGGGAATTCTTGGCAACGCCCGAATACCTAGAGGAATTCTCGATAACGACCGAGTACCTGGTAGGAGTTCTCGGCAGCGACCGAGTACATGGTAGGAATTCTTTCCAACGACCGAGTACCGAGTAGGAATACTTGGCAATGATTGAGTATCGGGTAGGTATTCTCGACGGTGACCTAGTACCAAGTAAAACTTCTCGGCAATGACAGAGTACCAGGTAGGAATAATCGAGAGCGACCGAGTACCAGAATACGGGTAGGAATTCTTGGCAACGATCGAGTACGGGGTTGGAATTCTCGTCAATAACCGAGTACTGGGTAGGAGTTCTTGGCAATGCCCAAGTACCGGGTAGCAATTCTCGGGAACGACCGAGTACCAGGTAGGAATTCTACGCAATGACCGAGTACCGCGTAGGAACTCTTGGCAGTGACCGAGTATCGTGTAGGAATTCTAGGCAGTGACCGAGTACCATATAGGAATATTCGGTAATGACTAAGTAGTGGAAGGGAATTCTCGTTAACAACCGAGTACCGAGTAGGAATTGTCGTGAACGACTAAGCATCGGGTAAGAATTCTCCGCAGTGACTGAGTTCTGGGTAGGAATTCTCGGCAATCACCGACTACCAGGTAGGAATTCTCAGAAATGACCGAGTACCGGTTAGGAATTCTTGGCAATGACCGAGTACCGGGTAGGAATTCTTGGGATTGACCAAATACTGGGTAAGAATACTCGGCAAAGCCCCAGTACTTGGTGGGTATTCTCGGCAACGACCGAGTACCGAGTAGGAATTCTCGGCAATGACTGATTACCGGGTAGGAATTCTTGGCAGTGACCGAGTACCGTGTAGGAATTCTCGGCAGTGACCGAGTACCAGATAGGAAAATTCTTGTCAATGACCGAGTACCGGGTAGGAATTATCGGGAACGACTAAGCACCGGGTAGGAACTCTAAGCAATGACCGAGTACTGGGTAGGAATTCTTGACAATGAACGAGTACCAGGTAGAAATTCTTGGAAATGACCGAGTACCGGATAGGAATTCTCGCAACGAGCGAGTGCCTGGTAAGATTTCTCGAGAATGACGAAGCACTAGGTAGGAATTCTTGGTAATGACCAAGTACTGTTGAGGAAGTCTTGGCAATGATCGTGTACTGGGTAAGATTCTCGGTAACTATCGGGTACCGGGTTCGAGTTCTCGACAATAACCGAGTACCGGGTAAGAATTCTCGCGAGTGACCAAGTACCGGGTAGGAATTCTTGGCAAACACCGTGTACGGAGTTGGAATTCTCGTCAATGACCGAGTACTGGGTAGGAATTCTTCGCAATGACAGAATACAAGGTAGGAATTCTCGAGAGTGACTGAGGACTGGGTAGGAGTTCTTGGCAATGACCGAGTATCGGGTAGGAATACTCGACAACGCCCTAGTACTGGGTGGGAATTCTCGAGAAACGAATGATTATCGGGAAGGAATTCTCGGCAATGACCAACTACCGTGTTGGAATTATTTTCAATGACCGAGTACTGGGTAGGAATTCTTGGCAATGAAGGAGTACAAGGTAGGAATTCTCTGCAACGCTCGAGTACCAGGTGGGAATTCTCGGTAACGCCCAAATACCGGGCAGGAGTTCTCGGCAACGACCTAGTACCGGGTAGGAATTCTTGGCAAAGACCGAGTACGGAGTTGGACTTCTCGCCAATGACCGAGTATTGGGTAGGAATTCTTGGCAATGACAGAGTACCGGGTAGGAATTATCGGGAACGACCGAGTACCGGGTAGGAATTCTTCGAAATGACCGAATACCGGGTAGGAATTCTCGGCAACGACTGAGGACAGGGTAGGAATTCTCGGCAATCACCGAGTAACAGATAAGGGAATTCTCCACAACGACTGAGTACCGGGTAGGAATACAGAACAACTAAGCACCTCGTATAAATTCTTGGCAATGACCGAGTACTAGGTAGGAATTCTTTGCAATAACCCCGGATCGAGTAGGAATTTTTTGCAACGATCGAGTATCGTGTAGGAATTCTCGACAGTGACCTAGCACCGAGTAAAATTCTCAGACATGACAGAGTACCGGGTAGGAATTATCGAGGGCGACCGAGTACCAGGTAGGAATTCTTGGCAATTATCGAGTACCGCGTAGGAATTTTCGGCAACAACCGAGTTACGGGTAGGTATTAGTCAATGTTCAAGTACTAGGTAGGAATTCTCGTCAACGCCCGAGTACCGTGTAGGAATTCTTGGCAATGACCGAGTACCGTGTAGGAATTTTCGACAGTGACCGAGTACCGTGTAGGAATTCTTGACAGTGACCGAGTACCAGATAGGAATATTCGGTAATGACTGAGTAGTGGGTTGTAATTCTCGTCACCGACCGAGTACCGGGTAGGAATTCTCGGGAACGACAAAGCACTGGGCAGGAATTCTCGGCAATGACCGAGTACTGCGTAGGAATTCTCGGCAATCACCGAGTACCAGGTAGGAATTCTCGGAAATGACCGAGTAACGGATAGGAGTTCTTGGCAACGACCGAGTAGATAGTATGAATTCTCGCGATAGACTAAGCACTGGGCAAGAATTCTCGGCAATGACCAAGTATTGGTTAGGAATTTTTGGCAATGACCGAGTACCGGGTAGGAATTCTCAGGAAAGACCAAGCACTAGGTAGGAATACTCGGCAACTCCCCCGTACTTGGTGGGTATTCTCAGCAACAACTGAGTACCGAGTAGGAATTCTCGGCAACGACCGACTACCGGGTTGGAATTCTCGTCAATGACCGAGTCCTGGGTAGGAATTCTTGGCAATGACTGAATACTGAGTAGGAATTCTTGGCAACGCCTGAGAACCGGGTAAGATTTCTCGTCAACGCCCCAATAACGGGTAGGAATTGTCTGCAACGACCGAGTACAGGGTAGGAATTCTTGCCAACGACCTAGTACGGGGTTGGAATTCTCGCCAATGACCAAGTACTGGATAGGAATTCTTGGCAATGACGGAATACCGAGGAGAATTCTCGGCAACGCCCGAGTACCAGGTGGGAATTCTTGGCAACACCCAAATACCGGTAGGAATTCTCGTCAACGACCGAGTACCGGGAAGGAATTCTCGGGAATGATAAAGCACCAGGTAGGAATTCTCGGCAACAATCGAGTACGGACTTAAAATTCTCGTCAGTGAGCAAGTACCGGATAGGAATTGTTGAGAGTGACCGAGTACCGAGTAAGAATTCTCGGCAACTTCTGAGTACCCGGTAATAATTCTCGGCAACGATCGACTACCGGGTTGGAATTCTCATCAATGACCAAGTACTGGGTAGGAATTGTTGGCAATGACGGAGTACCGGGTAGGTATTCTCAACCATGACCAAGTATTGGTTAGGAAATCTCGGCAACGACTGAGTACTCGGTATGAATTTTCGTCAAGGACCGAGTACCGTGTAGGAATTCTTGGCAGTGACCGAGTACTAGGTGGCAATTATTGGCAACGCCCAAATACCGGTAGGAATTCTTTGTAACAACCAAGTACCGGGTAGGAATACTCGGCAACGACCAACTACGGGGTTGGAATTCTCATCAATGACCGAGTACTGGGTATGAATTCTTGGAAATGAAGGAGTGCCGGGTAGGAATTATCGGTAACGACCGAGTACTGGGTAGGAATTCTCGGCAACGACCGGGTACCGGGTAGGAATTCTTCGCAATGACCGTGTACCAGGTACGAATTCCGGCAACGACTGAGTACTGGGTAGGAATCCTCGTAGAAGTTCTTGGCAATGATCGAGTACCGGATAGGAATTCTTGATAATGACTGAGTACCGAGTAGGTAATCTTGCTATACCAAGTATCGGGTATGAATTCTTAGCAATGATCGAGTATCGGGTGGGAATTCTCGGCATCAACCGAGTTATAGGTAGGTATTCTTAGCAATGACGGAGTACTGGGTATGAATTCTTGTCAACAACCGAGTACCATGTAGGAATTATTGGCATTGACTGAGTACCGTGTAGGAATTCTCGGCAGTGACCGAGTACCAGATAGGAAAATTTGGCAATGACTGAGTCGCGGGTTGGAATTCTCGTCAACGACTGAGTACCTGGTAGAAATTCTCAGGAACGACTAAGCACCGGGTAGGACCTCTCAGGAATGACCGAGTATTGGGTAGGAATTCTTATCAAAGACCGAGTACGGGGTTGGAATTCTCGTCAATGACCAAGTATTGAGTAAGAATTCTCGGCAACGCCCGAGTAGCAGTTGGGAATTCTTGGCAACTCCCGTATACCGGTAGAAATTCTTGGTAACGACCGAGTACATGGTAGGAGTTCTCGGCAACGACCGAGTATGGAATTGGAATTCTCGTCAATGACCAAGTACTGGGTAGGAATTCTCGGCAACGACCGAGTACCGGGTTGGAATTCTCGTCAATGACCGAGTTCTAGATAGAAATTCTCGGCAACGACCGAGTACCGGGTAGGAATTCTTAGAAATGACCGAGTACCGGGTAGGAATTCTCGGGAATGACCAAGTACTGGGTAGGAATACTCGGCAACGCCCGAGTACTTGGTGGGTATTCTAGCAACGACCGAGTACCGAGTAGGAATTCTCGGCAACGAACGATTTCTGGCTAGGTTGGCAACGACCGACTACCGGGTTTGAATTCTCGTCATTGTCCAAGTCCTGGGTAGGAAGTTTTAGCAATGACTGAGTACCGGGTAGGAATTCTTTGCAATGACTTAGTACCGGGTAGGAATTCTCGGCAAAGACCGACTACCAAGTTGAAATTCTCATCAATGACCGAGTCCTGTGTGGCAATTATTGTCACCGACCGAGTACCGGGTATGATTTCTCGGCAATGCCCCAATAACGTGTAGGAATTCTCGGCAACGACCTAGTACCGGGTAGGAATTCTTGGCAATGACGGAGTACTGGGTAAGAATTCTCGGCAATGCCCGAGTACTAGGTGGGAATTCTTGGCAACGCCCGAATACCGGTAGGAATTCTCGGCAATGACTGAGTACCTGGTAGGAATTCTCGGCAACGACCGAGTACCGGGTAGGAATTCTTAGAAATGACCGAGTACCGGGTAGGAATTCTCGGGAATGACCAAGTACTGGGTAGGAATACTCGGCAACGCCCGAGTACTTGGTGGGTATTCTAGCAACGACCGAGTACCGAGTAGGAATTCTCGGCAACGAACGATTACTGGCTAGGAATTCTTGGCAACGACCGACTACAGGGTTGGAATTCTCGTCATTGTCCAAGTCCTAGGTAGGAAGTTTTAGCAATGACTGAGTACCGGGTAGGAATTCTTTGCAATGACTTAGTACCGGGTAGGAATTCTCGGCAAAGACCGACTACCAAGTTGAAATTCTCATCAATGACCGAGTCCTGTGTGGCAATTCTTGTCACCGACCGAGTACCGGGTATGATTTCTCGGCAATGCCCCAATAACGTGTAGGAATTCTCGGCAACGACCTAGTACCGGGTAGGAATTCTTGGCCATGACGGAGTACTGGGTAAGAATTCTCGGCAATGCCCGAGTACTAGGTGGGAATTCTTGGCAACGCCCGAATACCGGTAGGAATTCTCGGCAACGACTGAGTACCTGGTAGGAGTTCTTGGCAACGACCGAGTACCTTGTAGGAGTTCTTGGCAACGACGAAGTACAGAATTTTTAATTCTCGTCAATGACCAAGTACTGGGTAGGAATTCTCTGCAATCACCGAGTACCGGATAGGAATTCTCCACAATGATAGAGTACCGGCTAGGAATTCTCGGAAATGACAGAGTACCGAGTAGGAATTCTTGCAATGACCGAGTACTGGGGAGGACTTCTCGAGAGCGACCGAGTACCAGGTACGAATTCTTTGCAATGATCGAGTACCGAGTAGAAATTCTCGGCAACGACTGATTACAGGGTAGGAATTCGTGGCAGTGACCGAGTACCGTGTAGGAATTCTCGGCAGTGAGCGAGTACCAGATAGGTAAATTTGGCAATGAATGAGTCGTTGGTTGGAATTCTCATCAACGACCGAGTACTGGGTAGGAATTCTCGGGAACGACTAAGCAACAGGTAGGAACTCTCGGGAATGACCGAGTACTGGGTAGGAATTCTTGACCATGAATTCTCGGCAACGCCCGAATACCGGGTAGGAATTCTCGGCAACGCCCGAGTACCGGGTAGGATTTCTAGGCAACGACCGAGTACTGGGTAGGAATTCTTGGCAATGACCGATTACCGGGTAGGAATTCTCGTCAATTACCAGGTACTGGGTAAGAATTCTTGGCAATGACGGAGTACAAGGTAGGAATTCTCGAGAGTGACTGAGGATCGGGTAGGAGTCCTTGGCAATGACCGAGTATCGCTTAGGAATACTCGGCAACGCCCTAGTACTGGGTTGGAATTCTTAGGAAAGCCCGAGTACCGGATTGAAATTCTCGGTAACGAATGATTATCGGGAAGGAATTCTCGGCAATGACCAACTACCTTGTTGGAATTCTCATGAAAGACGGAGTACTGGGTAGGAATCCTTGGCAATGACGGAGTACTGAGTAGGAATTCTCAGAAACGCCCGAGTACAAGGTGGGAATTCTCGACAACGCCCATATACCGGGTAGGAGTTTACCGTAACGACAGAGTACCGGGTAGGAATTCTCGGCAACGACCGAGTGCGGGGTTAGAATTCTCCCCAAACACCGAGTACTGGGTAGGAATTCTTGGCAATGACGGAGTATCGGGTAGGAATTCTCGGCAATGACCGAGTACCGGGTAGGAATTCTTCGCAATGACTGAATCTCGGGTAGGTATTCCCGGCAACGACTGAGGACTGGGTAGGAATTCCCGGCAATCACCAAGTAACGGATAGGAATTCTCTGCAACGACAGAGTACAGGGTTGGAATTCTCGTCAATGACCGAGTATTGGGTTGGAATTCTTGGCATTGAAGGAGTACCGGGTAGGAATTCTTCGCGGTGACCGTGTACCGGGAACAAATTCTCGGCAACGACTGAGTACCGTGTAGGAATTCTCCGCAATCACCGAGTACCGGATATGAATTCTCCGCAACGACCGAGTACCGCGTGGGAATTCTCGAAACAATTAAGAACCTTGTAGAAGTTCTTGGCAATGATCGAGTACCGGATAGGAATTCTTGATAATGACTGAGTACCGAGTAGGTAATCTTGCTATACCAAGTATCGGGTATGAATTCTTAGCAATGATCGAGTATCGGGTGGGAATTCTCGGCATCAACCGAGTTATAGGTAGGTATTCTCAGCAATGACGGAGTACTGGGTATGAATTCTCGTCAACAACCGAGTACCGTGTAGGAATTATTGGCAATGACTGAGTACTGAGTAGGAATTCTTAGCAACGCCTGAGAACCGGGTAAGATTTCTCGTCAACGCCCCAATAACGGGTAGGAATTGTCTGCAACGACCGAGTACAGGGTAGGAATTCTTGCCAACGACCTAGTACGGGGTTGGAATTCTCGCGAATGACCAAGTACTGGATAGGAATTCTTGGCAATGACGGAATACCGAGGAGAATTTTCGGCAACGCCCGAGTACCAGGTGGGAATTCTTGGCAACACCCAAATACCGGGTAGGAATTCTCAGAAATTACCGAGTACCAGGTAGGAATTCTCGGCAACATTCGAGTACGGAGTTAAAATTTTCGTCAGTGAGCAAGTACCAGATAGGAATTGTTGAGAGTGACCGAGTACTGAGTAAGAATTCTCGGCAACTTCTGAGTACCCGGTAATATTTCTCGGCAACGATCGACTACCGGGTTGGAATTCTCATCAATGACCAAGTACTGGGTAGGAATTGTTGGCAATGACGGAGTACCGGGTAGGTATTCTCAACCATGACCAAGTACTGGTTAGGAAATCTCGGCAACGACTGAGTACTCGGTAGGAATTTTTGTCAAGGACCGAGTACCGTGTAGGAATTCTTGGCAGTGACCGAGTACTAGGTGGCAATTATTGGCAACGCCCGAATACCGGTAGGAATTCTTTGTAACGACCAAGTACCGGGTAGGAATACTCGTCAACGACCAACTACGGGGTTGGAATTCTCATCAATGACCGAGTACTGGGTATGAATTCTTGGAAATGAAGGAGTGCCGGGTAGGAATTATCGGCAACGACCGAGTACTGGGTAGGAATACTCGGCAACGCCCTAGTACTGGGTTGGAATTCTTAGGAAAGCCCGAGTACCGGATTGAAATTCTCGGTAACGAATGATTATCGGGAAGGAATTCTCGGCAATGACCAACTACCTTGTTGGAATTCTCGTGAAAGACGGAGTACTGGGTAGGAATCCTTGGCAATGACGGAGTACTGAGTAGGAATTCTCAGAAACGCCCGAGTACAAGGTGGGAATTCTCGACAACGCCCATATACCGGGTAGGAGTTTACCGTAACGACAGAGTACCGTGTAGGAATTCTCGGCAACGACCGAGTGCGGGGTTAGAATTCTCCCCAAACACCGAGTACTGGGTAGGAATTCTTGGCAATGACGGAGTATCGGGTAGGAATTCTCGGCAATGACCGAGTACCGGGTAGGAATTCTTCGCAATGACTGAATCCCGGGTAGGTATTCCCGGCAACGACTGAGGACTGGGTAGGAATTCCCGGCAATCACCAAGTAACGGATAGGAATTCTCTGCAACGACAGAGTACAGGGTTGGAATTCTCGTCAATGACCGAGTATTGGGTTGGAATTCTTGGCATTGAAGGAGTACCGGGTAGGAATTCTTCGCGGTGACCGTGTACCGGGAACAAATTCTCGGCAACGACTGAGTACCGTGTAGGAATTCTCCGCAATCACCGAGTACCGGATATGAATTCTCCGCAACGACCGAGTACCGCGTGGGAATTCTCGAAACAATTAAGAACCTTGTAGAAGTTCTTGGCAATGATCGAGTACCGGATAGGAATTCTTGATAATGACTGAGTACCGAGTAGGTAATCTTGCTATACCAAGTATCGGGTATGAATTCTTAGCAATGATCGAGTATCGGGTGGGAATTCTCGGCATCAACCGAGTTATAGGTAGGTATTCTCAGCAATGACGGAGTACTGGGTATGAATTCTCGTCAACAACCGAGTACCGTGTAGGAATTATTGGCAATGACTGAGTACTGAGTAGGAATTCTTAGCAACGCCTGAGAACCGGGTAAGATTTCTCGTCAACGCCCCAATAACGGGTAGGAATTGTCTGCAACGACCGAGTACAGGGTAGGAATTCTTGCCAACGACCTAGTACGGGGTTGGAATTCTTGCGAATGACCAAGTACTGGATAGGAATTCTTGGCAATGACGGAATACCGAGGAGAATTTTCGGCAACGCCCGAGTACCAGGTGGGAATTCTTGGCAACACCCAAATACCGGGTAGGAATTCTCAGAAATTACCGAGTACCAGGTAGGAATTCTCGGCAACATTCGAGTACGAAGTTAAAATTTTCGTCAGTGAGCAAGTACCGGATAGGAATTGTTGAGAGTGACCGAGTACTGAGTAAGAATTCTAGGCAACTTCTGAGTACCCGGTAATAATTCTCGGCAACGATCGACTACCGGGTTGGAATTCTCATCAATGACCAAGTACTGGGTAGGAATTGTTGGCAATGACGGAGTACCGGGTAGGTATTCTCAACCATGACCAAGTACTGGTTAGGAAATCTCGGCAACGACTGAGTACTCGGTAGGAATTTTTGTCAAGGACCGAGTACCGTGTAGGAATTCTTGGCAGTGACCGAGTACTAGGTGGCAATTATTGGCAACGCCCGTATACCGGTAGG
Organism: Barbarea vulgaris; assembly: GCA_963667165.1. Taxonomy (NCBI): domain Eukaryota; kingdom Viridiplantae; phylum Streptophyta; class Magnoliopsida; order Brassicales; family Brassicaceae; genus Barbarea; species Barbarea vulgaris. Next base: position 7,456,141 of record OY763888.1, on the reverse strand, counting down.
AATTCTTTGTAACGACCAAGTACCGGGTAGGAATACTCGGCAACGACCAACTACGGGGTTGGAATTCTCATCAATGACCGAGTACTGGGTATGAATTCTTGGAAATGAAGGAGTGCCGGGTAGGAATTATCGGCAACGACCGAGTACTGGGTAGGAATTCTCGGCAACGACCGGGTACCGGGTAGGAATTCTTCGCAATGACCGTGTACCAGGTACGAATTCCGGCAACGACTGAGTACTGGGTAGGAATTCTCTGCAACGACCGAGTACCGGGTGGGAATTCTCGGGAATAATTAATCACCTTGTAGAAATTCTTGGCAATGACCGAGTACCGGGTAGGAATTCTTTGCAATGACCGAGTACCGAGTAGGAATTTTTGCAATGACCAAGTATCGCATAGGAATTCTTGGCAATGATCGAGTACCGGGTAGGAATTCTCGTCAACAACCGAGTACCGTGTTAGAATTCTCGTCAACGACCGAGTACCGGGTAGGAATTCTCGGGAACGACTAAGCACCGGGTAGGAACTCTCGGGAATGACCGAGTACTGGGTAGGAATTCTTGACAATGAACGAGTACTGGGTAGGAATTCTCTGAAATAATCGACTACTGGATAGGAATTCTCGGCAACGACCGAGTACCGGGTAAGAATTCTCGTGAATGACTAAGCACTGGGTAGGAATTCTTGGCAATGACCGAGTACTGGCTATGAAATCTTGGCAATGACCGAGTACTGGGTAGAATTCTCGGTAATTATCGAGTACCGGGTTAGAGTTCTCGGCAACGACCAAGTACCGGGTAAGAATTCTCAAGAGTCACCAAGTACATGGTAGGAATTCTCGAGAGTGACCAAGTAGCGGGTGGGAATTCTCGACAATGATCGAGTACCGGGTAGGAATTCCCCTCAATGACCGAGTACCGGTTAGGAATTCTCGGCAACGCTCGAGTACTGGGTAGGAATTCTTGGCAACGACCGAGAACCGGGTAGGAATTCGCTTCAACGACCGAGTACCGGGTAGGATTTCTCATCAATTACCAACTACTGGGTAGGAATTCTTGGCAATGACGTAGTAGAAGGTTTGAATTCTCGAGAGTGACTGAGGACTGGGTAGGAGTTCTTGGCAACACCTGAATACCGGTAGGAATTATCGGGTAACGACTGAGTACCTGGTAGGAATTCTCGGCAACGACCGAGTACCGGGCAGGAATTCTCGGGAATGACCAAGTACTGGGTTGGAGTACTTGGCTACGCCCCAATTCTTGGTGGGTATTCTCGGCAACAACCGAGTACTGAGTAGAAATTCTCGGCAACGAACGATTTCCGGGTAGGAATTCTCGGCAACGACCGACTACCGGGTTGAAATTCTTGTTAATGACCGAGTCCTGGGTAGGAATTCTTGGCAGTGACTTAGTACTGGGTTGTAATTTTTGGCAACGCTAGAGAACCGGGTAGGAATTCTTATCAAAGACCGAGTACGGGGTTGGAATTCTCGTCAATGACCAAGTATTGGATAGGAAATCTTGGCAATGACGGAGTACCGAGTAAGAATTCTCGGCAACGCCCGAGTAGCAGTTGGGAATTCTTGGCAACTCCCGTATACCGGTAGAAATTCTTGGTAACGACCGAGTACATGGTAGGAGTTCTCGGCAACGACCGAGTACGGAATTGGAATTCTCGTCAATGACCAAGTACTGGGTAGGAATTCTCGGCAACGACCGAGTACCGGGTTGGAATTCTCGTCAATGACCGAGTTCTAGATAGAAATTCTCGGCAACGACCGAGTACCGGGTAGGAATTCTTAGAAATGACCGAGTACCGGGTAGGAATTCTCGGGAATGACCAAGTACTGGGTAGGAATACTCGGCAACGCCCGAGTACTTGGTGGGTATTCTAGCAACGACCGAGTACCGAGTAGGAATTCTCGGCAACGAACGATTACTGGCTAGGAATTCTTGGAATTCTCGTCATTGTCCAAGTCCTGGGTAGGAAGTTTTAGCAATGACTGAGTACCGGGTAGGAATTCTTTGCAATGACTTAGTACCGGGTAGGAATTCTCGGCAAAGACCGACTACCAAGTTGAAATTCTCATCAATGACCGAGTCCTGTGTGGCAATTCTTGTCACCGACCGAGTACCGGGTATGATTTCTCGGCAATGCCCCAATAACGTGTAGGAATTCTCGGCAACGACCTAGTACCGGGTAGGAATTCTTGGCAATGACGGAGTACTGGGTAAGAATTCTCGGCAATGCCCGAGTACTAGGTGGGAATTCTTGGCAACGCCCGAATACCGGTAGGAATTCTCGGCAACGACTGAGTACCTGGTAGGAGTTCTTGGCAACGACCGAGTACCTTGTAGGAGTTCTTGGCAACGACGAAGTACAGAATTTTTAATTCTCGTCAATGACCAAGTACTGGGTAGGAATTCTCTGCAATCACCGAGTACCGGATAGGAATTCTCCACAATGATAGAGTACCGGCTAGGAATTCTCGGAAATGACAGAGTACCGAGTAGGAATTCTTGCAATGACCGAGTACTGGGGAGGACTTCTCGAGAGCGACCGAGTACCAGGTACGAATTCTTTGCAATGATCGAGTACCGAGTAGAAATTCTCGGCAACGACTGATTATAGGGTAGGAATTCGTGGCAGTGACCGAGTACCGTGTAGGAATTCTCGGCAGTGAGCGAGTACCAGATAGGTAAATTTGGCAATGAATGAGTCGCGGGTTGGAATTCTCATCAACGACCGAGTACTGGGTAGGAATTCTCGGGAACGACTAAGCAACAGGTAGGAACTCTCGGGAATGACCGAGTACTGGGTAGGAATTCTTGACCATGAATTCTCGGCAACGCCCGAATACCGGGTAGGAATTCTCGGCAACGCCCGAGTACCGGGTAGGATTTCTAGGCAACGACCGAGTACTGGGTAGGAATTCTTGGCAATGACCGATTACCGGGTAGGAATTCTCGTCAATTACCAGGTACTGGGTAAGAATTCTCGAGAGTGACTGAGGATCGGGTAGGAGTCCTTGGCAATGACCGAGTATCGCTTAGGAATACTCGGCAACGCCCTAGTACTGGGTTGGAATTCTTAGGAAAGCCCGAGTACCGGATTGAAATTCTCGGTAACGAATGATTATCGGGAAGGAATTCTCGGCAATGACCAACTACCTTGTTGGAATTCTCGTGAAAGACGGAGTACTGGGTTGGAATTCTTGGCAATGACGGAGTACTGAGTAGGAATTCTCAGAAACGCCCGAGTACAAGGTGGGAATTCTCGACAACGCCCATATACCGGGTAGGAGTTTACCGTAACGACAGAGTACCGGGTAGGAATTCTCGGCAACGACCGAGTGCGGGGTTAGAATTCTCCCCTAACACCGAGTACTGGGTAGGAATTCTTGGCAATGACGGAGTACCGGGTAGGAATTCTCGGCAATGACCGAGTACCGGGTAGGAATTCTTCGCAATGACTGAATCCCGAGTAGGTATTCCCGGCAACGACTGAGGACTGGGTAGGAATTCCCGGCAATCACCAAGTAACGGATAGGAATTCTCTGCAATGACAGAGTACAGGGTTGGAATTCTCGTCAATGACCGAGTATTGGGTTGGAAGTCTTGGCATTGAAGGAGTATCGGGTAGGAATTCTTCGCGGTGACCGTGTACCGGGAACAAATTCTCGGCAACGACTGAGTACCGTGTAGGAATTCTCCGCAATCACCGAGTACCGGATATGAATTCTCCGCAACGACCGAGTACCGCATGGGAATTCTCGAGAACAATTAAGAACCTTGTAGAAGTTCTTGGCAATGATCGAGTACCGGATAGGAATTCTTGATAATGACTGAGTACCGAGTAGGTAATCTTGCTATACCAAGTATCGGGTATGAATTCTTAGCAATGATCGAGTATCGGGTGGGAATTCTCGGCATCAACCGAGTTATAGGTAGGTATTCTCAGCAATGACGGAGTACTTGGTATGAATTCTCGTCAACAACCGAGTACCGTGTAGGAATTATTGGCAGTGACTGAGTACCGTGTAGGAATTCTCGGCAGTGACCGAGTACCAGATAGGAAAATTTGGCAATGAATGAGTCGCGGGTTGGAATTCTCTTCAACGACCGAGTACTGGGTAGGAATTCTCGGGAACGACTAAGCAACAGGTAGGAACTCTCGGGAATGACCGAGTACTGGGTAGGGATTCTTGACAATGAATTCTCGGCAACGCCCGAATACCGGGTAGGAATTCTCGGCAACGCCCGAGTACCGGGTAGGATTTCTAGGCAACGACCGAGTACTGGGTAGGAATTCTTGGCAATGACCGATTACCGGGTAGGAATTCTCGTCAATTACCAGGTAGTGGGTAAGAATTCTTGGCAATGACGGAGTACAAGGTATGAATTCTCGAGAGTGACTGAGGATCGGGTAGGAGTCCTTGGCAATGACCGAGTATCGCTTAGGAATACTCGGCAACGCCCTAGTACTGGGTTGGAATTCTTAGGAAAGCCCGAGTACCGGATTGAAATTCTCGGTAACGAATGATTATCGGGAAGGAATTCTCGGCAATGACCAACTACCTTGTTGGAATTCTCGTGAAAGACGGAGTACTGGGTAGGAATTCTTGGCAATGACGGAGTACTGAGTAGGAATTCTCAGAAACACCCGAGTACAAGGTGGGAATTCTCGGCAACGCCCATATACCGGGTAGGAGTTTACCGTAACGACAGAGTCCCGGGTAGGAATTCTCGGCAACGACCGAGTGCGGGGTTAGAATTCTCCCCAAACACCGAGTACTGGGTAGGAATTCTTGGCAATGATGGAGTACCGGGTAGGAATTCTCGGCAATGACCGAGTACCGGGTAGGAATTCTCGGCAATGACCGAGTACCGGGTAGGAATTCTTCGCAATGACTGAATCCCGGGTAGGTATTCCCGGCAACGACTGAGGACTGGGTAGGAATTCCCGGCAATCACCAAGTAACGGATAGGAATTCTCTGCAACGACAGAGTACAGGGTTGGAATTCTCGTCAATGACCGAGTATTGGGTTGGAATTCTTGGCATTGAAGGAGTACCGGGTAGGAATTCTTCGCGGTGACCGTGTACCGGGAACAAATTCTCGGCAACGACTGACTACCGTGTAGGAATTCTCCGCAATCACCGAGTACCAGATATGAATTCTCCGCAACGACCGAGTACCGCGTGGGAATTCTCGAGAACAATTAAGAACCTTGTAGAAGTTCTTGGCAATGATCGAGTACCGGATAGGAATTCTTGATAATGACTGAGTACCGAGTAGGTAATCTTGCTATACCAAGTATAGGGTATGAATTCTTAGCAATGATCGAGTATCGGGTGGGAATTCTCGGCATCAACCGAGTTATAGGTCGGTATTCTCAGCAATGACGGTGTACTGGGTATGAATTCTCGTCAACAACCGAGTACCGTGTAGGAATTATTGGCAGTGACTGAGTACCGTGTAGGAATTCTCGGCAGTGACCGAGTACCAGATAGGAAAATTTGGCAATGACTGAGTCGCGGGTTGGAATTCTCGTCAACGACTGAGTACCTGGTAGAAATTCTCAGGAACGACTAAGCACCGGGTAGGACCTCTCAGGAATGACCGAGTATTGGGTAGGAATTCTTGACAATGAACGAGTACCATGTAGGAATTCTAGGAAATGACCGAGTATCGGATAGGAATTCTCGGCAACGACCGAGTACCGGGTAAGAATTCTAGAGAATGACAAAGCACTGGGTAGGAATTCTTGGCAATGACAGAGTACTGGTTAGGAATTCTTGGCGATGACCGAGTACTGGGTAGGATTCTCGGTAATTATCGAGTACCGGGTTGGAGTTCTCGGCAAAGACCGAGTCTTGGGTAAGAATTCTCAAGAGTGACCAAGTACAGAGTAGGAATTTTCGAGAGTGACCAAGTAGCGGGTAGGAGTTCTCGACAATGACCGAGTACTGGGTAGAAATTACCCTCAATGACCGAGTATCGGGTAGGAATTCTCGGCAATGCCAAAGTACCGGGTAGGAATTCTTGGCAACGACCGAATACCGGGTAGGAATTCTCAGTAATGACCGAGTACCGGGTAGGAATTCTCGTCAATTACCAAGTACTGGGTAGGAATTCTTGGCAAACACGGAGTACAATGTAGGATTTCTCGAGATTGACTGAGGACCGGGTAGGAGATCTTGGCAATGACCGAGTACCAGGTAGGAATACTTGGCAACGCCCTAGTACTGGGTGGGAATTTTCGGGAAAGCATGAGTACCGGATTGAAATTCTCGGTTACGAATGATTATCGGGAAGTAATTCTCGAGAATGACCTACTACCGTGTTGGAATTTTCGTCTATGACCGAGTATTGGGTAGGAATTCTTGGCAATGACGGAGTACCGGGTAGGAATTCTAAGCAACACCTGAGTACCAGGTGGGAATTCTCGGCAACGCCCAAATACCGGGTAGGAATTCTCGTCATTGTCCAAGTCCTGGGTAGGAAGTTTTAGCAATGACTGAGTACCGGGTAGGAATTCTTTGCAATGACTTAGTACCGGGTAGGAATTCTCGGCAAAGACCGACTACCAAGTTGAAATTCTCATCAATGACCGAGTCCTGTGTCGGAATTCTTGTCACCGACCGAGTACCGGGTATGATTTCTCGGCAATGCCCCAATAACGTGTAGGAATTCTCGGCAACGACCTAGTACCGGGTAGGAATTCTTGGCAATGACGGAGTACTGGGTAAGAATTCTCGGCAATGCCCGAGTACTAGGTGGGAATTCTTGGCAACGCCCGAATACCGGTAGGAGTTCTCGGCAACGACTGAGTACCTGGTAGGTGTTCTTGCCAACGACCGAGTACCTTGTAGGAGTTCTTGGCAACGACGAAGAACATAATTTTTAATTCTCATCAATGACCAAGTACTGGGTAGGAATTCTCTGCAATCACCGAGTACCGGATAGGAATTCTCCACAATGATAGAGTACCGGCTAGGAATTCTCGGAAATGACAGAGTACCGAGTAGGAATTCTTGCAATGACCGAGTACTGGGGAGGACTTCTCGAGAGCGACCGAGTACCAGGTATGAATTCTTTGCAATGATCGAGTACCGAGTAGAAATTCTCGGCAACGACTGATTACAGGGTAGGAATTCGTGGCAGTGACCGAGTACCGTGTAGGAATTCTCGGCAGTGAGCGAGTACCAGATAGGTAAATTTGGCAATGAATGAGTCGCGGGTTGGAATTCTCATCAACGACCGAGTACTCGGTAGGAATTATCGGGAACGACTAAGCAACAGGTAGGAACTCTCGGGAATGACCGAGTACTGGGTAGGAATTCTTGACAATGAATTCTCGGCAACGCCCGAATACCGGGTAGGAATTCTCGGCAACGCCCGAGTACCGGGTAGGATTTCTAGGCAACGACCGAGTACTGGGTAGGAATTCTTGGCAATGACCGATTACCGGGTAGGAATTCTCGTCAATTACCAGGTACTGGGTAAGAATTCTTGGCAATGACGGAGTACAAGGTATGAATTCTCGAGAGTGACTGAGGATCGGGTAGGAGTCCTTGGCAATGACCGAGTATCGCTTAGGAATACTCGGCAACGCCCTAGTACTGGGTTGGAATTCTTAGGAAAGCCCGAGTACCGGATTGAAATTCTCGGTAACGAATGATTATCGGGAAGGAATTCTCTGCAATGACCAACTACCTTGTTGGAATTCTCGTGAAAGACGGAGTACTGGGTAGGAATTCTTGGCAATGACGGAGTACTGAGTAGGAATTCTCAGAAACGCCCGAGTACAAGGTGGGAATTCTCGGCAACGCCCATATACCGGGTAGGAGTTTACCGTAACGACAGAGTACCGGATAGGAATTCTCGGCAACGACCGAGTGCGGGGTTAGAATTCTCCCCAAACACCGAGTACTGGGTAGGAATTCTTGGCAATGACGGAGTACCGGGTAGGAATTCTCGGCAATGACCGAGTACCGGGTAGGAATTCTTCGCAATGACTGAATCCCGGGTAGGTATTCCCGGCAACGACTGAGGACTGGGTAGGAATTCCCGGCAATCACCAAGTAACGGATAGGAATTCTCTGCAACGACAGAGTATAGGGTTGGAATTCTCGTCAATGACCGAGTATTTGGTTGGAATTCTTGGCATTGAAGGAGTACCGGGTAGGAATTCTTCGCGGTGACCGTGTACCGGGAACAAATTCTCGGCAATGACTGAGTACCGTGTAGGAATTCTCCGCAATCACCGAGTACCGGATATGAATTCTCCGCAACGACCGAGTACCGCGTGGGAATTCTCGAGAACAATTAAGAACCTTGTAGAAGTTCTTGGCAATGATCGAGTACCGGATAGGAATTCTTGATAATGACTGAGTACCGAGTAGGTAATCTTGCTATACCAAGTATCGGGTATGAATTCTTAGCAATGATCGAGTATCGGGTGGGAATTCTCGGCATCAACCGAGTTATAGGTAGGTATTCTCAGCAATGACGGAGTACTGGGTATGAATTCTCGTCAACAACCGAGTACCGTGTAGGAATTATTGGCAGTGACTGAGTACCGTGTAGGAATTCTCGGCAGTGACCGAGTACCAGATAGGAAAATTTGGTAATGACTGAGTCGCGGGTTGGAATTCTCGTCAACGACTGAGTACCTGGTAGAAATTCTAAGGAACGACTAAGCACCGGGTAGGACCTCTCAGGAATGACCGAGTATTGGGTAGGAATTCTTGACAATGAACGAGTACCATGTAGGAATTCTAGGAAATGACCGAGTATCGGATAGGAATTCTCGGCAACGACCGAGTACCGGGTAAGAATTCTAGAGAATGACAAAGCACTGGGTAGGAATTCTTGGCAATGACCGAGTACTGGTTAGGAATTCTTGGCGATGACCGAGTACTGGGTAGGATTCTCGGTAATTATCGAGTACCGGGTTGGAGTTCTCGGCAAAGACCGAGTCTTGGGTAAGAATTCTCAAGAGTGACCAAGTACAGGGTAGGAATTCTCGAGAGTGACCAATTACCCTCAATGACCGAGTATCGGGTAGGAATTCTCGGCAATGCCCAAGTACCGGATAGGAATTCTTGGCAACGACCGAATACCGGGTAGGAAACTCTCAGTAATGACCGAGTACCGGGTAGGAATTCTCGTCAATTACCAAGTACTGGGTAGGAATTCTTGGCAAACACGGAGTACGATGTAGGATTTCTCGAGAGTGACTGAGGACCGGGTAGGAGATCTTGGCAATGACCGAGTACCAGGTAGGAATACTTGGCAACGCCCTAGTACTGGGTGGGAATTTTTGGGAAAGCATGAGTACCGGATTGAAATTCTCGGTTACGAATGATTATCGGGAAGTAATTCTCGACAATGACCTACTACCGTGTTGGAATTTTCGTCTATGACCGAGTATTGGGTAGGAATTCTTGGCAATGACGGAGTACCGGGTAGGAATTCTAAGCAACACCTGAGTACCAGGTGGGAATTCTCGGCAACGCCCAAATACCGGGTAGGAATTACTGGCAATGACCGAGTACCGGGTAGGAATTCTCGTGAACGACCGATCACATGGTACGAATTCTTTGTAGTGATCAAGTACCGGGTAAGAACTCTCAGCAGTGACCGAGTACTAGGGTAGGAATTCTTGTCAATGAGCAAGTACCAGGTAGGAATTATTAGCAATGACCGAGTACTGGGTAGGAATTCTTGGCAATGACCGAGTACCCGGTTGGAATTCTCGGCAATGACCAAGTACCGGGTAGGAATTCTTGTCAATGACCAAATACCACGTAGGAATTCTCGGCAATGACTGAGTACCTTGTTGGAATTCGTGGGAACGACCGAGTACCGGGTAGAAATTCTCTGGATGACTAAGCACTAGGTAGAAATTCTTGGCAGTGACCGAGTACTGGGTAAGAATTCTTGTCAATGACCGCGTACCAGGTATTCTTGGCGATGACGGGTTACCAGGTAGGAATTCTTGGCAATGACGGAGTACCGGGTAAGAATTCTTGGCAATGACTGAGTACCAGGTAGGAATTCTCGGCAACGCCCGAGTACCGGGAGGAAATTCACGTCAATGACCGAGTATCGGGTAGGAATTCTTGGCAACGCTCGAGTATCGGGTAGGAATTCTCGGCAACGACCGAGTACCGGGTAGGAATACTCAGCAACGACATAGTACCGGGTAAGAATTCTTGGCAACAACTGAGTACCGGGTAGGAATTCTTCGCAATGACGGAGTACCGGTAGGAATTCTCAGCAACGCCTGAGTACCGGGTGGAAATTCCCGGCAACGCTCGAATACTGGGTAGGAATTCTCGGCAACGACCGAGTACCGGGTAGGAATTCTGGGCAACGCCCGAGTACCGGGTAGGAATTCTTGGCAATGTCTGAGTATATGGTAGGAATTCTCGGCACCGACCGAGTATGGAGTTGGAATTCTTGTCAATGACGGAGTACTGGGTAGGAATTCTTAGCACTGACGGAGTACCGTGTAGGAATTCTTGGCAATGACGGAGTGCCGGGCAAGAACTCTTGGCAATGACTGAGTACCGAGTATGAACTCTTGGCAACGACTGAGTGCCGGGTAGGAATTCTTGGCAACGACTGACTACCGGGTTAGAATTCTCGTCAATGACCGAGTACCGGGTAGGAATTCTTCGCAATGACGGAGTACCGGGTAGGAGTTCTCTGCAACGCCTGAGTACCAGGTGGAAATTCCAGGCAACCCTCAAATACTGGGCAGGAATTCTCGGTAACGACCAAGTACCGGGAAGGAATTCTCGGCAACACCCGAGTACCGGGTGGGAGTTCTCGGTAACGCCAGAATACCGGGTAGGAATTCTCTAAAATGACCAAGTACCGGGTAGAAATTCTTGGCAACGACCAACTACGGGGTTGGAGTTCTCGCCAATGACCGAGTACTGGGTAGGAATTCTTGGCAATGACGGATTACCAGGTAGGAATTCTTGGTAATGACGGAGTACCGGGTAAGAATTCTTGGCAATGATAGAGTAACAGGTAGGAATTCTCGGCAACACCCGAGTACCGGGTGAGAATTCACGTTAATGACCAAGTATCAGGTAGGAATTCTTGGCAACGCCCGAGTATCGGGTAGAAATTCTAGGCAACGACCGAGTACCGGGTAGGAATACTCGGCAACGACATAGTACCGGGTAAGAATTCTTGCCAACGACTGAGTACCGGGTAGGAATTCTTGGCAACGACCCACTATAGGGTTGGAATTCTCGTCAATGAACGAGTACCAGGTAGAAATTCTTCGCAATGACGGAGTACCGGACAGGAATTTTTGGCAACGCCCAAGTACCGAGTGGGAATTTCCGGCAACGCCCGAATACCGGGTAGGAATTCTTGGCAACGACCGTGTACCGGGTAGAAATTCTCGGCAACGACCGTGTACCGGGTAGGAATTCTTGGCAACGACCGAGTACGGAGTTGGAATTCTCGTCAATGACCAAGTACCGGGTAGGAATTTTTGCCAATGACGGAGTACCAGGGAAGAATTCTTGGCAATGACTGAGTACCGAGTAGCAATTCTCGGTAACGCTTGAGAACCGGGTAGGAATTCTTGGCAACGCCCGAGTACCGAGTTGGAATTCACGACAATGATCGAGTATCAGGTAGGAATTCTTCTCAAGGACCGAGTACCTGGTAGGAATTCTTGGCAACGCCCGAGTATTCGGTAGGAATTCTTGGCAACGCCCGAGTATCGGGTAGGAATTCTTGGCAATGACTGACTACCAGGTAGGAATTCTTGGCAACGACCGAGTACCTGCTAAGAATTCTCTACAACAAGTGAGTACCGGGTAGGAATTCTTAGCTACAACCGACTACCGGGTTGGAATTCTTTTCAATGACCGAGTACCGGGTATGAATTCTTCGCAATGACGGAATACCGGTAGGAATTCTCAGCAACGCCTGAGTACCGGGTGGAAATTCCTGCCAACACTCGTATATTGGGTAGGAATTCTCGGCAATGACCGAGTATCGGGTAGGAATTCTCGGCAACGCCCGAGTACCGGGAGGGAGTTCCCGACAAGGCCTGAATACCGGGTAGGAATTCTCTGAAATGACCGAGTACTGGGTAGGAATTCTTGGGAATGACCGACTACGGGGTTGAAGTTCTCGTCAATGACCGAGTTCTGGGTAGGAATTCTTGGCAGTGACGGATTACCGGGTAGGAATTCTTGGCAATGACGGGGTACCGGGTAAGAGTTCTTGGCAATGACTGAGTACCAGGTAGGAATTCTCGGCAACGCCCGATTACCGGGTGGGAATTCATGTCAATGACCGAGTACCGGGTAGGACTTCTTGGCAACGCCCGAGTATCTGGTAGCAATTCTTAGCAACGCCTGAGTATCGGGTATGAATTCTTGACAACGACCGAGCACCGGGTAGAAATACTCGGCAACGACATAGTACCGTGTAGGAGTTCTTGGCAACACTGAGTATCGGGTAGGAATTCTTGGCAACGACCGACTACCGGGTTGGAATTCTCGTCAATGAACGAGTAGCGGGTAGGAATTGTTTGCAATGACGGAGTACAGGGTAGGAATTCTTGGCAACGCCCGAGTACCAGGTAGGAATTCCTAGCACGCCTGAATACCGGGTAGGAATTCTCGGCAACGACCATGTACCGGGTAGGAATACTCGGCGACGACCGAGTACCGGGTAGGAATTCTTGGCAACGGGCGAGTACCGGGTAGATATTCTTGGCAACGTCCGAGTATCGTGTAGGAATTCTCGGCAACAACCGAGTATATAGTTGGAATACTCGTCAATGATGGAGTACTGGGTAGGAATTTTTGGCAATGACGGAGTACCGGGTAGGAATTCTTGGCAATGACGGAGTGCCGGCTAAGAATTCTTTGCAATGACTGAGTACCAGGTAGAAATTACCCTCAATGACCGAGTATCGGGTAGGAATTCTTGGTAATGCCCGAGTACCGGGTAGGAATTCTTGGAAACGACCGAATACCGGGTAGGAATTCTCAGCAATGACCGAGTACCGGGTAGGAATTCTCGTCAATTACCAAGTACTGGGTAGGAATTCTTGGCAAACACGGAGTACAATGTAGGATTTCTCGAGAGTGACTGAGGACCGGGTAGGAGATCTTGGCAATGACCGAGTACCGGGTAGGAATACTTGGCAACGCCCTAGTACTGCTTGGGAATTCTCGGGAAAGCCTGAGTACCAGATTGAAATTCTCGGTAACGAATGATTATCGGGAAGTAATTCTCGACAATGACCTACTACCGTGTTGATATTTTTGTCTATGACCGAGTATTGGGTAGGAATTCTTGGCAATGACGGAGTACCGGGTAGGAATTCTCAGCAACACCTGAGTACCAGATGGGAATTCTCGGCAACGCCCAAATACCAGGTAGGAATTCTTGGCAATGACCGAGTACCGGGTAGGAATTCTCGTGAACGACCGATCACATGGTACGAATTCTTTGTATTGATCAAGTACCGGGTAAGAACTCTCAGCAGTGACCGAGTACTAGGGTAGGAATTCTTGTCAATGGCCAAGTACCAGGTAGGTATTATTAGCAATGACCGAGTACTGGGTAGGAATTCTTGGCAATGACCGAGTACCCGGTTGGAATTCTCGGCAACGACCAAGTACTGGGTAGGAATTCTTGTCAATGACCAAATACCAGATAGGAATTCTCGGCAATGACTGAGTACCTTGTTGGAATTCGCGGGAAGGACCGAGTACTGGGTAGAAATTCTTTGGAACGACTAAGCACTAGGTAGAAATTCTTGGCAGTGACCGACTGCTGGGTAAGAATTCTTGTCAATGACCGCGTACCAGGTATTCTTGGCAATGACGGGTTACCGGGTAGGAATTCTTGGCAATGACAGAGTACCGGGTAAGAATTCTTGGCAATGACTGAGTACCAGGTAGGAATTCTCGGCAACGCCCGAGTACCGGGTGGGAATTCACGTCAATGACCGAGTATCGGGTAGGAATTCTTGGCAACGCTCGAGTATCGGGTAGGAATTCTCGGCAACGACCGAGTAAAGGGTAGGAATACTCAGCAACGACATAGTACCGGGTAAGAATTCTTGGCAACAACTGAGTACCGGGTAGGAATTCTTCGCAATGACGGAGTACCGGTAGGAATTCTCAGCAACGCCTGAGTACCGGGTGGAAATTCCCGGCAACGCTCGAATACTGGGTAGGAATTCTCGGCAATGACCGAGTACCGGGTAGGAATTCTGGGCAACGCCCGAGTACCAGGTAGGAATTCTTGGCAACATCTGAGTATATGGTAGGAATTCTCGGCACCGACCGAGTACGGAGTTGGAATTCTCGTCAATGACGGAGTACTGGGTAGGAATTCTTGGCACTGACGGAGTACCATGTAGGAATTCTTGGCAATGACGGAGTGCCGGGCAAGAACTCTTGGCAATGACTGAGTACTGGGTAGGAACTCTTGGCAACGACTGAGTGCCGGGTAGGAATTCTTGGCAACGACTGACTACCGGGATAGAATTCTCGTCAATGACCGAGTACCGGGTAGAAATTCTTCGCAATGACGGAGTACCGGGTAGGAGTTCTCTGCAACGCCTGAGTACCAGATGGAAATTCCAGCCAACCCTCGAATACTGGGTAGGAATTCTCGGTAATGACCAAGTACCGGGTAGGAATTCTCGGCAACACCCGAGTACCGGGTGGGAGTTCTCGGCAACGCCCGAATACCGGGTAGGAATTCTTGGCAACGACCGAGTACGGAGTTGGAATTCTTGTCAATGACCAAGTACCGGGTAGGAATTTTTGCCAATGACGGAGTACCAGGGAAGAATTCTTGGCAATGACTGAGTACCGAGTAGCAATTCTCGGTAACGCCTGAGAACCGGGTAGGAATTCTTGGCAATGCCCGAGTACCGAGTTGGAATTCACGACAATGATCGAGTACCAGGTAGGAATTCTTCTCAAGGACCGAGTACCTGGTAGGAATTCTTGGCAACGCCCGAGTATTCGGTAGGAATTCTTGGCAACGCCCGAGTATCGGGTAGGAATTCTTGGCAATGACTGACTACCAGGTAGGAATTCTCGGCAACGACCGAGTACCTGCTAAGAATTCTCTACAACAAGTGAGTACCGGGTAGGAATTCTTAGCTACAACCGACTACCGGGTTGGAATTCTTTTCAATGACCGAGTACCGGGTATGAATTCTTCGCAATGACGGAATACCGGTAGGAATTCTCAGCAACGCCTGAGTACCGGGTGGAAATTCCTGCCAACGCTCGTATATTGGGTAGGAATTCTCGGCAATGACCGAGTACCGGGTAGGAATTCTCGGCAACGCCCGAGTACCGGGAGGGAGTTCCCGACAAGGCCTGAATACCGGGTAGGAATTCTCTGAAATGACCGAGTACTGGGTAGGAATTCTTGGGAATGACCGACTACGGTGATACAATTCTGGGTGGAGAATCGTGTCCCAATCTCTCACTGGGAAGTTAAGATGACCAGTTTAGACTCCAGGCTTGATCGGCAAGCGGTTCTGGAGAGGATGGAGTGATAGACGCCACTAGAGGATGCGGAAGGCCTCTTGATAAGTCTGGTTCGAACAATCTAATCACTAGAATTGTTCTCAAGTATCCTAAATCGAATCACTCGAAATAGAAGACAAGGATCTATCAGATAAAAAGAGATTTTGATTGAAAAGATAGATAAGAAATACATCAGAGTCTCAGAGACATTATAAAGAAGAGAGGAGACGAAGAGGAGAAGAGAAGAGGAGCGGAGCATTGAAGTCTCGGCGAGTTCCAAGACAGGCCTTGGAACTTACCAACGACTAAGGCACAAAACACAATCGCGCGCCCAAATAACAATCTCAAACATAAGTTTAAACATTTAAATAACTAAAATAGAAAAGATAGAAAGAAAAGAAGATAACGGTCCGCGCCAAACAACATCGAGTCGGCCGGACTAGGTCGGACTAGCACCAAGCGAAGATGGACCTATGGATCACGAACCTCATTAAAAACCTTCCTTTGGAAAACCACTTGGGAAAAACCAAAGGCAAGGGAAAAAGAGTGTAGGTGAGCCATAGGGCTTGATACTAATCATCCCGGACGTGAACCAAGACCAACGTGGCCGAGGTATCACCTTCGTCCAAGTGACCCCTATGAACCAAAGCTTGTCGTAGCAATGTTCCAGCTGCATGAATGAGTTCCTTAGTCTTAGTACAAGTAATTGTTCCCACTAGCTCTTCCTTGGCCGAACAAGAACGCTTCCTATCACAATATGGCTCATCCGTCTCTTCCTGCTCGACCAGCTCGATCGTGTCCTCGACCGGTTCCCACATTTCCTCGGCCATCGGTTGTTCTTTCGGGTTGCTATCCATTCTCGCATCAGGCTCCCCCAGTTGAAAAGGATTTGTCCTCAAATCCGGAATACCTGCTAAGAACAACGTCAAGTTAGCTTTCCAAAAGAAAAGAAACTTGATAAGGACATAAAAATATTTAAGCATAAGAGAAAGGTAAAGGAAAAGCTTAGGCGAAGATTCGGTGTGCGGGCTAGCAGTGGATGCAGAATATGGATTCTGTCCGTGGACTCCAGAGGTGCTGAACACTTCCCAAAGATCTCCCTTAGTCCCAAGCTTAGTATCACGGAAGTAGTCTAGAACAAAGGTTCGATGACATGGAGCTTCATTAGTTGAGTTTCTGTTCTTCACTTCAAAAGTCTGTTCCTTGTAATCCTTAGCTCTGTCCCTTGTTCCTGTCATATCACAAATATAAGTATAATCACGATTAGAAGATAGGAAATCTACAACAGGACCGGGTTGTACTATCAGCAACTTAAAGCCAGTAGAAACTATTTTAAAGAGTTTAAGAAATCCTGTTAGGTCCGGAATGTCCGCGGACTGGACTTGGATGGTTGTACGAGTCTGGCTCTCTTCCTGGACTTGAAAAATGTATAGAGTCTTCTCGCCATCATAAGCAAAGTATTTGGCACTCAAGTCGGATGGATACTCCTTGAAGACTTCGTTTTGTTCCTTTGAAACTTCCTTGTCTTGGTCCGATGGTGGAGCTTTGTTTGATCCTAGAGACACACTGTAGTGGTAGAACTGATCCTCCTGTCTCGGTCCATCACCTATAACCTGCAAAGAATTAAAATCACTCGGTAGCACCGGTGTAAAGTTAAACGAACAAGTAAAATTGTCATCAAGTCCAAAATAATTCGGTTCAGCCCAAAGTTTGTTTCTTTCACTTATCCTAGCCATAGCAAAATGACTGGCTTTCTTGCTTGGTTCCTGATTGCTTTGTAGTCGGACTTGATCAAGATAAACTTCATGCGGTGACATCGGCACTAGAGTAGTCTTCCTTCCTTTGAACTCGAACGTATGCCGGTTGGTGAAGCCATCATGAACTACCTTCCTGTCAGATTGCCACGGCCTCCCAAGAAGAATATGTCCAGCTTCCATAGGTAGAACATCACACAAAATCTCATCTTCGTATTTGCCGATTACTATAGGAACCTCCACTTGATGTTTCACTTTCATTTCTCCATCTTTGCTAAGCCACTGAAGATCATACGGCTTTGGATGCTTCTTAATCTCCAATCCCAGCTTCTTAACCATTGTTTCACTAGCCACATTTGTGCAACTTCCACCGTCAATGATAAGGCTGCACACTTTTCCCTTGACTAGGCATCGCGTGTGAAACAAGTTAGCTCTTTGTTCTTGCTCTTCGGACTTAGACTGTATGCTGAGCGTCCTTACTGATACTAGCAACTCTCCCTTAGCTGGTAACTCAACATTTTCATCTTCAGGCTTCTCAACTTCTGGTTGCTCATCTTCGGATTCATACTCGCCATTATCTTTTAGAACCATTATCCTTTTGTTGGTACACTCACTCGCATAGTGTCCCATTCCTTGACACTTGTAGCACTTGATTCTGCTGGTTCTGGATTCAGTCTTTTCTTTATCTCCATAAGTTCTTGCTTCAGAGTTTGAAAAAGCCGGCTGCTTGCTTTCACTTGGTACCCTCGGCTTCTCTTCTCTCGGATAACCTCTTGCGTAACTACTACTTCCAGCTCCAAACTGAGTCCGTATAGGACCTCTCCTCTTAAGCTGCTGCTCTATTAGTATAGCTTGGTGTAGCATTTCCTGTAGATCAACATGAGGCTGCATTTCCAATCTATCTTGAATGTCACGCTGCAAACCTCCTAGAAACCTAGACATGGTAGCCTCTCGATCCTCTTGAACATCAGCTTGGATCAACAGGGTTTCCATCTCCTGGTAATACTCCTCTACACCCTTGCTACCTTGCACAAGTCTCCTAAGCTGGTTATGCAACTCACGGTAGTAGTAGCTAGGCACAAAACGTTTCCTCATGATAGTTTTCATCTCATTCCAAGTAGAAACCGGATACTCTTGGTTTCTTCTTCTAGACGTAACCAACTGATCCCACCAACTCAAAGCATAGTCAGTGAACTCAGTAGCTGCCACTTTAACTCGGTTCACCTCAGTGTAATGTTGACAATCAAATACCAACTCAATCTTCTTTTCCCACTCCAAGTAAGCACTCGGATCATTTTTCCCTTGAAAAGAAGGTATGCGAAGCTTGAGTCCTCCAAAACCATCCTGGGGCTGGTTCCTCTCATTCCTCACGTTCCTATGCCTCCTATGGCTGCCACGAGAAGAGCCACTGTAATAATTTTCTGCTTCAAAATCTCCAGGTTCCCTTGGAAGCGGTCTTTGATTGAATTCACGGGGTTCTCGTAGAACTTCTTCTTGTTGCCTTGCTTGATGAACGTTTTCCTCACCATTTCTTGCTGTATTAGCTCCTTGAGATCCTCTAGCATCACGAATCATCTCTGGAATAATTTGATCTTGAAGAACATTAAATCTTTCATCCATCAATCGAGCCATCTTTGCCATGAGAGCATCGATCAAGAGTTGATTGTTGTTGCGGCTGGTTCCACTATGATCAGACATCTTTTTCCTGAAACAAAACACAAGAATACACCAGTAAAGAGTCCTTTTGAAGATCGAATTGACCCTAAATCATAAGAACACGAAAATGACTCTTGGTATCCTATTTTCTCAGATGAACACTAAACGCGACTGTTTTCAGAAAACGATCTCGAAAAATTACCAAAACATTTCCAAAAATTCTCAAACCAATTTTAACAAATACTAGAATCAAAATCGGTTCCGATTCAATTGATTTCACGATTTTATCGCAAGCCAATATTTAATTAAAATTCGGACAAGATAGGACGAAAACCACTTAACTTCTCAATGTTGCTCTGATACCACTTGATACGATTCTGGGTGGAGAATCGTGTCCCAATCTCTTACTGGGAAGTTAAGATGACCAGTTTAGACTCCAGGCTTGATCAGCAAGCGGTTCTGGAGAGGATGGAGTGATAGACGCCACGAGAGGATGCGGAAGGCCTCTTGATAAGTCTGGTTCGAACAATCTAATCACTAGAATTGTTCTCAAGTATCCTAAATCGAATCACTCGAAATAGAAGACAAGGATCTATCAGATAAAAAGAGATTTTGATTGAAAAGATAGATAAGAAATACATCAGAGTCTCAGAGACATTATAAAGAAGAGAGGAGACGAAGAGGAGAAGAGAGGAGGAGCGGAGCATTGAAGTCTCGGCGAGTTCCAAGACAGGCCTTGGAACTTACCAACGACTAAGGCACAAAACACAATCCCGCGCCCAAATAACAATCTCAAACATAAGTTTAAACATTTAAATAACTAAAATAGAAAAGATAGAAAGAAAAGAAGATAACGGTCCGCGCCAAACAACATCGAGTCGGCCGGACTAGGTCGGACTAGCACCAAGCGAAGATGGACCTATGGATCACGAACCTCATTAAAAACCTTCCTTTGGAAAACCACTTGGGAAAAACCAAAGGCAACGGAAAAAGAGTGTAGGTGAGCCATAGGGCTTGATACTAATCATCCCGGACATGAACCAAGACCAACGTGGCCGAGGTATCACCTTCGTCCAAGTGACCCCTATGAACCAAAGCTTGTCGTAGCAATGTTCCAGCTGCATGAATGAGTTCCTTAGTCTTAGTACGAGTAATTGTTCCCACTAGCTCTTCCTTGGCCGAACAAGAACGCTTCCTATCACAATATGGCTCATCCGTCTCTTCCTGCTCGACCAGCTCGATCGTGTCCTCGACCGGTTCCCACATTTCCTCGGCCATCGGTTGTTCTTCCGGGCTGCTATCCATTCTCGCATCATACGGGGTTGGAGTTCTCGTCAATGACCGAGTTCTGGGTAGGAATTCTTGGCAATGACGGATTACCGGGTAGGAATTCTTGGCAATGACGGGGTACCGGGTAAGAGTTCTTGGCAATGACTGAGTACCAGGTAGGAATTCTCGGCAACGCCCGATTACCGGGTGGGAATTCATGTCAATGACCGAGTACCGGGTAGGAATTCTTGGCAACGCCCGAGTATCTGGTAGCAATTCTTAGCAACGCCTGAGTATCGGGTATGAATTCTTGGCAACGACCGAGCACCGGGTAGAAATCCTCGGCAACGACATAGTACCGGGTAGGAGTTCTTGGCAACACTGAGTACCGGGTAGGAATTCTTGGCAACGACCGACTACCGGGTTGGAATTCTCGTCAATGAACGAGTAGCGGGTAGGAATTGTTTACAATGACGGAGTACAGGGTAGGAATTCTTGGCAACGCCCGAGTACCAGGTGGGAATTCCTAGCACGCCTGAATACCGGGTAGGAATTCTCGGCAACGACCATGTACCGGGTAGGAATACTCGGCAACGACCGAGTACCGGGTAGGAATTCTTGGCAACGGCCGAGTACCGGGTAGATATTCTTGGCAACGTCCGAGTATCGTGTAGGAATTCTCGGCAACAACCGAGTATATAGTTGGAATACTCGTCAATGATTGAGTACTGGGTAGGAATTTTTGGCAATGACGGAGTACCGGGTAGGAATTCTTGGCAATGACGGAGTGCCGGCTAAGAATTCTTTGCAATGACTGAGTACCAGGTAGAAATTACCCTCAATGACCGAGTATCAGGTAGGAATTCTTGGCAATGCCCGAGTACCGGTAGGAATTCTTGGAAACGACCGAATACCGGGTAGGAATTCTCAGCAATGACCGAGTACCGGGTAGGAATTCTCGTCAATTACCAAGTACTGGGTAGGAATTCTTGGCAAACACGGAGTACAATGTAGGATTTCTCGAGAGTGACTGAGGACCAGGTAGGAGATCTTGGCAATGACCGAGTACCGGGTAGGAATACTTGGCAACGCCCTAGTACTGCTTCGGAATTCTCGGGAAAGCCTGAGTACCAGATTGAAATTCTCGGTAACGAATGATTATCGGGAAGTAATTCTCGACAATGACCTACTACCGTGTTGATATTTTTGTCTATGACCGAGTATTGGGTAGGAATTCTTGGCAATGACGGAGTACCGGGTAGGAATTCTCAGCAACACCTGAGTACCAGATGGGAATTCTCGGCAACGCCCAAATACCGGGTAGGAATTCTTGGCAATGACGGATTACCGGGTAGGAATTCTTGGCAATGACGGGGTACCGGGTAAGAGTTCTTGGCAATGACTGAGTACCAGGTAGGAATTCTCGGCAACGCCCGATTACCGGGTGGGAATTCATGTCAATGACCGAGTACCGGGTAGGAATTCTTGGCAACGCCCGAGTATCTGGTAGCAATTCTTAGCAACGCCTGAGTATCGGGTATGAATTCTTGGCAACGACCGAGCACCGGGTAGAAATCCTCGGCAACGACATAGTACCGGGTAGGAGTTCTTGGCAGCACTGAGTACCGGGTAGGAATTCTTGGCAACGACCGACTACCGGGTTGGAATTCTCGTCAATGAACGAGTAGCGGGTAGGAATTGTTTGCAATGACGGAGTACAGGGTAGGAATTCTTGGCAACGCCCGAGTACCAGGTGGGAATTCCTAGCACGCCTGAATACCGGGTAGGAATTCTCGGCAACGACCATGTACCGGGTAGGAATACTCGGCAACGACCGAGTATCGGGTAGGAATTCTTGGCAACGGCCGAGTACCGGGTAGATATTCTTGGCAACGTCCGAGTATCGTGTAGGAATTCTCGGCAACAACCGAGTATATAGTTGGAATACTCGTCAATGATTGAGTACTGGGTAGGAATTTTTGGCAATGACGGAGTACCGGGTAGGAATTCTTGGCAATGACGGAGTGCCGGCTAAGAATTCTTTGCAATGACTGAATACCAGGTAGAAATTACCCTCAATGACCGAGTATCGGGTAGGAATTCTTGGCAATGCCCGAGTACCGGGTAGGAATTCTTGGAAACGACCGAATACCGGGTAGGAATTCTCAGCAATGACCGAGTACCGGGTAGGAATTCTCGTCAATTACCAAGTACTGGGTAGGAATTCTTGGCAAACACGGAGTACAATGTAGGATTTCTCGAGAGTGACTGAGGACCAGGTAGGAGATCTTGGCAATGACCGAGTACCGGGTAGGAATACTTGGCAACGCCCTAGTACTGCTTGGGAATTCTCGGGAAAGCCTGAGTACCAGATTGAAATTCTCGGTAACGAATGATTATCGGGAAGTAATTCTCGACAATGACCTACTACCGTGTTGATATTTTTGTCTATGACCGAGTATTGGGTAGGAATTCTTGGCAATGACGGAGTACCGGGTAGGAATTCTCAGCAACACCTGAGTACCAGATGGGAATTCTCGGCAACGCCCAAATACCGGGTAGGAATTCTTGGCAATGACGGATTACCGGGTAGGAATTCTTGGCAATGACGGGGTACCGGGTAAGAGTTCTTGGCAATGACTGAGTACCAGGTAGGAATTCTCGGCAACGCCCGATTACCGGGTGGGAATTCATGTGAATGACCGAGTACCGGGTAGGAATTCTTGGCAACGCCCGAGTATCTGGTAGCAATTCTTAGCAACACCTGAGTATCGGGTATGAATTCTTGGCAACGACCGAGCACCGGGTAGAAATCCTCGGCAACGACATAGTACCGGGTAGGAGTTCTTGGCAACACTGAGTACCGGGTAGGAATTCTTGGCAACGACCGACTACCGGGTTGGAATTCTCGTCAATGAACGAGTAGCGGGTAGGAATTGTTTGCAATGACGGAGTACAGGGTAGGAATTCTTGGCAACGCCCGAGTACCAGGTGGGAATTCCTAGCACGCCTGAATACCGGGTAGGAATTC
This sequence comes from Barbarea vulgaris, assembly GCA_963667165.1. Classification (NCBI taxonomy): domain Eukaryota; kingdom Viridiplantae; phylum Streptophyta; class Magnoliopsida; order Brassicales; family Brassicaceae; genus Barbarea; species Barbarea vulgaris. The sequence goes on along the minus strand of OY763888.1, from coordinate 7,432,877 downwards.
TCGGCAACGACCATGTACCGGGTAGGAATACTCGGCAACGACCGAGTACCGGGTAGGAATTCTTGGCAACGGCCGAGTACCGGGTAGATATTCTTGGCAACGTCCGAGTATCGTGTAGGAATTCTCGGCAACAACCGAGTATATAGTTGGAATACTCGTCAATGATTGAGTACTGGGTAGGAATTTTTGGCAATGACGGAGTACCGGGTAGGAATTCTTGGCAATGACGGAGTGCCGGCTAAGAATTCTTTGCAATGACTGAGTACCAGGTAGAAATTACCCTCAATGACCGAGTATCGGGTAGGAATTCTTGGCAATGCCCGAGTACCGGGTAGGAATTCTTGGAAACGACCGAATACCGGGTAGGAATTCTCAGCAATGACCGAGTACCGGGTAGGAATTCTCGTCAATTACCAAGTACTGGGTAGGAATTCTTGGCAAACACGGAGTACAATGTAGGATTTCTCGAGAGTGACTGAGGACCGGGTAGGAGATCTTGGCAATGACCGAGTACCGGGTAGGAATACTTGGCAACGCCCTAGTACTGCTTGGGAATTCTCGGGAAAGCCTGAGTACCAGATTGAAATTCTCGGTAACGAATGATTATCGGGAAGTAATTCTCGACAATGACCTACTACCGTGTTGATATTTTTGTCTATGACCGAGTATTGGGTAGGAATTCTTGGCAATGACGGAGTACCGGGTAGGAATTCTCAGCAACACCTGAGTACCAGATGGGAATTCTCGGCAACGCCCAAATACCGGGTAGGAATTCTTGGCAATGACCGAGTACCGGGTAGGAATTCTCGTGAACGACCGATCACATGGTACGAATTCTTTGTATTGATCAAGTACCGGGTAAGAACTCTCAGCAGTGACCGAGTACTAGGGTAGGAATTCCTGTCAATGGCCAAGTACCAGGTAGGAATTATTAGCAATGACCGAGTACTGGGTAGGAATTCTTGGCAATGACCGAGTACCCGGTTGGAATTCTCGGCAACGACCAAGTACTGGGTAGGAATTCTTGTCAATGACCAAATACCAGATAGGAATTCTCGGCAATGACTGAGTACCTTGTTGGAATTCGCGGGAACGACCGAGTACTGGGTAGAAATTCTCTGGAACGACTAAGCACTAGGTAGAAATTCTTGGCAGTGACCGAGTGCTGGGTAAGAATTCTTGTCAATGACCGCGTACCAGGTATTCTTGGCAGTGACGGGTTACCGGGTAGGAATTCTTGGCAATGACAGAGTACCGGGTAAGAATTCTTGGCAATGACTGAGTACCAGGTAGGAATTCTCGGCAACGCCCGAGTACCGGGTGGGAATTCACGTCAATGACCGAGTATCGGGTAGGAATTCTTGGCAACGCTCGAGTATCGGGTAGGAATTCTCGGCAACGACCGAGTACAGGGTAGGAATACTCAGCAACGACATAGTACCGGGTAAGAATTCTTGGCAACCACTGAGTACCGGGTAGGAATTCTTCGCAATGACGGAGTACCGGTAGGAATTCTCAGCAACGCCTGAGTACCGGGTGGAAATTCCCGGCAACGCTCGAATACTGGGTAGGAATTCTCGGCAACGACCGAGTACCGGGTAGGAATTCTGGGCAACGCCCGAGTACCGGGTAGGAATTCTTGGCAACGTCTGAGTATATGGTAGGAATTCTCGGCACCGACCGAGTACGGAGTTGGAATTCTCGTCAATGACGGAGTACTGGGTAGGAATTCTTGGCACTGACGGAGTACCGTGTAGGAATTCTTGGCAATGACGGAGTGCCGGGCAAGAACTCTTGGCAATGACTGAGTACTGGGTAGGAACTCTTGGCAACGACTGAGTGCCGGGTAGGAATTCTTGGCAACGACTGACTACCGGGATAGAATTCTCGTCAATGACCGAGTACCGGGTAGGAATTCTTCGCAATGACGGAGTACCGGGTAGGAGTTCTTTGCAACGCCTGAGTACCAGGTGGAAATTCCAGCCAACCCTCGAATACTGGGTAGGAATTCTCGGTAATGACCAAGTACCGGGTAGGAATTCTCGGCAACACCCGAGTACCGGGTGGGAGTTCTCGGCAACGCCCGAATACCGGGTAGGAATTCTTGGCAACGACCGAGTACGGCGTTGGAATTCTCGTCAATGACCAAGTACCGGGTAGGAATTTTTGCCAATGACGGAGTACCAGGGAAGAATTCTTGGCAATGACTGAGTACCGAGTAGCAATTCTCGGTAACGCCTGAGAACCGGGTAGGAATTCTTGGCAACGCCCGAGTACCGAGTTGGAATTCACGACAATGATCGAGTACCAGGTAGGAATTCTTCTCAAGGACCGAGTACCTGGTAGGAATTCTTGGCAACGCCCAAGTATTCGGTAGGAATTCTTGGCAACGCCCGAGTATCGGGTAGGAATTCTTGGCAATGACTGACTACTAGGTAGGAATTCTCGGCAACGACCGAGTACCTGCTAAGAATTCTCTACAACAAGTGAGTACTGGGTAGGAATTCTTAGCTACAACCGACTACCGGGTTGGAATTCTTTTCAATGACCGAGTACCGGGTATGAATTCTTCGCAATGACGGAATACCGGTAGGAATTCTCAGCAACGCCTGAGTACCGGGTGGAAATTCCTGCCAACGCTCGTATATTGGGTAGGAATTCTCGGCAATGACCGAGTACCGGGTAGGAATTCTCGGCAACGCCCGAGTACCGGGAGGGAGTTCCCGACAAGGCCTGAATACCGGGTAGGAATTTTCTGAAATGACCGAGTACTGGGTAGGAATTCTTGGGAATGACCGACTACGGGGTTGGAGTTCTCGTCAATGACCGAGTTCTGGGTAGGAATTCTTGGCAATGATGGATTACCGGGTAGGAATTCTTGGCAATGACGGGGTACCGGGTAAGAGTTCTTGGCAATGACTGAATACCAGGTAGGAATTCTCGGCAACGCCCGATTACCGGGTGGGAATTCATGTCAATGACCGAGTACCGGGTAGGAATTCTTGGCAACGCCCGAGTATCTGGTAGCAATTCTTAGCAACACCTGAGTATCGGGTATGAATTCTTGGCAACGACCGAGCACCGGGTAGAAATCCTCGGCAACGACATAGTACCGGGTAGGAGTTCTTGGCAACACTGAGTACCGGGTAGGAATTCTTGGCAACGACCGACTACCGGGTTGGAATTCTCGTCAATGAACGAGTAGCGGGTAGGAATTGTTTGCAATGACGGAGTACAGGGTAGGAATTCTTGGCAACGCCCGAGTACCAGGTGGGAATTCCTAGCACGCCTGAATACCGGGTAGGAATTCTCGGCAACGACCATGTACCGGGTAGGAATACTCGGCAACGACCGAGTACCGGGTAGGAATTCTTGGCAACGGCCGAGTACCGGGTAGATATTCTTGGCAACGTCCGAGTATCGTGTAGGAATTCTAGGCAACAACCGAGTATATAGTTGGAATACTCGTCAATGATTGAGTACTGGGTAGGAATTTTTGGCAATGACGGAGTACCGGGTAGGAATTCTTGGCAATGACGGAGTGCCGGCTAAGAATTCTTTGCAATGACTGAGTACCAGGTAGAAATTACCCTCAATGACCGAGTATCGGGTAGGAATTCTTGGCAATGCCCGAGTACCGGGTAGGAATTCTTGGAAACGACCGAATACCGGGTAGGAATTCTCAGCAATGACCTAGTACCGGGTAGGAATTCTCGTCAATTACCAAGTACTGGGTAGGAATTCTTGGCAAACACGGAGTACAATGTAGGATTTCTCGAGAGTGACTGAGGACCGGGTAGGAGATCTTGGCAATGACCGAGTACCGGGTAGGAATACTTGGCAACGCCCTAGTACTGCTTGGGAATTCTCGGGAAAGCCTGAGTACCAGATTGAAATTCTCGGTAACGAATGATTATCGGGAAGTAATTCTCGACAATGACCTACTACCGTGTTGATATTTTTGTCTATGACCGAGTATTGGGTAGAAATTCTTGGCAATGACGGAGTACCGGGTAGGAATTCTCAGCAACACCTGAGTACCAGATGGGAATTCTCGGCAACGCCCAAATACCGGGTAGGAATTCTTGGCAATGACCGAGTACCGGGTAGGAATTCTCGTGAACGACCGATCACATGGTACGAATTCTTTGTATTGATCAAGTACCGGGTAAGAACTCTCAGCAGTGACCGAGTACTAGGGTAGGAATTCTTGTCAATGGCCAAGTACCAGGTAGGAATTATTAGCAATGACCGAGTACTGGGTAGGAATTCTTGGCAATGACCGAGTACCCGGTTGGAATTCTCGGCAACGACCAAGTACTGGGTAGGAATTCTTGTCAATGACCAAATACCAGATAGGAATTCTCGGCAATGACTGAGTACCTTGTTGGAATTCGCGGGAACGACCGAGTACTGGGTAGAAATTCTCTGGAACGACTAAGCACTAGGTAGAAATTCTTGGCAGTGACCGAGTGCTGGGTAGGAATTCTTGTCAATGACCGCTTACCAGGTATTCTTGGCAATGACGGGTTACCGGGTAGGAATTCTTGGCAATGACAGAGTACCGGGTAAGAATTCTTGGCAATGACTGAGTACCAGGTAGGAATTCTCGGCAACGCCCGAGTACCGGGTGGGAATTCACGTCAATGACCGAGTATCGGGTACGAATTCTTGGCAACGCTCGAGTATCGGGTAGGAATTCTCGGCAACGACCGAGTACAGGGTAGGAATACTCAGCAACGACATAGTACCGGGTAAGAATTCTTGGCAACAACTGAGTACCGGGTAGGAATTCTTCGCAATGACGGAGTACCGGTAGGAATTCTCAGCAACGCCTGAGTACCGGGTGGAAATTCCCGGCAACGCTCGAATACTGGGTAGGAATTCTCGGCAACGACCGAGTACCGGGTAGGAATTCTGGGCAACGCCCGAGTACCGGGTAGGAATTCTTGGCAACGTCTGAGTATATGGTAGGAATTCTCGGCACCGACCGAGTACGGAGTTGGAATTCTCGTCAATGACGGAGTACTGGGTAGGAATTCTTGGCACTGACGGAGTACCGTGTAGGAATTCTTGGCAATGACGGAGTGCCGGGCAAGAACTCTTGGCAATGACTGAGTACTGGGTAGGAACTCTTGGCAACGACTGAGTGCCGGGTACGAATTCTTGGCAACGACTGACTACCGGGATAGAATTCTCGTCAATGACCGAGTACCGGGTAGGAATTCTTCGCAATGACGGAGTACCGGGTAGGAGTTCTTTGCAACGCCTGAGTACCAGGTGGAAATTCCAGCCAACCCTCGAATACTGGGTAGGAATTCTCGGTAATGACCAAGTACCGGGTAGGAATTCTCGGCAACACCCGAGTACCAGGTGGGAGTTCTCGGCAACGCCCGAATACCGGGTAGGAATTCTTGGCAACGACCGAGTACGGCGTTGGAATTCTCGTCAATGACCAAGTACCGGGTAGGAATTTTTGCCAATGACGGAGTACCAGGGAAGAATTCTTGGCAATGACTGAGTACCGAGTAGCAATTCTCGGTAACGCCTGAGAACCGGGTAGGAATTCTTGGCAACGCCCGAGTACCGAGTTGGAATTCACGACAATGATCGAGTACCAGGTAGGAATTCTTCTCAAGGACCGATTACCTTGTAGGAATTCTTGGCAATGCCCGAGTATTCGGTAGGAATTCTTGGCAACGCCCGAGTATCGGGTAGGAATTCTTGGCAATGACTGACTACTAGGTAGGAATTCTCGGCAACGACCGAGTACCTGCTAAGAATTCTCTACAACAAGTGAGTACTGGGTAGGAATTCTTAGCTACAACCGACTACCGGGTTGGAATTCTTTTCAATGACCGAGTACCGGGTATGAATTCTTCGCAATGACGGAATACCGGTAGGAATTCTCAGCAACGCCTGAGTACCGGGTGGAAATTCCTGCCAACGCTCGTATATTGGGTAGGAATTCTCGGCAATGACCGAGTACCGGGTAGGAATTCTCGGCAACGCCCGAGTACCGGGAGGGAGTTCCCGACAAGGCCTGAATACCGGGTAGGAATTTTCTAAAATGACCGAGTACTGGGTAGGAATTCTTGGGAATGACCGACTACGGGGTTGGAGTTCTCGTCAATGACCGAGTTCTGGGTAGGAATTCTTGGCAATGACGGATTACCGGGTAGGAATTCTTGGCAATGACGGGGTACCGGGTAAGAGTTATTGGCAATGACTGAGTACCAGGTAGGAATTCTCGGCAACGCCCGATTACCGGGTGGGAATTCATGTCAATGACCGAGTACCGGGTAGGAATTCTTGGCAACGCCCGAGTATCTGGTAGCAATTCTTAGCAACGCCTGAGTATCGGGTATGAATTCTTGGCAACGACCGAGCACCGGGTAGAAATACTCGGCAACGACATAGTACCGGGTAGGAGTTCTTGGCAACACTGAGTACCGGGTAGGAATTCTTGGCAACGACCGACTACCGGGTTGGAATTCTCGTCAATGAACGAGTAGCGGGTAGGAATTGTTTGCAATGACGGAGTACAGGGTAGGAATTCTTGGCAACGCCCGAGTACCAGGTGGGAATTCCTAGCACGCCTGAATACCGGGTAGGAATTCTCGGCAACGACCATGTACCGGGTAGGAATACTCGGCAACGACCGAGTACCGGGTAGGAATTCTTGGCAACGGCCGAGTACCGGGTAGATATTCTTGGCAACGTCCGAGTATCGTGTAGGAATTCTCGGCAACAACCGAGTATATAGTTGGAATACTCGTCAATGATGGAGTACTGGGTAGGAATTTTTGGCAATGACGGAGTACCGGGTAGGAATTCTTGGCAATGACGGAGTGCCGGCTAAGAATTCTTTGCAATGACTGAGTACCAGGTAGAAATTACCCTCAATGACCGAGTATCGGGTAGGAATTCTTGGCAATGCCCGAGTACCGGGTAGGAATTCTTGGAAACGACCGAATACCGGGTAGGAATTCTCAGCAATGACCGAGTACCGGGTAGGAATTCTCGTCAATTACCAAGTACTGGGTAGGAATTCTTGGCAAACACGGAGTACAATGTAGGATTTCTCGAGAATGACTGAGGACCGGGTAGGAGATCTTGGCAATGACCGAGTACCGGGTAGGAATACTTGGCAACACCCTAGTACTGCTTGGGAATTCTCGGGAAAGCCTGAGTACCAGATTGAAATTCTCGGTAACGAATGATTATCGGGAAGTAATTCTCGACAATGACCTACTACCGTGTTGATATTTTTGTCTATGACCGAGTATTGGGTAGGAATTCTTGGCAATGACGGAGTACCGGGTAGGAATTCTCAGCAACACCTGAGTACCAGATGGGAATTCTCGGCAACGCCCAAATACCGGGTAGGAATTCTTGGCAATGACCGAGTACCGGGTAGGAATTCTCGTGAACGACCGATCACATGGTACGAATTCTTTGTATTGATCAAGTACCGGGTAAGAACTCTCAGCAGTGACCGAGTACTAGGGTAGGAATACTTGTCAATGGCCAAGTACCAGGTAGGAATTATTAGCAATGACCGAGTACTGGGTAGGAATTCTTGGCAATGACCGAGTACCCGTTTGGAATTCTCGGCAACGACCAAGTACTGGGTAGGAATTCTTGTCAATGACCAAATACCAGATAGGAATTCTCGGCAATGACTGAGTACCTTGTTGGAATTCGCGGGAACGACCGAGTACTGGGTAGAAATTCTCTGGAACGACTAAGCACTAGGTAGAAATTCTTGGCAGTGACCGAGTGCTGGGTAAGAATTCTTGTCAATGACCGCGTACCAGGTATTCTTGGCAATGACGGGTTACCGGGTAGGAATTCTTGGCAATGACAGAGTACCGGGTAAGAATTCTTGGCAATGACTGAGTACCAGGTAGGAATTCTCGGCAACGCCCGAGTACCGGGTGGGAATTCACGTCAATGACCGAGTATCGGGTAGGAATTCTTGGCAACGCTCGAGTATCGGGTAGGAATTCTCGGCAACGACCGAGTACAGGGTAGGAATACTCAGCAACGACATAGTACCGGGTAAGAATTCTTGGCAACAACTGAGTACCGGGTAGGAATTCTTCGCAATGACGGAGTACCGGTAGGAATTCTCAGCAACGCCTGAGTACCGGGTGGAAATTCCCGGCAACGCTCGAATACTGGGTAGGAATTCTCGGCAACGACCGAGTACCGAGTAGGAATTCTGTGCAACGCCCGAGTACCGGGTAGGAATTCTTGGCAACGTCTGAGTATATGGTAGGAATTCTCGGCACCGACCGAGTACGGAGTTGGAATTCTCGTCAATGACGGAGTACTGGGTAGGAATTCTTTGCACTGACGGAGTACCGTGTAGGAATTCTTGGCAATGACGGAGTGCCGGGCAAGAACTCTTGGCAATGACTGAGTACTGGGTAGGAACTCTTGGCAACGACTGAGTACCGGGATAGAATTCTCGTCAATGACCGAGTACCGGGTAGGAATTCTTCGCAATGACGGAGTACCGGGTAGGAGTTCTCTGCAACGCCTGAGTACCAGGTGGAAATTCCAGCCAACCCTCGAATACTGGGTAGGAATTCTCGGTAATGACCAAGTACCGGGTAGGAATTCTCGGCAACACCCGAGTACCGGGTGGGAGTTCTCGGCAACGCCCGAATACCGGGTAGGAATTCTCTAAAATGACCAAGTACTGGGTAGAAATTCTTGGCAACGACCATCTACGGGGTTGGAGTTCTCGCCAATGACCGAGTACTGGGTAGGAATTCTTGGCATTGACGGATTACAAGGTAGGAATTCTTGGTAATGACGGAGTACCGGGTAAGAATTCTTGGCAATGACTGAGTAACAGGTAGGAATTCTCGGCAACACCCGAGTACCGGGTGAGAATTCACGTTAATGACCAAGTATCAGGTAGGAATTCTTGGCAACGCCCGAGTATCGGGTAGAAATTCTCGGCAACGACCGAGTACCGGGTAGGAATACTCGGCAACGACATAGTACCAGGTAAGAATTCTTGGCAACGACTGAGTACCGGGTAGGAATTCTTGGCAACGACCCACTATAGGGTTGGAATTCTCGTCAATGAACGAGTACCAGGTAGAAATTCTTTGCAATGACGGAGTACCGGATAGGAATTCTCGGCAACGCCCAAGTACCGAGTGGGAATTTCCGGTAATGCTCGAATACCGGGTAGGAGTTCTTGGCAACGACCGTGTACCGGGTAGGAATTCTCGGCAACAATCGTGTATCGGGTAGGAATTCTTGGCAACAACCGAGTACGGAGTTGGAATTCTCATCAATGACCAAGTACCGGGTAGGAATTTTTGCCAATGACGGAGTACCAGGGAAGAATTCCTGGCAATGTGATACGATTCTGGATGGAGAATCGTGTCCCAATCTCTCACTGGGAAGTTAAGGTGACAAGTTTAGACTCCAGGCTTGAGCAGCAAGCTGATCTAGAGTTGGATGGAAGGATAGACGCCACGAGAGGATGCGGAAGGCCTCTTGATAAGTCTGGTTCAAACAATCTAATCACTAGAATTGTTCTTGGGGTTCTGATTCGAATCACTCGAAAAAGAAGAGAGAAAAGATAATTTTTATTAAAAAGATGGTTAAGAAAAAATACAAAAGAGTCTCAGAGGATATAAAGAAGAGAGGAGACGAAGAGGAAAAGAGAGGAGGAGCGCATGGAGTTAATGCTCGGTGAGTTTCGAGACATGCCTCGGAAACTCACCAAAGACCAACTCAAAATAAACACACAACACAAATAAAACTCTCTGACATAGTTTAAAATTCAAATAACTAAAATAGAAAAAGATAGAAAGAAAAGAGATAGTCGGTCCGCGCCAAATAATCTCGAGAAGGCCGGACTAGGTCGGACTAGCACCAAGCAAAGATGAACCTATGGACCACGAACCTCATTAAAAACCTTCCTTTGGAAAACCACTTGGGAAAAACCAAAGGCAAGGGAAAAAGAGTGTAGGTGAGCCATAGGGCTTGATACTAATCATCTCGGACATGAACCAAGACCAACGTGGCCGCGGTATCATTAGCGTCCGAGTGACCCCTTTGAACCAAAGCTTGTCGTAGCAATGTTCCAACTGTATGAATGAGTTCCTTAGTCTTAGAACGAATCTTAGAACCAGCTAGCACTTCCTTGGCCGAACAAGAATGCTTCCTAACACCAATTGACTAGTCCGTAGTTTCCTTCTCGACCAGTTCCGACGACTCCTCGACCAGCTCTAGCATTTTCTCGACCGGGTCCAACATTTCCTCGACCATCAGCATTCCATCCTGGACGCTATCCATTCTCGTATCAGGCTCCCCCAGTTGAAAAGGATTTGTCCTCAAATCCGGAGTACCTGCCACAAACAACATTAAGTTAGAAGCATCAAAAGGATAAAACAACAATGACTTATCTTGGTAATGAAAAGAAAGGGAAAGAGTTGTGTCGGGAGTTCTCAAGAGAGGTTCAGCTTCATGGTGGCATCCTTTGAGAACATTGGGGAGAACTCCCAGCATCTCCATAAGAAGAAATATATTAAAAACGTTCAGCTCCTTTGACATAACGACTCCAATTCCAGTCCTTGCAAAGAAATTTGGAGAGAGAACTTCCAGATCCGGTGGCTCCTCCTTTGTACCTGCAATGTTTTTAACAGCTTTGGCAAAGAGCAAGTGTGTTATCACAGTCATGAAAGTACCATAAACAAATAAACACTTCTTAGCTTGATTCAAAACATTATCATTGTCAAGTTCTTCTTTTTCATTCATCTTAATACAAGAATTCTGTTCCGAATATTCTTTGAATAATCCTAACTTTTTCTCAATGATTTCTGGATAAAATAAACTCATATTCACAGCCCTTAAATCATGAGAAACAAGTCGAGATGAAGAGATACTTACCTGAACAAGTTCCTTGGTGTATTTGGTGCTTGTAAGTATCACAACAAATGAAAATAGTGTTGGATCCGGGGGTTCTTCTTGGATCAGGGCATTGTTGGCAACCATCTCATACTCTCTAGAGGTGTCTAAAAACTCTTCTGGTCGCCAGTGATAGGTTAAGAATGATCCAGATGATGAAAGATCCATTTTAGGCTCCACGGGAAACTTTTGAAGTGATGTGATCCTAAACTCGAACGGTACAGGTCTTGAACGTTCTAGATAGTCTCCAGGTCTCCAAATGTGGCTTTGAGAGGCATCTTGATGAAGACAACGGATGGTTTTTCCAGTGGGTAGCTTTGCTTGCAATTCAATGTCTTCGAAAACTTGTTCACGATGATCTCTTGCTTTATTCCTATCATGACAAGAAGAAAACTCCATGTTAGTTATTAGAAAATCAACAACAGGAAGGGGTTGTACTATCATCGATTTAGAGCCATTAGAAATCATTCTAAAGCCCATGAAAAATCCTTGTTGAGCCGAAGTACTCCTGGCTAGAACTGGTTGCGTCTCCTTAAAAAAGTTGTCATCACTTTGCTCTTCTTTTTCTTTAGCTTTATCTTTAATTCCATCACCATAGATCATCGCCACATTGTAGTTGTAGGAGTGATTAGGCTGTAGCTTCTTCGGTTCAGTACCTATAGACACTTCCTGCAAAAATTTAAGTTCACTCGGTGGCACCGGTGGAGGGTTAGAAGCACAAGTAATTTTATTCAAAGAGGTAAATAAGTTTGAATCAAAAGTTTCATCCTCTTTCTCTTCACCAGACATGGCCAAGTAATTAGCTTGCTTACCTTGTTCTTGCTTACCTTTGAGTTTGGTTTTGTCAAGATATACTTCATCTGGTGGCAATGGTACAAGACTAATCTTCTTTTCTTGAAAAGGTTTTGACACCGAAATGGTACAATCTCGGGTATTCACTGGTGGCAAAACGTCTGGTGGTTTCTCATTAGTCTCAACACTGTGACAAGCTGTAGGTAAGTTATTGTTGGCCAGAACTGCTTCAGTTTGAGTAAACCCTCCTAATGCTCGTGTTGTTGCTTCTTTAGGCGATTCTTGGCTTGGAGCTTGTTGTAGTAGTTCTGGTGGTGCTTGTGGAACATACTTATTCCTTAGTAGTTCCTTAAGATCTCTCCAGGTCGTGATAGTCTGCTTGTCGTAATACCAGCGTTCATAAACTTCATCCAACAACCATTTGTAAGCATCTCCATTGAGTCGTCCAATGGCATACGCGAACCTCTTCTCTTTCAGAATTTGATTGTAGTAGAACCAATCCTCCATGTTTTGTTCCCACTCTAAGTAGTTTTCTTTTCCTGAAAATTTCCAAAGTCAAAACTCATTAGTTGGTTGAAAATCAAAACAAAACACAGATTTGGGAGCGTAAGAGGTTTTATGCGGGCTGCGCCAAGTTGATCTCGTTGTATTGTCTGGCGGCTTGGGATTAAGATCAGGTTCCCTCATTTTTATTGCTCTGCTCTGCTCTTGTTGAAGTCCTTGATAAAGTCCTTGACGAAGTGCAGCCATGTTGTTATCCATTACTTGCTCCATGTTTGCTGTAATCGCTTCAACGAGTTGCTTATTGCGGTTTCTGAGTGTCTCCTCATCATGATCGGCCATCTCTGCCTGAAACAACACAACAAAATACACCAGTAAAGAGTCCTTTTGATAATCAAATCGGTCCTAATACTTAAAAACACGAAAATGACTCTTGGTATTCAATTTCATCTGATGAACACTGAACGCGACTGTTTTCAGAAAATGATCTCGAAAAATTATCAAAACATATCCGAAAATTCTCAAACCAATTTTAACAAATAATAGACTCAAAATTGGTTCCGATCCAATTGGTTTCACGATTTTATCACAAGCCAATATTTAACTAAAATTCACGCAAGTTGGTACGAAAATCACTTAACTTCTCAATGTTGCTCTGATACCACTTGATACGATTCTGGATGGAGAATCGTGTCCCAATCTCTCACTGGGAAGTTAAGGTGACAAGTTTAGACTCCAGGCTTGAGCAGCAAGCTGATCTAGAGTTGGATGGAAGGATAGACGCCACGAGAGGATGCGGAAGGCCTCTTGATAAGTCTGGTTCGAACAATCTAATCACTAGAATTGTTCTTGGGGTTCTGATTCGAATCACTCGAAAAAGAAGAGAGAAAAGATAATTTTTATTAAAAAGATGGTTAAGAAAAAATACAAAAGAGTCTCAGAGGATATAAAGAACAGAGGAGACGAAGAGGAGAAGAGAGGAGGAGCGCATGGAGTTAATGCTCGGTGAGTTTCGAGACATGCCTCGGAAACTCACCAAAGACCAACTCAAAATAAACACACAACACAAATAAAACTCTCAGACATAGTTTAAAATTCAAATAACTAAAATAGAAAAAGATAGAAAGAAAAGAGATAGTCGGTCCACGCCAAATAATCTCGAGAAGGCCGGACTAGGTCGGACTAGCACCAAGCAAAGATGAACCTATGGACCACGAACCTCATTAAAAACCTTCCTTTGGAAAACCACTTGGGAAAAACCAAAGGCAAGGGAAAAAGAGTGTAGGTGAGCGATAGGGCTTGATACTAATCATCCTGGACATGAACCAAGACCAACGTGGCCGCGGTATCATTAGCGTCCGAGTGACCCCTTTGAACCAAAGCTTGTCGTAGCAATGTTCCAACTGTATGAATGAGTTCCTTAGTCTTAGAACGAATCTTAGAACCAGCTAGCACTTCCTTGGCCGAACAAGAATGCTTCCTAACACCAATTGACTAGTCCGTAGTTTCCTTCTCGACCAGTTCCGACGACTCCTCGACCAGCTCTAGCATTTTCTCGACCGGGTCCAACATTTCCTCGACCATCAGCATTCCATCCTGGACGCTATCCATTCTCGCATCAGGCTCCCCCAGTTGAAAAGGATTTGTCCTCAAATCCGGAGTACCTGCCACAAACAACATTAAGTTAGAAGCATCAAAAGGATAAAACAACAATGACTTATCTTGGTAATGAAAAGAAAGGGAAAGAGTTGTGTCGGGAGTTCTCAAGAGAGGTTCAGCTTCATGGTGGCATCCTTTGAGAACATTGGGGAGAACTCCCAGCATCTCCATAAGAAGAAATATATTAAAAACGTTCAGCTCCTTTGACATAACGACTCCAATTCCAGTCCTTGCAAAGAAATTTGGAGAGAGAACTTCCAGATCCGGTGGCTCCTCCTTTGTACCTGCAATGTTTTTAACAGCTTTGGCAAAGAGCAAGTGTGTTATCACAGTCATGAAAGTACCATAAACAAATAAACACTTCTTAGCTTGATTCAAAACATTATCATTGTCAAGTTCTTCTTTTTCATTCATCTTAATACAAGAATTCTGTTCCGAATATTCTTTGAATAATCCTAACTTTTTCTCAATGATTTCTGGATAAAATAAACTCATATTCACAGCCCTTAAATCATGAGAAACAAGTCGAGATGAAGAGATACTTACCTGAACAAGTTCCTTGGTGTATTTGGTGCTTGTAAGTATCACAACAAATGAAAATAGTGTTGGATCCGGGGGTTCTTCTTGGATCAGGGCATTGTTGGCAACCATCTCATACTCTCTAGAGGTGTCTAAAAACTCTTCTGGTCGCCAGTGATAGGTTAAGAATGATCCAGATGATGAAAGATCCATTTTAGGCTCCACGGGAAACTTTTGAAGTGATGTGATCCTAAACTCGAACGGTACAGGTCTTGAACGTTCTAGATAGTCTCCAGGTCTCCAAATGTGGCTTTGAGAGGCATCTTGATGAAGACAACGGATGGTTTTTCCAGTGGGTAGCTTTGCTTGCAATTCAATGTCTTCGAAAACTTGTTCACGATGATCTCTTGCTTTATTCCTATCATGACAAGAAGAAAACTCCATGTTAGTTATTAGAAAATCAACAACAGGAAGGGGTTGTACTATCATCGATTTAGAGCCATTAGAAATCATTCTAAAGCCCATGAAAAATCCTTGTTGAGCCGAAGTACTCCTGGCTAGAACTGGTTGCGTCTCCTTAAAAAAGTTGTCATCACTTTGCTCTTCTTTTTCTTTAGCTTTATCTTTAATTCCATCACCATAGATCATCGCCACATTGTAGTTGTAGGAGTGATTAGGCTGTAGCTTCTTCGGTTCAGTACCTATAGACACTTCCTGCAAAAATTTAAGTTCACTCGGTGGCACCGGTGGAGGGTTAGAAGCACAAGTAATTTTATTCAAAGAGGTAAATAAGTTTGAATCAAAAGTTTCATCCTCTTTCTCTTCACCAGACATGGCCAAGTAATTAGCTTGCTTACCTTGTTCTTGCTTACCTTTGAGTTTGGTTTTGTCAAGATATACTTCATCTGGTGGCAATGGTACAAGACTAATCTTCTTTTCTTGAAAAGGTTTTGACACCGAAATGGTACAATCTCGGGTATTCACTGGTGGCAAAACGTCTGGTGGTTTCTCATTAGTCTCAACACTGTGACAAGCTGTAGGTAAGTTATTGTTGGCCAGAACTGCTTCAGTTTGAGTAAACCCTCCTAATGCTCGTGTTGTTGCTTCTTTAGGCGATTCTTGGCTTGGAGCTTGTTGTAGTAGTTCTGGTGGTGCTTGTGGAACATACTTATTCCTTAGTAGTTCCTTAAGATCTCTCCAGGTCGTGATAGTCTGCTTGCCGTAATACCAGCGTTCATAAACTTCATCCAACAACCATTTGTAAGCATCTCCATTGAGTCGTCCAATGGCATACGCGAACCTCTTCTCTTTCAGAATTTGATTGTAGTAGAACCAATCCTCCATGTTTTGTTCCCACTCTAAGTAGTTTTCTTTTCCTGAAAATTTCCAAAGTCAAAACTCATTAGTTGGTTGAAAATCAAAACAAAACACAGATTTGGGAGCGTAAGAGGTTTTATGCGGGCTGCGCCAAGTTGATCTCGTTGTATTGTCTGGCGGCTTGGGATTAAGATCAGGTTCCCTCATTTTTATTGCTCTGCTCTGCTCTTGTTGAAGTCCTTGATAAAGTCCTTGACGAAGTGCAGCCATGTTGTTATCCATTACTTGCTCCATGTTTGCTGTAATCGCTTCAACGAGTTGCTTGTTGCGGTTTCTGAGTGTCTCCTCATCATGATCGGCCATCTCTGCCTGAAACAACACAACAAAATACACCAGTAAAGAGTCCTTTTGATAATCAAATCGGTCCTAATACTTAAAAACACGAAAATGACTCTTGGTATTCAATTTCATCTGATGAACACTGAACGCGACTGTTTTCAGAAAATGATCTCGAAAAATTATCAAAACATATCCGAAAATTCTCAAACCAATTTTAACAAATAATAGACTCAAAATTGGTTCCGATCCAATTGGTTTCACGATTTTATCACAAGCCAATATTTAACTAAAATTCACGCAAGTTGGTACGAAAATCACTTAACTTCTCAATGTTGCTCTGATACCACTTGATACGATTCTGGATGGAGAATCGTGTCCCAATCTCTCACTGGGAAGTTAAGGTGACAAGTTTAGACTCCAGGCTTGAGCAGCAAGCTGATCTAGAGTTGGATGGAAGGATAGACGCCACGAGAGGATGCGGAAGGCCTCTTGATAAGTCTGGTTCGAACAATCTAATCACTAGAATTGTTCTTGGGGTTCTGATTCGAATCACTCGAAAAAGAAGAGAGAAAAGATAATTTTTATTAAAAAGATGGTTAAGAAAAAATACAAAAGAGTCTCAGAGGATATAAAGAACAGAGGAGACGAAGAGGAGAAGAGAGGAGGAGCGCATGGAGTTAATGCTTGGTGAGTTTCGAGACATGCCTCGGAAACTCACCAAAGACCAACTCAAAATAAACACACAACACAAATAAAACTCTCAGACATAGTTTAAAATTCAAATAACTAAAATAGAAAAAGATAGAAAGAAAAGAGATAGTCGGTCCGCGCCAAATAATCTCGAGAAGGCCGGACTAGGTCGGACTAGCACCAAGCAAAGATGAACCTATGGACCACGAACCTCATTAAAAACCTTCCTTTGGAAAACCACTTGGGAAAAACCAAAGGCAAGGGAAAAAGAGTGTAGGTGAGCGATAGGGCTTGATACTAATCATCCTGGACATGAACCAAGACCAACGTGGCCGCGGTATCATTAGCGTCCGAGTGACCCCTTTGAACCAAAGCTTGTCGTAGCAATGTTCCAACTGTATGAATGAGTTCCTTAGTCTTAGAACGAATCTTAGAACCAGCTAGCACTTCCTTGGCCGAACAAGAATGCTTCCTAACACCAATTGACTAGTCCGTAGTTTCCTTCTCGACCAGTTCCGACGACTCCTCGACCAGCTCTAGCATTTTCTCGACCGGGTCCAACATTTCCTCGACCATCAGCATTCCATCCTGGACGCTATCCATTCTCGCATCAGGCTCCCCCAGTTGAAAAGGATTTGTCCTCAAATCCGGAGTACCTGCCACAAACAACATTAAGTTAGAAGCATCAAAAGGATAAAACAACAATGACTTATCTTGGTAATGAAAAGAAAGGGAAAGAGTTGTGTCGGGAGTTCTCAAGAGAGGTTCAGCTTCATGGTGGCATCCTTTGAGAACATTGGGGAGAACTCCCAGCATCTCCATAAGAAGAAATATATTAAAAACGTTCAGCTCCTTTGACATAACGACTCCAATTCCAGTCCTTGCAAAGAAATTTGGAGAGAGAACTTCCAGATCCGGTGGCTCCTCCTTTGTACCTGCAATGTTTTTAACAGCTTTGGCAAAGAGCAAGTGTGTTATCACAGTCATGAAAGTACCATAAACAAATAAACACTTCTTAGCTTGATTCAAAACATTATCATTGTCAAGTTCTTCTTTTTCATTCATCTTAATACAAGAATTCTGTTCCGAATATTCTTTGAATAATCCTAACTTTTTCTCAATGATTTCTGGATAAAATAAACTCATATTCACAGCCCTTAAATCATGAGAAACAAGTCGAGATGAAGAGATACTTACCTGAACAAGTTCCTTGGTGTATTTGGTGCTTGTAAGTATCACAACAAATGAAAATAGTGTTGGATCCGGGGGTTCTTCTTGGATCAGGGCATTGTTGGCAACCATCTCATACTCTCTAGAGGTGTCTAAAAACTCTTCTGGTCGCCAGTGATAGGTTAAGAATGATCCAGATGATGAAAGATCCATTTTAGGCTCCACGGGAAACTTTTGAAGTGATGTGATCCTAAACTCGAACGGTACAGGTCTTGAACGTTCTAGATAGTCTCCAGGTCTCCAAATGTGGCTTTGAGAGGCATCTTGATGAAGACAACGGATGGTTTTTCCAGTGGGTAGCTTTGCTTGCAATTCAATGTCTTCGAAAACTTGTTCACGATGATCTCTTGCTTTATTCCTATCATGACAAGAAGAAAACTCCATGTTAGTTATTAGAAAATCAACAACAGGAAGGGGTTGTACTATCATCGATTTAGAGCCATTAGAAATCATTCTAAAGCCCATGAAAAATCCTTGTTGAGCCGAAGTACTCCTGGCTAGAACTGGTTGCGTCTCCTTAAAAAAGTTGTCATCACTTTGCTCTTCTTTTTCTTTAGCTTTATCTTTAATTCCATCACCATAGATCATCGCCACATTGTAGTTGTAGGAGTGATTAGGCTGTAGCTTCTTCGGTTCAGTACCTATAGACACTTCCTGCAAAAATTTAAGTTCACTCGGTGGCACCGGTGGAGGGTTAGAAGCACAAGTAATTTTATTCAAAGAGGTAAATAAGTTTGAATCAAAAGTTTCATCCTCTTTCTCTTCACCAGACATGGCCAAGTAATTAGCTTGCTTACCTTGTTCTTGCTTACCTTTGAGTTTGGTTTTGTCAAGATATACTTCATCTGGTGGCAATGGTACAAGACTAATCTTCTTTTCTTGAAAAGGTTTTGACACCGAAATGGTACAATCTCGGGTATTCACTGGTGGCAAAACGTCTGGTGGTTTCTCATTAGTCTCAACACTGTGACAAGCTGTAGGTAAGTTATTGTTGGCCAGAACTGCTTCAGTTTGAGTAAACCCTCCTAATGCTCGTGTTGTTGCTTCTTTAGGCGATTCTTGGCTTGGAGCTTGTTGTAGTAGTTCTGGTGGTGCTTGTGGAACATACTTATTCCTTAGTAGTTCCTTAAGATCTCTCCAGGTCGTGATAGTCTGCTTGTCGTAATACCAGCGTTCATAAACTTCATCCAACAACCATTTGTAAGCATCTCCATTGAGTCATCCAATGGCATACGCGAACCTCTTCTCTTTCAGAATTTGATTGTAGTAGAACCAATCCTCCATGTTTTGTTCCCACTCTAAGTAGTTTTCTTTTCCTGAAAATTTCCAAAGTCAAAACTCATTAGTTGGTTGAAAATCAAAACAAAACACAGATTTGGGAGCGTAAGAGGTTTTATGCGGGCTGCGCCAAGTTGATCTCGTTGTATTGTCTGGCGGCTTGGGATTAAGATCAGGTTCCCTCATTTTTATTGCTCTGCTCTGCTCTTGTTGAAGTCCTTGATAAAGTCCTTGACGAAGTGCAGCCATGTTGTTATCCATTACTTTCTCCATGTTTGCTGTAATCGCTTCAACGAGTTGCTTGTTGCGGTTTCTGAGTGTCTCCTCATCATGATCGGCCATCTCTGCCTGAAACAACACAACAAAATACACCAGTAAAGAGTCCTTTTGATAATAAAATCGGTCCTAATACTTAAAAACACGAAAATGACTCTTGGTATTCAATTTCATCTGATGAACACTGAACGCGACTGTTTTCAGAAAATGATCTCGAAAAATTATCAAAACATATCCGAAAATTCTCAAACCAATTTTAACAAATAATAGACTCAAAATTGGTTCCGATCCAATTGGTTTCACGATTTTATCACAAGCCAATATTTAACTAAAATTCACGCAAATTGGTACGAAAATCACTTAACTTCTCAATGTTGCTCTGATACCACTTGATACGATTCTGGATGGAGAATCGTGTCCCAATCTCTCACTGGGAAGTTAAGGTGACAAGTTTAGACTCCAGGCTTGAGCAGCAAGCTGATCTAGAGTTGGATGGAAGGATAGACGCCACGAGAGGATGCGGAAGGCCTCTTGATAAGTCTGGTTCGAACAATCTAATCACTAGAATTGTTCTTGGGGTTCTGATTCGAATCACTCGAAAAAGAAGAGAGAAAAGATAATTTTTATTAAAAAGATGGTTAAGAAAAAATACAAAAGAGTCTCAGAGGATATAAAGAACAGAGGAGACGAAGAGGAGAAGAGAGGAGGAGCGCATGGAGTTAATGCTCGGTGAGTTTCGAGACATGCCTCGGAAACTCACCAAAGACCAACTCAAAATAAACACACAACACAAATAAAACTCTCAGACATAGTTTAAAATTCAAATAACTAAAATAGAAAAAGATAGAAAGAAAAGAGATAGTCGGTCCGCGCCAAATAATCTCGAGAAGGCCGGACTAGGTCGGACTAGCACCAAGCAAAGATGAACCTATGGACCACGAACCTCATTAAAAACCTTCCTTTGGAAAACCACTTGGGAAAAACCAAAGGCAAGGGAAAAAGAGTGTAGGTGAGCGATAGGGCTTGATACTAATCATCCTGGACATGAACCAAGACCAACGTGGCCGCGGTATCATTAGCGTCCGAGTGACCCCTTTGAACCAAAGCTTGTCGTAGCAATGTTCCAACTGTATGAATGAGTTCCTTAGTCTTAGAACGAATCTTAGAACCAGCTAGCACTTCCTTGGCCGAACAAGAATGCTTCCTAACACCAATTGACTAGTCCGTAGTTTCCTTCTCGACCAGTTCCGACGACTCCTCGACCAGCTCTAGCATTTTCTCGACCGGGTCCAACATTTCCTCGACCATCAGCATTCCATCCTGGACGCTATCCATTCTCGCATCAGGCTCCCCCAGTTGAAAAGGATTTGTCCTCAAATCTGGAGTACCTGCCACAAACAACATTAAGTTAGAAGCATCAAAAGGATAAAACAACAATGACTTATCTTGGTAATGAAAAGAAAGGGAAAGAGTTGTGTCGGGAGTTCTCAAGAGAGGTTCAGCTTCATGGTGGCGTCCTTTGAGAACATTGGGGAGAACTCCCAGCATCTCCATAAGAAGAAATATATTAAAAACGTTCAGCTCCTTTGACATAACGACTCCAATTCCAGTCCTTGCAAAGAAATTTGGAGAGAGAACTTCCAGATCCGGTGGCTCCTTGATACGATTCTGGGTGAAGAATCTCGTCCCAATCACTCACTGAGAGGTTAAGGTGACAAGTTTAGACTCCAGGCTTGAACAGCAAGCTGATCTAGAGTTGGGGTGGAAGGATAGACGCCACGAGAGGATGCGGAAGGCCTCTTGATAAGTCTGGTGCGAACAACCTAATCACTAGGATTGTTCTTGGGTTCTAATTCGAATCACTCGAAAAAGAGATAGAGAGAAAGATAATTTTTATTCAAAAGAGGTTGAGAAAAATACACAGAGTCTCAGAGGATATAAAGAAGAGAGAAGACGAAGAGGAGAAGAGAAGGAGGAGCGGAGGGAGTTAATACATGGTGAGTTTCGAGACATGCCTCGGAAACTCGCCATGACCAACTCGAAAAATAAACACACGACTAAAGTTTCACACAAATACAACTCTCAGACATAAGTTTAAATTCAAATAACTAAAAATAGAAATAAAGATAGAAAGAAAAGATAGACGGTCCGCGCCAAGTAATCTCGAAATGGCCGGACTAGGTCGGACTAGCACCAAGCAAAGATGGACCTATGGATCACGAACCTCATTAAAAACCTTCCTTTGGAAAACCACTTGGGAAAAACCAAAGGCAAGGGAAAAAGAGTGTAGGTGAGCCATAGGACTTGATACTAATCATCTCGGACATGAACCAAGACCAACGTGGCCGAGGTATCATCTTCGTCCGAGTGACCCCTATGAACCAAAGATTGACGAAGCCAAGTTCCAACTGTGTGAATGAGTTCCTTAGCCTTAGAACGAGTCCTAGAACCAGCTAACACTTCCTTGGCCGAACAGTAATACATCCTATCACCAAATGGCTCATCCTTAACTTCCTTCTCGACCAGCTCGGACGTGTCCTCGACCAGGTCCACCATTTCCTCGGCCAACGGCTGTTCTTCCGGGTCGCTATCCATTCTCGCATCAGGCTCCCCCAGTTGAAAAGGATTTGTCCTCAAATCCGGACTACCTGCCAAGAACAACGCCAAGTTAGTTTTCCAAAAGAGTAGAAAACGTATAAAACCAAACCAATATTTAAAAATGAGAGAAAGGTAAGGAAAAAGCTTAGGAAAAGGTTTGGCATAAGGGCGGTAGGTGAATGGAGAACATCGGTCTCGCCCTTGAACTTCAGAGGAGCTGAACACTTTCCAAAGATATCCCTTGGTTCCAAGCTTTGTATCACGGAAGTAGTCTAGAACAAAGGTTCGATGACATGGAGCTTCATTAGTTGAGTTTCTGTTCTTCATTTCAAACGCCTGTTCCTTGTAAGTCCTAGCTCTGTCCCTTGTTCCTGTCATATCACAAAGATAAGTGTAATCCCGATTAGAAGATAGGAAATCTACAACAGGACCGGGTTGTACTATCATAAACTTAAAGCCATTAGAAACTATTTTAAAGAGTTTAAGAAATCCTGTTATGTCCGGAATGTCTTCGATGGTTGCATGGGTCTGGCACTCTTCCTTGACTTGAAAAATGTATAGAGTCTTCTCGCCATCATAAGCAAAGTATTTGGCACTCAAGTCGGATGGATACTTCTCGAAGACTTCATTTTGTTCCTTTGGTGCTTCCTTGTCTCGGTCAGATGGTGGAGCTTTGTTTGATCCTAGAGACACACTGTAGTGGTAGAACTGATCCTTTGGCATCGGTCCATCACCTATAACCTGCAAAGTTTTGAGATCACTCGGTGGCACCGGTGTAAGGTTAAACGAACAAGTAAAATTATCATCAAGTCCAAAATAATTTGGTTCAGCCCAAAGTTTGTTTCTTTCACTTATCCTGGCCATAGCAAAATGATTGGCTTTCTTGTTTGGTTCCTGTTTGCTTTGGAGTCGGACTTGATCAAGATAAACTTCGTGTGGAGACATCGGTACTAGAGTAGTCTTCCTTCCCTTGAACTCGAACGTATGCCGGTTGGTAAAGCCATCATGAACTACCCTCCTATCTGATTGCCACGGCCTTCCAAGCAGAATATGTCCAGCTTCCATCGGTAGCACATCACACAAAATCTCATCTTCATATTTGCCGATTACTATAGGAACCTCCACTTGATGTTTCACTTTCATTTCTCCCTCTTTGCTAAGCCACTGAAGATCATACGGCTTTGGATGCTTCTTAATTTCCAATCCCAGCTTCTTAACCATTGTTTCACTCGCCACATTACTACAACTACCACCATCGATGATAAGGCTGCACACTTTTCCTTTGACAAAGCATCGCGTGTGAAACAAGTTAGCTCTTTGTTCTTGCTCTTTGGACTTAGACTGTATGCTGAGCGTCCTTACTAATACTAGCAACTCTCCCTTAGCTGGTAACTCAACATTCTCATCTTCAGGCTTCTCAACTACTGGTTGTTCATCTTCAGATTCATACTCGCCGTTATCCTTTAGAACCATTATCCTTTTGTTGGTACACTCGCTCGCATAGTGTCCCATTCCTTGACATTTGTAGCATTTGATCCTGCTGGTTCTGGATTCAGTTTTTCCTTTATCTCCATAAGTCCTGGCTTCAGAGTTTGAAATAGCCGGCTGCTTGCTTTCGCTTGGTACCCTCGGCTTCTCTTCTCTCGGATAACCTCTTGAGTAACTACTACCTCCAGCTCCAAGTTGAGTCCGTATGGGACTTCTCCTCTTAAGCTGCTGCTCTATTAGTATAGCTTGGTGTAGCATTTCCTGTAGATCAACATGAGGCTGCATTTCCAATCTATCTTGAATGTCACGCTGCAAACCTCCTAGAAACCTAGACATGGTAGCCTCTCGATCCTCTTGAACATCAGCTTGGATCAACAGGGTTTCCATCTCCTGGTAATACTCCTCTACACCCTTGCTACCTTGCACAAGTCTCCTAAGCTGGTTATGCAACTCACGGTAGTAGTAGCTAGGCACAAAACGTTTCCTCCTGATAGTTTTCATCTCATTCCAAGTAGAAACCGGATACTCTTGGTTTCATCTTCTAGACGTAACCAACTGATCCCACCAACTCAAAGCATAGTCAGTGAACTCAGTAGCTGCCACTTTAACTCGGTTCACCTCAGTGTAATGTTGACATTCAAATACCAACTCAATCTTCTTTTCCCACTCCAAGTAAGCACTCGGATCATTTTTCCCTTGAAAAGAAGGTATGCGAAGCTTGAGTCCTCCAAAACCATCCTGGGGCTGGTTCCTCTCATTCCTCACGTTCCTATGCCTCCTATGGCTGCCACGAGAAGAGCCACTGTAATAATTTTCTGCTTCAAAATCTCCAGGTTCCCTTGGAAGCGGTCTTTGATTGAATTCACGGGGTTCTCGTAGAACTTCTTCTTGTTGCCTTGCTTGATGAACGTTTTCCTCACCATTTCTTGCTGTATTAGCTCCTTGAGATCCTCTAGCATCACGAATCATCTCTGGAATAATTTGATCTTGAAGAACATTAAATCTTTCATCCATCAATCGAGCCATCCTTGCCATGATAGCATCGATCAAGAGTTGATTGTTGTTGCGGCTGGTTCCACTATGATCAGACATCTTTTTCCTGAAACAAAACACAAGAATACACCAGTAAAGAGTCCTTTTGAAGATCGAATTGACCCTAAATCATAAGAACACGAAAATGACTCTTGGTATCCTATTTTCTCAGATGAACACTAAACGCGACTGTTTTCAGAAAACGATCTCGAAAAATTATGAAAACATTTCCAAAAATTCTCAAACCAATTTTAACAAATACTAGACTCAAAATCGGTTCCGATCCAATTGATTTCACGATTTTATCGCAAGCCAATATTTAATTAAAATTCGGACAAGATAGGACGAAAACCACTTAACTTCTCAATGTTGCTCTGATACCACTTGATACGATTCTGGGTGAAGAATCTCGTCCCAATCACTCACTGAGAGGTTAAGGTGACAAGTTTAGACTCCAGGCTTGAACAGCAAGCTGATCTAGAGTTGGGGTGGAAGGATAGACGCCACGAGAGGATGCGGAAGGCCTCTTGATAAGTCTGGTGCGAACAACCTAATCACTAGGATTGTTCTTGGGTTCTAATTCGAATCACTCGAAAAAGAGATAGAGAGAAAGATAATTTTTATTCAAAAGAGGTTGAGAAAAATACACAGAGTCTCAGAGGATATAAAGAAGAGAGAAGACGAAGAGGAGAAGAGAAGGAGGAGCGGAGGGAGTTAATACATGGTGAGTTTCGAGACATGCCTCGGAAACTCGCCATGACCAACTCGAAAAATAAACACACGACTAAAGTTTCACACAAATACAACTCTCAGACATAAGTTTAAATTCAAATAACTAAAAATAGAAATAAAGATAGAAAGAAAAGATAGACGGTCCGCGCCAAGTAATCTCGAAATGGCCGGACTAGGTCGGACTAGCCCCAAGCAAAGATGGACCTATGGATCACGAACCTCATTAAAAACCTTCCTTTGGAAAACCACTTGGGAAAAACCAAAGGCAAGGGAAAAAGAGTGTAGGTGAGCCATAGGACTTGATACTAATCATCTCGGACATGAACCAAGACCAACGTGGCCGAGGTATCATCTTCGTCCGAGTGACCCCTATGAACCAAAGATTGACGAAGCCAAGTTCCAACTGTGTGAATGAGTTCCTTAACCTTAGAACGAGTCTTAGAACCAGCTAACACTTCCTTGGCCGAACAGTAATACATCCTATCACCAAATGGCTCATCCTTAACTTCCTTCTCGACCAGCTCGGACGTGTCCTCGACCAGGTCCACCATTTCCTCGGCCAACGGCTGTTCTTCCGGGTCGCTATCCATTCTCGCATCACTCCTCCTTTGTACCTGCAATGTTTTCAACAGCTTTGGCAAAGAGCAAGTGTGTTATCACAGTCATGAAAGTTCCATAAACAAATAAACACTTCTTAGCTTGATTCAAAACATTATCATTGTCAAGTTCTTCTTTTTCATTCATCTTAATACAAGAATTCTGTTCCGAATATTCTTTGAATAATCCTAACTTTTTCTCAATGATTTCTGGATAAAATAAACTCATATTCACAGCCCTTAAATCATGAGAAACAAGTCGAGATGAAGAGATACTTACGTGAACAAGTTCCTTGGTGTATTTGGTGCTTGTAAGTATCACAACAAATGAAAATAGTGTTGGATCCGGGGGTTCTTCTTGGATCAGGGCATTGTTGGCAACCATCTCATACTCTCTAGAGGTGTCTAAAAACTCTTCTGGTCGCCAGTGATAGGTTAAGAATGATCCAGATGATGAAAGATCCATTTTAGGCTCCACGGGAAACTTTTGAAGTGATGTGATCCTAAACTCGAACGGTACAGGTCTTGAACGTTCTAGATAGTCTCCAGGTCTCCAAATGTGGGTTTGAGAGGCATCTTGATGAAGACAATGGATGGTTTTTCCAGTGGGTAGCTTTGCTTGCAATTCAATGTCTTCGGAAACTTGTTCACGATGATCTCTTGCTTTATTCCTATCATGACAAGAAGAAAACTCCATGTTAGTTATTAGAAAATCAACAACAGGAAGGGGTTGTACTATCATCGATTTAGAGCCATTAGAAATCATTCTAAAGCCCATGAAAAATCCTTGTTGAGCCGAAGTACTCCTGGCTAGAACTGGTTGCGTCTCCTTAAAAAAGTTGTCATCACTTTGCTCTTCTTTTTCTTTAGCTTTATCTTTAATTCCATCACCATAGATCATCGCCACATTGTAGTTGTAGGAGTGATTAGGCTGTAGCTTCTTCGGTTCAGTACCTATAGACACTTCCTGCAAAAATTTAAGTTCACTCGGTGGCACCGGTGGAGGGTTAGAAGCACAAGTAATTTTATTCAAAGAGGTAAATAAGTTTGAATCAAAAGTTTCATCCTCTTTCTCTTCACCAGACATGGCCAAGTAATTAGCTTGCTTACCTTGTTCTTGCTTACCTTTGAGTTTGGTTTTGTCAAGATATACTTCATCTGGTGGCAATGGTACAAGACTAATCTTCTTTTCTTGAAAAGGTTTTGACACCGAAATGGTACAATCTCGGGTATTCACTGGTGGCAAAACGTCTGGTGGTTTCTCATTAGTCTCAACACTGTGACAAGCTGTAGGTAAGTTATTGTTGGCCAGAACTGCTTCAGTTTGAGTAAACCCTCCTAATGCTCGTGTTGTTGCTTCTTTAGGCGATTCTTGGCTTGGAGCTTGTTGTAGTAGTTCTGGTGGTGCTTGTGGAACATACTTATTCCTTAGTAGTTCCTTAAGATCTCTCCATGTCGTGATAGTCGGCTTGTCGTAATACCAGCGTTCATAAACTTCATCCAACAACCATTTGTAAGCATCTCCATTGAGTCGTCCAATGGCATACGCGAACCTCTTCTCTTTCAGAATTTGATTGTAGTAGAACCAATCCTCCATGTTTTGTTCCCACTCTAAGTAGTTTTCTTTTCCTGAAAATTTCCAAAGTCGAAACTCATTAGTTGGTTGAAAATCAAAACAAAACACAGATTTGGGAGCGTAAGAGGTTTTATGCGGGCTGCGCCAAGTTGATCTCGTTGTATTGTCTGGCGGCTTGGGATTAAGATCAGGTTCCCTCATTTTTCTTGCTCTGCTCTGCTCTTGTTGAAGTCCTTGATGAAGTCCTTGACGAAGTGCAGCCATGTTGTTATCCATTACTTGCTCCATGTTTGCTGTAATCGCTTCAACGAGTTGCTTGTTGCGGTTTCTGAGTGTCTCCTCATCATGATCGGCCATCTCCGCCTGAAACAACACAACAAAATACACCAGTAAAGAGTCCTTTTGATAATCAAATCGGTCCTAATACTTAAAAACACGAAATGACTCTTGGTATTCAATTTCATCTGATGAACACTGAACGCGACTGTTTTCAGAAAATGATCTCGAAAAATTATCAAAACATATCCGAAAATTCTCAAACCAATTTTAACAAATAATAGATCAAAATTGGTTCCGATCCAATTGGTTTCACGATTTTATCACAAGCCAATATTTAACTAAAATTCACGCAAGTTGGTACAAAAATCACTTAACTTCTCAATGTTGCTCTGATACCACTTGATACGATTCTGGATGGAGAATCGTGTCCCAATCTCTCACTGGGAAGTTAAGGTGACAAGTTTAGACTCCAGGCTTGAGCAGCAAGCTGATCTAGAGTTGGATGGAAGGATAGACGCCACGAGAGGATGCGGAAGGCCTCTTGATAAGTCTGGTTCGAACAATCTAATCACTAGAATTGTTCTTGGGGTTCTGATTCGAATCACTCGAAAAAGAAGAGAGAAAAGATAATTTTTATTAAAAAGATGGTTAAGAAAAAATACAAAAGAGTCTCAGAGGATATAAAGAAGAGAGGAGACGAAGAGGAGAAGAGAGGAGGAGCGCATGGAGTTAATGCTCGGTGAGTTTCGAGACATGCCTCGGAAACTCACCAAAGACCAACTCAAAATAAACACACAACACAAATAAAACTCTCAGACATAGTTTAAAATTCAAATAACTAAAATAGAAAAAGATAGAAAGAAAAGAGATAGTCGGTCCACGCCAAATAATCTCGAGAAGGCCGGACTAGGTCGGACGAATTCTTGGCAACGCCCGAGTACCGGGTGGCAATTCACGACAATGATTGAGTACCGGGTAGAAATTCTTCTCAATGACCGAGTACCTGGTAGGAATTCTTGGCAACACCCGAGTATTCGGTAGGAATTCTTGGCAACGCCCGAGTATCGGGTAGGAATTCTTGGCAACGTCCAAGTATCGGGTAGTATTTCTCGGTAACGACCTAGTACCGGGTAGGAATACTGGGCAACGACCAAGTACCGGGTAGGAATACTAGGCAACGACCGACTACTGGGTAAGAATTCTCGGAAACAACCTAGTACCGGGTAGGAATTGTCAGCAACCCCTGAGTACCAGGTGGGAGTTCCCGGTAAGGCCTGAATGCCGAGAAGGAATTCTCTGAAATGACCGAGTACAGGGTAGGAATTCTCGGCAACGACCGACTACGAGGTTGGAGTTCTCGTTAATGACCGAGTTCTGGGTAGGAATTCTTGGCAATGACGGATTACCGGGTAGGAATTCTTGGCAATGACGGAGTGCCGGGTAAGAACTCTTGGCAATGACTGAGTACCGTGTAGGAACTCTTGGCAACGAATGAGTGCCGGGTAAGAATTCTTCGCAACGGCCGACTACCAAGTTGGAATTCTTCGTAATAACGGAGTACCGGGTAGGAATTCTTGGCAACGTCTGAGTATATGGTAGGAATTCTCGGCAACGACCGAGTACGGAGATGGAATTCTCGTCAATGATGGAGTACTGGGTAGGAATTCTTGGCAATGACGGAGTACAAGGTAGGCACTCTTGGCAACGACTGAGTGCCGGGTAGGAATTCTTGGCAACGACTGACTACCGGGTTAGAATTCTCGTCAATGACCGAGTACCGGGTAGGAATTCATCGCAATGACGGAGTACCGGGTAGGAATTCTCGGTAACGCCTGAGTACCGGGTGGAAATTCCAGGCAACGCTCGAATACTGGGTAGGAATTCTCGGTAACGACCAAGTACCGGGTAGGAATTCTCGGTAACGCCCGAGTACCGGGTGGGAATTCACGTCAATGACCAAGTATCAGGTAGGAATTCTTGGCAACGCCCGAGTATCGGGTAGAAATTCTTGGCAACGACCGAGTACCGGGTAGGAATACTCGGCAACGACATAGTACCGGGTAAGAATTCTTGGCAATGACTGAGTACCGGGTAGGAATTCTTGGCAACGACCGACTATAGGGTTGGAATTCTCGTCAATGAACGAGTACCAGGTAGAAATTATTCGCAATGACGGAGTACCGAATAGGAATTCTCGGCAACGCCCGAGTACCGAGTGGGAATTTCCGGTAACGCCCGAATACCGGGTAGGAACTCTCGGCAACGACCGGGTACCGGGTAGGAATTCTCGGCAACGACTGAGTACGGAGTTGGAATTCTCGTCAATGACCAAGTACCGGGTAGGAATTCTTGGCAATGACGGAGTACCAGGGAAGAATTCTTGGCAAAGACTGAGTACCGGGTAGCAATTCTTGGCAACACCCGTGAACTGGGTAGAAATTCTTGGCAACGCCCGAGTACCGGGTGGAAATTCACGACAATGATCGAGTACTGGGTAGGAATTCTTGGCAATGACCGAGTACCCGGTTGGAATTCTCGGCAACGACCAAGTACCGCGTAGGAATTCTTGTCAATGACCAAGTATCAGGTAGGAATTCTCGGCAACGACTGAGTACCTTATTGGAATTCGCAGGAACGACCGAGTACTGGGTAGAAATTCTCTGGAACGACTAAGCACTAGGTAGAAATTCTTGGCAGTGACCGAGTACTGGGTAAGAATTCTTGTCAGTGACCGAGTACCAGGTATTCTTGGCGATGACGGATTACCGGGTAGGAATTCTTGGCAATGACGGAGTATCGGGTAAGAATTCTCGGCAACGCCCGATTACCGGGTGGGAAATCACGTCAATGACCGAGTACCGGGTAGGAATTCTTGGCAACGCCTGAGTATCGGGTAGGAATTCTTGGCAACGACCGAGTACCGGGTAGAAATACTCGGCAACGACATAGTACCGAGTAGGAGTTCTTGGCAACACTGAGTACCGGGTAGGAATTCTTGGCAACGACCGATTACCGGGTTGGAATTCTCGTCAATGAACGAGTAGCGGGTAGGAATTGTTTGCAATGACGGAGTACAGGGTAGGAATTCTTGGCAACGCCCGAGTACCAGGTGGGAATTCCCGGCACGCCTGAATACCGGGTAGGAATTCTCGGCAACGACCATGTACCGGGTAGGAATACTCGGCAATGACCGAATACCGGGTAGGAATTCTTGGCAACGGCCGAGTACCGGGTAGATATTCTTGGCAACGTCCAAGTATCGAGTAGGAATTCTCTGCAAGAGTATATAGTTGGAATTCTCGTCAATGACCGAGTACTGGGTAGGAATTTTTGGCAATGACGGAGTACCGGGTAGGAATTCTTGGCAATGACGGAGTGCCGGCTAAGAATTCTTTACAATGACTGAGTACCGGGTAGGAACTCTTGGCAACGACTGAGTGCCGGGTAAGAATTCTTGGCGACGACCAACTACCGGGTTGGAATTCTTCGTAATGACGGAGTACTGGGTCGGAATTCTCGGCCACGCGTGAGTACCGGGTGGAAATTCCATGTAACGCTCGAATACTGGGTAGGAATTCTCGGTAACGACCAAGTACCAGGTAGTAATTTTCGGCAACGCCCGAGTGCCGGGAGGGAGTTCCCGGTAATGCCTGAATACCGGGTAGGAATTCTCTGAAATGACCGAGTACCATGTAGGAATTCCTGGCAATGACCGACTACGGGGTTGGAGTTCTCGTCAATGACCGAGTACTAGGTAGGAATTCTTGGTAATGACGGATTACCGGGTAGGAATTCTTGGTAATGACGAAGTACCGGGTAAGAATTCTTCGCAATGACTGAGTACTAGGTAGGAATTCTTGGCAATGACCGAGTAATGGGTAGGAATTCTTGGCAATAATCGAGTACCGGGTAGGAATTCTCGGCAACAACAGAGTTACGGGTAGGTATTCTCATCAATGAACAAGTACACAGTAGGAATTATTGGCAATGACGGAGTACACTTTAGGAATTCTCAAGAGTGACCGAGTACCGAGTAGGAATTCTCGGGAATGACTGAGTACCGGGTATGAATACCAGGCAACACCCTAGTACTGGGTGGGAATTCTTGGCAATAACTTAGTACCGGGTAGCAATTCTTGGCAAAGCCCGTGAACCGGGTAGGAATTCTTGGCAACGCCCGAGTACCGGGTGGGAATTCACGACAATGATCGAGTACTGGGTAGGAATTCTCGGCAATGACCAAGTACCCGGTTAGAATTCTCGGCAACGACCAAGTACCGGGTAGGAATTCTTGTCAATGACCAAGTACCAGGTAAGAATTCTCGGCAACGACTGAGTACCTTGTTGGAATTCGCGGGAACGACCGAGTACTGGGTAGAAATTCTCTGGAACGACTAAGCACTAGGTAGAAATTCTTGGCAGTGACCGAGTACTGGGTAAGAATTCTTGTCAGTGACCGAGTACCAGGTATTCTTGGCGATGACGGATTACCGGGTAGGAATTCTTGGCAATGACGGAGTATCGGGTAAGAATTCTTGGCAATGACTGAGTACCAGGTAGGAATTCTTGACAACGCCCGTGTACCGGGTGGGAATTCATGTCAATGACCGAGTATCGGGTAGGAAATCTTGGCAACGCTTGAGCATCGGGAAGGAATTCTAGGCAACGACCGAGTACCGGGTAGGAATACTCGGCAACGACATAGTACCGGGTAAAAATTCTTGGCAACAACTGAGTACCGGGTGGGAATTCTTCGCAATGACGGAGTACCGGTAGGAATTCTTAGCAACACCTGAGTACCGGGTGGAAATTCCTGGCAACGCTCGAATACTAAGTAGGAATTCTCGGCAATGACCGACTACCGGGTAGGAATTCTCGGCAACACCCGAGTACCGGGTAGGAATTCTTGGCAACGTCTGAGTATATGGTAGGAATTCTCGGCAACGACCGACTACGGAGTTGGAATTCCTATCTATGACGGAGTACCGGGTAGGAATTCTCGGCAATGACCGACTACGGGGTTGGAGTTCTCGTCAATGACCGAGTACTGGGTAGGAATTCTTGGCAATGACGGATTACCGGGTAGGAATTCTTGTAAATGACGGAGTACCAGGTAGGAATTCTTGGCAATGCCTGAATAATGGGTAGAAATTGTTGGCAATAATCGAGTACCGGGTAGGAATTCTTGGCAACAACAGACTGACGGGTAGGTATTCTCATCAATGAAAAAGTACTCGGTAGGAATAATTGGCAATGACGGAGTACCAAATAGGAATTCCCAAGAGTGACCGAGTACCGAGTAGGAATTCTCGGGAATGACTGAGTACCGGGTACGAATACTGGGCAACACCCTACTACTGGGTGGGAATTCTCGGTAAAGCCTGAGTACCGGGTAAGAGTTCTCGGTAACATCCGACAACCGGGTAGGAATTCTTGACTATGATCGAGTACCGGGTAGGAATTCTCATGAATGAAAGAGTATTAGGTAAAGATTCTTGGCAATGACTGAGTACCAGGTAGGAATTCTTGGCAAAGCCCGAGTACCGAGTGGGAATTCTCGGCAACGCCTGAATACCAGGTAGAAATTCACGGAAATGATCGAGTACCGGGTAGGAATTCTCGGCAACGACCGAGTACCGAGTAGGAATTCTGGGCAACGCCAGAGAACCGGGTAGGAATTCTTGGCAACGTCTTAGTATATGGTAGGCATTCTCGGCACCGACCGAGTACGGAGTTGGAATTCTCGTCATTAACGGAGTACTGGGTAGGAATTCTTGGCACTGACGGAGTACCGTGTAGGAATTCTCGGCAACGACCGAGTACCGGGTAGTAATTTTTGGCCACAACTGAGTATTGGGTAGGAATTCTTGGCAATGACCAAGTATCGGGTAGGAATTCTTCGCAACGTCCGAGTATCGGGTAGTATTTCTCGGCAACGACCGAGTACCGGGTAGGAATTCTTGGCAACGACTGAGTACCGGGTAGGAATTCTTGGCAACGACCGAATACCGGGTTGGTATTCTCGTCAATGACCGAGAACCGGGTAGGAATTCTTCGCAATGATGGAGTACCGGTAGGAATTCTCAGCAACCCCTGAGTACCGAGTGGGAGTTCCCTGCAAAGCCTGAATACCGGGAACGAATTCTCTGAAATGACCGAGTACCGGGTAGGAATTCTCGGCAATGACCGACTACGAGGTTGGAGTTCTCGTCAATGACCGAGTTATGGGTAGGAATTCTTGGCATTGACGGATTACCGGGTAGGAATTCTTGGCAATGACGGAGTACCGGGTAAGAGTTCTTGGCAATGACTGAGTACCAGGTAGGAATGCTCGGCAACGCCCGAGTACCGGGTGGGAATTCTCTAAAATGACCGAGTACCGGGTAGAAATTCTTGACAACGACTGACTACGGGGTTGGAGTTCTCGCCAATGACAGTGTACTTGGTAGGAATTCTTGGCAATGACGGATTACCAGGTAGGAATTCTTGGCAATGACATAGTACCGGGTAAGAATTTTTGGCAATGACTGAGTAAAAGGTAGGAATTCTCGGCAACACCTGAGTACCGGGTGGGAATTCACGTCAATGACCGAGTATCGGGTAGGAATTCTGGGCAACGCCCGAGTATCGGGTAGAAATTCTCGGCAACGACCGAGTACCGGGTAGGAATACTCGGCAACGACATAGTACCGGGTAAGAATTCTTGGCAATGACTGAGTACCGGGTAGGAATTCTTGGCAACGACCCACTATAGGGTTGGAATTCTCGTCAATGAACGAGTACCAGGTAGAAATTCTTCGCAATGACGGAGTACCGGATAGGAAGTCTCGGCAACGCCCGAGTACAGAGTGGGAATTTCCGGTAACGCCCGTATACCGGGTAAGAACTCTCGGCAACGACCGGGTACAGGGTAGGAATTATCTGCAACGACCGAGTACGGAGTTGGAATTCTCGTCAATGACCAAGTACCGGGTAGGAATTCTTGGCAATGACGGAGTACTAGGGAAGAATTCTTGGCAATGACTGAGTACCGGGTAGCAGTTCTTGGCAACGCCCGTGAACCGGGTAGAAATTCTTGGCAACGCCCGAGTACCGGGTGGGAATTCACGACAATGATCGAGTACTGAGTAGGAATTCTTGGCAATGACCGAGTACCCGGTTGGAATTCTCGGCAACGACCAAGTACCGGGTAGGAATTCTTGTCAATGACCAAGTACCAGGTAGGAATTCTCGGCAACGACTGAGTACCTTATTGGAATTCGCAGGAACGACCGAGTACTGGGTAGAAATTCTCTGGAACGACTAAGCACTAGGTAGAAATTCTTGGCAGTGACCGAGTACTGGGTAAGAATTCTTGTCAGTGACCGAGTACCAGGTATTCTTGGCGATGACGGATTACCGGGTAGGAATTCTTGGCAATGACGGAGTATCGGGTAAGAATTCTTGGCAATGACTAAGTACCATGTAGGAATTCTTGACAACGCCCGTGTACCGGGTGGGAATTCATGTCAATGACTGAGTATCGGGTAGGAAATCTTGGCAACGCTTGAGCATCGGGAAGGAATTCTAGGGAACGACCGAGTACCGGGTCGGAATACTCGGCAATGACATAGTACCGGGTAAAAATTCTTGGCAACAACTGAGTACCGGGTAGGAATTCTTCGCAATGACGGGGTACCGGTAGGAATTCTTAGCAACACCTGAGTACCGGGTGGAAATTCCCGGCAACGCTCGAATACTGACTAGGAATTCTCGGCAATGACCGACTACCGGGTAAGAATTCTTGGCAACGCCCGAGTACCGGGTAGGAATTCTTGGCAACGTCTGAGTATATGGTAGGAATTCTCCGCAACGACCGACTACGGAGTTGGAATTCCCGTCTATGACGGAGTATTGGGTAGGAATTCTTGGCAATGACGGAGTACCAGGTAGGCACTCTTGGCAACTACTGAGTGCCGGGTAGGAATTCTTGGCAACGACTAACTACCGGGATAGAATTCTCGTCAATGACCGAGTACCGGGTAGGAATTCATCGCAATGACGGAGTACCGGGTAGGAATTCTCGGTAACGCCTGAGTACCGGGTGGAAATTCCAGGCAACGCTTGAATACTGGGTAGGAATTCTCGGTAACGACCAAGTACCGGGTAGGAATTCTTGGCAACGCCCGAGTACCGGGTGGGAATTCACGTCAATGACCAAGTATCAGGTAGGAATTCTTGGCAATGCCCGAGTATCGGGTAGAAATTCTCGGCAACGACCGAGTATCGGGTAGGAATACTCGGCAACGACATAGTACCGGGTTACCGGATAGGAATTCTCGTCAATGAACGAGTACCAGGTAGAAATTCTTCGCAATGACGGAGTACCGGATAGGAATTCTTGGCAATCCCCGAGTACCGAGTGGGAATTTCTGGCAACGCCCGAATACCGGGTAGGAACTCTCGGCAACGACCATGTACCGGGTAGGAATTCTCGGCAACGACCGAGTACGGAGTTGGAATTCTCGTCAATGCCCAAGTACCGGGTAGGAATTCTTGGTAATGACGGATTACCAGGGAAGAATTCTTGGCAATGATTGAGTACCGAGTAGCAATTCTCGGTAACGCCCGAGAACCGGGTTGGAATTCTTGGCAACGCCCGAGTACCGGTTGGCAATTCACGATAATGATTGAGTACCGGGTAGAAATTCTTCTCAATGACCGAGTACCTGGAAGGAATTCTTGGCAACACCCGAGTATTCGGTAGGAATTCTTGGCAACGCCCGAGTATCGAGTAGGAATTCTTGGCAACGTCCAAGTATCGGGTAGTATTTCTCGGTAACGACCAAGTACCGGGTAGGAATACTGGGCAACGACCAAGTACCGGGTAGGAATACTAGGCAACGACCGACTACTGGGTAGGAATTCTCGGAAACAACCTAGTACCGGGTAGGAATTGTCAGCAACCCCTGAGTACCGGGTGGGAGTTCCCGGTAAGGCCTGAATGCCGGGAAGGAATTCTCTGAAATGACCGAGTACAGGGTAGGAATTCTCGGCAACGACCGATTACGAGGTTGGAGTTCTCGTTAATGACCGAGTTCTGGGTAGGAATTCTTGGCAATGACGGATTACCGGGTAGGAATTCTTGGCAATGACGGAGTGCCGGGTAAGAACTCTTGGCAATGACTGAGTACCGTGTAGGAACTCTTGGCAACGAATGAGTGCCGGGTAAGAATTCTTGGCAACGGCCGACTACCGAGTTGGAATTCTTCGTAATAACGGAGTACCGGGTAGGAATTCTTGGCAACGTCTGAGTATATTTTAGGAATTCTCGGCAACGACCGAGTACGGAGTTGGAATTCTCGTCAATGACGGAGTACTGGGTAGGGATTCTTGGCAATGACGGAGTACCAGGTAGGCACTCTTGGCAACGACTGAGTGCCGGGTAGGAATTCTTGGCAACGACTGACTACCGGGATAGAATTCTTGGCTACGACTGACTACGGGGTTAGAATTCTCGTCAATGACCGAGTACCGGGTAGGAATTCATCGCAATGACGGAGTACCAGGTAGGAATTCTCGGTAACGCCTGAGTACCGGGTGGAAATTCCAGGCAACGCTCAAATACTGGGTAGGAATTCTCGGTAACGACCAAGTACCGGGTAGGAATTCTCGGTAACGCCCGAGTACCGGGTGGGAATTCATGTCAATGACCAAGTATCAGGTAGGAATTCTTGGCAACGCCCGAGTATCGGGTAGAAATTCTCGGCAACGACCGAGTACCGGGTAGGAATACTCGGCAACGACATAGTACCGGGTAAGAATTCTTGGCAATGACTCAGTACCGGGTAGGAATTCTTGGCAACGACCCACTATAGGGTTGGAATTCTCGTCAATGAACGAGTACCAGGTAGAAATTATTCGCAATGACGGAGTACCGGATAGGAAGTCTCGGCAACGCCCGAGTACCGAGTGGGAATTTCCGGTAACGCCCGAATACCGGGTAGGAACTCTCGGCAACGACCGGGTACCGGGTAGGAATTCTCGGCAACGACCGAGTACGGAGTTGGAATTCTCGTCAATGACCAAGTACCGGGTAGGAATTCTTGGCAATGACGGAGTACCATGGAAGAATTCTTGGCAATGACTGAGTACCGGGTGGCTGTTCTTGGCAACGCCCGTGAACCGGGTAGAAATTCTTGGCAACGCCCGAGTACCGGGTGGGAATTCACGACAATGATCGAGTACTGGGTAGGAATTCTTGGCAATGACCGAGTACCCGTTTGGAATTCTCGGCAACGACCAAGTACCGGGTAGGAATTCTTGTCAATGACCAAGTACCAGGTAGGAATTCTCAGCAACGACTGAGTACCTTATTGGAATTCGCAGGAACGACCGAGTACTGGGTAGAAATTCTCTGGAACGACTAAGCACTAGGTAGAAATTCTTGGCAGTGACCGAGTACTGGGTAAGAATTCTTGTCAGTGACCGAGTACCAGGTATTCTTGGCGATGACGGATTACCGGGTAGGAATTCTTGGCAATGACGGAGTATCGGGTAAGAATTCTCGGCAACGCCCGATTACCGGGTGGGAATTCACGTCAATGACCGAGTACCGGGTAGGAATTCTTGGCAACGCCCGAGTATCTGGTAGCAATTCTTAGCAACGCCTGAGTATCGGGTAGGAATTCTTGGCAACGACCGAGTACCGGGTAGAAATACTCGGTAACGACATAGTACCGGGTAGGAGTTCTTGGCAATACTGAGTACCGGGTAGGAATTCTTGGCAACGACCGATTACCGGGTTGGAATTCTCGTCAATGAACGAGTAGCGGGTAGAAATTGTTTGCAATGACGGAGTACAGGGTAAGAATTCTTGGCAACGCCCGAGTACCAGGTGGGAATTCCCGGCACGCCTGAATACCGGGTAGGAATTCTCGGCAACGACCATGTACCGGGTAGGAATACTCGGCAACGACCGAGTACCGGGTAGGAATTCTTGGCAACGGCCGAGTACCGGGTAGATATTCTTGGCAACGTCCGAGTATCGAGTAGGAATTCTCGGCAACAACCGAGTATATAGTTGGAATTCTCGTCAATGACCGAGTACTGGGTAGGAATTTTTGGCAATGACGGAGTACCGGGTAGGAATTATTGGCAATGACAGAGTGCCGGCTAAGAATTCTTTGCAATGACTGAGTACCGGGTAGGAACTCTTGGCAACGACTGAGTGCCGGGTAAGAATTCTTGGCAACGACCAACTACCGGGTTGGGATTCTTCGTAATGACGGAGTACTGGGTCGGAATTCTCGGCCACGCGTGAGTACCGGGTGGAAATTCCAGGTAACGCTCGAATACTGGGTAGGAATTCTCGGTAACGACCAAGTACCGGGTAGTAATTTTCGGCAACGCCCGAGTGCCGGGAGGGAGTTCCCGGTAATGCCTGAATACCGGGTAGGAATTCTCTGAAATGACCGAGTACCATGTAGGAATTCCTGGCAATGACCGACTACGGGGTTGGAGTTCTCGTCAATGACCGAGTACTAGGTAGGAATTCTTGGTAATGACGGATTACCGGGTAGGAATTCTTGGTAATGACGGAGTACCGGGTAAGAATTCTTCGCAATGACTGAGTACTAGGTAGGAATTCTTGGCAATGACCGAGTAATGGGTAGGAATTCTTGGCAATAATCGAGTACCGGGTAGGAATTCTCGGCAACAACAGAGTTACGGGTAGGTATTCTCATCAATGAACAAGTACACAGTAGGAATTATTGGCAATGACGGAGTACACTTTAGGAATTCTCAAGAGTGACCGAGTACCGAGTAGGAATTCTCGGGAATGACTGAGTACCGGGTATGAATACTAGGCAATACCCTAGTACTGGGTGGGAATTCTTGGTAAAGGCTGAGTACCGGGTAGGAGTTCTCGGCAACATCCGACAACCGGGTAGGAATTCTTGTCTATGATCGAGTACCGGGTAGGAATTCTCGTGAATGACCGAGTATTAGGTAAAGATTCTTGGCAATGACTGAGTACCAGGTAGGAATTCTGCGCAACGCCCGAGTACCGGGTGGGAATTCTCGGCAACGCCCAAATACCGGGTAGGAATTCTCGGAAATGACCGAGTATCGGGTAGGAATTCTCGGTAATGACCGAGTACCGGGTAGGAATTTTTGGCAATAACTGAGTACCGGGTAGGAATTCTTGGCAACGACCGAGTATCGGGTAGGAATTCTTGGCAACGTCCGAGTATCGGTTGTACTTCTCGGCAACGACCAAGTACCTGGTAGGAATACTAGGCAACGACCAAGTACCGGGTAAGAATACTAGGCAACGACCGACTACTTGGGTAGGAATTCTCAGAAACAACCGAGTACCGGGTAGGAATTGTCAGCAACCCCCGAGTACCGGGTGGGAGTTCCCGGCAAGGCCTGAATGCCGGGAAGGAATTCTCTGAAATGACCGTGTACCGGGTAGGAATTCTCGGGAATGACCGACTACGAGGTTGGAGTTCTCGTAAATGACTGAGTTCTGGGTAGGAATTCTTGGCAATGACGGATTACCGGGTAGGAATTCTTGGCAATGACGGAGTGTCGGGTAAGAACTCTTGGCAATGACTGAGTACCGGGTAGGACCTCTTGGCAACGAATGAGTGCCGGGTAAGAATTCTTGGCAATGACCGACTACCGGGTTGGAATTATTCGTAATGACGGAGTACCGGGTAGGAATTCTTGGCAACGACTGAGTACCGGGTGGAAATTCCAGGCAACGCTCGAATACCGGGTAGGAATTCTTGGTAACAACCAAGTACCGGGTATGAATTCTTGGCAACGTCTGAGTATATTGTAGGAATTCTCGGCAACGACCGACTACGGAGTTGGAATTCTCGAAAATGACCGAGTACCGGGTAGGAATTCTCGGCAATGACAGACTACGGGGTTGGAGTTCTCGTCAATGACCGAGTACTGGGTAGGAATTCTTGGCAATGACGGATTACCGGGTAGGAATTCTTGTAAATGACGAAGTACCAGGTAGGAATTCTTGGCAATGCCTGAGTAATGGGTAGAAATTGTTGGCAATAATCGAGTACCGGGTAGGAATTCTTGGCAACAACAGAGTGACGGGTAGGTATTCTTATCAATGAAAAAGTACTCGGTAATCGAATAGGAATTCCCAAGAGTGACCGAGTACCGAGTAGGAATTCTCGGGAATGACTGAGTACCGGGTACGAATACTTGGCAACACCCTACTACTAGGTGGGAATTCTCGGTAAAGCCTGAGTACCGGGTAGGAGTTCTCGGTAACATCTGACAACCGGGTAGGAATTCTTGACTATGATCGAGTACCGGGTAGGAATTCTCGTGAATGAAAGAGTATTAGGTAAAGATTCTTGGCAATGACTGAGTACCATGTAGGAATTCTCGACAACGCCCGAGTACTGAGTGGGAATTCTCGGCAACGCCGAATACCGGGTAGAAATTCTCGGAAATGATCGAGTACCGGGTAGGAATTCTCGGCAACGACCGAGTACCGAGTAGGAATTCTGGGCAACGCCCGAGTACCGGGTAGGAATTCTTGGTAACGTCTCCGTATATGGTAGGAATTCTCGGCACCGACCGAGTACGGAGTTGGAATTCTCGTCATTGACGGAGTACTGGGTAGGAATTCTTGGCACTGAGGGAGTACCGTGTAGGAATTCTTGGCAACGCCCGAGTACTGAGTAGGAATACTCGGCAATGCCAGAATACCGGGTAGGAATTCACGGAAATGATCGAGTACCGGGTAGGAATTCTCGGCAACGACCGAGTACCGGGTAGTAATTTTTGGCAACAACTGAGTACTGGGTAGGAATTCTTGGCAATGACCAAGTATCAGGTAGGAATTCTTGGCAACGTCCGAGTATCGGGTAGTATTTCTCGGCAACGACCGAGTACCGGGTAGGAATTCTTGGCAACGACTGAGTACCGGGTAGGAATTCTTGGCAACGACCGACTACCGGGTTGGTATTCTCGTCAATGACCGAGAACCGGGTAGGAATTCTTCGCAATGATGGTGTACCGGTACGAATTCTCAGCAACCCCTGAGTACCGAGTGGGAGTTCCCAGCAAGGCCTGAATACCGGGAACGAATTCTCTGAAATGACCGAGTACCGGGTAGGAAGTCTCGGCAATGACCGACTACGAGGTTGGAGTTCTCGTCAATGACCGAGTTATGGGTAGGAATTCTTGGCATTGACGGATTACCGGGTAGGAATTCTTGGCAATGACGGAGTACCGGGTAAGAGTTCTTGGCAATGACTGAGTACCAGGTAGGAATGCTCGGCAACGCCCGAGTACCTTGTTGGAATTCGCGGGAACGACCAAGTACTGGGTAGAAATTCTTTGGAACGACTAAGCACTAGGTAGAAATTCTTGGCAGTGACCGAGTACTGGGTAAGAATTCTTGTCAGTGACCGAGTACTAGGTATTCTTGGCGATGACGGATTACCGGGTAGGAATTATTGGCAATGACGGAGTAT
Source organism: Barbarea vulgaris (assembly GCA_963667165.1). Classification (NCBI taxonomy): domain Eukaryota; kingdom Viridiplantae; phylum Streptophyta; class Magnoliopsida; order Brassicales; family Brassicaceae; genus Barbarea; species Barbarea vulgaris. Next base: position 7,390,533 of record OY763888.1, on the reverse strand, counting down.
CGGGTAAGAATTCTTGGCAATGACTGAGTACCAGGTAGGAATTCTTGACAACGCCCGTGTACCGGGTGGGAATTCATGTCAATGACCGAGTATCGGGTAGGAAATCTTGGCAACGCTTGAGCATCGGGAAGGAATTCTAGGCAACGACCGAGTACCGGGTAGGAATACTCGGCAACGACATAGTACCGGGTAAAAATTCTTGGCAAAAACTGAGTACCGGGTAGGAATTCTTCGCAATGACGGAGTACCGGTAGGAATTCTTAGCAACACCTGAGTACCGGGTGGAAATTCCCGGCAACGCTCGAATACTGAGTAGGAATTCTCGGCAATGACCGACTACCGGGTAGGAATTCTTGGCAACGCCCGAGTACCGGGTAGGAATTCTTGGCAACGTCTGAGTATATGGTAGGAATTCTCGGCAACGACCGACTACGGAGTTGGAATTCTCGTCAATGACGGAGTACTGGGTAGGAATTCTTGGCAATGACGGAGTACCAGGTAGGCACTCTTGGCAACGACTGAGTGCCGGGTAGGAATTCTTGGCAATGACTGACTACCGGGATAGAATTCTCGTCAATGACCGAGCACCGGGTCGGAATTAATCGCAATGACGGAGTACCGGTAGGAATTCTCGGTAACGCCTGAGTACCGGGTGGAAATTCCAGGCAACGCTCGAATACTGGGTAGGAATTCTCGGTAACGACAAAGTACCGGGTAGGAATTCTCGGCAACGCCCGAGTACCGGGTGTGAATTCACGTCAATGACCAAGTATCAGGTAGGAATTCTTGGCAATGCCCGAGTATCGGGTAGAAATTCTCGCCAACGACCGAGTACCGGGTAGGAATACTCGGCAACGACTTAGTACCGGGTAAGAATTCTTGGCAATGACTGAGTACCGGGTAGGAATTCTTGGCAACGACCCACTATAGAGTTGGAATTCTCGTCAATGAACGAGTACCAGGTAGAAATTCTTCGCAATGACGGAGTACCGTATAGGAATTCTCGGCAACCCTCGAGTACCGAGTGGGAATTTCTGAAAATGCCCGAATACCGGGTAGGAACTCTCGGCAATGACCGGGTACCGGGTAGGAATTCTCGGCAACGACCGAGTACGGAGTTGGAATTCTCGTCAATGACCAAGTACCGGGTAGGAATTCTTGGTAATGACGGATTACAGGGAAGAATTCTTGGCAATGACTGAGTACCGGGTAGCAATTCTTGGCAACGCCCGTGAACCGGGTAGGAATTCTTGGCAACGCCCGAGTACCGGGTGGGAATTCACGACAATGATCGAGTACTGGGTAGGAATACTTGGCAACGTCTGAGTATATGGTAGGAATTCTCGGCAATGACCGACTACGGAGTTGGAATTCCCGTCTATGACGGAGTACTGGGTAGGAATTCTTGGCAATGACGGAGTACCAGGTAGGCACTCTTGGCAACGACTGAGTGCCGGGTAGGAATTCTTGGCAACGACTAACTACCGGGATAGAATTCTCGTCAATGACCGAGTACCGGGTAGGAATTCATCGCAATGACGGAGTACCGGGTAGGAATTCTCGGTAACGCCTGAGTACCGGGTGGAAATTCCAGGCAACGCTTGAATACTGGGTAGGAATTCTCGGTAACGACCAAGTACCGGGTAGGAATTCTCGGCAACGCCCGAGTACCGGGTAGGAATTCTCGGCAACGCCCGAGTACCGTGTGGGAATTCACGTCAATGACCAAGTATCAGGTAGGAATTCTTGGCAATGCCCGAGTATCGGGTAGAAATTCTCGCCAACGACCGAGTACCGGGTAGGAATACTCGGCAACGACTTAGTACCGGGTAAGAATTCTTGGCAATGACTGAGTACCGGGTAGGAATTCTTGGCAACGACCCACTATAGAGTTGGAATTCTCGTCAATGAACGAGTACCAGGTAGAAATTCTTCGCAATGACGGAGTACCGTATAGGAATTCTCGGCAACCCTCGAGTACCGAGTGGGAATTTCTGAAAATGCCCGAATACCGGGTAGGAACTCTCGGCAATGACCGGGTACCGGGTAGGAATTCTCGGCAACGACCGAGTACGGAGTTGGAATTCTCGTCAATGACCAAGTACCGGGTAGGAATTCTTGGTAATGACGGATTACAGGGAAGAATTCTTGGCAATGACTGAGTACCGGGTAGCAATTCTTGGCAACGCCCGTGAACCGGGTAGGAATTCTTGGCAACGCCCGAGTACCGGGTGGGAATTCACGACAATGATCGAGTACTGGGTAGGAATACTTGGCAACGTCTGAGTATATGGTAGGAATTCTCGGCAATGACCGACTACGGAGTTGGAATTCCCGTCTATGACGGAGTACTGGGTAGGAATTCTTGGCAATGACGGAGTACCAGGTAGGCACTCTTGGCAACGACTGAGTGCCGGGTAGGAATTCTTGGCAACGACTAACTACCGGGATAGAATTCTCGTCAATGACCGAGTACCGGGTAGGAATTCATCGCAATGACGGAGTACCGGGTAGGAATTCTCGGTAACGCCTGAGTACCGGGTGGAAATTCCAGGCAACGCTTGAATACTGGGTAGGAATTCTCGGTAACGACCAAGTACCGGGTAGGAATTCTCGGCAACGCCCGAGTACCGGGTAGGAATTCTCGGCAACGCCCGAGTACCGTGTGGGAATTCACGTCAATGACCAAGTATCAGGTAGGAATTCTTGGTAACGCCCGAGTATCGGGTAGAAATTCTTGGCAACGACCGAGTACCGGGCTGGAATACTCGGCAACGACATAGTACCGGGTAAGAATTCTTGGCAACGACTGAGTACCGGGTAGGAATTCTTGGCAACGACCCACTATAGGGTTGGAATTCTCGTCAATGAACGAGTACCAGGTAGAAATTCTTCGCAATGACGGAGTACCGGATAGGAATTCTTGGCAATCCCCGAGTACCGAGTCGGAATTTCTGGCAACGCCCGAATACCGGGTAGGAACTCTCGGCAACAATCATGTACCGGGTAGGAATTCTAGGTAATTCCCAAGTACCGGGTAGGAATTCTTGGTAATGACGGATTACCAGGGAAGAATTCTTGGCAATCATTGAGTACCGAGTAGCAATTCTCGGTAACGCCCGAGAACCGGGTTGGAATTCTTGGCAACGCCCGAGTACCGGGTGGCAATTCACGACAATGATTGAGTACCTGGTAGGAATTCTTGGCAACACCCGAGTATTCGGTAGGAATTCTTGGCAACGCCCGAGTATCGGGTAGGAATTCTTGGCAACGTCCAAGTATCGGGTAGTATTTCTCGGTAACGACCTAGTACCGGGTAGGAATACTGGGCAACGACCAAGTACCGCGTAGGAATACTAGGCAACGACCGACTACTGGGTAAGAATTCTCGGAAACAACCTAGTACCGGGTAGGAATTGTCAGCAACCCCTGAGTACCAGGTGAGAGTTCCCGGTAAGGCCTGAATGCCGGGAAGGAATTCTCTGAAATGACCGAGTACAGGGTAGGAATTCTCGGCAACGACCGACTACGAGGTTGGAGTTCTCGTTAATGACCGAGTTCTGGGTAGGAATTCTTGGCAATGACGGAATACCGGGTAGGAATTCTTGGCAATGACGGAGTGCCGGGTAAGAACTCTTGGCAATGACTGAGTACCGTGTAGGAACTCTTGGCAACGAATGAGTGCCGGGTAAGAATTCTTCGCAACGACCGACTACCGAGTTGGAATTCTTCGTAATAACGGAGTACCGGGTAGGAATTCTTGGCAACGTCTGAGTATATGGTAGGAATTCTCGGCGACGACCGAGTACGGAGTTGGAATTCTCGTCAATGATGGAGTACTGGGTAGGAATTCTTGGCAATGACGGAGTACAAGGTAGGCACTCTTGGCAACGACTGAGTGCCGGGTAGGAATTCTTGGCAACGACTGACTACCGGGTTAGAATTCTCGTCAATGACCGAGTACCGGGTAGGAATTCATCGCAATGACGGAGTACCGGGTAGGAATTCTCGGTAACGCCTGAGTACCGGGTGGAAATTCCAGGCAACGCTCGAATACTGGGTAGGAATTCTCGGTAACGACCAAGTACCGGGTAGGAATTCTCGGTAACGCCCGAGTACCGGGTGGGAATTCACGTCAATGACCAAGTATCAGGTAGGAATTCTTGGCAATGACCAAGTATCAGGTAGGAATTCTTGACAACGCCCGTGTACCGGGTGGGAATTCATGGCAACGCTTGAGCATCGGGAAGGAATTCTAGGCAACGACCGAGTACCGGGTAGGAATACTCGGCAATGACATAGTACCGGGTAAAAATTCTTGGCAACAACTGAGTACCGGGTAGGAATTCTTCGCAATGACGGGGTACCGGTAGGAATTCTTAGCAACACCTGAGTACCGGGTGGAAATTCCCGGCAACTCTCGAATACTGAGTAGGAATTCACGTCAATGACCAAGTATCAGGTAGGAATTCTTGGCAACGCCCGAGTACCGGGTAGGAATTCTTGGCAACGTCTGAGTATATGGTAGGAATTCTCCGCAACGACCGACTACGGAGTTGGAATTCCCATCTATGACGGAGTACTGGGTAGGAATTCTTGGCAATGACGGAGTACCAGGTAGGCACTCTTGGCAACGACTGAGTGCCGGGTAGGAATACTTGGCAACGACTAACTACCGGGATAGAATTCTCGTCAATGACCGAGTACCGGGTAGGAATTCATCGCAATGACGGAGTACCGGGTAGGAATTCTCGGTAACGCCTGAGTACCGGGTGGAAATTCCAGGCAACGCTTGAATACTGGGTAGGAATTCTCGGTAACGACCAAGTACCGGGTAGGAATTCTCGGCAACGCCCGAGTACCGGGTAGGAATTCTCGGCAACGCCCGAGTACCGTGTGGGAATTCACGTCAATGACCAAGTATCAGGTAGGAATTCTTGGCAATGCCCGAGTATCGGGTAGAAATTCTCGCCAACGACCGAGTACCGGGTAGGAATACTCGGCAACGACTTAGTACCGGGTAAGAATTCTTGGCAATGACTGAGTACCGGGTAGGAATTCTTGGCAACGACCCACTATAGAGTTGGAATTCTCGTCAATGAACGAGTACCAGGTAGAAATTCTTCGCAATGACGGAGTACCGTATAGGAATTCTCGGCAACCCTCGAGTACCGAGTGGGAATTTCTGAAAATGCCCGAATACCGGGTAGGAACTCTCGGCAATGACCGGGTACCGGGTAGGAATTCTCGGCAACGACCGAGTACGGAGTTGGAATTCTCGTCAATGACCAAGTACCGGGTAGGAATTCTTGGTAATGACGGATTACAGGGAAGAATTCTTGGCAATGACTGAGTACCGGGTAGCAATTCTTGGCAACGCCCGTGAACCGGGTAGGAATTCTTGGCAACGCCCGAGTACCGGGTGGGAATTCACGACAATGATCGAGTACTGGGTAGGAATACTTGGCAACGTCTGAGTATATGGTAGGAATTCTCGGCAATGACCGACTACGGAGTTGGAATTCCCGTCTATGACGGAGTACTGGGTAGGAATTCTTGGCAATGACGGAGTACCAGGTAGGCACTCTTGGCAACGACTGAGTGCCGGGTAGGAATTCTTGGCAACGACTAACTACCGGGATAGAATTCTCGTCAATGACCGAGTACCGGGTAGGAATTCATCGCAATGACGGAGTACCGGGTAGGAATTCTCGGTAACGCCTGAGTACCGGGTGGAAATTCCAGGCAACGCTTGAATACTGGGTAGGAATTCTCGGTAACGACCAAGTACCGGGTAGGAATTCTCGGCAACGCCCGAGTACCGGGTAGGAATTCTCGGCAACGCCCGAGTACCGTGTGGGAATTCACGTCAATGACCAAGTATCAGGTAGGAATTCTTGGTAACGCCCGAGTATCGGGTAGAAATTCTTGGCAACGACCGAGTACCGGGCTGGAATACTCGGCAACGACATAGTACCGGGTAAGAATTCTTGGCAACGACTGAGTACCGGGTAGGAATTCTTGGCAACGACCCACTATAGGGTTGGAATTCTCGTCAATGAACGAGTACCAGGTAGAAATTCTTCGCAATGACGGAGTACCGGATAGGAATTCTTGGCAATCCCCGAGTACCGAGTCGGAATTTCTGGCAACGCCCGAATACCGGGTAGGAACTCTCGGCAACAATCATGTACCGGGTAGGAATTCTAGGTAATTCCCAAGTACCGGGTAGGAATTCTTGGTAATGACGGATTACCAGGGAAGAATTCTTGGCAATCATTGAGTACCGAGTAGCAATTCTCGGTAACGCCCGAGAACCGGGTTGGAATTCTTGGCAACGCCCGAGTACCGGGTGGCAATTCACGACAATGATTGAGTACCTGGTAGGAATTCTTGGCAACACCCGAGTATTCGGTAGGAATTCTTGGCAACGCCCGAGTATCGGGTAGGAATTCTTGGCAACGTCCAAGTATCGGGTAGTATTTCTCGGTAACGACCTAGTACCGGGTAGGAATACTGGGCAACGACCAAGTACCGCGTAGGAATACTAGGCAACGACCGACTACTGGGTAAGAATTCTCGGAAACAACCTAGTACCGGGTAGGAATTGTCAGCAACCCCTGAGTACCAGGTGAGAGTTCCCGGTAAGGCCTGAATGCCGGGAAGGAATTCTCTGAAATGACCGAGTACAGGGTAGGAATTCTCGGCAACGACCGACTACGAGGTTGGAGTTCTCGTTAATGACCGAGTTCTGGGTAGGAATTCTTGGCAATGACGGAATACCGGGTAGGAATTCTTGGCAATGACGGAGTGCCGGGTAAGAACTCTTGGCAATGACTGAGTACCGTGTAGGAACTCTTGGCAACGAATGAGTGCCGGGTAAGAATTCTTCGCAACGACCGACTACCGAGTTGGAATTCTTCGTAATAACGGAGTACCGGGTAGGAATTCTTGGCAACGTCTGAGTATATGGTAGGAATTCTCGGCGACGACCGAGTACGGAGTTGGAATTCTCGTCAATGATGGAGTACTGGGTAGGAATTCTTGGCAATGACGGAGTACAAGGTAGGCACTCTTGGCAACGACTGAGTGCCGGGTAGGAATTCTTGGCAACGACTGACTACCGGGTTAGAATTCTCGTCAATGACCGAGTACCGGGTAGGAATTCATCGCAATGACGGAGTACCGGGTAGGAATTCTCGGTAACGCCTGAGTACCGGGTGGAAATTCCAGGCAACGCTCGAATACTGGGTAGGAATTCTCGGTAACGACCAAGTACCGGGTAGGAATTCTCGGTAACGCCCGAGTACCGGGTGGGAATTCACGTCAATGACCAAGTATCAGGTAGGAATTCTTGGCAATGACCAAGTATCAGGTAGGAATTCTTGACAACGCCCGTGTACCGGGTGGGAATTCATGGCAACGCTTGAGCATCGGGAAGGAATTCTAGGCAACGACCGAGTACCGGGTAGGAATACTCGGCAATGACATAGTACCGGGTAAAAATTCTTGGCAACAACTGAGTACCGGGTAGGAATTCTTCGCAATGACGGGGTACCGGTAGGAATTCTTAGCAACACCTGAGTACCGGGTGGAAATTCCCGGCAACGCTCGAATACTGAGTAGGAATTCACGTCAATGACCAAGTATCAGGTAGGAATTCTTGGCAACGCCCGAGTACCGGGTAGGAATTCTTGGCAACGTCTGAGTATATGGTAGGAATTCTCCGCAACGACCGACTACGGAGTTGGAATTCCCATCTATGACGGAGTACTGGGTAGGAATTCTTGGCAATGACGGAGTACCAGGTAGGCACTCTTGGCAACGACTGAGTGCCGGGTAGGAATTCTTGGCAACGACTAACTACCGGGATAGAATTCTCGTCAATGACCGAGTACCGGGTAGGAATTCATCGCAATGACGGAGTACCGGGTAGGAATTCTCGGTAACGCCTGAGTACCGGGTGGAAATTCTAGGCAACGCTTGAATACTGGGTAGGAATTCTCGGTAACGACCAAGTACCGGGTAGGAATTCTCGGCAACGCCCAAGTACCGGGTGGGAATTCACGTCAATGACCAAGTATCAGATAGGAATTCTTGGCAATGCCCGAGTATCGGGTAGAAATTCTCGGCAACGACCGAGTACCGGGTAGGAATACTCGGCAACGACATAGTACCGGGTAAGAATTCTTGGCAACGACTGAGTACTGGGTAGGAATTCTTGGCAACGACCCACTATAGGGTTGGAATTCTCGTTAATGAACGAGTACCAGGTAGAAATTCTTCGCAATGACGGAGTACCGGATAGGAATTCTTGGCAATCCCCGAGTACCGAGTGGGAATTTCTGGCAACGCCCGAATACCGGGTAGGAACTCTCGGCAACGACCATGTACCGGGTAGGAATTCTCGGCAACGACCGAGTACGGAGTTGGAATTCTCGTCAATGCCCAAGTACCGGGTAGGAATTCTTGGTAATGACGGATTACCAGGGAAGAATTCTCGGCAATGATTGAGTACCGAGTAGCAATTCTCGGTAACGCCCGAGAACCGGGTTGGAATTCTTGGCAACGCCCGAGTACCGGGTGGCAATTCACGACAATGATTGAGTACCGGGTAGAAATTCTTCTCAATGACTGAGTACCTGGAAGGAATTCTTGGCAACACCCAAGTATTCGGTAGGAATTCTTGGCAACGCCCGAGTATCGAGTAGGAATTCTTAGCAACGTCTAAGTATCGGGTAGTTTTTCTCGGTAACGACCAAGTACCGGGTAGGAATACTGGGCAACGACCAAGTACCAGGTAGGAATACTAGGCAACGACCGACTACTGGGTAGGAATTCTCGGAAACAACCTAGTACCGGGTAGGAATTGTCAGCAACCCCTGAGTACCGGGTGGGAGTTCCCGGTAAGGCCTGAATGCCGGGAAGGAATTCTCTGAAATGACCGAGTACAGGGTAGGAATTCTCGGCAACGACCGATTACGAGGTTGGAGTTCTCGTTAATGACCGAGTTCTGGGTAGGAATTCTTGGCAATGACGGATTACCGGGTAGGAATTCTTGGCAATGACGGAGTGCCGGGTAAGAACTCTTGGCAATGACTGAGTACCGTGTAGGAACTCTTGGCAACGAATGAGTGCCGGGTAAGAATTCTTGGCAACGGCCGACTACCGAGTTGGAATTCTTCGTAATAACGGAGTACCGGGTAGGAATTCTTGGCAACGTCTGAGTATATTTTAGGAATTCTCGGCAACGACCGAGTACGGAGTTGGAATTCTCGTCAATGACGGAATACTGGGTAGGAATTCTTGGCAATGACGGAGTACCAGGTAGGCACTCTTGGCAACGACTGAGTGCCGGGTAGGAATTCTTGGCAACGACTGACTACCGGGATAGAATTCTTGGCTACGACTGACTACCGGGTTAGAATTCTCGTCAATGACCGAGTACCGGGTAGGAATTCATCGCAATGACGGAGTACCTGGTAGGATTTCTCGGTAACGCCTGAGTACCGGGTGGAAATTCCAGGCAACGCTCGAATACTGGGTAGGAATTCTCGGTAACGACCAAGTACCGGGTAGGAATTCTCGGTAACGCCCGAGTACCGGGTGGGAATTCACGTCAATGACCAAGTATCAGGTAGGAATTCTTGGCAACGCCCGAGTATCGGGTAGAAATTCTCGGCAACGACCTAGTACCGGGTAGGAATACTCGGCAACGACATAGTACCGGGTAAGAATTCTTGGCAATGACTGAGTACCGGGTAGGAATTCTTGGCAACGACCCACTATAGGGTTGGAATTCTCGTCAATGAACGAGTACCAGGTAGAAATTCTTCGCAATGACGGAGTACCGGATAGGAAGTCTCGGCAACGCCCGCGTACCGAGTGGGAATTTCCGGTAACGCCCGAATACCGGGTAGGAACTCTCGGCAACGACCGGGTACCGGGTAGGAATTCTCGGCAACGACCGAGTACGGAGTTGGAATTCTCGTCAATGACCAAGTACCGGGTAGGAATTCTTGGCAATGATGGAGTACCAGGGAAGAATTCTTGGCAATGACTGAGTACCGGGTAGCAGTTCTTGGCAACGCCCGTGAACCGGGTAGAAATTCTTGGCAACGCCCGAGTACCGGGTGGGAATTCACGACAATGATCGAGTACTGGGTAGGAATTCTTGGCAATGACCGAGTACCCGGTTGGAATTCTCGGCAACGACCAAGTACCGGGTAGGAATTCTTGTCAATGACCAAGTACCAGGAAGGAATTCTCGGCAACGACTGAGTACCTTATTGGAATTCGTAGGAACGACCGAGTACTGGGTAGAAATTCTCTGGAACGACTAAGCACAAGGTAGAAATTCTTGGCAGTGACCGAGTACTGGGTAAGAATTCTTGTCAGTGACCGAGTACCAGGTATTCTTGGCGATGACGGATTACCGGGTAGGAATTCTTGGCAATGACGGAGTATCGGGTAAGAATTCTCGGCAACGCCCGATTACCGGGTGGGAATTCACGTCAATGACCGAGTACCGGGTAGTAATTCTTGGCAACGCCCGAGTATCTGGTAGCAATTCTTAGCAACGCCTGAGTATCGGGTAGGAATTCTTGGCAACGACCGAGTACCGGGTAGAAATACTCGGTAACGACATAGTACCGGGTAGGAGTTCTTGGCAATACTGAGTACCGGGTAGGAATTCTTGGCAACGACCGATTACCGGGTTGGAATTCTCGTCAATGAACGAGTAGCGGGTAGGAATTGTTTGCAATGACGGAGTACAGGGTAAGAATTCTTGGCAACGCCCGAGTACCAGGTGGGAATTCCCGGCACGCCTGAATACCGGGTAGGAATTCTCGGCAACGACCATGTACCGGGTAGGAATACTCGGCAACGACCGAGTACCGGGTAGGAATTCTTGGCAACGGCCGAGTACCGGGTACATATTCTTGGCAACGTCCGAGTATCGAGTAGGAATTCTCGGCAACAACCGAGTATATAGTTGGAATTCTCGTCAATGACCGAGTACTGGGTAGGAATTTTTGGCAATGACGGAGTACCGGGTAGGAATTCTTGGCAATGACGGAGTGCCGGCTAAGAATTCTTTGCAATGACTGAGTACCGGGTAGGAACTCTTGGCAACGACTGAGTGCCGGGTAAGAATTCTTGGCAACGACCAACTACCGGGTTGGGATTCTTCGTAATGACGGAGTACTGGGTCGGAATTCTCGGCGTGAGTACCGGGTGGAAATTCCAGGTAACGCTCGAATACTGGGTAGGAATTCTCGGTAACGACCAAGTACCGGGTAGTAATTTTCGGCAACGCCCGAGTGCCGGGAGGGAGTTCCCGGTAATGCCTGAATACCGGGTAGGAATTCTCTGAAATGACCGAGTACCATGTAGGAATTCCTGGCAATGACCGACTACGGGGTTGGAGTTCTCGTCAATGACCGAGTACTAGGTAGGAATTCTTGGTAATGACGGATTACCGGGTAGGAATTCTTGGTAATGACGGAGTACCGGGTAAGAATTCTTCGCAATGACTGAGTACTAGGTAGGAATTCTTGGCAATGACCGAGTAATGGGTAGGAATTCTTGGCAATAATCGAGTACCGGGTAGGAATTCTCGGCAACAACAGAGTTACGGGTAGGTATTCTCATCAATGAACAAGTACACAGTAGGAATTATTGGCAATGACGTAGTACACTTTTGGAATTCTCAAGAGTGACCGAGTACCGAGTAGGAATTCTCGGGAATGACTGAGTACCGGGTATGAATACTAGGCAACACCCTAGTACTGGGTGGGAATTCTTGGTAAAGGCTGAGTACCGGGTAGGAGTTCTCGGCAACATCCGACAACCGGGTAGGAATTCTTGTCTATGATCGAGTACCGGGTAGGAATTCTCGTGAATGACCGAGTATTAGGTAAAGATTCTTGGCAATGACTGAGTACCGGGTAGGAATTCTCCGCAACGCCCGAGTACCGGGTGGGAATTCTCGGCAACGCCCAAATACCGGGTAGGAATTCTCGGAAATGACCGAGTATCGGGTAGGAATTCTCGGTAACGACCGAGTACCGGGTAGGAATTTTTGGCAATAACTGAGTACCGGGTAGGAATTCTTGGCAACGACCGAGTATCGGGTAGGAATTCGTGGCAACGTCCGAGTATCGGTTGTACTTCTCGGCAACGACCAAGTACCTGGTAGGAATACTAGGCAACGACCAAGTACCGGGTAGGAATACTAGGCAACGACCGACTACTTGGGTAGGAATTCTCAGAAACAACCGAGTACCGAGTAGGAATTGTCAGCAACCCCCGAGTACCGGGTGGGAGTTCCCGGCAAGGCCTGAATGCCGGGAAGGAATTCTCTGAAATGACCGTGTACCGGGTAGGAATTCTCGGGAACGACCGACTACGAGGTTTGAGTTCTCGTAAATGACTGAGTTCTGGGTAGGAATTCTTGGCAATGACGGATTACCGGGTAGGAATTCTTGGCAATGACAGAGTGTCGGGTAAGAACTCTTGGCAATGACTGAGTACCGGGTAGGACCTCTTGGCAACGAATGAGTGCCGGGTAAGAATTCTTGGCAATGACCGACTACCGGGTTGGAATTATTCGTAATGACGGAGTACCGGGTAGGAATTCTTGGCAACGACTGAGTACCGGGTGGAAATTCCAGGCAATGCTCGAATACCGGGTAGGAATTCTTGGTAACAACCAAGTACCGGGTAGGAATTCTTGGCAACGTCTGAGTATATTGTAGGAATTCTCGGCAACGACCGACTACGGAGTTGGAATTCTCGAAAATGACCGAGTACCGGGTAGGAATTCTCGGCAATGACAGACTACGGGGTTGGAGTTCTCGTCAATGACCGAGTACTGGGTAGGAATTCTTGGCAATGACGGATTACCGGGTAGGAATTCTTGTAAATGACGGAGTACCAGATAGGAATTCCTGGCAATGCCTGAGTAATGGGTAGAAATTGTTGGCAATAATCGAGTACCGGGTAGGAATTCTTGGCAACAACAGAGTGACGGGTAGGTATTCTTATCAATGAAAAAGTACTCGGTAACCAAATAGGAATTCCCAAGAGTGACCGAGTACCGAGTAGGAATTCTCGGGAATGACTGAGTACCGGGTAATAACGCCCGAGTACCGGGTGGCAATTCACGACAATGATTGAGTACCGGGTAGAAATTCTTTTCAATGACCGAGTACCTGGTAGGAATTCTTGACAACACCCGAGTATTCAGTAGGAATTCTTGGGAACGCCCGAGTATCGGATAGGAATTCTTGGCAACGTCCAAGTATTGGGTAGTATTTCTCGGCAACGACCAAGTACCGGGTAGGAATACTGGGCAACGACCAAGTACCGGGTAGGAATACTAGGCAACGACCGACTATTGGGTAGGAATTCTCGGAAACAACCTAGTACCGGGTAGGAATTGTCAGCAACCCCTGAGTACCGGGTGGGAGTTCCCGGTAAGGCCTGAATGCCGGGAAGGAATTCTCTGAAATGACCGAGTACAGGGTAGGAATTCTTGGCCACGACCGACTACGAGGTTGTCGTTCTCGTTAATGACCGAGTTCTGGGTAGGAATTCTTGGCAATGACGGATTACCGGGTAGGAATTCTTGGCAATGACGGAGTGCCGGGTAAGAACTCTTGGCAATGACTGAGTACCGTGTAGGAACTCTTGGCAACGAATGAGTGCCGGGTAAGAATTCTTGGTAACGACCGACTACCGAGTTGGAATTCTTCGTAATAATGGAGTACCGGGTAGGAATTCTTTGCAACGACTGAGTACCGGGTGGAAATTCCAGGCAACGTTCGAATACTGGGTAGGAATTCTTGGTAACAACCAAGTACCGGGTAGGAATTCTCGGCAACGCCCGAGTACCGGGAGGGAGTTCCTGGCAACGCCTGAATACTGGGTAGTAATTCTCGGAAATGACCGAGAACCGGGTAGGAATTCTCGGCAATGACCGACTACGGGGTTGGAGTTCTCGTCAATGACCGAGTACTGGGTAGGAATTCTTGGCAATGACGGATTACCGGGTAGGAATTCTTGGCAATGACGGAGTACCGGGTAAGAATTCTTGGCAATGACTGAGTACCAGGTAGGAATTCTTGGCAATGCCTGAGTAATGAATAGGAATTCTTGGCAATAATCGAGTACCGGGTAGGAATTCTAGGCAACACCCTAGTACTGGGTGGGAATTCTTGGTAAAGGCTGAGTACCGGGTAGGAGTTCTCGGCAACATCCGACAACCGGGTAGGAATTCTTGTCTATGATCGAGTACCGGGTAGGAATTCTCGTGAATGACCGAGTATTAGGTAAAGATTCTTGGCAATGACTGAGTACCAGGTAGGAATTCTCCGCAACGCCCGAGTACCGGGTGGGAATTCTCGGCAACGCCCAAATACCGGGTAGGAATTCTCGGAAATGACCGAGTATCGGGTAGGAATTCTCGGTAACGACCGAGTACCGGGTAGGAATTTTTGGCAATAACTGAGTACCGGGTAGGAATTCTTGGCAACGACCGAGTATCGGGTAGGAATTCGTGGCAACGTCCGAGTATCGGTTGTACTTCTCGGCAACGACCAAGTACCTGGTAGGAATACTAGGCAACGACCAAGTACCGGGTAGGAATACTAGGCAACGACCGACTACTTGGGTAGGAATTCTCAGAAACAACCGAGTACCGGGTAGGAATTGTCAGCAACCCCCGAGTACCGGGTGGGAGTTCCCGGCAAGGCCTGAATGCCGGGAAGGAATTCTCTGAAATGACCGTGTACCGGGTAGGAATTCTCGGGAACGACCGACTACGAGGTTTGAGTTCTCGTAAATGACTGAGTTCTGGGTAGGAATTCTTGGCAATGACGGATTACCGGGTAGGAATTCTTGGCAATGACAGAGTGTCGGGTAAGAACTCTTGGCAATGACTGAGTACCGGGTAGGACCTCTTGGCAACGAATGAGTGCCGGGTAAGAATTCTTGGCAATGACCGACTACCGGGTTGGAATTATTCGTAATGACGGAGTACCGGGTAGGAATTCTTGGCAACGACTGAGTACCGGGTGGAAATTCCAGGCAATGCTCGAATACCGGGTAGGAATTCTTGGTAACAACCAAGTACCGGGTAGGAATTCTTGGCAACGTCTGAGTATATTGTAGGAATTCTCGGCAACGACCGACTACGGAGTTGGAATTCTCGAAAATGACCGAGTACCGGGTAGGAATTCTCGGCAATGACAGACTACGGGGTTGGAGTTCTCGTCAATGACCGAGTACTGGGTAGGAATTCTTGGCAATGACGGATTACCGGGTAGGAATTCTTGTAAATGACGGAGTACCAGATAGGAATTCCTGGCAATGCCTGAGTAATGGGTAGAAATTGTTGGCAATAATCGAGTACCGGGTAGGAATTCTTGGCAACAACAGAGTGACGGGTAGGTATTCTTATCAATGAAAAAGTACTCGGTAACCAAATAGGAATTCCCAAGAGTGACCGAGTACCGAGTAGGAATTCTCGGGAATGACTGAGTACCGGGTAATAACGCCCGAGTACCGGGTGGCAATTCACGACAATGATTGAGTACCGGGTAGAAATTCTTTTCAATGACCGAGTACCTGGTAGGAATTCTTGACAACACCCGAGTATTCAGTAGGAATTCTTGGGAACGCCCGAGTATCGGATAGGAATTCTTGGCAACGTCCAAGTATTGGGTAGTATTTCTCGGCAACGACCAAGTACCGGGTAGGAATACTGGGCAACGACCAAGTACCGGGTAGGAATACTAGGCAACGACCGACTATTGGGTAGGAATTCTCGGAAACAACCTAGTACCGGGTAGGAATTGTCAGCAACCCCTGAGTACCGGGTGGGAGTTCCCGGTAAGGCCTGAATGCCGGGAAGGAATTCTCTGAAATGACCGAGTACAGGGTAGGAATTCTTGGCCACGACCGACTACGAGGTTGTCGTTCTCGTTAATGACCGAGTTCTGGGTAGGAATTCTTGGCAATGACGGATTACCGGGTAGGAATTCTTGGCAATGACGGAGTGCCGGGTAAGAACTCTTGGCAATGACTGAGTACCGTGTAGGAACTCTTGGCAACGAATGAGTGCCGGGTAAGAATTCTTGGTAACGACCGACTACCGAGTTGGAATTCTTCGTAATAATGGAGTACCGGGTAGGAATTCTTTGCAACGACTGAGTACCGGGTGGAAATTCCAGGCAACGTTCGAATACTGGGTAGGAATTCTTGGTAACAACCAAGTACCGGGTAGGAATTCTCGGCAACGCCCGAGTACCGGGAGGGAGTTCCTGGCAACGCCTGAATACTGGGTAGTAATTCTCGGAAATGACCGAGAACCGGGTAGGAATTCTCGGCAATGACCGACTACGGGGTTGGAGTTCTCGTCAATGACCGAGTACTGGGTAGGAATTCTTGGCAATGACGGATTACCGGGTAGGAATTCTTGGCAATGACGGAGTACCGGGTAAGAATTCTTGGCAATGACTGAGTACCAGGTAGGAATTCTTGGCAATGCCTGAGTAATGAATAGGAATTCTTGGCAATAATCGAGTACCGGGTAGGAATTCTAGGCAACACCCTAGTACTGGGTGGGAATTCTTGGTAAAGGCTGAGTACCGGGTAGGAGTTCTCGGCAACATCCGACAACCGGGTAGGAATTCTTGTCTATGATCGAGTACCGGGTAGGAATTCTCGTGAATGACCGAGTATTAGGTAAAGATTCTTGGCAATGACTGAGTACCAGGTAGGAATTCTCCGCAACGCCCGAGTACCGGGTGGGAATTCTCGGCAACGCCCAAATACCGGGTAGGAATTCTCGGAAATGACCGAGTATCGGGTAGGAATTCTCGGTAACGACCGAGTACCGGGTAGGAATTTTTGGCAATAACTGAGTACCGGGTAGGAATTCTTGGCAACGACCGAGTATCGGGTAGGAATTCGTGGCAACGTCCGAGTATCGGTTGTACTTCTCGGCAACGACCAAGTACCTGGTAGGAATACTAGGCAACGACCAAGTACCGGGTAGGAATACTAGGCAACGACCGACTACTTGGGTAGGAATTCTCAGAAACAACCGAGTACCGGGTAGGAATTGTCAGCAACCCCCGAGTACCGGGTGGGAGTTCCCGGCAAGGCCTGAATGCCGGGAAGGAATTCTCTGAAATGACCGTGTACCGGGTAGGAATTCTCGGGAACGACCGACTACGAGGTTTGAGTTCTCGTAAATGACTGAGTTCTGGGTAGGAATTCTTGGCAATGACGGATTACCGGGTAGGAATTCTTGGCAATGACAGAGTGTCGGGTAAGAACTCTTGGCAATGACTGAGTACCGGGTAGGACCTCTTGGCAACGAATGAGTGCCGGGTAAGAATTCTTGGCAATGACCGACTACCGGGTTGGAATTATTCGTAATGACGGAGTACCGGGTAGGAATTCTTGGCAACGACTGAGTACCGGGTGGAAATTCCAGGCAATGCTCGAATACCGGGTAGGAATTCTTGGTAACAACCAAGTACCGGGTAGGAATTCTTGGCAACGTCTGAGTATATTGTAGGAATTCTCGGCAACGAACGACTACGGAGTTGGAATTCTCGAAAATGACCGAGTACCGGGTAGGAATTCTCGGCAATGACAGACTACGGGGTTGGAGTTCTCGTCAATGACCGAGTACTGGGTAGGAATTCTTGGCAATGACGGATGACCGGGTAGGAATTCTTGTAAATGACGGAGTACCAGATAGGAATTCCTGGCAATGCCTGAGTAATGGGTAGAAATTGTTGGCAATAATCGAGTACCGGGTAGGAATTCTTGGCAACAACAGAGTGACGGGTAGGTATTCTTATCAATGAAAAAGTACTCGGTAACCAAATAGGAATTCCCAAGAGTGACCGAGTACCGAGTAGGAATTCTCGGGAATGACTGAGTACCGGGTAATAACGCCCGAGTACCGGGTGGCAATTCACGACAATGATTGAGTACCGGGTAGAAATTCTTCTCAATGACCGAGTACCTGGTAGGAATTCTTGACAACACCCGAGTATTCAGTAGGAATTCTTGGGAACGCCCGAGTATCGGATAGGAATTCTTGGCAACGTCCAAGTATTGGGTAGTATTTCTCGGCAACGACCAAGTACCGGGTAGGAATACTGGGCAACGACCAAGTACCGGGTAGGAATACTAGGCAACGACCGACTATTGGGTAGGAATTCTCGGAAACAACCTAGTACCGGGTAGGAATTGTCAGCAACCCCTGAGTACCGGGTGGGAGTTCCCGGTAAGGCCTGAATGCCGGGAAGGAATTCTCTGAAATGACCGAGTACAGGGTAGGAATTCTTGGCCACGACCGACTACGAGGTTGTAGTTCTCGTTAATGACCGAGTTCTGGGTAGGAATTCTTGGCAATGACGGATTACCGGGTAGGAATTCTTGGCAATGACGGAGTGCCGGGTAAGAACTCTTGGCAATGACTGAGTACCGTGTAGGAACTCTTGGCAACGAATGAGTGCCGGGTAAGAATTCTTGGTAACGACCGACTACCGAGTTGGAATTCTTCGTAATAATGGAGTACCGGGTAGGAATTCTTTGCAACGACTGAGTACCGGGTGGAAATTCCAGGCAACGTTCGAATACTGGGTAGGAATTCTTGGTAACAACCAAGTACCGGGTAGGAATTCTCGGCAACGCCCGAGTACCGGGAGGGAGTTCCTGGCAACGCCTGAATACTGGGTAGTAATTCTCGGAAATGACCGAGAACCGGGTAGGAATTCTCGGCAATGACCGACTACGGGGTTGGAGTTCTCGTCAATGACCGAGTACTGGGTAGGAATTCTTGGCAATGACGGATTACCGGGTAGGAATTCTTGGCAATGACGGAGTACCGGGTAAGAATTCTTGGCAATGACTGAGTACCAGGTAGGAATTCTTGGCAATGCCTGAGTAATGAATAGGAATTCTTGGCAATAATCGAGTACCGGGTAGGAATTCTAGGCAACACCCTAGTACTGGGTGGGAATTCTTGGTAAAGGCTGAGTACCGGGTAGGAGTTCTCGGCAACATCCGACAACCGGGTAGGAATTCTTGTCTATGATCGAGTACCGGGTAGGAATTCTCGTGAATGACCGAGTATTAGGTAAAGATTCTTGGCAATGACTGAGTACCAGGTAGGAATTCTCCGCAACGCCCGAGTACCGGGTGGGAATTCTCGGCAACGCCCAAATACCGGGTAGGAATTCTCGGAAATGACCGAGTATCGGGTAGGAATTCTCGGTAACGACCGAGTACCGGGTAGGAATTTTTGGCAATAACTGAGTACCGGGTAGGAATTCTTGGCAACGACCGAGTATCGGGTAGGAATTCGTGGCAACGTCCGAGTATCGGTTGTACTTCTCGGCAACGACCAAGTACCTGGTAGGAATACTAGGCAACGACCAAGTACCGGGTAGGAATACTAGGCAACGACCGACTACTTGGGTAGGAATTCTCAGAAACAACCGAGTACCGGGTAGGAATTGTCAGCAACCCCCGAGTACCGGGTGGGAGTTCCCGGCAAGGCCTGAATGCCGGGAAGGAATTCTCTGAAATGACCGTGTACCGGGTAGGAATTCTCGGGAACGACCGACTACGAGGTTTGAGTTCTCGTAAATGACTGAGTTCTGGGTAGGAATTCTTGGCAATGACGGATTACCGGGTAGGAATTCTTGGCAATGACAGAGTGTCGGGTAAGAACTCTTGGCAATGACTGAGTACCGGGTAGGACCTCTTGGCAACGAATGAGTGCCGGGTAAGAATTCTTGGCAATGACCGACTACCGGGTTGGAATTATTCGTAATGACGGAGTACCGGGTAGGAATTCTTGGCAACGACTGAGTACCGGGTGGAAATTCCAGGCAATGCTCGAATACCGGGTAGGAATTCTTGGTAACAACCAAGTACCGGGTAGGAATTCTTGGCAACGTCTGAGTATATTGTAGGAATTCTCGGCAACGACCGACTACGGAGTTGGAATTCTCGAAAATGACCGAGTACCGGGTAGGAATTCTCGGCAATGACAGACTACGGGGTTGGAGTTCTCGTCAATGACCGAGTACTGGGTAGGAATTCTTGGCAATGACGGATGACCGGGTAGGAATTCTTGTAAATGACGGAGTACCAGATAGGAATTCCTGGCAATGCCTGAGTAATGGGTAGAAATTGTTGGCAATAATCGAGTACCGGGTAGGAATTCTTGGCAACAACAGAGTGACGGGTAGGTATTCTTATCAATGAAAAAGTACTCGGTAACCAAATAGGAATTCCCAAGAGTGACCGAGTACCGAGTAGGAATTCTCGGGAATGACTGAGTACCGGGTAATAACGCCCGAGTACCGGGTGGCAATTCACGACAATGATTGAGTACCGGGTAGAAATTCTTCTCAATGACCGAGTACCTGGTAGGAATTCTTGACAACACCCGAGTATTCAGTAGGAATTCTTGGGAACGCCCGAGTATCGGATAGGAATTCTTGGCAACGTCCAAGTATTGGGTAGTATTTCTCGGCAACGACCAAGTACCGGGTAGGAATACTGGGCAACGACCAAGTACCGGGTAGGAATACTAGGCAACGACCGACTATTGGGTAGGAATTCTCGGAAACAACCTAGTATCGGGTAGGAATTGTCAGCAACCCCTGAGTACCGGGTGGGAGTTCCCGGTAAGGCCTGAATGCCGGGAAGGAATTCTCTGAAATGACCGAGTACAGGGTAGGAATTCTTGGCCACGACCGACTACGAGGTTGTAGTTCTCGTTAATGACCGAGTTCTGGGTAGGAATTCTTGGCAATGACGGATTACCGGGTAGGAATTCTTGGCAATGACGGAGTGCCGGGTAAGAACTCTTGGCAATGACTGAGTACCGTGTAGGAACTCTTGGCAACGAATGAGTGCCGGGTAAGAATTCTTGGTAACGACCGACTACCGAGTTGGAATTCTTCGTAATAATGGAGTACCGGGTAGGAATTCTTTGCAACGACTGAGTACCGGGTGGAAATTCCAGGCAACGTTCGAATACTGGGTAGGAATTCTTGGTAACAACCAAGTACCGGGTAGGAATTCTCGGCAACGCCCGAGTACCGGGAGGGAGTTCCTGGCAACGCCTGAATACTGGGTAGTAATTCTCGGAAATGACCGAGAACCGGGTAGGAATTCTCGGCAATGACCGACTACGGGGTTGGAGTTCTCGTCAATGACCGAGTACTGGGTAGGAATTCTTGGCAATGACGGATTACCGGGTAGGAATTCTTGGCAATGACGGAGTACCGGGTAAGAATTCTTGGCAATGACTGAGTACCAGGTAGGAATTCTTGGCAATGCCTGAGTAATGAATAGGAATTCTTGGCAATAATCGAGTACCGGGTAGGAATTCTAGGCAACAACAGAGTGACGGGTAGGTATTCTCATGAATGAACAAGTACTCGGTAGGAATACTCGGCAACGACATAGTACCGGGTAAGAATTCTTGGCAACGACTGAGTACCAGGTAGGAATTCTTGGCAACGACCGACTACAGGGTTGGAATTCTCGTCAATGAACGAGTACCGGGTAGAAATTCTTCGCAATGACGGAGTACGAGATAGGAATTCTCGGCAACGCCCGAGTACCGAGTGGGAATTTCCGGTAACGCCCGAACACCAGGTAGGAATTCTCGGCAATGACCGTGTACCGGGTAGGAATTCTCGGCAATGACCGAGTACGGAGTTGGAATTCTCGTCAATGACCAAGTACCGGGTAGGAATTCTTGGCAATGACGGAGTACCAGGGAAGAATTCTTGGCAATGACTGAGTACCGGGTAGCAATTCTTGGCAACGCTCGTGAACCGGGTAGGAATTCTTGGCAACGCCCGAGTACCGGGTGGGAATTCACGACAATGATCGAGTACTGGGTAGGAATTCTTGGCAATGACCGAGTACCTGGTTGGAATTCTCGGCAACGACCAAGTACCGGGTAGGAATTCTTGTCAATGACCAAGTACCAGGTAGGAATTCTCGGCAACGACTGAGTACCTTATTGGAATTCTCAGGAACGACCGAGTACTGGGTAGAAATTCTCTGGAACGACTAAGCACTAGGTAGAAATTCTTGGCAGTGACCGAGTACTGGGTATGAATTCTTGTCAGTGACCGAGTACCAGGTATTCTTGGCGATGACGGATTACCGGGTAGGAATTCTTGGCAATGACGGAGTATCGGGTAAGAATTCTTGGCAATGAATGAGTACCAGGTAGGAATTCCTTACAATGCCCGTGTACCGGGTGGGAATTCATGTCAATAACCGAGTATCGGGTTTAAAATCTTGGCAACGCTTGAGTATCGGGAAGGAATTCTAGGCAACGACCGAGTACCAGGTAGAAATTCTTGACAATGCCCGTGTACCGGGTGGGAATTCATGTCAATGACCGAGTATCGGGTTTAAAATCTTGGCAACGCTTGAGTATCGGGAAGGAATTCTAGGCAACGACATAGTACCGGGTAAAAATTCTTGGCAACAACTGAGTACCGGGTAGGAATTCTTCGCAATGACGGAGTACCGGTAGGAATTCTTAGCAACACCTGAGTACCTGGTGGAAATTCCCGGCAACGCTCGAATACTGAGTAGGAATTCTCGGCAACGACTGACTACCGGGTAGGAATTCTCGGTAACGCCCGAGTACCGGGTAGGAATTCTTGGCAACGTCTGAGTATATGGTAGGAATTCTCGGTAATGACCGAGTACGGTGTTGGAATTCTCGTCAATGACGGAGTACTGGGTAGGAATTCTTGGCAATGACGGAGTACCAGGTAGGCACTCTGGGCAATGACTGAGTGCCGGGTAGGAATTCTTGGCAACGACTGACTACCGGGCTAGAATTCTCGTCAATGACCGAGTATCGGGTAGGAATTCATCGCAATGACAGAGTACCGGGTAGGAATTCTCGGTAACGCCTGAGTACCGGGTGGAAATTCCAGGCAACGGTCGAATACTGGGTAGGAATTCTCGGTAACGACCAACTACCGGGTAGGAATTCTCGGCAACGCCCAAGTACCGGGTTGGAATTCACGTCAATGACCAAGTATCAGGTAGGAATTCTTGGGAACGCCCGAGTATCGGATAGGAATTCTTGGCAACGTCCAAGTATTGGGTAGTATTTCTCGGCAACGACCAAGTACCGGGTAGGAATACTGGGCAACGACCAAGTACCGGGTAGGAATACTAGGCAACGACCGACTATTGGGTAGGAATTCTCGGAAACAACCTAGTACCGGGTAGGAATTGTCAGCAACCCCTGAGTACCGGGTGGGAGTTCCCGGTAAGGCCTGAATGCCGGGAAGGAATTCTCTAAAATGACCGAGTACAGGGTAGGAATTCTTGGCCACGACCGACTACGAGGTTGTAGTTCTCGTTAATGACCGAGTTCTGGGTAGGAATTCTTGGCAATGACGGATTACCGGGTAGGAATTCTTGGCAATGACGGAGTGCCGGGTAAGAACTCTTGGCAATGACTGAGTACCGTGTAGGAACTCTTGGCAACGAATGAGTGCCGGGTAAGAATTCTTGGTAACGACCGACTACCGAGTTGGAATTCTTCGTAATAATGGAGTACCGGGTAGGAATTCTTTGCAACGACTGAGTACCGGGTGGAAATTCCAGGCAACGTTCGAATACTGGGTAGGAATTCTTGGTAACAACCAAGTACCGGGTAGGAATTCTCGGCAACGCCCGAGTACCGGGAGGGAGTTCCTGGCAACGCCTGAATACTGGGTAGTAATTCTCGGAAATGACCGAGAACCGGGTAGGAATTCTCGGCAATGACCGACTACGGGGTTGGAGTTCTCGTCAATGACCGAGTACTGGGTAGGAATTCTTGGCAATGACGGATTACCGGGTAGGAATTCTTGGCAATGACGGAGTACCGGGTAAGAATTCTTGGCAATGACTGAGTACCAGGTAGGAATTCTTGGCAATGCCTGAGTAATGAATAGGAATTCTTGGCAATAATCGAGTACCGGGTAGGAATTCTAGGCAACACCCTAGTACTGGGTGGGAATTCTTGGTAAAGGCTGAGTACCGGGTAGGAGTTCTCGGCAACATCCGACAACCGGGTAGGAATTCTTGTCTATGATCGAGTACCGGGTAGGAATTCTCGTGAATGACCGAGTATTAGGTAAAGATTCTTGGCAATGACTGAGTACCAGGTAGGAATTCTCCGCAACGCCCGAGTACCGGGTGGGAATTCTCGGCAACGCCCAAATACCGGGTAGGAATTCTCGGAAATGACCGAGTATCGGGTAGGAATTCTCGGTAACGACCGAGTACCGGGTAGGAATTTTTGGCAATAACTGAGTACCGGGTAGGAATTCTTGGCAACGACCGAGTATCGGGTAGGAATTCGTGGCAACGTCCGAGTATCGGTTGTACTTCTCGGCAACGACCAAGTACCTGGTAGGAATACTAGGCAACGACCAAGTACCGGGTAGGAATACTAGGCAACGACCGACTACTTGGGTAGGAATTCTCAGAAACAACCGAGTACCGGGTAGGAATTGTCAGCAACCCCCGAGTACCGGGTGGGAGTTCCCGGCAAGGCCTGAATGCCGGGAAGGAATTCTCTGAAATGACCGTGTACCGGGTAGGAATTCTCGGGAACGACCGACTACGAGGTTTGAGTTCTCGTAAATGACTGAGTTCTGGGTAGGAATTCTTGGCAATGACGGATTACCGGGTAGGAATTCTTGGCAATGACAGAGTGTCGGGTAAGAACTCTTGGCAATGACTGAGTACCGGGTAGGACCTCTTGGCAACGAATGAGTGCCGGGTAAGAATTCTTGGCAATGACCGACTACCGGGTTGGAATTATTCGTAATGACGGAGTACCGGGTAGGAATTCTTGGCAACGACTGAGTACCGGGTGGAAATTCCAGGCAATGCTCGAATACCGGGTAGGAATTCTTGGTAACAACCAAGTACCGGGTAGGAATTCTTGGCAACGTCTGAGTATATTGTAGGAATTCTCGGCAACGACCGACTACGGAGTTGGAATTCTCGAAAATGACCGAGTACCGGGTAGGAATTCTCGGCAATGACAGACTACGGGGTTGGAGTTCTCGTCAATGACCGAGTACTGGGTAGGAATTCTTGGCAATGACGGATGACCGGGTAGGAATTCTTGTAAATGACGGAGTACCAGATAGGAATTCCTGGCAATGCCTGAGTAATGGGTAGAAATTGTTGGCAATAATCGAGTACCGGGTAGGAATTCTTGGCAACAACAGAGTGACGGGTAGGTATTCTTATCAATGAAAAAGTACTCGGTAACCAAATAGGAATTCCCAAGAGTGACCGAGTACCGAGTAGGAATTCTCGGGAATGACTGAGTACCGGGTAATAACGCCCGAGTACCGGGTGGCAATTCACGACAATGATTGAGTACCGGGTAGAAATTCTTCTCAATGACCGAGTACCTGGTAGGAATTCTTGACAACACCCGAGTATTCAGTAGGAATTCTTGGGAACGCCCGAGTATCGGATAGGAATTCTTGGCAACGTCCAAGTATTGGGTAGTATTTCTCGGCAACGACCAAGTACCGGGTAGGAATACTGGGCAACGACCAAGTACCGGGTAGGAATACTAGGCAACGACCGACTATTGGGTAGGAATTCTCGGAAACAACCTAGTATCGGGTAGGAATTGTCAGCAACCCCTGAGTACCGGGTGGGAGTTCCCGGTAAGGCCTGAATGCCGGGAAGGAATTCTCTGAAATGACCGAGTACAGGGTAGGAATTCTTGGCCACGACCGACTACGAGGTTGTAGTTCTCGTTAATGACCGAGTTCTGGGTAGGAATTCTTGGCAATGACGGATTACCGGGTAGGAATTCTTGGCAATGACGGAGTGCCGGGTAAGAACTCTTGGCAATGACTGAGTACCGTGTAGGAACTCTTGGCAACGAATGAGTGCCGGGTAAGAATTCTTGGTAACGACCGACTACCGAGTTGGAATTCTTCGTAATAATGGAGTACCGGGTAGGAATTCTTTGCAACGACTGAGTACCGGGTGGAAATTCCAGGCAACGTTCGAATACTGGGTAGGAATTCTTGGTAACAACCAAGTACCGGGTAGGAATTCTCGGCAACGCCCGAGTACCGGGAGGGAGTTCCTGGCAACGCCTGAATACTGGGTAGTAATTCTCGGAAATGACCGAGAACCGGGTAGGAATTCTCGGCAATGACCGACTACGGGGTTGGAGTTCTCGTCAATGACCGAGTACTGGGTAGGAATTCTTGGCAATGACGGATTACCGGGTAGGAATTCTTGGCAATGACGGAGTACCGGGTAAGAATTCTTGGCAATGACTGAGTACCAGGTAGGAATTCTTGGCAATGCCTGAGTAATGAATAGGAATTCTTGGCAATAATCGAGTACCGGGTAGGAATTCTAGGCAACAACAGAGTGACGGGTAGGTATTCTCATGAATGAACAAGTACTCGGTAGGAATACTCGGCAACGACATAGTACCGGGTAAGAATTCTTGGCAACGACTGAGTACCAGGTAGGAATTCTTGGCAACGACCGACTACAGGGTTGGAATTCTCGTCAATGAACGAGTACCGGGTGGAAATTCTTCGCAATGACGGAGTACGAGATAGGAATTCTCGGCAACGCCCGAGTACCGAGTGGGAATTTCCGGTAACGCCCGAACACCAGGTAGGAATTCTCGGCAATGACCGTGTACCGGGTAGGAATTCTCGGCAATGACCGAGTACGGAGTTGGAATTCTCGTCAATGACCAAGTACCGGGTAGGAATTCTTGGCAATGACGGAGTACCAGGGAAGAATTCTTGGCAATGACTGAGTACCGGGTAGCAATTCTTGGCAACGCTCGTGAACCGGGTAGGAATTCTTGGCAACGCCCGAGTACCGGGTGGGAATTCACGACAATGATCGAGTACTGGGTAGGAATTCTTGGCAATGACCGAGTACCTGGTTGGAATTCTCGGCAACGACCAAGTACCGGGTAGGAATTCTTGTCAATGACCAAGTACCAGGTAGGAATTCTCGGCAACGACTGAGTACCTTATTGGAATTCTCAGGAACGACCGAGTACTGGGTAGAAATTCTCTGGAACGACTAAGCACTAGGTAGAAATTCTTGGCAGTGACCGAGTACTGGGTATGAATTCTTGTCAGTGACCGAGTACCAGGTATTCTTGGCGATGACGGATTACCGGGTAGGAATTCTTGGCAATGACGGAGTATCGGGTAAGAATTCTTGGCAATGAATGAGTACCAGGTAGGAATTCCTTACAATGCCCGTGTACCGGGTGGGAATTCATGTCAATAACCGAGTATCGGGTTTAAAATCTTGGCAACGCTTGAGTATCGGGAAGGAATTCTAGGCAACGACCGAGTACCAGGTAGAAATTCTTGACAATGCCCGTGTACCGGGTGGGAATTCATGTCAATGACCGAGTATCGGGTTTAAAATCTTGGCAACGCTTGAGTATCGGGAAGGAATTCTAGGCAACGACATAGTACCGGGTAAAAATTCTTGGCAACAACTGAGTACCGGGTAGGAATTCTTCGCAATGACGGAGTACCGGTAGGAATTCTTAGCAACACCTGAGTACCTGGTGGAAATTCCCGGCAACGCTCGAATACTGAGTAGGAATTCTCGGCAACGACTGACTACCGGGTAGGAATTCTCGGTAACGCCCGAGTACCGGGTAGGAATTCTTGGCAACGTCTGAGTATATGGTAGGAATTCTCGGTAATGACCGAGTACGGTGTTGGAATTCTCGTCAATGACGGAGTACTGGGTAGGAATTCTTGGCAATGACGGAGTACCAGGTAGGCACTCTGGGCAATGACTGAGTGCCGGGTAGGAATTCTTGGCAACGACTGACTACCGGGCTAGAATTCTCGTCAATGACCGAGTATCGGGTAGGAATTCATCGCAATGACAGAGTACCGGGTAGGAATTCTCGGTAACGCCTGAGTACCGGGTGGAAATTCCAGGCAACGGTCGAATACTGGGTAGGAATTCTCGGTAACGACCAACTACCGGGTAGGAATTCTCGGCAACGCCCAAGTACCGGGTTGGAATTCACGTCAATGACCAAGTATCAGGTAGGAATTCTTGGGAACGCCCGAGTATCGGATAGGAATTCTTGGCAACGTCCAAGTATTGGGTAGTATTTCTCGGCAACGACCAAGTACCGGGTAGGAATACTGGGCAACGACCAAGTACCGGGTAGGAATACTAGGCAACGACCGACTATTGGGTAGGAATTCTCGGAAACAACCTAGTACCGGGTAGGAATTGTCAGCAACCCCTGAGTACCGGGTGGGAGTTCCCGGAAAGGCCTGAATGCCGGGAAGGAATTCTCTAAAATGACCGAGTACAGGGTAGGAATTCTTGGCCACGACCGACTACGAGGTTGTAGTTCTCGTTAATGACCGAGTTCTGGGTAGGAATTCTTGGCAATGACGGATTACCGGGTAGGAATTCTTGGCAATGACGGAGTGCCGGGTAAGAACTCTTGGCAATGACTGAGTACCGTGTAGGAACTCTTGGCAACGAATGAGTGCCGGGTAAGAATTCTTGGTAACGACCGACTACCGAGTTGGAATTCTTCGTAATAATGGAGTACCGGGTAGGAATTCTTTGCAACGACTGAGTACCGGGTGGAAATTCCAGGCAACGTTCGAATACTGGGTAGGAATTCTTGGTAACAACCAAGTACCGGGTAGGAATTCTCGGCAACGCCCGAGTACCGGGAGGGAGTTCCTGGCAACGCCTGAATACTGGGTAGTAATTCTCGGAAATGACCGAGAACCGGGTAGGAATTCTCGGCAATGACCGACTACGGGGTTGGAGTTCTCGTCAATGACCGAGTACTGGGTAGGAATTCTTGGCAATGACGGATTACCGGGTAGGAATTCTTGGCAATGACGGAGTACCGGGTAAGAATTCTTGGCAATGACTGAGTACCAGGTAGGAATTCTTGGCAATGCCTGAGTAATGAATAGGAATTCTTGGCAATAATCGAGTACCGGGTAGGAATTCTAGGCAACACCCTAGTACTGGGTGGGAATTCTTGGTAAAGGCTGAGTACCGGGTAGGAGTTCTCGGCAACATCCGACAACCGGGTAGGAATTCTTGTCTATGATCGAGTACCGGGTAGGAATTCTCGTGAATGACCGAGTATTAGGTAAAGATTCTTGGCAATGACTGAGTACCAGGTAGGAATTCTCCGCAACGCCCGAGTACCGGGTGGGAATTCTCGGCAACGCCCAAATACCGGGTAGGAATTCTCGGAAATGACCGAGTATCGGGTAGGAATTCTCGGTAACGACCGAGTACCGGGTAGGAATTTTTGGCAATAACTGAGTACCGGGTAGGAATTCTTGGCAACGACCGAGTATCGGGTAGGAATTCGTGGCAACGTCCGAGTATCGGTTGTACTTCTCGGCAACGACCAAGTACCTGGTAGGAATACTAGGCAACGACCAAGTACCGGGTAGGAATACTAGGCAACGACCGACTACTTGGGTAGGAATTCTCAGAAACAACCGAGTACCGGGTAGGAATTGTCAGCAACCCCCGAGTACCGGGTGGGAGTTCCCGGCAAGGCCTGAATGCCGGGAAGGAATTCTCTGAAATGACCGTGTACCGGGTAGGAATTCTCGGGAACGACCGACTACGAGGTTTGAGTTCTCGTAAATGACTGAGTTCTGGGTAGGAATTCTTGGCAATGACGGATTACCGGGTAGGAATTCTTGGCAATGACAGAGTGTCGGGTAAGAACTCTTGGCAATGACTGAGTACCGGGTAGGACCTCTTGGCAACGAATGAGTGCCGGGTAAGAATTCTTGGCAATGACCGACTACCGGGTTGGAATTATTCGTAATGACGGAGTACCGGGTAGCAATTCTTGGCAACGACTGAGTACCGGGTGGAAATTCCAGGCAATGCTCGAATACCGGGTAGGAATTCTTGGTAACAACCAAGTACCGGGTAGGAATTCTTGGCAACGTCTGAGTATATTGTAGGAATTCTCGGCAACGACCGACTACGGAGTTGGAATTCTCGAAAATGACCGAGTACCGGGTAGGAATTCTCGGCAATGACAGACTACGGGGTTGGAGTTCTCGTCAATGACCGAGTACTGGGTAGGAATTCTTGGCAATGACGGATGACCGGGTAGGAATTCTTGTAAATGACGAAGTACCAGATAGGAATTCCTGGCAATGCCTGAGTAATGGGTAGAAATTGTTGGCAATAATCGAGTACCGGGTAGGAATTCTTGGCAACAACAGAGTGACGGGTAGGTATTCTTATCAATGAAAAAGTACTCGGTAACCAAATAGGAATTCCCAAGAGTGACCGAGTACCGAGTAGGAATTCTCGGGAATGACTGAGTACCGGGTAATAACGCCCGAGTACCGGGTGGCAATTCACGACAATGATTGAGTACCGGGTAGAAATTCTTCTCAATGACCGAGTACCTGGTAGGAATTCTTGACAACACCCGAGTATTCAGTAGGAATTCTTGGGAACGCCCGAGTATCGGATAGGAATTCTTGGCAACGTCCAAGTATTGGGTAGTATTTCTCGGCAACGACCAAGTACCGGGTAGGAATACTGGGCAACGACCAAGTACCGGGTAGGAATACTAGGCAACGACCGACTATTGGGTAGGAATTCTCGGAAACAACCTAGTACCGGGTAGGAATTGTCAGCAACCCCTGAGTACCGGGTGGGAGTTCCCGGTAAGGCCTGAATGCCGGGAAGGAATTCTCTGAAATGACCGAGTACAGGGTAGGAATTCTTGGCCACGACCGACTACGAGGTTGTAGTTCTCGTTAATGACCGAGTTCTGGGTAGGAATTCTTGGCAATGACGGATTACCGGGTAGGAATTCTTGGCAATGACGGAGTGCCGGGTAAGAACTCTTGGCAATGACTGAGTACCGTGTAGGAACTCTTGGCAACGAATGAGTGCCGGGTAAGAATTCTTGGTAACGACCGACTACCGAGTTGGAATTCTTCGTAATAATGGAGTACCGGGTAGGAATTCTTTGCAACGACTGAGTACCGGGTGGAAATTCCAGGCAACGTTCGAATACTGGGTAGGAATTCTTGGTAACAACCAAGTACCGGGTAGGAATTCTCGGCAACGCCCGAGTACCGGGAGGGAGTTCCTGGCAACGCCTGAATACTGGGTAGTAATTCTCGGAAATGACCGAGAACCGGGTAGGAATTCTCGGCAATGACCGACTACGGGGTTGGAGTTCTCGTCAATGACCGAGTACTGGGTAGGAATTCTTGGCAATGACGGATTACCGGGTAGGAATTCTTGGCAATGACGGAGTACCGGGTAAGAATTCTTGGCAATGACTGAGTACCAGGTAGGAATTCTTGGCAATGCCTGAGTAATGAATAGGAATTCTTGGCAATAATCGAGTACCGGGTAGGAATTCTAGGCAACACCCTAGTACTGGGTGGGAATTCTTGGTAAAGGCTGAGTACCGGGTAGGAGTTCTCGGCAACATCCGACAACCGGGTAGGAATTCTTGTCTATGATCGAGTACCGGGTAGGAATTCTCGTGAATGACCGAGTATTAGGTAAAGATTCTTGGCAATGACTGAGTACCAGGTAGGAATTCTCCGCAACGCCCGAGTACCGGGTGGGAATTCTCGGCAACGCCCAAATACCGGGTAGGAATTCTCGGAAATGACCGAGTATCGGGTAGGAATTCTCGGTAACGACCGAGTACCGGGTAGGAATTTTTGGCAATAACTGAGTACCGGGTAGGAATTCTTGGCAACGACCGAGTATCGGGTAGGAATTCGTGGCAACGTCCGAGTATCGGTTGTACTTCTCGGCAACGACCAAGTACCTGGTAGGAATACTAGGCAACGACCAAGTACCGGGTAGGAATACTAGGCAACGACCGACTACTTGGGTAGGAATTCTCAGAAACAACCGAGTACCGGGTAGGAATTGTCAGCAACCCCCGAGTACCGGGTGGGAGTTCCCGGCAAGGCCTGAATGCCGGGAAGGAATTCTCTGAAATGACCGTGTACCGGGTAGGAATTCTCGGGAACGACCGACTACGAGGTTTGAGTTCTCGTAAATGACTGAGTTCTGGGTAGGAATTCTTGGCAATGACGGATTACCGGGTAGGAATTCTTGGCAATGACAGAGTGTCGGGTAAGAACTCTTGGCAATGACTGAGTACCGGGTAGGACCTCTTGGCAACGAATGAGTGCCGGGTAAGAATTCTTGGCAATGACCGACTACCGGGTTGGAATTATTCGTAATGACGGAGTACCGGGTAGGAATTCTTGGCAACGACTGAGTACCGGGTGGAAATTCCAGGCAATGCTCGAATACCGGGTAGGAATTCTTGGTAACAACCAAGTACCGGGTAGGAATTCTTGGCAACGTCTGAGTATATTGTAGGAATTCTCGGCAACGACCGACTACGGAGTTGGAATTCTCGAAAATGACCGAGTACCGGGTAGGAATTCTCGGCAATGACAGACTACGGGGTTGGAGTTCTCGTCAATGACCGAGTACTGGGTAGGAATTCTTGGCAATGACGGATGACCGGGTAGGAATTCTTGTAAATGACGGAGTACCAGATAGGAATTCCTGGCAATGCCTGAGTAATGGGTAGAAATTGTTGGCAATAATCGAGTACCGGGTAGGAATTCTTGGCAACAACAGAGTGACGGGTAGGTATTCTTATCAATGAAAAAGTACTCGGTAACCAAATAGGAATTCCCAAGAGTGACCGAGTACCGAGTAGGAATTCTCGGGAATGACTGAGTACCGGGTAATAACGCCCGAGTACCGGGTGGCAATTGGGTAGAAATTCTTCTCAATGACCGAGTACCTGGTAGGAATTCTTGACAACACCCGAGTATTCAGTAGGAATTCTTGGGAACGCCCGAGTATCGGATAGGAATTCTTGGCAACGTCCAAGTATTGGGTAGTATTTCTCGGCAACGACCAAGTACCGGGTAGGAATACTGGGCAACGACCAAGTACCGGGTAGGAATACTAGGCAACGACCGACTATTGGGTAGGAATTCTCGGAAACAACCTAGTACCGGGTAGGAATTGTCAGCAACCCCTGAGTACCGGGTGGGAGTTCCCGGTAAGGCCTGAATGCCGGGAAGGAATTCTCTGAAATGACCGAGTACAGGGTAGGAATTCTTGGCCACGACCGACTACGAGGTTGTAGTTCTCGTTAATGACCGAGTTCTGGGTAGGAATTCTTGGCAATGATGGATTACCGGGTAGGAATTCTTGGCAATGACGGAGTGCCGGGTAAGAACTCTTGGCAATGACTGAGTACCGTGTAGGAACTCTTGGCAACGAATGAGTGCCGGGTAAGAATTCTTGGTAACGACCGACTACCGAGTTGGAATTCTTCGTAATAATGGAGTACCGGGTAGGAATTCTTTGCAACGACTGAGTACCGGGTGGAAATTCCAGGCAACGTTCGAATACTGGGTAGGAATTCTTGGTAACAACCAAGTACCGGGTAGGAATTCTCGGCAACGCCCGAGTACCGGGAGGGAGTTCCTGGCAACGCCTGAATACTGGGTAGTAATTCTCGGAAATGACCGAGAACCGGGTAGGAATTCTCGGCAATGACCGACTACGGGGTTGGAGTTCTCGTCAATGACCGAGTACTGGGTAGGAATTCTTGGCAATGACGGATTACCGGGTAGGAATTCTTGGCAATGACGGAGTACCGGGTAAGAATTCTTGGCAATGACTGAGTACCAGGTAGGAATTCTTGGCAATGCCTGAGTAATGAATAGGAATTCTTGGCAATAATCGAGTACCGGGTAGGAATTCTAGGCAACAACAGAGTGACGGGTAGGTATTCTCATGAATGAACAAGTACTCGGTAGGAATACTCGGCAACGACATAGTACCGGGTAAGAATTCTTGGCAACGACTGAGTACCAGGTAGGAATTCTTGGCAACGACCGACTACAGGGTTGGAATTCTCGTCAATGAACGAGTACCGGGTAGAAATTCTTCGCAATGACGGAGTACGAGATAGGAATTCTCGGCAACGCCCGAGTACCGAGTGGGAATTTCCGGTAACGCCCGAACACTAGGTAGGAATTCTCGGCAATGACCGTGTACCGGGTAGGAATTCTCGGCAATGACCGAGTACGGAGTTGGAATTCTCGTCAATGACCAAGTACCGGGTAGGAATTCTTGGCAATGACGGAGTACCAGGGAAGAATTCTTGGCAATGACTGAGTACCGGGTAGCAATTCTTGGCAACGCTCGTGAACCGGGTAGGAATTCTTGGCAACGCCCGAGTACCGGGTGGGAATTCACGACAATGATCGAGTACTGGGTAGGAATTCTTGGCAATGACCGAGTACCTGGTTGGAATTCTCGGCAACGACCAAGTACCGGGTAGGAATTCTTGTCAATGACCAAGTACCAGGTAGGAATTCTCGGCAACGACTGAGTACCTTATTGGAATTCGCAGGAACGACCGAGTACTGGGTAGAAATTCTCTGGAACGACTAAGCACTAGGTAGAAATTCTTGGCAGTGACCGAGTACTGGGTATGAATTCTTGTCAGTGACCGAGTACCAGGTATTCTTGGCGATGACGGATTACCGGGTAGGAATTCTTGGCAATGACGGAGTATCGGGTAAGAATTCTTGGCAATGAATGAGTACCAGGTAGGAATTCCTTACAATGCCCGTGTACCGGGTGGGAATTCATGTCAATAACCGAGTATCGGGTTTAAAATCTTGGCAACGCTTGAGTATCGGGAAGGAATTCTAGGCAACGACCGAGTACCAGGTAGAAATTCTTGACAATGCCCGTGTACCGGGTGGGAATTCATGTCAATGACCGAGTATCGGGTTTAAAATCTTGGCAACGCTTGAGTATCGGGAAGGAATTCTAGGCAACGACATAGTACCGGGTAAAAATTCTTGGCAACAACTGAGTACCGGGTAGGAATTCTTCGCAATGACGGAGTACCGGTAGGAATTCTTAGCAACACCTGAGTACCTGGTGGAAATTCCCGGCAACGCTCGAATACTGAGTAGGAATTCTCGGCAACGACTGACTACCGGGTAGGAATTCTCGGTAACGCCCGAGTACCGGGTAGGAATTCTTGGCAACGTCTGAGTATATGGTAGGAATTCTCGGTAATGACCGAGTACGGTGTTGGAATTCTCGTCAATGACGGAGTACTGGGTAGGAATTCTTGGCAATGACGGAGTACCAGGTAGGCACTCTGGGCAATGACTGAGTGCCGGGTAGGAATTCTTGGCAACGACTGACTACCGGGCTAGAATTCTCGTCAATGACCGAGTATCGGGTAGGAATTCATCGCAATGACAGAGTACCGGGTAGGAATTCTCGGTAACGCCTGAGTACCGGGTGGAAATTCCAGGCAACGGTCGAATACTAGGTAGGAATTCTCGGTAACGACCAACTACCGGGTAGGAATTCTCGGCAACGCCCAAGTACCGGGTTGGAATTCACGTCAATGACCAAGTATCAGGTAGAAATTCTTGGCAACGACCGAGTACCGGTACGAATACTCGGCAACGACATAGTACCGGGTAAGAATTCTTGGCAATGACTGAGTACCGGGTAGGAATTCTTGGCAACGACCCACTATAGGGTTGGAATTCTCGTCAATGAACGAGTACCAGGTAGAAATTCGTCGCAATGACAGAGTGCCGGATAGGAATTCTCGGCAACGCCCGAGTACCGAGTGGGAATTTCCGGCAATGCCCGAATACCGGGTAGGAACTCTCGGCAACGCCCGAGTACCGGGAGGGAGTTCCCGGCAACGCCTGAATACTGGGTAGTAATTCTCGGAAATGACCGAGTACCGGGTAGGAATTCTCGGCAATGACAGACTACGGGGTTGGAGTT
Source organism: Barbarea vulgaris (assembly GCA_963667165.1). Classification (NCBI taxonomy): domain Eukaryota; kingdom Viridiplantae; phylum Streptophyta; class Magnoliopsida; order Brassicales; family Brassicaceae; genus Barbarea; species Barbarea vulgaris. The sequence continues at coordinate 7,354,536 of OY763888.1, read as the reverse complement.
CTCGTCAATGACCGAGTACTGGGTAGGAATTCTTGGCAATGACGGATTACCGGGTAGGAATTCTTGTAAATGACGGAGTACCAGATAGGAATTCCTGGCAATGCCTGAGTAATGGGTAGAAATTGTTGGCAATAATCGAGTACCGGGTAGGAATTCTTGGCAACAACAGAGTGACGGGTAGGTATTCTTATCAATGAAAAAGTACTCGGTAACCAAATAGGAATTCCCAAGAGTGACCGAGTACCGAGTAGGAATTCTCGGGAATGACTGAGTACCGGGTAATAACGCCCGAGTACCGGGTGGCAATTCACGACAATGATTGAGTACCGGGTAGAAATTCTTTTCAATGACCGAGTACCTGGTAGGAATTCTTGACAACACCCGAGTATTCAGTAGGAATTCTTGGGAACGCCCGAGTATCGGATAGGAATTCTTGGCAACGTCCAAGTATTGGGTAGTATTTCTCGGCAACGACCAAGTACCGGGTAGGAATACTGGGCAACGACCAAGTACCGGGTAGGAATACTAGGCAACGACCGACTATTGGGTAGGAATTCTCGGAAACAACCTAGTACCGGGTAGGAATTGTCAGCAACCCCTGAGTACCGGGTGGGAGTTCCCGGTAAGGCCTGAATGCCGGGAAGGAATTCTCTGAAATGACCGAGTACAGGGTAGGAATTCTTGGCCACGACCGACTACGAGGTTGTAGTTCTCGTTAATGACCGAGTTCTGGGTAGGAATTCTTGGCAATGACGGATTACCGGGTAGGAATTCTTGGCAATGACGGAGTGCCGGGTAAGAACTCTTGGCAATGACTGAGTACCGTGTAGGAACTCTTGGCAACGAATGAGTGCCGGGTAAGAATTCTTGGTAACGACCGACTACCGAGTTGGAATTCTTCGTAATAATGGAGTACCGGGTAGGAATTCTTTGCAACGACTGAGTACCGGGTGGAAATTCCAGGCAACGTTCGAATACTGGGTAGGAATTCTTGGTAACAACCAAGTACCGGGTAGGAATTCTCGGCAACGCCCGAGTACCGGGAGGGAGTTCCTGGCAACGCCTGAATACTGGGTAGTAATTCTCGGAAATGACCGAGAACCGGGTAGGAATTCTCGGCAATGACCGACTACGGGGTTGGAGTTCTCGTCAATGACCGAGTACTGGGTAGGAATTCTTGGCAATGACGGATTACCGGGTAGGAATTCTTGGCAATGACGGAGTACCGGGTAAGAATTCTTGGCAATGACTGAGTACCAGGTAGGAATTCTTGGCAATGCCTGAGTAATGAATAGGAATTCTTGGCAATAATCGAGTACCGGGTAGGAATTCTAGGCAACACCCTAGTACTGGGTGGGAATTCTTGGTAAAGGCTGAGTACCGGGTAGGAGTTCTCGGCAACATCCGACAACCGGGTAGGAATTCTTGTCTATGATCGAGTACCGGGTAGGAATTCTCGTGAATGACCGAGTATTAGGTAAAGATTCTTGGCAATGACTGAGTACCAGGTAGGAATTCTCCGCAACGCCCGAGTACCGGGTGGGAATTCTCGGCAACGCCCGAGTATTCAGTAGGAATTCTTGGGAACGCCCGAGTATCGGATAGGAATTCTTGGCAACGTCCAAGTATTGGGTAGTATTTCTCGGCAACGACCAAGTACCGGGTAGGAATACTGGGCAACGACCAAGTACCGGGTAGGAATACTAGGCAACGACCGACTATTGGGTAGGAATTCTCGGAAACAACCTAGTACCGGGTAGGAATTGTCAGCAACCCCTGAGTACCGGGTGGGAGTTCCCGGTAAGGCCTGAATGCCGGGAAGGAATTCTCTGAAATGACCGAGTACAGGGTAGGAATTCTTGGCCACGACCGACTACGAGGTTGTAGTTCTCGTTAATGACCGAGTTCTGGGTAGGAATTCTTGGCAATGACGGATTACCGGGTAGGAATTCTTGGCAATGACGGAGTGCCGGGTAAGAACTCTTGGCAATGACTGAGTACCGTGTAGGAACTCTTGGCAACGAATGAGTGCCGGGTAAGAATTCTTGGTAACGACCGACTACCGAGTTGGAATTCTTCGTAATAATGGAGTACCGGGTAGGAATTCTTTGCAACGACTGAGTACCGGGTGGAAATTCCAGGCAACGTTCGAATACTGGGTAGGAATTCTTGGTAACAACCAAGTACCGGGTAGGAATTCTCGGCAACGCCCGAGTACCGGGAGGGAGTTCCTGGCAACGCCTGAATACTGGGTAGTAATTCTCGGAAATGACCGAGAACCGGGTAGGAATTCTCGGCAATGACCGACTACGGGGTTGGAGTTCTCGTCAATGACCGAGTACTGGGTAGGAATTCTTGGCAATGACGGATTACCGGGTAGGAATTCTTGGCAATGACGGAGTACCGGGTAAGAATTCTTGGCAATGACTGAGTACCAGGTAGGAATTCTTGGCAATGCCTGAGTAATGAATAGGAATTCTTGGCAATAATCGAGTACCGGGTAGGAATTCTAGGCAACACCCTAGTACTGGGTGGGAATTCTTGGTAAAGGCTGAGTACCGGGTAGGAGTTCTCGGCAACATCCGACAACCGGGTAGGAATTCTTGTCTATGATCGAGTACCGGGTAGGAATTCTCGTGAATGACCGAGTATTAGGTAAAGATTCTTGGCAATGACTGAGTACCAGGTAGGAATTCTCCGCAACGCCCGAGTACCGGGTGGGAATTCTCGGCAACGCCCAAATACCGGGTAGGAATTCTCGGAAATGACCGAGTATCGGGTAGGAATTCTCGGTAACGACCGAGTACCGGGTAGGAATTTTTGGCAATAACTGAGTACCGGGTAGGAATTCTTGGCAACGACCGAGTATCGGGTAGAAATTCGTGGCAACGTCCGAGTATCGGTTGTACTTCTCGGCAACGACCAAGTACCTGGTAGGAATACTAGGCAACGACCAAGTACCGGGTAGGAATACTAGGCAACGACCGACTACTTGGGTAGGAATTCTCAGAAACAACCGAGTACCGGGTAGGAATTGTCAGCAACCCCCGAGTACCGGGTGGGAGTTCCCGGCAAGGCCTGAATGCCGGGAAGGAATTCTCTGAAATGACCGTGTACCGGGTAGGAATTCTCGGGAACGACCGACTACGAGGTTTGAGTTCTCGTAAATGACTGAGTTCTGGGTAGGAATTCTTGGCAATGACGGATTACCGGGTAGGAATTCTTGGCAATGACAGAGTGTCGGGTAAGAACTCTTGGCAATGACTGAGTACCGGGTAGGACCTCTTGGCAACGAATGAGTGCCGGGTAAGAATTCTTGGCAATGACCGACTACCGGGTTGGAATTATTCGTAATGACGGAGTACCGGGTAGGAATTCTTGGCAACGACTGAGTACCGGGTGGAAATTCCAGGCAATGCTCGAATACCGGGTAGGAATTCTTGGTAACAACCAAGTACCGGGTAGGAATTCTTGGCAACGTCTGAGTATATTGTAGGAATTCTCGGCAACGACCGACTACGGAGTTGGAATTCTCGAAAATGACCGAGTACCGGGTAGGAATTCTCGGCAATGACAGACTACGGGGTTGGAGTTCTCGTCAATGACCGAGTACTGGGTAGGAATTCTTGGCAATGACGGATGACCGGGTAGGAATTCTTGTAAATGACGGAGTACCAGATAGGAATTCCTGGCAATGCCTGAGTAATGGGTAGAAATTGTTGGCAATAATCGAGTACCGGGTAGGAATTCTTGGCAACAACAGAGTGACGGGTAGGTATTCTTATCAATGAAAAAGTACTCGGTAACCAAATAGGAATTCCCAAGAGTGACCGAGTACCGAGTAGGAATTCTCGGGAATGACTGAGTACCGGGTAATAACGCCCGAGTACCGGGTGGCAATTGGGTAGAAATTCTTCTCAATGACCGAGTACCTGGTAGGAATTCTTGACAACACCCGAGTATTCAGTAGGAATTCTTGGGAACGCCCGAGTATCGGATAGGAATTCTTGGCAACGTCCAAGTATTGGGTAGTATTTCTCGGCAACGACCAAGTACCGGGTAGGAATACTGGGCAACGACCAAGTACCGGGTAGGAATACTAGGCAACGACCGACTATTGGGTAGGAATTCTCGGAAACAACCTAGTACCGGGTAGGAATTGTCAGCAACCCCTGAGTACCGGGTGGGAGTTCCCGGTAAGGCCTGAATGCCGGGAAGGAATTCTCTGAAATGACCGAGTACAGGGTAGGAATTCTTGGCCACGACCGACTACGAGGTTGTAGTTCTCGTTAATGACCGAGTTCTGGGTAGGAATTCTTGGCAATGACGGATTACCGGGTAGGAATTCTTGGCAATGACGGAGTGCCGGGTAAGAACTCTTGGCAATGACTGAGTACCGTGTAGGAACTCTTGGCAACGAATGAGTGCCGGGTAAGAATTCTTGGTAACGACCGACTACCGAGTTGGAATTCTTCGTAATAATGGACTACCGGGTAGGAATTCTTTGCAACGACTGAGTACCGGGTGGAAATTCCAGGCAACGTTCGAATACTGGGTAGGAATTCTTGGTAACAACCAAGTACCGGGTAGGAATTCTCGGCAACGCCCGAGTACCGGGAGGGAGTTCCTGGCAACGCCTGAATACTGGGTAGTAATTCTCGGAAATGACCGAGAACCGGGTAGGAATTCTCGGCAATGACCGACTACGGGGTTGGAGTTCTCGTCAATGACCGAGTACTGGGTAGGAATTCTTGGCAATGACGGATTACCGGGTAGGAATTCTTGGCAATGACGGAGTACCGGGTAAGAATTCTTGGCAATGACTGAGTACCAGGTAGGAATTCTTGGCAATGCCTGAGTAATGAATAGGAATTCTTGGCAATAATCGAGTACCGGGTAGGAATTCTAGGCAACAACAGAGTGACGGGTAGGTATTCTCATGAATGAACAAGTACTCGGTAGGAATACTCGGCAACGACATAGTACCGGGTAAGAATTCTTGGCAACGACTGAGTACCAGGTAGGAATTCTTGGCAACGACCGACTACAGGGTTGGAATTCTCGTCAATGAACGAGTACCGGGTAGAAATTCTTCGCAATGACGGAGTACGAGATAGGAATTCTCGGCAACGCCCGAGTACCGAGTGGGAATTTCCGGTAACGCCCGAACACTAGGTAGGAATTCTCGGCAATGACCGTGTACCGGGTAGGAATTCTCGGCAATGACCGAGTACGGAGTTGGAATTCTCGTCAATGACCAAGTACCGGGTAGGAATTCTTGGCAATGACGGAGTACCAGGGAAGAATTCTTGGCAATGACTGAGTACCGGGTAGCAATTCTTGGCAACGCTCGTGAACCGGGTAGGAATTCTTGGCAACGCCCGAGTACCGGGTGGGAATTCACGACAATGATCGAGTACTGGGTAGGAATTCTTGGCAATGACCGAGTACCTGGTTGGAATTCTCGGCAACGACCAAGTACCGGGTAGGAATTCTTGTCAATGACCAAGTACCAGGTAGGAATTCTCGGCAACGACTGAGTACCTTATTGGAATTCGCAGGAACGACCGAGTACTGGGTAGAAATTCTCTGGAACGACTAAGCACTAGGTAGAAATTCTTGGCAGTGACCGAGTACTGGGTATGAATTCTTGTCAGTGACCGAGTACCAGGTATTCTTGGCGATGACGGATTACCGGGTAGGAATTCTTGGCAATGACGGAGTATCGGGTAAGAATTCTTGGCAATGAATGAGTACCAGGTAGGAATTCCTTACAATGCCCGTGTACCGGGTGGGAATTCATGTCAATAACCGAGTATCGGGTTTAAAATCTTGGCAACGCTTGAGTATCGGGAAGGAATTCTAGGCAACGACCGAGTACCAGGTAGAAATTCTTGACAATGCCCGTGTACCGGGTGGGAATTCATGTCAATGACCGAGTATCGGGTTTAAAATCTTGGCAACGCTTGAGTATCGGGAAGGAATTCTAGGCAACGACATAGTACCGGGTAAAAATTCTTGGCAACAACTGAGTACCGGGTAGGAATTCTTCGCAATGACGGAGTACCGGTAGGAATTCTTAGCAACACCTGAGTACCTGGTGGAAATTCCCGGCAACGCTCGAATACTGAGTAGGAATTCTCGGCAACGACTGACTACCGGGTAGGAATTCTCGGTAACGCCCGAGTACCGGGTAGGAATTCTTGGCAACGTCTGAGTATATGGTAGGAATTCTCGGTAATGACCGAGTACGGTGTTGGAATTCTCGTCAATGACGGAGTACTGGGTAGGAATTCTTGGCAATGACGGAGTACCAGGTAGGCACTCTGGGCAATGACTGAGTGCCGGGTAGGAATTCTTGGCAACGACTGACTACCGGGCTAGAATTCTCGTCAATGACCGAGTATCGGGTAGGAATTCATCGCAATGACAGAGTACCGGGTAGGAATTCTCGGTAACGCCTGAGTACCGGGTGGAAATTCCAGGCAACGGTCGAATACTAGGTAGGAATTCTCGGTAACGACCAACTACCGGGTAGGAATTCTCGGCAACGCCCAAGTACCGGGTTGGAATTCACGTCAATGACCAAGTATCAGGTAGAAATTCTTGGCAACGACCGAGTACCGGTACGAATACTCGGCAACGACATAGTACCGGGTAAGAATTCTTGGCAATGACTGAGTACCGGGTAGGAATTCTTGGCAACGACCCACTATAGGGTTGGAATTCTCGTCAATGAACGAGTACCAGGTAGAAATTCGTCGCAATGACAGAGTGCCGGATAGGAATTCTCGGCAACGCCCGAGTACCGAGTGGGAATTTCCGGCAATGCCCGAATACCGGGTAGGAACTCTCGGCAACGCCCGAGTACCGGGAGGGAGTTCCCGGCAACGCCTGAATACTGGGTAGTAATTCTCGGAAATGACCGAGTACCGGGTAGGAATTCTCGGCAATGACCGACTACGGGGTTAGAGTTCTCGTCAATGACCGAGTACTGGGTAGGAATTCTTGGCAATGACGGATTACCGGGTAGGAATTCTTGGCAATGGCGGAGTACCGGGTAAGAATTCTTGGCAATGACTGAGTACCAGGTAGGAATTCTTGGCAATGCCTGAGTAATGAATAGGAATTCTTGGCAATAATCGAGTACCGGGTAGGAATTCTAGGCAACAACAGAGTGACGGGTAGGTATTCTCATGAACGAACAAGTACTCGGTAGGAATACTCGGCAACGACATAGTACCGGGTAAGAATTCTTGGCAACGACTGAGTACCGGGTAGGAATTCTTGGCAAACCGACTACAGGGTTGGAATTCTCGTCAATGAACGAGTACCGGGTAGAAATTCTTTGCAATGACGGAGTACGAGATAGGAATTCTCGGCAACGCCCGAGTACCCAGTGGGAATTTCCGGTAACGCCCGAACACCAGGTAGGAATTCTCGGCAATGACCGTGTACCGGGTAAGAATTCTCGGCAACGACCGAGTACGGAGTTGATATTCTCGTCAATGACCAAGTACCGGGTAGGAATTCTTGGCAATGACGGAGTACCAGGGAAGAATTCTTGGCAATGACTGAGTACCGGGTAGCAATTCTTGGCAACGCCCGTGAACCGGGTAGGAATTCTTGGCAACGCCCGAGTACCGGGTGGGAATTCACGACAATGATCGAGTACTGGGTAGGAATTCTTGGCAATGACCGAGTACCCGGTTGGAATTCTCGGCAACGACCAAGTACCGGGTAGGAATTCTTGTCAATGACCAACTACCAGGTAGGAATTCTCGGCAACGACTGAGTACCTTATTGGAATTCGCAGGAACGACCGAGTACTGGGTAGAAATTCTCTGGAACGACTAAGCACTAGGTAGAAATTCTTGGCAGTGACCGAGTACTGGGTAAGAATTCTTGTCAGTGACCGAGTACCAGGTATTCTTGGCGATGACGGATTACCGGGTAGGAATTCTTGGCAATGACGGAGTATCGGGTAAGAATTCTTGGCAATGACTGAGTACCAGGTAGGAATTCTTGACAATGCCCGTGTACCGGGTGGGAATTCATGTCAATGACCGAGTATCGGGTTTAAAATCTTGGCAACGCTTGAGTATCGGGAAGGAATTCTAGGCAACGACCGAGTACCAGGTAGGAATTCTTGACAATGCCCGTGTACCGGGTGGGAATTCATGTCAATGACCGAGTATCGGGTTTAAAATCTTGGCAACGCTTGAGTATCGGGAAGGAATTCTAGGCAACGACATAGTACCGGGTAAAAATTCTTGGCAACAACTGAGTACCGGGTAGGAATTCTTCGCAATGACGAAGTACAGGTAGGAATTCTTAGCAACACCTGAGTACCTGGTGGAAATTCCCGGCAACGCTCGAATACTGAGTAGGAATTCTCGGCAACGACTGACTACCGGGTAGGAATTCTCGGTAACGCCCGAGTACCGGGTAGGAATTCTTGGCAACGTCTGAGTATATGGTAGGAATTCTCGGTAATGACCGAGTACGGTGTTGGAATTCTCGTCAATGACGGAGTACTGGGTAGGAATTCTTGGCAATGACGGAGTACCAGGTAGGCACTCTGGGCAATGACTGAGTGCCGGGTAGGAATTCTTGGCAACGACTGACTACCGGGCTAGAATTCTCGTCAATGACCGAGTATCGGGTAGGAATTCATCGCAATGACAGAGTACCGGGTAGGAATTCTCGGTAACGCCTGAGTACCGGGTGGAAATTCCAGGCAACGGTCGAATACTGGGTAGGAATTCTCGGTAACGACCAACTACCGGGTAGGAATTCTCGGCAACGCCCAAGTACCGGGTGGGAATTCACGTCAATGACCAAGTATCAGGTAGGAATTCTTGGGAACGCCCGAGTATCAGGTAGAAATTCTTGGCAACGACCGAGTACCGGTACGAATACTCGGCAACGACATAGTACCGGGTAAGAATTCTTGGCAATGACTGAGTACCGGGTAGGAATTCTTGGCAACGACCCACTATAGGGTTGGAATTCTCGTCAATGAACGAGTACCAGGTAGAAATTCGTCGCAATGACAGAGTGCCGGATAGGAATTCTCGGCAACGCCCGAGTACCGAGTGGGAATTTCCGGCAATGCCCGAATACCGGGTAGGAACTCTCGGCAACGCCCGAGTACCGGGAGGGAGTTCCCGGCAACGCCTGAATACTGGGTAGTAATTCTCGGAAATGACCGAGTACCGGGTAGGAATTCTCGGCAATGACCGACTACGGGGTTAGAGTTCTCGTCAATGACCGAGTACTGGGTAGGAATTCTTGGCAATGACGGATTACCGGGTAGGAATTCTTGGCAATGGCGGAGTACCGGGTAAGAATTCTTGGCAATGACTGAGTACCAGGTAGGAATTCTTGGCAATGCCTGAGTAATGAATAGGAATTCTTGGCAATAATCGAGTACCGGGTAGGAATTCTAGGCAACAACAGAGTGACGGGTAGGTATTCTCATGAACGAACAAGTACTCGGTAGGAATACTCGGCAACGACATAGTACCGGGTAAGAATTCTTGGCAATGACTGAGTACCGGGTAGGAATTCTTGGCAAACCGACTACAGGGTTGGAATTCTCGTCAATGAACGAGTACCGGGTAGAAATTCTTTGCAATGACGGAGTACGAGATAGGAATTCTCGGCAACGCCCGAGTACCCAGTGGGAATTTCCGGTAACGCCCGAACACCAGGTAGGAATTCTCGGCAATGACCGTGTACCGGGTAAGAATTCTCGGCAACGACCGAGTACGGAGTTGATATTCTCGTCAATGACCAAGTACCGGGTAGGAATTCTTGGCAATGACGGAGTACCAGGGAAGAATTCTTGGCAATGACTGAGTACCGGGTAGCAATTCTTGGCAACGCCCGTGAACCGGGTAGGAATTCTTGGCAACGCCCGAGTACCGGGTGGGAATTCACGACAATGATCGAGTACTGGGTAGGAATTCTTGGCAATGACCGAGTACCCGGTTGGAATTCTCGGCAACGACCAAGTACCGGGTAGGAATTCTTGTCAATGACCAACTACCAGGTAGGAATTCTCGGCAACGACTGAGTACCTTATTGGAATTCGCAGGAACGACCGAGTACTGGGTAGAAATTCTCTGGAACGACTAAGCACTAGGTAGAAATTCTTGGCAGTGACCGAGTACTGGGTAAGAATTCTTGTCAGTGACCGAGTACCAGGTATTCTTGGCGATGACGGATTACCGGGTAGGAATTCTTGGCAATGACGGAGTATCGGGTAAGAATTCTTGGCAATGACTGAGTACCAGGTAGGAATTCTTGACAATGCCCGTGTACCGGGTGGGAATTCATGTCAATGACCGAGTATCGGGTTTAAAATCTTGGCAACGCTTGAGTATCGGGAAGGAATTCTAGGCAACGACCGAGTACCAGGTAGGAATTCTTGACAATGCCCGTGTACCGGGTGGGAATTCATGTCAATGACCGAGTATCGGATTTAAAATCTTGGCAACGCTTGAGTATCGGGAAGGAATTCTAGGCAACGACATAGTACCGGGTAAAAATTCTTGGCAACAACTGAGTACCGGGTAGGAATTCTTCGCAATGACGGAGTACCGGTAGGAATTCTTAGCAACACCTGAGTACCGGGTGGAAATTCCTGGCAACGCTCGAATTCTGAGTAGGAATTCTCGGCAACGACTGACTACTGGGTAGGAATTCTCGGTAACGCCCGAGTACCGGGTAGGAATTCTTGGCAACGTCTGAGTATATGGTAGGAATTCTCGGTAATGACCGAGTACGGTGTTGGAATTCTCGTCAATGACGGAGTACTGGGTAGGAATTCTTGGCAATGACGGAGTACCAGGTAGGCACTCTTGGCAACGACTGAGTGCCGGGTAGGAATTCTTGGCAACGACTGACTACCGGGTTAGAATTCTCGTAAATGACCGAGTACCGGGTAGGAATTCATCGCAATGACAGAGTACCAGGTAGGAATTCTCGGTAACGCCTGAGTACCGGGTGGAAATTCCAGGCAACGCTCGAATACTAGGTAGGAATTCGCGGTAACGACCAACTACCGGGTAGGAATTCTCGGCAACGCCCGAGTACCGGGTGGGAATTCACGTCAATGACCAAGTATCAGGTAGGAATTCTTGGCAACGCCCGAGTATCAGGTAGAAATTCTTGGCAACGACCGAGTACCGGTACAAATACTCGGCAACGACATAGTACCTGGTAAGAATTCTTGGCAATGACTGAGTACCGGGTAGGAATTCTTGGCAACGACCCACTATAGGGTTGGAATTCTCGTCTATGTACGAGTACCAGGTATAAATTCTTCGCAATGACAGAGTACCGGATAGGAATTCTCGGCAACGCCCGAGTACCGAGTGGGAATTTCCGGCAACGCCCGAATACCGGGTAGGAACTCTCGGCAACGCCCGAGTACCGGGAGGGAGTTCCCGGCAACGCCTGAATACTGGGTAGTAATTGTCGGAAATGACCGAGTACCGAGTAGGAATTCTCGGCAATGACCGACTACGGGGTTGGAGTTCTCGTCAATGACCGAGTACTGGGTAGGAATTCTTGGCAATGACGGATTACCGGGTAGGAATTCTTGGCAATGACGGAGTACCGGGTAAGAATTCTTGGCAATGACTGAGTACCAGGTAGGAATTCTTGGCAATGCCTGAGTAATGAATAGGAATTCTTGGCAATAATCGAGTACCGGGTAGGAATTCTAGGCAACAACAGAGTGACGGGTAGGTATTCTCATGAATGAACAAGTACTCGGTAGGAATACTCGGCAACGACATAGTACCGGTAAAGAATTCTTGGCAACGACTGAGTACCGGTTGGGAATTCTTGGCAACGACCGACTACAGGGTTGGAATTCTCGTCAATGAACGAGTACCGGGTAGAAATTCTTCGCAATGACGGAGTACGAGATAGGAATTCTCGGCAACGCCCGAGTACCGAGTGGGAATTTCCGGTAACGCCCGAACACCAGGTAGGAATTCTCGGCAATGACCGTGTACCTGGTAGGAATTCTCGGCAACGACCGAGTACGGAGTTGGAATTCTCGTCAATGACCAAGTACCGGGTAGGAATTCTTGGCAATGACGGAGTACCAGGGAAGAATTCTTGGCAATAACTGAGTACCGGGTAGCAATTCTTGGCAACGCCCGTGAACCGGGTAGAAATTCTTGGCAACGCCCGAGTACCGGGTGGGAATTCACGACAATGATCGAGTACTGGGTAGGAATTCTTGGCAATGACCAAGTACCCGGTTGGAATTCTCGGCAACGACCAAGTACCGGGTAGGAATTCTTGTCAATGACCAACTACCAGGTAGGAATTCTCGGCAACGACTGAGTACCTTATTGGAATTCGCAGGAACGACCGAGTACTGGGTAGAAATTCTCTGGAACGAGTAAGCACTCGGTAGAAATTCTTGGCAGTGACCGAGTACTGGGTAAGAATTCTTGTCAGGGACCGAGTACCAGGTATTCTTGGCGATGACGGATTACCGGGTAGGAATTCTTGGCAATGACGGAGTATCGGGTAAGAATTCTTGGCAATGACTGAGTACCTGGTAGGAATTCTTGACAATGCCCGTGTCCGGGTGGGAATTCATGTCAATGACCGAGTATCGGGTATAAAATCTTGGCAACGCTAGAGTATCGGGAAGGAATTCTAGGCAACGACCGAGTACCGGGTAGGAATACTTGGCAACGACATAGTACCGGGTAAAAATTCTAGGCAACAACTGAGTACCGGGTAGGAATTCTTCGCAATGACGGAGTACCGGTAGGAATTCTTAGCAACACCTGAGTACCGGGTGGAAATTCCCGGCAACGCTCGAATACTGAGTAGGAATTCTCGGCAATGACCGACTACCGGGTAGGAATTCTCGGCAACGCCCGAGTACCGGGTAGGAATTCTTGGCAACGTCTGAGTATATGGTAGGAATTCTCGGCAACGACCGACTACGGAGTTGGAATTCTCGTCAATGACGGAGTACTGGGTAGGAATTCTTGGCAATGACGGAGTACCAGGTAGGAACTCTTGGCAACGACTGAGTGCCGGGTAAGAATTCTTGGCAACGACTGACTACCAAGATAGAATTCTCGTCAATGACCGAGCACCGGGTAGGAATTCATCGCAATGACGGAGTACCGGGTAGGAATTCTCGGTAACGCCTGAGTACCGGGTGGAAATTCCAGGCAACGGTCGAATACTGGGTAGGAATTCTCGGTAACGACCAACTACCGGGTAGGAATTCTCGGCAACGCCCAAGTACCGGGTGGGAATTCACGTCAATGACCAAGTATCAGGTAGGAATTCTTGGGAACGCCCGAGTATCAGGTAGAAATTCTTGGCAACGACCGAGTACCGGTACGAATACTCGGCAACGACATAGTACCGGGTAAGAATTCTTGGCAATGACTGAGTACCGGGTAGGAATTCTTGGCAACGACCCACTATAGGGTTGGAATTCTCGTCAATGAACGAGTACCAGGTAGAAATTCGTCGCAATGACAGAGTGCCGGATAGGAATTCTCGGCAACGCCCGAGTACCGAGTGGGAATTTCCGGCAATGCCCGAATACCGGGTAGGAACTCTCGGCAACGCCCGAGTACCGGGAGGGAGTTCCCGGCAACGCCTGAATACTGGGTAGTAATTCTCGGAAATGACCGAGTACTGGGTAGGAATTCTCGGCAATGACCGACTACGGGGTTAGAGTTCTCGTCAATGACCGAGTACTGGGTAGGAATTCTTGGCAATGACGGATTACCGGGTAGGAATTCTTGGCAATGGCGGAGTACCGGGTAAGAATTCTTTGCAATGACTGAGTACCAGGTAGGAATTCTTGGCAATGCCTGAGTAATGAATAGGAATTCTTGGCAATAATCGAGTACCGGGTAGGAATTCTAGGCAACAACAGAGTGACGGGTAGGTATTCTCATGAATGAACAAGTACTCGGTAGGAATACTCGGCAACGACATAGTACCGGGTAAGAATTCTTGGCAACGACTGAGTACCGGGTAGGAATTCTTGGCAAACCGACTACAGGGTTGGAATTCTCGTCAATGAACGAGTACCGGGTAGAAATTCTTTGCAATGACGGAGTACGAGATAGGAATTCTCGGCAACGCCCGAGTACCGAGTGGGAATTTCCGGTAACGCCCGAACACCAGGTAGGAATTCTCGGCAATGACCGTGTACCGGGTAAGAATTCTCGGCAACGACCGAGTACGGAGTTGATATTCTCGTCAATGACCAAGTACCGGGTAGGAATTCTTGGCAATGACGGAGTACCAGGGAAGAATTCTTGGCAATGACTGAGTACCGGGTAGCAATTCTTGGCAACGATCGTGAACCGGGTAGGAATTCTTGGCAACGCCCGAGTACCGGGTGGGAATTCACGACAATGATCGAGTACTGGGTAGGAATTCTTGGCAATGACCGAGTACCCGGTTGGAATTCTCGGCAACGACCAAGTACCGGGTAGGAATTCTTGTCAATGACCAACTACCAGGTAGGAATTCTCGGCAACGACTGAGTACCTTATTGGAATTCGCAGGAACGACCGAGTACTGGGTAGAAATTCTCTGGAACGACTAAGCACTAGGTAGAAATTCTTGGCAGTGACCGAGTACTGGGTAAGAATTCTTGTCAGTGACCGAGTACCAGGTATTCTTGGCGATGACGGATTACCGGGTAGGAATTCTTGGCAATGACGGAGTATCGGGTAAGAATTCTTGGCAATGACTGAGTACCAGGTAGGAATTCTTGACAATGCCCGTGTACCGGGTGGGAATTCATGTCAATGACCGAGTATCGGGTTTAAAATCTTGGCAACGCTTGAGTATCGGGAAGGAATTCTAGGCAACGACCGTGTACCAGGTAGGAATTCTTGACAATGCCCGTGTACCGGGTGGGAATTCATGTCAATGACCGAGTATCGGGTTTAAAATCTTGGCAACGCTTGAGTATCGGGAAGGAATTCTAGGCAACGACCTAGTACCGGGTAAAAATTCTTGGCAACAACTGAGTACCGGGTAGGAATTCTTCGCAATGACGGAGTACCGGTAGGAATTCTTAGCAACACCTGAGTACCGGGTGGAAATTCCCGGCAACGCTCGAATTCTGAGTAGGAATTCTCGGCAACGACTGACTACTGGGTAGGAATTCTCGGTAACGCCCGAGTACCGGGTAGGAATTCTTGGCAACGTCTGAGTATATGGTAGGAATTCTCGGTAATGACCGAGTACGGTGTTGGAATTCTCGTCAAAGACGGAGTACTGGGTAGGAATTCTTGGCAATGACGGAGTACCAGGTAGGCACTCTTGGCAACGACTGAGTGCCGGGTAGGAATTCTTGGCAACGACTGACTACCGGGTTAGAATTCTCGTAAATGACCGAGTACCGGGTAGGAATTCATCGCAATGACAGAGTACCAGGTAGGAATTCTCGGTAACGCCTGAGTACCGGGTGGAAATTCCAGGCAACGCTCGAATACTAGGTAGGAATTCGCGGTAACGACCAACTACCGGGTAGGAATTCTCGGCAACGCCCGAGTACCGGGTGGGAATTCACGTCAATGACCAAGTATCAGGTAGGAATTCTTGGCAACGCCCGAGTATCAGGTAGAAATTCTTGGCAACGACCGAGTACCGGTACAAATACTCGGCAACGACATAGTACCTGGTAAGAATTCTTGGCAATGACTGAGTACCGGGTAGGGATTCTTGGCAACGACCCACTATAGGGTTGGAATTCTCGTCTATGTAAGAGTACCAGGTATAAATTCTTCGCAATGACAGAGTACCGGATAGGAATTCTCGGCAACACCCGAGTACCGAGTGGGAATTTCCGGCAACGCCCGAATACCGGGTAGGAACTCTCGGCAACGCCCGAGTACCGGGAGGGAGTTCCCGGCAACGCCTGAATACTGGGTAGTAATTCTCGGAAATGACCGAGTACCGAGTAGGAATTCTCGGCAATGACCGACTACGGGGTTGGAGTTCTCGTCAATGACCGAGTAGTGGGTAGGAATTCTTGGCAATGACGGATTACCGGGTAGGAATTCTTGGCAATGACGGAGTACCGGGTAAGAATTCTTGGCAATGACTGAGTACCAGGTAGGAATTCTTGGCAATGCCTGAGTAATGAATAGGAATTCTTGGCAATAATCGAGTACCGGGTAGGAATTCTAGGCAACAACAGAGTGACGGGTAGGTATTCTCATGAATGAACAAGTACTCGGTAGGAATACTCGGCAACGACATAGTACCGGTAAAGAATTCTTGGCAACGACTGAGTACCGGTTGGGAATTCTTGGCAACGACCGACTACAGGGTTGGAATTCTCGTCAATGAACGAGTACCGGGTAGAAATTCTTCGCAATGACGGAGTACGAGATAGGAATTCTCGGCAACGCCCGAGTACCGAGTGGGAATTTCCGGTAACGCCCGAACACCAGGTAGGAATTCTCGGCAATGACCGTGTACCTGGTAGGAATTCTCGGCAACGACCGAGTACGGAGTTGGAATTCTCGTCAATGACCAAGTACCGGGTAGGAATTCTTGGCAATGGTGGAGTACCAGGGAAGAATTCTTGGCAATAACTGAGTACCGGGTAGCAATTCTTGGCAACGCCCGTGAACCGGGTAGAAATTCTTGGCAACGCCCGAGTACCGGGTGGGAATTCACGACAATGATCGAGTACTGGGTAGGAATTCTTGGCAATGACCAAGTACCCGGTTGGAATTCTCGGCAACGACCAAGTACCGGGTAGGAATTCTTGTCAATGACCAACTACCAGGTAGGAATTCTCGGCAACGACTGAGTACCTTATTGGAATTCGCAGGAACGACCGAGTACTGGGTAGAAATTCTCTGGAACGAGTAAGCACTCGGTAGAAATTCTTGGCAGTGACCGAGTACTGGGTAAGAATTCTTGTCAGGGACCGAGTACCAGGTATTCTTGGCGATGACGGATTACCGGGTAGGAATTCTTGGCAATGACGGAGTATCGGGTAAGAATTCTTGGCAATGACTGAGTACCTGGTAGGAATTCTTGACAATGCCCGTGTCCGGGTGGGAATTCATGTCAATGACCGAGTATCGGGTATAAAATCTTGGCAACGCTAGAGTATCGGGAAGGAATTCTAGGCAACGACCGAGTACCGGGTAGGAATACTTGGCAACGACATAGTACCGGGTAAAAATTCTAGGCAACAACTGAGTACCGGGTAGGAATTCTTCGCAATGACGGAGTACCGGTAGGAATTCTTAGCAACACCTGAGTACCGGGTGGAAATTCCCGGCAACGCTCGAATACTGAGTAGGAATTCTCGGCAATGATCGACTACCGGGTAGGAATTCTCGGCAACGCCCGAGTACCGGGTAGGAATTCTTGGCAACGTCTGAGTATATGGTAGGAATTCTCGGCAACGACCGACTACGGAGTTGAAATTCTCGTCAATGACGGAGTACTGGGTAGGAATTCTTGGCAATGACGGAGTACCAGGTAGGAACTCTTGGCAACGACTGAGTGCCGGGTAAGAATTCTTGGCAACGACTGACTACCAAGATAGAATTCTCGTCAATGACCGAGCACCGGGTAGGAATTCATCGCAATGACGGAGTACCGGGTAGGAATTCTCGGTAACGCCTGAGTACCGGGTGGAAATTCCAGGCAACGCTCGAATACTGGGTAGGAATTCTCGGTAATGACCAAGTACCGGGTAGGAATTCTCGGCAACGCCCGAGTACCGGGTGGGAATTCACGTCAATGACCAAGTATCAGGTAGGAATTCTTGGCAACGCCCGAGTATCGGGTAGAAATTCTTGGCAACGACCGAGTACCGGTACGAATACTCGGCAACGACATAGTACCGGGTAAGAATTCTTGGCAATGACTGAGTACCGGGTAGGAATTCGTGGCAACGACCCACTATAGGGTTGGAATTCTCGTCAATGAACGAGTACCAGGTAGAAATTCTTCGCAATGACAGAGTACCGGATACGAATTCTCGGCAACGCCCGAGTACCGAGTGGGAATTTCCGGCAACGCCCAAATACCGGGTAGGAACTCTCGGCAACGACCGTGTACCGGGTAGGAATTCTCGGCAATGACCGAGTACGGAGTTGGAATTCTCGTCAATGTCCAAGTACCGGGTAGGAATTCTTGGCAATGACGGATTACCAGGGAAGAATTCTTGGCAATGATTGAGTACCGAGTAGCAATTCTCGGTAACGCCCGAGAACCGGGTAGGAATTCTTGGCAACGCCCGAGTACCGGGTAGAAATTTATCTCAATGAACGAGTACATGGTAGGAATTCTTGGCAACACACGAGTATTCGGTAGGAATTCTTGGCAACGCCCGAGTATCGGGTAGGAATTCTTGGCAACGTTCAAGTATCGGGTAGTATTTCTCGGCAACGACCAAGTACCGTGTAGGAATACTGGGCAACGACCAAGTACCGGGTAGGAATACTAGGCAACGACCGACTACTAGGTAGGAATTCTCGGAAACAACCTAGTACCGGGTAGGAATTGTCAGCAACCCCTGAGTACCGGGTGGGAGTTCCCGGCAAGGCCGGAATGCCAGGAAGGAATTCTCTGAAATGACCGAGTACAAGGTAGGAATTCTCGGCAACGACCGACTACGAGGTTGGAGTTCTCGTCAAAGACCGAGTTCTGGGTAGGAATTCTTGGCAATGACGGATTACCGGGTAGGAATTCTTGGCAATGACGGAGTGCCGGGTAAGAACTCTTGGCAATGACTGAGTACCGGGTAGGAACTCTTGGCAACGAATGAGTGTCGGGTAAGAATTCTTGGCAACGACCGACTACCGGGTTGGAATTCTTCATAATGACGGAGTACCGGGTAAGAATTCTTGGCAACTGAGTACCGGGTGGAAATTCCAGGAAACGCTCGAATACTGGGTAGGAATTCTTGGTAACAACCAAGTACCGGGTAAGAATTCTCGGCAACGCCCGAGTACCGGGAGGGAGTTCCCGGCAACGCCTGAATACCGGGTAGTAATTCTCAGAAATGACCGAGTACCGGGTAGGAATTCTCGGCAATGACCGACTACGGGGTTGGAGTTCTCGTCAATGACCGAGTACTGGGTAGGAATTCTTGGCAATGACGGATTACCGGGTAGGAATTCTTGGCAATGACGGAGTACCGGGTAAGAATTCTTGGCAATGACTGAGTACCAGGTAGGAATTCTTGGCAATGCCTGAGGAATGGGTAGGAATTCTTGGCACTAATCGAGTACCGGGTAGGAATTCTGGGCAACAACAGAGTGACGGGTAGGTATTCTCATCAATGAACAAGTACTCGGTAGGAATTATTGGCAATGACGGAGTACCAAATAGGAATTCCCAGGAGTGACCGAGTACCGAGTAGGAATTCTCGGGAATGACTGAGTACCGGGTACGAATACTGGGCAACACCCTAGTACTGGGTGGGAATTCTCGGTAAAGCCTGAGTACCGGGTAGGAGTTCTCGGTAACATACGACAACCGGGTAGGAATTCTTGACTACGATCGAGTACCGGGTAGGAATTCTCGTGAATGAAAGAGTATTAGGTAAAGATTCTTGGCAATGACTGAGTACCAGGTAGGAATTCTCGGCAACGCCCGAGTACCGAGTGGGAATTCTCGGCAATGACCGACTACGAGGTTGGAGTTCTCGTCAATGACCGAGTTATGGGTAGGAATTCTTGGCATTGATGGATTACCGGGTAGGAATTCTTGGCAATGACGGAGTACCGGGTAAGAGTTCTTGGAAATGACTGAGTACCAGGTAGGAATGCTCGGCAACGCCCGAGTACCAGGTGGGAATTCTCTAAAATGACCGAGTACCGGGTAGAAATTCTTGACAACGACCGACTACGGGGTTGGAGTTGTCGCCAATGACAGTGTACTGGGTAGGAATTCTTGGCAATGACGGATTACCAGGTAGGAATTCTTGGCAATGACAGAGTACCGGGTAAGAATTCTTGGCAATGACTGAGTAACAGGTAGGAATTCTCGGCAACACCCGAGTATCGGGTGGGAATTCACGTCAATGACCGAGTATCGGGTACGAATTCTTGGCAACGCCCGAGTATCGGGTAGAAATTCTCGGGAACGACCGAGGACCGGGTAGGAATACTCGGCAACGACATAGTACCGGGTAAGAATTCTTGGCAACGACTGAGTACCGGGTAGGAATTCTTGGCAACGAGCGACTACAGGGTTGGAATTCTCGTCAATGAACGAGTACCGGGTAGAAATTCTTCGCAATGACGAAGTACCAGATAGGAATTCTCGGCAACGCCCGAGTACTGAGTGGGAATTTCCGGCAACGCCCGAACACCAGGTAGGAATTCTTGGCAATGACTGAGTAACATGTAGGAATTCTCGGCAACACCCGAGTATCGGGTGGGAATTCACGTCATTGACCGAGTATCGGGTACGAATTCTTGGCAACGCCCGAGTATCGGGTAGAAATTCTCGGCAACGACCGAGGACCGGGTAGGAATACTCGTCAACGACCAAGTACCGGGTACGGATTCTTGGCAATGACGGAGTACCAGGGAAGAATTCTTGGCAATGACTGAGTACCGGGTGGGAATTCACGACAATGATCGAGTACTGGGTAGGAATTCTTGGCAATGACCGAGTACCCGGTTGGAATTCTCGGCAACGACCAAGTACCGGGTAGGAAATATTGGCAGTGACCGAGTACTGGGTAAGAATTCTTGTCAGTGATCGACTACCAGGTATTCTTGGCGATGACGGATTACCGGGTAGGAATTCTTGGCAATGACGGAGTATCGGGTAAGAATTCTTGGCAATGACTGAGTACCAGGTAGGAATTCTCGACAACGCCCGAGTACCGGGTGGGAATTCATGTCAACGACCGAGTATCGGGTAGGAAATCTTGGCAACGCTTGAGTATCGAGAAGGAATTATCGGCAACGACCGAGTACCGGGTAGGTATACTCGGCAATGACATTGTACCGGGTAAAAATTCTTGGCAACAACTGAGTACCGGGTAGGAATTTTTCGCAATGACGGAGTACCGGTAGGAATTCTTAGCAACACCTGAGTACCTGGTGGAAATTCCTAGCAACGCTAGACTACTGAGTAGGAATTCTCAGCAACGACCGACTACCGGGTAGGAATTCTCGGCAACGCCTGAGTACCGGGTAGGAATTCTTGGCAACGTCTGAGTATAAGGTAGGAATTCTCGGCAACGACCGAGTACGGAGTTGGAATTCTCGTCAATGACGGAGTACTGGGTAGGAATTCTTGGCAATGACGGAGTACTGGTAGGCACTCTTGGCAACGACTGAGTGCCGGGTAGGAATTCTTGGCAACGACTGACTACCGGGTTAGAATTCTCGGCAATGACCGAGTACCGGGTAGGAATTCTTCGCAATGACTGAGTACCGGGTAGGAATTCTCGGTAACGCCTGAGTACCGGGTGGAAATTCCAGGCAACGCTCAAATACTGGGTAGGAATTCTCGGTAACGACCAAGTACCGGGTATGAATTCTCGGCTACGCCCGAGTACCGGGTGGGAGTTATCGGCAACGCACGAATACCAGGTAGAAATTCTCTAAAATGACCGAGTACCGGGTAGAAATTCTTGGCAACGACCGACTACGGGGTTGGAGTTCTCGCCAATGACCGAGTACTAGGTAGGAATTCTTGGCAATGAGGGATTACCAGGTAGGAATTCTTGGCAATGACGGAGATCCGGGTAAGAATTCTTTGCGATGACTGAGTAACAGGTAGGAATTCTTGGCAACAACCGAGTACCGGGTGGGAATTCACGTCAATGACCGAGTATCGGGTAGGAATTCTTGTCAACGCAGGAGTATCGAGTAGAAATTCTCGTCAACGACCGAGTACCGGGTAGGAATACTCGGCAACGACATAGTACCGGGTAAGAATTCTTGGCAACGACTGAGTACCGGGTAGGAATTCTTGGCAACGACCGACTACAGGGTTGGAATTCTCGTCAATGAACGAGTACCGGGTAGAAATTCTTCGCAATAATGGAGTACCGGATATGAATTCTCGGCAACGCCCGAGTACCGAGTGGGAATTTCTGGCAACGCCCAAATACCGGGAAGGAATTCTCGGCAAGGACAGTGTACCGGTAGGAATTCTCGGAAACGACCAAGGACGGAGTTGGAATTCACGTCAATGACCAAGTACCAGGTAGGAATTCTTGGCAATGACGGAGTACCAGGGAAGAATTCTTGGCAATGACTGAGTACCGGGTAGCAATTCTCGGCAACGCCTGAGAACCGGGTAGGTATTCTTGGCAACGCCAGAGTACCGGATGGGAATTCACGATAAGGATCGAGTACCGGGTAGGAATTCTTCTCAATGACCGAGTACCTGGTAGGAATTCTTGGCAACGCCCGAGTATTCGGTAGGAATTCTTGGCAACGCCCGAGTATCGGGTAGGAATTCTCGGCAATGACCGACTACCACGTAGGAATTCTCGGCAACGACTGAGTACCGCGTAGGAATTCTTAGCAACGACCGACTACCGGGTTGGAATTCTCATCAATGACCGAGTACCGGGTAGGAATTCTTCGCAATGACGGAGTACCAGTAGGAATTCTCAGCAACGCCTGAGTACCGGGTGGAAATTCCTGGTAACACTCGAATACTGGGTAGGAATTCTCGGCAACGACCGAGTATCCGGTAGGAATTCTTGACAACGCCCGAGTACCGGGTGGGAGTTCCCGGCAAGGCCTGAATACTGGGTAGGAATTCTCCGAAATGCCCGAGTACCGGGTAGGAATTCTCAGGAACGACCGACTACGGGGTTGGATTTCTCGTCTATGACCGAGTTCTGGGTAGGAATTCTTGCCAATGACGGATTACCGGGTAGGAATTCTTGGCAATGACGGAGTACCGGGTAAGAGTTCTTGGCAATGACGGAGTACCGGGTAAGAGTTCTTGGCAATGACTGAGTACCAGGTAGGAATTCTCGGCAATGCCCGAGTACCGGGTGGGAATTCACGTCAATGACCAAGTACCGGGTAGGAATTCTTGGCAACGCCCGAGTATCTGGTAGGAATTCTTAGCAACGCCTGAGTATCGGGTAGGAATTCTCGGCAACGACCGAGTACCGGGTAGAAATACTCGGCAACGATATACTACCGGGTAGGAGTTCTTGGCAACGACTGAGTACCAGGTAGGAATTCTTGGCAACGACCGACTACCGGGGGAGGAATTCTCGTCAATGAACGAGTACTGGGTAGGAATTGTTTGCAATGACGGAGTACATGGTAGGAATTTTCGGCAACCCCCGAGTACCGGGTGGGAATTCCCGGCATCGCCCGAATACCGGGTAGGAATTCTCGGCAACGACCGTGACCGGGTAGGAATACTCGGCAACGACCGAGGACCGGGTAGGAATACTCGTCAACGACCAAGTACCGGGTAGGGATTCTTGGCAATGACGGAGTACCAGGGAAGAATTCTTGGCAATGACTGAGTACCGGGTGTGATACGATTCTGGGTGAAGAATCTCGTCCCAATCACTCACTGAGAGGTTAAGGTGACAAGTTTAGACTCCAGGCTTGAACAGCAAGCTGATCTAGAGTTGGGGTGGAAGGATAGACGCCACGAGAGGATGCGGAAGGCCTCTTGATAAGTCTGGTGCGAACAACCTAATCACTAGGATTGTTCTTGGGTTCTAATTCGAATCACTCGAAAAAGAGATAGAGAGAAAGATAATTTTTATTCAAAAGAGGTTGAGAAAAATACACAGAGTCTCAGAGGATATAAAGAAGAGAGAAGACGAAGAGGAGAAGAGAAGGAGGAGCGGAGGGAGTTAATACATGGTGAGTTTCGAGACATGCCTCGGAAACTCGCCATGACCAACTTGAAAAATAAACACACGACTAAAGTTTCACACAAATACAACTCTCAGACATAAGTTTAAATTCAAATAACTAAAAATAGAAATAAAGATAGAAAGAAAAGATAGACGGTCCGCGCCAAGTAATCTCGAAATGGCCGGACTAGGTCGGACTAGCACAAAGCAAAGATGGACCTATGGATCACGAACCTCATTAAAAACCTTCCTTTGGAAAACCACTTGGGAAAAACCAAAGGCAAGGGAAAAAGAGTGTAGGTGAGCCATAGGGCTTGATACTAATCATCTCGGACATGAACCAAGACCAACGTGGCCGAGATATCATCTTCGTCCGAGTGACCCGTATGAACCCAAGCTTGACGAAGCAATGTTCCAACTGTGCGAATGAGTTCCTTAGTCTTAGATCGAGTCATTGTCCCAACTGGTACGCTCAATGCTTCTGTGGCCGACCAAGATCGCGTCCTAGCTCCAAGTGGCTCTTCCGGAGCTTTCTCCTCGACCGGCCCGAACGTGTCCTCGACCGGTTCCAGCATTTCCTCGGCCATCGGCTGTTCCTCCTGGTCGCTATCCATTCTCGCATCAGGCTCCCCCAGTTGAAAAGGATTTGTCCTCAAATCCGGAGTATCTGCCACAAAAGGAATCAAGTCAGCGACATTGAAAGTTGAGCTGATAACGTACTTACCTTGTAAATCAAGTTTGTAGGCATTAGTTCCAATTTTCTTTAAGATTCTGAATGGACCGTTGACTCGAGGCATGAGCTTTGATTTTCTTTCCTCCGGGAACCGGTCTTTTCTAAGATGTATCCAGACAAGTTCTCCTTCTTTGAATACTACTTCTTGTCGCCCTTGGTTTGCTTTTGTTGCATATTGTTCAGTTCGCCTCTCTATATTGGCACGGGCCTTCTCATGGATTCTCCTGACCAGTTCCGCCTTTTTCTGTCCATCAACATTAGCTCTTTCGCTCAAAGGTAAAGGGGTTAGATCCATAGGAGACAATGGGTTAAATCCATAAACAATTTCAAAGGGTGAATACTTAGAAGCAGAATGCATGGAATGATTATATGCAAACTCTACATGCGGCAAACAGGCTTCCCAAGTGTTCAAGTTACTTTTTATCAAAGCTCGCAACAAGGTCGATAAACTTCTATTGACTACTTCCGTTTGTCCATCAGTTTGCGGATGACAAGTAGTGGAAAATAACAACTTAGTTCCTAGTTTAGACCACAAAGTTTTCCAAAAGTAACTTAGAAACTTAGTATCTCTATCAGAAACTATGGACCTAGGCATACCATGCAAACGAACAATCTCTTTGAAAAACAGGTTAGCCACATGAGATGCATCATCGGTTTTATTGCAAGCAATGAAATGAGCCATTTTCGAAAACCTATCAACCACAACAAAGATCGAATCCTTCCCACTTCTAGTCATCGGCAATCCTAACACAAAATCCATAGAAATGTCAGTCCAGGGATGATGAGGAATAGGCAAAGGAGTATACAAACCGTGAGGTTGGACTTTGGACTTTGCTTGTTTACAGTTAACACATCTTTTACAGATTCGTTCAACATCCTTTTTCATGTGCGGCCAATAAAAATGGTCTTGTACCACCTTCAGGGTCTTGGTTACTCCAAAGTGCCCCATTAATCCCCCTGCATGTGCTTCTCTAACAAACAACTCTCGAATAGAACAGTTAGGCACACACAAACGGTTATCATTAAACAAAAAACCTTTAAGTTTATAAAACCGACCAGAAGCAAGATTTTCACATCTTTTAAACATTTCTTTGAAATCAGGATCATCTTGATAAAGCTCTTTCAATTGCTCAAACCCTAACAGTTTAGTTTCAAGAGTAGAAAGTAGGGTGTACCTCCGAGATAAGGCGTCTGCTACTATATTTTCCTTACCTTGCTTGTACTTGATGACGTAAGGAAAAGTTTCAATGAATTCAACCCACCTTGCATGCCTTTTGTTGAGTTTTTGCTGTCCTTTCAAAAACTTGAGAGATTCATGGTCAGTATGAATGACAAACTCCTTGGGCCATAGGTAATGCTGCCATGTTTGTAACGCTCGGACCAGGGCATAAAGTTCTTTATCATAAGTTGGATAGTTTAGCATTGCTCCTCCGAGTTTCTCACTAAAGTAAGCTATTGGCCTTTGGTCTTGCATGAGAACAGCTCCAATACCTATCCCTGATGCATCACACTCAACTTCAAAAGTTTTAGAGAAGTTAGGCAATATTAATAATGGTGCATTTGTAAGCTCATTTTTAAGTTGTTGAAATGCAGATTCTTGAGCTTCTTCCCACTTGAATCCCACTTCCTTTTTGATGACTTCTGTAAGTGGCGCTGCTATGGTACTAAAATTTTTGACAAACCGGCGATAAAACCCTGCTAGGCCGTGGAAGCTTCTCACTTCTCCTACCGTCTTTGGACTTGGCCATTCTTTGATTGCTTTAACCTTTTCTTCATCAACTTTTACTCCATCTGCACTCACAACAAAACCTAAAAACACGAGGTTATCTGTGCAAAAAGTACACTTCTTTAAATTAGCATAGAGTTTCTCCTTCCTAAGAACTTCTAACACCTTTTCTAGATGCTGAATATGCTCCTCTAGGTTCTTGCTATAAACCAGAATATCATCAAAGTAGACTACCACAAAATGTCCAATGAAGGCTCTAAGAACATGATTCATCAATCTCATGAATGTACTAGGTGCATTAGTTAACCCAAAAGGCATGACTAACCATTCATACAACCCATGCTTAGTTTTAAAGGCAGTTTTCCATTCATCTCCTTCTTTCATCCTAATTTGATGGTACCCGCTTTTAAGATCAATCTTAGAAAATATGCTAGAACCATGTAACTCATCAAGCATATCATCTAATCTAGGAATAGGATGTCGATACTTCACCGTGATATTATTGACTGCCCTGCAGTCGACACACATCCGCCAGCTTCCATCCTTTTTAGGAACAAGCAAAACTGGTACGGCACAAGGACTCATACTTTCTCGGATATGTCCTTTCTCCATCAGCTCATCCACTTGTTTCTGTAGTTCTTTGGTTTCCACCGGGTTAGTCCTATAAGCTGGACGGTTGGGGAGTGTAGCGCCCGGGACAAAATCAATCTGATGCTCTATTCCTCGTACTGGTGGAAGTCCTGGTGCACTATCTTCTGGAAAGACATCGTGAAACTCCTGCAAAAGTTTATTCATTTCACTCGGCAAAACCGGTGCAAGGTCAGTTAGGCTAGTGAGAGCCTCCTTGTAAATAAACAACAATATAGTTTGCTCAGAGAGTATGGCTTTCTTAACCACTTCAGCCTTGGCAAAGAAGTTAGTTGGTTTAGCCTTGCTTACGGTTTGAGATGCTAAATGGGTCTGATCTTGATACACTTCTTGAGGTGATAGCGGAGCTAAGACTGTTTTTCTCCCGTTGTGTTCAAAGGAATATATATTAGCAAACCCCTCGTCCTTAACCCTCCTGTCGAACTGCCACGGTCTTCCTAAGAGAATATGTCCAGCTTCCATAGGCAGAATGTCGCACACAACTTCATCCTGGTATCCTCCAATCGCTATAGGAACGGTGACTTGCTGTTTGACTCGTAGCTCTCCTTTCTCATTAAGCCAGTGAATGTCATAAGGCTCTGGATGCTCTCTCACTGTTAACCCCAATTTCTTTACCATAAACTCGCTGGCTACATTAGTACAGCTTCCCCCGTCGATGATTAGACTACACAGTTTCCCGTTTACATGACATCGCGTGTGGAATAAGTTTTCCCTTTGATCCTCAGTTTCAGGTTGAAGGCACAAGGCTCTCCGGGATACCAAAATCTCCTGTCTTACTGCAGTCTTGGATGTGACGATAGAGTCTGATGCAGTATTCTGATGCCACGATCTATTCCCTGTTTCTATCATACGATCAAACCTATCGGAAATGGTTCTTGCGAGAGCATTGTTGTGAACTTGAAGCATTACTTGACCAGGTTCGTACATCCTTTTCCTGAAACAACACACAAGAATACACCAGTAAAGAGTTCTTTTGAAGATCGAATTGACCCTAAATCATAAGAACACGAAAATGACTCTTGGTATCCTATTTTCTCAGATGAACACTAAACGCGACTGTTTTCAGAAAACGATCTCGAAAAACTATCAAAACATTTCCAAAAATTCTCAAACCAATTTTAAAAACTACTAGACTCAAAATCGGTTCCGATCCAATTGATTTCACGATTTTATCGCAAGCCAATATTTAATTAAAATTCGGACAAGATAGGACGAAAACCACTTAACTTCTCAATGTTGCTCTGATACCACTTGATACGATTCTGGGTGAAGAATCTCGTCCCAATCACTCACTGAGAGGTTAAGGTGACAAGTTTAGACTCCAGGCTTGAACAGCAAGCTGATCTAGAGTTGGGGTGGAAGGATAGACGCCACAAGAGGATGCGGAAGGCCTCTTGATAAGTCTGGTACGAACAACCTAATCACTAGGATTGTTCTTGGGTTCTAATTCGAATCACTCGAAAAAGAGATAGAGAGAAAGATAATTTTTATTCAAAAGAGGTTGAGAAAAATACACAGAGTCTCAGAGGATATAAAGAAGAGAGAAGACGAAGAGGAGAAGAGAAGGAGGAGCGGAGGGAGTTAATACATGGTGAGTTTCGAGACATGCCTCGGAAACTCGCCATGACCAACTCGAAAAATAAACACACGACTAAAGTTTCACACAAATACAACTCTCAGACATAAGTTTAAATTCAAATAACTAAAAATAGAAATAAAGATAGAAAGAAAAGATAGACGGTCCGCGCCAAGTAATCTCGAAATGGCCGGACTAGGTCGGACTAGCACCAAGCAAAGATGGACCTATGGATCACGAACCTCATTAAAAACCTTCCTTTGGAAAACCACTTGGGAAAAACCAAAGGCAAGGGAAAAAGAGTGTAGGTGAGCCATAGGGCTTGATACTAATCATCTCGGACATGAACCAAGACCAACGTGGCCGAGATATCATCTTCGTCCGAGTGACCCGTATGAACCCAAGCTTGACGAAGCAATGTTCCAACTGTGCGAATGAGTTCCTTAGTCTTAGATCGAGTCATTGTCCCAACTGGTACGCTCAATGCTTCTGTGGCCGACCAAGATCGCGTCCTAGCTCCAAGTGGCTCATCCGGAGCTTTCTCCTCGACCGGCCCGAACGTGTCCTCGACCGGTTCCAGCATTTCCTCGGCCATCGGCTGTTCCTCCTGGTCGCTATCCATTCTCGCATCAGGGTGGGAATTCACGACAATGATCGAGTACTTGGTAGGAATTCTTGGCAATGACCGAGTACCCGGTTTGAATTCTCGGCAACGACCAAGTACCGGGAAGGAATTCTTGGCAGTGACCGAGTACTGGGTAAGAATTCTTGTCAGTGACCGAGTACCAGGTATTCTTGGCGATGACGGATTACCGGGTAGGAATTCTTGGCAATGACGGAGTATCGGGTAAGAATTCTTGGCAATGACTGAGTACCAGGTAGGAATTCTCAATAACGCCCGAGTACCGGGTGGGAATTCATGTCAATGACCGAGTATCGGGTAGGAAATCTTGGCAACGCTTGAGTATCGAGAAGCAATTATCGGCAACGACCGAGTACCGGGTAGGTATACTCGGCAATGACATTGTACCGGGTAATAATTCTTGGCAACAACTGAGTACCGGGTAGGAATTCTTCGCAATGACGGAGTACCGGTAGGAATTCTTAGCAACACCTGAGTACCTGGTGGAAATTCCTGGCAACGCTAGACTACTGAGTAGGAATTCTCGGCAACGACCGACTACCGGGTAGGAATTCTTGGCAACGCCCGAGTACCGGGTAGGAATTCTTGGCAACATCTGAGTATATGGTAGGAATTCTCGGCAACGACCGAGTACGGAGTTGGAATTCTCGTCAATGACGGAGTACTGGGTAGGAATTCTTGGCAATGACGGAGTACCGGGTAGGCACTCTTGGCAACGACTGAGTGCCGGGTAGGAATTCTTGGCAACGACTGACTACCGGGTTAGAATTCTCGGCAATGACCGAGTACCGGGTAGGAATTCTTCGCAATGACGGAGTACCGGGTAGGAATTCTCGGTAACGCCTGAGTACCGGGTGGAAATTCCAGGCAACGCTCAAATAGTGGGTAGGAATTCTCGGTAACGACCAAGTACCGGGTATGAATTCTTGGCAACGCCCGAGTACCGGGTGGGAGTTCTCGGCAACGCCCGAATACCAGGTAGAAATTCTCTAAAATGACCGAGTACCGGGTAGAAATTCTTGGCAACGACAGACTACGGGGTTGGAGTTCTCGCCAATGACCGAGTACTAGGTAGGAATTCTTGGCAATGAGGGATTACCAGGTAGAAATTCTTGGCAATGACGGAGATCCGGGTAAGAATTCTTTGCGATGACTGAGTAACAGGTAGGAATTCTCGGCAACAACCGAGTACCGGGTGGGAATTCACGTCAATGACCGAGTATCGGGTAGGAATTCTTGTCAACGCAGGAGTATCGGGTAGAAATTTTCGTCAACGACCGAGTACCGGGTAGGAATACTCGGCAACGACATAGTACCAGGTAAGAATTCTTGGCAACGACTTAGTACCGGGTAGGAATTCTTGGCAACGACCGACTACAGGGTTGGAATTCTCGTCAATGAACGAGTACCGGGTAGAAATTCTTCGCAATAATGGAGTACCGGATATGAATTCTCGGCAACGCCCAAGTACCGAGTGGGAATTTCTGGCAACGCCCAAATACCGGGTAGGAATTCTCGGCAACGACAGTGTACCAGGTAGGAATTCTCGGCAACGACCAAGCACGGAGTTGGAATTCACGTCAATGACCAAGTACCAGTTAGGAATTCTTGGCAATGACGGAGTACCAGGGAAGAATTCTTGGCAATGACTGAGTACCGGGTAGCAATTCTCGGCAACGCCTGAGAACCGGGTAGGAATTCTTGGCAACGCCAGAGTACCGGATGGGAATTCACGATAAGGATCGAGTACCGGGTAGGAATCCTTCTCAATGACCGAGTACCTGGTAGGAATTCTTGGCAACGCCCGAGTATTCGGTAGGAATTCTTGGCAACGCCCAAGTATCGGGTAGGAATTCTCGGCAATGACTGACTACCACGTAGGAATTCTCGGCAACGACCGTGTACCGGGTAGGAATTCTCGGCAATGACCGAGTACGGAGTTGGAATTCTCGTCAATGTCCAAGTACCGGGTAGGAATTCTTGGCAATGACGGATTACCAGGGAAGAATTCTTGGCAATGATTGAGTACCGAGTAGCAATTCTCGGTAACGCCCGAGAACCGGGTAGGAATTCTTGGCAACGCCCGAGTACCGGGTAGAAATTTATCTCAATGAACGAGTACATGGTAGGAATTCTTGGCAACACACGAGTATTCGGTAGGAATTCTTGGCAACGCCCGAGTATCGGGTAGGAATTCTTGGCAACGTTCAAGTATCGGGTAGTATTTCTCGGCAACGACCAAGTACCGTGTAGGAATACTGGGCAACGACCAAGTACCGGGTAGGAATACTAGGCAACGACCGACTACTAGGTAGGAATTCTCGGAAACAACCTAGTACCGGGTAGGAATTGTCAGCAACCCCTGAGTACCGGGTGGGAGTTCCCGGCAAGGCCGGAATGCCAGGAAGAAATTCTCTGAAATGACCGAGTACAAGGTAGGAATTCTCGGCGACGACCGACTACGAGGTTGGAGTTCTCGTCAAAGACCGAGTTCTGGGTAGGAATTCTTGGCAATGACGGATTACCGGGTAGGAATTCTTGGCAATGACGGAGTGCCGGGTAAGAACTCTTGGCAATGACTGAGTACCGGGTAGGAACTCTTGGCAACGAATGAGTGTCGGGTAAGAATTCTTGGCAACGACCGACTACCGGGTTGGAATTCTTCATAATGACGGAGTACCGGGTAAGAATTCTTGGCAACTGAGTACCGGGTGGAAATTCCAGGAAACGCTCGAATACTGGGTAGGAATTCTTGGTAACAACCAAGTACCGGGTAAGAATTCTCGGCAACGCCCGAGTACCGGGAGGGAGTTCCCGGCAACGCCTGAATACCGGGTAGTAATTCTCAGAAATGACCGAGTACCGGGTAGGAATTCTCGGCAATGACCGACTACGGGGTTGGAGTTCTCGTCAATGACCGAGTACTGGGTAGGAATTGTTGGCAATGACGGATTACCGGGTAGGAATTCTTGGCAATGACGGAGTACCGGGTAAGAATTCTTGGCAATGACTGAGTACCAGGTAGGAATTCTTGGCAATGCCTGAGTAATGGGTAGGAATTCTTGGCACTAATCGAGTACCGGGTAGGAATTCTGGGCAACAACAGAGTGACGGGTAGGTATTCTCATCAATGGACAAGTACTCGGTAGGAATTATTGGCAATGACGGAGTACCAAATAGGAATTCCCAGGAGTGACCGAGTACCGAGTAGGAATTCTCGGGAATGACTGAGTACCGGGTACGAATACTGGGCAACACCCTAGTACTGGGTGGGAATTCTCGGTAAAGCCTGAGTACCGGGTAGGAGTTCTCGGTAACATCCGACAACCGGGTAGGAATTCTTGACTACGATCGAGTACCGGGTAGGAATTCTCGTGAATGAAAGAGTATTAGGTAAAGATTCTTGGCAATGACTGAGTACCAGGTAGGAATTCTCGGCAACGCCCGAGTACCGAGTGGGAATTCTCGGCAATGACCGACTACGAGGTTGGAGTTCTCGTCAATGACCGAGTTATGGGTAGGAATTCTTGGCATTGATGGATTACCGGGTAGGAATTCTTGGCAATGACGGAGTACCGGGTAAGAGTTCTTGGAAATGACTGAGTACCAGGTAGGAATGCTCGGCAACGCCCGAGTACCAGGTGGGAATTCTCTAAAATGACCGAGTACCGGGTAGAAATTCTTGACAACGACCGACTACGGGGTTGGAGTTGTCGCCAATGACAGTGTACTGGGTAGGAATTCTTGGCAATGACGGATTACCAGGTAGGAATTCTTGGCAATGACAGAGTACCGGGTAAGAATTCTTGGCAATGACTGAGTAACAGGTAGGAATTCTCGGCAACACCCGAGTATCGGGTGGGAATTCACGTCAATGACCGAGTATCGGGTACGAATTCTTGGCAACGCCCGAGTATCGGGTAGAAATTCTCGGGAACGACCGAGGACCGGGTAGGAATACTCGGCAACGACATAGTACCGGGTAAGAATTCTTGGCAACGACTAAGTACCGGGTAGGAATTCTTGGCAACGAGCGACTACAGGGTTGGAATTCTCATCAATGAACGAGTACCGGGTAGAAATTCTTCGCAATGACGGAGTACTAGATAGGAATTCTCGGCAACGCCCGAGTACTGAGTGGGAATTTCCGGCAACGCCCGAACACCAGGTAGGAATTCTTGGCAATGACTGAGTAACATGTAGGAATTCTCGGCAACACCCGAGTATCGGGTGGGAATTCACGTCAATGACCGAGTATCGGGTACGAATTCTTGGCAACGCCCGAGTATCGGGTAGAAATTCTCGGCAACGACCGAGGACCGGGTAGGAATACTCGTCAACGACCAAGTACCGGGTACGGATTCTTGGCAATGACGGAGTACCAGGGAAGAATTCTTGGCAATGACTGAGTACCGGGTGGGAATTCACGACAATGATCGAGTACTGGGTAGGAATTCTTGGCAATGACCGAGTACCCGGTTGGAATTCTCGGCAACGACCAAGTACCGGGTAGGAATTATTGGCAGTGACCGAGTACTGGGTAAGAATTCTTGTCAGTGATCGAGTACCAGGTATTCTTGGCGATGACGGATTACCGGGTAGGAATTCTTGGCAATGACGGAGTATCGGGTAAGAATTCTTGGCAATGACTGAGTACCAGGTAGGAATTCTCGACAACGCCCGAGTACCGGGTGGGAATTCATGTCAACGACCGAGTATCGGGTAGGAAATCTTGGCAACGCTTGAGTATCGAGAAGGAATTATCGGCAACGACCGAGTACCGGGTAGGTATACTCGGCAATGACATTGTACCGGGTAAAAATTCTTGGCAACAACTGAGTACCGGGTAGGAATTCTTCGCAATGACGGAGTACCGGTAGGAATTCTTAGCAACACCTGAGTACCTGGTGGAAATTCCTAGCAACGCTAGACTACTGAGTAGGAATTCTCAGCAACGACCGACTACCGGGTAGGAATTCTCGGCAACGCCTGAGTACCGGGTAGGAATTCTTGGCAACGTCTGAGTATAAGGTAGGAATTCTCGGCAACGACCGAGTACGGAGTTGGAATTCTCGTCAATGACGGAGTACTGGGTAGGAATTCTTGGCAATGACGGAGTACTGGTAGGCACTCTTGGCAACGACTGAGTGCCGGGTAGGAATTCTTGGCAACGACTGACTACCGGGTTAGAATTCTCGGCAATGACCGAGTACCGGGTAGGAATTCTTCGCAATGACGGAGTACCGGGTAGGAATTCTCGGTAACGCCTGAGTACCGGGTGGAAATTCCAGGCAACGCTCAAATACTGGGTAGGAATTCTCGGTAACGACCAAGTACCGGGTATGAATTCTCGGCAACGCCCGAGTACCGGGTGGGAGTTATCGGCAACGCACGAATACCAGGTAGAAATTCTCTAAAATGACCGAGTACCGGGTAGAAATTCTTGGCAACGACCGACTACGGGGTTGGAGTTCTCGCCAATGACCGAGTACTAGGTAGGAATTCTTGGCAATGAGGGATTACCAGGTAGGAATTCTTGGCAATGACGGAGATCCGGGTAAGAATTCTTTGCGATGACTGAGTAACATGTAGGAATTCTTGGCAACAACCGAGTACCGGGTGGGAATTCACGTCAATGACCGAGTATCGGGTAGGAATTCTTGTCAACGCAGGAGTATCGAGTAGAAATTCTCGTCAACGACCGAGTACCGGGTAGGAATACTCGGCAACGACATAGTACCGGGTAAGAATTCTTGGCAACGACTGAGTACCGGGTAGGAATTCTTGGCAACGACCGACTACAGGGTTGGAATTCTCGTCAATGAACGAGTACCGGGTAGAAATTCTTCGCAATAATGGAGTATCGGATATGAATTCTCGGCAACGCCCGAGTACCGAGTGGGAATTTCTGGCAACGCCCAAATACCGGGAAGGAATTCTCGGCAAGCACAGTGTACCGGTAGGAATTCTCGGAAACGACCAAGGACGGAGTTGGAATTCACGTCAATGACCAAGTACCAGGTAGGAATTCTTGGCAATGACGGAGTACCAGGGAAGAATTCTTGGCAATGACTGAGTACCGGGTAGCAATTCTCGGCAACGCCTGAGAACCGGGTAGGTATTCTTGGCAACGCCAGAGTACCGGATGGGAATTCACGATAAGGATCGAGTACCGGGTAGGAATTCTTCTCAATGACCGAGTACCTGGTAGGAATTCTTGGCAACGCCCGAGTATTCGGTAGGAATTCTTGGCAACGCCCGAGTATCGGGTAGGAATTCTCGACAATGACCGACTACCACGTAGGAATTCTCGGCAACGACTGAGTACCGCGTAGGAATTCTTAGCAACGACCGACTACCGGGTTGGAATTCTCATCAATGACCGAGTACCGGGTAGGAATTCTTCGCAATGACGGAGTACCAGTAGGAATTCTCAGCAACGCCTGAGTACCGGGTGGAAATTCCTGGTAACACTCGAATACTGGGTAGGAATTCTCGGCAACGACCGAGTATCGGGTAGGAATTCTTGACAACGCCCGAGTACCGGGTGGGAGTTCCCGGCAAGGCCTGAATACTGGGTAGGAATTCTCCGAAATGCCCGAGTACCGGGTAGGAATTCTCAGGAACGACCGACTACGGGGTTGGATTTCTCGTCTATGACCGAGTTCTGGGTAGGAATTCTTGCCAATTACGGATTACCGGGTAGGAATTCTTGGCAATGACGGAGTACCGGGTAAGAGTTCTTGGAAATGACGGAGTACCGGGTAAGAGTTCTTGGCAATGACTGAGTACCAGGTAGGAATTCTCGGCAATGCCCGAGTACCGGGTGGGAATTCACGTCAATGACCAAGTACCGGGTAGGAATTCTTGGCAACGCCCGAGTATCTGGTAGGAATTCTTAGCAACGCCTGAGTATCGGGTAGGAATTCTCGGCAACGACCGAGTACCGGGTAGAAATACTCGGCAACGATATACTACCGGGTAGGAGTTCTTGGCAACGACTGAGTACCAGGTAGGAATTCTTGGCAACGACCGACTACCGGGGGAGGAATTCTCGTCAATGAACGAGTACTGGGTAGGAATTGTTTGCAATGACGGAGTACATGGTAGGAATTTTCGGCAACCCCCGAGTACCGGGTGGGAATTCCCGGCATCGCCCGAATACCGGGTAGGAATTCTCGGCAACGACCGTGTACCGGGTAGGAATACTCGGCAACGACCGAGGACCGGGTAGGAATACTCGTCAACGACCAAGTACCGGGTAGGGATTCTTGGCAATGACGGAGTACCAGGGAAGAATTCTTGGCAATGACTGAGTACCGGGTGTGATACGATTCTGGGTGAAGAATCTCGTCCCAATCACTCACTGAGAGGTTAAGGTGACAAGTTTAGACTCCAGGCTTGAACAGCAAGCTGATCTAGAGTTGGGGTGGAAGGATAGACGCCACGAGAGGATGCGGAAGGCCTCTTGATAAGTCTGGTGCGAACAACCTAATCACTAGGATTGTTCTTGGGTTCTAATTCGAATCACTCGAAAAAGAGATAGAGAGAAAGATAATTTTTATTCAAAAGAGGTTGAGAAAAATACACAGAGTCTCAGAGGATATAAAGAAGAGAGAAGACGAAGAGGAGAAGAGAAGGAGGAGCGGAGGGAGTTAATACATGGTGAGTTTCGAGACATGCCTCGGAAACTCGCCATGACCAACTTGAAAAATAAACACACGACTAAAGTTTCACACAAATACAACTCTCAGACATAAGTTTAAATTCAAATAACTAAAAATAGAAATAAAGATAGAAAGAAAAGATAGACGGTCCGCGCCAAGTAATCTCGAAATGGCCGGACTAGGTCGGACTAGCACCAAGCAAAGATGGACCTATGGATCACGAACCTCATTAAAAACCTTCCTTTGGAAAACCACTTGGGAAAAACCAAAGGCAAGGGAAAAAGAGTGTAGGTGAGCCATAGGGCTTGATACTAATCATCTCGGACATGAACCAAGACCAACGTGGCCGAGATATCATCTTCGTCCGAGTGACCCGTATGAACCCAAGCTTGACGAAGCAATGTTCCAACTGTGCGAATGAGTTCCTTAGTCTTAGATCGAGTCATTGTCCCAACTGGTACGCTCAATGCTTCTGTGGCCGACCAAGATCGCGTCCTAGCTCCAAGTGGCTCATCCGGAGCTTTCTCCTCGACCGGCCCAAACGTGTCCTCGACCGGTTCCAGCATTTCCTCGGCCATCGGCTGTTCCTCCTGGTCGCTATCCATTCTCGCATCAGGCTCCCCCAGTTGAAAAGGATTTGTCCTCAAATCCGGAGTATCTGCCACAAAAGGAATCAAGTCAGCGACATTGAAAGTTGAGCTGATAACGTACTTACCTTGTAAATCAAGTTTGTAGGCATTAGTTCCAATTTTCTTTAAGATTCTGAATGGACCGTCGACTCGAGGCATGAGCTTTGATTTTCTTTCCTCCGGGAACCGGTCTTTTCTAAGATGTATCCAGACAAGTTCTCCTTCTTTGAATACTACTTCTTGTCGCCCTTGGTTTGCTTTTGTTGCATATTGTTCAGTTCGCCTCTCTATATTGGCACGGGCCTTCTCATGGATTCTCCTGACCAGTTCCGCCTTTTTCTGTCCATCAACATTAGCTCTTTCGCTCAAAGGTAAAGGGGTTAGATCCATAGGAGACAATGGGTTAAATCCATAAACAATTTCAAAGGGTGAATACTTAGAAGCAGAATGCATGGAATGATTATACGCAAACTCTACATGCGGCAAACAGGCTTCCCAAGTGTTCAAGTTACTTTTTATCAAAGCTCGCAAGAAGGTCGATAAACTTCTATTGACTACTTCCGTTTGTCCATCAGTTTGCGGATGACAAGTAGTGGAAAATAACAACTTAGTTCCTAGTTTAGACCACAAAGTTTTCCAAAAGTAACTTAGAAACTTAGTATCTCTATCAGAAACTATGGGCCTAGGCATACCATGCAAACGAACAATCTCTTTGAAAAACAGGTTAGCCACATGAGATGCATCATCGGTTTTATTGCAAGCAATGAAATGAGCCATTTTCGAAAACCTATCAACCACAACAAAGATCGAATCCTTCCCACTTCTAGTCATCGGCAATCCTAACACAAAATCCATAGAAATGTCAGTCCAGGGATGATGAGGAATAGGCAAAGGAGTATACAAACCGTGAGGTTGGACTTTGGACTTTGCTTGTTTACAGTTAACACATCTTTTACAGATTCGTTCAACATCCTTTTTCATGTGCGGCCAATAAAAATGGTCTTGTACCACCTTCAGGGTCTTGGTTACTCCAAAGTGCCCCATTAATCCCCCTGCATGTGCTTCTCTAACAAACAACTCTCGAATAGAACAGTTAGGCACACACAAACGGTTATCATTAAACAAAAAACCTTTAAGTTTATAAAACCGACCAGAAGCAAGATTTTCACATCTTTTAAACATTTCTTTGAAATCAGGATCATCTTGATAAAGCTCTTTCAATTGCTCAAACCCTAACAGTTTAGTTTCAAGAGTAGAAAGTAGGGTGTACCTCCGAGATAAGGCGTCTGCTACTATATTTTCCTTACCTTGCTTGTACTTGATGACGTAAGGAAAAGTTTCAATGAATTCAACCCACCTTGCATGCCTTTTGTTGAGTTTTTGCTGTCCTTTCAAAAACTTGAGAGATTCATGGTCAGTATGAATGACAAACTCCTTGGGCCATAGGTAATGCTGCCATGTTTGTAACGCTCGGACCAGGGCATAAAGTTCTTTATCATAAGTTGGATAGTTTAGCATTGCTCCTCCGAGTTTCTCACTAAAGTAAGCTATTGGCCTTTGGTCTTGCATGAGAACAGCTCCAATACCTATCCCTGATGCATCACACTCAACTTCAAAAGTTTTAGAGAAGTTAGGCAATATTAATAACGGTGCATTTGTAAGCTCATTTTTAAGTTGTTGAAATGCAGATTCTTGAGCTTCTTCCCACTTGAATCCCACTTCCTTTTTGATGACTTCTGTAAGTGGCGCTGCTATGGTACTAAAATTTTTGACAAACCGGCGATAAAACCCTGCTAGGCCGTGGAAGCTTCTCACTTCTCCTACCGTCTTTGGACTTGGCCATTCTTTGATTGCTTTAACCTTTTCTTCATCAACTTTTACTCCATCTGCACTCACAACAAAACCTAAAAACACGAGGTTATCTGTGCAAAAAGTACACTTCTTTAAATTAGCATAGAGTTTCTCCTTCCTAAGAACTTCTAACACCTTTTCTAGATGCTGAATATGCTCCTCTAGGTTCTTGCTATAAACCAGAATATCATCAAAGTAGACTACCACAAAATGTCCAATGAAGGCTCTAAGAACATGATTCATCAATCTCATGAATGTACTAAGTGCATTAGTTAACCCAAAAGGCATGACTAACCATTCATACAACCCATGCTTAGTTTTAAAGGCAGTTTTCCATTCATCTCCTTCTTTCATCCTAATTTGATGGTACCCGCTTTTAAGATCAATCTTAGAAAATATGCTAGAACCATGTAACTCATCAAGCATATCATCTAATCTAGGAATAGGATGTCGATACTTCACCGTGATATTATTGACTGCCCTGCAGTCGACACACATCCGCCAGCTTCCATCCTTTTTAGGAACAAGCAAAACTGGTACGGCACAAGGACTCATACTTTCTCGGATATGTCCTTTCTCCATCAGCTCATCCACTTGTTTCTGTAGTTCTTTGGTTTCCACCGGGTTAGTCCTATAAGCTGGACGGTTGGGGAGTGTAGCGCCCGGGACAAAATCAATCTGATGCTCTATTCCTCGTACTGGTGGAAGTCCTGGTGCACTATCTTCTGGAAAGACATCGTGAAACTCCTGCAAAAGTTTATTCATTTCACTCGGCAAAACCGGTGCAAGGTCAGTTAGGCTAGTGAGAGCCTCCTTGTAAATAAACAACAATATAGTTTGCTCAGAGAGTATGGCTTTCTTAACCACTTCAGCCTTGGCAAAGAAGTTAGTTGGTTTAGCCTTGCTTACGGTTTGAGATGCTAAATGGGTCTGATCTTGATACACTTCTTGAGGTGATAGCGGAGCTAAGACTGTTTTTCTCCCGTTGTGTTCAAAGGAATATATATTAGCAAACCCCTCGTGCTTAACCCTCCTGTCGAACTGCCACGGTCTTCCTAAGAGAATATGTCCAGCTTCCATAGGCAGAATGTCGCACACAACTTCATCCTGGTATCCTCCAATCGCTATAGGAACGGTGACTTGCTGTTTGACTCGTATCTCTCCTTTCTCATTAAGCCAGTGAATGTCATAAGGCTCTGGATGCTCTCTGACTGTTAACCCCAATTTCTTTACCATAAACTCGCTGGCTACATTAGTACAGCTTCCCCCGTCGATGATTAGACTACACAGTTTCCCGTTTACATGACATCGCGTGTGGAATAAGTTTTCCCTTTGATCCTCAGTTTCAGGTTGAAGGCACAAGGCTCTCCGGGATACCAAAATCTCCTGTCTTACTGCAGTCTTGGATGTGACGATAGAGTCTGATGCAGTATTCTGATGCCACGATCTATTCCCTGTTTCTATCATACGATCAAACCTATCGGAAATGGTTCTTGCGAGAGCATTGTTGTGAACTTGAAGCATTACTTGACCAGGTTCGTACATCCTTTTCCTGAAACAACACACAAGAATACACCAGTAAAGAGTTCTTTTGAAGATCGAATTGACCCTAAATCATAAGAACACGAAAATGACTCTTGGTATCCTATTTTCTCAGATGAACACTAAACGCGACTGTTTTCAGAAAACGATCTCGAAAAATTATCAAAACATTTCCAAAAATTCTCAAACCAATTTTAACAAATACTAGACTCAAAATCGGTTCCGATCCAATTGATTTCACGATTTTATCGCAAGCCAATATTTAATTAAAATTCGGACAAGATAGGACGAAAACCACTTAACTTCTCAATGTTGCTCTGATACCACTTGATACGATTCTGGGTGAAGAATCTCGTCCCAATCACTCACTGAGAGGTTAAGGTGACAAGTTTAGACTCCAGGCTTGAACAGCAAGATGATCTAGAGTTGGGGTGGAAGGATAGACGCCACGAGAGGATGCGGAAGGCCTCTTGATAAGTCTGGTGCGAACAACCTAATCACTAGGATTGTTCTTGGGTTCTAATTCGAATCACTCGAAAAAGAGATAGAGAGAAAGATAATTTTTATTCAAAAGAGGTTGAGAA
This sequence comes from Barbarea vulgaris, assembly GCA_963667165.1. Classification (NCBI taxonomy): domain Eukaryota; kingdom Viridiplantae; phylum Streptophyta; class Magnoliopsida; order Brassicales; family Brassicaceae; genus Barbarea; species Barbarea vulgaris. Next base: position 7,313,068 of record OY763888.1, on the reverse strand, counting down.
AAATACACAGAGTCTCAGAGGATATAAAGAAGAGAGAAGACGAAGAGGAGAAGAGAAGGAGGAGCGGAGGGAGTTAATACATGGTGAGTTTCGAGACATGCCTCGGAAACTCGCCATGACCAACTCGAAAAATAAACACACGACTAAAGTTACACACAAATACAACTCTCAGACATAAGTTTAAATTCAAATAACTAAAAATAGAAATAAAGATAGAAAGAAAAGATAGACGGTCCCCGCCAAGTAATCTCGAAATGGCCGGACTAGGTCGGACTAGCACCAAGCAAAGATGGACCTATGGATCACGAACCTCATTAAAAACCTTCCTTTGGAAAACCACTTGGGAAAAACCAAAGGCAAGGGAAAAAGAGTGTAGGTGAGCCATAGGGCTTGATACTAATCATCTCGGACATGAACCAAGACCAACGTGGCCGAGATATCATCTTCGTCCGAGTGACCCGTATGAACCCAAGCTTGACGAAGCAATGTTCCAACTGTGCGAATGAGTTCCTTAGTCTTAGATCGAGTCATTGTCCCAACTGGTACGCTCAATGCTTCTGTGGCCGACCAAGATCGCGTCCTAGCTCCAAGTGGCTCATCCGGAGCTTTCTCCTCGACCGGCCCGAACGTGTCCTCGACCGGTTCCAGCATTTCCTCGGCCATCGGCTGTTCCTCCTGGTCGCTATCCATTCTCGCATCAGGGTGGGAATTCACGACAATGATCGAGTACTGGGTAGGAATTCTTGGCAATGACCGAGTACCCGGTTTGAATTCTCGGCAACGACCAAGTACCGGGAAGGAATTCTTGGCAGTGACCGAGTACTGGGTAAGAATTCTTGTCAGTGACCGAGTACCAGGTATTCTTGGCGATGACGGATTACCGGGTAGGAATTCTTGGCAATGACGGAGTATCGGGTAAGAATTCTTGGCAATGACTGAGTACCAGGTAGGAATTCTCAATAACGCCCGAGTACCGGGTGGGAATTCATGTCAATGACCGAGTATCGGGTAGGAAATCTTGGCAACGCTTGAGTATCGAGAAGCAATTATCGGCAACGACCGAGTACCGGGTAGGTATACTCGGCAATGACATTGTACCGGGTAATAATTCTTGGCAACAACTGAGTACCGGGTAGGAATTCTTCGCAATGACGGAGTACCGGTAGGAATTCTTAGCAACACCTGAGTACCTGGTGGAAATTCCTAGCAACGCTAGACTACTGAATAGGAATTCTCAGCAACGACCGACTACCGGGTAGGAATTCTCGGCAACGCCCGAGTACCGGGTAGGAATTCTTGGCAACGTCTAAGTATATGGTAGGAATTCTTGGCAACATCTGAGTATATGGTAGGAATTCTCGGCAACGACCGAGTACGGAGTTGGAATTCTCGTCAATGACGGAGTACTGGGTAGGAATTCTTGGCAACGCCCGAGTACCGGGTAGGAATTCTTGGCAACATCTGAGTATATGGTAGGAATTCTCGGCAACGACCGAGTACGGAGTTGGAATTCTCGTCAATGACGGAGTACTGGGTAGGAATTCTTGGCAATGACGGAGTACCGGGTAGGCACTCTTGGCAACGACTGAGTGCCGGGTAGGAATTCTTGGCAACGACTAACTACCGGGTTAGAATTCTCGGCAATGACCGAGTACCGGGTAGGAATTCTTCGCAATGACGGAGTACCGGGTAGGAATTCTCGGTAACGCCTGAGTACCGGGTGGAAATTCCAGGCAACGCTCAAATAGTGGGTAGGAATTCTCGGTAACGACCAAGTACCGGGTATGAATTCTTGGCAACGCCCGAGTACCGGGTGGGAGTTCTCGGCAATGCCCGAATACCAGGTAGAAATTCTCTAAAATGACCGAGTACCGGGTAGAAATTCTTGGCAACGACAGACTACGGGCTTGGAGTTCTCGCCAATGACCGAGTACTAGGTAGGAATTCTTGGCAATGAGGGATTACCAGGTAGAAATTCTTGGCAATGACGGAGATCCGGGTAAGAATTCTTTGCGATGACTGAGTAACAGGTAGGAATTCTCGGCAACAACCGAGTACCGGGTGGGAATTCACGTCAATGACCGAGTATCGGGTAGGAATTCTTGTCAACGCAGGAGTATCGGGTAGAAATTTTCGTCAACGACCGAGTACCGGGTAGGAATACTCGGCAACGACATAGTACCAGGTAAGAATTCTTGGCAACGACTGAGTACCGGGTAGGAATTCTTGGCAACGACCGACTACAGGGTTGGAATTCTCGTCAATGAACGAGTACCGGGTAGAAATTCTTCGCAATAATGGACTACCGGATATGAATTCTCGGCAACGCCCAAGTACCGAGTGGGAATTTCTGGCAACGCCCAAATACCGGGTAGGAATTCTCGGCAACGACAGTGTACCAGGTAGGAATTCTCGGCAACGACCAATGACGGAGTTGGAATTCACGTCAATGACCAAGTACCAGGTAGGAATTCTTGGCAATGACGGAGTACCAGGGAAGAATTCTTGGCAATGACTGAGTACCGGGTAGCAATTCTCGGCAACGCCTGAGAACCGGGTAGGAATTCTTGGCAACGCCAGAGTACCGGATGGGAATTCACGATAAGGATCGAGTACCGGGTAGGAATCCTTCTCAATGACCGAGTACCTGGTAGGAATTCTTGGCAACGCCCGAGTATTCGGTAGGAATTCTTGGCAACGCCCAAGTATCGGGTAGGAATTCTAGGCAATGACTGACTACCACGTAGGAATTCTCGGCAACGACTGAGTACCGCGTAGGAATTCTTAGCAACGACCGACTACCGGGTTGGAATTCTCATCAATGACCGAGTACCGGGTAGGAATTCTTCGCAATGACGGAGTACCAGTAGGAATTCTCAGCAACGCCTGAGTACCGGGTGGAAATTCCTGGTAACACTCGAATACTGGGTAGGAATTCTCGGCAACGACCGAGTATCGGGTAGGAATTCTTGACAACGCCTGAGTACCGGGTGGGAGTTCCCGGCAAGGCCTGAATACCGGGCAGGAATTCTCCGAAATGCCCGAGTACCGGGTAGGAATTCTCAGGAACGACCGACTACGGGGTTGGAGTTCTCGTCAATGACCGAGTTCTGGGTAGGAATTCTTGGCAATGACGGAGTACCGGGTAAGAGTTCTTGGCAATGACGGAGTACCGGGTAAGAGTTCTTGGCAATGACTGAGTACCAGGTAGGAATTCTCGGCAATGCCCGAGTACCGGGTGGGAATTCACGTCAATGACCAAGTACCGGGTAGGAATTCTTGGCAACGCCCGAGTATCTGGTAGGAATTCTTAGCAACGCCTGAGTATCGGGTAGGAATTCTCGGCAACGACCGAGTACCGGGTAGAAATACTCGGCAACGATATAGTACCGGGTAGGAGTTCTTGGCAACGACTGAGTACCGGGTAGGAATTCTTGGCAACGACCGACTACCGGGGGAGGAATTCTCGTCAATGAACGAGTACATGTAGGAATTGTTTGCAATGACGGAGTACATGGTAGGAATTTTCGGCAACCCCCGAGTACCGGGTGGGAATTCCCGGCATCGCCCGAATACCGGGTAAGAATTCTCGGCAACGACCGTGTACCGGGTAGGAATACTCGTCAACGACCGAGTACCGGGTAGGAATTATTGGCAACGACCGCGTACCGGGTAGGAATTCTTGGCAACGTCCGAGAATCGAGTAGGAATTGTCGGAAACAACCTAGTACCGGGTAGGAATTGTCAGCAACCCCTGAGTACCGGGTGGGAGTTCCCGGCAAGGCCGGAATGCCAGGAAGGAATTCTCTGAAATGACCGAGTACAAGGTAGGAATTCTCGGCAACGACCGACTACGAGGTTGGAGTTCTCGTCAAAGACCGAGTTCAGGGTAGGAATTCTTGGCAATGACGGATTACCGGGTAGTAATTCTTGGCAATGACGGAGTGCCGGGTAAGAACTCTTGGCAATGACTGAGTACCGGGTAGGAACTCTTGGCAACGAATGAGTGTCGGGTAAGAATTCTTGGCAACGACCGACTACCGGGTTGGAATTCTTCATAATGACGGAGTACCGGGTAAGAATTCTTGGCAACTGAGTACCGGGTGGAAATTCCAGGAAACGCTCGAATACTGGGTAGGAATTCTTGGTAACAACCAAGTACCGGGTAAGAATTCTCGGCAACGCCCGAGTACCGGGAGGGAGTTCCCGGCAACACCTGAATACCGGGTAGTAATTCTCAGAAATGACCGAGTACAGGGTAGGAATTCTCGGCAATGACCGACTACGGGGTTGGAGTTCTCGTCAATGACCGAGTACTGGGTAGGAATTGTTGGCAATGACGGAGTACCGGGTAAGAATTATTGGCAATGACTGAGTACCAGGTAGGAATTCTTGGCAATGCCTGAGTAATGGGTAGGAATTCTTGGCACTAATCGAGTACCGGGTAGGAATTCTGGGCAACAACAGAGTGACGGGTAGGTATTCTCATCAATGAACAAGTACTCGGTAGGAATTATTGGCATTGACGGAGTACCAAATAGGAATTCCCAAGAGTGACCGAGTACCGAGTAGGAATTCTCGGGAATGACTGAGTACCGGGTACGAATACTGGGCAACACCCTAGTACTGGGTGGGAATTCTCAGTAAAGCCTGAGTACCGGGTAGGAGTTCTCGGTAACATCCGACAACCGGGTAGGAATTCTTGACTACGATCGAGTACCGGGTAGGAATTCTCGTGAATGAAAGAGTATTAGGTAAAGATTCTTGGCAATGAGTGAGTACCAGGTAGGAATTCTCGGCAATGCCCGAGTACCGAGTGGGAATTCTCGGCAATGACCGACTACGAGGTTGGAGTTCTCGTCAATGACCGAGTTATGGGTAGGAATTCTTGGCATTGATAGATTACCGGGTAGGAATTCTTGGCAATGACGGAGTACCGGGTAAGAGTTCTTGGAAATGACTGAGTACCAGGTAGGAATGCTCGGCAACGCCCGAGTACCAGGTGGGAATTCTCTAAAATGACCGAGTACCGGGTAGAAATTCTTGACAACGACCGACTACGGGGTTGGAGTTCTCGCCAATGACAGTGTACTGGGTAGGAATTCTTGGCAATGACGGATTACCAGGTAGGAATTCTTGGCAATGACGGAGTACCGGGTAAGAATTCTTGGCAATGACTGAGTAACAGGTAGGAATTCTCGGCAACACCCGAGTATCGGGTGGGAATTCACGTCAATGACCGAGTATCGGGTACGAATGCTTGGCAACGCCCGAGTATCGGGTAGAAATTCTCGGCAACGACCGAGGACCGGGTAGGAATACTCGGCAACGACATAGTACCGGGTAAGAATTCTTGGCAATGACTGAGTACCGGGTAGGAATTCTTGGCAACGAGCGACTACAGGGTTGGAATTCTCGTCAATGAACGAGTACCGGGTAGAAATTCTTCGCAATGACGGAGTACCAGATAGGAATTCTCGGCAACGCCCGAGTACCGAGTGGGAATTTCCGGCAACGCCGGAACACCAGGTAGGAATTCTTGGCAATGACTGAGTAACATGTAGGAATTCTCGGCAACACCCGAGTATCGGGTGGGAATTCACGTCAATGACCGAGTATCGGGTACGAATTCTTGGCAACGCCCGAGTATCGGGTAGAAATTCTCGGCAACGACCGAGGACCGGGTAGGAATACTCGTCAACGACCAAGTACCGGGTACGGATTCTTGGCAATGACGGAGTACCAGGGAAGAATTCTTGGCAATGACTGAGTACCAGGTGGGAATTCACGACAATGATCGAGTACTGGGTAGGAATTCTTGGCAATGACCGAGTACCCGGTTGGAATTCTCGGCAACGACCAAGTACCGGGTAGGAATTATTGGCAGTGACCGAGTACTGGGTAAGAATTCTTGTCAGTGATCGAGTACCAGGTATTCTTGGCGATGACGGATTACCGGGTAGGAATTCTTGGCAATGACGGAGTATCGGGTAAGAATTCTTGGCAATGACTGAGTACCAGGTAGGAATTCTCGACAACGCCCGAGTACCGGGTGGGAATTCATGTCAACGACCGAGTATCGGGTAGGAAATCTTGGCAACGCTTGAGTATCGAGAAGGAATTATCGGCAACGACCGAGTACCGGGTAGGTATACTCGGCAATGACATTGTACCGGGTAAAAATTCTTGGCAACAACTGAGTACCGGGTAGGAATTCTTCGCAATGACGGAGTACCGGTAGGAATTCTTAGCAACACCTGAGTACCTGGTGGAAATTCCTAGCAACGCTAGACTACTGAATAGGAATTCTCAGCAACGACCGACTACCGGGTAGGAATTCTCGGCAACGCCCGAGTACCGGGTAGGAATTCTTGGCAACGTCTAAGTATATGGTAGGAATTCTCGGCAACGACCGAGTACGGAGTTGGAATTCTCGTCAATGACGGAGTACTGGGTAGGAATTCTTGGCAATGACGGAGTACTGGTAGGCACTCTTGGCAACGACTGAGTGCCGGGTAGGAATTCTTGGCAACGACTGACTACCGGGTTAGAATTCTCGGCAATGACCAAGTACCGGGTAGGAATTCTTCGCAATGACGGAGTACCGGGTAGGAATTCTCGGTAACGCCTGAGTACCGGGTGGAAATTCCAGGCAACGCTCAAATACTGGGTAGGAATTCTCGGTAACGACCAAGTACCGGGTATGAATTCTCGGCAACGCCCGAGTACCGGGTGGGAGTTATCGGCAACGCACGAATACCAGGTAGAAATTCTCTAAAATGACCGAGTATCGGGTAGAAATTCTTGGCAACGACCGACTACGGGGTTGGAGTTCTCGCCAATGACCGAGTACTAGGTAGGAATTCTTGGCAATGAGGGATTACCAAGTAGGAATTCTTGGCAATGACGGAGATCCGGGTAAGAATTCTTTGCGATGACTGAGTAACAGGTAGGAATTCTTGGCAACAACCGAGTACCGGGTGGGAATTCACGTCAACGACCGAGTATCGGGTATGAATTCTTGTCAACGCAGGAGTATCGGGTAGAAATTCTCGTCAACGACCGAGTACCGGGTAGGAATACTCGGCAACGACATAGTACCGGGTAAGAATTCTTGGCAACGACTGAGTACCGGGTAGGAATTCTTGGCAACGACCGACTACATGGTTGGAATTCTCGTCAATGAACGAGTACCGGGTAGAAATACTTCGCAATAATGGAGTACCGGATATGAATTCTCGGCAACGCCCGAGTACCGAGTGGGAATTTCTGGCAACGCCCAAATACCGGGTAGGAATTCTCGGCAACGACAGTGTACCGGTAGGAATTCTCGGAAACGACCAAGGACGGAGTTGGAATTCACGTCAATGACCAAGTACCAGGTAGGAATTCTTGGCAATGACGGAGTACCAGGGAAGAATTCTTGGCAATGACTGAGTACCGGGTAGCAATTCTCGGCAACGCCTGAGAACCGGGTAGGTATTCTTGGCAACGCCAGAGTACCGGATGGGAATTCACGATAAGGATCGAGTACCGGGTAGGAATTCTTCTCAATGACCGAGTACCTGGTAGGAATTCTTGGCAACGCCCGAGTATTCGGTAGGAATTCTTGGCAACGCCCGAGTATCGGGTAGGAATTCTCGGCAATGACCGACTACCACGTAGGAATTCTCGGCAACGACTAAGTACCGCGTAGGAATTCTTAGCAACGACCGACTACCGGGTTGGAATTCTCATCAATGACCGAGTACCGGGTAGGAATTCTTCGCAATGACGGAGTACCAGTAGGAATTCTCAGCAACGCCTGAGTACCGGGTGGAAATTCCTGGTAACACTCGAATACTGGGTAGGAATTCTCGGCAACGACCGAGTATCAGGTAGGAATTCTTGACAACGCCTGAGTACCGGGTGGGAGTTCCCGGCAAGGCCTGAATACCGGGCAGGAATTCTCCGAAATGCCCGAGTACCGGGTAGGAATTCTCAGGAACGACCGACTACGGGGTTGGAGTTCTCGTCAATGACCGAGTTCTGTGTAGGAATTCTTGGCAATGACGGAGTACCGGGTAAGAGTTCTTGGCAATGACGGAGTACCGGGTAAGAGTTCTTGGCAATGACTGAGTACCAGGTAGGAATTCTCGGCAATGCCCGAGTACCGGGTGGGAATTCACGTCAATGACCAAGTACCGGGTAGGAATTCTTGGCAACGCCCGAGTATCTGGTAGGAATTCTTAGCAACGCCTGAGTATCGGGTAGGAATTCTCGGCAACGACCGAGTACCGGGTAGAAATACTCGGCAACGATATAGTACCGGGTAGGAGTTCTTGGCAACGACTGAGTACCGGGTAGGAATGCTTGGCAACGACCGACTACCGGGGGAGGAATTCTCGTCAATGAACGAGTACATGTAGGAATTGTTTGTAATGACGGAGTACATGGTAGGAATTTTCGGCAACCCCCGAGTACCGGGTGGGAATTCCCGGCATCGCCCGAATACCGGGTAAGAATTCTCGGCAACGACCGTGTACCGGGTAGGAATACTCGTCAACGACCGAGTACCGGGTAGGAATTATTGGCAACGACCGAGTACCGGGTAGGAATTCTTGGCAACGTCCGAGAATCGAGTAGGAATTGTCGGAAACAACCTAGTACCGGGTAGGAATTGTCAGCAACCCCTGAGTACCGGGTGGGAGTTCCCGGCAAGGCCGGAATGCCAGGAAGGAATTCTCTGAAATGACCGAGTACAAGGTAGGAATTCTCGGCAACGACCGACTACGAGGTTGGAGTTCTCGTCAAAGACCGAGTTCTGGGTAGGAATTCTTGGCAATGACGGATTACCGGGTAGGAATTCTTGGCAATGACGGAGTGCCGGGTAAGAACTCTTGGCAATGACTGAGTACCGGGTAGGAACTCTTGGCAACGAATGAGTGTCGGGTAAGAATTCTTGGCAACGACCGACTACCGGGTTGGAATTCTTCATAATGACGGAGTACCGGGTAAGAATTCTTGGCAACTGAGTACCGGGTGGAAATTCCAGGAAACGCTCGAATACTGGGTAGGAATTCTTGGTAACAACCAAGTACCGGGTAAGAATTCTCGGCAACGCCCGAGTACCGGGAGGGAGTTCCCGGCAACACCTGAATACCGGGTAGTAATTCTCAGAAATGACCGAGTACCGGGTAGGAATTCTCGGCAATGACCGACTACGGGGTTGGAGTTCTCGTCAATGACCGAGTACTGGGTAGGAATTGTTGGCAATGACGGAGTACCGGGTAAGAATTCTTGGCAATGACTGAGTACCAGGTAGGAATTCTTGGCAATGCCTGAGTAATGGGTAGGAATTCTTGGCATTAATCGAGTACCGGGTAGGAATTCTGGGCAACAACAGAGTGACGGGTAGGTATTCTCATCAATGAACAAGTACTCGGTAGGAATTATTAGCATTGACGGAGTACCAAATAGGAATTCCCAAGAGTGACCGAGTACCGAGTAGGAATTCTCGGGAATGACTGAGTACCGGGTACGAATACTGGGCAACACCCTAGTACTGGGTGGGAATTCTCAGTAAAGCCTGAGTACCGGGTAGGAGTTCTCGGTAACATCCGACAACCGGGTAGGAATTCTTGACTACGATCGAGTACCGGGTAGGAATTCTCGTGAATGAAAGAGTATTAGGTAAAGATTCTTGGCAATGAAAGAGTACCAGGTAGGAATTCTCGGCAATGCCCGAGTACCGAGTGGGAATTCTCGGCAATGACCGACTACGAGGTTGGAGTTCTCGTCAATGACCGAGTTATGGGTAGGAATTCTTGGCATTGATGGATTACCGGGTAGGAATTCTTGGCAATGACGGAGTACCGGGTAAGAGTTCTTGGAAATGACTGAGTACCAGGTAGGAATGCTCGGCAACGCCCGAGTACCAGGTGGGAATTCTCTAAAATGACCGAGTACCGGGTAGAAATTCTTGACAACGACCGACTACGGGGTTGGAGTTCTAGCCAATGACAGTGTACTGGGTAGGAATTCTTGGCAATGACGGATTACCAGGTAGGAATTCTTGGCAATGACGGAGTACCGGGTAAGAATTCTTGGCAATGACTGAGTAACAGGTAGGAATTCTCGGCAACACCCGAGTATCGGGTGGGAATTCACGTCAATGACCGAGTATCGGGTACGAATTCTTGGCAACGGCCGAGTATCGGGTAGAAATTCTCGGCAACGACCGAGGACCGGGTAGGAATACTCGGCAACGACATAGTACCGGGTAAGAATTCTTGGCAACGACTGAGTACCGGGTAGGAATTCTTGGCAACGAGCGACTACAGGGTTGGAATTCTCGTCAATGAACGAGTACCGGGTAGAAATTCTTCGCAATGACGGAGTACCAGATAGGAATTCTTGGCAACGCCCGAGTACCGAGTGGGAATTTCCGGCAACGCCCGAACACCAGGTAGGAATTCTTGGCAATGACTGAGTAACATGTAGGAATTCTCGGCAACACCCGAGTATCGGGTGGGAATTCACGTCAATGACCGAGTATCGGGTACGAATTCTTGGCAACGCCCGAGTATCGGGTAGAAATTCTCGGCAACGACCGAGGACCGGGTAGGAATACTCGTCAACGACCAAGTACCGGGTACGGATTCTTGGCAATGACGGAGTACCAGGGAAGAATTCTTGGCAATGACTGAGTACCAGGTGGGAATTCACGACAATGATCGAGTACTGGGTAGGAATTCTTGGCAATGACCGAGTACCCGGTTGGAATTCTCGGAAACGACCAAGTACCTGGTAGGAATTATTGGCAGTGACCGAGTACTGGGTAAGAATTCTTGTCAGTGATCGAGTACCAGGTATTCTTGGCGATGACGGATTACCGGGTAGGAATTCTTGGCAATGACGGAGTATCGGGTAAGAATTCTTGGCAATGACTGAGTACGAGGTAGGAATTCTCGACAACGCCCGAGTACCGGGTGGGAATTCATGTCAACGACCGAGTATCGGGTAGGAAATCTTGGCAACGCTTGAGTATCGAGAAGGAATTATCGGCAACGACCGAGTACCGGGTAGGTATACTCGGCAATGACATTGTACCGGGTAAAAATTCTTGGCAACAACTGAGTACCGGGTAGGAATTCTTCGCAATGACGGAGTACCGGTAGGAATTCTTAGCAACACCTGAGTACTTGGTGGAAATTCCTAGCAACGCTAGACTACTGAATAGGAATTCTCAGCAACGACCGACTACCGGGTAGGAATTCTCGGCAACGCCCGAGTACCGGGTAGGAATTCTTGGCAACGTCTGAGTATATGGTAGGAATTCTCGGCAACGACCGAGTACGGAGTTGGAATTCTCGTCAATGACGGAGTACTGGGTAGGAATTCTTGGCAATGACGGAGTACTGGTAGGCACTCTTGGCAACGACTGAGTGCCGGGTAGGAATTCTTGGCAACGACTGACTACCGGGTTAGAATTCTCGGCAATGACCAAGTACCGGGTAGGAATTCTTCGCAATGACGGAGTATCGGGTAGGAATTCTCGGTAACGCCTGAGTACCGGGTGGAAATTCCAGGCAACGCTCAAATACTGGGTAGGAATTCTCGGTAACGACCAAGTACCGGGTATGAATTCTCGGCAACGCCCGAGTACCGGGTGGGAGTTATCGGCAACGCACGAATACCAGGTAGAAATTCTCTAAAATGACCGAGTACCGGGTAGAAATTCTTGGCAACGACCGACTACGGGGTTGGAGTTCTCGCCAATGACCGAGTACTAGGTAGGAATTCTTGGCAATGAGGGATTACCAGGTAGGAATTCTTGGCAATGACGGAGATCCGGGTAAGAATTCTTTGCGATGACTGAGTAACAGGTAGGAATTCTTGGCAACAACCGAGTACCGGGTGGGAATTCACGTCAATGACCGAGTATCGGGTAGGAATTCTTGTCAACGCAGGAGTATCGGGTAGAAATTCTCGTCAACGACCGAGTACCGGGTAGGAATACTCGGCAACGACATAGTACCGGGTAAGAATTCTTGGCAACGACTTAGTACCGGGTAGGAATTCTTGGCAACGACCGACTACATGGTTGGAATTCTCGTCAATGAACGAGTACCGGGTAGAAATTCTTCGCAATAATGGAGTACCGGATATGAATTCTCGGCAACGCCCGAGTACCGAGTGGGAATTTCTGGCAATGCCCAAATACCGGGTAGGAATTCTCGGCAACGACAGTGTACCGGTAGGAATTCTCGGAAACGACCAAGGACGGAGTTGGAATTCACGTCAATGACCAAGTACCAGGTAGGAATTCTTGGCAATGACGGAGTACCAGGGAAGAATTCTTGGCAATGACTGAGTACCGGGTAGCAATTCTCGGCAACGCCTGAGAACCGGGTAGGTATTCTTGGCAACGCCAGAGTACCGGATGGGAATTCACGATAAGGATCGAGTACCGGGTAGGAATTCTTCTCAATGACCGAGTACCTGGTAGGAATTCTTGGCAACGCCCGAGTATTCGGTAGGAATTCTTGGCAACGCCCGAGTATCGGGTAGGAATTCTCGGCAATGACCGACTACCACGTAGGAATTCTCGGCAACGACTGAGTACCGCGTAGGAATTCTTAGCAACGACCGACTACCGGGTTGGAATTCTCATCAATGACCGAGTACCGGGTAGGAATTCTTCGCAATGACGGAGTACCAGTAGGAATTCTCAGCAACGCCTGAGTACCGGGTGGAAATTCCTGGTAACACTCGAATACTGGGTAGGAATTCTCGGCAACGACCGAGTATCGGGTAGGAATTCTTGACAACGCCCGAGTACCGGGTGGGAGTTCCCGGCAAGGCCTGAATACCGGGTAGGAATTCTCCGAAATGCCCGAGTACCGGGTAGGAATTCTCAGGAACGACCGACTACGGGGTTGGAGTTCTCGTCTATGACCGAGTTCTGGGGAGGAATTCTTGCCAATGACGGATTACCGGGTAGGAATTCTTGGCAATGACGGAGTACCGGGTAAGAGTTCTTGGCAATGACGGAGTACCGGGTAAGAGTTCTTGGCAATGACTGAGTACCAGGTAGGAATTCTCGGCAATGCCCGAGTACCGGGTGGGAATTCACGTCAATGACCAAGTACCGGGTAGGAATTCTTAGCAACGCCCGAGTATCTGGTAGGAATTCTTAGCAACGCCTGAGTATCGGGTAGGAATTCTCGGCAACGACCGAGTACCGGGTAGAAATACTCGGCAACGATATACTACCGGGTAGGAGTTCTTGGCAACGACTGAGTACCAGGTAGAAATTCTTGGCAACCACCGACTACCGGGGGAGGAATTCTCGTCAATGAACGAGTACTGGGTAGGAATTGTTTGCAATGACGGAGTACATGGTAGGAATTTTCGGCAACCCCCGAGTACCGGGTGGGAATTCCCGACATCGCCCGAATACCGGGTAGGAATTCTCGGCAACGACCGTGTACCGGGTAGGAATACTTGGCAACGACCGAGGACCGGGTAGGAATACTCGTCAACGACCAAGTACCGGGTAGGGATTCTTGGCAATGACGGAGTACCAGGGAAGAATTCTTGGCAATGACTGAGTACCGGGTGGGAATTCACGACAATGATCGAGTACTGGGTAGGAATTCTTGGCAATGACCGAGTACCCGGTTGGAATTCTCGGCAACGACCAAGTACCGGGAAGGAATTCTTGGCAGTGACGGAGTACTGGGTAAGAATTCTTGTCAGTGACCGAGTACCAGGTAATCTTGGCGATGACGGATTACCGGGTAGGAATTCTTGGCAATGACGGAGTATCGGGTAAGAATTCTTGGCAATGACTGAGTACCAGGTAGGAATTCTCGATAACGCCCGAGTACCGGGTGGGAATTCATGTCAATGACCGAGTATCGGGTAGGAAATCTTGGCAACGCTTGAGTATCGAGAAGCAATTATCGGCAACGACCGAGTACCGGGTAGGTATACTCGGCGATGACATTGTACCGGGTAAGAATTCTTGGCAACAACTGAGTACCGGGTAGGAATTCTTCGCAATGACGGAGTACCGGTAGGAATTCTTAGTAACACCTGAGTACCTAGTGGAAATTCCTGGCAACGCTAGACTACTGAGTAGGAATTCTCGGCAACGACCGACTACCGGGTAGGAATTCTTGGCAACGCCCGAGTACCGGGTAGGAATTCTTGGCAACATCTGAGTATATGGTAGGAATTCTCGGCAACGACCGAGTACGGAGTTGGAATTCTCGTCAATGACGGAGTACTGGGTAGGAATTCTTGGCAATGACGGAGTACCGGGTAGGCACTCTTGGCAACGACTGAGTGCCGGGTAGGAATTCTTGGCAACGACTGACTACCGGGTTAGAATTCTCGGCAATGACCGAGTACCGGGTAGGAATTCTTCGCAATGACGGAGTACCGGGTAGGAATTCTCGGTAACGCCTGAGTACCGGGTGGAAATTCCAGGCAACGCTCAAATAGTGGGTAGGAATTCTCGGTAACGACCAAGTACCGGGTATGAATTCTTGGCAACGCCCGAGTACCGGGTGGGAGTTCTCGGCAACGCCCGAATACCAGGTAGAAATTCTCTAAAATGACCGAGTACCGGGTAGAAATTCTTGGCAACGACTGACTACGGGGTTGGAGTTCTCGCCAATGACCGAGTACTAGGTAGGAATTCATGGCAATGAGGGATTACCAGGTAGGAATTCTTGGCAATGACGGAGATCCGGGTAAGAATTCTTTGCGATGACTGAGTAACAGGTAGGAATTCTCGGCAACAACCGAGTACCGGGTGGGAATTCACGTCAATGACCGAGTATCGGGTAGGAATTCCTGTCAACGCAGGAGTATCGGGTAGAAATTCTCGTCAACGACCGAGTACCGGGTAGGAATACTCGGCAACGACATAGTACCGGGTAAGAATTCTTGGCAACGACTGAGTACCGGGTAGGAATTCTTGGCAACGACCGACTACAGGGTTGGAATTCTCGTCAATGAACGAGTACCGGGTAGAAATTCATCGCAATAATGGAGTACCGGATATGAATTCTCGGCAACGCCCAAGTACCGAGTGGGAATTTCTGGCAACGCCCAAATACCGGGTAGGAATTCTCGGCAACGACAGTGTACCAGGTAGGAATTCTCGGCAACGACCAAGGACGGAGTTGGAATTCACGTCAATGACCAAGTACCAGGTAGGAATTCTTGGCAATGACGGAGTACCAGGGAAGAATTCTTGGCAATGACTGAGTACCGGGTAGCAATTCTCGGCAACGCCTGAGAACCGGGTAGGAATTCTTGGCAACGCCAGAGTACCGGATGGGAATTCACGATAAGGATCGAGTACCGGGTAGGAATCCTTCTCAATGACCGAGTACCTGGTAGGAATTCTTGGCAACGCCTGAGTATTCGGTAGGAATTCTTGGCAACGCCCAAGTATCGATAGGAATTCTCGGCAATGACTGACTACCACGTAGGAATTCTCGGCAACGACTGAGTACCGCGTAGGAATTCTTAGCAACGACCGACTACCGGGTTGGAATTCTCATCAATGACCGAGTACCGGGTAGGAATTCTTCGCAATGACGGAGTACCAGTAGGAATTCTCAGCAACGCCTGAGTACCGGGTGGAAATTCCTGGTAACACTCGAATACTGGGTAGGAATTCTCGGCAACGACCGAGTATCGGGTAGGAATTCTTGACAACGCCTGAGTACCGGGTGGGAGTTCCCGGCAAGGCCTCAATACCGGGTAGGAATTCTCCGAAATGCCCGAGTACCGGGTAGGAATTCTCAGGAACGACCGACTACGGGGTTGGAGTTCTCGTCAATGACCGAGTTCTGGGTAGGAATTCTTGGCAATGACAGAGTACCGGGTAAGAGTTCTTGGCAATGACGGAGTACCGGGTAAGAGTTCTTGGCAATGACTGAGTACCAGGTAGGAATTCTCGGCAATGCCCGAGTACCGGGTGGGAATTCACGTTAATGAGCAAGTACCGGGTAGGAATTCTTGGCAACGCCCGAGTATCTGGTAGGAATTCTTAGCAACGCCTGAGTATCGGGTAGGAATTCTCGGCAACGACCGAGTACCGGGTATAAATACTCGGCAAAGATATAGTACCGGGTAGGAGTTCTTGGCAACGACTGAGTACCGGGTAGAAATTCTTGGCAACAACCGACTACCGGGGGAGGAATTCTCGTCAATGAACGAGTACATGTAGGAATTGTTTGCAATGACGGAGTACATGGTAGGAATTTTCGGCAACCCCCGAGTACCGGGTGGGAATTCCCGGCATCGCCCGAATACCGGGTAAGAATTCTCGGCAACGACCGTGTACCGGGTAGGAATACTCGTCAACGACCGAGTACCGGGTAGGAATTATTGGCAACGACCCAGTACCGGGTAGGAATTCTTGGCAACGTCCGAGAATCGAGTAGGAATTGTCGGCAACAACCAAGTACGGAGTTGGAATTCTCGTCAATGACCGAGTACTGGGTAGGAATTCTTGGCAATGACGGAGTACCGGGTAGGAATTCTTGGCAATGACGGAGTGTCGGCTAAGAATTCTTGGCAATGACCGAGTACAGGGTAGGAACTCTTGGCACCGACTTAGTGCCGGGTAAGACTTTTTGGCAACGACCGACTACCGGGTTGGAATTCTTCGTAATGACAGAGTACCGGGTAGGAATTCTCGGCAACGGCTGAGTACCGGGTGGAAATTCCAGGCAACGCTCGAGTACCAGGAGGGAGTTCTCGTCAATGACCGAGTTATGGGTAGGAATTCTTGGCATTGGTGGATTACCGGGTAGGAATTCTTGGCAATGACGGAGTACCGGGTAAGAGTTCTTGGAAATGACTGAGTACCAGGTAGGAATGCTCGGCAACGCCCGAGTACCAGGTGGGAATTCTCTAAAATGACCGAGTACCGGGTAGAAATTCTTGACAACGACCGACTACGGGGTTGGAGTTCTCGCCAATGACAGTGTACTGGGTAGGAATTCTTGGCAATGACGGATTACCAGGTAGGAATTCTTGGCAATGACGGAGTACCGGGTAAGAATTCTTGGCAATGACTGAGTAACAGGTAGGAATTCTCGGCAACACCCGAGTATCGGGTGGGAATTCACGTCAATGACCGAGTATCGGGTACGAATTCTTGGCAACGCCCGAGTATCGGGTAGAAATTCTCGGCAACGACCGAGGACCGGGTAGGAATACTCGGCAACGACATAGTACCGGGTAAGAATTCTTGGCAACGACTGAGTACCGGGTAGGAATTCTTGGCAACGAGCGACTACAGGGTTGGAATTCTCGTCAATGAACGAGTACCGGGTAGAAATTCTTCGCAATGACGGAGTACCAGATAGGAATTCTCGGCAACGCCCGAGTACCGAGTGGGAATTTCCGGCAACGCCCGAACACCAGGTAGGAATTCTTGGCAATGACTGAGTAACATGTAGGAATTCTCGGCAACACCCGAGTATCGGGTGGGAATTCACGTCAATGACCGAGTATCGGGTACGAATTCTTGGCAACGCCCGAGTATCGGGTCGAAATTCTCGGCAACGACCGAGGACCGGGTAGGAATACTCGTCAACGACCAAGTACCGGGTACGGATTCTTGGCAATGACGGAGTACCAGGGAAGAATTCTTGGCAATGACTGAGTACCGGGTGGGAATTCACGACAATGATCGAGTACTGGGTAGGAATTCTTGGCAATGACCGAGTACCCGGTTGGAATTCTCGGCAACGACCAAGTACCAGGTAGGAATGCTCGGCAACGCCCGAGTACCAGGTGGGAATTCTCTAAAATGACCGAGTACCGGGTAGAAATTCTTGACAACGACCGACTACGGGGTTGGAGTTCTCGCCAATGACAGTGTACTGGGTAGGAATTCTTGGCAATGACGGATTACCAGGTAGGAATTCTTGGCAATGACGGAGTACCGGGTAAGAATTCTTGGCAATGACTGAGTAACAGGTAGGAATTCTCGGCAACACCCGAGTATCGAGTGGGAATTCACGTCAATGACCGAGTATTGGGTACGAATTCTTGGCAACGCCCGAGTATCGGGTAGAAATTCTCGGCAACGACCGAGGACCGGGTAGGAATACTCGGCAACGACATAGTACCGGGTAAGAATTTTTGGCAACGACTGAGTACCGGGTAGGAATTCTTGGCAACGAGCGACTACAGGGTTGGAATTCTCGTCAATGAACGAGTACCGGGTAGAAATTCTTCGCAATGACGGAGTACCAGATAGGAATTCTCGGCAATGCCCGAGTACCGAGTGGGAATTTCCGGCAACGCCCGAACACCAGGTAGGAATTCTTGGCAATGAATGAGTAACATGTAGGAATTCTCGGCAACACCCGAGTATCTGGTGGGAATTCACGTCAATGACCGAGTATCGGGTACGAATTCTTGGCAACGCCCGAGTATCGGGTAGAAATTCTCGGCAACGACCGAGGACCGGGTAGGAATACTCGTCAACGACCAAGTACCGGGTACGGATTCTTGGCAATGACGGAGTACCAGGGAAGAATTCTTGGCAATGACTGAGTACCGGGTGGGAATTCACGACAATGATCGAGTACTGGGTAGGAATTCTTGGCAATGACCGAGTACCCGGTTGGAATTCTCGGCAACGACCAAGTACCGGGTAGGAATTATTGGCAGTGACCGAGTACTGGGTAAGAATTCTTGTCAGTGATCGAGTACCAGGTATTCTTGGCGATGACGGATTACCGGGTAGGAATTCTTGGCAATGACGGAGTATCGGGTAAGAATTCTTGGCAATGACTGAGTACCAGGTAGGAATTCTCGACAACGCCCGAGTACCGGGTGGGAATTCATGTCAACGACCGAGTATCGGGTAGGAAATCTTGGCAACGCTTGAGTATCGAGAAGGAATTATCGGCAACGACCGAGTACCGGGTAGGTATACTCGGCAATGACATTGTACCGGGTAAAAATTCTTGGCAACAACTGAGTACCGGGTAGGAATTCTTCACAATGGCGGAGTACCGGTAGGAATTCTTAGCAACACCTGAGTACCTGGTGGAAATTCTTAGCAACGCTAGACTACTGAGTAGGAATTCTCAGCAACGACCGACTACCGGGTAGGAATTCTCGGCAACGCCCGAGTACCGGGTAGGAATTCTTGGCAACGTCTGAGTATATGGTAGGAATTCTCGGCAACGACCGAGTACGGAGTTGGAATTCTCGTCAATGACGGAGTACTGGGTAGGAATTCTTGGCAATGACGGAGTACTGGTAGGCACTCTTGGCAACGACTGAGTGCCGGGTAGGAATTCTTGGCAACGACTGACTACCGGGTTAGAATTCTCGGCAATGACCGAGTACCGGGTAGGAATTCTTCGCAATGACGGAGTACCGGGTAGGAATTCTCGGTAACGCCTGAGTACCGGGTGGAAATTCCAGGCAACGCTCAAATACTGGGTAGGAATTCTCGGTAACGACCAAGTACCGGGTATGAATTCTCGGCAACGCCCGAGTACCGGGTGGGAGTTATCGGCAACGCACGAATACCAGGTAGAAATTCTCTAAAATGACCGAGTACCGGGTAGAAATTCTTGGCAACGACCGACTACAGGGTTGGAGTTCTCGCCAATGACCGAGTACTAGGTAGGAATTCTTGGCAATGAGGGATTACCAGGTAGGAATTCTTGGCAATGACGGAGATCCGGGTAAGAATTCTTTGCGATGACTGAGTAACAGGTAGGAATTCTTGGCAACAACCGAGTACCGGGTGGGAATTCACGTCAATGACCGAGTATCGGGTAGGAATTCTTGTCAACGCAGGAGTATCGGGTAGAAATTCTCGTCAACGACCGAGTACCAGGTAGGAATACTCGGCAACGACATAGTACCGGGTAAGAATTCTTGGCAACGACTGAGTACCGGGTAGGAATTCTTGGCAACGACCGACTACAGGGTTGGAATTCTCGTCAATGAATGAACGAGTACCGGGTAGAAATTCTTCGCAATAATGGAGTACCGGATATGAATTCTCGGCAACGCCCGAGTACCGAGTGGGAATTTCTGGCAACGCCCAAATACCGGGTAGGAATTCTCGGCAACGACAGTGTACCGGAAGGAATTCTCGGAAACGACCAAGGACGGAGCTGGAATTCACGTCAATGACCAAGTACTAGGTAGGAATTCTTGGCAATGACGGAGTACCAGGGAAGAATTCTTGGCAATGACTGAGTACCGGGTAGCAATTCTCGGCAACGCCTGAGAACCGGGTAGGTATTCTTGGCAACGCCAGAGTACCGGATGGGAATTCACGATAAGGATCGAGTACCGGGTAGGAATTCTTCTCAATGACCGAGTACCTGGTAGGAATTCTTGGCAACGCCCGAGTATTCGGTAGGAATTCTTGGCAACGCCCGAGTATCGGGTAGGAATTCTCGGCAATGACCGACTACCACGTAGGAATTCTCGGCAACGACTGAGTACCGCGTAGGAATTCTTAGCAACGACCGACTACCGGGTTGGAATTCTCATCAATGACCGAGTACCGGGTAGGAATTCTTCGCAATGACGGAGTACCAGTAGGAATTCTCAGCAACGCCTGAGTACCGGGTGGAAATTCCTGGTAACACTCGAATACTGGGTAGGAATTCTCGGCAACGACTGAGTATCGGGTAGGAATTCTTGACAACGCCCGAGTACCGGGTGGGAGTTCCCGGCAAGGCCTGAATACCGGGTAGGAATTCTCCGAAATGCCTGAGTACCGGGTAGGAATTCTCAGGAACGACCGACTACGGGGTTGGAGTTCTCGTCTATGACCGAGTTCTGGGGAGGAATTCTTGCCAATGACGGATTACCGGGTAGGAATTCTTGGCAATGACGGAGTACCGGGTAAGAGTTCTTGGCAATGACGGAGTACCGGGTAAGAGTTCTTGGCAATGACTGAGTACCAGGTAGGAATTCTCGGCAATGCCGGAGTACCGGGTGGGAATTCACGTCAATGACCAAGTACCGGGTAGGAATTCTTGGCAACGCCCGAGTATCTGGTAGGAATTCTTAGCAACGCCTGAGTATCGGGTAGGAATTCTCGGCAACGACCGAGTACCGGGTAGAAATACTCGGCAACGATATACTACCGGGTAGGAGTTCTTGGCAACGACTGAGTACCAGGTAGGAATTCTTGGCAACGACCGACTACCGGGGGAGGAATTCTCGTCAATGAACGAGTACTGGGTAGGAATTGTTTGCAATGACGGAGTACATGGTAGGAATTTTCGGCAACCCCCGAGTACCGGGTGGGAATTCCCGGCATCGCCCGAATACCGGGTAGGAATTCTCGGCAACGACCGTGTACTGGGTAGGAATACTCGGCAACGACCGAGGACCGGGTAGGAATACTCGTCAACGACCAAGTACCGGGTAGGGATTCTTGGCAATGACGGAGTACTAGGGAAGAATTCTTGGCAATGACTGAGTACCGGGTGGGAATTCACGACAATGATCGAGTACTGGGTAGGAATTCTTGGCAATGACCGAGTACCCGGTTGGAATTCTCGGCAACGACCAAGTACCGGGAAGGAATTCTTGGCAGTGACCGAGTACTGGGTAAGAATTCTTGTCAGTGACCGAGTACCAGGTATTCTTGGCGATGATGGATTACCGGGTAGGAATTCTTCGCAATGACGGAGTATCGGGTAAGAATTCTTGGCAATGACTGAGTACCAGGTAGGAATTCTCGATAACGCCCGAGTACCGGGTGGGAATTCATGTCAATGACCGAGTATCGGGTAGGAAATCTTGGCAACGCTTGAGTATCGAGAAGCAATTATCGGCAACGACCGAGTACCGGGTAGGTATACTCGGCAATGACATTGTACCGGGTAAGAATTCTTGGCAACAACTGAGTACCGGGTAGGAATTCTTCGCAATGACGGAGTACCGGTAGGAATTCTTAGCAACACCTGAGTACCTGGTGGAAATTCTTGGCAACGCTAGACTACTGAGTAGGAATTCTCGGCAACGACCGACTACCGGGTAGGAATTCTTGGCAACGCCCGAGTACCGGGTAGGAATTCTTGGCAACATCTGAGTATATGGTAGGAATTCTCGGCAACGACCGAGTACGGAGTTGGAATTCTCGTCAATGACGGAGTACTGGGTAGGAATTCTTGGCAATGACGGAGTACCAGGTAGGCACTCTTGGCAACGACTGAGTGCCGGGTAGGAATTCTTGGCAACGACTGACTACCGGGTTAGAATTCTCGGCAATGACCGAGTACCGGGTAGGAATTCTTCGCAATGACGGAGTACCGGGTAGGAATTCTCGGTAACGCCTGAGTACCGGGTGGAAATTCAAGGCAACGCTCAAATAGTGGGTAGGCATTCTCGGTAACGACCAAGTACCGGGTATGAATTCTTGGCAACGCCCGAGTACCGGGTGGGAGTTCTCGGCAACGCCCGAATACCAGGTAGAAATTCTCTAAAATGACCGAGTACCGGGTAGAAATTCTTGGCAACGACCGACTACGGGGTTGGAGTTCTCGCCAATGACCGAGTACTAGGTAGGAATTCTTGGCAATGAGGGATTACCATGTAGGAATTCTTGGCAATGACGGAGATCCGGGTAAGAATTCTTTGCGATGACTGAGTAACAGGTAGGAATTCTCGGCAACAACCGAGTACCGGGTGGGAATTCACGTCAATGACCGAGTATCGGGTAGGAATTCCTGTCAACGCAGGAGTATCGGGTAGAAATTCTCGTCAACGACCGAGTACCGGGTAGGAATACTCGGCAACGACATAGTACCGGGTAAGAATTCTTGGCAACGACTGAGTACCGGGTAGGAATTCTTGGCAACGACCGACTACAGGGTTGGAATTCTCGTCAATGAACGAGTACCGGATAGAAATTCTTCGCAATAATGGAGTACCGGATATGAATTCTCGGCAACGCCCAAGTACCGAGTGGGAATTTCTGGCAACGCCCAAATACCGGGTAGGAATTCTCGGCAACGACAGTGTACCAGGTAGGAATTCTCGGCAACGACCAAGGATGGAGTTGGAATTCATGTCAATGACCAAGTACCAGGTAGGAATTCTTGGCAATGACGGAGTACCAGGGAAGAATTCTTGGCAATGACTGAGTACCGGGTAGCAATTCTCGGCAACGCCTGAGAACCGGGTAGGAATTCTTGGCAACGCCAGAGTACCGGATGGGAATTCACGATAAGGATCGAGTACCGGGTAGGAATCCTTCTCAATGACCGAGTACCTGGTAGGAATTCTTGGCAACGCCTGAGTATTCGGTAGGAATTCTTGGCAACGCCCAAGTATCGGGTAGGAATTCTCGGCAATGACTGACTACCACGTAGGAATTCTCGGCAACGACTGAGTACCGCGTAGGAATTCTTAGCAACGACCGACTACCGGGTTGGAATTCTCATCAATGACCGAGTACCGGGTAGGAATTCTTCGCAATGACGGAGTACCAGTAGGAATTCTCAGCAATGCCTGAGTACCGGGTGGAAATTCCTGGTAACACTCGAATACTGGGTAGGAATTCTCGGCAACGACCGAGTATCGGGTAGGAATTCTTGACAACGCCTGAGTACCGGGTGGGAGTTCCCGGCAAGGCCTCAATACCGGGTAGGAATTCTCCGAAATGCCCGAGTACCGGGTAGGAATTCTCACTAACGACCGACTACGGGGTTGGAGTTCTCGTCAATGACCGAGTTCTGGGTAGGAATTCTTGGCAATGACGGAGTACCGGGTAAGAGTTCTTGGCAATGACGGAGTACCGGGTAAGAGTTCTTGGTAATGACTGAGTACCAGGTAGGAATTCTCGGCAATGCCCGAGTACCGGGTGGGAATTCACGTCAATGACCAAGTACCGGGTAGGAATTCTTGGCAACGCCCGAGTATCTGGTAGGAAATCTTAGCAACGCCTGAGTATCGGGTAGGAATTCTCGGCAACGACCGAGTACCGGGTAGAAATACTCGGCAACGATATAGTACCGGGTAGGAGTTCTTGGCAACGACTGAGTACCGGGTAGGAATTCTTGGCAACGACCGACTACCGGGGGAGAAATTCTCGTCAATGAACGAGTACATGTAGGAATTGTTTGCAATGACGGAGTACATGGTAGGAATTTTCGGCAACCCCCGAGTACCGGGTGGGAATTCCCGGCATCGCCCGAATACCGGGTAAGAATTCTCGGCAACGACCATGTACCGGGTAGGAATACTCGTCAACGACCGAGTACCGGGTAGGAATTATTGGCAACGACCGAGTACCGGGTAGGAATTCTTGGCAACGTCCGAGAATCGAGTAGGAATTGTCGGAAACAACCTAGTACCGGGTAGGAATTGTCAGCAACCCCTGAGTACCGGGTGGGAGTTCCCGGCAAGGCCGGAATGCCAGGAAGGAATTCTCTGAAATGACCGAGTACAAGGTAGGAATTCTCGGCAACGACCGACTACGAGGTTGGAGTTCTCGTCAAAGACCGAGTTCTGGGTAGGAATTCTTGGCAATGACGGATTACCGGGTAGGAATTCTTGGCAATGACGGAGTGCCGGGTAAGAACTCTTGGCAATGACTGAGTACCGGGTAGGAACTCTTGGCAACGAATGAGTGTCGGGTAAGAATTCTTGGCAACGACCGACTACCGGGTTGGAATTCTTCATAATGACGGAGTACCGGGTAAGAATTCTTGGCAACTGAGTACCGGGTGGAAATTCCAGGAAACGCTCGAATACTGGGTAGGAATTCTTGGTAACAACCAAGTACCGGGTAAGAATTCTCGGCAACGCCCGAGTACCGGGAGGGAGTTCCCGGCAACACCTGAATACCGGGTAGTAATTCTCAGAAATGACCGAGTACCGGGTAGGAATTCTCGGCAATGACCGACTACGGGGTTGGAGTTCTCGTCAATGACCGAGTACTGGGTAGGAATTGTTGGCAATGACGGAGTACCGGGTAAGAATTCTTGGCAATGACTGAGTACCAGGTAGGAATTCTTGGCAATGCCTGAGTAATGGGTAGGAATTCTTGGCACTAATCGAGTACCGGGTAGGAATTCTGGGCAACAACAGAGTGACGGGTAGGTATTCTCATCAATGAACAAGTACTCGGTAGGAATTATTGGCAATGACGGAGTACCAAATAGGAATTCCCAAGAGTGACCGAGTACCGAGTAGGAATTCTCGGGAATGACTGAGTACCGGGTACGAATACTGGGCAACACCCTAGTACTGGGTGGGAATTCTCAGTAAAGCCTGAGTACTGGGTAGGAGTTCTCGGTAACATCCAACAACCGGGTAGGAATTCTTGACTACGATCGAGTACCGGGTAGGAATTCTCGTGAATGAAAGAGTATTAGGTAAAGATTCTTGGCAATGACTGAGTACCAGGTAGGAATTCTCGGCAATGCCCGAGTACCGAGTGGGAATTCTCGGCAATGACCGACTACGAGGTTGGAGTTCTCGTCAA
Source organism: Barbarea vulgaris (assembly GCA_963667165.1). Lineage (NCBI taxonomy): Eukaryota > Viridiplantae > Streptophyta > Magnoliopsida > Brassicales > Brassicaceae > Barbarea > Barbarea vulgaris. The sequence goes on along the minus strand of OY763888.1, from coordinate 7,287,564 downwards.
TGACCGAGTTATGGGTAGGAATTCTTGGCATTGATGGATTACCGGGTAGGAATTCTTGGCAATGACGGAGTACCGGGTAAGAGTTCTTGGAAATGACTGAGTACCAGGTAGGAATGCTCGGCAACGCCCGAGTACCAGGTGGGAATTCTCTAAAATGACCGAGTACCGGGTAGAAATTCTTGACAACGACCGACTACGGGGTTGGAGTTCTCGCCAATGACAGTGTACTGGGTAGGAATTCTTGGCAATGACGGATTACCAGGTAGGAATTCTTGGCAATGACGGAGTACCGGGTAAGAATTCTTGGCAATGACTGAGTAACAGGTAGGAATTCTCGGCAACACCCGAGTATCGGGTGGGAATTCACGTCAATGACCGAGTATCGGGTACGAATTCTTGGCAACGCCCGAGTATCGGGTAAAAATTCTCGGCAACGACCGAGGACCGGGTAGGAATACTCGGCAACGACATAGTACCGGGTAAGAATTCTTGGCAACGACTGAGTACCGGGTAGGAATTCTTGGCAACGAGCGACTACAGGGTTGGAATTCTCGTCAATGAACGAGTACCGGGTAGAAATTCTTCGCAATGACGGAGTACCAGATAGGAATTCTCGGCAACGCCCGAGTACCGAGTGGGAATTTCCGGCAACGCCCGAACACCAGGTAGGAATTCTTGGCAATGACTGAGTAACATGTAGGAATTCTCGGCAACACCCGAGTATCGGGTGGGAATTCACGTCAATGACCGAGTATCGGGTACGAATTCTTGGCAACGCCCGAGTATCGGGTAGAAATTCTCGGCAACGACCGAGGACCGGGTAGGAATACTCATCAACGACCAAGTACCGGGTACGGATTCTTGGCAATGACGGAGTACCAGGGAAGAATTCTTGGCAATGACTGAGTACCAGGTGGGAATTCACGACAATGATCGAGTACTGGGTAGGAATTCTTGGCAATGACCGAGTACCCGGTTGGAATTCTCGGCAACGACCAAGTACCGGGTAGGAATTATTGGCAGTGACCGAGTACTGGGTAAGAATTCTTGTCAGTGATCGAGTACCAGGTATTCTTGGCGATGACGGATTACCGGGTAGGAATTCTTGGCAATGACGGAGTATCGGGTAAGAATTCTTGGCAATGACTGAGTACCAGGTAGGAATTCTCGACAACGCCCGAGTACCGGGTGGGAATTGATGTCAACGACCGAGTATCGGGTAGGAAATCTTGGCAACGCTTGAGTATCGAGAAGGAATTATCGGCAACGACCGAGTACCGGGTAGGTATACTCGGCAATGACATTGTACCGGGTAAAAATTCTTGGCAACAACTGAGTACCGGGTAGGAATTCTTCGCAATGACGGAGTACCGGTAGGAATTCTTAGCAACACCTGAGTACCTGGTGGAAATTCCTAGCAACGCTAGACTACTGAATAGGAATTCTCAGCAACGACCGACTACCGGGTAGGAATTCTCGGCAACGCCTGAGTACCGGGTAGGAATTCTTGGCAACGTCTGAGTATATGGTAGGAATTCTCGGCAACGACCGAGTACGGTGTTGGAATTCTCGTCAATGACGGAGTACTGGGTAGGAATTCTTGGCAATGACGGAGTACTGGTAGGCACTCTTGGCAACGACTGAGTGCCGGGTAGGAATTCTTGGCAACGACTGACTACCGGGTTAGAATTCTCGGCAATGACCAAGTACCGGGTAGGAATTCTTCGCAATGACGGAGTACCGGGTGGAAATTCCAGGCAACGCTCAAATACTGGGTAGGAATTCTCGGTAATGACCAAGTACCGGGTATGAATTCTTGGCAACGCCCGAGTACCGGGTGGAAGTTATCGGCAACGCACGAATACCAGGTAGAAATTCTCTAAAATGACCGAGTACCGGGTAGAAATTCTTGGCAACGACCGACTACGGGGTTGGAGTTCTCGCCAATGACCGAGTACTAGGTAGGAATTCTTGGCAATGAGGGATTACCAGGTAGGAATTCTTGGCAATGACGGAGATCCGGGTAAGAATTCTTTGCGATGACTGAGTAACAGGTAGGAATTCTTGGCAACAACCGAGTACCGGGTGGGAATTCACGTCAATGACCGAGTATCGGGTAGGAATTCTTGTCAACGCAGGAGTATCGGGTAGAAATTCTCGTCAACGACCGAGTACCGGGTAGGAATACTCGGCAACGACATAGTACCGGGTAAGAATTCTTGGCAACGACTGAGTACCGGGTAGGAATTCTTGGCAACGACCGACTACATGGTTGGAATTCTCGTCAATGAACGAGTACCGGGTAGAAATTCTTCGCAATAATGGAGTACCGGATATGAATTCTCGGCAACGCCCGAGTACCGAGTGGGAATTTCTGGCAACGCCCAAATACCGGGTAGGAATTCTCGGCAACGACAGTGTACCGGTAGGAATTCTCAGAAACGACCAAGGACGGAGTTGGAATTCACGTCAATGACCAAGTACCAGGTAGGAATTCTTGGCAATGACGGAGTACCTGGGAAGAATTCTTGGCAATGACTGAGTACCGGGTAGCAATTCTCGGCAACGCCTGAGAACCGGGTAGGTATTCTTGGCAACGCCAGAGTACCGGATGGGAATTCACGATAAGGATCGAGTACCTGGTAGGAATTCTTCTCAATGACCGAGTACCTGGTAGGAATTCTTGGCAACGCCCGAGTATTCGGTAGGAATTCTTGGCAACGCCCGAGTATCGGGTAGGAATTCTTGGCAATGACCGACTACCACGTAGGAATTCTCCGCAACGACTGAGTACCGCGTAGGAATTCTTAGCAACGACCGACTACCGGGTTGGAATTCTCATCAATGACCGAGTACCGGGTAGGAATTCTTCGCAATGACGGAGTACCAGTAGGAATTCTCAGCAACGCCTGAGTACCGGGTGGAAATTCCTGGTAACACTCGAATACTGGGTAGGAATTCTTGACAACGCCCGAGTACCGGGTGGGAGTTCCCGGCCAGGCCTGAATACCGGGTAGGAATTCTCCGAAATGCCCGAGTACCGGGTAGGAATTCTCAGGAACGACCGACTACGGGGTTGGAGTTCTCGTCTATGACCGAGTTCTGGGGAGGAATTCTTGCCAATGACGGATTACCGGGTAGGAATTCTTGGCAATGACGGAGTACCGGGTAAGAGTTCTTGGCAATGACTGAGTACCAGGTAGGAATTCTCGGCAATGCCCGAGTACCGGGTGGGAATTCACGTCAATGACCAAGTACCGGGTAGGAATTCTTGGCAACGCCCGAGTATCTGGTAGGAATTCTTAGCAACGCCTGAGTATCGGGTAGGAATTCTCGGCAACGACCGAGTACCGGGTAGAAATACTCGGCAACGATATACTACCGGGTAGGAGTTCTTGGCAACGACTGAGTACCAGGTAGGAATTCTTGGCAACGACCGACTACCGGGGGAGGAATTCTCGTCAATGAACAAGTACTGGGTAGGAATTGTTTGCAATGACGGAGTACATGGTAGGAATTTTCGGCAACCCCCGAGTACCGGGTGGGAATTCCCGGCATCGCCCGAATACCGGGTAGGAATTCTCGGCAACGACCGTGTACCGGGTAGGAATACTCGGCAACGACCGAGGACCGGGTAGGAATACTCGTCAACGACCAAGTACCGGGTAGGGATTCTTGGCAATGACGGAGTACCAGGGAAGAATTCTTGGCAATGACTGAGTACCGGGTGGGAATTCACGACAATGATCGAGTACTGGGTAGGAATTCTTGGCAATGACCGAGTACCCGGTTGGAATTCTCGGCAACGACCAAGTACCGGGAAGGAATTCTTGGCAGTGACCGAGTACTGGGTAAGAATTCTTGTCAGTGACCGAGTACCAGGTATTCTTGGCGATGACGGATTACCGGGTAGGAATTCTTGGCAATGACGGAGTATCGGGTAAGAATTCTTGGCAATGACTGAGTACCAGGTAGGAATTCTCGATAACGCCCGAGTACCGGGTGGGAATTCATGTCAATGACCGAGTATCGGGTAGGAAATCTTGGCAACGCTTGAGTATCGAGAAGCAATTATCGGCAACGACCGAGTACCGGGTAGGTATACTCGGCAATGACATTGTACCGGGTAAGAATTCTTGGCAACAACTGAGTACCGGGTAGGAATTCTTCGCAATGACGGAGTACCGGTAGGAATTCTTAGTAACACCTGAGTACCTGGTGGAAATTCCTGGCAACGCTAGACTACTGAGTAGGAATTCTCGGCAACGACCGACTACCGGGTAGGAATTCTTGGCAACGCCCGAGTACCGGGTAGGAATTCTTGGCAACATCTGAGTATATGGTAGGAATTCTCGGCAACGACCGAGTACGGAGTTGGAATTCTCGTCAATGACGGAGTACTGGGTAGGAATTCTTGGCAATGACGGAGTACCGGGTAGGCACTCTTGGCAACGACTGAGTGCCGGGTAGGAATTCTTGGCAACGACTGACTACCGGGTTAGAATTCTCGGCAATGACCGAGTACCGGGTAGGAATTCTTCGCAATGACGGAGTACCGAGTAGGAATTCTCGGTAACGCCTGAGTACCGGGTGGAAATTCCAGGCAACGCTCAAATAGTGGGTAGGAATTCTCGGTAACGACCAAGTACCGGGTATGAATTCTTGGCAACGCCCGAGTACCGGGTGGGAGTTCTCGGCAACGCCCGAATACCAGGTAGAAATTCTCTAAAATGACCGAGTACCGGGTAGAAATTCTTGGCAACGACCGACTACGGGGTTGGAGTTCTCGCCAATGACCGAGTACTAGGTAGGAATTCTTGGCAATGAGGGATTACCAGGTAGGAATTCTTGGCAATGACGGAGATCCGGGTAAGAATTCTTTGCGATGACTGAGTAACAGGTAGGAATTCTCGGCAACAACCGAGTACCAGGTGGGAATTCACGTCAATGACCGAGTATCGGGTAGGAATTCCTGTCAACGCAGGAGTATCGGGTAGAAATTCTCGTCAACGACCGAGTACCGGGTAGGAATACTCGGCAACGACATAGTACCGGGTAAGAATTCTTGGCAACGACTGAGTACCGGGTAGGAATTCTTGGCAACGACCGACTACAGGGTTGGAATTCTCGTCAATGAACGAGTACCGGGTAGAAATTCATCGCAATAATGGAGTACCGGATATGAATTCTCGGCAACGCCCAAGTACCGAGTGGGAATTTCTGGCAACGCCCAAATACCGGGTAGGAATTCTCGGCAACGACAGTGTACCAGGTAGGAATTCTCGGCAACGACCAAGGACGGAGTTGGAATTCACGTCAATGACCAAGTACCAGGTAGGAATTCTTGGCAATGACGGAGTACCAGGGAAGAATTCTTGGCAATGACTGAGAACCGGGCAATGCCCCCATTGTGTGTTGGCGTGTGAGTCTCGAGGAAAAGGTGACGGAGGTTGCTGTGGTGGTGTGCAAAAGAGGAGTAAGTTGGAAAGCTGTTTCGTGGGTGAGAAGGAAAAAGAAGTTTGACCTAGCAAATCGTTTGCAAAGGTAGCGAATTTTTGTGGAGTTGTAGTTAAGTCTTATATCTAGATGTACCAATTTGCGGAATTGAATTTGAGTTATTTTTCTGAAAGTTATTCACGTTTCCGTGAGGCGCTCTGATTTAGACGCGAACCGGACCAACGTGGATTCAAAGGGCAATCGCGAGTTCGTCTACCGTCGGATCATCTTGAAACTTTGAAGTTAGCTTCAGGACTTTTGGGGGTTGAGTTTCAACAGTGGGATTGAGCTTTCAACGGTTAGTCGTTGATTTATTCATGTTTTGTTTCGAGGCGCGTAACTGGTGAAGGTGATCGTGTTGGTCGATCTGGTCAGGATCGATCGATCTGGCCAGGATCGATCGATCTAGACTTGTTTGGTCGATCTGAGAAGTTCACGCAAGTTGGGATCGATCGATCTAAGCCCAGATCGATCGATCTGGTGTTTTTCGTGTTCGTTTCTTGTGTTTAAAGGTTCGTTTTGGTTTATTTGTTAGGCACGCGGTTGGGGGATTGAGGTCTATTCAATCCGGGGAGTTTTGGTAATTTTCCGTGCGTGGCTTAAGGTGAGTGCATGACCATAAGCTTATCTAAGCGGTTTTGTTGTTTGACGTGGTTTCATGGAATAGGCCGTGTTTGATCTCGGGTGATTTAGATCGAGTTTCGTGACATGGTTGTTTCGGTATTTCGTGTTTATCTATGTTAAATAAATTAAATCGTTTGAGTGTATAGCTTGTAGATGGGAGGATTGCCTCACTAAGTATTTGTTGAAATACTTATGCATCTCTTTTGTTTGATGCAGAGAAAGAAAAGTTGTGACTGTGGAATCGGGGCGAGGAAGAGGGGTTGATCTAAGAACTCGTTGTTTGTTTTACGTGTGTTATATTTAAGTTGAATAATTACTTACAGTTAACTATGGTGTTTTCTGTAATCGTATTTTTTATTGCTTAAGGATTTATGCGAAAATGTTTTATTTATGAGTTAAATAATTTATTTAGTGTGTTTAAGTAATCCGAAGGATAAATGATCGAACGATCTCGAGTCCGGGTTCTCATTTATCGAGAACCGTTTTAGACAACAGAAATTGTCTATGAAAGCCAAGGTGGCTATACTGACTAACTTCGACTCTCAACTCAAGTCGTCGTATTCTGGAAAGATCAATCGATTTAAATGTCCTTTCGGATAGTTAAGTGAAATATTTTTATGTTATATTTTACTTATGGAGTTAATTAATAATTTATTAAAAAAAAAAAAATCGAGGGCGGTCGTTTCAATTTGGTATCAGAGCAATTACGGCTCTAGGACGGGTTTATAAAAGTTAAATTGGATTGAATTTAATTTTTTTTGGTGCTTTGAGTAGCATGTGTATTTGAGTTGAATTGATTATGTGAGTTAGTCAATTGTTTGGGTATGGAGTTTTAGATCATCCTCTTCGAGCCTTTAAAGAGATTCCACGGTGAGTTGTGTTCTATTGATTTTTTTGTTTGAGTTGTTTTGGGTTTTAGTATCTGCTCTTGAAAGTGTAGATGGCTAGAGGAGCTAGAGGTCGTGGACGTGGCCGTGGCCGTGGTAGAGGCCGAGGTCGTGTTCCAGTGGTGGGTTTGGGGGAGGCACAGAGTGCAACGGTTGAGCAAGGCGGAGATTTGCATACGGGTCCGTTGGGGTCTGAGGGTGCGGCCGGTGAGAGTGCCGGTGAGGCTGGAGTTCCAGTGGGTGCTGCGGGTGTGGCAGCAGGTGATGCTCAGGCCCGGGATGACCGTATTGCGAATCTGTTGACCTTGGTGTTGGAGCGGTTACCAGAGATGGTAGCGGTACAAGCTCCAGTTGTGCCACCAGTAGTTGAGGCACAGCCGAGAGTTGTGGTTGAGGAGGAGCTCCCATCCTACCATAGGATGATGGAGCAGATGCAGAGGATGAGCACTACATTCTTCCTGGGTGGTGTCGGTCCTGAGGAGGCTAATATGTGGAGGTCCCGGTTGGAGCGGAACTTCCAGTCATGTAGGTGTCCAGAGGGATACCGAGTTGACTTAGCAGTTCATTACTTGGATGGTGATGCACATCTGTGGTGGACGAGTGTAGTCGCCAGGAGTGGTCAGGTGGAGTTAACTTGGGCAGATTTTGTGGAGGAGTTTAACTCCAAATACTTTTCACAGGAGGCAGTAGACCGGTTGGAGGCGAGGTTTTTGAATCTGACTCAGGGGGACCGGACTGTCAGGGAGTTTGAGACAGAGTTCAACCGGCTTTCCATTTATGCTGGTCGAGTCATGGAGGGTGAGCAGGCCCGAGTGCGACGGTTTATGTTAGGCTTGCGGCCTGAGTTGAGGACCCGTTGCCTTGGTATGTTGTTTGACACATTGGGAGAGTTGGTTGAGTTGGCCGCATCTATAGAATATGGTCTGAGGGAGGAGGTAGCATTGTCTACTTTGAGTCTCCAGGCCAAGAAGATGCAGCAACAATCAGGGTCGAGTAAGGGGAGTAGGCAGGTGGCAGGGCAGAAGAGGAAGTGGGGAGGCACCTCTGGAGGTACTCAGAGTGGTCCAGGATGCTTCGGGTGTGGAAGCAAGGATCACAAGATTGCGAGTTGTCCCTCAAGGAGTGCAGGACGTGGAGGCCCTGTGAGGAGTAGTCAGAGTGTGCTTCCATTGCAAGGAAGTGGGGCATATCAAGCCCAAATGCCCTAAGTTGCAGCAGGGAGGGGTAGCAGTAGCACCGTCGAGTAGGCAAAGTGCAGTGGCACCTCGGATTTACACCGTCGAGGAGGCAGATGAGCGGAGTGCTGGACTGCAGATGATGCCAACCGCAGCACCACCGATCAGGCAGATAGCACCTGCGCCTCGGGTGTATTCCATCGCGGAGACGGGAAGGCCGAGCTCCATGCCGATCACAGGTACTTTTTAGACTTATCTGTGTTAAATTCTTTCGGTTATAAAACTTTCTGTCTCCGTGAGGGGTGGTTAAGGTTCTCGGCACATGGGTATGTGCAGGGACCTTAATCGTGGGAGGTGTTGAATCCCATGTGTTATTCGACTCCGGGGCATCGCATTGCTTTGTCACTCCGGAATTGGCCGAGAAGGCCAAATTGCGAGGCGAACCCAATGAGCCGTTGGGTTTTGTAAAGGTTGCGGGAGGGAAGTATCTATCTATTCTTGGTCGAGTTAGAGGTGTGGATGTTCAGGTAGCCGGAGAGTCTATGGCAGCAGATTTGATCATATGCTCAGTGGAGTTGTATGACGCCATTTTGGGCATGGATTGGCTCAGTAAGTACATCGCGCATCTGGACTGTAGACGCGGGCGTGTATTATTCGAGAGGGAGAGGCAGAAGTTGGTTTATCAGGGAGTGAGACCAACTTCCGGGAGTCTCGTAATATCGGCCATTCAGGCAGAGAGAATGATCGAGAGAGGTTACGAGGCTTATCTAGTGACCATCGTTAGCCCTGAGACTGTTGGAGATCTGGAGGTTAGAGATAGTCGGGTTGTTCAGGATTTCCAGGATGTGTTTCAATCGCTGCAGGGATTGCCGCCGTCACGGTCAGATCCTTTCACGATTGAGTTGGAACCCGGAACAACGCCAATATATAAGGCACCGTATAGGATGGCTCCAGCAGAGATGGCAGAGCTGAAGAAGCAGCTGGAGGAGTTGTTGAGTAAGGGTTTTATCAGGCCGAGTACTTCACCGTGGGGAGCACCGGTGTTGTTTGTGAAGAAGAAGGATGGTAGTTTCCGGTTGTGTATTGATTACCGGGGACTTAACCGAGTCACTGTTAAGAACAAGTATCCTCTTCCGCGGATTGATGAGTTGTTGGATCAGTTGAGAGGGGCTACTTGGTTCTCCAAGATAGACTTGGCTTCTGGATACCATCAGATTCGGATTAATGAGGAGGATATCCGGAAGACAGCTTTCAGGTCAAGGTATGGGCATTATGAGTTTGTGGTGATGCCTTTTGGGTTGACTAATGCACCAGCCGCGTTCATGAGATTGATGAACAGCGTGTTCCAAGAATATTTGGATGAATTCGTGATCATTTTTATTGATGATATCTTGGTGTATTCGAAGAATCCTGAGGAGCATGAGGAACACCTGAGAGTTGTTCTAGAAAAGCTACGAGAGCATAAGTTGTTTGCTAAGTTAAGTAAGTGTAGCTTTTGGCAGAGGGAGATTGGATTCTTAGGTCACATTGTTTTTGAGGAGGGAGTTTCAGTAGACCCAGAAAAGATTCAGGCCATCAGAGATTGGCCGAAGCCAAGGAATGCCACGGAAATCAGGAGTTTCCTTGGTTTGGCAGGTTATTATCGGAGGTTCGTCAAGGGTTTTGCGAGTATGGCTAAGTCCTTGACCAAGCTGACAGGAAAGGATGTTCCTTTCGTTTGGTCTCCAGAGTGTGAGGAGAGTTTCGCAAACCTGAAGACGATGCTGACTAGTACACCAGTGTTGGCATTGCCCGAGCCGGGTGAGCCTTATGTGGTGTACACGGATGCCTCGAGAGTTGGCCTTGGTTGTGTATTGATGCAACGGAGAAAGGTGATTGCCTATGCTTCGAGACAGCTGAGGAAGCATGAGGGCAACTACCCTACCCATGATCTTGAGATGGCTGCGGTAGTGTTTGCCTTAAAGATTTGGAGGTCTTACCTTTATGGCGGGAAGGTTCAGGTATTCACAGATCATAAGAGCCTGAAGTATTTGTTCACTCAGCCCGAGTTGAATTTGAGGCAAAGACGTTGGATGGAGTTAGTGGCTGATTATGATCTGGAGATAGCTTACCATCCTGGTAAAGCAAATTTGGTTGCAGATGCCTTGAGTCGCAAGCGAGTATCTTCGGCTAGTGAGCGGGACATGGAGTCCTTGGTGTGCGAGATTAGCACGTTGAGGTTGTGTGCTATATCTCAAGAACCGTTGGGCTTGGAGGCGACTAATCAGGCAGATCTTTTGAGCAGGGTTCGGTTGGCTCAGGAAAAAGATGAAGAGTTGATTAAGGTCTCCAGAGCTGAGGGTTCAGAGTATCATGTCTCAGCTAATGGGACTATTCTTGTGCATGGGCGGGTATGTGTACCCAAGGATGAGGAGTTGAAGCGAGAGATTCTGAGTGAGGCTCATGCGAGCAAGTTTTCGATTCACCCAGGAGCGACTAAGATGTACCGTGATCTGAAACGGTATTATCATTAGGTCGGGATGAAAAAGGATGTTGCTAACTGGGTCGCAGAGTGCGATGTGTGCCAGTTAGTGAAGGCAGAGCATTAGGTTCCGAGTGGGCTATTGCGGAGTTTACCCATTCCCGAGTGGAAGTGGGATATGATTACGATGGATTTCGTAGTTGGGTTACCTGTTTCTCGGACCAAAGATGCTATGTGGGTCATTGTTGATCGACTGACCAAGTCGGCGCATTTTCTAGCCATTAAGAAAACCGATGGAGCTACGGTTCTGGCTAGGAAGTATGTGCAGGAGATAGTGAGACTTCATGGAGTGCCGGTTAGTATAGTGTCAGACCGGGACCCTAAGTTCACTTCAAAGTTCTGGAAGGCATTCCAGGAAGAGATGGGCACTAGGGTGCACTTAAGTACGACATATCACCCTCAGACGGATGGGCAGTCCGAGAGGACCATCCAGACCCTCGAGGATTTGCTGAGGATGTGTGTGCTTGACTGGGGTGGTCATTGGGTGGACCACTTGAGCTTGGCAGAGTTTGCTTACAATAATAGTTACCAGGCAAGCATTGGGATGGCCCCATACGAAGCACTCTATGGAAGGCCATGTCGTACACCCTTGTGTTGGACCCAGGTAGGGGAGAGGAGCATGTTTGGTGCAGATTTTGTTCAGGAAACTACGGAGAAGATCCGGGTGTTGAAGTTGAACATGAAAGAAGCCCAAGATCGGCAAAAGAGTTATGCCGATAAGAGGAGGAAAGACCTCGAGTTTGAGGTGGGAGATAGGGTATATCTCAAGATGGCATTACTGCGGGGTCCGAACAGATCCATTACTGAGACTAAGTTGAGTCCGAGGTATTTGGGTCCGTTCAAGATTGTTGAGAGAGTTGGCCCGCTTGCATATCGGTTGGAGTTACCGGAGGTTATGCGAGCATTTCACAAGGTCTTCCATGTGTCGATGCTGAAGAAATGCTTACGTAAGGATGATGAAGTATTGGAAGAGTTTCCGACAGATCTTCAGCCTAATATGACCGTTAAGGCGAGACCTTTGAGGATTCTCGAGAGGAGGGTCAAAGAGCTTCGTCGGAAGAAGATTCCAATGATGAGGGTGTTATGGGATTGTGACGGTGTGCAGGAGGAGACTTGGGAACCAGAGGCAAGGATGAAAACAAGATTTAAAAAGTGGTTCGAGAAGCAAGCTGAGGCTTGAGTTTCAATCGATGGTTTCTAATTTCACATTTTTAGTTGTATGTCGTGTTGTATATGATGAATATTATGTGAATTGAATAAGAGGAGTAATCTTATGATTTTATGACTTGTATTGTCATGTGAGTAAGAAAAGTCTATTAGAGTATAAACTGGAAGTATTCTTCGAACAAGGATAAATGGAATACCCTGAGTGAGTGGATATACCTTAAGATAACCTGTGTAGTGGTTATAGGATAGGTTGATATTCCGGGATGGGAATATGGTTGGTGAGTGTCACCATGTGATGTGGAGAGTGGACTCTGTGAGATAGATTCGGTCGGACATGCTTATAGACGTTAGACTTGCTTGCTCCAAGGACTGGTGGGTCCTGTACGACTCATTGGAGATTGATTTCTCCAGAGGCGGGGATGAGGATTTCCCCGGATACCAGAGCTCGAAGGACTTGTGAGTCATGAGAGTGGGAGTGGTATGAGTGTGATACCCATAGCTTGAAGGTCTTTGTGACCTGAGAGTGCGAGTGGTATGGTTGCTATACCCAGAGCTCGAGGGGCTGACGAGTCCTGAGAGTGGGAGTGGTATAGGTTGGATGCCGATGGCTTGCAGGACTTTGTGGCCTGTAAGAGAGAGTGGCATGAGATACCCAGAGCCCAGAGTGCATTGCACAGAGGTTGGGAATGGTACGAGTATGAGTTGGGAGCAGTGTATGTCCATAACGTGAGTATAAGCATAACGGCTGAATAGAGGTCTCGAGAGTGGTTGGGTTGTGACTTGGGAATAGAGTCGTGTTTCTAGTTAAACTTGTTAAGGGAAAATGAGATAAGTGGTTTGATCGGATGGCTCATGAGCAGTTCTATGCGGTAGATCCGATTTTCGAACGTATGGTACTTGTTTGTTTTATTACGTTCGTCATGAGGAATCGCTAAAAAGAATGGCTAAGTATTAAAAGCTATCTTATCTAACTCTTGTCAAAAGTTCTCTGAAGCGAGTTGACGCTAGAGGGTTAGCGGAGTTGTTGGATAGGTAAAATTGTATGGTCGGGTTGACCATGAGAGGGTAGGGATCGTTGCAACGATGAGTGGTCGAGTTCATTGGGAATGAACTGTGCCGTAGATTCGAGGACGAATCTATGTTAGTGGGGGATAATTGTAACGCCCGTGTTCCGAAAAATGGAATTTCGGAATAATAACCGGGATTTATGCGTAGATTCTCTGGAAAATGTTCCAGGAATTTTAGAAGTAATTTGGAAGTTACGCCGCATTTTTCCCGTAGGGGTGTACGGGATCGATTGAGAAGTTTGGTGTCACCTTGTGAACTTTTGGAAAGTTCAAGGACCAAATGCTAAATAAGTTTAAGCTGAATTCAGCATTAGCTTCCAACCTCCCTACCTAGCCTACCCCCTACCTAGCAGCCTACTCCCTAGAGGTCCCCATCACCTTTCCTCATTTTTCCACCCCTAGAAAGAGGCCTATGCAGCCACCCTCCCCACCTCTCCATTATTCTCCTGCAGCCTCCAAAAACTGCCGACACTTCACCTGCAAAAGAAGAGAAAGAGAGTTGGAGAGAAGGAGAGAAGGAGAGTTTGTGAGTTGTGTGTGGTGTGGAGAACAAGTGGGGCTTTGGCTTGTGAGCTGTGTGTGTGGGCGTGGAGAGGCTTTTAAGGAGAGCTTGGTGGCTGTCTGTGTGTTGGCGTGTGAGTCTCGAGGAAAAGGTGACGGAGGTTGCTGTGGTGGTGTGCAAAAGAGGAGTAAGTTGGAGAGCTGTTTCGTGGGTGAGAAGGAAAAAGAAGTTTGACCTAGCAAATCGTTTGCAAAGGTAGCGAATCTTTGTGGAGTTGTAGTTAAGTCTTATATCTAGATGTACCAATTTGCGGAATTGAATTTGAGTTATTTTTCTGAAAGTTATTCACGTTTCCGTGAGGCGCTCTGTTTTAGACGCGAACCGGACCAACGTGGATTCAAAGGGCAATCGCGAGTTCGTCTACCGTCGGATCATCTTGAAACTTTGAAGTTAGCTTCAGGACTTTTGGGGGTTGAGTTTCAACGGTGGGATTGAGCTTTCAACGGTTAGTCGTTGATTTATTCATGTTTTGTTTCGAGGCGCGTAACTGGTGAAGGTGATCGTGTTGGTCGATCTGGTGTAGATCGATCGATCTGGTCAGGATCGATCGATCTGGTCAGGATCGATCGATCTAGACTTGTTTGGTCGATCTGAGAAGTTCACGCAAGTTGGGATCGATCGATCTAAGCCCAGATCGATCGATCTGGTGTTTTTCGTGTTCGTTTCTTGTGTTTAAAGGTTCGTTTTGGTTTATTTGTTGGGCACGCGGTTGGGGGATTGAGGTCTATTCAATCCGGGGAGTTTTGGTAATTTTCCGTGCGTGGCTTAAGGTGAGTGCATGACCATAAGCTTATCTAAGCGGTTTTGTTGTTTGACGTGGTTTCATGGAATAGCCCGTGTTTGATCTCGGGTGATTTAGATCGAGTTTCGTGAGATGGTTGTTTCGGTATTTCGTGTTTATCTATGTTAAATAAATTAAATCGTTTGAGTGTATAGCTTGTAGATGGGAGGATTGCCTCACTAAGTATTTGTTGAAATACTTATGCATCTCTTTTGTTTGATGCGGAGAAAGAAAAGTTGTGACTGTGGAATCGAGGCGAGGAAGAGGGGTTGATCTAAGAACTCGTTGTTTGTTTTACGTGTGTTATATTTAAGTTGAATAATTACTTACAGTTAACTATGGTGTTTTCTGTAATCGTATTTTTTATTGCTTAAGGATTTAAGCGAAAATGTTTTATTTATGAGTTAAATAATTTATTTAGTGTGTTTAAGTAATCCGAAGGATAAATGATCGAACGATCTCGAGTCCGGGTTCTCATTTATCGAGAACCGTTTTAGACAACAGAAATTGTCTATGAAAGCCAAGGTGGCTATACTAACCAACTTCGACTCTCAACTCAAGTCGTCGTATTCTGGAAAGATCAATCGATTTAAATGTCCTTTCGGATAGTTAAGTGAAATATTTTTATGTTATATTTTACTTATGGAGTTAATTAATAATTTATTAAAAAAAAAAAAATCAAGGGCGGTCGTTTCAATTTGGTATCAGAGCAATTACGGCTCTAGGACGGGTTTAGAAAAGTTAAATTGGATTGAATTTAATTTTTTTTTGGTGCTTTGAGTAGCATGTGTATTTGAGTTGAATTGATTATGTGAGTTAGTCAATTGTTTGGGTATGGAGTTTTAGATCATCCTCTTCGAGCCTTTAAAGAGATTCCACGGTGAGTTGTGTTCTATTGATTTTTTTGTTTGAGTTTTTTTGGGTTTTAGTATCTGTTCTTGAAAGTGTAGATGGCTAGAGGACCTAGAGGTCGTGGACGTGGCCGTGGCCGTGGTAGAGGCCGAGGTCGTGTTCCAGTGGTGGGTTTGGGGGAGGCACAGAGTGCCACGGTTGAGCAAGGCGGAGATTTGCATACGGGTCCGTTGGGGTCTGAGGGTGCGGCCGATGAGAGTGCCGGTGAGGCTGGAGTTCCAGCGGGTGCTGCGGGTGTGGCAGCAGGGGATGCTCAGGCCCGGGATGACCGTATTGCGAATCTGTTGACCTTGGTGTTGGAGCGGTTACCAGAGAGGGTAGCGGTACAAGCTCCAGTTGTGCCACCAGTAGTTGAGGCATAGCCGAGAGTTGTGGTTGAGGAGGAGCTCCCATCCTACCATAGGATGATGGAGCAGATGCAGAGGATGAGCACTACATTCTTCCTGGGTGGTGTCGGTCCTGAGGAGGCTAATATGTGGAGGTCCCGGTTGGAGCGGAACTTCCAGTCATGTAGGTGTCCAGAGGGATACCGAGTTGACTTAGCAGTTCATTACTTGGATGGTGATGCACATCTGTGGTGGACGAGTGTAGTCGCCAGGAGAGGTCAGGTGGAGTTGACTTGGAGAGATTTTGTGGAGGAGTTTAACTCCAAATACTTTCCACAGGAGGCAGTAGACAGGTTGGAGGCGAGGTTTTTGAATCTGACTCAGGGGGACCGGACTGTCAGGGAGTTTGAGACAGAGTTCAACCGGCTTTCCATTTATGCTGGTCGAGTCATGGAGGGTGAGCAGGCCCGAGTGCAACGGTTTATGTTAGGCTTGCGGCCTGAGTTGAGGACCCGTTGCCTTGGTAAGTTGTTTGGCACATTGGGAGAGTTGGTTGAGTTGGCCGCATCTATAGAATATGGTCTGAGGGAGGAGGTAGCATTGTCTACTTTGAGTCTCCAGGCCAAGAAGATGCAGCAACAATCAGGGTCGAGTAAGGGGAGTAGGCAGGTGGCAGGGCAGAAGAGGAAGTGGGGAGGCACCTCTGGAGGTACTCAGAGTGGTCCAGGATGCTTCGGGTGTGGAAGTAAGGATCAGAAGATTGCGAGTTGTCCCTCAAGGAGTGCAGGACGTGGAGGCCCTGTGAGGAGTAGTCAGCGTGGCCAGAGATGTTTTGGGTGCGGAAGTATGGATCACAGGGTGACCAACTGTCCGCAGAAGGGAGAGGTCCTTCCAGATATTCGGGTGTGCTTTCATTGCAAGGAAGTGGGGCATATCAAGCCCAAATGCCCTAAGTTGCAGCAGGGAGGGGTAGCAGTAGCACTGTCGAGTAGGCAAAGTGCAGTGGCACCTCGGATTTACACCGTCGAGGAGGCAGATGAGCGGAGTGCTGGACTGCAGATGATGCCAACCGCAGCACCACCGATCAGGCAGATAGCACCTGCGCCTCGGGTGTATTCCATCGGGGAGACGGGAAAGCCGAGCTCCATGCCGATCACAGGTACTTTTTAGACTTATCTGTGTTAAATTCTTTCGGTTATAAAACTTTCTGTCTCCGTGAAGGGTGGTTAAGGTTCTCGGCACATGGGTATGTGCAGGGACCTTAATCGTGGGAGGTGTTGAATCCCATGTGTTATTCGACTCCGGGGCATCGCATTGCTTTGTCACTCCGGAATTGGCCGAGAAGGCCAATTGCGAGGCGAACCCAATGAGCCATTGGGTTTTGTAAAGGTTGCGGGAGGGAAGTATCTATCTATTCTTGGTCGAGTTAGAGGTGTGGATGTTCAGGTAGCCGGAGAGTCTATGCCAGCGGATTTGATCATATGCTCAGTGGAGTTGTATGACGCCATTTTGGGCATGGATTGGCTCAGTAAGTACATCGTGCATCTGGACTGTCAACGCGGGCGTGTATTATTCGAGAGGGAGAGGCAGAAGTTGGTTTATCAGGGAGTGAGACCAACTTCCGGGAGTCTCGTAATATCGGCCATTCAGGCAGAGAGAATGATCGAGAGGGGTTACGAGGCTTATCTAGTGACCATCGTTACCCCTGAGACTGTTGGAGATCTGGAGGTTAGAGATATTCGGGTTGTTCAGGATTTCCAGGATGTGTTTCAATCGCTGCAGGGATTGCCGCCGTCACGGTCAGATCCTTTCACGATTGAGTTGGAACCCGGAACAACGCCAATATCTAAGGCACCGTATAGGATGGCTCCAGCAGAGATGGCAGAGCTGAAGAAGCAGCTGGAGGAGTTGTTGAGTAAGGGTTTTATCAGGCCGAGTACTTCACCGTGGGGAGCACCGGTGTTGTTTGTGAAGAAGAAGGATGGTAGTTTCCGGTTGTGTATTGATTACCGGGGACTTAACCGAGTCACTGTTAAGAACAAGTATCCTCTTCCGCGGATTGATGAGTTGTTGGATCAGTTGAGAGGGGCTACTTGGTTCTCCAAGATAGACTTGCCTTCTGGATACCATCAGATTCGGATTAATGAGGAGGATATCCGGAAGACAGCTTTCAGGTCGAGGTATGGGCATTATGAGTTTGTGGTGATGCCTTTTGGGTTGACTAATGCACCAGCCGCGTTCATGAGATTGATGAACAGCGTGTTCCAAGAATATTTGGATGAATTCGTGATCATTTTTATTGATCATATCTTGGTGTATTCGAAGAATCCTGAGGAGCATGAGGAACACCTGAGAGTTGTTCTGGAAAAGCTACGAGAGCATAAGTTGTTTGCTAAGTTAAGTAAGTGTAGCTTTTGGCAGAGGGAGATTGGATTCTTGGGTCACATTGTTTCTGAGGAGGGAGTTTCAGTAGACCCAGAAAAGATTCAGGCCATCAGAGATTGGCCGAGGCCAAGGAATGCCACGGAAATCAGGAGTTTCCTTGGTTTGGCAGGTTATTATCGGAGGTTCGTCAAGGGTTTTGCGAGTATGGCTAAGTCCTTGACCAAGCTGACAGGAAAGGATGTTCCTTTCGTTTGGTCTCCAGAGTGTGAGGAGAGTTTCGCAAACCTGAAGACGATGATGACTAGTACACCAGTGTTGGCATTGCCCGAGCCGGGTGAGCCTTATGTGGTGTACACGGATGCCTCGAGAGTTGGCCTTGGTTGTGTATTGATGCAGCGGAGAAAGGTGATTGCCTATGCTTCGAGACAGCTGAGGAAGCATGAGGGCAACTACCCTACCCATGATCTTGAGATGGCTGCGGTAGTGTTTGCCTTAAAGATTTGGAGGTCTTACCTTTATGGCGGGAAGCTTCAGGTATTCACAGATCATAAGAGCCTGAAGTATTTGTTCACTCAGCCCGAGTTGAATTTGAGGCAAAGACGTTGGATGGAGTTAGTGGCTGATTATGATCTGGAGATAGCTTACCATCCTGGTAAAGCAAATTTGGTTGCAGATGCCTTGAGTCGCAAGCGAGTATCTTCGGCTAGTGAGCGGGACATGGAGTCCTTGGTGTGCGAGATTAGCACGTTGAGGTTGTGTGCTATATCTCAGGAACCGTTGGGCTTGGAGGCGACTAATCAGGCAGATCTTTTGAGCAGGGTTCGGTTGGCTCAGGAAAAAGATGAAGAGTTGATTAAGGTCTCCAGAGCTGAGGGTTCAGAGTATCATGTCTCAGCTAATGGGACTATTCTTGTGCATGGGCGGGTATGTGTACCCAAGGATGAGGAGTTGAAGCGAGAGATTCTGAGTGAGGCTCATGCGAGCAAGTTTTCGATTCACCCAGGAGCGACTAAGATGTACCGTGATCTGAAACGGTATTATCATTGGGTCGGGATGAAAAAGGATGTTGCTAACTGGGTCGCAGAGTGCGATGTGTGCCAGTTAGTGAAGGCAGAGCATTAGGTTCCGAGTGGGCTATTGCGGAGTTTACCCATTCCCGAGTGGAAGTGGGATATGATTACGATGGATTTCGTAGTTGGGTTACCTGTTTCTCGGACCAAGGATGCTATTTGGGTCATTGTTGATCGACTGACCAAGTCGGCGCATTTTCTAGCCATTAAGAAAACCGATGGAGATACGGTTCTGGCTAGGAAGTATGTGCAGGAGATAGTGAGACTTCATGGAGTGCCGGTGAGTATAGTGTCAGACCGGGACCCTAAGTTCACTTCAAAGTTCTGGAAGGCATTCCAGGAAGAGATGGGCACTAGGGTGCACTTAAGTACGGCATATCACCCTCAGACGGATGGGCAGTCCGAGAGGACCATCCAGACCCTCGAGGATTTGCTGAGGATGTGTGTGCTTGACTGGGGTGGTCATTGGGTGGACCACTTGAGCTTGGCAGAGTTTGCTTACAATAATAGTTACCAGGCAAGCATTGGGATGGCCCCATACGAAGCACTCTATGGAAGGCCATGTCGTACACCCTTGTGTTGGACCCAGGTAGGGGAGAGGAGCATGTTTGGTGCAGATTTTGTTCAGGAAACTACGGAGAAGATCCGGGTGTTGAAGTTGAACATGAAAGAAGCCCAAGATCGGCAAAAGAGTTATGCCGATAAGAGGAGGAAAGACCTCGAGTTTGAGGTGGGAGATAGGGTATATCTCAAGATGGCATTACTGCGGGGTCCGAACAGATCCATTACTGAGACTAAGTTGAGTCCGAGGTATTTGGGTCCGTTCAAGATTGTTGAGAGAGTTGGCCCGGTTGCATATCGATTGGAGTTACCGGAGGTTATGCGAGCATTTCACAAGGTCTTCCATGTGTCGATGCTGAAGAAATGCTTACGTAAGGATGATGAAGTATTGGAAGAGTTTCCGACAGATCTTCAGCCTAATATGACCGTTGAGGCGAGACCTTTGAGGATTCTCGAGAGGAGGGTCAAAGAGCTTCGTCGGAAGAAGATTCCAATGATGAGGGTGTTATGGGATTGTGACGGTGTGCAGGAGGAGACTTGGGAACCAGAGGCAAGGATGAAAACAAGATTTAAGAAGTGGTTCGAGAAGCAAGCTGAGGCTTGAGTTTCCATCGATGGTTTCTAATTTCACATTTTTAGTTGTATGTCGTGTTGTATATGATGAATATTATGTTAATTGAATAAGAGGAGTAATCTTATGATTTTATGACTTGTGATGTCATGTGAGTAAGAAAAGTCTATTAGAGTATAAACTGGAAGTATTCTTCGAACAAGGATAAATGGAATACCCTGAGTGAGTGGATATACCTTAAGATAACCTGTGTAGTGGTTATAGGATAGGTTGATATTCCGGGATGGGAATATGGTTGGTGAGTGTCACCATGTGATGTGGAGAGTGGACTCTGTGAGATAGATTCGGTCGGACATGCTTATAGACGTTAGACTTGCTTGCTCCAAGGACTGGTGGGTCCTGTACGACTCATGGGAGATTGATTTTTCCAGAGGCGGGGATGAGGATTTCCCCGGATACCAGAGCTCGAAGGACTTGTGAGTCCTGAGAGTGGGAGTGGTATGAGTGTGATACCCATAGCTTGAAGGTCTTTGTGACCTGAGAGTGCGAGTGGTAGGGTTGCTATACCAAGAGCTCGAAGGGCTGACGAGTCCTGAGAGTGGGAGTGGTATAGGTTGGATGCCGATGGCTTGCAGGACTTTGTGGCCTGTAAGAGAGAGTGGCATGAGATACCCAGAGCCCAGAGTGCATTGCACAGAGGTTGGGAATGGTACGAGTATGAGTTGGGAGCAGTGTATGTCCATAACGTGAGTATAAGCATAACGGCTGAATAGAGGTCTCGAGAGTGGTTGGGTTGTGACTTAGGAATAGAGTCGTGTTTCTAGTTAAACTTGTTAAGGGAAAATGAGATAAGTGGTTTGATCGGATGGCTCATGAGCAGTTCTATGCGGTAGATCCGATTTTCGAACGTATGGTACTTGTTTGTTTTATTACGTTCGTCATGAGGAATCACTAAAAAGAATGGCTAAGTATTAAAAGCTATCTTATCTAACTCTTGTCAAAAGTTCTCTGAAGCGAGTTGACGCTAGAGGGTTAGCGGAGTTGTTGGATAGGTAGAATTGTATGGTCGGGTTGACCATGAGAGGGTAGGGATCGTTGCAACGATGTGTGGTCGAGTTCATTGGGAATGAACTGTGCCGTAGATTCGAGGACGAATCTATGTTAGTGGGGGAGAATTGTCACGCCCGTGTTCCGGAAAATGGAATTTCGGAATAATAACCGGGATTTATGCGTAGATTCTCTGGAAAATGTTCCGGGAATTTTAGAAGTAATTTGGAAGTTACGCCTCATTTTTCCCGTAGGGGTGTACGGGATCGATTGAGAAGTTTGGTGTCACCTTGTGAACTTTTGGAAAGTTCAAGGACCAAATGCTAAATAAGTTTAAGCTGAATTCAGCATTAGCTTCCAACCTCCCTACCTAGCCTACCCCCTACCTAGCAGCCTACTCCCTAGAGGTCCCCATCACCTTTCCTCATTTTTCCACCCCTAGAAAGAGGCCTATGCAGCCACCCTCCCCACCTCTCCATTATTCTCCTGCAGCCTCCAAAAACTGCCGACACTTCACCTGCAAAAGAAGAGAAAGAGAGTTGGAGAGAAGGAGAGAAGGAGAGTTTGTGAGTTGTGTGTGGTGTGGAGAACAAGTGGGGCTTTGGCTTGTGAGCTGTGTGTGTGGGCGTGGAGAGGCTTTTAAGGAGAGCTTGGTGGCTGTCTGTGTGTTGGCGTGTGAGTCTCGAGGAAAAGGTGACGGAGGTTGCTGTGGTGGTGTGCAAAAGAGGAGTAAGTTGGAGAGCTGCTTCGTGGGTGAGAAGGAAAAAGCAGTTTGACCTAGCAAATCGTTTGCAAAGGTAGCGAATCTTTGTGGAGTTGTAGTTAAGTCTTATATCTAGATGTACCAATTTGCAGAATTGAATTTGAGTTATTTTTCTGAAAGTTATTCACGTTTCCGTGAGGCGCTCTGTTTTAGACGCGAACCGGACCAACGTGGATTCAAAGGGCAATCGCGAGTTCGTCTACCGTCGGATCATCTTGAAACTTTGAAGTTAGCTTCAGGACTTTTGGGGGTTGAGTTTCAACGGTGGGATTGAGCTTTCAACGGTTAGTCGTTGATTTATTCATGTTTTGTTTCGAGGCGCGTAACTGGTGAAGGTGATCGTGTTGGTCGATCTGGTGTAGATCGATCGATCTGGTCAGGATCGATCGATCTGGTCAGGATCAATCGATCTAGACTTGTTTGGTCGATCTGAGAAGTTCACGCAAGTTGGGATCGATCGATCTAAGCCCAGATCGATCGATCTGGTGTTTTTCGTGTTCGTTTCTTGTGTTTAAAGGTTCGTTTTGGTTTATTTGTTAGGCACGCGGTTGGGGGATTGAGGTCTATTCAATCCGGGGAGTTTTGGTAATTTTCCGTGCGTGGCTTAAGGTGAGTGCATGACCATAAGCTTATCAAAGCGGTTTTGTTGTTTGACGTGGTTTCATGGAATAGGCCGTGTTTGATCTCGGGTGATTTAGATCGAGTTTCGTGAGATGGTTGTTTCGGTATTTCGTGTTTATCTATGTTAAATAATTTAAATCGTTTGAGTGTATAGCTTGTAGATGGGAGGATTGCCTCACTAAGTATTTGTTGAAATACTTATGCATCTCTTTTGTTTGATGCAGAGAAAGAAAAGTTGTGACTGTGGAATCGAGGCGAGGAAGAGGGGTTGATCTAAGAACTCGTTGTTTGTTTTACGTGTGTTATATTTAAGTTGAATAATTACTTACAGTTAACTATGGTGTTTTCTGTAATCGTATTTTTTATTGCTTAAGGATTTATGCGAAAATGTTTTATTTATGAGTTAAATAATTTATTTAGTGTGTTTAAGTAATCCGAAGGATAAATGGTCGAACGATCTCGAGTCCGGGTTCTCATTTATCGAGAACCGTTTTAGACAACAGAAATTGTCTATGAAAGCCAAGGTGGCTATACTGACCAACTTCGACTCTCAACTCAAGTCGTCGTATTCTGGAAAGATCAATCGATTTAAATGTCCTTTCGGATAGTTAAGTGAAATATTTTTATGTTATATTTTACTTATGGAGTTAATTAATAATTTATTAAAAAAAAAAAAATCGAGGGCGGTCGTTTCAGCAACGGAATGACAAACAAACAAAATGTCTTAATTATCCAATTATTATCGATCCGTGGACAAAAATATTACACAAATATGCACACAAAACATATACACCAAAAATAAACTTTAACATAAGCAAGGGCAAAAAAGTCATTTTACGATGGTTGAGTGGCAAAATCCGAACTTAGAAAAGTAAAATGCCAAAAACCGAATGTCATTGCTACAATAGTGGCTTTTTTTTTAATTAATTCTGTAAACAATGAGAAATATAAACCCTAACACTTCCCCGAATTTATCATAGTATAGTTTATCTTATGTGATATAGTTTGAGATGAAGAAAATATTGTGTTTTAATTAAACCCAATAAAAAAAAACCTAAGCCCTAACCCCCCAAAGAAAGGGCGAACCCAAACTTATGAAAGTACAGGATATATTATCTTATCTTCATGAAACAATGATATATTTGATACAAAAAATATGAATATTTTGATTCTCGAAATTATGTAAATTGGTTAAAGTAAACCATAGTATAACAGACAAGGTAACCGTAAATTAGAGCATAAGCAACCTATTAACCCAAAACCTAACCATAAATTATAAATAGGAACCTATAACCGTAATAGTAAACCCCAAATTGAAGGAAGCAATAAGAAAACGAAGAACAAATAATAAAAAAATTAAACTTCAAGTAGAATGACGTATACAATATTTATACAAATTTGAAAAAAAAAAATTAATTTGTAATTAATAAACCGAACGTGACACTTAAAGCGAAACCATGGTGGATAGACAACACATGTTTCCTTTGAAAATATTTACAGTCTTTTACGAAGTCAGACTCAACCACGTACCGTAAATAAAAGGGTTAAGTTTCCTTAGTAAATAAAATTTATTCGAGCTTAGTCTGGTTATCTCTTTAATACCCGACATAGAGGTCAGTCATAATTTATTTGACAGGATAAAGTTGGTTAGTAAGTGAGGAACTATGAAAAGAAAAGTAGTAATGAAATGGGTAATTTATCAACAGAAGTTTTCACCTTCCACTCCCTGTTTCACCCAACTTCAGTAAATGCAACTTGGAGTTTTGATGGTCCCAACTTTTTTCTCAACTCTCAAACTCTCGAATAGAACTGATGAACACAAGAACTGATTTGTTGGCAATTAAGATTGCCTATTTTGGCTTTTTCATTTCATTTAAATAGAGGTACAGAAACAGAGTGGAGCCTTAACTCCTTACAAACAGGAAACGTGAAAAGATGGAAGAGTTGGTTTCTTAACACAAGGAGGACCAATTCTCTTCTTATTTCTAACTTGAAACAAACGACATAATTAAATAAAAGAAACAGAGTACCAAACCGGTTATGAGAGATACTTGCGATTTGGAATGCGTTGCCGGTTTGACGTCCTCCGGTTAACTGCAGCTGGTTCATCAACCGCATCATTACTCTCCCCGTCGGAGAGAACCTTTTCCTCAAGGTTCAGAGTCGGAAAACTCTCCGTGAGTTGTTGGACTTCCTCCCACGTAGCTTCCGTGATTGGCAAGTCAAGCCACTTAACCAAAGCTTCGAGATGTGGTTTGCCATTAGTGACAGTCTCTCGTATTTGAAGTACTTTCTCCGGACGAAGGCGCAGTAACCCGGAGGACCTGATTGGTGGTAACGTTCCTGAAGTTGGAGTATCGGACCCAACTCGCTTCTTGAGAAGAGACACGTGAAAGACAGAGTGAACACGAGTCCCCTCCGGAAGTTTCAAACGATACGCCACTGGCCCGACACGAGCTTCCACCTGAAAGGGTCCAAAGTACTTAGTAGACAGCTTCTGGGAGGTCCGCCAAAAAATGGTATGCTGCCGGTATGGCTGTAGACGAAGAAAAACCAAGTCCCCTTCGTGAAACTCAACGTCCCTCCTCTTTGCATCCGCGACTTGTTTCATTCTGTTATTGGCTTTTGCCAAGTGAAGCTTCAAGTCGTTGAGTAGTTACTCTCTAGCCGCTAGTTGCTCGTCAAGTTCCAGAATAGGTGTTGTACCGAGTTCATAGCTCACAAGAGAAGGCGGGTCACGACCGTAAAGAGCTTTGAAAGGAGACATACCGGTGGAGACGTGGTACGTTGTATTATACCAATATTCCGCCCATGGCAAAAAAGAACTCCATTGAGTGGGTCTGTCATGAATGAAATAACGGAGAAACTGTTCGATGCAACGATTGACAACCTCGGATTGGCCATCGGATTGTGGGTGATACGCCGATGACATGCATAGCTTAGTACCTGCCAATCGCCAAAGCTCATGGCAGAATTTACTGACAAAAATGGGATCACGGTCACTTACAATCGTCTTAGGAATCCCGTGTAGCTTGACGATGTTGGCAAGAAACTTGGCTGCTACGGTCCTAGCCGTGTAAGGATGGCAGAGTGGCACGAGATGAGCGGACTTTGTGAGCCGATCAATGAAAACCATTATCGATGTGTGGTTATCAGAACGGGGAAGGCCATCGACGAAATCCATAGAGAGATCCTCCCAAACTTGTTGCGGTATTGGTAATGGCTGTAAGAGTCCTGCTGGTGCAAGGCTCTCCGACTTAGCTTTTTGACAAATATCACAAGCAGCAACATATTCCCGTACGCTCTTATGCATGGAGGGCCAATAAAAATGTGGAGTGAGACGCTTGTACGTACGGAGAACGCCGGAATGACCACCCGTTGGTGTGTTGTGGTGCTCAGGTAAAAGATGTGAGATTAGTGGTGATGACGGAGGGATGACGACGCGGTTATGGTAACAAATGAGGCCATTCGTACGAGCGTATGGTTGTCCCGGGGAGACATCGGCAAGTTTGCCGATCTTGAGTAAGTACGGGTCCACGGTCGCCGCATTTCGTAACTCATCCCAAAAAGCATTGTTATGAGTAAATAAGGCGTTGAGACATGGACTACCTGAGCGACGAGACAGTGCATCCGCTGCGTTATTAGTCGAGCCCGGTTTGTAAGTGATCTCGTAATCATAACCCACGAGCTTCCCCATCCATTTCTGCTGTTCGGGTGTTAGAATGCGTTGCTCGAGCAAGTAACGGAGACTTCGTTGATCAGTTTGTATAACAAAATGTCTGCCCAATAGATACGGACGCCAAGTACGAATGGCGATAACAATGGCGAGCATCTCCCGCGCGTAGGTAGACCAGCTACGCTTAGTAACCCCCAATGAACGACTCATAAACGCGAGTGGTTTACCGTGTTGTGATAAGACCGCGCCGATCCCATCACCCGACGCGTCCGTCTGAATAACAAACTGAGACTCAAAGTCCGGCATGGCCAAAGTCGGAGTAGTAGTCATAGCCGTTTTTAGGTGGAGAAACGCCTCCTCCGCCTCCGTTGGCCACGAGAATTTACCCTTCTTAAGCAAATTTGTTAAGGGCCGAGTGAGGATACCGTAGTCTTTGACAAACTTGCGGTAATACCCAGTAAGTCCAAGAAAACCCCGTAGCTCGGTAATTGACGTTGGTGTAGGCCAAGACAACATCGCTTGTATTTTTGTTTGATCCACCTTTACTCCATCTCCTGAAATAATATGGCCGAGATACTCAAGCTCCGCCTTTCCAAATTCGCACTTCTTGAGTTTAACAAACAAACTATGTTTGCGTAATATTTCGAAAACTCGGCGGACGTGGTCGAGATGATCGCTCCAGGATCTGCTATAGATCAAAATGTCGTCGAAAAACACGAGAACAAAGGAACGGAGATAAGGGCGAAATACCCAGTTCATCAAGGACTGAAAAGTGGACGGTGCATTGCAAAGGCCAAAGGGCATCACCAAATATTCGTAATGGCCATTGTGAGTGCGGAATGCGGTCTTAGGAATGTCGGGCGGGTGCACGCGGACTTGATGATATCCGGCCGTGAGGTCGAGTTTTGTGAACACCGTTGCGCCGTGCAATTCATCCAGCATATCGTCGACGGTGGGGATCGGAAAATGGTCCTTTACCGTTACCTTATTAAGGGCACGGTAATCAGTGTAAAACCTCCAGGATCCGTCCTTTTTCTTGACCAAAAGAACTGGTGACGAGAATGGGCTAGAACTAGAACATATCAGCCCGGCATCTAACATTGTCTGGACTTGTTTCTTGATTTCCGTCTTTTGAAAATGAGCATAACGGTACGGCCGGACGTTGACGGGATCGGAGCCCTCTTTAAGAATGATGTGATGCTCGATATCGCGGTTTGGAGGTAATGCCGAAGGTACTTGAAAAATGTCATCAAAGCTATGGAGAAGAACGTCCATATCGGCTGGAATGGTCGGAGCAACATCGGCTGCCGGTTGTATGTGAATCGCAAAACAGGCCTGTCCGCGGTGAACCTCTCTATTGATTTCTTTGGGTTGGGCCTTTGATATTTGTTGGTGTTGCAGCCCAAATATGGTGTGTTTACTGCCAGCCCAATCAAAAGCCATGGATTGTGCTTTCCAATCGCATAAGGTGGGCCCCAGCTGAGCCAACCATTCGACGCCCAACACCATGTCGAGTCCTGTAAGCGACAACACAAAAAGATCTATGGTGAAAGTTACCTCCGCCAGCACCAACGGGATTTGACGGTAAACTCCTCGGCAACGTAGCTTGTAACCATCAGCCACCTTAACTTGGAATGGAGACACGGGCTGAGCTTTAAATTTAATCGGTTTGCAGCTTGCTCACTAATAAAATTATGCGTAGCTCCACTGTCGATTAAAGCGATCATCGATTTTTGATTTACCGAAGCCTGAACCCGGAGAGTGCCCGGAGTATCCCATCCTGTGAGAGCTTGCAATGTTATCTCCGGTCCTTCTGCCTCATGGAAAACATCGTCTTCGCTCTCTTCGATATCTTCACCTTCCATAAGTAATAATTGGGATGTCTTACATTTGTGGCCAGGGTTCTACCTCTCATCACAACTAAAACACAAACCGAGACTCCGTTTACGCTTCATCTCGTCCCAACTCAACTTCTTTGGTACCGATGTAAGTGGCTCACGGTTCTGGAAAGGTCTTTGCGATTGTGGCGACGTCTGCGGTGGTCGTGTTATCGCTGGGGATGATGACCAAGCTGTGGAGTAATTACGTGAGTGGAACGGTTTCTTCTGCTTCTGTAACTGTTCATCACGCAAACGAGCCAGATTGATCACTGCCTTCAACGTTTTGGGAGAAAACATCCGAACATTGTCGGCGATGTTATCGTTCAAGCCGCCGAGAAATGTTCCGACCAATGCTTCCTCAGACCAGTTGCGCGCTTTATTCATTAGCCTCTCGAACTCGCGTTGATACTCCCGTAATGTACCAGTCTGTCGAATCTTGGATAAAGCCTCATGAAAATTTCCCCCCTCCGTTGGCCCGAAACGAATCCAAAGCTCCTCTTCAAATGTGTCCCATGGCGTGTTGGTTGGATCGCTGTTTAAGGTTGCTGAAACTGCGATCAACCATTCATTAGCTTCCTCTGTAAGATGATAAGAGGCAAAGCTAACTTGTTGATCTGACGGTATCTCCTGATAGGCGAAGTATTGTTTTGCTTTGCAAATCCATTCTGACGGGTCGCCGCCATTGAAACGCGGAAAGTCAAGCTTGATATGGCGATGTCGTGGCGGTGGTGGTTGTGGGGTAATAGTGTTGTTGTTGTCTCCTCGTGGCGCCGACGGCGGAGTACCATTCAGACGACGATTGGCTTGTGATGCTCCCGATCCTCCGTCACGGTTCTGCGTTACAAGCTCCATCATACGATTCACGGATTCCACCACTGATTGCCTTAACGAAGCTTCAATACTCTGAAACTTATCGGTAAAGGCCGTTGTGAGTTTCTGCAACTCGTCCTGGACGAGACCAAGACCTGTTTCCAAGTCTTCCAGTCTCTCTTTGTTAGTAGCCATTGATTCGCACGACGGAGGAGACACTGCCCCTTGTCGGCCTGTTTTTGTTTTAATTTTTTTTGATGGAATGATGTATGTGGTGGTGTAGAAGAAAGGAAAAAAAAATTTGTGCAGGTTTGGTGACGCTGATACCAATTGATGTTCCCAACTTCTCTCTCAACTCTCAAACTCTCGAATAGAACTGATGAACACAAGAACTGATTTGTTGGCAATTAAGATTGCCTATTTTGGCTTTTTCATTTCATTTAAATAGAGGTACAGAAACAGAGTGGAGCCTTAACTCCTTACAAACAGGAAACGTGAAAAGATGGAGGAGTTGGTTCCTTAACACAAGGAGGACCAATTCTCTTCTTATTTCTAATTTGAAACAAATGACATAATTAAATAAAAGAAACAGAGTACCAAACCGGTTATGAGAGATACTTGCGATTTGGAATGCGTTGCCGGTTTGACGTCATCCGGTTAACTTCAGCTGGTTCATCAACCGCATCAAGTTTATCCATATATTCCTTTTACAAATAAAACTTCAATACCTACATCTCCTGAAAACATAGAGTATCTAATATGGATAATTTACCTACAGATTTACTTATACAAATTTTCAGTTCTCTTGGTCGTCAAGGTTTTAGAAACCTGGGCCCTTTTATTGCTGCGTCTAAGCAAACAACGCTTGCAATATTCACACCAGAAGTTCTTTCTGTTGTTGATTTATCAGAGTTTGTTATGAATAGTGCAATGGCTAATACGGATTCCATATACAGGAACTTTTTTGTTTCTTGTCTTCAGCATGGCAACGTCACAGCCACGCACGTTGAGTCGCTAAGGATTCTTTGCCAAGAAGGTACATCCCAATGCGCATACGATATATTAAAGTTAAGCAGCAATGACTCATTCTACGCAAGTTTCGTCCTAGGTATATTCCTTATATGTGCATGTGATTATGAGATTGGGATGACCGCAGTATCACACATATGGGATATAATTGATGAGTGGGCAGACGCAATCAACATTGGGGAAATGGTAATTGGACAAATTATAACAATGGGGACACCAGGTTCAGGTATGTACATGACAACCCATACCTATCCCCCCGAAGATGTTCCTTTCTGTATCTACATTGGGTGTGCCGTTAACAACGTCTGTCAAGAGTGCTACGCGTTCTGGTTCTCAAGTGTTATCGCAGTCAAAAATGATGTGAAATAGTTCTAATGTCGATCAAGTTGGAACAATTATTATGAAATGTCTATGTACTCGGACATGTTATAACTAAGGATTATGTTGTAAACATAATAATATAGTAGTAATGTCAACCATCGTCAACCAAAAAATTCAAAGATAAAAAAACAGAATAAACAGATTACTAAATGAGTCATACTTGTACAACTTGTTACGCGAGAGGAATGCAAATTTGCATGTATATGAAAGTTGTGGATTTTATTTTAAAGAAAAATAAATCCACCAATTTTCGTAATTTGTACAAATTATAAACCATTAATACATCATATATTTCCGAATGAAAAACTATACGGGAACCGTAAATACGAAGACATTTTTTGCTCCAAAAGAGGGATACACTTTTCTAACGCGAGAAGAATACAAAGTTTCCTAAAAACGGAATTAGTGGATTTAAAAATACATAGAAAGTAATCCACCTATTATCTTAAATTCTAAGCGGATTTATAACCGCAGTGAAAGAGATCTGATATGCTCAAATCTACCCTGAGCTACTGTCTCAAATTAAGAGATCACTGTAGTACTTAGGGATCGAATCCACAAGGACTATGAAATACCCAATAAATCCCAGTAAAAGTGTTATGCTAAATAAAGTATAACGTAATGAAACTGCGGTGCAAATAGTTAAACAAAGTGTAAATCAATGGAGAAAAACGCTAGACATAGGGAAATCTCAGGAATCTTCAGAATTGCGATTAAATTGAATTATCAGGATTATAATTTAAGAACCGTTCTAGAACTCAAACACAATTGTAAAACCTACCAGCTTTCGCTGCGTAAACTATCTATCCCTGAATCTAGAATTCCAAATTCCTTTGCTAATTCTAGGATCCAGACAAGCAGTAATGATCAGGTTCAATTTGTTCACAAAATCCCTAAATCAAATTCCTTTGCAGATAGGTATTTTGCTCACCTAAGATAGATCTAGCAATCAATTACACGTTCATGTCAATTAACAACCCTAAATCAGATTCTAGGTCACGAATCTAGAATAAGCATTAAGTTCAATCCTAGATGAAGAACTCTATCAATTAACCCTAATAAATCACTGGTTCAACAATTCCTCAGAAACCCTTGAAAACCCATAGCCTAACAAGGAAACTACTCAGACATGGTGAAAGAAACAATCATCATGATATGAATAGAAATCATTGGATATAATAGAAAAGTAGAGAACAAATAGTATCAGAGATTAGAGAAAGATGATACAAGCTTGAGATAGAAAGAGAGTCTGCTGCTTGATAATCCCTAAAACTCTGATCTAAAACACAATATATAGCTAAAAACTCGTACAGGGACTAATGCTGAAATATTAGAAACTTCTGGGCAAAATTGTAAATCTTCCACAAACTCCGAAGTTGTCCGCCTGTGGTGTCGCTCGACACTCATGGCTGGTGTCGATCGACACCAAGTCACATATCGCCTCAAAACATGATCCTTCGATGCAACTTCCTGGGCTTTGCTCCAAAATCTCCCATATTCTTCACACTAGTCCTGAATGCATACCTGAAGATAAAAGACTCCAATAGACTCTAAAAACACCAAAAAGACTCAATTAAAGACTCTTATATCATGGTTAAAACCCATAAAAACCATGATATATCAACTCCCCCAGACTTAGCTTTTGCTTGCCCTCAAGCAAAACAGAAACTCAGCTTGTGAAAGAAGTTTGAAAACACAGGAAACTCATTTCGTCATGAGAGCACCAGACTCACATTCACCATAGTAAAGCCACTGGAAATTCTTACCTGACAAGGTCCAGACCACCATGTACTTCCCCCAGACTTAGCAACTGTCCCAAACAACTCCACAATTCAAATAAACAATCCAAATTCACCATACTGACTTCTATAAACTAAGGTGAAGACTCATCCAGGGAGTATCAATCAAAGGACACATGGACTCTTTCTCAATCAGTTTCCCTGATCACACAGACTGTCTTTACTTCTGGTTCCTTTCCTCTCCCTTTTCTCACTTCTGCAGTTAATTATATCAAAGGTGTAGACGAATAATGGTATCACGGGAAATTTTCCTAACCTCGCTTCCAACCTTTGTGTGATCATTCCTTTCAAAGTAGAATAATGAGGTCACTGGAAATTTTCCTACCTCTCTACTCAAAAGAAAATCATTTCATCTTTTACTGCTTAGTATATATATATATATATATTTTTCTCTTTTTTTTTTTTTAGGGTTGTGTGAGGGGAACCATACTCACACAGACAAGTATTTCAGGACTGAAGGGAGAGTCCGATCCAATGTATATCAAGCCCCTGGACAAGCAAAATAAAGTCAGGTTAATGGGCGAAGTCGGTGATGGATCCTCTGAAAGCTCAGGTGAACATGGGTAACATTGGTAGGTTGATCAGCCTTGGGGTTTTTCATTAGTCTCAGACGCATGTCAAGCTTGAATCAATGGTCACTCAAGTTCCTGCAAATATGGTGATTTCCTCGAAAAATCATAGTTTCCAAACTAAATTTTGACTCAATAAAACAAAAATTGGACTGACTCTAAGAAAACAAAAAGAATGATGTTAGTAACTACCTCCCCCAGACTTAAACAACACTGTCCCCAGTGTTATCAAGCAAGGAGTTGGTGAAAAGGAAATAAAACTGATGAACCATAGTGAAAAAGTCAAAATATTAGAACACAAAACCTGAATCCGTGGTATGGGTGTCGATCGACACCAGGTCTGTAATGCGAAACTATGATGTTTCAAAATCGAGTGCAAGTTTGTGAAACCAATAATCCGAGTTTAACCACTGTTAGATCATCAAAAGACAAGGTGAGTGACATGAAGAGATGAAAATATCATAGAATAAATGTTAGAAGACAAACTGACTCAAAGAAAACATAAAAATGACTCAAAAATATCAAAAACAAAAGATAAAGGATAAAAGAAAACTAATCCTCCTCAGAACTCTCGTCTGGGCTGCTCGGGCGTTGGGGAACCGGTGGCTGGCGAGGTGATCGAGAGCGGTGACGAGTAGGACGGACGCAACCGCAACGAGATAGTCCAGCTACGGCATTCCAGATGCTCTGGAAACTCTCCACGACATATCTCTGAAAGTCAGCTGTCTCCATAGGAATCTCCGGGGCGACAGGAAGCTCAAACGGAGGAGCCACAGAAGAACCGGGCTGATGCGGAAGACCTCCAGCAAGGTCTGGTATCGGAGCATCCTCTGCAGCAGTAGAAGGTGCGCTAGAAGAGGCTCCTCTACGGCGTCGAGCCTGTGGTGCTATAGTGAGGAGACGGGGATCGGGATCAAAACGCAGCTGCTGTGGATCCTCTGTAATGGCTGTGAGGGCGGGCTGTGGAAGCTGTATCATGTGCTGCCCCGTAGCTGTGCGGAAACACCAGATCCAGGAACTCTTAATCCAGTGAGCGTTCTTCAAATAATCTTCGTCCATAGCGGAACGCGCAGTGACGACCGTGCAGCTAGATGTGTCAATCCCGAAGTGCTGAAAAATAGGCGTCAAAAGACTACCTACACTCTCCCTCTTAGTCCCTCGACCCAAAAACGGCTTCATCTTCAGGGAGACTAAATGATGAGCAAACACAGCACCTAAGTTCACATTATTATCTAACTCAGGCCACTCAAATCCATCAACACAATAATCACCCACAGCATAGCTAAGCAGAATCAACTCAGACAACCTCATCTTCCCAGGCTCCATCTTGCACAGAATGGTGTTGGCAATGATGCGAACGACATACCTCAAGACTGGATGTCGAATATCAGTCTGTGTAGATGTCTTGGAGTCATAACGCCCTGTCCTGAAATGAGACCAGAAGGCTGGACCGTCCAAGAACTGAGCTGGCAGTGCAACTCCCGTCAAATCTACATTGAAACCATAAAGCTCACAGAGATCTCGGAGTGGTAATCTGTACCGAACTCCTCTAATCAGGAATGTAAGAGTCCCTTCCTGCGCATTCTTCACAATCTCATTCCTATAGTAGACTCTAGCAGTAGCAAGAAACTGTCGTACCAAGTCCGGGAAGAGGTCATACTGCCTGGTAGCTATGGTGCCTAAACCCATCCTCTGCACTAATCTAACCACATCATCTCTAATGCCCATCCATCTCAAAGCACAACTATCAGCAATCCTAGTCGGCCTAATATCAACTCCTAACCAAGCGTTATAGAACAATGTGTCATATTCATCCCAAGATTCCGAAATTGCCCTATAAACACATTCATCCTTTTCTACTTCTTCCTTGGGAGAATCATCCCACACAATCGTTGAAGCAATCTTTCTACCTTCTCTCTTGGGCCATGGAGGTCGAGATTGTACCTGAGAATGGGCTGGAGGAGCAGCAAATTCTGGCGAATCCGCCATGGAATCCGGCGGATTGGAGGAAGAGCCACCGTCTGACCTAAATCGCTTGCCACGTGAAGCCAATAAACACTAGAAACAGGTAAAGGACGAAAATCTGATGAGTTTAGAGGCTTGAATCGATGAAATCGAGCAAGAACTCAGAGAGAAATCGGAGGTTTAATTTTTCGGAAATGAAGAAACGAATGAGGAAGAAGAAGATTTTCGGGTTTTTAACCCGCTGAACTCGTCGACTTATGGTGTCGATCGATACCATCGACTGGTGTCGATCGACACCAGCAACAAGGGTCGTCACCCACCTCTTTTTTTTTTTTTTTTTTTTTTTTTTTTTTGAATAAAAATCAAGGTAACTAAATTAAAACAAAAGAAAACCAAAAATAAAAATTAGTCAAAGTTAGACCGAAAAATATAGAAAAACCAAAACAATTAAAAATCAAATAAATAAAATATATTCACAACTTACCAGTGGGTTGCCTCCCACCAAGCGCTTGTTTAAAGTCATTAGCTTGACTTGGTGACGGTTTAGGCAGAGGGTGCATCATCCAGACGCAATATGTGTCCGTCCGGGATCTTGGCATGTGCCCAATAATGTTTGACCCTCTGACCGTTGACTGTAAATTCATTGCCCTCAGGACTGAGCAAGACAACAGCACCATATGGTCGAACTTCCTTGACTGTGAAAGGACCTGACCAACGAGAACGCAATTTACCAGGAAACAATTGTAAACGAGAGTTATACAGAAGTACCTGATCATTGGGTTCGAAAGTCCTGGAAATGATCTTCTTATCGTGATAAGCTTTTGTCCTTTCCTCGTACAGCTTAGAGCTTTCATAAGCATGAAGTCGAATCTCATCAAGCTCATTGAGCTGAATCAAACGTCTCTCTGCTGCTGGCTTGATATCGAAGTTCAGCAGCTTTACAGCCCATGCGGCCTTATGCTCAAGCTCTACTGGAAGATGACATGCTTTCCCATAAAGCAGGTGAAATGGTGTAGTACCAAGTGGCATCTTGAATGCAGTCCGATAAGCCCAGAGTGCATCATCTAACTTTGCGGACCAGTCCTTTCTAGAGCATCCTACTGTCTTCTCTAAAATCTCCTTGATCTGCCTGTTAGAGACCTCAGCTTGTCCACTTGTCTGGGGATGATATGGAGTAGCAACGCGATGATGTACACCATGCTTCTTAAGAAGCCGCTCAAACACGCGGTTGATGAAGTGCTTGCCACCATCGCTGATGACAATCCTCGGGACTCCAAATCGTGGGAAGATAATGGTCTTAAACAGCTTAAGGACCACTGAAGCGTCGTTGGTAGGACTGGCGATCGCTTCGACCCACTTCGACACGTAATCAACAGCAACCAAGATGTACTTGTTCTTGTATGATGTCGGGAAAGGGCCCATGAAGTCTATACCCCAGCAATCAAAGACCTCGACCTCGAGGATGAAGTTCTGAGGCATCTCATGCCGCTTACTGATCTTCCCTCTCCTCTGACATGCATCACATCGAGAAACAAAGGCATGGGCGTCTCTAAACATAGTCGGCCACCAGAAGCCTGCTTGTAGAACCTTAGATACTGTCTTGAAGGTAGCAAAGTGCCCAGCATACTCAGAACCATGACAGTGAAACAAGACATCTGGAATCTCAGTATTAGCTATGCATCTACGATAGACCCCATCTGAACAATGTCGATAAAAGTAAGGTTCATATATCCCAATAGAACCGTCTTAGCTCACGCATGAACTTCTTCTTCGAATACCCTGTAAACTCATCCGGTTCATCCCCTGCAGCAAGGTAATTGGCAATATCAGCAAACCATGGTCGATCTTGACCCTCAACAACAGCTATTGAGTGGTTATCTGCCAAATCGGAGCGTCTGGAATGTGGGTGTCGATCGACACATCAGCGTGGTGTCGATCGACACTCGGACCTGTGGTCCGAGAATAATGCAGATCACCGCAAGAAAAATCACGCCATCCCGTTTCCAATAAGTGCACATTCTCTTCTGGCAGAGAATCATCAATAGGGATGTCGTCCTCAATCCTAATCCGTGAAAGATGATCATCAACTCCATTTTCAGTACCTTTCTTATCCTTGACTTCGATGTCTCCTGGAGTAATAGAATCCATCGTAACAGTCTAGGCTTAGAATCCTTTTTCTGCATCAGGTACTTGAGTGCAGAATGATCAGTGTGCACTACTACCTTAGAGCCAACAAGATACTGCCTGAACTTCTCAAAAGCAAACACAACAGCAAGCAGTTCTTTCTCTGTGGTAGCGTAGTTCTTCTGCGCATCATCCAATGTACGGCTGGCATAGTATATGGCATGAAGCTTCTTGTCTTTCCTTTGTCCCAGCACAGCCCCAACTGCAAAGTCGCTGGCATCACACATTACCTCAAAAGGCAAATCCCAATCCGGCGGTTGAATAATTGGAGCACTCACTAATGCACGCTTGAGCTGTTGAAAGGCATCAAAACATTCAGTATCAAACTCAAATGTGACATCCTTACAGAGCAAAGCGGTGAGTGGACGTGCTATCTTGCTGAAATCCTTGATGAAACGTCTATAGAATCCAGCGTGTCCAAGAAAGCTTCTCAATGTCTTGACATTAGAAGGAGGCTGCAGATTAGTCATCACCTCAATCTTAGCTCTATCAACCTCAATACCAGCCTCTGATACCCATGCCCAAGAACAATGCCATCTCTGACCATAAAGTGGCATTTCTCCCAATTCAGAACCAAGTGCGTCTCTTCACATCTAGCTAGCACTCTGCATAGGTTATCCAAACAATCCTTGAATGAAGACCCATAAACTGAAAAATCATTCATAAATACCTCCATACTGTCCTCAATCATGTCTGTGAAGATAGACATCATACACCTCTGAAACGTGGCAGGAGCGTTACATAGTCCAAAGGGCATTCTGCGGTATGCGAAAGTGCCATAGGGACATGTAAACGTGGTCTTCTCCTGGTCATCTGGGTGAATAGGAATCTGAAAGAACCCTGAATAACCGTCAAGGAAACAGTAGTAAGGGTGATTAGCTAAACGCTCAAGCATCTGATCAATGAAGGGCAAAGGAAAATGATCCTTTCTTGTAGCGGCGTTCAGCTTCCTATAGTCAATGCACATTCTGTGCCCTGTCACAGTCCTAGTCGGTATCAGCTCATTCTTCTCATTCTGTACCACTGTGACTCCTCCTTTCTTAGGCACAACATGCACTGGACTGACCCAATCACTGTCGGAAATCGGATAGATGATCCCTGCATCCAACAGCTTCATGATCTCTTTCTTAACCACATCTTCAGGTTTGGATTCAGCCGTCTCTGATGTTCAATTGATGACTTAGTCTCATCCTCAAGATGTATCCTATGCATGCACAGATCTGGAGAGATACCTGAAATGTCATCATGAGAATAGCCAAGAGCCTTGCGAAACTTGCGCAGCTTACTTAGCAATAGGGTGAGCTCTGCGTTGTTCAAGGACGCATTAACAATAACAGGATATGAATTATGTTCACCAAGGAATGCGTACCTGAGCCCCGCAGGGAGTTGCTTAAGCTCTATCTTTGGAGCTTGCTCAAAGCTCCAATCAGCTGCTTTTTTGTCTGTCCGGACACTGGTGTCGATCGACACCAGTGATGGGTGTCGATCGACACCCATTACGTGCATCACTTCCTTAATTGCATCCATTAGCTTGACATACCCAGCAGCAATATCATCTAAATGTTCAACCTCATCCACTGAAACAATCAAAGCACGTTCCAGAGGGTCCTCACAATGCAACTCTTTGAAACTCTCCTCAACAAGATCTGTGAGAGTCTCGACACAGAAGGTCTGACCATCGATCGTAGGCCGCTTTACAAGCTTATCCATCTCAAAGTTCATAACTAAATCGCCGACATTCAGACCAATGCGTCCCCTTCTGACATCAATCATGGCACCAGCTGTGGCCAAGAACGGTCGTCCCAATATCAACGGGTCCTTAGGCTCTTCCTCATATGTCAACACAACGAAGTCCGTAGGAATCAAGCAACCTCCTATCTTGATAGGAACATCCTCAAGGATACCGTCTGGAAGACGAACAGAACGATCAGCAAGGATGAGAGTGCTCCTTGTCGGCTGAAAGTCTGCCATACCAAGATTCACAGCAACTGATCTGGGCATCAAATTCACACTAGAACCAAGATCACATAAAGACCGTTCAAACTTCTCTGCAAAGATGGTGCAGTCAAGAACGAAACTACCTGGGTCTGGAAGCTTCTCTGGAATCTTGTTCTGAATCACGGCACTAACCTGGGCGGAAATCATCATCGCACCCTGTTCAACATTCAGATCCTTAGTGACCATGCGTTTCACGTACCGTCGGATTATGGGGGATGTCCTGATGGCATCAATCAACGGTAACTCAACAATGAGCTTGTCCATCATAGCCTTACACCTGGCATCATCTATCTCTTGCTTAGACTTCCTGGGGTTTCGAGGATAAGGGATCCTTGGTTTGTATGATGATTCGGTGATCGGCTTAGCGGATGATGAAGAAGCCTTGTCTGTCTGTGAGGGGTGTCGATCGACACCCAGGTGGTGTCGGTCGACACTAACATCCGGTGTCGTGTCCTTGGTAGTGATCGACACAGCTTTGTCCTTGTCAATCCCTTCTGTATCAACTGGTGTCGATCGACACATAGTGTTGGTGTCGATCAACACTAACTCCGGAGGAACAACATCTTCGTCTTCGACTTCTTCTAAGTCTATCATCTCTTCAGGTGTCAGAGTACTCCTGATCACAGGCTCAACCTTCTTCCCACTCCTCAATGAGATGGCATTCACTGGATGCCTCGGGTTAGTATCCGTTTTCCCAGGAAGAAAACCGTCCTGTCTCTTAATAGCTCCAGCTGTCTGAGCAACCTGAGTGTCTAACTTCTTGACATGAGTGTTCAGCTGCTCAAACTTCCCATTCAAATCCTGATACAGTGAGTCTAACTTTCTGTTGAATTCCACGGTGATCTTCTGTTGACCTTCTAGAATCTGCTCAAGCATCGATTCCATCTTACTCTCTGTAGTAGGTGGTGGAACGCTCTGATATGAAGATGAACCATAGTTCCTCTGATTGAAGCTGTTGTTGCTCTGATAGGGCTTCTGATACTGAGGCTGCTGAGTGAAAGTAGAGGAGGACTGATTCCCTTGATAGTTGCCTCGCGGACTGCCCCCATTGTGTGTTACCTTGGTGGCAGTACCGGGTAGGAATTCTTCGCAATGACGGAGTACCAGTAGGAATTCTCAGCAACGCCTGAGTACCGGGTGGAAATTCCTGGTAACACTCGAATACTGGGTAGGAATTCTCGGCAACGACCGAGTATCGGGTAGGAATTCTTGACAACGCCTGAGTACCGGGTGGGAGTTCCCGGCAAGGCCTCAATACCGGGTAGGAATTCTCCGAAATGCTCGAGTACCGGGTAGGAATTCTCAGGAACGACCGACTACGGGGTTGGAGTTCTCGTCAATGACCGAGTTCTGGGTAGGAATTCTTGGCAATGACGGAGTACCGGGTAAGAGTTCTTGGCAATGACGGAGTACCGGGTAAGAGTTCTTGGCAATGACTGAGTACCAGGTAGGAATTCTCGGCAATGCCCGAGTACCGGGTGGGAATTCACGTCAATGACCAAGTACCGGGTAGGAATTCTTGGCAACGCCCGAGTATCTGGTAGGAATTCTTAGCAACGCCTGAGTATCGGGTAGGAATTCTCGGCAACGACCGAGTACCGGGTAGAAATACTCGGCCAAGATATAGTACCGGGTAGGAGTTCTTGGCAACGACTGAGTACCGGGTAGGAATTCTTGGCAACGACCGACTACCGGGGGAGGAATTCTCGTCAATGAACGAGTACATGTAGGAATTATTTGCAATGACGGAGTACATGGTATGAATTTTCGGCAACCCCCGAGTACCGGGTGGGAATTCCCGGCATCGCCCGAATACCGGGTAAGAATTCTCGGCAACGACCGTGTACCGGGTAGGAATACTCGTCAACGACCGAGTACCGGGTAGGAATTATTGGCAACGACCCAGTACCGGGTAGGAATTCTTGGCAACGTCCGAGAATCGAGTAGGAATTGTCGGCAACAACCAAGTACGGAGTTGGAATTCTCGTCAATGACCGAGTACTGGGTAGGAATTCTTGGCAATGACGGAGTACCGGGTAGGAATTCTTGGCAATGACGGAGTGTCGGCTAAGAATTCTTGGCAATGGCCGAGTACCGGGTAGGAACTCTTGGCACCGACTTAGTGCCGGGTAAGACTTCTTGGCAACGACCGACTACCGGGTTGGAATTCTTCGTAATGACAGAGTACCGGGTAGGAATTCTCGGCAACGCCTGAGTACCGGGTGGAAATTCCAGGCAACGCTCGAGTACCAGGAGGGAGTTCACGGCAACGCCTAAATACCGGGTAGGAATTCTCTGAAATGACCGAGTACCAGGTAGGAATTCTCGGCAACGACCGAATACGGGGTTGGAGTTCTCGTCAATGACTGAGTACTAGGTAGGAATTCTTGGCAATGATGGATTACCGGGTAGGAATTCTTGGCAATGACGTAGTACCGTGTAAGAATTCTTGGCAATGACTGAGTACTCGGTAGGAATTCTTGGCAATGACCGAGTACCAATTAGGAATTCTCAAGAGCTACCGAGTACCGAGTAGGAATTCTCGGGAATGACTGAGTATCGGGTACGAATACTAGGCAACACCCTAGTACTGGGTGGGAATTCTCGGTAAAGCCTGAGTACCGGGTAGGAGTTCTCGGCAACATCTGACAACCGGGTAGGAATTCTTGGCAATAATCGAGAAGCTGGTAGGAATTATCAGCAACAACAGAGTTACGGGTAGGTATTATCATCAATGAATAAGTACTCGGTAGGAATTATTGGCAATGATGGAGTACCAATTACGAATTCTCAAGAGTGACCGAGTACCGAGTAGAAATTCTAGGGAATGATTGAGTACCGGGTACGAATACTAGGCAACACCCTAGTACTGGGTGGGAATTCTCGGTAAAGCCTGAGTACCGGGTAGGAGTTCTCGGCAACATCCGACAACCGGGTAGGAATTCTTGACTATGATCGAGTACCGGGTAGGAATTCTCGTGAATGAAAGAGTATTAGGTAAAGATTCTTGGCAATGACTGAGTACCAGGTAGGAATCCTCGGCAATGCCCGAGTACCGAGTGGGAATTCTCGGCAATGACCGACTAGGAGGTTGGAGTTCTCGTCAATGACCGAGTTATGGGTAGGAATTCTTGGCATTGATGGATTACCGGGTAGGAATTCTTGGCAATGACGGAGTACCGGGTAAGAGTTCTTGGAAATGACTGAGTACCAGGTAGGAATGCTCGGCAACGCCCGAGTACCAGGTGGGAATTCTCTAAAATGACCGAGTACCGGGTAGAAATTCTTGACAACGACCGACTACGGGGTTGGAGTTCTCGCCAATGACAGTGTACTGGGTAGGAATTCTTGGCAATGACGGATTACCAGGTAGGAATTCTTGGCAATGACGGAGTACCGGGTAAGAATTCTTGGCAATGACTGAGTAACAGGTAGGAATTCTCGGCAACAGCCGAGTATCGGGTGGGAATTCACGTCAATGACCGAGTATCGGGTACGAATTCTTGGCAACGCCCGAGTATCGGGTAGAAATTCTCGGCAATGACCGAGGACCGGGTAGGAATACTTGGCAACGACATAGTACCGGGTAAGAATTCTTGGCAACGACTGAGTACCGGGTAGGAATTCTTGGCAACGAGCGACTACAGGGTTGGAATTCTCGTCAATGAACGAGTACCGGGTAGAAATTCTTCGCAATGACGGAGTACCAGATAGGAATTCTCGGCAACGCCCGAGTACCGAGTGGGAATTTCCGGCATGAACACCAGGTAGGAATTCTTGGCAATGACTGAGTAACATGTAGGAATTCTCGGCAACACCCGAGTATCGGGTGGGAATTCACGTCAATGACCGAGTATCGGGTACGAATTCTTGGCAACGCCCGAGTATCGGGTAGAAATTCTCGGCAACGACCGAGGACCGGGTAGGAATAC
Organism: Barbarea vulgaris; assembly: GCA_963667165.1. NCBI lineage: Eukaryota > Viridiplantae > Streptophyta > Magnoliopsida > Brassicales > Brassicaceae > Barbarea > Barbarea vulgaris. The sequence continues at coordinate 7,244,805 of OY763888.1, read as the reverse complement.
TCGTCAACGACCAAGTACCGGGTACGGATTCTTGGCAATGACCAAGTACCGGGTAGGAATGCTCGGCAACGCCCGAGTACCAGGTGGGAATTCTCTAAAATGACCGAGTACCGGGTAGAAATTCTTGACAACGACCGACTACGGGGTTGGAGTTCTCGCCAATGACAGTGTACTGGGTAGGAATTCTTGGCAATGACGGATTACCAGGTAGGAATTCTTGGCAATGACGGAGTACCGGGTAAGAATTCTTGGCAATGACTGAGTAACAGGTAGGAATTCTCGGCAACACCCGAGTATCGGGTGGGAATTCACGTCAATGACCGAGTATCGGGTACGAATTCTTGGCAACGCCCGAGTATCGGGTAGAAATTCTCGGCAACGACCGAGGACCGGGTAGGAATACTCGGCAACGACATAGTACCGGGTAAGAATTCTTGGCAACGACTGAGTACCGGGTAGGAATTCTTGGCAACGAGCGACTACAGGGTTGGAATTCTCGTCAATGAACGAGTACCGGGTATAAATTCTTCGCAATGACGGAGTACCAGATAGGAATTCTCGGCAACGCCCGAGTACCGAGTGGGAATTTCCGGCAACGCCCGAACACCAGGTAGGAATTCTTGGCAATGACTGAGTAACATGTAGGAATTCTCGGCAACACCCGAGTATCTGGTGGGAATTCACGTCAATGACCGAGTATCGGGTACGAATTCTTGGCAACGCCCGAGTATCGGGTAGAAATTCTCGGCAACGACCGAGGACCGGGTAGGAATACTCGTCAACGACCAAGTACCGGGTACGGATTCTTGGCAATGACGGAGTACCAGGGAAGAATTCTTGGCAATGACTGAGTACCGGGTGGGAATTCACGACAATGATCGAGTACTGGGTAGGAATTCTTGGCAATGACCGAGTACCCGGTTGGAATTCTCGGCAACGACCAAGTACCGGGTAGGAATTATTGGCAGTGACCGAGTACTGGGTAAGAATTCTTGTCAGTGATCGAGTACCAGGTATTCTTGGCGATGACGGATTACCGGGTAGGAATTCTTGGCAATGACGGAGTATCGGGTAAGAATTCTTGGCAATGACTGAGTACCAGGTAGGAATTCTCGACAACGCCCGAGTACCGGGTGGGAATTCATGTCAACGACCGAGTATCGGGTAGGAAATCTTGGCAACGCTTGAGTATCGAGAAGGAATTATCGGCAACGACCGAGTACCGGGTAGGTATACTCGGCAATGACATTGTACCGGGTAAAAATTCTTGGCAACAACTGAGTACCGGGTAGGAATTCTTCGCAATGACGGAGTACCGGTAGGAATTCTTAGCAACACCTGAGTACCTGGTGGAAATTCCTAGCAACGCTAGACTACTGAGTAGGAATTCTTAGCAACGACCGACTACCGGGTAGGAATTCTCGGCAACGCCCGAGTCTCGGGTAGGAATTCTTGGCAACGTCTGAGTATATGGTAGGAATTCTCGGCAACGACCGAGTACGGAGTTGGAATTCTCGTCAATGACGGAGTACTGGGTAGGAATTCTTGGCAATGACGGAGTACTGGTAGGCACTCTTGGCAACGACTGAGTGCCGGGTAGGAATTCTTGGCAACGACTGACTACCGGGTTAGAATTCTCGGCAATGACCGAGTACCGGGTAGGAATTCTTCGCAATGACGGAGTACCGGGTAGGAATTCTCGGTAACGCCTGAGTACCGGGTGGAAATTCCAGGCAACGCTCAAATACTGGGTAGGAATTCTCGGTAACGACCAAGTACCGGGTATGAATTCTCGGCAACGCCCGAGTACCGGGTGGGAGTTATCGGCAATGACCAAGTACCGGGTAGGAATTCTTGGCAACGCCCGAGTATCTGGTAGGAATTCTTAGCAATGACGGAGTACCGGGTAAGAGTTCTTGGCAATGACTGAGTACCAGGTAGGAATTCTCGGCAATGCCCGAGTACCGGGTGGGAATTCACGTCAATGACCAAGTACCGGGTAGGAATTCTTGGCAACGCCCGAGTATCTGGTAGGAATTCTTAGCAACGCCTGAGTATCGGGTAGGAATTCTCGGCAACGACCGAGTACCGGGTAGAAATACTCGGCCAAGATATAGTACCGGGTAGGAGTTCTTGGCAACGACTGAGTACCGGGTAGGAATTCTTGGCAACGACCGACTACCGGGGGAGGAATTCTCGTCAATGAACGAGTACATGTAGGAATTGTTTGCAATGACGGAGTACATGGTAGGAATTTTCGGCAACCCCCGAGTACCGGGTGGGAATTCCCGGTATCGCCCGAATACCGGGTAAGAATTCTCGGCAACGACCGTGTACCGGGTAGGAATACTCGTCAACGACCGAGTACCGGGTAGGAATTATTGGCAACGACCCAGTACCGGGTAGGAATTCTTGGCAACGTCCGAGAATCGAGTAGGAATTGTCGGCAACAACCAAGTACGGAGTTGGAATTCTCGTCAATGACCGAGTACTGGGTAGGAATTCTTGGCAATGACGGAGTACCGGGTAGGAATTCTTGGCAATGACGGAGTGTCGGCTAAGAATTCTTGGCAATGACCGAGTACCGGGTAGGAACTCTTGGCACCGACTTAGTGCCGGGTAAGACTTCTTGGCAACGACCGACTACCGGGTTGGAATTCTTCGTAATGACAGAGTACCGGGTAGGAATTCTCGGCAACGCCTGAGTACCGGGTGGAAATTCCAGGCAACGCTCGAGTACCAGGAGGGAGTTCACGGCAACGCCTGAATACCGGGTAGGAATTCTCTGAAATGACCGAGTACCAGGTAGGAATTCTCGGCAACGACCGAATACGGGGTTGGAGTTCTCGTCAATGACTGAGTACTAGGTAGGAATTCTTGGCAATGATGGATTACCGGGTAGGAATTCTTGGCAATGACGTAGTACCGTGTAAGAATTCTTGGCAATGACTGAGTACTCGGTAGGAATTCTTGGCAATGACCGAGTACCAATTAGGAATTCTCAAGAGCTACCGAGTACCGAGTAGGAATTCTCGGGAATGACTGAGTATCGGGTACGAATACTAGGCAACACCCTAGTACTGGGTGGGAATTCTCGGTAAAGCCTGAGTACCGGGTAGGAGTTCTCGGCAACATCTGACAACCGGGTAGGAATTCTTGGCAATAATCGAGAAGCTGGTAGGAATTATCAGCAACAACAGAGTTACGGGTAGGTATTATCATCAATGAATAAGTACTCGGTAGGAATTATTGGCAATGATGGAGTACCAATTACGAATTCTCAAGAGTGACCGAGTACCGAGTAGAAATTCTAGGGAATGATTGAGTACCGGGTACGAATACTAGGCAACACCCTAGTACTGGGTGGGAATTCTCGGTAAAGCCTGAGTACCGGGTAGGAGTTCTCGGCAACATCCGACAACCGGGTAGGAATTCTTGACTATGATCGAGTACCGGGTAGGAATTCTCGTGAATGAAAGAGTATTAGGTAAAGATTCTTGGCAATGACTGAGTACCAGGTAGGAATCCTCGGCAATGCCCGAGTACCGAGTGGGAATTCTCGGCAATGACCGACTAGGAGGTTGGAGTTCTCGTCAATGACCGAGTTATGGGTAGGAATTCTTGGCATTGATGGATTACCGGGTAGGAATTCTTGGCAATGACGGAGTACCGGGTAAGAGTTCTTGGAAATGACTGAGTACCAGGTAGGAATGCTCGGCAACGCCCGAGTACCAGGTGGGAATTCTCTAAAATGACCGAGTACCGGGTAGAAATTCTTGACAACGACCGACTACGGGGTTGGAGTTCTCGCCAATGACAGTGTACTGGGTAGGAATTCTTGGCAATGACGGATTACCAGGTAGGAATTCTTGGCAATGACGGAGTACCGGGTAAGAATTCTTGGCAATGACTGAGTAACAGGTAGGAATTCTCGGCAACAGCCGAGTATCGGGTGGGAATTCACGTCAATGACCGAGTATCGGGTACGAATTCTTCGCAACGCCCGAGTATCAGGTAGAAATTCTCGGCAACGACCGAGGACCGGGTATGAATACTCGGCAACGACATAGTACTGGGTAAGAATTCTTGGCAACGACTGAGTACCGGGTAGGAATTCTTGGCAACGAGCGACTACAGGGTTGGAATTCTCGTCAATGAACGAGTACCGGGTAGAAATTCTTCGCAATGACGGAGTACCAGATAGGAATTCTCGGCAACGCCCGAGTACCGAGTGGGAATTTCCGGCATGAACACCAGGTAGGAATTCTTGGCAATGACTGAGTAACATGTAGGAATTCTCGGCAACACCCGAGTATCGGGTGGGAATTCACGTCAATGACCGAGTATCGGGTACGAATTCTTGGCAACGCCCGAGTATCGGGTAGAAATTCTCGGCAACGACCGAGGACCGGGTAGGAATACTCGTCAACGACCAAGTACCGGGTACGGATTCTTGGCAATGACCAAGTACCGGGTAGGAATGCTCGGCAACGCCCGAGTACCAGGTGGGAATTCTCTAAAATGACCGAGTACCGGGTAGAAATTCTTGACAACGACCGACTACGGGGTTGGAGTTCTCGCCAATGACAGTGTACTGGGTAGGAATTCTTGGCAATGACGGATTACCAGGTAGGAATTCTTGGCAATGACGGAGTACCGGGTAAGAATTCTTGGCAATGACTGAGTAACAGGTAGGAATTCTCGGCAACACCCGAGTATCGGGTGGGAATTCACGTCAATGACCGAGTATCGGGTACGAATTCTTGGCAACGCCCGAGTATCGGGTAGAAATTCTCGGCAACGACCGAGGACCGGGTAGGAATACTCGGCAACGACATAGTACCGGGTAAGAATTCTTGGCAACGACTGAGTACCGGGTAGGAATTCTTGGCAACGAGCGACTACAGGGTTGGAATTCTCGTCAATGAACGAGTACCGGGTATAAATTCTTCGCAATGACGGAGTACCAGATAGGAATTCTCGGCAACGCCCGAGTACCGAGTGGGAATTTCCGGCAACGCCCGAACACCAGGTAGGAATTCTTGGCAATGACTGAGTAACATGTAGGAATTCTCGGCAACACCCGAGTATCTGGTGGGAATTCACGTCAATGACCGAGTATCGGGTACGAATTCTTGGCAACGCCCGAGTATCGGGTAGAAATTCTCGGCAACGACCGAGGACCGGGTAGGAATACTCGTCAACGACCAAGTACCGGGTACGGATTCTTGGCAATGACGGAGTACCAGGGAAGAATTCTTGGCAATGACTGAGTACCGGGTGGGAATTCACGACAATGATCGAGTACTGGGTAGGAATTCTTGGCAATGACCGAGTACCCGGTTGGAATTCTCGGCAACGACCAAGTACCGGGTAGGAATTATTGGCAGTGACCGAGTACTGGGTAAGAATTCTTGTCAGTGATCGAGTACCAGGTATTCTTGGCGATGACGGATTACCGGGTAGGAATTCTTGGCAATGACGGAGTATCGGGTAAGAATTCTTGGCAATGACTGAGTACCAGGTAGGAATTCTCGACAACGCCCGAGTACCGGGTGGGAATTCATGTCAACGACCGAGTATCGGGTAGGAAATCTTGGCAACGCTTGAGTATCGAGAAGGAATTATCGGCAACGACCGAGTACCGGGTAGGTATACTCGGCAATGACATTGTACCGGGTAAAAATTCTTGGCAACAACTGAGTACCGGGTAGGAATTCTTCGCAATGACGGAGTACCGGTAGGAATTCTTAGCAACACCTGAGTACCTGGTGGAAATTCCTAGCAACGCTAGACTACTGAGTAGGAATTCTTAGCAACGACCGACTACCGGGTAGGAATTCTCGGCAACGCCCGAGTCCCGGGTAGGAATTCTTGGCAACGTCTGAGTATATGGTAGGAATTCTCGGCAACGACCGAGTACGGAGTTGGAATTCTCGTCAATGACGGAGTACTGGGTAGGAATTCTTGGCAATGACGGAGTACTGGTAGGCACTCTTGGCAACGACTGAGTGCCGGGTAGGAATTCTTGGCAACGACTGACTACCGGGTTAGAATTCTCGGCAATGACCGAGTACCGGGTAGGAATTCTTCGCAATGACGGAGTACCGGGTAGGAATTCTCGGTAACGCCTGAGTACCGGGTGGAAATTCCAGGCAACGCTCAAATACTGGGTAGGAATTCTCGGTAACGACCAAGTACCGGGTATGAATTCTCGGCAACGCCCGAGTACCGGGTGGGAGTTATCGGCAACGCACGAATACCAGGTAGAAATTCTCTAAGATGACCGAGTACCGGGTAGGAATTATTGGCAACGACCCAGTACCGGGTAGGAATTCTTGGCAACGTCCGAGAATCGAGTAGGAATTGTCCGCAACAACCAAGTACGGAGTTGGAATTCTCGTCAATGACCGAGTACTGGGTAGGAATTCTTGGCAATGACGGAGTACCGGGTAGGAATTCTTGGCAATGACGGAGTGTCGGCTAAGAATTCTTGGCAATGACCGAGTACAGGGTAGGAACTCTTGGCACCGACTTAGTGCCGGGTAAGACTTTTTGGCAACGACCGACTACCGGGTTGGAATTCTTCGTAATGACAGAGTACCGGGTAGGAATTCTCGGCAACGCCTGAGTACCGGGTGGAAATTCCAGGCAACGCTCGAGTACCAGGAGGGAGTTCTCGTCAATGACCGAGTTATGGGTAGGAATTCTTGGCATTGGTGGATTACCGGGTAGGAATTCTTGGCAATGACGGAGTACCGGGTAAGAGTTCCTGGAAATGACTGAGTACCAGGTAGGAATGCTCGGCAACGCCCGAGTACCAGGTGGGAATTCTCTAAAATGACCGAGTACCGGGTAGAAATTCTTGACAACGACCGACTACGGGGTTGGAGTTCTCGCCAATGACAGTGTACTGGGTAGGAATTCTTGGCAATGACGGATTACCAGGTAGGAATACTTGGCAATGACGGAGTACCGGGTAAGAATTCTTGGCAATGACTGAGTAACAGGTAGGAATTCTCGGCAACACCCGAGTATCGGGTGGGAATTCACGTCAATGACCGAGTATCGGGTACGAATTCTTGGCAACGCCCGAGTATCGGGTAGAAATTCTCGGCAACGACCGAGGACCGGGTAGGAATACTCGGCAACGACATAGTACCGGGTAAGAATTCTTGGCAACGACTGAGTACCGGGTAGGAATTCTTGGCAACGAGCGACTACAGGGTTGGAATTCTCGTCAATGAACGAGTACCGGGTAGAAATTCTTCGCAATGACGGAGTACCAGATAGGAATTCTCGGCAACGCCCGAGTACCGAGTGGGAATTTCCAGCAACGCCCGAACACCAGGTAGGAATTCTTGGCAATGACTGAGTAACATGTAGGAATTCTCGGCAACACCCGAGTATCGGGTGGGAATTCACGTCAATGACCGAGTATCGGGTACGAATTCTTGGCAACGCCCGAGTATCGGGTCGAAATTCTCGGCAACGACCGAGGACCGGGTAGGAATACTCGTCAACGACCAAGTACCGGGTACGGATTCTTGGCAATGACGGAGTACCAGGGAAGAATTCTTGGCAATGACTGAGAACCGGGTGGGAATTTACGACAATGATCGAGTACTGGGTAGGAATTCTTGGCAATGACCGAGTACCCGGTTGGAATTCTCGGCAACGACCAAGTACCAGGTAGGAATGCTCGGCAACGCCCGAGTACCAGGTGGGAATTCTCTAAAATGACCGAGTACCGGGTAGAAATTCTTGACAACGACCGACTACGGGGTTGGAGTTCTCGCCAATGACAGTGTACTGGGTAGGAATTCTTGGCAATGACGGATTACCAGGTAGGAATTCTTGGCAATGACGGAGTACCGGGTAAGAATTCTTGGCAATGACTGAGTAACAGGTAGGAATTCTCGGCAACACCCGAGTATCGAGTGGGAATTCACGTCAATGACCGAGTATCGGGTACGAATTCTTGGCAACGCCCGAGTATCGGGTAGAAATTCTCGGCAACGACCGAGGACCGGGTAGGAATACTCGGCAACGACATAGTACCGGGTAAGAATTTTTGGCAACGACTGAGTACCGGGTAGGAATTCTTGGCAACGAGCGACTACAGGGTTGGAATTCTCGTCAATGAACGAGTACCGGGTAGAAATTCTTCGCAATGACTTAGTACCAGATAGGAATTCTCGGCAATGCCCGAGTACCGAGTGGGAATTTCCGGCAACGCCCGAACACCAGGTAGGAATTCTTGGCAATGAATGAGTAACATGTAGGAATTCTCGGCAACACCCGAGTATCTGGTGGGAATTCACGTCAATGACCGAGTATCGGGTACGAATTCTTGGCAACGCCCGAGTATCGGGTAGAAATTCTCGGCAACGACCGAGGACCGGGTAGGAATACTCGTCAACGACCAAGTACCGGGTACGGATTCTTGGCAATGACTGAGTACCGGGTGGGAATTCACGACAATGATCGAGTACTGGGTAGGAATTCTTGGCAATGACCGAGTACCCGGTTGGAATTCTCGGCAACGACCAAGTACCGGGTAGGAATTATTGGCAGTGACCGAGTACTGGGTAAGAATTCTTGTCAGTGATCGAGTACCAGGTATTCTTGGCGATGACGGATTACCGGGTAGGAATTCTTGGCAATGACGGAGTATCGGGTAAGAATTCTTGGCAATGACTGAGTACCAGGTAGGAATTCTCGACAACGCCCGAGTACCGGGTGGGAATTCATGTCAACGACCGAGTATCGGGTAGGAAATCTTGGCAACGCTTGAGTATCGAGAAGGAATTATCGGCAACGACCGAGTACCGGGTAGGTATACTCGGCAATGACATTGTACCGGGTAAAAATTCTTGGCAACAACTGAGTACCGGGTAGGAATTCTTCGCAATGACGGAGTACCGGTAGGAATTCTTAGCAACACCTGAGTACCTGGTGGAAATTCCTAGCAACGCTAGACTACTGAGTAGGAATTCTCAGCAACGACCGACTACCGGGTAGGAATTCTCGGCAACGCCCGAGTACCGGGTAGGAATTCTTGGCAACGTCTGAGTATATGGTAGGAATTCTCGGCAACGACCGAGTACGGAGTTGGAATTCTCGTCAATGACGGAGTACTGGGTAGGAATTCTTGGCAATGACGGAGTACTGGTAGGCACTCTTGGCAACGACTGAGTGCCGGGTAGGAATTCTTGGCAACGACTGACTACCGGGTTAGAATTCTCGGCAATGACCGAGTACCGGGTAGGAATTCTTCGCAATGACGGAGTACCGGGTAGGAATTCTCGGTAACGCCTGAGTACCGGGTGGAAATTCCAGGCAACGCTCAAATACTGGGTAGGAATTCTCGGTAACGACCAAGTACCGGGTATGAATTCTCGGCAACGCCCGAGTACCGGGTGGGAGTTATCGGCAACGCACGAATACCAGGTAGAAATTCTCTAAAATGACCGAGTACCGGGTAGAAATTCTTGGCAACGACCGACTACAGGGTTGGAGTTCTCGCCAATGACCGAGTACTAGGTAGGAATTCTTGGCAATGAGGGATTACCAGGTAGGAATTCTTGGCAATGACGGAGATCCGGGTAAGAATTCTTTGCGATGACTGAGTAACAGGTAGGAATTCTTGGCAACAACCGAGTACCGGGTGGGAATTCACGTCAATGACCGAGTATCGGGTAGGAATTCTTGTCAACGCAGGAGTATCGGGTAGAAATTCTCGTCAACGACCGAGTACCAGGTAGGAATACTCGGCAACGACATAGTACCGGGTAAGAATTCTTGGCAACGACTGAGTACCGGGTAGGAATTCTTGGCAACGACCGACTACAGGGTTGGAATTCTCGTCAATGAACGAGTACCGGGTAGAAATTCTTCGCAATAATGGAGTACCGGATATGAATTCTCGGCAACGCCCGAGTACCGAGTGGGAATTTCTGGCAACGCCCAAATACCGGGTAGGAATTCTCGGCAACGACAGTGTACCGGAAGGAATTCTCGGAAACGACCAAGGACGGAGTTGGAATTCACGTCAATGACCAAGTACTAGGTAGGAATTCTTGGCAATGACGGAGTACCAGGGAAGAATTCTTGGCAATGACTGAGTACCGGGTAGCAATTCTCGGCAACGCCTGAGAACCGGGTAGGTATTCTTGGCAACGCCAGAGTACCGGATGGGAATTCACGATAAGGATCGAGTACCGGGTAGGAATTCTTCTCAATGACCGAGTACCTGGTAGGAATTCTTGGCAACGCCCGAGTATTCGGTAGGAATTCTTGGCAACGCCCGAGTATCGGGTAGGAATTCTCGGCAATGACCGACTACCACGTAGGAATTCTCGGCAACGACTGAGTACCGCGTAGGAATTCTTAGCAACGACCGACTACCGGGTTGGAATTCTCATCAATGACCGAGTACCGGGTAGGAATTCTTCGCAATGACGGAGTACCAGTAGGAATTCTCAGCAACGCCTGAGTACCGGGTGGAAATTCCTGGTAACACTCGAATACTGGGTAGGAATTCTCGGCAACGACTGAGTATCGGGTAGGAATTCTTGACAACGCCCGAGTACCGGGTGGGAGTTCCCGGCAAGGCCTGAATACCGGGTAGGAATTCTCCGAAATGCCTGAGTACCGGGTAGGAATTCTCAGGAACGACCGACTACGGGGTTGGAGTTCTCGTCTATGACCGAGTTCTGGGGAGGAATTCTTGCCAATGACGGATTACCGGGTAGGAATTCTTGGCAATGACGGAGTACCGGGTAAGAGTTCTTGGCAATGACGGAGTACCGGGTAAGAGTTCTTGGCAATGACTGAGTACCAGGTAGGAATTCTCGGCAATGCCCGAGTACCGGGTGGGAATTCACGTCAAAGACCAAGTACTGGGTAGGAATTCTTGGCAACGCCCGAGTATCTGGTAGGAATTCTTAGCAACGCCTGAGTATCGGGTAGGAATTCTCGGCAACGACCGAGTACCGGGTAGAAATACTCGGCAATGATATACTACCGGGTAGGAGTTCTTGGCAACGACTGAGTACCAGGTAGGAATTTTTGGCAACGACCGACTACCGGGGGAGGAATTCTCGTCAATGAACCAGTACTGGGTAGGAATTGTTTGCAATGACGGAGTACATGGTAGGAATTTTCGGCAACCCCCGAGTACCGGGTGGGAATTCCCGGCATCGCCCGAATACCGGGTAGGAATTCTCGGCAACGACCGTGTACTGGGTAGGAATACTCGGCAACGACCGAGGACCGGGTAGGAATACTCGTCAACGACCAAGTACCGGGTAGGGATTCTTGGCAATGACGGAGTACTAGGGAAGAATTCTTGGCAATGACTGAGTACCGGGTGGGAATTCACGACAATGATCGAGTACTGGGTAGGAATTCTTGGCAATGACCAAGTACCCGGTTGGAATTCTCGGCAACGACCAAGTACCGGGAAGGAATTCTTGGCAGTGACCGAGTACTGGGTAAGAATTCTTGTCAGTGACCGAGTACCAGGTATTCTTGGCGATGACGGATTACCGGGTAGGAATTCTTCGCAATGACGGAGTATCGGGTAAGAATTCTTGGCAATGACTGAGTACCAGGTAGGAATTCTCGGCAATGCCCGAGTACCGGGTGGGAATTCACGTCAAAGACCAAGTACTGGGTAGGAATTCTTGGCAACGCCCGAGTATCTGGTAGGAATTCTTAGCAACGCCTGAGTATCGGGTAGGAATTCTCGGCAACGACCGAGTACCGGGTAGAAATACTCGGCCAAGATATAGTACCGGGTAGGAGTTCTTGGCAACGACTGAGTACCGGGTAGGAATTCTTGGCAACGACCGACTACCGGGGGAGGAATTCTCGTCAATGAACGAGTACATGTAGGAATTGTTTGCAATGACGGAGTACATGGTAGGAATTTTCGGCAACCCCCGAGTACCGGGTGGGAATTCCCGGCATCGCCCGAATACCGGGTAAGAATTCTCGGCAACGACCGTGTACCGGGTAGGAATACTCGTCAACGACCGAGTACCGGGTAGGAATTATTGGCAACGACCCAGTACCGGGTAGGAATTCTTGGCAACGTCCGAGAATCGAGTAGGAATTGTCGGCAACAACCAAGTACGGAGTTGGAATTCTCGTCAATGACCGAGTACTGGGTAGGAATTCTTGGCAATGACGGAGTACCGGGTAGGAATTCTTGGCAATGACGGAGTGTCGGCTAAGAATTCTTGGCAATGACCGAGTACCGGGTAGGAACTCTTGGCACCGACTTAGTGCCGGGTAAGACTTCTTGGCAACGACCGACTACCGGGTTGGAATTCTTCGTAATGACAGAGTACCGGGTAGGAATTCTCGGCAACGCCTGAGTACCGGGTGGAAATTCCAGGCAACGCTCGAGTACCAGGAGGGAGTTCACGGCAACGCCTGAATACCGGGTAGGAATTCTCTGAAATGACCGAGTACCAGGTAGGAATTCTCGGCAACGACCGAATACGGGGTTGGAGTTCTCGTCAATGACTGAGTACTAGGTAGGAATTCTTGGCAATGATGGATTACCGGGTAGGAATTCTTGGCAATGACGTAGTACCGTGTAAGAATTCTTGGCAATGACTGAGTACTCGGTAGGAATTCTTGGCAATGACCGAGTACCAATTAGGAATTCTCAAGAGCTACCGAGTACCGAGTAGGAATTCTCGGGAATGACTGAGTATCGGGTACGAATACTAGGCAACACCCTAGTACTGGGTGGGAATTCTCGGTAAAGCCTGAGTACCGGGTAGGAGTTCTCGGCAACATCTGACAACCGAGTAGGAATTCTTGGCAATAATCGAGAAGCTGGTAGGAATTATCAGCAACAACAGAGTTACGGGTAGGTATTATCATCAATGAATAAGTACTCGGTAGGAATTATTGGCAATGATGGAGTACCAATTACGAATTCTCAAGAGTGACCGAGTACCGAGTAGAAATTCTAGGGAATGATTGAGTACCGGGTACGAATACTAGGCAACACCCTAGTACTGGGTGGGAATTCTCGGTAAAGCCTGAGTACCGGGTAGGAGTTCTCGGCAACATCCGACAACCGGGTAGGAATTCTTGACTATGATCGAGTACCGGGTAGGAATTCTCGTGAATGAAAGAGTATTAGGTAAAGATTCTTGGCAATGACTGAGTACCAGGTAGGAATCCTCGGCAATGCCCGAGTACCGAGTGGGAATTCTCGGCAATGACCAACTAGGAGGTTGGAGTTCTCGTCAATGACCGAGTTATGGGTAGGAATTCTTGGCATTGATGGATTACCGGGTAGGAATTCTTGGCAATGACGGAGTACCGGGTAAGAGTTCTTGGAAATGACTGAGTACCAGGTAGGAATGCTCGGCAACGCCCGAGTACCAGGTGGGAATTCTCTAAAATGACCGAGTACCGGGTAGAAATTCTTGACAACGACCGACTACGGGGTTGGAGTTCTCGCCAATGACAGTGTACTGGGTAGGAATTCTTGGCAATGACGGATTACCAGGTAGGAATTCTTGGCAATGACGGAGTACCGGGTAAGAATTCTTGGCAATGACTGAGTAACAGGTAGGAATTCTCGGCAACAGCCGAGTATCGGGTGGGAATTCACGTCAATGACCGAGTATCGGGTACGAATTCTTGGCAACGCCCGAGTATCGGGTAGAAATTCTCGGCAACGACCGAGGACCGGGTATGAATACTCGGCAACGACATAGTACTGGGTAAGAATTCTTGGCAACGACTGAGTACCGGGTAGGAATTCTTGGCAACGAGCGACTACAGGGTTGGAATTCTCGTCAATGAACGAGTACCGGGTAGAAATTCTTCGCAATGACGGAGTACCAGATAGGAATTCTCGGCAACGCCCGAGTACCGAGTGGGAATTTCCGGCATGAACACCAGGTAGGAATTCTTGGCAATGACTGAGTAACATGTAGGAATTCTCGGCAACACCCGAGTATCGGGTGGGAATTCACGTCAATGACCGAGTATCGGGTACGAATTCTTGGCAACGCCCGAGTATCGGGTAGAAATTCTCGGCAACGACCGAGGACCGGGTAGGAATACTCGTCAACGACCAAGTACCGGGTACGGATTCTTGGCAATGACCAAGTACCGGGTAGGAATGCTCGGCAACGCCCGAGTACCAGGTGGGAATTCTCTAAAATGACCGAGTACCGGGTAGAAATTCTTGACAACGACCGACTACGGGGTTGGAGTTCTCGCCAATGACAGTGTACTGGGTAGGAATTCTTGGCAATGACGGATTACCAGGTAGGAATTCTTGGCAATGACGGAGTACCGGGTAAGAATTCTTGGCAATGACTGAGTAACAGGTAGGAATTCTCGGCAACACCCGAGTATCGGGTGGGAATTCACGTCAATGACCGAGTATCGGGTACGAATTCTTGGCAACGCCCGAGTATCGGGTAGAAATTCTCGGCAACGACCGAGGACCGGGTAGGAATACTCGGCAACGACATAGTACCGGGTAAGAATTCTTGGCAACGACTGAGTACCGGGTAGGAATTCTTGGCAACGAGCGACTACAGGGTTGGAATTCTCGTCAATGAACGAGTACCGGGTAGAAATTCTTCGCAATGACGGAGTACCAGATAGGAATTCTCGGCAACGCCCGAGTACCGAGTGGGAATTTCCGGCAACGCCCGAACACCAGGTAGGAATTCTTGGCAATGACTGAGTAACATGTAGGAATTCTCGGCAACACCCGAGTATCGGGTGGGAATTCACGTCAATGACCGAGTATCGGGTACGAATTCTTGGCAACGCCCGAGTATCGGGTCGAAATTCTCGGCAACGACCGAGGACCGGGTAGGAATACTCGTCAACGACCAAGTACCGGGTACGGATTCTTGGCAATGACGGAGTACCAGGGAAGAATTCTTGGCAATGACTGAGAACCGGGTGGGAATTCACGACAATGATCGAGTACTGGGTAGGAATTCTTGGCAATGACCGAGTACCCGGTTGGAATTCTCGGCAACGACCAAGTACCAGGTAGGAATGCTCGGCAACGCCCGAGTACCAGGTGGGAATTCTCTAAAATGACCGAGTACCGGGTAGAAATTCTTGACAACGACCGACTACGGGGTTGGAGTTCTCGCCAATGACAGTGTACTGGGTAGGAATTCTTGGCAATGACGGATTACCAGGTAGGAATTCTTGGCAATGACGGAGTACCGGGTAAGAATTCTTGGCAATGACTGAGTAACAGGTAGGAATACTCGGCAACACCCGAGTATCGAGTGGGAATTCACGTCAATGACCGAGTATCGGGTACGAATTCTTGGCAACGCCCGAGTATCGGGTAGAAATTCTCGGCAACGACCGAGGACCGGGTAGGAATACTCGGCAACGACATAGTACCGGGTAAGAATTTTTGGCAACGACTGAGTACCGGGTAGGAATTCTTGGCAACGAGCGACTACAGGGTTGGAATTCTCGTCAATGAACGAGTACCGGGTAGAAATTCTTCGCAATGACGGAGTACCAGATAGGAATTCTCGGCAATGCCCGAGTACCGAGTGGGAATTTCCGGCAACGCCCGAACACCAGGTAGGAATTCTTGGCAATGAATGAGTAACATGTAGGAATTCTCGGCAACACCCGAGTATCTGGTGGGAATTCACGTCAATGACCGAGTATCGGGTACGAATTCTTGGCAACGCCCGAGTATCGGGTAGAAATTCTCGGCAACGACCGAGGACCGGGTAGGAATACTCGTCAACGACCAAGTACCGGGTACGGATTCTTGGCAATGACTGAGTACCGGGTGGGAATTCACGACAATGATCGAGTACTGGGTAGGAATTCTTGGCAATGACCGAGTACCCGGTTGGAATTCTCGGCAACGACGAAGTACCGGGTAGGAATTATTGGCAGTGACCGAGTACTGGGTAAGAATTCTTGTCAGTGATCGAGTACCAGGTATTCTTGGCGATGACGGATTACCGGGTAGGAATTCTTGGCAATGACGGAGTATCGGGTAAGAATTCTTGGCAATGACTGAGTACCAGGTAGGAATTCTCGACAACGCCCGAGTACCGGGTGGGAATTCATGTCAACGACCGAGTATCGGGTAGGAAATCTTGGCAACGCTTGAGTATCGAGAAGGAATTATCGGCAACGACCGAGTACCGGGTAGGTATACTCGGCAATGACATTGTACCGGGTAAAAATTCTTGGCAACAACTGAGTACCGGGTAGGAATTCTTCGCAATGACGGAGTACCGGTAGGAATTCTTAGCAACACCTGAGTACCTGGTGGAAATTCCTAGCAACGCTAGACTACTGAGTAGGAATTCTCAGCAACGACCGACTACCGGGTAGGAATTCTCGGCAACGCCCGAGTACCGGGTAGGAATTCTTGGCAACGTCTGAGTATATGGTAGGAATTCTCGGCAACGACCGAGTACGGAGTTGGAATTCTCGTCAATGACGGAGTACTGGGTAGGAATTCTTGGCAATGACGGAGTACTGGTAGGCACTCTTGGCAACGACTGAGTGCCGGGTAGGAATTCTTGGCAACGACTGACTACCGGGTTAGAATTCTCGGCAATGACCGAGTACCGGGTAGGAATTCTTCGCAATGACGGAGTACCGGGTAGGAATTCTCGGTAACGCCTGAGTACCGGGTGGAAATTCCAGGCAACGCTCAATACTGGGTAGGAATTCTCGGTAACGACCAAGTACTGGGTATGAATTCTCGGCAATGCCCGAGTACCGGGTGGGAGTTATCGGCAACGCACGAATACCAGGTAGAAATTCTCTAAAATGACCGAGTACCGGGTAGAAATTCTTGGCAACGACCGAGTACTAGGTAGGAATTCTTGGCAATGAGGGATTACCAGGTAGGAATTCTTGGCAATGACGGAGATCCGGGTAAGAATTCTTTGCGATGACTGAGTAACAGGTAGGAATTCTTGGCAACAACCGAGTACCGGGTGGGAATTCACGTCAATGACCGAGTATCGGGTAGGAATTCTTGTCAACGCAGGAGTATCGGGTAGAAATTCTCGTCAACGACCGAGTACCAGGTAGGAATACTCGGCAACGACATAGTACCGGGTAAGAATTCTTGGTAACGACTGAGTACCGGGTAGGAATTCTTGGCAACGACCGACTACAGGGTTGGAATTCTCGTCAATGAACGAGTACCGGGTAGAAATTCTTCGCAATAATGGAGTACCGGATATGAATTCTCGGCAACGCCCGAGTACCGAGTGAGAATTTCTGGCAACGCCCAAATACCGGGTAGGAATTCTCGGCAACGACAGTGTACCGGAAGGAATTCTCGGAAACGACCAAGGACGGAGTTGGAATTCACGTCAATGACCAAGTACTAGGTAGGAATTCTTGGCAATGACGGAGTACCAGGGAAGAATTCTTGGCAATGACTGAGTACCGGGTAGCAATTCTCGGCAACGCCTGAGAACCGGGTAGGTATTCTTGGCAACGCCAGAGTACCGGATGGGAATTCACGATAAGGATCGAGTACCGGGTAGGAATTCTTCTCAATGACCGAGTACCTGGTAGGAATTCTTGGCAACGCCCGAGTATTCGGTAGGAATTCTTGGCAACGCCCGAGTATCGGGTAGGAATTCTCGGCAATGACCGACTACCACGTAGGAATTCTCGGCAACGACTGAGTACCGCGTAGGAATTCTTAGCAACGACCGACTACCGGGTTGGAATTCTCATCAATGACCGAGTACCGGGTAGGAATTCTTCGCAATGACGGAGTACCAGTAGGAATTCTCAGCAACGCCTGAGTACCGGGTGGAAATTCCTGGTAACACTCGAATACTGGGTAGGAATTCTCGGCAACGACTGAGTATCGGGTAGGAATTCTTGACAACGCCCGAGTACCGGGTGGGAGTTCCCGGCAAGGCCTGAATACCGGGTAGGAATTCTCCGAAATGCCTGAGTACCGGGTAGGAATTCTCAGGAACGACCGACTACGGGGTTGGAGTTCTCGTCTATGACCGAGTTCTGGGGAGGAATTCTTGCCAATGACGGATTACCGGGTAGGAATTCTTGGCAATGACGGAGTACCGGGTAAGAGTTCTTGGCAATGACGGAGTACCGGGTAAGAGTTCTTGGCAATGACTGAGTACCAGGTAGGAATTCTCGGCAATGCCCGAGTACCGGGTGGGAATTCACGTCAAAGACCAAGTACTGGGTAGGAATTCTTGGCAACGCCCGAGTATCTGGTAGGAATTCTTAGCAACGCCTGAGTATCGGGTAGGAATACTCGGCAACGACCGAGTACCGGGTAGAAATACTCGGCAATGATATACTACCGGGTAGGAGTTCTTGGCAACGACTGAGTACCAGGTAGGAATTTTTGGCAACGACCGACTACCGGGGGAGGAATTCTCGTCAATGAACCAGTACTGGGTAGGAATTGTTTGCAATGACGGAGTACATGGTAGGAATTTTCGGCAACCCCCGAGTACCGGGTGGGAATTCCCGGCATCGCCCGAATACCGGGTAGGAATTCTCGGCAACGACCGTGTACTGGGTAGGAATACTCGGCAACGACCGAGGACCGAGTAGGAATACTCGTCAACGACCAAGTACCGGGTAGGGATTCTTGGCAATGACGGAGTACTAGGGAAGAATTCTTGGCAATGACTGAGTACCGGGTGGGAATTCACGACAATGATCGAGTACTGGGTAGGAATTCTTGGCAATGACCAAGTACCCGGTTGGAATTCTCGGCAACGACCAAGTACCGGGAAGGAATTCTTGGCAGTGACCGAGTACTGGGTAAGAATTCTTGTCAGTGACCGAGTACCAGGTATTCTTGGCGATGACGGATTACCGGGTAGGAATTCTTCGCAATGACGGAGTATCGGGTAAGAATTCTTGGCAATGACTGAGTACCAGGTAGGAATTCTCGACAACGCCCGAGTACCGGGTGGGAATTCATGTCAACGACCGAGTATCGGGTAGGAAATCTTGGCAACGCTTGAGTATCGAGAAGGAATTATCGGCAACGACCGAGTACCGGGTAGGTATACTCGGCAATGACATTGTACCGGGTAAAAATTCTTGGCAACAACTGAGTACCGGGTAGGAATTCTTCGCAATGACGGAGTACCGGTAGGAATTCTTAGCAACACCTGAGTACCTGGTGGAAATTCCTAGCAACGCTAGACTACTGAGTAGGAATTCTCAGCAACGACCGACTACCGGGTAGGAATTCTCGGCAACGCCCGAGTACCGGGTAGGAATTCTTGGCAACGTCTGAGTATATGGTAGGAATTCTCGGCAACGACCGAGTACGGAGTTGGAATTCTCGTCAATGACGGAGTACTGGGTAGGAATTCTTGGCAATGACGGAGTACTGGTAGGCACTCTTGGCAACGACTGAGTGCCGGGTAGGAATTCTTGGCAACGACTGACTACCGGGTTAGAATTCTCGGCAATGACCGAGTACCGGGTAGGAATTCTTCGCAATGACGGAGTACCGGGTAGGAATTCTCGGTAACGCCTGAGTACCGGGTGGAAATTCCAGGCAACGCTCAATACTGGGTAGGAATTCTCGGTAACGACCAAGTACTGGGTATGAATTCTCGGCAATGCCCGAGTACCGGGTGGGAGTTATCGGCAACGCACGAATACCAGGTAGAAATTCTCTAAAATGACCGAGTACCGGGTAGAAATTCTTGGCAACGACCGAGTACTAGGTAGGAATTCTTGGCAATGAGGGATTACCAGGTAGGAATTCTTGGCAATGACGGAGATCCGGGTAAGAATTCTTTGCGATGACTGAGTAACAGGTAGGAATTCTTGGCAACAACCGAGTACCGGGTGGGAATTCACGTCAATGACCGAGTATCGGGTAGGAATTCTTGTCAACGCAGGAGTATCGGGTAGAAATTCTCGTCAACGACCGAGTACCAGGTAGGAATACTCGGCAACGACATAGTACCGGGTAAGAATTCTTGGTAACGACTGAGTACCGGGTAGGAATTCTTGGCAACGACCGACTACAGGGTTGGAATTCTCGTCAATGAACGAGTACCGGGTAGAAATTCTTCGCAATAATGGAGTACCGGATATGAATTCTCGGCAACGCCCGAGTACCGAGTGGGAATTTCTGGCAACGCCCAAATACCGGGTAGGAATTCTCGGCAACGACAGTGTACCGGAAGGAATTCTCGGAAACGACCAAGGACGGAGTTGGAATTCACGTCAATGACCAAGTACTAGGTAGGAATTCTTGGCAATGACGGAGTACCAGGGAAGAATTCTTGGCAATGACTGAGTACCGGGTAGCAATTCTCGGCAACGCCTGAGAACCGGGTAGGTATTCTTGGCAACGCCAGAGTACCGGATGGGAATTCACGATAAGGATCGAGTACCGGGTAGGAATTCTTCTCAATGACCGAGTACCTGGTAGGAATTCTTGGCAACGCCCGAGTATTCGGTAGGAATTCTTGGCAACGCCCGAGTATCGGGTAGGAATTCTCGGCAATGACCGACTACCACGTAGGAATTCTCGGCAACGACTGAGTACCGCGTAGGAATTCTTAGCAACGACCGACTACCGGGTTGGAATTCTCATCAATGACCGAGTACCGGGTAGGAATTCTTCGCAATGACGGAGTACCAGTAGGAATTCTCAGCAACGCCTGAGTACCGGGTGGAAATTCCTGGTAACACTCGAATACTGGGTAGGAATTCTCGGCAACGACTGAGTATCGGGTAGGAATTCTTGACAACGCCCGAGTACCGGGTGGGAGTTCCCGGCAAGGCCTGAATACCGGGTAGGAATTCTCCGAAATGCCTGAGTACCGGGTAGGAATTCTCAGGAACGACCGACTACGGGGTTGGAGTTCTCGTCTATGACCGAGTTCTGGGGAGGAATTCTTGCCAATAACGGATTACCGGGTAGGAATTCTTGGCAATGACGGAGTACCGGGTAAGAGTTCTTGGCAATGACGGAGTACCGGGTAAGAGTTCTTGGCAATGACTGAGTACCAGGTAGGAATTCTCGGCAATGCCCGAGTACCGGGTGGGAATTCACGTCAAAGACCAAGTACTGGGTAGGAATTCTTGGCAACGCCCGAGTATCTGGTAGGAATTCTTAGCAACGCCTGAGTATCGGGTAGGAATACTCGGCAACGACCGAGTACCGGGTAGAAATACTCGGCAATGATATACTACCGGGTAGGAGTTCTTGGCAACGACTGAGTACCAGGTAGGAATTTTTGGCAACGACCGACTACCGGGGGAGGAATTCTCGTCAATGAACCAGTACTGGGTAGGAATTGTTTGCAATGACGGAGTACATGGTAGGAATTTTCGGCAACCCCCGAGTACCGGGTGGGAATTCCCGGCATCGCCCGAATACCGGGTAGGAATTCTCGGCAACGACCGTGTACTGGGTAGGAATACTCGGCAACGACCGAGGACCGAGTAGGAATACTCGTCAACGACCAAGTACCGGGTAGGGATTCTTGGCAATGACGGAGTACTAGGGAAGAATTCTTGGCAATGACTGAGTACCGGGTGGGAATTCACGACAATGATCGAGTACTGGGTAGGAATTCTTGGCAATGACCAAGTACCCGGTTGGAATTCTCGGCAACGACCAAGTACCGGGAAGGAATTCTTGGCAGTGACCGAGTACTGGGTAAGAATTCTTGTCAGTGACCGAGTACCAGGTATTCTTGGCGATGACGGATTACCGGGTAGGAATTCTTCGCAATGACGGAGTATCGGGTAAGAATTCTTGGCAATGACTGAGTACCAGGTAGGAATTCTCGATAACGCCCGAGTACCGGGTGGGAATTCATGTCAATGACCGAGTATCGGGTAGGAAATCTTGGCAACGCTTGAGTATCGAGAAGCAATTATCGGCAACGACCGAGTACCGGGTAGGTATACTCGGCAATGACATTGTACCGGGTAAGAATTCTTGGCAACAACTGAGTACCGGGTAGGAATTCTTCGCAATGACGGAGTACCGGTAGGAATTCTTAGCAACACCTGAGTACCTGGTGGAAATTCCTGGCAACGCTAGACTACTGGGTAGGAATTCTTGGCAACGCCCGAGTACCGGGTAGGAATTCTTGGCAACATCTGAGTATATGGTAGGAATTCTCGGCAACGACCGAGTACGGAGTTGGAATTCTCGTCAATGACGGAGTACTGGGTAGGAATTCTTGGCAATGACGGAGTACCGGGTAGGCACTCTTGGCAACGACTGAGTGCCGGGTAGGAATTCTTGGCAACGACTGACTACCGGGTTAGAATTCTCGGCAATGACCGAGTACCGGGTAGGAATTCTTCGCAATGACGGAGTACCGGGTAGGAATTCTCGGTAACGCCTGAGTACCGGGTGGAAATTCCAGGCAACGCTCAAATAGTGGGTAGGAATTCTCGGTAACGACCAAGTACCGGGTATGAATTCTTGGCAACGCTCGAGTACCGGGTGGGAGTTCTCGGCAACGCCCGAATACCAGGTAGAAATTCTCTAAAATGACCGAGTACCGGGTAGAAATTCTTGGCAACGACCGAATACGGGGTTGGATTTCTCGCCAATGACCGAGTACTAGGTAGGAATTCTTGGCAATGAGGGATTACCAGGTAGGAATTCTTGGCAATGACGGAGATCCGGGTAAGAATTCTTTGCGATGACTGAGTAACAGGTAGGAATTCTCGGCAACAACCGAGTACCGGGTGGGAATTCACGTCAATGACCGAGTATCGGGTAGGAATTCCTGTCAACGCAGGAGTATCGGGTAGAAATTCTCGTCAACGACCGAGTACCGGGTAGGAATACTCGGCAACGACATAGTACCGGGTAAGAATTCTTGGCAACGACTGAGTACCGGGTAGGAATTCTTGGCAACGACCGACTACAGGGTTGGAATTCTCGTCAATGAACGAGTACCGGGTAGAAATTCTTCGCAATAATGGAGTACCGGATATGAATTCTCGGCAACGCCCAAGTACCGAGTGGGAATTTCTGGCAACGCCCAAATACCGGGTAGGAATTCTCGGCAACGACAGTGTACCAGGTAGGAATTCTCGGCAACGACCAAGGACGGAGTTGGAATTCACGTCAATGACCAAGTACCAGGTAGGAATTCTTGGCAATGACGGAGTACCAGGGAAGAATTCTTAGCAATGACTGAGTACCGGGTAGCAATTCTCGGCAACGCCTGAGAACCGGGTAGGAATTCTTGGCAACGCCAGAGTACCGGGTGGGAATTCACGATAAGGATCGAGTACCGGGTAGGAATCCTTCTCAATGACCGAGTACCTGGTAGGAATTCTTGGCAACGCCTGAGTATTCGGTAGGAATTCTTGGCAACGCCCAAGTATCGGGTAGGAATTCTCGGCAATGACTGACTACCACGTAGGAATTCTCGGCAACGACTGAGTACCGCGTAGGAATTCTTAGCAACGACCGACTACCGGGTTGGAATTCTCATCAATGACCGAGTACCGGGTAGGAATTCTTCGCAATGACGGAGTACCAGTAGGAATTCTCAGCAATGCCTGAGTACCGGGTGGAAATTCCTGGTAACACTCGAATACTGGGTAGGAATTCTCGGCAACGACCGAGTATCGGGTAGGAATTCTTGACAACACCCGAGTACCGGGTGGGAGTTCCCGGCAAGGCCTCAATACCGGGTAGGAATTCTCCGAAATGCCCGAGTACCGGGTAGGAATTCTCAGGAACGACCGACTACGGGGTTGGAGTTCTCGTCAATGACCGAGTTCTGGGTAGGAATTCTTGGCAATGACGGAGTACCGGGTAAGAGTTCTTGGCAATGACGGAGTACCGGGTAAGAGTTCTTGGCAATGACTGAGTACCAGGTAGGAATTCTCGGCAATGCCCGAGTACCGGGTGGGAATTCACGTCAATGACCAAGTACCGGGTAGGAATTCTTGGCAACGCCCGAGTATCTGGTAGGAAATCTTAGCAACGCCTGAGTATCGGGTAGGAATTCTCGGCAACGACCGAGTACCGGGTAGAAATACTCGGCAACGATATAGTACCGGGTAGGAGTTCTTGGCAACGACTGAGTACCGGGTAGGAATTCTTGGCAACGACCGACTACCGGGGGAGAAATTCTCGTCAATGAACGAGTACATGTAGGAATTGTTTGCAATGACGGAGTACATGGTAGGAATTTTCGGCAACCCCCGAGTACCGGGTGGGAATTCCCGGCATCGCCCGAATACCGGGTAAGAATTCTCGGCAACGACCGTGTACCGGGTAGGAATACTCGTCAACGACCGAGTACCGGGTAGGAATTATTGGCAACGACGGAGTACCGGGTAGGAATTCTTTTCAACGTCCGAGAATCGAGTAGGAATTGTCGGAAACAACCTAGTACCGGGTAGGAATTGTCAGCAACCCCTGAGTACCGGGTGGGAGTTCCCGGCAAGGCCGGAATGCCAGGAAGGAATTCTCTGAAATGACCGAGTACAAGGTAGGAATTCTCGGCAACGACCGACTACGAGGTTGGAGTTCTCGTCAAAGACCGAGTTCTGGGTAGGAATTCTTGACAATGACGGATTACCGGGTAGGAATTCTTGGCAATGACGGAGTGCCGGGTAAGAACTCTTGGCAATGACTGAGTACCGGGTAGGAACTCTTGGCAACGAATGAGTGTCGGGTAAGAATTGTTGGCAACGACCGACTACCGGGTTGGAATTCTTCATAATGACGGAGTACCGGGTAAGAATTCTTGGCAACTGAGTACCGGGTGGAAATTCCAGGAAACGCTCGAATACTGGGTAGGAATTCTTGGTAACAACCAAGTACCAGGTAAGAATTCTCAGCAACGCCCGAGTACCGGGAGGGAGTTCCCGGCAGCACCTGAATACCGGGTAGTAATTCTCAGAAATGACCGAGTACCGGGTAGGAATTCTCGGCAATGACCGACTACGGGGTTGGAGTTCTCGTCAATGACCGAGTACTGGGTAGGAATTGTTGGCAATGACGGAGTACCGGGTAAGAATTCTTGGCAATGACTGAGTACCAGGTAGGAATTCTTGGCAATGCCTGAGTAATGGGTAGGAATTCTTGGCACTAATCGAGTACCGGGTAGGAATTCTGGGCAACAACAGAGTGACGGGTAGGTATTCTCATCAATGAACAAGTACTCGGTAGGAATTATTGGCAATGACGGAGTACCAAATAGGAATTCCCAAGAGTGACCGAGTACCGAGTAGGAATTCTCGGGAATGACTGAGTACCGGGTACGAATACTGGGCAACACCCTAGTACTGGGTGGGAATTCTCAGTAAAGCCTGAGTACTGGGTAGGAGTTCTCGGTAACATCCAACAACCGGGTAGGAATTCTTGACTACGATCGAGTACCGGGTAGGAATTCTCGTGAATGAAAGAGTATTAGGTAAAGATTCTTGGCAATGACTGAGTACCAGGTAGGAATTCTCGGCAATGCCCGAGTACCGAGTGGGAATTCTCGGCAATGACCGACTACGAGGTTGGAGTTCTCGTCAATGACCGAGTTATGGGTAGGAATTCTTGGCATTGATGGATTACCGGGTAGGAATTCTTGGCAATGACGGAGTACCGGGTAAGAGTTCTTGGAAATGACTGAGTACCAGGTAGGAATGCTCGGCAACGCCCGCGTACCAGGTGGGAATTCTCTAAAATGACCGAGTACCGGGTAGAAATTCTTGACAACGACCGACTACGGGGTTGGAGTTCTCGCCAATGACAGTGTACTGGGTAGGAATTCTTGGCAATGACGGATTACCAGGTAGGAATTCTTGGCAATGACGGAGTACCGGGTAAGAATTCTTGGCAATGACTGAGTAACAGGTAGGAATTCTCGGCAACACCCGAGTATCGGGTGGGAATTCACGTCAATGACCGAGTATCGGGTACGAATTCTTGGCAACGCCCGAGTATCGGGTAGAAATTCTCGGCAACGACCGAGGACCGGGTAGGAATACTCGGCAACGACATAGTACCGGGTAAGAATTCTTGGCAACGACTGAGTACCGGGTAGGAATTCTTGGCAACGAGCGACTACAGGGTTGGAATTCTCGTCAATGAACGAGTACCGGGTAGAAATTCTTCGCAATGACGGAGTACCAGATAGGAATTCTCGGCAACGCCCGAGTACCGAGTGGGAATTTCCGGCAACGCCCGAACACCAGGTAGGAATTCTTTGCAATGACTGAGTAACATGTAGGAATTCTCGGCAACACCCGAGTATCGGGTGGGAATTCACGTCAATGACCGAGTATCGGGTACGAATTCTTGGCAACGCCCGAGTATCGGGTAGAAATTCTCGGCAACGACCGAGGACCGGGTAGGAATACTCGTCAACGACCAAGTACCGGGTACGGATTCTTGGCAATGACGGAGTACCAGGGAAGAATTCTTGGCAATGACTGAGTACCAGGTGGGAATTCACGACAATGATCGAGTACTGGGTAGGAATTCTTGGCAATGACCGAGTACCCGGTTGGAATTCTCGGCAACGACCAAGTACCGGGTAGGAATTATTGGCAGTGACCGAGTACTGGTTAAGAATTCTTGTCAGTGATCGAGTACCAGGTATTCTTGGCGATGACGGATTACCGGGTAGGAATTCTTGGCAATGACGGAGTATCGGGTAAGAATTCTTGGCAATGACTGAGTACCAGGTAGGAATTCTCGACAACGCCCGAGTACCGGGTGGGAATTGATGTCAACGACCGAGTATCGGGTAGGAATTCTTAGCAACACCTGAGTACCTGGTGGAAATTCCTAGCAACGCTAGACTACTGAATAGGAATTCTCAGCAACGACCGACTATCGGGTAGGAATTCTCGGCAACGCCCGAGTACCGGGTAGGAATTCTTGGCAACGTCTGAGTATATGGTAGGAATTCTCGGCAACGACCGAGTACGGAGTTGGAATTCTCGTCAATGACGGAGTACTGGGTAGGAATTCTTGGCAATGACGGAGTACTGGTAGGCACTCTTGGCAACGACTGAGTGCCGGGTAGGAATTCTTGGCAACGACTGACTACCGGGTTAGAATTCTCGGCAATGACCAAGTACCGGGTAGGAATTCTTCGCAATGACGGAGTACCGGGTA
The DNA here is from genome assembly GCA_963667165.1 of Barbarea vulgaris. Taxonomy (NCBI): domain Eukaryota; kingdom Viridiplantae; phylum Streptophyta; class Magnoliopsida; order Brassicales; family Brassicaceae; genus Barbarea; species Barbarea vulgaris. The sequence continues at coordinate 7,217,657 of OY763888.1, read as the reverse complement.
GGAATTCTCGGTAACGCCTGAGTACCGGGTGGAAATTCCAGGCAACGCTCAAATACTGGGTAGGAATTCTCGGTAAAGACCAAGTACCGGGTATGAATTCTTGGCAACGCCCGAGTACCGGGTGGAAGTTATCGGCAACGCACGAATACCAGGTAGAAATTCTCTAAAATGACCGAGTACCGGGTAGAAATTCTTGGCAACGACCGACTACGGGGTTGGAGTTCTCGCCAATGACCGAATACTAGGTAGGAATTCTTGGCAATGAGGGATTACCAGGTAGGAATTCTTGGCAATGACGGAGATCCGGGTAAGAATTCTTTGCGATGACTGAGTAACAGGTACGAATTCTTGGCAACAACCGAGTACCGGGTGGGAATTCACGTCAATGACCGAGTATCGGGTAGGAATTCTTGTCAACGCAGGAGTATCGGGTAGAAATTCTCGTCAACGACCGAGTACCGGGTAGGAATACTCGGCAACGACATAGTACCGGGTAAGAATTCTTGGCAACGACTGAGTACCGGGTAGGAATTCTTGGCAACGACCGACTACATGGTTGGAATTCTCGTCAATGAACGAGTACCGGGTAGAAATTCTTCGCAATAATGGAGTACCGGATATGAATTCTCGGCAACGCCCGAGTACCAAGGACGGAGTTGGAATTCACGTCAATGACCAAGTACCAGGTAGGAATTCTTGGCAATGACGGAGTACCAGGGAAGAATTCTTGGCAATGACTGAGTACCGGGTAGCAATTCTCGGCAACGCCTGAGAACCGGGTAGGTATTCTTGGCAACGCCAGAGTACCGGATGGGAATTCACGATAAGGATCGAGTACCGGGTAGGAATCCTTCTCAATGACCGAGTACCTGGTAGGAATTCTTGGCAACGCCTGAGTATTCGGTAGGAATTCTTGGCAACGCCCAAGTATCGGGTAGGAATTCTCGGCAATGACTGACTACCACGTAGGAATTCTCGGCAACGACTGAGTACCGCGTAGGAATTCTTAGCAACGACCGACTACCGGGTTGGAATTCTCATCAATGACCGAGTACCGGGTAGGAATTCTTCGCAATGACGGAGTACCAGTAGGAATTCTCAGCAATGCCTGAGTACCGGGTGGAAATTCCTGGTAACACTCGAATACTGGGTAGGAATTCTCGGCAACGACCGAGTATCGGGTAGGAATTCTTGACAACGCCTGAGTACCGGGTGGGAGTTCCCGGCAAGGCCTCAATACCGGGTAGGAATTCTCCGAAATGCCCGAGTACCGGGTAGGAATTCTCAGGAACGACCGACTACGGGGTTGGAGTTCTCGTCAATGACCGAGTTCTGGGTAGGAATTCTTGGCAATGACGGAGTACCGGGTAAGAGTTCTTGGCAATGACGGAGTACCGGGTAAGAGTTCTTGGTAATGACTGAGTACCAGGTAGGAATTCTCGGCAATGCCCGAGTACCGGGTGGGAATTCACGTCAATGACCAAGTACCGGGTAGGAATTCTTGGCAACGCCCGAGTATCTGGTAGGAAATCTTAGCAACGCCTGAGTATCGGGTAGGAATTCTCGGCAACGACCGAGTACCGGGTAGAAATACTCGGCAACGATATAGTACCGGGTAGGAGTTCTTGGCAACGACTGAGTACCGTGTAGGAATTCTTGGCAACGACCGACTACCGGGGGAGAAATTCTCGTCAATGAACGAGTACATGTAGGAATTGTTTGCAATGACGGAGTACATGGTAGGAATTTTCGGCAACCCCCGAGTACCGGGTGGGAATTCCCGGCATCGCCCGAATACCGGGTAAGAATTCTCGGCAACGACCGTGTACCGGGTAGGAATACTCGTCAACGACCGAGTACCGGGTAGGAATTATTGGCAACGACCGAGTACCGGGTAGGAATTCTTGGCAACGTCCGAGAATCGAGTAGGAATTGTCGGAAACTACCTAGTACCGGGTAGGAATTGTCAGCAACCCCTGAGTACCGGGTGGGAGTTCCCGGCAAGGCCGGAATGCCAGGAAGGAATTCTCTGAAATGACCGAGTACAAGGTAGGAATTCTCGGCAACGACCGACTACGAGGTTGGAGTTCTCGTCAAAGACCGAGTTCTGGGTAGGAATTCTTGGCAATGACTGAGTAACAGGTAGGAATTCTCGGCAACACCCGAGTATCGGGTGGGAATTCACGTCAATGACCGAGTATCGGGTACGAATTCTTGGCAACGCCCGAGTATCGGGTAGAAATTCTCGGCAACGACCGAGGACCGGGTAGGAATACTCGGCAACGACATAGTACCGGGTAAGAATTCTTGGCAACGACTGAGTACCGGGTAGGAATTCTTGGCAACGAGCGACTACAGGGTTGGAATTCTCGTCAATGAACGAGTACCGGGTAGAAATTCTTCGCAATGACGGAGTACCAGATAGGAATTCTCGGCAACGCCCGAGTACCGAGTGGGAATTTCCGGCAACGCCCGAACACCAGGTAGGAATTCTTGGCAATGACTGAGTAACATGTAGGAATTCTCGGCAACACCCGAGTATCGGGTGGGAATTCACGTCAATGACCGAGTATCGGGTACGAATTCTTGGCAACGCCCGAGTATCGGGTAGAACTTCTCGGCAACGACCGAGGACCGGGTAGGAATACTCGTCAACGACCAAGTACCGGGTACGGATTCTTGGCAATGACGGAGTACCAGGGAAGAATTCTTGGCAATGACTGAGTACCAGGTGGGAATTCACGACAATGATCGAGTACTGGGTAGGAATTCTTGGCAATGACCGAGTACCCGGTTGGAATTCTCGGCAACGACCAAGTACCGGGTAGGAATTATTGGCAGTGACCGAGTACTGGGTAAGAATTCTTGTCAGTGATCGAGTACCAGGTATTCTTGGCGATGACGGATTACCGGGTAGGAATTCTTGGCAATGACGGAGTATCGGGTAAGAATTCTTGGCAATGACTGAGTACCAGGTAGGAATTCTCGACAACGCCCGAGTACCGGGTGGGAATTGATGTCAACGACCGAGTATCGGGTAGGAAATCTTGGCAACGCTTGAGTATCGAGAAGGAATTATCGGCAACGACCGAGTACCGGGTAGGTATACTCGGCAATGACATTGTACCGGGTAAAAATTCTTGGCAACAACTGAGTACCGGGTAGGAATTCTTCGCAATGACGTAGTACCGGTAGGAATTCTTAGCAACACCTGAGTACCTGGTGGAAATTCCTAGCAACGCTAGACTACTGAATAGGAATTCTCAGCAACGACCGACTACCGGGTAGGAATTCTCGGCAACGCCCGAGTACCGGGTAGGAATTCTTGGCAACGTCTGAGTATATGGTAGGAATTCTCGGCAACGACCGAGTACGGTGTTGGAATTCTCGTCAATGACGGAGTACTGGGTAGGAATTCTTGGCAATGACGGAGTACTGGTAGGCACTCTTGGCAACGACTGAGTGCCGGGTAGGAATTCTTGGCAACGACTGACTACCGGGTTAGAATTCTCGGCAATGACCAAGTACCGGGTAGGAATTCTTCGCAATGACGGAGTACCCGGTGGAAATTCCAGGCAACGCTCAAATACTGGGTAGGAATTCTCGGTAACGACCAAGTACCGGGTATGAATTCTTGGCAACGCCCGAGTACCGGGTGGAAGTTATCGGCAACGCACGAATACCAGGTAGAAATTCTCTAAAATGACCGAGTACCGGGTAGAAATTCTTGGCAACGACCGACTACGGGGTTGGAGTTCTCGCCAATGACCGAGTACTAGGTAGGAATTCTTGGCAATGAGGGATTACCAGGTAGGAATTACCAGGTAGGAATTCTTGGCAATGAAGGAGATCCGGGTAAGAATTCTTTGCGATGACTGAGTAACAGGTAGGAATTCTTGGCAACAACCGAGTACCGGGTGGGAATTCACGTCAATGACCGAGTATCGGGTAGGAATTCTTGTCAACGCAGGAGTATCGGGTAGAAATTCTCGTCAACGACCGAGTACCGGGTAGGAATACTCGGCAACGACATAGTACCGGGTAAGAATTCTTGGCAACGACTGAGTACCGGGTAGGAATTCTTGGCAACGACCGACTACATGGTTGGAATTCTCGTCAATGAACGAGTACCGGGTAGAAATTCTTCGCAATAATGGAGTACCGGATATGAATTCTCGGCAACGCCCGAGTACCGAGTGGGAATTTCTGGCAACGCCCAAATACCGGGTAGGAATTCTCGGCAACGACAGTGTACCGGTAGGAATTCTCAGAAACGACCAAGGACGGAGTTGGAATTCACGTCAATGACCAAGTACCAGGTAGGAATTCTTGGCAATGACGGAGTACCAGGGAAGAATTCTTAGCAATGACTGAGTACCGGGTAGCAATTCTCGGCAACGCCTGAGAACCGGGTAGGTATTCTTGGCAACGCCAGAGTACCGGATGGGAATTCACGATAAGGATCGAGTACCGGGTAGGAATTCTTCTCAATGACCGAGTACCTGGTAGGAATTCTTGGCAACGCCCGAGTATTCGGTAGGAATTCTTGGCAACGCCCGAGTATCGGGTAGGAATTCTCGGCAATGACCGACTACCACGTAGGAATTCTCGGCAACGACTGAGTACCGCGTAGGAATTCTTAGCAACGACCGACTACCGGGTTGGAATTCTCATCAATGACCGAGTACCGGGTAGGAATTCTTCGCAATGACGGAGTACCAGTAGGAATTCTCAGCAACGCCTGAGTACCGGGTGGAAATTCCTGGTAACACTCGAATACTGGGTAGGAATTCTCGGCAACGACCGAGTATCGGGTAGGAATTCTTGACAACGCCCGAGTACCGGGTGGGAGTTCCCGGCAAGGCCTGAATACCGGGTAGGAATTCTCCGAAATGCCCGAGTACCGGGTAGGAATTCTCAGGAACGACCGACTACGGGGTTGGAGTTCTCGTCTATGACCGAGTTCTGGGGAGGAATTCTTGCCAATGACGGATTACCGGGTAGGAATTCTTGGCAATGACGGAGTACCGGGTAAGAGTTCTTGGCAATGACGGAGTACCGGGTAAGAGTTCTTGGCAATGACTGAGTACCAGGTAGGAATTCTCGGCAATGCCCGAGTACCGGGTGGGAATTCACGTCAATGACCAAGTACCGGGTAGGAATTCTTGGCAACGCCTGAGTATCGGGTAGGAATTCTCGGCAACGACCGAGTACCGGGTAGAAATACTCGGCAACGATATACTACCGGGTAGGAGTTCTTGGCAACGACTGAGTACCAGGTAGGAATTCTTGGCAACGACCGACTACCGGGGGAGGAATTCTCGTCAATGAACGAGTACTGGGTAGGAATTGTTTGCAATGACGGAGTACATGGTAGGAATTTTCGGCAACCCCCGAGTACCGGGTGGGAATTCCCGGCATCGCCCGAATACCGGGTAGGAATTCTCGGCAACGACCGTGTACCGGGTAGGAATACTCGGCAACGACCGAGGACCGGGTAGGAATACTCGTCAACGACCAAGTACCGGGTAGGGATTCTTGGCAATGACGGAGTACCAGGGAAGAATTCTTGGCAATGACTGAGTACCGGGTGGGAATTCACGACAATGATCGAGTACTGGGTAGGAATTCTTGGCAATGACCGAGTACCCGGTTGGAATTCTCGGCAACGACCAAGTACCGGGAAGGAATTCTTGGCAGTGACCGAGTACTGGGTAAGAATTCTTGTCAGTGACCGAGTACCAGGTATTCTTGGCGATGACGGATTACCGGGTAGGAATTCTTGGCAATGACGGAGTATCGGGTAAGAATTCTTGGCAATGACTGAGTACCAGGTAGGAATTCTCGATAACGCCCGAGTACCGGGTGGGAATTCATGTCAATGACCGAGTATCGGGTAGGAAATCTTGGCAACGCTTGAGTATCGAGAAGCAATTATCGGCAACGACCGAGTACCGGGTAGGTATACTCGGCAATGACATTGTACCGGGTAAGAATTCTTGGCAACAACTGAGTACCGGGTAGGAATTCTTCGCAATGACGGAGTACCGGTAGGAATTCTTAGTAACACCTGAGTACCTGGTGGAAATTCCTGGCAACGCTAGACTACTGAGTAGGAATTCTCGGCAACGACCGACTACCGGGTAGGAATTCTTGGCAACGCCCGAGTACCGGGTAGGAATTCTTGGCAACATCTGAGTATATGGTAGGAATTCTCGGCAACGACCGAGTACGGAGTTGGAATTCTCGTCAATGACGGAGTACTGGGTAGGAATTCTTGGCAATGACGGAGTACCGGGTAGGCACTCTTGGCAACGACTGAGTGCCGGGTAGGAATTCTTGGCAACGACAGACTACCGGGTTAGAATTCTCGGCAATGACCGAGTACCGGGTAGGAATTCTTCGCAATGACGGAGTACCGGGTAGGAATTCTCGGTAACGCCTGAGTACCGAGTGGAAATTCCAGGCAACGCTCAAATAGTGGGTAGGAATTCTCGGTAACGACCAAGTACAGGGTATGAATTCTTGGCAACGCCCGAGTACCGGGTGGGAGTTCTCGGCAACGCCCGAATACCAGGTAGAAATTCTCTAAAATGACCGAGTACCGGGTAGAAATTCTTGGCAACGACCGACTACGGGGTTGGAGTTCTCGCCAATGACCGAGTACTAGGTAGGAATTCTTGGCAATGAGGGATTACCAGGTAGGAATTCTTGGCAATGACGGAGATCCGGGTAAGAATTCTTTGCGATGACTGAGTAACAGGTAGGAATTCTCGACAACAACCGAGTACCAGGTGGGAATTCACGCCAATGACCGAGTATCGGGTAGGAATTCCTGTCAACGCAGGAGTATCGGGTAGAAATTCTCGTCAACGACCGAGTACCGGGTAGGAATACTCGGCAACGACATAGTACCGGGTAAGTATTCTTGGCAACGACTGAGTACCGGGTAGGAATTCTTGGCATTACCGACTACAGGGTTGGAATTCTCGTCAATGAACGAGTACCGGGTAGAAATTCATCGCAATAATGGAGTACCGGATATGAATTCTCGGCAACGCCCAAGTACCGAGTGGGAATTTCTGGCAACGCCCAAATACCGGGTAGGAATTCTCGGCAACGACAGTGTACCAGGTAGGAATTCTCGGCAACGACCAAGGACGGAGTTGGAATTCACGTCAATGACCAAGTACCAGGTAGGAATTCTTGGCAATGACGGAGTACCAGGGAAGAATTCTTGGCAATGACTGAGTACCGGGTAGCAATTCTCGGCAACGCCTGAGAACCGGGTAGGAATTCTTGGCAACGCCAGAGTACCGGATGGGAATTCACGATAAGGATCGAGTACCGGGTAGGAATCCTTCTCAATGACCGAGTACCTGGTAGGAATTCTTGGCAACAACTGAGTATTCGGTAGGAATTCTTGGCAACGCCCAAGTATCGATAGGAATTCTCGGCAATGACTGACTACCACGTAGGAATTCTCGGCAACGACTGAGTACCGCGTAGGAATTCTTAGCAACGACCGACTACCGGGTTGGAATTCTCATCAATGACCGAGTACCGGGTAGGAATTCTTCGCAATGACGGAGTACCAGTAGGAATTCTCAGCAACGCCTGAGTACCGGGTGGAAATTCCTGGTAACACTCGAATACTGGGTAGGAATTCTCGGCAACGACCGAGTATCGGGTAGGAATTCTTGACAACGCCTGAGTACCGGGTGGGAGTTCCCGGCAAGGCCTCAATACCGGGTAGGAATTCTCCGAAATGCTCGAGTACCGGGTAGGAATTCTCAGGAACGACCGACTACGGGGTTGGAGTTCTCGTCAATGACCGAGTTCTGGGTAGGAATTCTTGGCAATGACGGAGTACCGGGTAAGAGTTCTTCGCAATGACGGAGTACCGGGTAAGAGTTCTTGGCAATGACTGAGTACCAGGTAGGAATTCTCGGCAATGCCCGAGTACCGGGTGGGAATTCACGTCAATGACCAAGTACCGGGTAGGAATTCTTGGCAACGCCCGAGTATCTGGTAGGAATTCTTAGCAACGCCTGAGTATCGGGTAGGAATTCTCGGCAACGACCGAGTACCGGGTAGAAATACTCGGCAAAGATATAGTACCGGGTAGGAGTTCTTGGCAACGACTGAGTACCGGGTAGGAATTCTTGGCAACGACCGACTACCGGGGGAGGAATTCTCGTCAATGAACGAGTACATGTAAGAATTGTTTGCAATGACGGAGTACATGGTAGGAATTTTCGGCAACCCCCGAGTACCGGGTGGGAATTCCCGGCATCGCCCGAATACCGGGTAAGAATTCTCGGCAACGACCGTGTACCGGGTAGGAATACTCGTCAACGACCGAGTACCGGGTAGGAATTATTGGCAACGACCCAGTACCGGGTAGGAATTCTTGGCAACGTCCGAGAATCGAGTAGGAATTGTCGGCAACAACCAAGTACGGAGTTGGAATTCTCGTCAATGACCGAGTACTGGGTAGGAATTCTTGGCAATGACGGAGTACCGGGTAGGAATTCTTGGCAATGACGGAGTGTCGGCTAAGAATTCTTGGCAATGACCGAGTACCGGGTAGGAACTCTTGGCACCGACTTAGTGCCGGGTAAGACTTCTTGGCAACGACCGACTACCGGGTTGGAATTCTTCGTAATGACAGAGTACCGGGTAGGAATTCTCGGCAACGCCTGAGTACCGGGTGGAAATTCCAGGCAACGCTCGAGTACCAGGAGGGAGTTCACGGCAACGCCTGAATACCGGGTAGGAATTCTCTGAAATGACCGAGTACCAGGTAGGAATTCTCGGCAACGACCGAATACGGGGTTGGAGTTCTCGTCAATGACTGAGTACTAGGTAGGAATTCTTGGCAATGATGGATTACCGGGTAGGAATTCTTGGCAATGACGTAGTACCGTGTAAGAATTCTTGGCAATGACTGAGTACTCCGTAGGAATTCTTGGCAATGACCGAGTACCAATTAGGAATTCTCAAGAGCTACCGAGTACCGAGTAGGAATTCTCGGGAATGACTGAGTATCGGGTACGAATACTAGGCAACACCCTAGTACTGGGTGGGAATTCTCGGTAAAGCCTGAGTACCGGGTAGGAGTTCTCGGCAACATCTGACCACCGGGTAGGAATTCTTGGCAATAATCGAGAAGCTGGTAGGAATTATCAGCAACAACAGAGTTACGGGTAGGTATTATCATCAATGAATAAGTACTCGGTAGGAATTATTGGCAATGATGGAGTACCAATTACGAATTCTCAAGAGTGACCGAGTACCGAGTAGAAATTCTAGGGAATGATTGAGTACCGGGTACGAATACTAGGCAACACCCTAGTATTGGGTGGGAATTCTCGGTAAAGCCTGAGTACCGGGTAGGAGTTCTCGGCAACATCCGACAACCGGGTAGGAATTCTTGACTATGATCGAGTACCGGGTAGGAATTCTCGTGAATGAAAGAGTATTAGGTAAAGATTCTTGGCAATGACTGAGTACCAGGTAGGAATCCTCGGCAATGCCCGAGTACCGAGTGGGAATTCTCGGCAATGACCGACTAGGAGGTTGGAGTTCTCGTCAATGACCGAGTTATGGGTAGGAATTCTTGGCATTGATGGATTACCGGGTAGGAATTCTTGGCAATGACGGAGTACCGGGTAAGAGTTCTTGGAAATGACTGAGTACCAGGTAGGAATGCTCGGCAACGCCCGAGTACCAGGTGGGAATTCTCTAAAATGACCGAGTACCAGGTAGAAATTCTTGAAAACGACCGACTACGGGGTTGGAGTTCTCGCCAATGACAGTGTACTGGGTAGGAATTCTTGGCAATGACGGATTACCAGGTAGGAATTCTTGGCAATGACGGAGTACCGGGTAAGAATTCTTGGCAATGACTGAGTAACAGGTAGGAATTCTCGGCAACACCCGAGTATCGGGTGGGAATTCACGTCAATGACCGAGTATCGGGTACGAATTCTTGGCAACGCCCGAGTATCGGGTAGAAATTCTCGGCAACGACCGAGGACCGGGTATGAATACTCGGCAACGACATAGTACTGGGTAAGAATTCTTGGCAACGACTGAGTACCGGGTAGGAATTCTTGGCAACGAGCGACTACAGGGTTGGAATTCTCGTCAATGAACGAGTACCGGGTAGAAATTCTTCGCAATGACGGAGTACCAGATAGGAATTCTCGGCAACGCCCGAGTACCGAGTGAGAATTTCCGGCATGAACACCAGGTAGGAATTCTTGGCAATGACTGAGTAACATGTAGGAATTCTCGGCAACACCCGAGTATCGGGTGGGAATTCACGTCAATGACCGAGTATCGGGTACGAATTCTTGGCAACGCCCGAGTATCGGGTAGAAATTCTCGGCAACGACCGAGGACCGGGTAGGAATACTCGTCAACGACCAAGTACCGGGTACGGATTCTTGGCAATGACGGAGTACCAGGGAAGAATTCTTTGCAATGACTGAGTACCGGGTGGGAATTCACGACAATGATCGAGTACAGGGTAGGAATTCTTGGCAATGACCGAGTACCCGGTTGGAATTCTCGGCAACGACCAAGTACCGGGTAGGAATGCTCGTCAACGCCCGAGTACCAGGTGGGAATTCTCTAAAATGACCGAGTACCGGGTAGAAATTCTTGACAACGAGCGACTACGGGGTTGGAGTTCTCGCCAATGACAGTGTACTGGGTAGGAATTCTTGGCAATGACGGATTACCAGGTAGGAATTCTTGGCAATGACGGAGTACCGGGTAAGAATTCTTGGCAATGACTGAGTAACAGGTAGGAATTCTCGGCAACACCCGAGTATCGGGTGGGAATTCACGTCAATGACCGAGTATCGGGTACGAATTCTTGGCAACGCCCGAGTATCGGGTAGAAATTCTCGGCAACGACCGAGGACCGGGTATGAATACTCGGCAACGACATAGTACTGGGTAAGAATTCTTGGCAACGACTGAGTACCGGGTAGGAATTCTTGGCAACGAGCGACTACAGGGTTGGAATTCTCGTCAATGAACGAGTACCGGGTAGAAATTCTTCGCAATGACGGAGTACCAGATAGGAATTCTCGGCAACGCCCGAGTACCGAGTGGGAATTTCCGGCATGAACACCAGGTAGGAATTCTTGGCAATGACTGAGTAACATGTAGGAATTCTCGGCAACACCCGAGTATCGGGTGGGAATTCACGTCAATGACCGAGTATCGGGTACGAATTCTTGGCAACGCCCGAGTATCGGGTAGAAATTCTCGGCAACGACCGAGGACCGGGTAGGAATACTCGTCAACGACCAAGTACCGGGTACGGATTCTTGGCAATGACGGAGTACCAGGGAAGAATTCTTTGCAATGACTGAGTACCGGGTGGGAATTCACGACAATGATCGAGTACAGGGTAGGAATTCTTGGCAATGACCGAGTACCCGGTTGGAATTCTCGGCAACGACCAAGTACCGGGTAGGAATGCTCGGCAACGCCCGAGTACCAGGTGGGAATTCTCTAAAATGACCGAGTACCGGGTAGAAATTCTTGACAACGACCGACTACGGGGTTGGAGTTCTCGCCAATGACAGTGTACTGGGTAGGAATTCTTGGCAATGACGGATTACCAGGTAGGAATTCTTGGCAATGACGGAGTACCGGGTAAGAATTCTTGGCAATGACTGAGTAACAGGTAGGAATTCTCGGCAACACCCGAGTATCGGGTGGGAATTCACGTCAATGACCGAGTATCGGGTACGAATTCTTGGCAACGCCCGAGTATCGGGTAGAAATTCTCGGCAACGACCGAGGACCGGGTAGGAATACTCGGCAACGACATAGTACCGGGTAAGAATTCTTGGCAACGACTGAGTACCGGGTAGGAATTCTTGGCAACGAGCGACTACAGGGTTGGAATTCTCGTCAATGAACGAGTACCGGGTAGAAATTCTTCGCAATGACGGAGTACCAGATAGGAATTCTCGGCAACGCCCGAGTACCGAGTGGGAATTTCCGGCATGAACACCAGGTAGGAATTCTTGGCAATGACTGAGTAACATGTAGGAATTCTCGGCAACACCCGAGTATCGGGTGGGAATTCACGTCAATGACCGAGTATCGGGTACGAATTCTTGGCAACGCCCGAGTATCGGGTAGAAATTCTCGGCAACGACCGAGGACCGGGTAGGAATACTCGTCAACGACCAAGTACCGGGTACGGATTCTTGGCAATGACGGAGTACCAGGGAAGAATTCTTTGCAATGACTGAGTACCGGGTGGGAATTCACGACAATGATCGAGTACAGGGTAGGAATTCTTGGCAATGACCGAGTACCCGGTTGGAATTCTCGGCAACGACCAAGTACCGGGTAGGAATGCTCGGCAACGCCCGAGTACCAGGTGGGAATTCTCTAAAATGACCGAGTACCGGGTAGAAATTCTTGACAACGACCGACTACGGGGTTGGAGTTCTCGCCAATGACAGTGTACTGGGTAGGAATTCTTGGCAATGACGGATTACCAGGTAGGAATTCTTGGCAATGACGGAGTACCGGGTAAGAATTCTTGGCAATGACTGAGTAACATGTAGGAATTCTCGGCAACACCCGAGTATCGGGTGGGAATTCACGTCAATGACCGAGTATCGGGTACGAATTCTTGGCAACGCCCGAGTATCGGGTAGAAATTCTCGGCAACGACCGAGGACCGGGTAGGAATACTCGGCAACGACATAGTACCGGGTAAGAATTCTTGGCAACGACCGAGGACTGGGTAGGAATTCTTGGCAATGAGCGACTACAGGGTTGGAATTCTCGTCAATGAACGAGTACCGGGTATAAATTCTTCGCAATGACGGAGTACCAGATAGGAATTCTCGGCAACGCCCGAGTACCGAGTGGGAATTTCCGGCAACGCCCGAACACCAGGTAGGAATTCTTGGCAATGACTGAGTAACATGTAGGAATTCTCGGCAACACCCGAGTATCTGGTGGGAATTCACGTCAATGACCGAGTATCGGGTACGAATTCTTGGCAACGCCCGAGTATCGGGTAGAAATTCTCGGCAACGACCGAGGACCGGGTAGGAATACTCGTCAACGACCAAGTACCGGGTACGGATTCTTGGCAATGGAGGAGTACCAGGGAAGAATTCTTGGCAATGACTGAGTACCGGGTGGGAATTCACGACAATGATCGAGTACTGGGTAGGAATTCTTGGCAATGACCGAGTACCCGGTTGGAATTCTCGGCAACGACCAAGTACCGGGTAGGAATTATTGGCAGTGACCGAGTACTGGGTAAGAATTCTTGTCAGTGATCGAGTACCAGGTATTCTTGGCGATGACGGATTACCGGGTAGGAATTCTTGGCAATGACGGAGTATCGGGTAAGAATTCTTGGCAATGACTGAGTACCAGGTAGGAATTCTCGACAACGCCCGAGTACCGGGTGGGAATTCATGTCAACGACCGAGTATCGGGTAGGAAATCTTGGCAACGCTTGAGTATCGAGAAGGAATTATCGGCAACGACCGAGTACCGGGTAGGTATACTCGGCAATGACATTGTACCGGGTAAAAATTCTTGCCAACAACTGAGTACCGGGTAGGAATTCTTCGCAATGACGGAGTACCGGTAGGAATTCTTAGCAACACCTGAGTACCTGGTGGAAATTCCTAGCAACGTTAGACTACTGAGTAGGAATTCTTAGCAACGACCGACTACCGGGTAGGAATTCTCGGCAACGCCCGAGTCCCGGGTAGGAATTCTTGGCAACGTCTGAGTATATGGTAGGAATTCTCGGCAACGACCGAGTACGGAGTTGGAATTCTCGTCAATGACGGAGTACTGGGTAGGAATTCTTGGCAATGACGGAGTACTGGTAGGCACTCTTGGCAACGACTGAGTGCCGGGTAGGAATTCTTGGCAACGACTGACTACCGGGTTAGAATTCTCGGCAATGACCGAGTACCGGGTAGGAATTCTTCGCAATGACGGAGTACCGGGTAGGAATTCTCGGTAACGCCTGAGTACCGGGTGGAAATTCCAGGCAACGCTCAAATACTGGGTAGGAATTCTCGGTAACGACCAAGTACCGGGTATGAATTCTCGGCAACGCCCGAGTACCGGGTGGGAGTTATCGGCAACGCACGAATACCAGGTAGAAATTCTCTAAAATGACCGAGTACCGGGTAGAAATTCTTGGCAACGACCGATTACAGGGTTGGAGTTCTCGCCAATGACCGAGTACTAGGTAGGAATTCTTGGCAATGAGGGATTACCAGGTAGGAATTCTTGGCAATGACGGAGATCCGGGTAAGAATTCTTTGCGATGACTGAGTAACAGGTAGGAATTCTTGGCAACAACCGAGTACCGGGTGGGAATTCACGTGAATGACCGAGTATCGGGTAGGAATTCTTGTCAACGCAGGAGTATCGGGTAGAAATTCTCGTCAACGACCGAGTACCGGGTAGGAATACTCGGCAACGACATAGTACCGGGTAAGAATTCTTGGCAACGACTGAGTACCGGGTAGGAATTCTTGGCAACGACCGACTACAGGGTTGGAATTCTCGTCAATGAACGAGTACCGGGTAGAAATTCTTCGCAATAATGGAGTACCGGATATGAATTCTCGGCAACGCCCGAGTACCGAGTGGGAATTTCTGGCAACGCCCAAATACCGGGTAGGAATTCTCGGCAACGACAGTGTACCGGAAGGAATTCTCGGAAACGACCAAGGACGGAGTTGGAATTCACGTCAATGACCAAGTACCAGGTAGGAATTCTTGGCAATGACGGAGTACCAGGGAAGAATTCTTGGCAATGACTGAGTACCGGGTAGCAATTCTCGGCAACGCCTGAGAACCGGGTAGGTATTCTTGGCAACGCCAGAGTACCGGATGGGAATTCACGATAAGGATCGAGTACCGGGTAGGAATTCTTCTCAATGACCGAGTACCTGGTAGGAATTCTTGGCAACGCCCGAGTATTCGGTAGGAATTCTTGGCAACGCCCGAGTATCGGGTAGGAATTCTCGGCAATGACCGACTACCACGTAGGAATTCTCGGCAACGACTGAGTACCGCGTAGGAATTCTTAGCAACGACCGACTACCGGGTTGGAATTCTCATCAATGACTGAGTACCGGGTAGGAATTCTTCGCAATGACGGAGTACCAGTAGGAATTCTCAGCAACGCCTGAGTACCGGGTGGAAATTCCTGGTAACACTCGAATACTGGGTAGGAATTCTCGGCAACGACTGAGTATCGGGTAGGAATTCTTGACAACGCCCGAGTACCGGGTGGGAGTTCCCGGCAAGGCCTGAATACCGGGTAGGAATTCTCCGAAATGCCCGAGTACCGGGTAGGAATTCTCAGGAACGACCGACTACGGGGTTGGAGTTCTCGTCTATGACCGAGTTCTGGGGAGGAATTCTTGCCAATGACGGATTACCGGGTAGGAATTCTTGGCAATGACGGAGTACCGGGTAAGAGTTCTTGGCAATGACGGAGTACCGGGTAAGAGTTCTTGGCAATGACTGAGTACCATGTAGGAACTCTCGGCAATGCCCGAGTACCGGGTGGGAATTCACGTCAATGACCAAGTACTGGGTAGGAATTCTTGGCAACGCCCGAGTATCTGGTAGGAATTCTTAGCAACGCTTGAGTATCGGGTAGGAATTCTCGGCAACGACCGAGTACCGGGTAGAAATACTCGGCAACGATATACTACCGGGTAGGAGTTCTTGGCAACGACTGAGTACCAGGTAGGAATTCTTGGCAACGACCGACTACCGGGGGAGGAATTCTCGTCAATGAACGAGTACTGGGTAGGAATTGTTTGCAATGACGGAGTACATGGTAGGAATTTTCGGCAACCCCCGAGTACCGGGTGGGAATTCCCGGCATCGCCCGAATACCGGGTAGGAATTCTCGGCAACGACCGTGTACCGGGTAGGAATACTCGGCAACGACCGAGGACCGGGTAGGAATACTCGTCAACGACCAAGTACCGGGTAGGGATTCTTGGCAATGACGGAGTACTAGGGAAGAATTCTTGGCAATGACTGAGTACCGGGTGGGAATTCACGACAATGATCGAGTACTGGGTAGGAATTCTTGGCAATGACCGAGTACCCGGTTGGAATTCTCGGCAACGACCAAGTACCGGGAAGGAATTCTTGGCAGTGACCGAGTACTGGGTAAGAATTCTTGTCAGTGACCGAGTACCAGGTATTCTTGGCGATGACGGATTACCGGGTAGGAATTCTTGGCAATGACGGAGTATCGGGTAAGAATTCTTGGCAATGACTGAGTACCAGGTAGGAATTCTCGATAACGCCCGAGTACCGGGTGGGAATTCATGTCAATGACCGAGTATCGGGTAGGAAATATTGGCAACGCTTGAGTATCGAGAAGCAATTATCGGCAACGACCGAGTACCGGGTAGGTATACTCGGCAATGACATTGTACCGGGTAAGAATTCTTGGCAACAACTGAGTACCGGGTAGGAATTCTTCGCAATGACGGAGTACCGGTAGGAATTCTTAGCAACACCTGAGTACCTGGTGGAAATTCCTGGCAACGCTAGACTACTGAGTAGGAATTCTCGGCAACGACCGACTACCGGGTAGGAATTCTTGGCAACGCCCGAGTACCGGGTAGGAATTCTTGGCAACATCTGAGTATATGGTAGGAATTCTCGGCAACGACCGAGTACGGAGTTGGAATTCTCGTCAATGACGGAGTACTGGGTAGGAATTCTTGGCAATGACGGAGTACCGGGTAGGCACTCTTGGCAACGACTGAGTGCCGGGTAGGAATTCTTGGCAACGACTGACTACCGGGTTAGAATTCTCGGCAATGACCGAGTACCGGGTAGGAATTCTTCGCAATGACGGAGTACCGGGTAGGAATTCTCGGTAACGCCTGAGTACCGGGTGGAAATTCCAGGCAACGCTCAAATAGTGGGTAGGAATTCTCGGTAACGACCAAGTACCGGGTATGAATTCTTGGCAACGCCCGAGTACCGGGTGGGAGTTCTCGGCAACGCCCGAATACCAGGTAGAAATTCTCTAAAATGACCGAGTACCGGGTAGAAATTCTTGGCAACGATCGACTACTCGGTAGGAATTCTTGGCAATGACCGAGTACCAATTAGGAATTCTCAAGAGCTACCGAGTACCGAGTAGGAATTCTCGGGAATGACTGAGTATCGGGTACGAATACTAGGCAACACCCTAGTACTGGGAGGAAAGAAGCCATGGTGTGTCATCAAGTTTTGATGAAGGTTGTGTTTGTTGACCTCCTCTTATTTACGATTTTTTTTTGTTTCTAATTATTCTTTTTTCTTTGTATTATATATATATATGTTTATTTGTATTCACCAAATAATTGTGTTCGAATTGTCAAGTATAATTTCTCCACAATTAGTATTAGTAATCTTTTTGTTACATTACTTTTCCTTATCCATTTTGTTGGTTAGATCATATCCCAATTTTACTCATTCTCTGTCATGTACTTAGTTTTATGCTTTCTGTTTAAATTATGTTGCTAATTAGTTGTAAAACTTATGTATGTTTCCTTTTTTGTTCTGATAATGTAGAGGAAAACAGTGTCCGATCGACAAAATCTGGTAAAGAAGGTATATTTGATATCTTTATTCATTATTACTAATAGTTACTGTGTTCTGTTCATATTTAACTTTACACTGTTTTTTTTAGGTCTCTCAACTGACTCTTCTGATTCTTCACATGAAGGTTTTTACCTATATATGTTCATATTTGCTTTGTTTTCTGTTTTTACATCAGCTCGTCTCTGTCTAACATACTTGTTGTATATTTTTTTAAATAAATTAAGCTCTTTCAAGTAGTTCAGATGGTCAGAGTTCTGCAGACCCTTCTGATGCATCTGAATGTGATGATACAAGTGTTGAGACTAATGTATCTTCATCTGAATGTATGTATAGTGTTATATATGGTTTATATAATCCAGGTAGTAATAACGTTCCACCGTATGTACTTGTCTTTGTCCATCCCTGCAGATGTTCAAACTGATGAGCAAATTCTTCCAAAACGTCTTTTTCCTACTGATAGATACTCAACCAAAGGAAGGGTTAACTCTTATTCTAAACTGCAGTACCTTGTGGATATAATAGACATTTTGGATGGTAGTCCCGAGTTTGGTACACTGATGAAATCTCCGTTTGCGTCACTTTTTAGATTACAAGTTAAGCGATGTTCTTTTTCTGGGAAACTAGTACACAACTTTCTGTGTAGGCAACTTGTTAAGAATAAAGATGAACTGTGGTTCACATTCGGGGGCCAGCCTCTTCGATTTTCATTGTTGGAGTTTCAAAAAGTTACTGGCCTTCCTTGTGGTCCTTTTCCGCCCCGTGCAGATATTAAGGCGGCACAGGCACATGCACAAGATCCTCCAGGCTCTTCTTACTGGGATAAACTTATTGGTCCCAACAAAAAAACCACTATTAAACAGATAGTAGCGATGCTTAAGACAGATCCCGGGATGCCAGGTTGGAGGAAGCTACGTTTGGTTTTAGTGGTTATTGTTGATGGTATACTTAGTTGTGGTAGGCAACCAGTTCGGCCGTCTGTAGCTATAGTTGAAATGGTGAAAGATCTCAAGTTCTTTCTTTCATATCCTTGGGGCCGCCATTCTTTACAGCTGAC
This sequence comes from Barbarea vulgaris, assembly GCA_963667165.1. Lineage (NCBI taxonomy): Eukaryota > Viridiplantae > Streptophyta > Magnoliopsida > Brassicales > Brassicaceae > Barbarea > Barbarea vulgaris. The sequence goes on along the minus strand of OY763888.1, from coordinate 7,198,945 downwards.
TCTTAGGATGCTTAAAGTTGGGAAAAAAAATTCCTGATCTGTCTAGTGTTATCAAGAAACTGAAGCAGCAGTCTGTTGTGATCCATGGGTTCCCGATTGCAATTCAGTTTTTTCGTCTTTGAATCTATACCTCTTTTGCTCCGGTATGTGCCTGGTTTCGATGATCAAAGGACTTTTCTTGACAGGGGAATTGCAAAATTGCCCCGTTTAAAAAGATTTCATACTGAGAAAATTATCCAAGTTGAGAATGATGAAAAGGTTAGTTAGTTTAAGCATTGTTAATGTTTTATTTACAATAAACCTGCTAACGTTTGTTTTCGTTTTATTTGTCCAACTTTTTATTGAAAGGTTAATTGATCTACCAACTGATGATGTCGATTCGAATATTTTATCTGTGAGTGGAGGTGATACAACAGTTAATCATTTGTACAGCCTGGTGCAGAGGGGTTATAAGTTTTCAAAAGCTGATTGGGTTGGCGGTGACACGTCTCTTCCTCAGCTGTGTATTTGTAAGAAAAGGAAAAATTTAATATGCAGATGTGGCAGTATTGCAGCAAACATGGGGAATTCTATGGCTTGTTCGCATAACTCAACTGATGTTTCTCGGAAACATGAAAGTGAAATACTTAAACTTAAGGCTCAAATAGTGGGGTTGGAGAAGCAGCTCAAATAGTGGGGTTGAAGACCGAGATTGTTGATGTTGTCCGGACTATGCTGCACAAAGAATATAATATGTCCACCAAAGTTCCTCCATCTCGTTTTGGTGCTGCTACCCCACCTTTCCCTCCTTCTATCTTTCCTAATCACGGTCTTTCTACATCAACATGTCATGGTACAGAAAGTATTCGTTATGTTCATGTTGAGGAGACGACTAGTCCATCTCCACACCATGTCAACAATTCTGATTTGTATATGGAGGAGAGAATTAATGATAATGGGGGCTTGTGTGATCTTGTTGCTAACATTATTGCTTCTGAGTCTGTGCATCAGGTTCGATACTTTCCTGCTCTTATATAACAAGATATTTTTGATTCTCTGCTTCTTGATTTATTTTTCTTCTAGGATGTGTCTTCTATGGAAGCCGATTTTTTTATACCCATGGCTGCTTCCTCTGCCGCTCAGCCGACTGCTGACCCAACTTATCCACATAATGAGGTTCATGTGTTTATTTTCATTTCTGAATTTACTGGCTGCATGTTGCCTTTTGATATTTGTCTTTTTATTTTCCACTCCTATTACACTCCACAAGCTACTTCGTCTAATGCCTCGAGTGATAATATCGATTGTTCAACAAACGGTGATGTGAATTTCTAGTTTATCCAAACATATATTAGCACTACAAGAATAGTGAGTATCCTTAGCATTAGAAAATAGCGTTTAGCGTGGTTTTGCTATATTTGACTTAACCGTACACTTATCATAGCGTTTGTCAAAATGCAAACGCTATGAATTATGGTTAGGAAAAAAAAAATGAATGCCTGTCAATTTTTTTTGCCTAAACCTTTTCTAACACCAATTATAATTGGACAGATTGCATATAAAACGCTATATGTATATGTCTAATGGAGAAACAGATTAAATGCCCGCCTTCTCAAACTAAATTGGGGGTAGAATGAAAAATATTTTCACTAAGGCATACAGATCTCTAGAGTCTAGCCTAGCTAATTTCGCAGATTCTTCTTCTCAATCTCACTCTCGCCTCACTGCTCATACTCGCCTCTCACCCTCAATCTCACTTTCGCGGCTTGGTTTCATCATCTCTAACTCTCGCCTCTCAATTTCATAATTGATAGATTTAGGGTTTTGTACATTCCTAACCAAATAATTTGTTATTTTACAGGAAGATTCATTCTCCGGTGACATCGTCTCTGAATTTGTTGGTTTAAGTACTGTCGAAGAGGTATTTAGTGAATTCAGAGGTCGACGAGCTGGTCTCATTAAGTCTCTCACTAACTGTGAGTTTTGTTCTGTAGATTTACGGATTTGTTGCTTTTGGGATTTTTTTCGTGAGATTTGATGAATTCTAGGTTAGTTTGTGTTTTTTTGTTAATGCAAATATGGGAAAGTTTTACCAAACGTGTGATCCTGGTGAGTTATTTCTTCATCAGTGTTATTATTAGTCTTTGCTTCAAAATTAGAAGTTGCTGAGATTTTATGTGTTTCCGCTTTGATTTGAGTAAGAATTTATAACGAGCAATTAACAATCTGTTGTTCATTAAACTTTGTTCACTCATCAATGGTTTCTAGTTTTCTATGTACTAGAGTTAAAGAGTAAAAGTTTTCAAGAGCATTTTTACTTTTCTCCTGTATTCAGAAGCTATATTTTTGGATTATCTTAGTACTAGGATTTGTTCTCTATCTAAAGTCTGAATCTTTTTTAGAGTTTGTTTCTTAGTTGTAAATTTATAATTATCTATATTTGCAGTTAAAGATTGAGTTGTTTTTCTGTTTGGTTTATCTTAAGGTGTTTCTTTCTTTGTTTATGCAGAGAAGGAGAATTTGTGTCTCTATGGACTTCCAAATGAGACATGGGAGGTTAATCTGCCCATTGAGGAAGTTCCTCCTGAGTTTCCTGAACCAGCTTTAGGAATCAATTTTGCTAGAGATGGCATGAACGAAAAGGATTGGGTATCTATGGTTGCAGTTCACAGTGATTCATGGCTGCTTTCTGTTGCTTTTTACTATGGTGCTTGTTTTGGGTTTGGTAAGAACGAAAGGTAAGGTCCCTTCTCTGCCTCAGTCTTTTTGAATGTTGCATGTCAGATGTGATAATATCGCCGGTACTCATGTGTGATAAGGTTATAATGACCATTCTAGCATCTTCTTGTGTTGTCTTGGGTTCTGACATCAACAATCTCTCTTTATGGGTTTTTATTTGTTTAATTCACTTGATTTTGGATTCTGTTAAAATGTTTTTGTAAGTGGTTTTTTGTTTATATCTCTTGCTTCACATGACAGAATTGAAGCGACAAGAGTAATGAATCACACAAACTGGATCGATATTATCGAGATATATATAGGATTCAGGTCAATAGATGTGATATGGGGCTCTAAATTCTCAGCTTAGAAACAATCATTGAATCCGTTAGCTGATAGCTAACATGTTAAAAGGAAGTTTGAACATAATGAGTTGGTAAGATATATTGTTTCACTTTTATTTTTTTAGTGATTACTGGTGTCAAATCGTTCGTCTGTCCAAGCTATTCGTTTGTCTTTTATTTATCATAAGGGATCTATAACTGAGTTGTTTTACTAAATGGGTTTCCTTCCTCTTTTGAGATATTGTTTTACTCACAATTTGTTTGGCTTTAAGTTCTTTAGATGTAAGCTCATGATATATATGGAAACGATTGTGCTTTTGAAAACTATTTGAGGTTAGAGGTTCCTAAAGATAATAGTTGCGTTTGAGCTTCTTTAATGGTACTTTTTCCCGCTTATTTTAGGTTTGCTTATCTTATATCTTTCTATTGCATTTGGCTACATGCTAGTCCACTGATGTCTGTAGCTGGTTCCCTTTCTGGCCATCTGTAGAGTTAGAGCAAGTGGAACAAGACCCAGATTTTGTAGCACTGTCACGCCAGTTTAAGACCACTGCCATGGAGCTGGTTTCTGTGCTTGAGCAGGTAACTTAAGTGAAACTGAAATGACTTTCTGTTTTTGGTTCTTCCTTTCTCAAGTTTCGTTGTTGCTTCAGCAGTAGAGTTTCTAAGATTAAGTAACAACTTGACAACATTGAAGTTATATGTATTTGTTTTTATGAAACTGATTCTTCTCTTGGGGACTTTTTGGTTTTGTCCATGGAAATAATTGTTTATTTTCATCTGATGAAATCTGGATGATTCTTGATTGAATTAGTACTAAGTAAAAATTTATTCTTGTTTCAGAAACAAAAAAACTGGTGGAAGGATAAAAGTTCTTTTGGAGACATACATATTTGTTGCTAGCTTTGAGATGAGTTGCAAAGGTTAGTGAAACAAAAGTGTGGAGGCCAAATTCAGAAATTGAAAGCATAGCCAATGCAATAGATACTACAGTGGCTTGGCCAAATGATAAGATCGTCTTTATCTGAAACTGCTAATGTTATTCGTGGTTAGGTTTTGTTGTACTTTAAGTTTGAACTTGTGGTTGTGTGAAACAAATGTTGTTATTTCGGTTAGTTTTTGGTTGAAGTTGAAACTAATGTTGTGAAACCTTGACATGGTTCATGTTTTCAATTATTAAGGTATTTTCTTTATCGTTTTTGCACTATCTATTGTGATGAGTTAAGATTGTAGAACTAATTGTGAAATAGGTACCGGAAAACAAAGCAAAAGATATAGCAAAATACATATGCTATTTTAATTAAAAACATTGCATAATACATGTGCTATTTTATTTGAAAGAATTGCATACTACAAATGCTATTTTAGCGTACTTAATTGCATACGTAAGATGCTATAATAATATTTTTAATAGCATATTAAAAATGTTGTATTTAAACAATTAATAACAAAAATGACTCGCTATTAAATACTATAACATTACATTAAAAAGACGCTATAATATATGAAAATATAATAGCGCCACAAAAAACCGCTATCTAAAACCGTCGACCTATTATCATGGGTCATGTCATAGCGTTTTGAGATTTGCCATCGTATCTTTACATAGCGTTATTCTGGCGCTACGAATACTCGTTTTTCTTGTAGTGTAGTATTGGAAAGAATTTTAATATTTCAGTTTTTTTCATCTCTTACTCTTCTTTTCTATCCTTTTATCCATATATCTCAGGGTCCAAACTGTGTTAGTTGTCCTCTGCATTTTAGTTGTAATGTTAATGCTGATGAAGGACCAGATTCTGTTCTTTTCGATAATGTTGTTCACCCACCGGTATGCTGTTGTGTCCAAATTAGTTTCACTTTTTTTTTCCTGTAAATCTGTTACACTTACATTTGTTCTGATTTTATTCACAGGTCGTAAGTGAAGACGCAAATGGGAATTCTTCTGCTGTTCGTCAACTTGCTCTTGACAGTTCCCTATTTGGTAATCAAAATGTGATGTGTCAGAATGGTTCAACTGCATCTGTCTCACAGGTTTTCTGTTAATACTCTATATTACATGTATTATGTAATGTATTCCTTTTCACTACTTATTGTACATTCTTTTCAAATATGATGTCTGATTTGGGGTATTGGTGTCTCATCTTGCCATACTTTAAAGACTCTGAATGTGGTCAGTCAGCTTCATGTGATGGAGGGGAACCCATCTTTTTGTCAGTCTGTTGATCAACATTTAATCTTTGCTGTGCATGACAAAATTTATCCTTTTCTTTTGTATCGATGTTATATATATAATATCCTAAGCATGTCCGTCCCTCTCATTATTAGATTGATCAAGCGCATTATGCAGATGATAAGGCTGTTGCTGATAAGGCTGCTGCTGATAACTCTGCTACTGATAACGTTGCTGCTGAACCACCCTTTTCGGTGGACATATCGATGCAACGTTCGCACTCTGTTGTAGATGGAGGAATGCATGTCGGGACGGTAACGGTCTTTCTAGTAAATATGTTGATACCTACAGTTATTCTATGAATTATTGAATCTATTATGTATATATATTCACATTTTTTATATACATGTTCCTATTTTAGGATGCTGATGGTGCCGGATGTTTTGAACAATCTGAACTGAAAGGCCAAATGTTGATTCTGAACTTTTGTATTCTCTTCGTCAAGTACAGGAAGATGTTTCTGCTAATCTCGTATTACATTCTCTTTTGCCAAATTTCTTTACTTTCCTGTTTAGTACTTCAGTTTCTTATTTGTGTTGGTGCTGATGTTTTTGTCCCTTTTTTTTCTACTATCTTGTAAATGATAATTCTCACCCTGAAGGACTTGTACAGGTCTCAGTTAGTTCTGAAGAGGTGGAGGATATCTGCTGCTCCGTACATGCAGACCGACCTGTAGATATTGTACTTATTTCTATTTCTTTCTCTCAAATATTTGGATACACAGTTTTATAATATTCCTTCCCATTTTAATTTGTATATGCTATGTTTTATGTTTTCCAAGTCTCAGTTGGTGCCTTTTGGGACTATAATGGGTGTTGGTGACTCTAATTTTGTCTTGGCGCCCAACATTCCTCTTCCACTCGAATATCTCCCACCTCTCTCCATTTCACAATGTACGAAACCCCCTACAATTCGTGTCAGCAAGCGACTCCGCCTTATCTCTGATGATGCAGACAAACCTTTGTCTCCCCCTAAGAGGCAGAAATATTTTGCTCCAACTGAAGCTAGCTATGATCCTTTCCCTGTATTGCCAGCTTCTGTTGTTATTAATTTCTGAAAGCAGCTTCTCCTGTCTTCTAAATTGTCAGTTACCTTTTGCTACTTTTAATGGTAAGGTATCTTTTTCCCTTTAATTTTTGTTGTTTAATAGTTAAAATTTGTGGATACAGGTCTTTTGAAATTGATGGCTATGAAGTTCCTTGTAAATTTTTCTCCGACATCTTCACTCCACGCGAATGGATTTCTACAACGGTTTGTTTTTTCTCTTCTATTGTACTCATCTCTCAGGGTTTGTTGTTTACCACACCTTCTTCTGTTTGTCACAGCATATGGAATTCCTTGTTCGGCCTTTCTTGACCAAATGGGGTGTGCAATTAGCTGAACGGAGAATTGTTCTTATTGATAGCCTATTTTCTCAGCTACTCACCTCCCAATATCTTCCTTTTGTTGATTTAAACCATCCAGAATCTTATGTATGGCACCCCCCTCCTTCCATCTTATGTTGAAGGAACTATTATGGATCGAATGGAAAATACAGTGTGGTTCAAAGATGTTGACACAGTCTATACGCCAATGAATTGGGGTAACAAACATTGGGTTGGATTGGTGATTTGTTTGAAGACTTTACACATACAGATCCTTGATCCATTTGTTCGGGGTACTTCTGATAGGAAGGCTGGGTCGTACATGGCCCCTTTCGTGAAAATGTTGCCATATCTGATTAAGGCTTTCTGTGACCGCGCCCTCACTTCTCATGTTGATGGTACGTAGTTCACCTTTGCTCGTGTAAAAAGGCTTCCACAGAATGTCCGAACTGGTGATTGTGCCCCTTTCGCTATGAAGTTACTTCAGATGCATGCACATGGGATTTCTGTTGAGAAGCTGGCGCATATTCCTGAAGACATGGTGGATAATTTCAGAATGCAGTATGCGCTTGAGGTCTATGAAGAGTTTGTTGGCAAGGTTTCTCCGTAGTGAGAGAATTTTTTTCGGCTGTTATTTTCAATCACACAGTTCATGTGACTACCTTTTCGATCTTCTTTTAGGAGTATCTATGCAATTGGTGGATCTTGATATATCATGGTTTTTATGGGTTTTAACCAAGATATAAGAGTCTTTAATTGAGTCTTTTTGGTGTTTTTAGAGTCTATTGGAGTCTTTTATCTTCAGGTATGCATTCAGGACTAGTGTGAAGAATATGGGAGATTTTGGAGCAAAGACTAGGAAGTTGCGTCGAAGGATCATGTTTTGAGGCGATATGTGACTTGGTGTCGATCGACACCAGCCATGAGTGTCGAGCGACACCACAGGCGGACAACTTCGGAGTTTGTGGAAGATTTACAATTTTGCCCAGAAGTTTCTAATATTTCAGCATTAGTCCCTGTACGAGTTTTTAGCTATATATTGTGTTTTAGATCAGAGTTTTAGGGATTATCAAGCAGCAGACCATCTTTCTATCTCAAGCTTGTATCATCTTTCTCTAATCTCTGATATTCTTTGTTCTCTACTTTTCTATTATATCCAATGATTTCTATTCATATCATGATGATTGTTTCTTTCACCATGTCTGAGTAGTTTCCTTGTTAGGCTATGGGTTTTCAAGGGTTTCTGAGGAATTGTTGAACCAGTGATTTATTAGGGTTAATTGATAGAGTTCTTCATCTAGGATTGAACTTATTGCCTATTCTAGATTCGCGACCTAGAATCTGATTTAGGGTTGTTAATTGACATGAAAGTGTAATTGATTGCTAGATCTATCTTAGGTGAGCAAAATACCTATCTGCAGAGGAATTTGATTTAGGGATTTTGTGAACAAATTGAACCTGATCATTACTGCTTGTCTGGATCCTAGAATTAGCAAAGGAATTTGGAATTCTAGGTTCAGGGATAGATAGTTTACGCAGCGGAAGCTGGTAGGTTTTACAATTGTGTTTGAGTTCTAGAACGGTTCTTAAATTATAATCCTGATAATTCAATTTAATCGCAATTCTGAAGATTCCTGAGATTTCCCTATGCCTAGCGTTTTTCTCCATTGATTTACACTTTGTTCAACTATTCGCACCGCAGTTTCATTACGTTATACTTTATTTAGCATAACACTTTTACTGGGATTTATTGGGTATTTCATAGTCCTTGTGGATTCGATCCCTAAGTACTACAGTGATCTCTTAATTTGAGAGAGTAGCTCAGGGTAGATTTGAGCATATCAAATTTTGGCGCCGTTGCCGGGGACTTTTGAATTTACCATTAGATTTAAGTTTAAGTTTTTGTCTAAATTTTCTTTTATTTTGTTACTGATCTCGTTTTTTCTTTCTTTCTTGTGTGTTTCAGGTGCATGCCCAATCGCAAAACTCGGAGCAACAAGAATCTTGAGCTAGTAGCCCTTTCAAATCAAGAGCTAGCAAAGTTAGAACGAAGAACCCGGACAGCGAAGAATTCAGAAGCGATGTTGCGTACTATCATCATGGCTGATGAACATGGAGTTCTCCGGGACAGGGATGGTCATGCATACAATGCAGAGGGCCAAAGGATCGATGACGACGGCCAAGTCATTGTTGAGGCTGATGTACACGCCCAGGGTGCCGGTGTCGCTCGACACCCACCACCTGGTGTCGATCGACACCCACCAGCGGCTGGTGGGGTTTTGGTTGGACAAGGTGCACCTGGTGCCTTAGGTCCATGAGCAATGACATTGGGGGATTACAACCGGCCAGAGCAGTTCTATGCCAACCGGTCTGCCATCCGCCCGCCTCCGTTTCAAAGGAATGACTTTGAACTCAAACCTGCATACTACACGCTTGTAGGTCAGAACCCTTTCCACGGGCTATCACATGAGCACCCTATGGATCACATTGAGCGGTTTGAGGATCTAGTCACTAGCATCAAGGCTAACGGGGTGTCAAATGATTATTTGTTCTGTAAGCTCTTCCCATACTCTCTTGCGGGGGAAGCAGCTTATTGGCTTAAGCAGTTGAAGCCGGGATCACTGACCACTTGGGAGGACACTAAAAATGCTTTCCTGAACAACTTTTATGATGATGCACGGTCTGAAGAGCTGAGGACGAAGATTTCAACCTTCTCTCAAGGACCTACTGAGGCATTCAAGGCCGCTTGGGCAAGGTTCAGGGCTTATCAGAGAGATTGTCCACACCATGGGTTCAGTGAGGTTCAATTGCTTGGGATTTTCTTCAGGGGTATCGATTGGAGGTATCAGATGGCTCTGGATGCTGCAAGTAATGGCAACTTCAATACCAGATATCCTGAGGATGCTGTGATACTAATAGAGAACTTGGCTTCAAGCAACAGTACTAAGAATGCTGATTTCGAGAGAAAGAAGCAAGCTGGGAACTTAGATGGAAGTCAGATAGCTGAGGTAAAGGCGAAACTTGATACGGTTCACAACCTTCTGATAAGCAAGAAGCAGGTCCAGTTTGCTGCTGAGGTTGAGACCTATGAGCCAGTTGATGAGCATGAGGAGCAGGGTGTTAACTATGTCGGTGGCACAGGCTTTCAGCGTTTCGTTAACTCACAAGGAAACCGAGGCTACAATGGGGGCAGTCCGCGAGGCAACTATCAAGGGAATCAGTCCTCCTCTACTTTCACTCAGCAGCCTCAGTATCAGAAGCCCTATCAGAGCAACAACAGCTTCAATCAGAGGAACTATGGTTCATCTTCATATCAGAGCGTTCCACCACCTACTACAGAGAGTAAGATGGAATCGATGCTTGAGCAGATTCTAGAAGGTCAACAGAAGATCACCGTGGAATTCAACGGAAAGTTAGACTCACTGTATCAGGATTTGAATGGGAAGTTTGAGCAGCTGAACACTCATGTCAAGAAGTTAGACACTCAGGTTGCTCAGACAGCTGGAGCTATTAAGAGACAGGACGGTTTTCTTCCTGGGAAAACGGATACTAACCCGAGGCATCCAGTGAATGCCATCTCATTGAGGAGTGGGAAGAAGGTTGAGCCTGTGATCAGGAGTACTCTGACACCTGAAGAGATGATAGACTTAGAAGAAGTCGAAGACGAAGATGTTGTTCCTCCGGAGTTAGTGTTGATCGACACCAACACTATGTGTCGATCGACACCAGTTGATACAGAAGGGATTGACAAGGACAAAGCTGTGTCGATCACTACCAAGGACACGACACCGGATGTTAGTGTCGACCGACACCACCTGGGTGTCGATCGACACCCCTCACAGACAGACAAGGCTTCTTCATCATCCGCTAAGCCGATCACCGAATCATCATACAAACCAAGGATCCCTTATCCTCGAAACCCCAGGAAGTCTAAGCAAGAGATAGATGATGCCAGGTGTAAGGCTATGATGGACAAGCTCATTGTTGAGTTACCGTTGATTGATGCCATCAGGACATCCCCCATAATCCGACGGTACGTGAAACGCATGGTCACTAAGGATCTGAATGTTGAACAGGGTGCGATGATGATTTCCGCCCAGGTTAGTGCCGTGATTCAGAACAAGATTCCAGAGAAGCTTCCAGACCCAGGTAGTTTCGTTCTTGACTGCACCATCTTTGCAGAGAAGTTTGAACGGTCTTTATGTGATCTTGGTTCTAGTGTGAATTTGATGCCCAGATCAGTTGCTGTGAATCTTGGTATGGCAGACTTTCAGCCGACAAGGAGCACTCTCATCCTTGCTGATCGTTCTGTTCGTCTTCCAGACGGTATCCTTGAGGATGTTCCTATCAAGATAGGAGGTTGCTTGATTCCTACGGACTTCGTTGTGTTGACATATGAGGAAGAGCCTAAGGACCCGTTGATATTGGGACGACCGTTCTTGGCCACAGCTGGTGCCATGATTGATGTCAGAAGGGGACGCATTGGTCTGAATGTCGGCGATTTAGTTATGAACTTTGAGATGGATAAGCTTGTAAAGCGGCCTACGATCGATGGTCAGACCTTCTGTGTCGAGACTCTCACAGATCTTGTTGAGGAGAGTTTCAAAGAGTTGCATTGTGAGGACCCTCTGGAACGTGCTTTGATTGTTTCAGTGGATGAGGTTGAACATTTAGATGATATTGCTGCTGGGTATGTCAAGCTAATGGATGCAACCAAGGAAGTGATGCACGTAATGGGTGTCGATCGACACCCATCACTGGTGTCGATCGACACCAGTGTCCGGACAGACAAAAAAGCAGCTGATTGGAGCTTTGAGCAAGCTCCAAAGATAGAGCTTAAGCAACTCCCTGCGGGGCTCAGGTACGCATTCCTTGGTGAACATAATTCATATCCTGTTATTGTTAATGCGTCCTTGAACAACGCAGAGCTCACCCTATTGCTAAGTAAGCTGCGCAAGTTTCGCAAGGCTCTTGGCTATTCTCATGATGACATTTCAGGTATCTCTCCAGATCTGTGCATGCATAGGATACATCTTGAGGATGAGACTAAGTCATCAATTGAACATCAGAGACGGCTGAATCCAAACCTGAAGATGTGGTTAAGAAAGAGATCATGAAGCTGTTGGATGCAGGGATCATCTATCCGATTTCCGACAGTGATTGGGTCAGTCCAGTGCATGTTGTGCCTAAGAAAGGAGGAGTCACAGTGGTACAGAATGAGAAGAATGAGCTGATACCGACTAGGACTGTGACAGGGCACAGAATGTGCATTGACTATAGGAAGCTGAACGCCGCTACAAGAAAGGATCATTTTCCTTTGCCCTTCATTGATCAGATGCTTGAGCGTTTAGCTAATCACCCTTACTACTGTTTCCTTGACGGTTATTCAGGGTTCTTTCAGATTCCTATTCACCCAGATGACCAGGAGAAGACCACGTTTACATGTCCCTATGGCACTTTCGCATACCGCAGAATGCCCTTTGGACTATGTAACGCTCCTGCCACGTTTCAGAGGTGTATGATGTCTATCTTCACAGACATGATTGAGGACAGTATAGAGGTATTTATGAATAATTTTTCAGTTTATGGGTCTTCATTCAAGGATTGTTTGGATAACCTATGCAGAGTGCTAGCTAGATGTGAAGAGACGCACTTGGTTCTGAATTGGGAGAAATGCCACTTTATGGTCAGAGATGGCATTGTTCTTGGGCATGGGTATCAGAGGCTGGTATTGAGGTTGATAGAGCTAAGATTGAGGTGATGACTAATCTGCAGCCTCCTTCTAATGTCAAGACATTGAGAAGCTTTCTTGGACACGCTGGATTCTATAGACGTTTCATCAAGGATTTCAGCAAGATAGCACGTCCACTCACCGCTTTGCTCTGGAAGGATGTCACATTTGAGTTTGATACTGAATGTTTTGATGCCTTTCAACAGCTCAAGCGTGCATTAGTGAGTGCTCCAATTATTCAACCGCCGGATTGGGATTTGCCTTTTGAGGTAATGTGTGATGCCAGCGACTTTGCAGTTGGGGCTGTGCTGGGACAAAGGAAAGACAAGAAGCTTCATGCCATATACTATGCCAGCCGTACATTGGATGATGCGCAGAAGAACTACGCTACCACAGAGAAAGAACTGCTTGCTGTTGTGTTTGCTTTTGAGAAGTTCAGGCAGTATCTTGTTGGCTCTAAGGTAGTAGTGCACACTGATCATTCTGCACTCAAGTACCTGATGCAGAAAAAGGATTCTAAGCCTAGACTGTTACGATGGATTCTATTACTCCAGGAGACATCGAAGTCAAGGATAAGAAAGGTACTGAAAATGGAGTTGATGATCATCTTTCACGGATTAGGATTGAGGACGACATCCCTATTGATGATTCTCTGCCAGAAGAGAATGTGCACTTATTGGAAACGGGATGGCGTGATTTTTCTTGCGGTGATCTGCATTATTCTCGGACCACAGGTCCGAGTGTCGATCGACACCACGCTGATGTGTCGATCGACACCCACATTCCAGACGCTCCGATTTGGCAGATAACCACTCAATAGCTGTTGTTGAGGGTCAAGATCGACCATGGTTTGCTGATATTGCCAATTACCTTGCTGCAGGGGATGAACCGGATGAGTTTACAGGGTATTCGAAGAAGAAGTTCATGCGTGAGCTAAGACGGTTCTATTGGGATATATGAACCTTACTTTTATCGACATTGTTCAGATGGGGTCTATCGTAGATGCATAGCTAATACTGAGATTCCAGATGTCTTGTTTCACTGTCATGGTTCTGAGTATGCTGGGCACTTTGCTACCTTCAAGACAGTATCTAAGGTTCTACAAGCAGGCTTCTGGTGGCCGACTATGTTTAGAGACGCCCATGCCTTTGTTTCTCGATGTGATGCATGTCAGAGGAGAGGGAAGATCAGTAAGCGGCATGAGATGCCTCAGAACTTCATCCTCGAGGTCGAGGTCTTTGATTGCTGGGGTATAAACTTCATGGGCCCTTTCCCGACATCATACAAGAACAAGTACATCTTGGTTGCTGTTGATTACGTGTCGAAGTGGGTCGAAGCGATCGCCAGTCCTACCAACGACGCTTCAGTGGTCCTTAAGCTGTTTAAGACCATTATCTTCCCACGATTTGGAGTCCCGAGGATTGTCATCAGCGATGGTGGCAAGCACTTCATCAACCGCGTGTTTGAGCGGCTTCTTAAGAAGCATGGTGTACATCATCGCGTTGCTACTCCATATCATCCCCAGACAAGTGGACAAGTTGAGGTCTCTAACAGGCAGATCAAGGAGATTTTAGAGAAGACAGTAGGATGCTCTAGAAAGGACTGGTCCGCAAAGTTAGATGATGCACTCTGGGCTTATCGGACTGCATTCAAGACGCCACTTGGTACTACACCATTTCACCTGCTTTATGGGAAAGCATGTCATCTTCCAGTAGAGCTTGAGCATAAGGCCGCATGGGCTGTAAAGCTGCTGAACTTCGATATCAAGCCAGCAGCAGAGAGACGTTTGATTCAGCTCAATGAGCTTGATGAGATTCGACTTCATGCTTATGAAAGCTCTAAGCTGTACGAGGAAAGGACAAAAGCTTATCACGATAAGAAGATCATTTCCAGGACTTTCGAACCCAATGATCAGGTACTTCTGTATAACTCTCGTTTACAATTGTTTCCTGGGAAATTGCGTTCTCGTTGGTCAGGTCCTTTCACAGTCAAGGAAGTTCGACCATATGGTGCTGTTGTCTTGCTCAGTCCTGAGGGCAATGAATTTACAGTCAACGGTCAGAGGGTCAAACATTATTGGGCACATGCCAAGATCCCGGACGGACACATATTGCGTCTGGATGATGCACCCTCTGCCTAAACCGTCACCAAGTCAAGCTAATGACTTTAAACAAGCGCTTGGTGGGAGGCAACCCACTGGTAAGTTGTGAATATATTTTATTTATTTGATTTTTAATTGTTTTGGTTTTTCTATATTTTTCGGTCTAACTTTGACTAATTTTTATTTTTGGTTTTCTTTTGTTTTAATTTAGTTACCTTGATTTTTATTCAAAAAAAAAAAAAAAAAAAAAAAAAAAAAAAAAAAGAGGTGGGTGACGACCCTTGTTGCTGGTGTCGATCGACACCAGTCGATGGTATCGATCGACACCATAAGTCGACGAGTTCAGCGGGTTAAAAACCCGAAAATCTTCTTCTTCCTCATTCGTTTCTTCATTTCCGAAAAATTAAACCTCCGATTTCTCTCTGAGTTCTTGCTCGATTTCATCGATTCAAGCCTCTAAACTCATCAAATTTTCGTCCTTTACCTGTTTCTAGTGTTTATTGGCTTCACGTGGCAAGCGATTTAGGTCAGACGGTGGCTCTTCCTCCAATCCGCCGGATTCCATGGCGGATTCGCCAGAATTTGCTGCTCCTCCAGCCCATTCTCAGGTACAATCTCGACCTCCATGGCCCAAGAGAGAAGGTAGAAAGATTGCTTCAACGATTGTGTGGGATGATTCTCCCAAGGAAGAAGTAGAAAAGGATGAATGTGTTTATAGGGCAATTTCGGAATCTTGGGATGAATATGACACATTGTTCTATAACGCTTGGTTAGGAGTTGATATTAGGCCGACTAGGATTGCTGATAGTTGTGCTTTGAGATGGATGGGCATTAGAGATGATGTGGTTAGATTAGTGCAGAGGATGGGTTTAGGCACCATAGCTACCAGGCAGTATGACCTCTTCCCGGACTTGGTACGACAGTTTCTTGCTACTGCTAGAGTCTACTATAGGAATGAGATTGTGAAGAATGCGCAGGAAGGGACTATTACATTCCTGATTAGAGGAGTTCGGTACAGATTACCACTCCGAGATCTCTGTGAGCTTTATGGTTTCAATGTAGATTTGACGGGAGTTGCACTGCCAGCTCAGTTCTTGGACGGTCCAGCCTTCTGGTCTCATTTCAGGACAGGGCGTTATGACTCCAAGACATCTACACAGACTGATATTCGACATCCAGTCTTGAGGTATGTCGTTCGCATCATTGCCAACACCATTCTGTGCAAGATGGAGCCTGGGAAGATGAGGTTGTCTGAGTTGATTCTGCTTAGCTATGCTGTGGGTGATTATTGTGTTGATGGATTTGAGTGGCCTGAGTTAGATAATAATGTGAACTTAGGTGCTGTGTTTGCTCATCATTTAGTCTCCCTGAAGATGAAGCCGTTTTTGGGTCGAGGGACCAAGAGGGAGAGTGTAGGTAGTCTTTTGACGCCTATTTTTCAGCACTTCGGGATTGACACATCTAGCTGCACGGTCGTCACTGCGCGTTCCGCTATGGACGAAGATTATTTGAAGAACGCTCACTGGATTAAGAGTTCCTGGATCTGGTGTTTCCGCACAGCTACGGGGCAGCACATGATACAGCTTCCACAGCCCGCCCTCACAGCCATTACAGAGGATCCACAGCAGCTGCGTTTTGATCCCGATCCCCGTCTCCTCACTATAGCACCACAGGCTCGACGCCGTAGAGGAGCCTCTTCTAGCGCACCTCCTACTGCTGCAGAGGATGCTCCGATACCAGACCTTGCTGGAGGTCTTCCGCATCAGCCCGGTTCTTCTGTGGCTCCTCCGTTTGAGCTTCCTGTCGCCCCGGAGATTCCTATGGAGACAGCTGACTTTCAGAGATATGTCGTGGAGAGTTTCCAGAGCATCTGGAATGCCGTAGCTGGACTATCTCGTTGCGGTTGCGTCCGTCCTACTCGTCACCGCTCTCGATCACCTCGCCAGCCACCGGTTCCCCAACGCCCGAGCAGCCCAGACGAGAGTTCTGAGGAGGATTAGTTTTCTTTTATCCTTTATCTTTTGTTTTTGATATTTTTGAGTCATTTTTATGTTTTCTTTGAGTCAGTTTGTCTTCTAACATTTATTCTATGATATTTTCATCTCTTCATGTCACTCACCTTGTCTTTTGATGATCTAACAGTGGTTAAACTCGGATTATTGGTTTCATAAACTTGCACTCGATTTTGAAACATCATAGTTTCGCATTACAGACCTGGTGTCGATCGACACCACTCGTCGGTGTCGATCGACACCCATACCACGGATTCAGGTTTTGTGTTCTAATATTTTGACTTTTTCACTATGGTTCATCAGTTTTATTTCCTTTTCACCAACTCCTTGCTTGATAACACTGGGGACAGTGTTGTTTAAGTCTGGGGGAGGTAGTTACTAACATCATTCTTTTTGTTTTCTTAGAGTCAGTCCAATTTTTGTTTTATTGAGTCAAAATTTAGTTTGGAAACTATGATTTTTCGAGGAAATCACCATATTTGCAGGAACTTGAGTGACCATTGATTCAAGCTTGACATGCGTCTGAGACTAATGAAAAACCCCAAGGCTGATCAACCTACCAATGTTACCCATGTTCACCTGAGCTTTCAGAGGATCCATCACCGACTTCGCCCATTAACCTGACTTTATTTTGCTTGTCCAGGGGCTTGATATACATTGGATCGGACTCTCCCTTCAGTCCTGAAATACTTGTCTGTGTGAGTATGGTTCCCCTCACACAACCCTAAAAAAAAAAAAAGAGAAAAATATATCACACAAAGGAATGATCACACAAAGGTTGGAAGCGAGGTTAGGAAAATTTCCCGTGATACCATTATTCGTCTACACCTTTGATATAATTAACTGCAGAAGTGAGAAAAGGGAGAGGAAAGGAACCAGAAGTAAAGACAGTCTGTGTGATCAGGGAAACTGATTGAGAAAGAGTCCATGTGTCCTTTGATTGATACTCCCTGGATGAGTCTTCACCTTAGTTTATAGAAGTCAGTATGGTGAATTTGGATTGTTTATTTGAATTGTGGAGTTGTTTGGGACAGTTGCTAAGTCTGGGGGAAGTACATGGTGGTCTGGACCTTGTCAGGTAAGAATTTCCAGTGGCTTTACTATGGTGAATGTGAGTCTGGTGCTCTCATGACGAAATGAGTTTCCTGTGTTTTCAAACTTCTTTCACAAGCTGAGTTTCTGTTTTGCTTGAGGGCAAGCAAAAGCTAAGTCTGGGGGAGTTGATATATCATGGTTTTTATGGGTTTTAACCATGATATAAGAGTCTTTAATTGAGTCTTTTTGGTGTTTTTAGAGTCTATTGGAGTCTTTTATCTTCAGGTATGCATTCAGGACTAGTGTGAAGAATATGGGAGATTTTGGAGCAAAGCCCAGGAAGTTGCATCGAAGGATCATGTTTTGAGGCGATATGTGACTTGGTGTCGATCGACACCAGCCATGAGTGTCGAGCGACACCACAGGCGGACAACTTCGGAGTTTGTGGAAGATTTACAATTTTGCCCAGAAGTTTCTAATATTTCAGCATTAGTCCCTGTACGAGTTTTTAGCTATATATTGTGTTTTAGATCAGAGTTTTAGGGATTATCAAGCAGCAGACTCTCTTTCTATCTCAAGCTTGTATCATCTTTCTCTAATCTCTGATACTCTTTGTTCTCTACTTTTCTATTATATCCAATGATTTCTATTCATATCATGATGATTGTTTCTTTCACCATGTCTGAGTAGTTTCCTTGTTAGGCTATGGGTTTTCAAGGGTTTCTGAGGAATTGTTGAACCAGTGATTTATTAGGGTTAATTGATAGAGTTCTTCATCTAGGATTGAACTTATTGCTTATTCTAGATTCGTGACCTAGAATCTGATTTAGGGTTGTTAATTGACATGAACGTGTAATTGATTGCTAGATCTATCTTAGGTGAGCAAAATACCTATCTGCAAAGGAATTTGATTTAGGGATTTTGTGAACAAATTGAACCTGATCATTACTGCTTGTCTGGATCCTAGAATTAGCAAAGGAATTTGGAATTCTAGATTCAGGGATAGATAGTTTACGCAGCGAAAGCTGGTAGGTTTTACAATTGTGTTTGAGTTCTAGAACGGTTCTTAAATTATAATCCTGATAATTCAATTTAATCGCAATTCTGAAGATTCCTGAGATTTCCCTATGCCTAGCGTTTTTCTCCATTGATTTACACTTTGTTTAACTATTCGCACCGCAGTTTCATTACGTTATACTTTATTTAGCATAACACTTTTACTGGGATTTATTGGGTATTTCATAATCCTTGTGGATTCGATCCCTAAGTACTACAGTGATCTCTTAATTTGAGACAGTAGCTCAGGGTAGATTTGAGCATATCAGATCTCTTTCACTGCGGTTATAAATCCGCTTAGAATTTAAGATAATAGGTGGATTACTTTCTATGTATTTTTAAATCCACTAATTCCGTTTTTAGGAAACTTTGTATTCTTCTCGCGTTAGAAAAGTGTATCCCTCTTTTGGAGCAAAAAATGTCTTCGTATTTACGGTTCCCGTATAGTTTTTCATTCGGAAATATATGATGTATTAATGGTTTATAATTTGTACAAATTACGAAAATTGGTGGATTTATTTTTCTTTAAAATAAAATCCACAACTTTCATATACATGCAAATTTGCATTCCTCTCGCGTAACAAGTTGTACAAGTATGACTCATTTAGTAATCTGTTTATTCTGTTTTTTTATCTTTGAATTTTTTGGTTGACGATGGTTGACATTACTACTATATTATTATGTTTACAACATAATCCTTAGTTATAACATGTCCGAGTACATAGACATTTCATAATAATTGTTCCAACTTGATCGACATTAGAACTATTTCACATCATTTTTGACTGCGATAACACTTGAGAACCAGAACGCGTAGCACTCTTGACAGACGTTGTTAACGGCACACCCAATGTAGATACAGAAAGGAACATCTTCGGGGGGATAGGTATGGGTTGTCATGTACATACCTGAACCTGGTGTCCCCATTGTTATAATTTGTCCAATTACCATTTCCCCAATGTTGATTGCGTCTGCCCACTCATCAATTATATCCCATATGTGTGATACTGCGGTCATCCCAATCTCATAATCACATGCACATATAAGGAATATACCTAGGACGAAACTTGCGTAGAATGAGTCATTGCTGCTTAACTTTAATATATCGTATGCGCATTGGGATGTACCTTCTTGGCAAAGAATCCTTAGCGACTCAACGTGCGTGGCTGTGACGTTGCCATGCTGAAGACAAGAAACAAAAAAGTTCCTGTATATGGAATCCGTATTAGCCATTGCACTATTCATAACAAACTCTGATAAATCAACAACAGAAAGAACTTCTGGTGTGAATATTGCAAGCGTTGTTTGCTTAGACGCAGCAATAAAAGGGCCCAGGTTTCTAAAACCTTGACGACCAAGAGAACTGAAAATTTGTATAAGTAAATCTGTAGGTAAATTATCCATATTAGATACTCTATGTTTTCAGGAGATGTAGGTATTGAAGTTTTATTTGTAAAAGGAATATATGGATAAACTTGATGCGGTTGATGAACCAGCTGAAGTTAACCGGATGACGTCAAACCGGCAACGCATTCCAAATCGCAAGTATCTCTCATAACCGGTTTGGTACTCTGTTTCTTTTATTTAATTATGTCATTTGTTTCAAATTAGAAATAAGAAGAGAATTGGTCCTCCTTGTGTTAAGGAACCAACTCCTCCATCTTTTCACGTTTCCTGTTTGTAAGGAGTTAAGGCTCCACTCTGTTTCTGTACCTCTATTTAAATGAAATGAAAAAGCCAAAATAGGCAATCTTAATTGCCAACAAATCAGTTCTTGTGTTCATCAGTTCTATTCGAGAGTTTGAGAGTTGAGAGAGAAGTTGGGAACATCAATTGGTATCAGCGTCACCAAACCTGCACAAATTTTTTTTTCCTTTCTTCTACACCACCACATACATCATTCCATCAAAAAAAATTAAAACAAAAACAGGCCGACAAGGGGCAGTGTCTCCTCCGTCGTGCGAATCAATGGCTACTAACAAAGAGAGACTGGAAGACTTGGAAACAGGTCTTGGTCTCGTCCAGGACGAGTTGCAGAAACTCACAACGGCCTTTACCGATAAGTTTCAGAGTATTGAAGCTTCGTTAAGGCAATCAGTGGTGGAATCCGTGAATCGTATGATGGAGCTTGTAACGCAGAACCGTGACGGAGGATCGGGAGCATCACAAGCCAATCGTCGTCTGAATGGTACTCTGCCGTCGGCGCCACGAGGAGACAACAACAACACTATTACCCCACAACCACCACCGCCACGACATCGCCATATCAAGCTTGACTTTCCGCGTTTCAATGGCGGCGACCCGTCAGAATGGATTTGCAAAGCAAAACAATACTTCGCCTATCAGGAGATACCGTCAGATCAACAAGTTAGCTTTGCTTCTTATCATCTTACAGAGGAAGCTAATGAATGGTTGATCGCAGTTTCAGCAACCTTAAACAGCGATCCAACCAACACGCCATGGGACACATTTGAAGAGGAGCTTTGGATTCGTTTCGGGCCAACGGAGGGGGGAAATTTTCATGAGGCTTTATCCAAGATTCGACAGACTGGTACATTACGGGAGTATCAACGCGAGTTCGAGAGGCTAATGAATAAAGCGCGCAACTGGTCTGAGGAAGCATTGGTCGGAACATTTCTCGGCGGCTTGAACGATAACATCGCCGACAATGTTCGGATGTTTTCTCCCAAAACGTTGAAGGCAGTGATCAATCTGGCTCGTTTGCGTGATGAACAGTTACAGAAGCAGAAGAAACCGTTCCACTCACGTAATTACTCCACAGCTTGGTCATCATCCCCAGCGATAACACGACCACCGCAGACGTCGCCACAATCGCAAAGACCTTTCCAGAACCGTGAGCCACTTACATCGGTACCAAAGAAGTTGAGTTGGGACGAGATGAAGCGTAAACGGAGTCTCGGTTTGTGTTTTAGTTGTGATGAGAGGTACAACCCTGGCCACAAATGTAAGACATCCCAATTATTACTTATGGAAGGTGAAGATATCGAAGAGAGCGAAGACGATGTTTTCCATGAGGCAGAAGGACCGGAGATAACATTGCAAGCTCTCACAGGATGGGATACTCCGGGCACTCTCCGGGTTCAGGCTTCGGTAAATCAAAAATCGATGATCGCTTTAATAGACAGTGGAGCTACGCATAATTTTATTAGTGAGCAAGCTGCAAACCGATTAAATTTAAAGCTCAGCCCGTGTCTCCATTCCAAGTTAAGGTGGCTGATGGTTACAAGCTACGTTGCCGAGGAGTTTACCGTCAAATCCCGTTGGTGCTGGCGGAGGTAACTTTCACCATAGATCTTTTTGTGTTGTCGCTTACAGGACTCGACATGGTGTTGGGCGTCGAATGGTTGGCTCAGCTGGGGCCCACCTTATGCGATTGGAAAGCACAATCCATGGCTTTTGATTGGGCTGGCAGTAAAC
Source organism: Barbarea vulgaris (assembly GCA_963667165.1). Taxonomy (NCBI): domain Eukaryota; kingdom Viridiplantae; phylum Streptophyta; class Magnoliopsida; order Brassicales; family Brassicaceae; genus Barbarea; species Barbarea vulgaris. Next base: position 7,176,937 of record OY763888.1, on the reverse strand, counting down.
ACACCATATTTGGGCTGCAACACCAACAAATATCAAAGGCCCAACCCAAAGAAATCAATAGAGAGGTTCACCGCGGACAGGCCTGTTTTGCGATTCACATACAACCGGCAGCCGATGTTGCTCCGACCATTCCAGCCGATATGGACGTTCTTCTCCATAGCTTTGATGACATTTTTCAAGTACCTTCGGCATTACCTCCAAACCGCGATATCGAGCATCACATCATTCTTAAAGAGGGCTCCGATCCCGTCAACGTCCGGCCGTACCGTTATGCTCATTTTCAAAAGACGGAAATCAAGAAACAAGTCCAGACAATGTTAGATGCCGGGCTGATATGTTCTAGTTCTAGCCCATTCTCGTCACCAGTTCTTTTGGTCAAGAAAAAGGACGGATCCTGGAGGTTTTACACTGATTACCGTGCCCTTAATAAGGTAACGGTAAAGGACCATTTTCCGATCCCCACCGTCGACGATATGCTGGATGAATTGCACGGCGCAACGGTGTTCACAAACCGGCAACGCATTCCAAATCGCAAGTATCTCTCATAACCGGTTTGGTACTCTGTTTCTTTTATTTAATTATGTCGTTTGTTTCAAGTTAAAAATAAGAAGAGAATTGGTCCTCCTTGTGTTAAGAAACCAACTCTTCCATCTTTTCACGTTTCCTGTTTGTAAGGAGTTAAGGCTCCACTCTGTTTCTGTACCTCTATTTAAATGAAATGAAAAAGCCAAAATAGGCAATCTTAATTGCCAACAAATCAGTTCTTGTGTTCATCAGTTCTATTCGAGAGTTTGAGAGTTGAGAGAAAAGTTGGGACCATCAAAACTCCAAGTTGCATTTACTGAAGTTGGGTGAAACAGGGAGTGGAAGGTGAAAACTTCTGTTGATAAATTACCCATTTCATTACTACTTTTCTTTTCATAGTTCCTCACTTACTAACCAACTTTATCCTGTCAAATAAATTATGACTGACCTCTATGTCGGGTATTAAAGAGATAACCAGACTAAGCTCGAATAAATTTTATTTACTAAGGAAACTTAACCCTTTTATTTACGGTACGTGGTTGAGTCTGACTTCGTAAAAGACTGTAAATATTTTCAAAGGAAACATGTGTTGTCTATCCACCATGGTTTCGCTTTAAGTGTCACGTTCGGTTTATTAATTACAAATTAATTTTTTTTTTTCAAATTTGTATAAATATTGTATACGTCATTCTACTTGAAGTTTAATTTTTTTATTATTTGTTCTTCGTTTTCTTATTGCTTCCTTCAATTTGGGGTTTACTATTACGGTTATAGGTTCCTATTTATAATTTATGGTTAGGTTTTGGGTTAATAGGTTGCTTATGCTCTAATTTACGGTTACCTTGTCTGTTATACTATGGTTTACTTTAACCAATTTACATAATTTCGAGAATCAAAATATTCATATTTTTTGTATCAAATATATCATTGTTTCATGAAGATAAGATAATATATCCTGTACTTTCATAAGTTTGGGTTCGCCCTTTCTTTGGGGGGTTAGGGCTTAGGTTTTTTTTTATTGGGTTTAATTAAAACACAATATTTTCTTCATCTCAAACTATATCACATAAGATAAACTATACTATGATAAATTCGGGGAAGTGTTAGGGTTTATATTTCTCATTGTTTACAGAATTAATTAAAAAAAAAGCCACTATTGTAGCAATGACATTCGGTTTTTGGCATTTTACTTTTCTAAGTTCGGATTTTGCCACTCAACCATCGTAAAATGACTTTTTTGCCCTTGCTTATGTTAAAGTTTATTTTTGGTGTATATGTTTTGTGTGCATATTTGTGTAATATTTTTGTCCACGGATCGATAATAATTGGATAATTAAGACATTTTGTTTGTTTGTCATTCCGTTGCTGAAACGACCGCCCTCGATTTTTTTTTTTTTAATAAATTATTAATTAACTCCATAAGTAAAATATAACATAAAAATATTTCACTTAACTATCCGAAAGGACATTTAAATCGATTGATCTTTCCAGAATACGACGACTTGAGTTGAGAGTCGAAGTTGGTCAGTATAGCCACCTTGGCTTTCATAGACAATTTCTGTTGTCTAAAACGGTTCTCGATAAATGAGAACCCGGACTCGAGATCGTTCGACCATTTATCCTTCGGATTACTTAAACACACTAAATAAATTATTTAACTCATAAATAAAACATTTTCGCATAAATCCTTAAGCAATAAAAAATACGATTACAGAAAACACCATAGTTAACTGTAAGTAATTATTCAACTTAAATATAACACACGTAAAACAAACAACGAGTTCTTAGATCAACCCCTCTTCCTCGCCTCGATTCCACAGTCACAACTTTTCTTTCTCTGCATCAAACAAAAGAGATGCATAAGTATTTCAACAAATACTTAGTGAGGCAATCCTCCCATCTACAAGCTATACACTCAAACGATTTAAATTATTTAACATAGATAAACACGAAATACCGAAACAACCATCTCACGAAACTCGATCTAAATCACCCGAGATCAAACACGGCCTATTCCATGAAACCACGTCAAACAACAAAACCGCTTAGATAAGCTTATGGTCATGCACTCACCTTAAGCCACGCACGGAAAATTACCAAAACTCCCCGGATTGAATAGACCTCAATCCCCCAACCGCGTGCCTAACAAATAAACCAAAACGAACCTTTAAACACAAGAAACGAACACGAAAAACACCAGATCGATCGATCTGGGCTTAGATCGATCGATCCCAACTTGCGTGAACTTCTCAGATCGACCAAACAAGTCTAGATCGATTGATCCTGACCAGATCGATCGATCCTGACCAGATCGATCGATCTACACCAGATCGACCAACACGATCACCTTCACCAGTTACGCGCCTCGAAACAAAACATGAATAAATCAACGACTAACCGTTGAAAGCTCAATCCCACCGTTGAAACTCAACCCCCAAAAGTCCTGAAGCTAACTTCAAAGTTTCAAGATGATCCGACGGTAGACGAACTCGCGATTGCCCTTTGAATCCACGTTGGTCCGGTTCGCGTCTAAAACAGAGCGCCTCACGGAAACGTGAATAACTTTCAGAAAAATAACTCAAATTCAATTCTGCAAATTGGTACATCTAGATATAAGACTTAACTACAACTCCACAAAGATTCGCTACCTTTGCAAACGATTTGCTAGGTCAAACTTCTTTTTCCTTCTCACCCACGAAGCAGCTCTCCAACTTACTCCTCTTTTGCACACCACCACAGCAACCTCCGTCACCTTTTCCTCGAGACTCACACGCCAACACACAGACAGCCACCAAGCTCTCCTTAAAAGCCTCTCCACGCCCACACACACAGCTCACAAGCCAAAGCCCCACTTGTTCTCCACACCACACACAACTCACAAACTCTCCTTCTCTCCTTCTCTCCAACTCTCTTTCTCTTCTTTTGCAGGTGAAGTGTCGGCAGTTTTTGGAGGCTGCAGGAGAATAATGGAGAGGTGGGGAGGGTGGCTGCATAGGCCTCTTTCTAGGGGTGGAAAAATGAGGAAAGGTGATGGGGACCTCTAGGGAGTAGGCTGCTAGGTAGGGGGTAGGCTAGGTAGGGAGGTTGGAAGCTAATGCTGAATTCAGCTTAAACTTATTTAGCATTTGGTCCTTGAACTTTCCAAAAGTTCACAAGGTGACACCAAACTTCTCAATCGATCCCGTACACCCCTACGGGAAAAATGCGGCGTAACTTCCAAATTACTTCTAAAATTCCCGGAACATTTTCCAGAGAATCTACGCATAAATCCCGGTTATTATTCCGAAATTCCATTTTCCGGAACACGGGCGTTACAATTCTCCCCCACTAACATAGATTCGTCCTCGAATCTACGGCACAGTTCATTCCCAATGAACTCGACCACACATCGTTGCAACGATCCCTACCCTCTCATGGTCAACCCGACCATACAATTCTACCTATCCAACAACTCCGCTAACCCTCTAGCGTCAACTCGCTTCAGAGAACTTTTGACAAGAGTTAGATAAGATAGCTTTTAATACTTAGCCATTCTTTTTAGTGATTCCTCATGACGAACGTAATAAAACAAACAAGTACCATACGTTCGAAAATCGGATCTACCGCATAGAACTGCTCATGAGCCATCCGATCAAACCACTTATCTCATTTTCCCTTAACAAGTTTAACTAGAAACACGACTCTATTCCCAAGTCACAACCCAACCACTCTCGAGACCTCTATTCAGCCGTTATGCTTATACTCACGTTATGGACATACACTGCTCCCAACTCATACTCGTACCATTCCCAACCTCTGTGCAATGCACTCTGGGCTCTGGGTATCTCATGCCACTCTCTCTTACAGGCCACAAAGTCCTGCAAGCCATCGGCATCCAACCTATACCACTCCCACTCTCAGGACTCGTCAGCCCTTCGAGCTCTTGGTATAGCAACCCTACCACTCGCACTCTCAGGTCACAAAGACCTTCAAGCTATGGGTATCACACTCATACCACTCCCACTCTCAGGACTCACAAGTCCTTCGAGCTCTGGTATCCGGGGAAATCCTCATCCCCGCCTCTGGAAAAATCAATCTCCCATGAGTCGTACAGGACCCACCAGTCCTTGGAGCAAGCAAGTCTAACGTCTATAAGCATGTCCGACCGAATCTATCTCACAGAGTCCACTCTCCACATCACATGGTGACACTCACCAACCATATTCCCATCCCGGAATATCAACCTATCCTATAACCACTACACAGGTTATCTTAAGGTATATCCACTCACTCAGGGTATTCCATTTATCCTTGTTCGAAGAATACTTCCAGTTTATACTCTAATAGACTTTTCTTACTCACATGACATCACAAGTCATAAAATCATAAGATTACTCCTCTTATTCAATTAACATAATATTCATCATATACAACACGACATACAACTAAAAATGTGAAATTAGAAACCATCGATGGAAACTCAAGCCTCAGCTTGCTTCTCGAACCACTTCTTAAATCTTGTTTTCATCCTTGCCTCTGGTTCCCAAGTCTCCTCCTGCACACCGTCACAATCCCATAACACCCTCATCATTGGAATCTTCTTCCGATGAAGCTCTTTGACCCTCCTCTCGAGAATCCTCAAAGGTCTCGCCTCAACGGTCATATTAGGCTGAAGATCTGTCGGAAACTCTTCCAATACTTCATCATCCTTACGTAAGCATTTCTTCAGCATCGACACATGGAAGACCTTGTGAAATGCTCGCATAACCTCCGGTAACTCCAATCGATATGCAACCGGGCCAACTCTCTCAACAATCTTGAACGGACCCAAATACCTCGGACTCAACTTAGTCTCAGTAATGGATCTGTTCGGACCCCGCAGTAATGCCATCTTGAGATATACCCTATCTCCCACCTCAAACTCGAGGTCTTTCCTCCTCTTATCGGCATAACTCTTTTGCCGATCTTGGGCTTCTTTCATGTTCAACTTCAACACCCGGATCTTCTCCGTAGTTTCCTGAACAAAATCTGCACCAAACATGCTCCTCTCCCCTACCTGGGTCCAACACAAGGGTGTACGACATGGCCTTCCATAGAGTGCTTCGTATGGGGCCATCCCAATGCTTGCCTGGTAACTATTATTGTAAGCAAACTCTGCCAAGCTCAAGTGGTCCACCCAATGACCACCCCAGTCAAGCACACACATCCTCAGCAAATCCTCGAGGGTCTGGATGGTCCTCTCGGACTGCCCATCCGTCTGAGGGTGATATGCCGTACTTAAGTGCACCCTAGTGCCCATCTCTTCCTGGAATGCCTTCCAGAACTTTGAAGTGAACTTAGGGTCCCGGTCTGACACTATACTCACCGGCACTCCATGAAGTCTCACTATCTCCTGCACATACTTCCTAGCCAGAACCGTATCTCCATCGGTTTTCTTAATGGCTAGAAAATGCGCCGACTTGGTCAGTCGATCAACAATGACCCAAATAGCATCCTTGGTCCGAGAAACAGGTAACCCAACTACGAAATCCATCGTAATCATATCCCACTTCCACTCGGGAATGGGTAAACTCCGCAATAGCCCACTCGGAACCTAATGCTCTGCCTTCACTAACTGGCACACATCGCACTCTGCGACCCAGTTAGCAACATCCTTTTTCATCCTGACCCAATGATAATACCGTTTCAGATCACGGTACATCTTAGTCGCTCCTGGGTGAATCGAAAACTTGCTCGCATGAGCCTCACTCAGAATCTCTCGCTTCAACTCCTCATCCTTGGGTACACATACCCGCCCATGCACAAGAATAGTCCCATTAGCTGAGACATGATACTCTGAACCCTCAGCTCTGGAGACCTTAATCAACTCTTCATCTTTTTCCTGAGCCAACCGAACCCTGCTCAAAAGATCTGCCTGATTAGTCGCCTCCAAGCCCAACGGTTCCTGAGATATAGCACACAACCTCAACGTGCTAATCTCGCACACCAAGGACTCCATGTCCCGCTCACTAGCCGAAGATACTCGCTTGCGACTCAAGGCATCTGCAACCAAATTTGCTTTACCAGGATGGTAAGCTATCTCCAGATCATAATCAGCCACTAACTCCATCCAACGTCTTTGCCTCAAATTCAACTCGGGCTGAGTGAACAAATACTTCAGGCTCTTATGATCTGTGAATACCTGAACCTTCCCGCCATAAAGGTAAGACCTCCAAATCTTTAAGGCAAACACTACCGCAGCCATCTCAAGATCATGGGTAGGGTAGTTGCCCTCATGCTTCCTCAGCTGTCTCGAAGCATAGGCAATCACCTTTCTCCGCTGCATCAATACACAACCAAGGCCAACTCTCGAGGCATCCGTGTACACCACATAAGGCTCACCCGGCTCGGGCAATGCCAACACTGGTGTACTAGTCAGCATCGTCTTCAGGTTTGCGAAACTCTCCTCACACTCTGGAGACCAAACGAAAGGAACATCCTTTCCTGTCAGCTTGGTCAAGGACTTAGCCATACTCGCAAAACCCTTGACGAACCTCCGATAATAACCTGCCAAACCAAGGAAACTCCTGATTTCCGTGGCATTCCTTGGCCTCGGCCAATCTCTGATGGCCTGAATCTTTTCTGGGTCTACTGAAACTCCCTCCTCAGAAACAATGTGACCCAAGAATCCAATCTCCCTCTGCCAAAAGCTACACTTACTTAACTTAGCAAACAACTTATGCTCTCGTAGCTTTTCCAGAACAACTCTAATACAGCCACAGACCGTGAGCTAAGAGGGGATAGACGCGGAGCCAACCAACGAGTGGTAACACTCAGTTTGGTGGACGATGAAGGGATCGAAGTGGATTGGGGTGGAGCCCTTTCAAACGGTGGTAACACTCAGTTTGAGAGAGGCGATGAGATGAGATGGATGCTAGGTAACCAGGGTGGATCGTGAGACGCCACAAAGCTGATGGAAAGGCTTTGATAAGTCTAAGCTTCAAATCTGCAAGCGAGTCACACGCAAGAGACAACAAGCGGCTAGGGTTTCTTCAAGAAGAAAAACGTGGTTCTTTATTAATAATAGGGTAAATGATACAAGCTGAGAAGGAGCTTTATAAATAGCTCAGCAGCTGGTGGCTTCTTTGGCCGAAAATACAAATAAGGAAAGAAATAAAAACAACGCACACTTTATACTCTAAAATACAAAATGCTGGGACGTTCTAAGACTCAAAGAAAATAAAAGAAACCCTGCAAAATAAACATAAAACACTCATGAGTCCAAGCTTAATTCAAATACTCACGTTGCATTCTTGGTGATGACGAAGAGTGTTGATTCTTGATGTCCTTGTAAAACCGGCAAAAACGCTATTGTTGAAGACTTGAATTGTGCGCGTATAATCTGCTTTGAATCCTCATCTCCTAAGATGTTTTCCATGTTGGTCGGATCCATTGGAGTTTCTTGAGCGATCTCCCTAGTGAGAAGTGTCCCCTTAAGTTCTTCATGTTCCATTAGTGTAATCAAACTCTCTACGGACTTGTTAAAGTCTTCTCTTACGCTCTTGAGCCCTCCTCTTGTTCTGGGACTTCTCCTTAGTTTCGGAATTGTAATGACACTCTCCTCAGCTCCCGGGGTGCTTGTAGGGATGTCCTCATCATTCCCTCCCTCTTGAAAAGGTTCTGACCTCAGAACTGGGTCATCTGCATTATAAGGAGCTAAATCAGTAACGTTGAAGGTAGAAGAGATGTTAAACTCACCTGGCAGCTCCAGCTTGTACGCGTTGTCATTGATCTTCTCTAGTATGCGGAATGGGCCATCACCCCGCGGTGAAAGCTTAGATTTCCGTTGTGTTGGAAATCTCTCTTGGCGCATGTGAAGCCAAACCCAATCCCCTGGTTCAAATGTGATCTTTTTGCGTCCCTTGTCCGCATGCTCCTTAGTCTTCTCGTTCTTCTTCTCCAAGTTTTCCTTGACCTTTTGGTGCAGTTTCTTTACGAAGTCGGCCTTTGTCTCGCCTTCTGCACTAGAGTAAACAGCTTGGGGCAAAGGAAAAAGATCTAGTGGAGTACTAGGGTTAAAGCCGTAAACAATTTCAAACGGAGAATGCTTAGTAGCTGAATGTTTAGCGTGATTGTATGCAAATTCTACATATGGTAAACAAGACAGCCAATTGCGTAAATTCTTACCGACCGTGGCCCTCAATAATGTGGAGAGGGTCCGGTTCACTACCTCAGTTTGCCCATCGGTCTGGGGGTGACAAGTCGTTGAAAAGAGCAGCTTAGTCCCTAGTTTCTTCCATAAGGTTCTCCAGAAGTGACTCAGGAATTTGGTGTCACGGTCTGATACGATGGTTCTCGGCACTCCATGTAGGCGGACAACTTCTTTGAAAAATAGATCAGCCGTTTGTGTGGCATCATTCGTTTTGTTGCAAGGTATGAAGTGTGCCATCTTTGAAAACCTGTCAACAACTACAAAAATAGAATCCTTGTGGTTTATCTTTGGCAGTCCTAAGACAAAGTCCATTGATATATCCACCCAAGGCATGTTAGGTATAGGTAACGGTAAGTACAAGCCATGTGGATGTAACCTGGATTTTGCTTTTAAACAAGTGATGCATTTGGAGCAGAATCTCTCCACATCTTTCTTCAAATGTGGCCAGAAGAAATGATCCATCAACACACTCAAAGTCTTATCTCGCCCAAAATGCCCCATTAGACCTCCTCCGTGAGCTTCCCTGATTAGTAATTCACGCATTGATCCCTGTGGAATGCAGAGGCGCTTGTCCTTGAATAAGAATCCATCTTGTTGATAGAAAACTCCAAAAGCGGCCTTAGTAGTCTCCTTGTAGATTCCTTGAAAGTCTGGATCCTCTTCGTATAGTGTCTTGATATGCTCAAAACCCATGATCTTAGCTTCCATTGTCGTAATGAGCATGTATCTCCTTGATAATGCATCTGCTACAATGTTATCCTTACCTTTCTTGTACTTGATCACATATGGAAAAGTTTCCACGAACTCCAGCCACCTAGCGTGTCTTTTCTTAAGTGTCGTCTGTCCTCTAAGGTGCTTTAACGTCTCGTGATCTGTATGAATAACAAACTCTTTGGATAAAAGGTAATGTTGCCAAGTTTCTAAACTCCTTACCAACGCATAGAGTTCCTTGTCGTATGTTGGATAGTTCAACGAAGCTCCACTTAGCTTTTCACTAAAAAATGCTACGGGCTTTCCTCCTTGAGTTAGTACAGCTCCAATGCCTGTACCTGAGGCGTCACATTCAATCTCAAACATTTTGTCAAAGTTAGGGAGTACCAAGACCGGTGCATTGGTGAGGCTGTCCTTGAGTTGGCTGAAGGCGTCCTCCTGAGCTTGCCCCCACACAAAAGAACTATTCTTCTTGATCACCGCTGTTAAGGGTGCGGCAATGGTACTGAAATCTTTGACAAATCTTCTATAGAAGCTAGCTAGTCCGTGAAAGCTTCTGACATGGTTGATCGTAGAGGGTGTTGGCCAGTCTTGTATTGCTTTTATCTTCTCCTCATCAACCTTCAGACCCTGTGAACTAACAACAAAGCCTAAAAAGACCAACTGATCAGTGCAAAAAGTACATTTCTTAAGGTTCGCATATAAACCCTCCATCCGAAGCGTCTCTAGAACCTGTTCTAGATGCTCCATATGATCTGCAAAGCATGTACTATATATTAGGATGTCATCAAAGTACACAACTACGAACTTACAGATGTATTCTCGCAAAACATGGTTCATGAGTCTCATGAATGTGCTCGGGGCGTTGGTAAGCCCAAATGGCATGACGAGCCACTCATATAACCCCCGCTTGGTCTTGAATGCAGTCTTCCATTCATCCCCTTCTTTCATCCTAACCTGGTGGTACCCACTCTTTAAGTCTATCTTAGAAAATATGGTTGCACCGTGAAGCTCATCTAACATATCATCTAGCCGAGGAATAGGATGCCTATATTTAATGGTGATGTTGTTTATGGCTCGGCAGTCCACACACATTCGCCAAGTTCCGTCTTTCTTAGGAACTAACAGAACTGGAACAGCACAAGGGCTTAGGCTCTCTCTAATATATCCTTTAGACATTAGGTCTTGAACTTGAAGCTCTAACTCCTTAGCTTCTTCTGGGTTCACTCTATAAGCGGGTCTATTGGGCAACGGCGCTCCAGGAACTAAGTCTATCTGATGTTCTATGCCCCTAAGAGGGGGTAACCCTGGCGGTATCTCCTCTGGAAACACGTCTTGAAATTTGCCCAACAGCTTAAGTACTTCGTCCGGTGTATCCCTTTCGTCTTGACCTGAAAACAATCCTTCCTTAAAGATCATTAGTAGCACCTGTTCCTTGGACTCAAGAGATTTCAAAACAGAATGAGATGATACAAATAAGTTAGTCTTACTTACCTTAGCCCCTTTGTCCATTTCTTTTTGCATATCATGGACCTCTTGTGGGGTAAGTGGTGCTAGACTATGCTTTCGGTTGTTATGGCTGAAACTATAATAGTTGGTGCGGCCACTATGAATGGTATCCTTGTCAAACTGCCACGGCCGTCCTAGGAGTAAGTGACCAGCTTGCATGGGAACTACGTCGCATATGACTTGGTCCGCATACTTCCCAATGCTGAATGCCACAGTGACTTGCTCCGAGATCTTGAGCTCCGTTTCATCATTGAGCCACTTGAGACGGTAGGGCCTTGGATGCTTTGTCTTCTTGAGACCTAGCTTATCTACCAAATACTTGCTTGCAACATTAGTACATGAACCACCGTCGATTATAAGACTACATACCTTAGAGTCTATGGTGCACCGAGAGTGGAATATATTTTCCCTTTGCACGGTCTCGGGATCAAAGAACGAGCTGAGGGCTCTTCTTGTCACTAAGAGTTGTCCCACCTCTGGATAATCAACTATATCCTCTTCGGACTCCACTTGCTCCTCATTGACTTCTTCCTCGGACTCGTACTCTCCATTGTCTCTAAGTACCATAACTCGCTGGTTTGGGCACTCCCTTGCATAGTGACCCTTTCCCTGGCATTTGAAACAAGTGATGTCACGAGTTCTAGTATTTTGAGATTGGAACTTACCTGGTTCGGCCCTGCTCGGTTTCGAGGGTTCCAGAACATTTTTCTTGAACTTAGATTCAGCCTCTATAGACTTTCCTTTGTCTAGGCTTCGCTGGGGCTGGGAAGTCCAAGTAGGCTTGCTCCTACTAGTCTGAGAAGTCTTCCTCTTAATGTGCTGCTCGGCTTGTATAGCTAAGTGCAACAATTCCTCCAAATCTCGGTAGGCTTGCCTTTCAACCTTCCTTGCGATTCTGTCATGTAAGCCGTCCAAGAACTGAGCCATTAGAGTCTCCTCTGAGTCCTCAACCTCTAATCTGTTCCTAAGCATTTCAAACTCCTCGAAATATTCCTCTACTGATTTGCTCCCTTGAGTGAGTTTCCTAAACTTCTTCTGCAAATCCCTATGGTAGTATGATGGAACATATCGTTTCCTGAGCTGGTACCTCATATCACCCCACGTACTAATCTGGTCGTGTCTAAGTCTTCTTCTCTCAGAAACTTCTCTATCCCACCACGCTAAAGCGTTCTCCGTGAACTGAGCAGCAGCGAGAGAGACTTTTCTTGCATCCGAGTATCCATAATATTCGAAGATATTTTCCATTCTCTTCTCCCAATCAAGGTAGGCTTCAGGGTTTACTCTTCCAGCAAACGTTGGTGCAGTCAGCTTCAAGTCTTTGCCTTCATGCCTTGGTCTTTCATCATCTAAGTTTCGATCTCTAGCCCTCTCCGGTCTCCTAACGCGAATGTTGGGAGCTGGTAACGGATCATCCTCATAATCCTCCGAGTCTTCAACAACTTCGTCCTCTGTTCGAGGTCTTGCCCTGTTGAGGTTTTCTCCCAGTCCCTCCCTAACTGGCTGAGGCCGCGCTTCTAGGCGTGCAAGACGGTCATTAACGGACCTTAGGGCTTCCAAGAGCTGGTTCATGTTGACGTGTACCTCCTCTCCCATGTCGAGGTTCCTGTAGTACACTAGCAAACAGATCAAGTGCAAAAGGAAATTGAACAAAAATCAAACAAGAAATCAAGTTCCTTCAAGCCAAACACAAAACAGGAAAATTAGCAAAATTTCTGTGTCTCAAGTTTTCGTGAACGAAAAATAGCAAACGAATTTCTAAAATAAGGGGGACAATTTTTATAGTTTTTAAAAGGTTTTGAGAAGCTAAAACAGAAGACGAAATATTTTTATGATTTTTTTTGAATTTTATAAAATTGAAACAACACAACAGACGAAAAATTGAAAAACTATGAAACAGATTTTTATTTGGTTTTTCTTGATAGGGATTGAAACAAAACAACCACAGCAAACTAAATAAAGGTAAAAAGGGTTGAAACAACCTGAGATAGGAGCGTTTAAGCTCTGATACCAAGATGATACAGCCACAGACCGTGAGCTAAGAGGGGATAGACGCGGAGCCAACCAACGAGTGGTAACACTCAGTTTGGTGGACGATGAAGGGATCGAAGTGGATTGGGGTGGAGCCCTTTCAAACGGTGGTAACACTCAGTTTGAGAGAGGCGATGAGATGAGATGGATGCTAGGTAACCAGGGTGGATCGTGAGACGCCACAAAGCTGATGGAAAGGCTTTGATAAGTCTAAGCTTCAAATCTGCAAGCGAGTCACACGCAAGAGACAACAAGCGGCTAGGGTTTCTTCAAGAAGAAAAACGTGGTTCTTTATTAATAATAGGGTAAATGATACAAGCTGAGAAGGAGCTTTATAAATAGCTCAGCAGCTGGTGGCTTCTTTGGCCGAAAATACAAATAAGGAAAGAAATAAAAACAACGCACACTTTATACTCTAAAATACAAAATGCTGGGACGTTCTAAGACTCAAAGAAAATAAAAGAAACCCTGCAAAATAAACATAAAACACTCATGAGTCCAAGCTTAATTCAAATACTCACGTTGCATTCTTGGTGATGACGAAGAGTGTTGATTCTTGATGTCCTTGTAAAACCGGCAAAAACGCTATTGTTGAAGACTTGAATTGTGCGCGTATAATCTGCTTTGAATCCTCATCTCCTAAGATGTTTTCCATGTTGGTCGGATCCATTGGAGTTTCTTGAGCGATCTCCCTAGTGAGAAGTGTCCCCTTAAGTTCTTCATGTTCCATTAGTGTAATCAAACTCTCTACGGACTTGTTAAAGTCTTCTCTTACGCTCTTGAGCCCTCCTCTTGTTCTGGGACTTCTCCTTAGTTTCGGAATTGTAATGACACTCTCCTCAGCTCCCGGGGTGCTTGTAGGGATGTCCTCATCAAACTCTCAGGTGTTCCTCATGCTCCTCAGGATTCTTCGAATACACCAAGATATCATCAATAAAAATGATCACGAATTCATCCAAATATTCTTGGAACACGCTGTTCATCAATCTCATGAACGCGGCTGGTGCATTAGTCAACCCAAAAGGCATCACCACAAACTCATAATGCCCATACCTCGACCTGAAAGCTGTCTTCCGGATATCCTCCTCATTAATCCGAATCTGATGGTATCCAGAAGGCAAGTCTATCTTGGAGAACCAAGTAGCCCCTCTCAACTGATCCAACAACTCATCAATCCGCGGAAGAGGATACTTGTTCTTAACAGTGACTCGGTTAAGTCCCCGGTAATCAATACACAACCGGAAACTACCATCCTTCTTCTTCACAAACAACACCGGTGCTCCCCACGGTGAAGTACTCGGCCTGATAAAACCCTTACTCAACAACTCCTCCAGCTGCTTCTTCAGCTCTGCCATCTCTGCTGGAGCCATCCTATACGGTGCCTTAGATATTGGCGTTGTTCCGGATTCCAACTCAATCGTGAAAGGATCTGACCGTGACGGCGGCAATCCCTGCAGCGATTGAAACACATCCTGGAAATCCTGAACAACCCGAATATCTCTAACCTCCAGATCTCCAACAGTCTCAGGGGTAACGATGGTCACTAGATAAGCCTCGTAACCCCTCTCGATCATTCTCTCTGCCTGAATGGCCGATATTACGAGACTCCCGGAAGTTGGTCTCACTCCCTGATAAACCAACTTCTGCCTCTCCCTCTCGAATAATACACGCCCGCGTTGACAGTCCAGATGCACGATGTACTTACTGAGCCAATCCATGCCCAAAATGGCGTCATACAACTCCACTGAGCATATGATCAAATCCGCTGGCATAGACTCTCCGGCTACCTGAACATCCACACCTCTAACTCGACCAAGAATAGATAGATACTTCCCTCCCGCAACCTTTACAAAACCCAACGGCTCATTGGGTTCGCCTCGCAATTGGCCTTCTCGGCCAATTCCGGAGTGACAAAGCAATGCGATGCCCCGGAGTCGAATAACACATGGGATTCAACACCTCCCACGATTAAGGTCCCTGCACATACCCATGTGCCGAGAACCTTAACCACCCTTCACGGAGACAGAAAGTTTTATAACCGAAAGAATTTAACACAGATAAGTCTAAAAAGTACCTGTGATCGGCATGGAGCTCGGCTTTCCCGTCTCCCCGATGGAATACACCCGAGGCGCAGGTGCTATCTGCCTGATCGGTGGTGCTGCGGTTGGCATCATCTGCAGTCCAGCACTCCGCTCATCTGCCTCCTCGACGGTGTAAATCCGAGGTGCCACTGCACTTTGCCTACTCGACGGTGCTACTGCTACCCCTCCCTGCTGCAACTTAGGGCATTTGGGCTTGATATACCCCACTTCCTTGCAATGGAAGCACACCCGAATATCTGGAAGGACCTCTCCCTTCTGCGGACAGTTGGTCACCCTGTGATCCATACTTCCGCACCCAAAACATCTCTGGCCACTCTGACTACTCCTCACAGGGCCTCCACGTCCTGCACTCCTTGAGGGACAACTCGCAATCTTCTGATCCTTACTTCCACACCCGAAGCATCCTGGACCACTCTGAGTACCTCCAGAGGTGCCTCCCCACTTCCTCTTCTGCCCTGCCACCTGCCTACTCCCCTTACTCGACCCTGATTGTTGCTGCATCTTCTTGGCCTGGAGACTCAAAGTAGACAATGCTACCTCCTCCCTCAGACCATATTCTATAGATGCGGCCAACTCAACCAACTCTCCCAATGTGCCAAACAACTTATCAAGGCAACGGGTCCTCAACTCAGGCCGCAAGCCTAACATAAACCGTCGCACTCGGGCCTGCTCACCCTCCATGACTCGACCAGCATAAATAGAAAGCCGGTTGAACTCTGTCTCAAACTCCCTGACAGTCCGGTCCCCCTGAGTCAGATTCAAAAACCTCGCCTCCAACCGGTCTACTGCCTCCTGTGGAAAGTATTTGGAGTTAAACTCCTCCACAAAATCTCTCCAAGTCAACTCCACCTGACCTCTCCTGGCGACTACACTCGTCCACCACAGATGTGCATCACCATCCAAGTAATGAACTGCTAAGTCAACTCGGTATCCCTCTGGACACCTACATGACTGGAAGTTCCGCTCCAACCGGGACCTCCACATATTAGCCTCCTCAGGACCGACACCACCCAGGAAGAATGTAGTGCTCATCCTCTGCATCTGCTCCATCATCCTATGGTAGGATGGGAGCTCCTCCTCAACCACAACTCTCGGCTGTGCCTCAACTACTGGTGGCACAACTGGAGCTTGTACCGCTACCCTCTCTGGTAACCGCTCCAACACCAAGGTCAACAGATTCGCAATACGGTCATCCCGGGCCTGAGCATCCCCTGCTGCCACACCCGCAGCACCCGCTAGAACTCCAGCCTCACCGGCACTCTCACCGGCCGCACCCTCAGACCCCAATGGACCCGTATGCAAATCTCCGCCTTGCTCAACCGTGGCACTCTGTGCCTCCCCCAAACCCACCACTGGAACACGACCTCGGCCTCTACCACGGCCACGGCCACGTCCACGACCTCTAGGTCCTCTAGCCATCTACACTTTCAAGAACAGATACTAAAACCCAAAAAAACTCAAACAAAAAAATCAATAGAACACAACTCACCGTGGAATCTCTTTAAAGGCTCGAAGAGGATGATCTAAAACTCCATACCCAAACAATTGACTAACTCACATAATCAATTCAACTCAAATACACATGCTACTCAAAGCACCAAAAAAAAATTAAATTCAATCCAATTTAACTTTTCTAAACCCGTCCTAGAGCCGTAATTGCTCTGATACCAAATTGAAACGACCGCCCTTGATTTTTTTTTTTTTAATAAATTATTAATTAACTCCATAAGTAAAATATAACATAAAAATATTTCACTTAACTATCCGAAAGGACATTTAAATCGATTGATCTTTCCAGAATACGACGACTTGAGTTGAGAGTCGAAGTTGGTTAGTATAGCCACCTTGGCTTTCATAGACAATTTCTGTTGTCTAAAACGGTTCTCGATAAATGAGAACCCGGACTCGAGATCGTTCGATCATTTATCCTTCGGATTACTTAAACACACTAAATAAATTATTTAACTCATAAATAAAACATTTTCGCATAAATCCTTAAGCAATAAAAAATACGATTACAGAAAACACCATAGTTAACTGTAAGTAATTATTCAACTTAAATATAACACACGTAAAACAAACAACGAGTTCTTAGATCAACCCCTCTTCCTCGCCTCGATTCCACAGTCACAACTTTTCTTTCTCCGCATCAAACAAAAGAGATGCATAAGTATTTCAACAAATACTTAGTGAGGCAATCCTCCCATCTACAAGCTATACAGTCAAACGATTTAATCTATTTAACATAGATAAACACGAAATACCAAAACAACCATCTCACGAAACTCGATCTAAATCACCCGAGATCAAACACGGGCTATTCCATGAAACCACGTCAAACAACAAAACCGCTTAGATAAGCTTATGGTCATGCACTCACCTTAAGCCACGCACGGAAAATTACCAAAACTCCCCGGATTGAATAGACCTCAATCCCCCAACCGCGTGCCTACAAATAAACCAAAACGAACCTTTAAACACAAGAAACGAACACGAAAAACACCAGATCGATCGATCTGGGCTTAGATCGATCGATCTGGGCTTAGATCGATCGATCCCAACTTGCGTGAACTTCTCAGATCGACCAAACAAGTCTAGATCGATCGATCCTGACCAGATCGATCGATCCTGACCAGATCGATCGATCTACACCAGATCGACCAACACGATCACCTTCACCAGTTACGCGCCTCGAAACAAAACATGAATAAATCAACGACTAACCGTTGAAAGCTCAATCCCACCGTTGAAACTCAACCCCCAAAAGTCCTGAAGCTAACTTCAAAGTTTCAAGATGATCCGACGGTAGACGAACTCGCGATTGCCCTTTGAATCCACGTTGGTCCGGTTCGCGTCTAAAACAGAGCGCCTCACGGAAACGTGAATAACTTTCAGAAAAATTACTCAAATTCAATTCCGCAAATTGGTACATCTAGATATAAGACTTAACTACAACTCCACAAAGATTCGCTACCTTTGCAAACGATTTGCTAGGTCAAACTTCTTTTTCCTTCTCACCCACGAAACAGCTCTCCAACTTACTCCTCTTTTGCACACCACCACAGCAACCTCCGTCACCTTTTCCTCGAGACTCACACGCCAACACACAGACAGCCACCAAGCTCTCCTTAAAAGCCTATCCACGCCCACACACACAGCTCATAAGCCAAAGCCCCACTTGTTCTCCACACCACACACAACTCACAAACTCTCCTTCTCTCCTTCTCTCCAACTCTCTTTCTCTTCTTTTGCAGGTGAAGTGTCGGCAGTTTTTGGAGGCTGCAGGAGAATAATGGAGAGGTGGGGAGGGTGGCTGCATAGGCCTCTTTCTAGGGGTGGAAAAATGAGGAAAGGTGATGGGGACCTCTAGGGAGTAGGCTGCTAGGTAGGGGGTAGGCTAGGTAGGGAGGTTGGAAGCTAATGCTGAATTCAGCTTAAACTTATTTAGCATTTGGTCCTTGAACTTTCCAAAAGTTCACAAGGTGACACCAAACTTCTCAATCGATCCCGTACACCCCTACGGGAAAAATGCGGCGTAACTTCCAAATTACTTCTAAAATTCCTGGAACATTTTCCAGAGAATCTACGCATAAATCCCGGTTATTATTCCGAAATTCCATTTTTCGGAACACGGGCGTTACAATTATCCCCCACTAACATAGATTCGTCCTCGAATCTACGGCACAGTTCATTCCCAATGAACTCGACCACTCATCGTTGCAACGATCCCTACCCTCTCATGGTCAACCCGACCATACAATTTTACCTATCCAACAACTCCGCTAACCCTCTAGCGTCAACTCGCTTCAGAGAACTTTTGACAAGAGTTAGATAAGATAGCTTTTAATACTTAGCCATTCTTTTTAGCGATTCCTCATGACGAACGTAATAAAACAAACAAGTACCATACGTTCGAAAATCGGATCTACCGCATAGAACTGCTCATGAGCCATCCGATCAAACCACTTATCTCATTTTCCCTTAACAAGTTTAACTAGAAACACGACTCTATTCCCAAGTCACAACCCAACCACTCTCGAGACCTCTATTCAGCCGTTATGCTTATACTCACGTTATGGACATACACTGCTCCCAACTCATACTCGTACCATTCCCAACCTCTGTGCAATGCACTCTGGGCTCTGGGTATCTCATGCCACTCTCTCTTACAGGCCACAAAGTCCTGCAAGCCATCGGCATCCAACCTATACCACTCCCACTCTCAGGACTCGTCAGCCCCTCGAGCTCTGGGTATAGCAACCATACCACTCGCACTCTCAGGTCACAAAGACCTTCAAGCTATGGGTATCACACTCATACCACTCCCACTCTCATGACTCACAAGTCCTTCGAGCTCTGGTATCCGGGGAAATCCTCATCCCCGCCTCTGGAGAAATCAATCTCCAATGAGTCGTACAGGACCCACCAGTCCTTGGAGCAAGCAAGTCTAACGTCTATAAGCATGTCCGACCGAATCTATCTCACAGAGTCCACTCTCCACATCACATGGTGACACTCACCAACCATATTCCCATCCCGGAATATCAACCTATCCTATAACCACTACACAGGTTATCTTAAGGTATATCCACTCACTCAGGGTATTCCATTTATCCTTGTTCGAAGAATACTTCCAGTTTATACTCTAATAGACTTTTCTTACTCACATGACAATACAAGTCATAAAATCATAAGATTACTCCTCTTATTCAATTCACATAATATTCATCATATACAACACGACATACAACTAAAAATGTGAAATTAGAAACCATCGATTGAAACTCAAGCCTCAGCTTGCTTCTCGAACCACTTTTTAAATCTTGTTTTCATCCTTGCCTCTGGTTCCCAAGTCTCCTCCTGCACACCGTCACAATCCCATAACACCCTCATCATTGGAATCTTCTTCCGACGAAGCTCTTTGACCCTCCTCTCGAGAATCCTCAAAGGTCTCGCCTTAACGGTCATATTAGGCTGAAGATCTGTCGGAAACTCTTCCAATACTTCATCATCCTTACGTAAGCATTTCTTCAGCATCGACACATGGAAGACCTTGTGAAATGCTCGCATAACCTCCGGTAACTCCAACCGATATGCAACCGGGCCAACTCTCTCAACAATCTTGAACGGACCCAAATACCTCGGACTCAACTTAGTCTCAGTAATGGATCTGTTCGGACCCCGCAGTAATGCCATCTTGAGATATACCCTATCTCCCACCTCAAACTCGAGGTCTTTCCTCCTCTTATCGGCATAACTCTTTTGCCGATCTTGGGCTTCTTTCATGTTCAACTTCAACACCCGGATCTTCTCCGTAGTTTCCTGAACAAAATCTGCACCAAACATGCTCCTCTCCCCTACCTGGGTCCAACACAAGGGTGTACGACATGGCCTTCCATAGAGTGCTTCGTATGGGGCCATCCCAATGCTTGCCTGGTAACTATTATTGTAAGCAAACTCTGCCAAGCTCAAGTGGTCCACCCAATGACCACCCCAGTCAAGCACACACATCCTCAGCAAATCCTCGAGGGTCTGGATGGTCCTCTCGGACTGCCCATCCGTCTGAGGGTGATATGCCGTACTTAAGTGCACCCTAGTGCCCATCTCTTCCTGGAATGCCTTCCAGAACTTTGAAGTGAACTTAGGGTCCCGGTCTGACACTATACTAACCGGCACTCCATGAAGTCTCACTATCTCCTGCACATACTTCCTAGCCAGAACCGTAGCTCCATCGGTTTTCTTAATGGCTAGAAAATGCGCCGACTTGGTCAGTCGATCAACAATGACCCAAATAGCATCTTTGGTCCGAGAAACAGGTAACCCAACTACGAAATCCATCGTAATCATATCCCACTTCCACTCGGGAATGGGTAAACTCCGCAATAGCCCACTCGGAACCTAATGCTCTGCCTTCACTAACTGGCACACATCGCACTCTGCGACCCAGTTAGCAACATCCTTTTTCATCCCGACCCAATGATAATACCGTTTCAGATCACGGTACATCTTAGTCGCTCCTGGGTGAATCGAAAACTTGCTCGCATGAGCCTCACTCAGAATCTCTCGCTTCAACTCCTCATCCTTGGGTACACATACCCGCCCATGCACAAGAATAGTCCCATTAGCTGAGACATGATACTCTGAACCCTCAGCTCTGGAGACCTTAATCAACTCTTCATCTTTTTCCTGAGCCAACCGAACCCTGCTCAAAAGATCTGCCTGATTAGTCGCCTCCAAGCCCAACGGTTCTTGAGATATAGCACACAACCTCAACGTGCTAATCTCGCACACCAAGGACTCCATGTCCCGCTCACTAGCCGAAGATACTCGCTTGCGACTCAAGGCATCTGCAACCAAATTTGCTTTACCAGGATGGTAAGCTATCTCCAAATCATAATCAGCCACTAACTCCATCCAACGTCTTTGCCTCAAATTCAACTCGGGCTGAGTGAACAAATACTTCAGGCTCTTATGATCTGTGAATACCTGAACCTTCCCGCCATAAAGGTAAGACCTCCAAATCTTTAAGGCAAACACTACCGCAGCCATCTCAAGATCATGGGTAGGGTAGTTGCCCTCATGCTTCCTCAGCTGTCTCGAAGCATAGGCAATCACCTTTCTCCGTTGCATCAATACACAACCAAGGCCAACTCTCGAGGCATCCGTGTACACCACATAAGGCTCACCCGGCTCGGGCAATGCCAACACTGGTGTACTAGTCAGCATCGTCTTCAGGTTTGCGAAACTCTCCTCACACTCTGGAGACCAAACGAAAGGAACATCCTTTCCTGTCAGCTTGGTCAAGGACTTAGCCATACTCGCAAAACCCTTGACGAACCTCCGATAATAACCTGCCAAACCAAGGAAACTCCTGATTTCCGTGGCATTCCTTGGCCTCGGCCAATCTCTGATGGCCTGAATCTTTTCTGGGTCTACTGAAACTCCCTCCTCAAAAACAATGTGACCTAAGAATCCAATCTCCCTCTGCCAAAAGCTACACTTACTTAACTTAGCAAACAACTTATGCTCTCGTAGCTTTTCTAGAACAACTCTCAGGTGTTCCTCATGCTCCTCAGGATTCTTCGAATACACCAAAATATCATCAATAAAAATGATCACGAATTCATCCAAATATTCTTGGAACACGCTGTTCATCAATCTCATGAACGCGGCTGGTGCATTAGTCAACCCAAAAGGCATCACCACAAACTCATAATGCCCATACCTTGACCTGAAAGCTGTCTTCCGGATATCCTCCTCATTAATCCGAATCTGATGGTATCCAGAAGCCAAGTCTATCTTGGAGAACCAAGTAGCCCCTCTCAACTGATCCAACAACTCATCAATCCGCGGAAGAGGATACTTGTTCTTAACAGTGACTCGGTTAAGTCCCCGGTAATCAATACACAACCGGAAACTACCATCCTTCTTCTTCACAAACAACACCGGTGCTCCCCACGGTGAAGTACTCGGCCTGATAAAACCCTTACTCAACAACTCCTCCAGCTGCTTCTTCAGCTCTGCCATCTCTGTTGGAGCCATCCTATACGGTGCCTTATATATTGGCGTTGTTCCGGGTTCCAACTCAATCGTGAAAGGATCTGACCGTGACGGCGGCAATCCCTGCAGCGATTGAAACACATCCTGGAAATCCTGAACAACCCGAATATCTCTAACCTCCAGATCTCCAACAGTCTCAGGGCTAACGATGGTCACTAGATAAGCCTCGTAACCCCTCTCGATCATTCTCTCTGCCTGAATGGCCGATATTACGAGACTCCCGGAAGTTGGTCTCACTCCCTGATAAACCAACTTCTGCCTCTCCCTCTCGAATAATACACGCCCGCGTCTACAGTCCAGATGCGCGATGTACTTACTAAGCCAATCCATGCCCAAAATGGCGTCATACAACTCCACTGAGCATATGATCAAATCTGCTGCCATAGACTCTCCGGCTACCTGAACATCCACACCTCTAACTCGACCAAGAATAGATAGATACTTCCCTCCCGCAACCTTTACAAAACCCAATGGCTCATTGGGTTCGCCTCGCAATTTGGCCTTCTCGGCCAATTCCGGAGTGACAAAGCAATGCGATGCCCCGGAGTCGAATAACACATGGGATTCAACACCTCCCACGATTAAGGTCCCTGCACATACCCATGTGCCGAGAACCTTAACCACCCCTCACGGAGACAGAAAGTTTTATAACCGAAAGAATTTAACACAGATAAGTCTAAAAAGTACCTGTGATCGGCATGGAGCTCGGCTTTCCCGTCTCCGCGATGGAATACACCCGAGGCGCAGGTGCTATCTGCCTGATCGGTGGTGCTGCGGTTGGCATCATCTGCAGTCCAGCACTCCGCTCATCTGCCTCCTCGACGGTGTAAATCCGAGGTGCCACTGCACTTTGCCTACTCGACGGTGCTACTGCTACCCCTCCCTGCTTCAACTTAGGGCATTTGGGCTTGATATGCCCCACTTCCTTGCAATGGAAGCACACTCTGACTACTCCTCACAGGGCCTCCACGTCCTGCACTCCTTGAGGGACAACTCGCAATCTTGTGATCCTTGCTTCCACACCCGAAGCATCCTGGACCACTCTGAGTACCTCCAGAGGTGCCTCCCCACTTCCTCTTCTGCCCTGCCACCTGCCTACTCCCCTTACTCGACCCTGATTGTTGCTGCATCTTCTTGGCCTGGAGACTCAAAGTAGACAATGCTACCTCCTCCCTCAGACCATATTCTATAGATGCGGCCAACTCAACCAACTCTCCCAATGTGTCAAACAACTTACCAAGGCAACGGGTCCTCAAGTCAGGCCGCAAGCCTAACATAAACCGTCGCACTCGGGCCTGCTCACCCTCCATGACTCGACCAGCATAAATGGAAAGCCGGTTGAACTCTGTCTCAAACTCCCTGACAGTCCGGTCCCCCTGAGTCAGATTCAAAAACCTCGCCTCCAACCGGTCTACTGCCTCCTGTGAAAAGTATTTGGAGTTAAACTCCTCCACAAAATCTGCCCAAGTTAACTCCACCTGACCACTCCTGGCGACTACACTCGTCCACCACAGATGTGCATCACCATCCAAGTAATGAACTGCTAAGTCAACTCGGTATCCCTCTGGACACCTACATGACTGGAAGTTCCGCTCCAACTGGGACCTC
The DNA here is from genome assembly GCA_963667165.1 of Barbarea vulgaris. NCBI lineage: Eukaryota > Viridiplantae > Streptophyta > Magnoliopsida > Brassicales > Brassicaceae > Barbarea > Barbarea vulgaris. The sequence goes on along the minus strand of OY763888.1, from coordinate 7,152,724 downwards.
CACATATTAGCCTCCTCAGGACCGACACCACCCAGGAAGAATGTAGTGCTCATCCTCTGCATCTGCTCCATCATCCTATGGTAGGATGGGAGCTCCTCCTCAACCACAACTCTCGGCTGTGCCTCAACTACTGGTGGCACAACTGGAGCTTGTACCGCTACCATCTCTGGTAACCGCTCCAACACCAAGGTCAACAGATTCGCAATACGGTCATCCCGGGCCTGAGCATCACCTGCTGCCACACCCGCAGCACCCACTGGAACTCCAGCCTCACCGGCACTCTCACCGGCCGCACCCTCAGACCCCAACGGACCCGTATGCAAATCTCCGCCTTGCTCAACCGTTGCACTCTGTGCCTCCCCCAAACCCACCACTGGAACACGACCTCGGCCTCTACCACGGCCACGGCCACGTCCACGACCTCTAGCTCCTCTAGCCATCTACACTTTCAAGAGCAGATACTAAAACCCAAAACAACTCAAACAAAAAAATCAATAGAACACAACTCACCGTGGAATCTCTTTAAAGGCTCGAAGAGGATGATCTAAAACTCCATACCCAAACAATTGACTAACTCACATAATCAATTCAACTCAAATACACATGCTACTCAAAGCACCAAAAAAAATTAAATTCAATCCAATTTAACTTTTCTAAACCCGTCCTAGAGCCGTAATTGCTCTGATACCAAATTGAAACGACCGCCCTCGATTTTTTTTTTTTAATAAATTATTAATTAACTCCATAAGTAAAATATAACATAAAAATATTTCACTTAACTATCCGAAAGGACATTTAAATCGATTGATCTTTCCAGAATACGACGACTTGAGTTGAGAGTCGAAGTTGGTCAGTATAGCCACCTTGGCTTTCATAGACAATTTCTGTTGTCTAAAACGGTTCTCGATAAATGAGAACCCGGACTCGAGATCGTTCGATCATTTATCCTTCGGATTACTTAAACACACTAAATAAATTATTTAACTCATAAATAAAACATTTTCGCATAAATCCTTAAGCAATAAAAAATACGATTACAGAAAACACCATAGTTAACTGTAAGTAATTATTCAACTTAAATATAACACACGTAAAACAAACAACGAGTTCTTAGATCAACCCCTCTTCCTCGCCCCGATTCCACAGTCACAACTTTTCTTTCTCTGCATCAAACAAAAGAGATGCATAAGTATTTCAACAAATACTTAGTGAGGCAATCCTCCCATCTACAAGCTATACACTCAAACGATTTAATTTATTTAACATAGATAAACACGAAATACCGAAACAACCATGTCACGAAACTCGATCTAAATCACCCGAGATCAAACACGGCCTATTCCATGAAACCACGTCAAACAACAAAACCGCTTAGATAAGCTTATGGTCATGCACTCACCTTAAGCCACGCACGGAAAATTACCAAAAATCCCCGGATTGAATAGACCTCAATCCCCCAACCGCGTGCCTAACAAATAAACCAAAACGAACCTTTAAACACAAGAAACGAACACGAAAAACACCAGATCGATCGATCTGGGCTTAGATCGATCGATCCCAACTTGCGTGAACTTCTCAGATCGACCAAACAAGTCTAGATCGATCGATCCTGGCCAGATCGATCGATCCTGACCAGATCGACCAACACGATCACCTTCACCAGTTACGCGCCTCGAAACAAAACATGAATAAATCAACGACTAACCGTTGAAAGCTCAATCCCACTGTTGAAACTCAACCCCCAAAAGTCCTGAAGCTAACTTCAAAGTTTCAAGATGATCCGACGGTAGACGAACTCGCGATTGCCCTTTGAATCCACGTTGGTCCGGTTCGCGTCTAAATCAGAGCGCCTCACGGAAACGTGAATAACTTTCAGAAAAATAACTCAAATTCAATTCCGCAAATTGGTACATCTAGATATAAGACTTAACTACAACTCCACAAAAATTCGCTACCTTTGCAAACGATTTGCTAGGTCAAACATCTTTTTCCTTCTCACCCACGAAACAGCTCTCCAACTTACTCCTCTTTTGCACACCACCACAGCAACCTCCGTCACCTTTTCCTCGAGACTCACACGCCAACACACAGACAGCCACCAAGCTCTCCTTAAATGGTATAGGAACTAAACCGTAGGAGAGCAAGGATAGGGTGGTGACGAGCAGCTGGTGGTAACACTCCGGCCGCTAGGTCAAGAGATGATTGATGTGGAAGCGATGGAGCCTTACAGACGGTGGTAACACTCAGTCTGAGCCGGCGAAGTAATGGGATTATTGATAGCGATGATGGTGGATCGAGAGACGCCACAAGACTGATGGAAGAAGTCTTGATAAGTCTAAGCTTCAAATCTGCAAGCGAATCACACGCAGGAGATAACAAGCGGCTAGGGTTTTCTCCAAGAAGAAAAACGTGGTTCTTTATTAATAATAGGGTAAATGATACAAGCTGAGAAGGAGCTTTATAAATAGCTCAGCAGCTGGTGGCTTCTTAGGCCCAAAATACAAATAAGGAAAGAAATAAAACGACACGCTTTCTAGACTCTCTATTATAAAACGCTGGGACTTATAACGACTCAAATAAAAAGAAAACCCTGCAAAACAACAAAATAAAACTCGTGAGTCTAAAGCATAATTCAAATACTCACGTTGCGTTCTTGGTGATGACGAAGAGTGTCGATTCTTGATGTCCTTGTAAAACCGGCAAAAACGCTATTGATGAAGACTTGAGTTGTGCGCGTATAATCTGCTTTGAATCCTCATCTCCTAAGGTGTTTCCCATGTTTGTCGGATCCATTGGAGTCTCTTGATCGATCTCCTTAGTGAGAAGTGTCCCCTTAAGCTCTTCATGTTCCATTAGAGTAATCAAGCTCTCTGCGGACTTGTTAAAGTCTTCTCTTACGCTCTTGAGTCCTCCTCTTGTTCTGGGACTTCTCCTTAGTTTCGGAATTGTAATGACACTCTCCTCAGCTCCAGGGGTGCTTGTAGGGATGTCCTCATCATTCCCTCCCTCTTGAAAAGGTTCTGACCTCAGAACTGGTTCATCTGCAGTATAAGGAGCTAAATCAGTAACGTTGAAGGTAGAAGAGATGTTAAACTCACCTGGCAGCTCCAGTTTGTACGCGTTGTCATTGATTTTCTCCAGTATGCGGAATGGGCCATCACCCCGTGGTGAAAGCTTAGATTTCCTCTGTGTTGGAAATCTCTCTTGGCGCATGTGAAGCCAAACCCAATCCCCTGGTTCAAATGTGATCTTTTTGCGTCCCTTGTCTGCATGTTCCTTAGTCTTCTCATTCTTCTTCTCCAAGTTATCCTTGACCTTTTGGTGCAGTTTCTTTACGTAGTCAGCCTTTGTTTCGCCTTCTGCACTAGAGTAAACAGCTTGGGGCAAAGGAGAAAGATCTAGTGGGGCACTGGGGTTAAAGCCGTAAACAATTTCAAATGGAGAATGCTTAGTAGCTGAATGCTTAGCGTGATTGTATGCAAATTCTACATGTGGTAAACATGACAGCCAATTGCGTAAATTCTTACCGACCGTGGCCCTCAATAATGTTGAGAGGGTCCGGTTCACTACCTCAGTCTGCCCATCGGTCTGGGGGTGACAAGTCGTTGAAAAGAGCAGCTTAGTCCCTAGTTTCTTCCATAAGGTTCTCCAGAAGTGGCTCAGGAACTTGGTGTCGCGGTCTGAGACGATGGTTCTCGGCACTCCATGTAGACGGACAACTTCTTTGAAAAATAGGTCAGCCGTCTGTGTGGCATCATTCGTTTTGTTGCAAGGTATGAAGTGTGCCATCTTTGAAAACCTGTCAACAACTACAAAGATAGAATCCTTGTGGTTTATCTTTGGCAGTCCTAAGACAAAGTCCATTGATATATCCACCCAAGGCATGTTAGGTATAGGTAGAGGTAAGTACAAGCCATGTGGATGTAACCTGGATTTTGCTTTTAAGCAAGTGATGCATTTGGAGCAGAATCTCTCCACATCTCTCTTCAAATGTGGCCAGAAGAAATGATCCATCAGCACACTCAAAGTCTTGTCTCGTCCGAAATGCCCCATTAGGCCTCCTCCATGAGCTTCCCTAATTAGTAACTCACGCATTGAGCCCTGTGGAATGCAAAGGCGCTTATCTTTGAATAAGAATCCATCTTGCTGGTAGAAAACTCCAAAAGCAGCCGTAGTAGTCTCCTTGTGGATTCTTTGAAAGTCTGGGTCCTCTTCGTATAGCGTCTTGATATGCTCAAAACCCATGATCTTAGCCTCCATTGTTGTAATGAGCGTGTATCTCCTTGATAGAGCATCTGCTACAATGTTTTCCTTACCTTTCTTGTACTTGATCACGTATGGAAAAGTTTCCACAAACTCCAACCACCTAGCGTGTCTTTTCTTAAGTGTCGTCTGTCCTCTAAGGTGCTTTAACGTCTCGTGATCTGTATGAATAACAAACTCTTTGGATAAAAGGTAATGTTGCCAAGTTTCTAAACTCCTTACCAACGCATAGAGTTCCTTGTCGTATGTTGGATAGTTCAACGAAGCCCCACTTAGTTTTTCACTAAAATATGCTACGGGCTTTCCTCCTTGAGTTAGTACAGCTCCAATACCTGTACCTGAGGCGTCACATTCAATCTCAAACATTTTGTCAAAGTTAGGGAGTACCAAGACCGGTGCATTGGTGAGGCTGTCCTTGAGTTGACTGAAGGCGTCCTCTTGAGCTTGTCCCCACACAAAAGAACTATTCTTCTTGATCACCGCGGTTAAGGGTGCTGCAATGGTACTGAAGTCTTTGACAAATCTTCTATAGAAGCTGGCTAGTCCGTGAAAGCTTCTAACATGGCTGATCGTAGAGGGTGTTGGCCAGTCTTGTATTGCTTTTATCTTCTCCTCATCAACCTTCAGACCCTGTGAACTAACAACAAAGCCTAAAAAGACCAACTGATCAGTGCAAAAAGTACATTTCTTAAGGTTCGCATATAAACCCTCCAACCGAAGCGTCTCTAGAACTTGTTCTAGATGCTCCACATGATCTGCAGGACATGTACTATATATTAGGATGTCATCAAAGTACACAACTACGAACTTACAGATGTAGTCTCGCAAAACATGGTTCATGAGTCTCATGAATGTGCTCGGGGCGTTTGTAAGCCCAAATGGCATGACGAGCCACTCATATAACCCCCGTTTGGTCTTGAATGCAGTCTTCCACTCATCCCCTTCTTTCATCCTAACCTGGTGGTACCCACTCTTTAAGTCTATCTTAGAGAATATGGTTGCACCGTTAAGCTCATCTAACATATCGTCTAGCCGAGGGATAGGATGCCTATACTTAATGGTGATGTTGTTTATTGCTCGGCAGTCCACACACATTCGCCAAGTTCCGTCTTTCTTAGGAACTAACAGAACTGGAACTGCACAAGGGCTTAGGCTCTCTCTAATATACCCCTTAGACATTAGGTCTTGAACTTGAAGCTCTAACTCCTTAGCTTCTTCCGGGTTCACTCTATAAGCGGGTCTATTGGGCAACGGCGCTCCAGGAACTAAGTCTATCTGATGTTCTATGCCCCTAAGAGGTGGTAATCCTGGTGGTATCTCTTCTGGAAACACGTCTTGAAATCTGTCCAACAGCTTAAGTATTTCGTCCGGTGTTTCCTTTTCGTCTTGACCTGAAAACAATCCTTCCTTAAAGATCATTAGTAGCACCTGCTCCTTGGATTCTAGAGATTTCAAAACAGAATGAGAGGATACAAATAAGTTAGTCTTACTTACCTTAGCCCCTTTGTCCATTTCTTTTTGCATCTCATGGACCTCTTGTGGAGTAAGTGGTGCTAGACTATGCTTTCGGTTGTTATGGCTGAAACTATAGTAGTTGGTGCGGCCACTATGAATGGTATCCTTGTCAAACTGCCACGGCCGTCCTAGGAGTAAGTGACCAGCTTGCATGGGAACTACGTCGCATATGACTTGATCCGCATACTTCCCAATGCTGAATGCCACAGTGACTTGCTCCGAGATCTTAAGCTCCGTTTCATCATTGAGCCACTTGAGACGGTAGGGCCTTGGATGCTTTGTCTTCTTGAGACCTAGCTTATCAACCAAATACTTACTTGCAACATTAGTACAAGAGCCGCCGTCGATTATAAGACTACATACCTTAGAATCTATGGTGCACCGAGAGTGGAATATATTTTCCCTTTGCACGGTCTCGGGATCAAAGAACGAGCTGAGGGCTCTTCTTGTCACTAGGAGCTGTCCCACCTCTGGATAGTCAACTATATCCTCTTCGGACTCCACTTGTTCTTCATTGACTTCATCCTCGGACTCGTACTCTCCATTGTCTCTAAGCACCATAACTCGCTGGTTTGGGCACTCCCTTGCATAGTGACCCTTTCCCTGGCATTTGAAACAAGTGATGTCACGAGTTATAGTATTTTGAGATTGGAACTTACCTGGTTCGGTCCTGCTCGGTTTCGAAGGTTCCAGAACATTTTTCTTGAACTTAGATTCTGCTTCTATAGACTTTCCTTTGTCTAGGCTTCGCTGGGGCTGGGAAGTCCAAGTAGGCTTGCCCCTACTAGTCTGAGCAGTCTTCCTCTTAATGTGCTGCTCGGCTTGTATAGCTAAATGCAATAATTCCTCTAAATCTCGGTAGGCTTGCCTTTCAACCTTCCTTGCGATTCTGTCATGTAAGCCGTCCAAGAACTGAGCCATTAGAGTCTCCTCCGAGTCCTCAACCTCTAATCTGTTCCTAAGCATCTCAAACTCCTCAAAATATTCCTCTACTGATTTGCTCCCTTGAGTGAGTTTCCTAAACTTCTTCTGCAAATCCCTATGGTAGTATGATGGAACATATCGTTTCCTGAGCTGGTACCTCATATCACCCCATGTACTAATCTGGTCGTGTCTAAGTCTTCTTCTCTCAGAAACTTCTCTATCCCACCACGCCAATGCGTTCTCCGTGAACTGAGCAGCGGCGAGAGAAACTTTTCTCGCATCTGAATAACCATAATACTCGAATATATTCTCCATTCTCTTCTCCCAATCTAGGTAGGCTTCAGGGTTTACTCTCCCAGCAAACGTTGGTGCAGTCAGCTTCAAATCTTTGCCTTCAGGCCTTGGTCGTTCATCACCTAGGTTCCGATCTCTAGCCCTCTCCTGTCTCCTAACGCGAATATTGGGAGCTGGTAACGGATCATCCTCATAATCCTCCGAGTCTTCAACAACTTCGTCCTCTGTTCGAGCTCTAGCCCTGTTGGGGTTCTCTCCCTGTCCCTCTCTAACCGGCTGAGGTCGCGCTTCTAGGCGTGCGAGACGGTCATTAACGGACCTTATGGCTTCCAAGAGCTGGTTCATGTTGACGTGTGCCTCCTCTCCCATGTCAAGGTTCCTGTAGTACACTAGCAAACAGATCAAGTGCAAAGGAAATTGAACAAAAAAATCAAACAAGAAACCAAAGTTCCTTCAAGCCAAACACAAAACAGGAAAATTAGCAAAATTTATGTGTCTCAAGTTTTCGTGAACGAAAAATAGCAAACGAATTTCTAAAATAAGGGGAACAATTTTTATAGTTTTTAAAAGGTTTTGAGAAGCTAAAACAGAAGACGAAATATTTTTATTAATTTTTTTGAATTTTATAAAATCGAAACAACACAACAGACGAAAATTGAAAAACTATGAAACCGATTTTTTTTTTTTTTTTTTTTTTGATAGGGATTGAAACCAACAACCACAGCAAACTAAATAAAGGTAAAAGGGGTTGAAACAACCTGAGAGGGGAGCGTTTAGGCTCTGATACCAGATGGTATAGGAACTAAACCGTAGGAGAGCAAGGATAGGGTGGTGACGAGCAGCTGGTGGTAACACTCCGGCCGCTAGGTCAAGAGATGATTGATGTGGAAGCGATGGAGCCTTACAGACGGTGGTAACACTCAGTCTGAGCCGGCGAAGTAATGGGATTATTGATAGCGATGATGGTGGATCGAGAGACGCCACAAGACTGATGGAAGAAGTCTTGATAAGTCTAAGCTTCAAATCTGCAAGCGAATCACACGCAGGAGATAACAAGCGGCTAGGGTTTTCTCCAAGAAGAAAAACGTGGTTCTTTATTAATAATAGGGTAAATGATACAAGCTGAGAAGGAGCTTTATAAATAGCTCAGCAGCTGGTGGTTTCTTAGGCCCAAAATACAAATAAGGAAAGAAATAAAACGACACGCTTTCTAGACTCTCTATTACAAAACGCTGGGACTTATAACGACTCAAATAAAAAGAAAACCCTGCAAAACAACAAAATAAAACTCGTGAGTCTAAAGCATAATTCAAATACTCACGTTGCGTTCTTGGTGATGACGAAGAGTGTCGATTCTTGATGTCCTTGTAAAACCGGCAAAAACGCTATTGATGAAGACTTGAGTTGTGCGCGTATAATCTGCTTTGAATCCTCATCTCCTAAGGTGTTTCCCATGTTTGTCGGATCCATTGGAGTCTCTTGATCGATCTCCTTAGTGAGAAGTGTCCCCTTAAACTCTTCATGTTCCATTAGAGTAATCAAGCTCTCTACGGACTTGTTAAAGTCTTCTCTTACGCTCTTGAGTCCTCCTCTTGTTCTGGGACTTCTCCTTAGTTTCGGAATTGTAATGACACTCTCCTCAGCTCCAGGGGTGCTTGTAGGGATGTCCTCATCATTAAAAGCCTCTCCACGCCCACACACACAGCTCACAAGCCAAAGCCCCACTTGTTCTCCACACCACACACAACTCACAAACTCTCCTTCTCTCCTTCTCTCCAACTCTCTTTCTCTTCTTTTGCAGGTGAAGTGTCGGCAGTTATTGGAGGCTGCAGGAGAATAATGGAGAGGTGGGGAGGGTGGCTGCATAGGCCTCTTTCTAGGGGTGGAAAAATGAGGAAAGGTGATGGGGACCTCTAGGGAGTAGGCTGCTAGGTAGGGGGTAGGCTAGGTAGGGAGGTTGGAAGCTAATGCTGAATTCAGCTTAAACTTATTTAGCATTTGGTCCTTGAACTTTCCAAAAGTTCACAAGGTGACACCAAACTTCTCAATCGATCCGTACACCCCTACGGGAAAAATGCGGCGTAACTTCCAAATTACTTCTAAAATTCCCAGAACATTTTCCAGAGAATCTACGCATGAATCCCGGTTATTATTCCGAAATTCCATTTTCCGGAACACGGGCGTTACAGTTGCGGGCCTATATTAAAAAGAATTAATTAAAAATTTGACACTACTGTAGCAAGAATGTTCCATTTTTCCCATTTACTGTAGAAATCTCCGAAATTGCCACTCTCCATCATTGTAAAAGACTATTTTACCCTTTCATCAGATTAACTTTTTTTTTTCAATTTTTTTTTTTTTTTTTGGCCACGAGTTTTGGTAGTCAAATTTATGTAATGCTTTTGGTCTTTCTAAAAATTTTGTTTGCATAACTAAAATTTTTCCTTTGGGTTTCATATGTATAATTTAGGGTAGATTTTGATAATTGATTCGAACCTAAAACATAATGTTTGGGTTGTCTATTTATAATATAGGGTTTAGTTTTGGTTTTGAGTTTTTTTTGTATAATTTAGGGTTTAATTATATGTTGGAGTAGTTAAGATATAATGTTTGGGTTCTCTAAGTATAATTTAGGGTTTAATTTTATGTTGAAGTAGTTAAGATATAATGTTTGGGTTCTCTAAGTATGTTTGGGTTGTCTATTTATAATATAGGGTTTAGTTTTGGTTTTCGGTTTTTTTTTTGTTTAATTTAGGGTTTAATTATATGTTGGAGTACTTAAGATATAATGTTTGGGTTCTCTAAATATAATTTAGGGTTTAATTTTATGTTGAAGTAGTTAAGATATAATTTTGGGTTCTCTACGTATGTTTGGGTTGTCTATTTATAATATAGGGTTTAATTTTATGTTGACGTAGTTATAAAGATATAATGTTTGGATTCTCTATGTATAATTTAGGGTTTAGTTTTGGATTTGAGTTATCTATTTATAAGTTATCGGTTAATTTTATAATTAATTGAAAAAGTCACTACTGTAGCAATGGCATTCGGTTTTTGCCATTGTACTGTTCAAAGTTCAGATTTTGTCACTGAAACATGATAAAATGATATTTTTGCCTTTAGTTATGTTAAATTTCATTTTTGGTCTACATGTTTTCGTAGACAAATTTATGTAATATTTTTGTACACCGGTCGATAATAATTGGATAATTAAAACATTTTGTTTGGGTTCTATATTTCTAATTTAGAGTTTAGTTTTATATTTAGATAGTTAAGACACAATGTTTGGGTTCCCTATTTATAATTTAGGGTTTAATTTTAGGTTTGGGTTATATATTTATAATTTAGGGTTTAGTTTAGGGTTTGGGTTCTATATTTATAATTTAGGGTTTAGTTTAGGGTTTACGAAAAAATCCATTTGGTTTTGTGTTGTAGGAAAAAATCCAACGACACAATATTTGGGTTGTCTATTTGTAATATATGGTTTATATTTTCTTTTTGGTTATTTATGTATAAATTAAGGTTAAGATATGTTGGTGTACTGAAGATATAACGTTTGGGTTTTCTATTTATAATTTAGGTTTTTGTTTTGGTTTTGCATTTTATGTTCATAATTTAGGGTTTAATTTTATGTTTGGTAGACTAGATTGCCATAGGATAAAATCCATATGTCTTTTTTGTATTTTTCTTACGCTTTAACTTAATTTTATTTTAATTTGTTTTTCATTTTACTTTCTCTATGTTTGTTTATGTTTGCCTTATTTAAAAGCTAACGAAACATTACCTTCTCGTTCTTTTATATACATATCCATCGCCTTTTTGCCAACTAAATATATCTCTTTTGCTTTACTTAATGGTTTTGTTATATCAACCATTTTTATTCTATTATGGATATTTTTATCGCGAAATCTTTATTACATATATTAAAAATTTACATAAACTTCACATTCCTTGATTTTTTACGATTATAAAATATTTTACATTTCACCTTAGTTATCATAGAAGTTGACTTATATTTTACATAAAATTATACACCGAATATTTTGGCCAAAAAAAAAAAAAAATTTACACCGATTTATTTTACAAAAAAAAATCCATCACCTTCTACACAATCCCCCCCCCCCACTCCACGATCCTTCCTTATCTAACATGTCTGTAGTACCTTCTGCGAATACCAATACGCAATGCAGTCAAAGCAAACATCATTAGAAGTACACGCAAAGAAAACACAGTTTGGGACATCTCCCTGCGGATAACGATAAGTGCTTCTGTAGTTACGTGTCACTGGTGGTTCGATGTCTGCAATTTGAGACATCATACTATCGCCTATTTCAACTAGTTCTTCCAACAATCCTACCCTCATTGAAAGCATTATCATCGCTCCCATTCCCTCTTCATAGTTACCTGAGCATATAGAAAATATAGAAAGCGCAAATAATGAGTTACGTGATGGACCAAATTTCACCAACATTCTTAAACCCTCCACATACTTCGCCGTCATGTTTCCTGCTGTGAAACACTTCATGAAAAAAGGGCGGTAAATTGAACCTTCATTGGCTAGGGAGCTTACAAAAATAAACTCATCGAGATCTACTTCTGCCAACACTTTATTATCAAGAGCGGCCTCTTTCCTTCCTTCCATCCACTAATGAATCCCGCTAGCTCTCTGAATCCATTGTGTCCAACCCGGCGAGCTATGTCTGTCAACAACTCTATTGGTAAGTACACCATTTTTGGACGACTTCGTTACTTTTTTTTTCTGTTTATTTTTTGCTCTTTGTTTTTTTTTCTAGTCCTTTTACGGTGACGTCCATCGTTACTTATCATCGTTATTCTATAGAGAACCAGCATTATTAATTGTATTATTTATGATCATTATTCCTATCCCAACTAACACATTTTCTACCAATTTTCATTATAGCCACGTGTGCTACAGGGTAATGATCAAGGGTGAATTGGCTAAGGCCATGAATGGTTGTAGATTTTGAATTGGTTTTTAGTTTTTGTTTTTTATAAAATCTACTTTATAGCCAATCATGATTATGAGAAAAGTGGTTTTCCAAAAAATTAGGGACTCCAGATTTTGTTAGTTTTTGTCAATTTTCAAAGAAAATCCAAAATCTATGTTTGAGTAGTTTTTCATTTTTTAACGTGACTTGACTTATTTATTTACATTTTTAGTTTTTAATTTTATTTTTAATACAAATCTAAAAACCATAATCCAGAATCCAAAAACTAAAAACCAAAAACTATAATCCAAAAACCAATGAAAAACTTGCAAACATTCATGACCTAAATAACCTTATATAGGAGGGATATTAGCAAAATGGCTAAGGTGTCAGATTTCTTTAGTAAATAACCTTTTCATCGAGGTAAAAAGACGTAAACGCCCTCAGCTAAGGGGACAGAAAAATATCGCGTGTCAGACATGTTTGAGAACTTAACATTATCGAAACATGTTTTTAACTAATATTACATGTAATATTATGAACAGTTTGAATATTTCTTTTCCGTCGCTGACGTAGCGTATACACTTAATTAGATTTAAGTGTCACTACGTTTTATCTGTAAGAAGCACGGAATAATAAAAGAAAACATCGGATGTATATTTATGTAATAGGGCCTAAGTAGTCAAACAGAACCCAAGGGACATGAATGAAAACTTGGAACATCAGAATACCTACACTTACCATGTTGAATACATGGTCACCTCTTTTATACTAATCGGTGCAATCTTGACGTAATTGTTTGTACCATGTTGAAATACATTAATATTAAAAGTTCCTATGTGACAAACACATACACTATAAGTATCCATAAAGTAGAAAACTAAACCCTAAGTAGTAATATAGAACCCAAGGGGTATGAATGAAAACTCGGATCACAATTGTAACTACATTTACTATGTAAAATACATGGCCATAAAAAAGGTAAACAAGAAGAAATCTAAACCCTAAATCCCATATAGAAGTGTGAACCCAAACAAATAAAAATACAGTATAATTACCGTAAAAGAGATAAACAAGAAGAAATCTAAACCCTAAACCCCATGTGTAAGTGTGAACCCAAGCAAATAAAAGTACAGTATAATTACCATAGATGAGGTAAACAAGGAAAATTCTAAACCCTAAACCCCATATCAAAGTGCGAACCCTAGCAAATAAATGTACATTAGAAAAATAACATGTAATATAGCAATTAAAATGTCAAAGAAGAGGTCGAGAAACATGAAAGTTTTAATGGTGGATTTAAAACAAGATTAATTTCACAATTAAAACAATTATGGTAACATGATTTTTTATGTTGACATGGATTTTTTCCTTTTAACATGTTATACTCGTATATGTCAAGTTATTTTTAATAAGGAGACGATAATTTCTTGAGAAAATTAGTGTTGTCGCATGATATTTTTGATGTTGACATGTAATCTTTCCTTTTAACATGTTATATTCTTATATGCCAAGTTATTTTTTGAAGGGGACGATAATTTTATAGATGAAACTATAATTTTTTTATATTCGCTGTAATTTTTATGCGTTATTTTTTAGATGTAATAAACACACACAAAGAAGAAAGTTAGATCCACAAACAAGAAAATTTCAGATTCGCCACTATGAGAAAAAGAGAAAGAGTAAGAGATAGGAAAAAATTATATATAATAGAGATTTATAAGAGAAAAGCGAGAAATTTGGTGAGATGGAGAAGAAGAGAGTAAAAAAAATCACAGAGAATTATATAAAAAAAAATGATAGAATTGGTGAGATGGAGAAGAGGAGAGAAAGCAACAAAAAACACACAGATTGGTAAGATGAAGAAGAAGACGACGACGGAGGAGTAAGAGAGAGAAAGAGAAACAGAAAAAAAAAAGAGGGAGACAGAGCACTATTAAAAAAAAAAATTGTCGGCTACAATAGATTTTTAAGGAGGACTAACTTGACATTTCCAGGAAGGGTCTGACATACACTATTCAAAAAAGGTTATTTTCCTAATAACTTTCTGTTTGATGGTTATCTACTGCAATTTCCCAATGATCAAACCTTATTCTGATACTTATTAGTACTTATCTTCTTCATTTTACATTATGGCTTTCGTTCTTTATTACGCCACCTGTGACGTAATTGTGGAACATTTATATAAAACTTACACATTCTAATTACTTCCCAACTGTGACGACACCTACTTCCTTCTAACATTTCTACCTGTAGTAATTATTCATTCCTTTTTTCTTACCTTTAAATATTGGATCTCCTACGCTTAATAAATGCTTCACCTTAAGTTTTATAATTCTTCTCTTATCTTTATCCACCTCCAATATCACCCCCATTTTTATTTCACATACAAGTACCAATGAATAAACTACCGCATGACATCCTCCTTATGCATACTGAAAGTCTAGGTCGCCAAAGTTTTCGGTATCTTGGCCCTTTAATTGCTGCTTCGAAGTGGACTAAGGATGCAGTTTTCAGTGAAGAAGTGTTGTCAGTTGTCGACGTGTCAGAGTTTTTTATGAATAGCTCAATGGCTAACAAGGATTCCATATTCCGTCCATTTTTCGAATCATGTCTTCATGATAGGCCTTCGTTCTCGCCTTATAACACTTTGAACTCTCATAGGCATGGAACCTGATCTCATCTAATTCGTTCAACTGAATCAATCTCCTCTCTGCAGCGGGGTTAAAATTGAAATTCATACGCTTAACTGCCCAAGCTGCTTTGTGATCTAGTTCCACTGGAAGGTGACATGCTTTCCCATAAAGCAGATGGAACGATGTAGTCCCCAAAGGTGTCTTAAAAGCAGTTCGGTATGCCCAGAGTGCATCATCCAACTTCGCAGACCAGTCTTTCCTAGTAACGCTGACCGTTTTCTCAAGAACTTCATTAATCTGCCTGTTAGAAACTTTGACTTGACCACTTTTCTGAGGGTGATAAGGAGTAGCCACTCGATAATGTACACCATGTCTTCTCAATAACTTCTCAAAAACCTTGTTAATAAAGTGAGACCCACCATCACTTATCACAATTCGAGGCACTCCAAATCGAGGGAAGATAATGGTCTTGAACAGCTTAAGAACCACAGAAGAATCATTGGTTGGGCTGGCTATAGCTTCTACCCACTTAGACACGTAGTTTACAGCAACTAAGATGTATTGATTCCCATAGGAGGATGGAAAGGGTCCCATGAACTCAATGCCCCAACAATCGAACAGTTCAACTTCCAGGATGAAGTTCTGTGGCATCTCATGTCATTTGCTGATCTTCCCCCTTCGCTGACAAGCATCGCATCGAGAAACAAACTCATGAGTATCCCTGAACATAGTCGGCCACCAAAAACCTGCTTGAAGAATCTTGGATACTGTCTTAAAAGTAGCAAAGTGTCCTGCGTACTCAGATCCATGACAGTGGAACAACACATCTTGCATTTCTGTCTCAGCAATGCACCGCCTGTAAATTCCATCATCACAGTACCTATACAAGTAAGGTTCATCCCAATAGTAATGTCTGAGTTCGCGTAGAAATTTCTTTTTAGCGTACCCCGTGAACATATCTGGTTCACACTCCGCAGCAAGGTAGTTTGCAATATCAGCGTACCATGGTGGATGAGGTGTAGCAACAACAGCTACAACAGCGTTGCACAAGTCTTGCCAAGGTGGATTTGCTGACTGGGCCTCGGTGTCGATCGACACCAACGGTGGGTGTCGATTGACACTACATAGAGGGATTCGTATATCACCTATTAGACATGTAGGCGGCCCTGCAGTAATGAAGTTTACTTCATCTTCTGATGAACCCTCAGCAGTAGCAGACATATCATCGGTTATAAACTATGGTGTAATCTTAGTGGTTCCAACTTCCAAAAATTCAGACGAATCCATCTCGTGGAGAATCGCCTCTGTTAGATTGTTCACAGTGTCTACATAGAATGTCAGACCGTCGATAGTGGGTTGCCTGATCAGGTTATCCATATCAAACTTCATCACGGACTCCCCCTCATTCAAAGGTATTCGGCCTCCTGTAACATCAATATACGCACCAGCAGTAGCTAAGAAAGGTCTACCTAGGATAAGAGGATCCTTAGGCTCGTCACTATACTTTAATACCACAAAATCTGTCGGGATCATGCAATCGCCAACTCTCGCTGGCACGTCTTCAAAAGACCTTCCAGTGTCCTTATGCTTCTATCCGCAAGGATCAGAGTGATCTTGGTAGGCATGAAGTCTGTCATCCCGAGTCCCACAACAACTGAATACGGCATCAAACTCACACAGGAACCCAAATCACACAAGGAATTAATAAACCTTGCTTGGAAGATAGAACAATCCTAGACAAAGCTATCCTGATCAACAAGTTTCTCCGGTATCCTGTTCTGAATTACAGCACTACAGACCTCAGTCATCATCATAACTCCTTGTTCACTTGCATATCTTGCGTAAGCATCTTCTTCAAACACCTCTTCACCATAGGCGAGGTCTTCATGGCAACGATCAATGGAATCTCAATGGTGAGCTTATCCATTATCGCCCTGCACTTAACCTCATACAACTCCTTCTTAGACTTCCTATTGATCTTAGGGAAATGAACCTTGGGTACGTAAACTCGCCCTGGAGCTTTCTGCAGCTTCTCAAAAATTGGTGCGTCTAGTGACGGCTGGTGTCGGTCGACACCAATAGGTGGGTGTTGATCGACACTTTCCAGTGTTGGTACTTCCTCTGATGTCGTGGGATTGGGTGTCGATCGACACTGATGGGTGGGTGTCGGTCGACACTAGCCGGTGTTGGTACCTCTCTAGGTGTGGTCAAGGGTGTCGATCGACACTGATGATGTGTGTCGGTCGACACTGGCGGCTCCTCCACGAATTCTTCATCAATTTACTCTAAGTCCACATTCTCTTCACCTTTCTGAGACCTTTCCAATACATGATTCAACTCTTTACCACTTCTTAACCTGATAGCATTGCAAGGATACTTAGGGTTATTATCAGTTCGTCCTGGAAGAACTCCATCATGTCGTTTTGCAAACCCATCAGTCTGTGCAACCTGGAGATCAAGCTTCTTCACATGAATGTTCAAAGCATCGATTTTACCGTTCAGATCAGTATATAGTGAGTTGATCTTCCCATTAAGATCAACCGTAATCTTCTACTAACCCTCTAAAATCTGGTCCAACATAGAATCATCTCATTCTTCTCAGAGTTAGCTGGAGGTTGCTGATAGTAGGAGGATGATCCATAGTTCCTGTTGAAGTCATTGCTGCTCTGGAAGGGGTTCTGATATTGGCTCTTAGGAACATAACTAGAGGAGTTTTAATTACCGGTGAAGGTACTCCGCTGATTGTTCCCACTGTAACCACCTTGGTTCTGCTGATTGCCATAACGCTGACCCTGAAATCCAGTGTCACCAATGTAGTTGCAATCCTCTTCCTCATATACCTGCTCAGGCTCAAATGTCTCAACCTCTGCGGCGAAGTGAACTGACTTCTTGTTTGTCAGGATACTGTGAACTGAATCCATTTTGTCTTCAGCTCAGCAATCTGCTTCCCATCTATGCTTCCAGCCTGTTTCTGACACTCGTAATCAGCATTCTTGGTGCTATTGCTAGACGCCAAGTTCTCAATCTACTCATAGGCTTCCTCAAGAGATCTAGTGTTGATGTTCCCATTGCTCACTGAATCTAGAGCCATCTGGTACCTCCAATCAACTCCTCTGAAAAATATACCCAACAACTAAACCTGGGAATAACCGTGATGCGGACAATCTCTCTAATATGCTCTGAAACGTACCCATGCAGCTTTGAATGCCTCAGTAGGCCTCTGTGTAAACTGAGAGATGTTGTTTCTTAAATCCTCTGAACGCGCATCATCATAGAAGTTCCTCAAGAAAGCCTTCTTGGTATCTTCCCAACTAGTCAGAGATCATGTCGGTAATTGCTTCAACCAGTAAGCTGCTTCAAAAATAAGAGAGTGTGGGAAGAGCTTACAGAAGAGATAGTCATAGCTGACTCCATTGATCTTCATGCTGGTTACCAAATCCTCAAACCTCTCAATATGGTCCATAGGGTGCTCATGAGGTAATCCGTAGAAAGGGTGCTGACCCACTAAGGAGTAATAAGACGACTTCAATTCGAATTCGTTCCTCTTAATGGTTAGGAGACGAATCGCATACCTGTTAGCATAGAATTCATCAGGCCTGTTGTAATCTCCTAGTGTCCTTCCTCTCTCAATTTGAATCTGCCCCCGTGCGACAGCAATTTCACCTGCGTCTTCTGCCGGTTGGTGTCGAGCGACACCATTGGGTGGGTGTCGATCGACACCCTCGATTTCGGCAATCACGTTGTCTTCTGCATCAAGCTTCTGGCCTTGCTCGTTGTGAATCTGACCCTCTTGGTCTCTAAGAACTCCAGCATCATCTGGTCGTAGTATCACATGACCAACCATTTCAACTGGTTTCTTCGCTTTTATGATCGTACGTTCTAACTTTGCAAGCCCTTGATTCGAAAGAAGTACACGCTCGTTGTCCTTGTTGCTTTGAGTTATGTGATTAGGCATACACCTAAAACACACCAGACAAAAAAAAAATGATATAAGTAAACTGAAAAATAAAAACTTAGATTGAATTCTACACGTAAGTCTATTGGAAACTCAAAAGAGTCCCCGGCAACGGCGCCAAAATTTGATATGCTTAAATTATCCCTTAGAGCTACTCTCTCAAATTAAGAGATGACGGTAGTACTTAGTGGTCGAATCCTTAAAGACTCTGTGGCTTCACAATAGACCGTTTCGTTTCAAATCCAGCTAAGCAGTAAATAAGTATTTAAATGACAGAATGCAGAAAAGTAAATAAAAGAGGTAATAAATGGGAGAAAAGCGTCAGGTCTAGGGAACTTCTCAGGAAATCAATCAAAGCAGGTAAGACAACTGGTCAAGATCTAATTAAGAATCGTTCTAGAACTCAAATCACTAATTCATAGCTAACCAACTGTCGTAGCGAAAACTATCTTTGACATAAACCTAAGAGACCAACTGTCGTTGCGAATCCTAAAGTTTTGATAAGCTTTAAATACAAGTTCGATATGTTCACAAGTTATCTAATCCAACTGTCGTTGCAATTATCTAACATGCTCATGAGGATTAGTTCAGATTATAAATCACGCTGTCACACCAATTTAACAACCTAATATCATACTTCTAGGTGATCAAGCCAGAATAAGCATTAAGTACAATCCTAGATGAAGAACTTACAAGTTTGAATCTTAACCAGTGTTAAACCTAACATATCATGAAACCCTTGTAAGAATCCCTAAACCTAACTAGGGATATACTCAGACATATTTGATGAAACACAAGACATAGCTGATATAGATATCATATAAAACTGAATCAAAAGAAGAATAGAAAACATGGGTTCAAGATCTTCTGTCAAGAAGTACACGTAGCAAGAACAACCCCAAGCTCTCTAGTCTCTCCAAACTTAGCAGAAGCAAAGATAAAGAATGGATACATAAAACTTAACCTAAAAACCTAATAAATAGTCTAAGACACGAGTTGGGTCTCTTTAGTAAACTTCTGGAACTTTTGGGGCAAAACTGTAAATCTTCAGAACTTGAGTAATTCCGCATGAGTGCCTGACGATGGATGTTGAGCGACACCAATGGGTGGCTTCGATCGACACCAATGGGTGGACACCATTGACTACTGGAAACACCGACTTCGTCTTCTCAGCAACAAATGCTCCATAATTGTCCAGAAAGTACCCAACGCCTGTAAACCTGTGAAAGACTCGATAAAGACTCGAAAGACACAGTTAAGACACGATAAAACACTTATATCATGGCTTTAAACCGGTAAAATCCATGATATATCACCTTACTAACTTCAGCAATAATGGGCCAGGCCCAAAGTGAAGTCAGCCTCTGCAGCCACCACGGAGGTCGCCCTAAATCTGTCTCTGTAGCTTGTCAGCGGCGGTGGAGGAAACTGGGAGCAAATCGATGATCGGTCCGGTATAACCCTTTTGCCACCTTCTTCAAACCCAGATATGTAGGTGATGCAAACTGGGAGATCTGTTGTTCAGCGGGGGTTACAAGTCCGGTGATAACTGCGGTGGGGCCGAAAGGGAGAATGCCAAAGATAGATTTCACCGGTGAAGGTGACATCCAGTAGAAGGGAGGACAGATTCTCGCAATCCCTAGGTTCCGGCGTGAAGATCTGGAGCAGTGAAGCAGAGCGCCGGAAGATAAGACATGAAACCGATGGGTGAGTCCAAAGCCAGCCTCGAGTGAGGAGTAGATCTGATAGAAGATCTTCAGATCTGTTTGACTGAGACTATAATGGCCATTGATATGTCTATATTTTACATGTTTTAAGCATTTATTTATCATCATATTAGCATTGTTTCACTCCTTGTTCATACCATTTATAGTAATTTTCATTCACTTTGCATACTTAGTAGCTTTTGCATTAGCATTGCATACATCCTTGCATTTGGAGTCGTTATCAGGTGTTAAAGGAACTTTTGGGGACTATTCTGGACAAGAAGATGAATGATGTTTTCAGGCTCTGGATGCTGACTCGACCTACTGACTCAATTTACAAACAGAGCCAAGCCTACTCGACCTTTCCACTCGATCTAGAGGCCAAGCAACGTCTACTCGACTTGCATCTAGAGCTCACAAACCGAGCCCGAACCCAAGATGCTGCCTTTGAAGATTTGCTCCTACTCGACCATTGGACTTGGTTTACAAACAGAGTCCAGCCTCGCCAACTTTGTCTTTTTCTGTATTTTGTCTTTTTATGTATTAGGTTTAATGACCAAGGGTATATATATTCTTCTCAGGTCATTAAGCCGAGGGTCTCGTTTTTATGAACCTTTTATGCATTAAACAATTCAGAGAAACATCTTAGAGTTTTTTATTGTTCTTGTAATCCAGATCTGACTGGATCTTTTTGGATTTATTATTGCATTTGATTTTCATTTAGAAATCTTTCTCATCTCTTACTCCAGATTATGATTATGAATATTTCATGTTCTGGGTTTGTGTTCTTGAGGATGATTTCTGAGTAGTGATTAGGTTCGTGAGGATGGGATAGGCTTATGTAGGATTCTTGATCTTCTTGGGTGTTTAAGCTTGTTATTGATTAAATCCTTTCTGGATTGGGTAGTCTTAATGCCTTTTCCTTTCTGATCAACTGGAAGGTCAACCCAGGTTTCTCTCCACCGAGAGGTACTTCTAGAGAAGCCTGAACCAACCAATTCTAGAGATTTGCATATTCTAGCCCAAGGGATTGGCTGTTCTAGAGTGCATTATGGCTTTAATGGATTGAATCTTATTGCGTGCCTTTATTATGTTTCACTAACGAGAGTTAGGATTAGGAAGTTATATTGGCTTGAGGGCATTTATGACGAGAGTGGACTTGTTTGATGTTGAATCAATTGTCTAGGGATTAGCTCTGATTGAGTGATTGTTAAGCACCTTTGTTGGATTGAGAAGAATCATAAGTCAATAACCCCATGCTTAGGATCTTCATCCCATTTGGTTGTTCTTGCTTTCTTAGTCTCTGTTTCTTGTCACTTGCTCTGTTTTTAGTTTCCTTAATACTCTGTTTTTGTTTACTTTGTCATTGACTATGTTTATGCACTTTGCTCTACTTTCAATTCTGTTCTTTTCATTTTTAAGTTGTTAGATTCATCATCTTTTATGCTTGGCTTGAATTAAGGGATCTCTGATTGCATCTTGATTGCTAGCATCACACCCATTTGGATTGACAAGCCCTTTATACTACTTCTGGGCGATTGTGTAGCTAAGTCTTAAAAGACTGGTTATCAGCCATCGAGGTCCTCAAAGCTAGGGTCAAATTTGAAGGGTGGAGTGAGAGTTCTCCGGGGCTTGCCCGTGAAAATATCAGGGCTGGAGGGTTCACGTCGAGGCTCTAGCTAAGGATCCAACTCGAGGTATGGTGACAAAACCAAATCCGGCGGAGAAGAGTAACTAAGGATTGAGTCGAAACTCAGCAAAACGGAAGCGAGACCAAAGAGCAAACATAGTCTTGTAACTAGGGAGCAGAAAACATATATCCGGAGGGACAAATCCCGACGCCGGCGAGCCATTTCTTCACCGGCGTCGAGGGAGAGGAGGTAGGTGAAGATGCTTCGAGAAACATGCCAGAGAGGAAACACTCAGCCAATTGTTTTAAACGTCCAACATGTTGTATGGTTCGTCTTTCCTTGTTTACAGTCAAAATCCTGATTCTGTTGTAATCATTGATCGAAGAAAGATTATTAATAAAGAAATCTTTTAAACCCTAATTTAACCTTTTGATGTTCAACAGTCGGCGCCATCTGTAGAGTATACTTTTTTATTTCTTTTCTTGATCAATGGTGGGGCCACTCGACCCTCATGTACAGCAGTGATTCAAGCCGGCCTCCCGCATGATGACATAACTAACAAAGACCCAGGGACAATCAACCCTCCTCCTTCTCTTCCTCCTGCCGAAGAAAACTTTTCTGATAATCCACTCCCTCCCAGATAACTCCGGCCAGACCGATCAGATCCGGCTTCATGACGTTCCGGTCAACAACACGCCAAATTTGCCTGAATAGATCAGCCAAATCTTACAGCAGCCCAGGTTCTCTGTCCTCAAGCAAAACCAGGCCGATAATTACGCTACAACCGGCACAATTATATATCATGGATTTTACCGGTTTTAAGCCATGATATAAGTATTTTATCGAGTCTTAACTGTGTCTTTCGAGTCTTTATCGAGTCTTTTAAAGGTTTACATGCGTTAGGGACTTTTTGGACAATTATGGAGCATATGGAGCATTTGTTGCTGAGAAGACGAACTCCGTACTTCCAGTGGTCAATGGTGTCGATCGACGCCACCCATTGGTGTCGCTTGACACCCATCGTCAGACACTCATGCGGAATTACTCAAGTTCTGAAGATTTTCAGTTTTGCCCCAGATGTTCCAGAAGTTTATAAAAGAGACCCAACTCATGTCTTAGAATATTTATTAGGTTTCTAGGTTAAGTTTTATGTATCCATCACTACCTATTCTATATTCTTGATTTTGCTAAGTTTGGAGAGACTAGAGAGCTTGGGGATGTTCTTGCTACTTGTACTTCTTGAGAGAAGATCTTGACCCCCTGTTTTCTATTCTGCTTTTGATTCAGTTTTATATGATATCTATTTCAGGTATGTCTTGTCTTTCATATGATATGTCTGAGTAGATCCCTAGTTAGGTTTAGGGATTCTCACAAGGGATTTTATGATTTATTAGGTTTAACACTTGTTAAGATTCAAACTTGTTAGTTCTTCATCTAGGATTGTACTTAATGCTTGTTCTAGCTTAATCACCGAGAAGTATGATATTAGGTTGTTAAATTGGCGCGGCATATTGATTTAAGATCTGAACTAGTCCTAGTGAGCATGTTAGATAATTGCAACGACAGTTGGATTAGATAACTTGTGAACATATCGAACTTGTACTCAAAGTTTGTCTGAACTTTAGGATTCGCAACGACAGTTGGTCTCTTAGGTTTATGTCATAGATAGTTTTCGCAATGACAGTTGGTTAGCTATATATTAGTGATTTGAGTTCTAGAACGATTCTTAATTAGATCTTGACCAGTTGTTTTATCTGCTTTGATTGATTTCCTGAGAGGTTCACTAGACCTGACATTTTCCTCCATCGATTACATCCTCTTTTATTTATTTTATGCATTGTTATTTTAATACTACTTTACTGCTTAGCTGGATTTGAAGCGAAATGGTCTATTGTGAAACCACATAGTCTTTGTGGATTCGACCTCTAAGTACAACCGTGATCTCTTAATTTGAGAGAGTAGCTCTAAGGGATCATTTGAGCATATCAAATTTTGGCGCCATTGCCGGAGACTCTTTTGAGTTTCCAATAGACTTAAGTGTAGAATTCAGTCTAAGTTTTTATTTTTTCAGTTTACTTACATTGTTCGTTCTTTTTATCTTGTGTGTTTCAGGTGTATGCCTAATCGTAGAACTCGAAGCAACAAGGACAGTGAACTTGTACTTCTTTCGAATCAAGAGCTTGCAAGGTTAGAACGTACGATCAAAAAAGCGAAGAAACCGGTTGAAATGGTTGGTCCTGTGATACTACGACTAGATGATGCTGGAGTTCTTAGAGACCAAGAGGGTCAGATTCGCAACGAGCAAGGCCAGAAGCTTGATGCAGAAGGTAATGTGATTTCCGAAGTCGAGGGGGTCGATCGACACCCACCCAATGGTGTCGCTCAACACCAACCGGCGGCAGCTGTAGGTGAAATTGCTGTCGTACAGAGGCAAATTCAAGTTGAGAGGGCAAGGTCACTTGGAGATTACAACAGGCTGATGAGTTTTATGCTAACAGGTCTGCGATTCGTCTTAGAACCATTGAGAGGAACGAATTCGAGCTGAAGCCATCCTATTACTCCTTAGTGGGTCAGCACCCTTTCTCCGAATTGCCTCACGAGCACTCTATGGACCACATTGAGAGGTTCGAGGACTTGGTGACAAGCATGAAGATCAATGGAGTTAGTTATGACTATCTCTTCTGTAAGCTCTTCCCACACACTCTTATTGGTGAAGCGGCTTACTGGCTGAAGCAGTTACCGACATGATCTCTGACCAGTTGGGAAGATACCAAGAAGGCTTTCTTGAGAAAATTCTATGATAATGCGCGTTGAGAGGACTTGAGGAACAACATCTCTCAGTTTACACAGAGGCCTACTGAGGCATTCTGATACACAGAGTTTTAACCCAATAAAAGACTGCAAGTGCGCATAGACAATCGCAATAGAATATATGGGATCGAATCCACAGAGACCAAGTGTCACACTACGAATTTGCAAGAATGAAACTAAGCTAAGACAAAATATGATTGAGGAATTCAATGAGAACCGAAACAGCAATTAAAACGATAATAAGATCAATAAAAGAAAGTGATAGGTCAAGGGTTGTTCTGGAAAATTCAGAGATCATGAATCAGACAACTATTCAGGGAACTAATAAACACCACTCCAGAACTCAAACATAAATGTATAACCAATCCACTCTGGTGGTATCAATTACTTTAATTATCTAGCAACCTAGGTATCTAAACTCTCGTTTGAACCTAAAATCCTAAACAAGCATTAACAAGTGGGTTCGATTTGTTCACGGATTGCCTTAGCATCAGCTCTCGTTGGCTAAGGACGTTACGCTCACCTATGTTCTATCAAGCAACCTATAACACTTTTGGTGAATAGATTAAAACCCTAGATCAGAGACTAAGTGATCAGTTCAGCCTAAGCAATAAGAACAACTATAGATGAAGAACTCATATGCTAAATCCCTATTTGTGTCTAATTCAATGATTCATAAATCCCTTTGTAACCCTAAACCTAACTAAGAGACTACTCAGCCATAGACACAGAGTAACAACAAAGAGATGAAGAAGAACTCATAATCAATAGAAATAGAAATACAAAAGGGTTCAAAAATCTTCTCCAAATTGTCAATGAGGTCTAGAGATCTTCTCCCCAAAGCTCCCAATAAGTAGAACAATATATAAAACTGAATAGAATCCAGGTTCTCTCCCTGAAAATCGAGTCTTAGGGTTTTAAAACGAAATAAATTGGTTAAGGTCGGTTCTGGATCGAAACAGATCAATTTTGGGCTTGAAATTACGCGTCTGATGCCAGATCGATCGATCTGGATGGAGGATCGACTGATCCTAACTTCCCGAGCTTAGTTTCTGCACCTGCTTCATTTGCTCGCCAGAATGACATGTCTTCAGTAAAACAGGCATAACTCTTGAACCAATAATGAGAATGACCTGAGACCGGTGCCAAATGAAAGCTAACTCAAAAATATATCTTTTCTCCAAAAATCATCTCAATCCGATATCTAAAAGACTTTCAGCGAATGCGAAACTTCTGGCGGTTCTGCATGATTCTGCATCTCCAAATCTGCGTTTTCATCCCAAAACAACATGTTCTCCTCCAAAGTAGCCAAAACCTGTAAAGACTCGATAACACACTAAAAGACTCTAAAGATACAACATAAATAAATAAAAGACTCTAAAAGACTTATGAAATCAAAGGTTTAAACCCTCAAAACCATGACACATCACATTCAAAGCTGCATGGGTACGTTTCAGGGCGTATCAGAGAGATCGTCCGCATCATGGTTTCTCCTAGGTTCAGCTGTTGGGGATATTTTTCAGAGGAGTTGATTGGAGGTACCATATGGCTCTTGATTCAGCGAGCAATGGGTACTATAATACAAGGTCTCCAGAGGAAGCTTATCAGCTGATCTAGAACTTGGGGTCTAGCAATAGCTCCAAGAATGCTGATTTTGAGCGACCGAAAGAGGCAGGAGGCATAGATGGGAAGCAGATTGCTGAGTTGAAGACAAAGTTGGATTCAGTTCATAGTATTCGGACGAACAAAAAGTCAGTTCACTTTGTTGCAGAGGTTGAGACTTTTAACCTAGTTGAAGGTTTTGAGGAAAAGGATGTCCACTACGTCGATATCAGGGTCAGAGATATGGTACTGTACAGAAGAGAAAGTTCTCAAGGCACTATGGTTCTTCATCTTGCCAGACACCTCCTTCACCAACAGAGCAGAGTGAGATGAAATCTATGATTGAGCAAATACTGGAGGGTCAGCAGAGGATCACAGTTGATTTTAATGGGAAGATTGATGCTCTTATACTGATTTGCATGGGAAGCTCGAAGTTTTGAATACTCACGTTAAGATGCTGGTTGTTCAGGTTGCACAAAATGCTGAGTCTGTCAAAAGACAAGAGGGATTCCTTCCTGGAAGGACTGAGAACAACCCCAACCATGCCTGCAATGCCCTGTTGGTGGGAAATAGAGATAAATTCATGGAGTTAGAAGCAATTGAAGCAGATTTTGAGGATCGACACGAGTCATCATCTGAGACACCAACTTCTGATAAGCTGCAAACTTCAAGGAAAAGAGCCTATAAGCTTAAGGTTTCCTTTCCAAAGCTTAGGAAGTCTAAACATGAGATGGAGGAAGCCAAATGCAAAGCAATGATGGATAAAGTGATGATTGAGCTACCTCTAATTGATGTCGTCAAGCTTTCACCTCCACTTAAGAGATATGTTAAGAGAATGGTTACTAATGGTGTGACTCCTGAGGAAGGAGCTTTGCTTACCAAGGACATTAGCACAATTCTCTTGAATGAGACCCAACAGAAGAGGAAAGGAAAGCAGAAGGAAGTGATTATCTCTGCACCAGTTAGTGCCATGGTTCAGAGTAGGATTCTAGAGAAGCTACCTGATCCAGGAAGTTTTAAGCTCGATATCTCCATCTCCACAGGTCGATTTTCTAATTCTCTTGGTGATCTGGGTTCGAGTGTTAGTTTGATGCCTTACTCTGTTGCTGTTCGCCTTGGGATGACTGTTTTCAATCCTACAGGGATTTCTCTTATTTTGGCTGATCGATCCAAAAGGATTCCAGAAGGTGTCTTAGAAGATGTTCTAGTAAAACTTGACGACTGCTTGATTCCCACGGATTTTGTGGTGTTGAAGTATAAGGAAGAACCTAAGGATCCTCTTATTTTGGGAAGACCTTTCTTGGCTACAGCTGGTGCCATGATTGATGTGAGGAACGGAAGGATAGGCTTAAATGTGGGTGATATGGTCATGAACTTTGACATGGACAAGCTGAGAAGGATACCCACCGTTGATGGTCAGACATTCTCTGTAGAACCTCCACAGACATTAATGCTGGGTATGTCAAGGACTTGGGTCCTAGTGTCCAAGTGACTAAGCAAGCTTCTGAGCTTGAGGATTGGAGTGGTGATCATCTCTTCCAGACTAGACTCCAAGATGAGGTTCTAATCACTGACAGGGTGCTGGACGAAGACGTTTTTGTGATGGAAACAAGGATTGCAGAGCTGAATTGCAGAAAAAGTGCAGAGATCCGAGCTGCAGGCTCAGTGTCGAGCGACACCGCTAGTAGGGTCGGTCGACACCCATCACGGGTAGGGCCAGATTTATCTGAACCAGCTGGTTTTCGGAATGGTCTTAACTGAGAGCTGTTGTCAAACAGGAAGCTCCACATCCTACACTCCATTCACCTCCGGAAAAGAAAAGGTACGCTCCTTCTGGAACCGAACCATTGATGCATGTGTTTTTTCGCTTCAGTCTTTTACCTCAAAGACCACATGACTACTGCAAGTGCACATCAAACGTATGTAGTACTTAAGGATCGAATCCCACAGAGAGAGAAGTTGTATTGCAAACCTTATAGACCAAAGTATAGCTAGAACTCAGATGAGGGTTTTGTTAGTTGTAAGTCACGGTAACAAGTAATGAAAGCAAGTAAATAAACGGATGTAAAATAATAAAGAGAAAGCATTGGGCGTTCAAGGGATCACAGGGGGGGTTTAAGAATCTATCTATCTAAGAGAAACCTAAGACGATGTGCGTTTATTTCCAAGTCTCGGACATACGTAACACTAATGAACGATTAACCTAATATCTTATAGATAATAATCTAAAATCCCTAAACTCCTTTACTCAACTCACGCAGGCAACGACGCGTAGATCAAAGCATTAATAACGAGTTCGATTCTAGTCCATGAAGCCCTATAGGTAAGTGGTATTTGCTTCCTATAACACAACATTCATCCCAGCTAGGTTCTAGCACTTAGGCAAGCGTTTAGCAAAACCTAACTACCTATAATCAGAGCTAGTTCATGACGCTAAGAACATGCATTATAATCAAACTAAGATAGAAAGAACAGTGTAAACGATGACACAAAGCTCAGACCTCACCACCTAAACCTATAGATCCATCGCCCCCTTTGATATCCCCTTTAAACCCAACAAGTAAACTACTCAAGCATACTTAAGAGAATCATCAAAGCAAGGTTTAGACAATTCATGAGCATAAACTGAATAGATATAAGAATAAGGTTCAGAGATTACTTCGGTAAACGGGTTTAAAAGATGCACAGACTTATCCTTAAACTAAAGAATGAAAGAGAGAAAGAGATGATGAACTTCAAGAGCTTTGCAAGAGGTGCGGCGGCTGGAGGCTCTCCGAGATTCTCTTGCGGCTCCTAGGGGTTCTCTGAAGTTGTCTTGAAGTTTACACCTTCTAGGTTAGGTTAAGAGTGTATTTATAGGCTTTGCAGTCGGTCTAGGGTTTTATTGGGCCGAGGAAGACTTTTAAGGAAAGTTAGGTTGGCTAGCTACGGACCGGTCATGGCTCTTGTGACCGGTGGTGTCAAGACGGGAGGCAACAGTCATGACCTCTCGTGGCCGGTCGCACCAAGAAGGCCGAGACCGGTCACGGCCCTCTGTGACCAGTCGTGATAGTTCTTCACTCCTCGGATGATATCTCCCAAATGGCTGAAGGGAATATGCTTATTCTTTCTCAAGGTGAAACTTGACATTTATGGCTTTCCATAGACACCAAGAACTCCAAAATTGACTATCGGGAAGTCCCTCAAAAGGTGCCATACATTTGGAGATCTGAAACTGTCTAGAAACGGGTTTTCCTCTTCCTTTTGTCCATTTTCCTTTGAAACCTCTAAAACCTTCTTGAACCTGAAATGGATGATAGATGGCTCTTTTTCCAAAGCATAACACCAATCTCTTCTCAAAATCTTAGGAAAACAATAGCTATAATATGTAAAAAATACGATGTTATCAACTCCCCCACACTTAGACTTTGCTTGTCCTCATGCAAACAAGAATGAAGTCATGGAATAGAGTTTTTGAAAATCACGGGAACTCACTTATCTGTAGGAATCTCGTCTCTGCACTCCTCGTCGCCTGGACCTTAGAACCTACTTTACGTACTCGTCCCATGAGAAGCTTCAACATCCTTTACTCTTAGTCCACGGTCCAAAGGACTTTTCGAAATAACCATTGTCATCTCTTTACATAGATTAAGCAGAAAGTACAAGTGGTCTTACCTAGGGGATATCAGCCAAAGGACATGTTGATCCAATCCAAGCCAAGAAATTCTTCGTATGATTCCTTTCCTCTCCCTTTTCTCGTTTCCAAGAGATTGAATTTCCGTACTTTTCTAGGGTATCATTTTATATTTTCTATCGACCTCTTGCTCCTTTTCTGTGGACTTAGACTTCCGCAAGGTTCTGACAGATGCATGGGTATACGCACTCTATCCCTCGGTTACATCCGCCTTTGTCCTTTTTCTTTTCTCCTTTTTTTTTTGTGTGGATACAAGTCTCCGCGAGGTTCCAAAAGATGCACGGGTTTACGCACTCTATCCCTCGGTCACATCAACTTGTATCCGCTTTTCTTTCTTTTCTTTTCTTCTTTTCTTCTCTTCCTTTTTTTTAAAGTACTGAAGGGAAGAGAGAGGAGAATCATACTTTGTGAAGTGGTGCAGTGTCTTATGTGGCACGAAGAGGTCTCGTCCGATGTACGTCCAACCCCTAAATGAGAAATTAAAGGTTAGGTTAGGTTATAATAAGGGTTAGAGACAACGTTGGATCATCCGATTATACAGTAGAAAGAGACTTTCGGAATGTTGACTCAGCTCATTGTCTTTCCAAATCGGTTCTGTAGTCAAGCATAATCAAGAGTCATAAGAGTGTTAATCCAAATATGATCATCTGTTAGATAGGATCATGATTCTCTACTAGTTTTGACTCAATAAAAACGAAAGAAAAATTTGACTCGATAAAAACTTTAAGAAGATTGAAGTAAATAATGTGGGAAAAGGTCTCAAGTCAACAAAATAGAAAGTAGCATTAGTATAATATGGAACATCCACCCCCCCCCCCGACTTAAATCACACCGTCCTCGGTGGGAAAAAGAAAGAGATAAGGATGAAAAATCAAATTAAAAGGATTTAGAGTTTAAGAACAATTTCACCTTGATCTAGTCATCTTCCTTAGATTCAATCGAGAATTTGATCTTTGTCTTATAGGTGATGTAGTGACTGACCGTTAAATCGAATTTTTGTTGTGAATCTCTACTTGCATCCTCCCTGAGACAAAACCCTAAAAACCATCAATAGTCTTAAGAAACAAAATTTGTAAAACACAATTAAGTTAAAAATGATGATAGAGATTTCTCGTTGTTGTCCTTGCAGCCACAGTCGAGATCATGGTCGTGGTGATCGGATGGTCGGAACTACTTGGTCGGATGTCTAGACGCTATCATTGGAACAAGTTGTGGGATGGGTGACATTTGTAGACCAGCCTAGGAAGTGATGGCTGTTCTGGGGATGCTTGGCCGCACCGGTCACAGGTGGAGTAGCCGGCCCGGATGCTTGTGGTCCCACCGGTCGCGAGAGGCTTGGCCGGTGGTGGATTGGCTCGTTCCTTTGTTGCAGCTTTCATTCCTTCCATAGTTCTTGATGTTCTGGGTCCTTCGTCCAGTTAGCCTTGGAAGATTGATCGTCGTCGGCATATTGGCTCTCGGCTTTTCGGATGCTCATGGGCTGGCCATGCACGACGCGGCTCGGACGCGGCCAGGGCGCGGTCGGGATGGTCGGTCGCGCTGCAGGTCTCGGCCAGGACGCGGCCAGATCATTGTGGAATACGGGACTTAGCTTGGTGGTTCTTTGCCGGATGCGAGGCGTTCGGCCTTTCGGACGCAGCTCTCGGTACTCGGTCTTTGGTACGGGTTGCGGTACAGGATAGGACATGTCGTAGTACGGATCACAGAAAGGTCACGGTAGGTCACGGCTCGGGACACAGACATCTCTCGGTAGGTCGCGGCTCGGGACTGAACAGGTCATGGTACCGGTCACGGACAGGTCGCGGTAGGTCGCGGCTCGGGACAGGACAGGTCCTGGTAGGTCGCGGCTTAGGACATGACATGTATCGTGACCGGTCTCGCCCTTTTTCATGCGACCGGTCTTCCTTGGCACCACCTGTAACGCCCCCGAACCGTTCTATAATTAAAACAGGACAAGGTCTCTACGGTTTGCTACTCGCATTCGAGAAAACGAGGTTTCAGGAACACATCCGTTCACCGCGAGTTCCCAAAGACGCGTAAAATTTCCCCGCGGTCAAGGCCTAAGGCTTTCCAACCCGTACCGTGACCGCAGGTTGGGTCGATCCGGACTAGATCTTATCAGAAGGATTCCCGTTCATTCATAACAAAATCCGGATCTTTAATTGGAATAACCAAATCAAAACCAACACGACCAGTTTGTCTTTTCAGGAAAATTCCATAGATTTTACAATAGCCGCAAAACAACTATACTGGCCGCCCTAAGAATCACACAACTTGCTAAGGCTCACCCACTATGGTTTCCTGAAAACAATTAGAATAGCTACATGAGTAATCTAAGATTACTCAGTGAATTCCGCAACCAAACAACACATTATCCAAGCATGCATAACATTCAACAATGAATTCACGTAACATTTATCATGTAAACTATTATTATCATGCTTATATCCTGGATAGCTATCATGTAAACTATTACGATCACGCTCCTATCCTGGATAAACATCCTGATACGTACACTTAGGCACGCCTTTCCTAACACCATGAGTTCACATTACGAATACAATTGAACTAGAAAAGAATGTCTCCACTTAAGCCACAGAGGCTAAAAGATACACATTCCCGGCCATCTACCAAGGCACTAACCTTTTGGCCATTCTACATCGTCATGTAGTACTCAGTGGTCGCTAACCACTCAAGTATAGTTCAATCATTTATCCAACGTACCACAGAACTCACCAATTCAACACTTAACCAGTCCTTAATCATGCATACTAGTACTCCTTAACAATACTAGTCTACTCGTCTATAATGACCAAGATGCATGAAAGAAATATTGGACAATCAATATAATCCACGAATTTAATTTTAGAAATTCTATTACGCATATTAGATGGTCTCTATGCCTTATACCAGGTTTATACCATCAAGATAGAATTACTAAAAATGACGCACCGTACTGTTTAAGCACCACGGCCATCGACAAGCAATTTCATTCAATACGCATTAATAATCAAGCAAGCAACAAGCAGTCAACGAACAAGCAAGCTTAATCATTTTAGAGTTTTCACCGGGCATCCTAGATGTCCTCTATGTCTTTTAATCAGTTCATTTGATCATGCGTGAGTTTATAGAATCAAGCAACGTTTATTTCCTCAGCAACACGTTTTATTCAAGTAATATCATCTATAGATTCGTATAGAAAGCTATCATAATCACGAATCAACTGATATTTTGTCAGAACTTAGGAATAAATAACTTAGCCTTGTGTTACTTCACAAGCTACTAGACTGACAGAACTTACG
Source organism: Barbarea vulgaris (assembly GCA_963667165.1). Classification (NCBI taxonomy): domain Eukaryota; kingdom Viridiplantae; phylum Streptophyta; class Magnoliopsida; order Brassicales; family Brassicaceae; genus Barbarea; species Barbarea vulgaris. The sequence goes on along the minus strand of OY763888.1, from coordinate 7,119,463 downwards.
AAACTCACAGTTATTTGGCAGATTTGCTTAAGACTCTAGCTGCTTCCTATTCCTCTTAGTTCTCCTTAGCGTTTCTCTAGTGAATTTTCGTGTGTGTTCACTAATGAGAGAACTAATGGGGTATTTATAGGTTTTCTTAAGCTGCTAAGGGTCAGCTGACTAAACCAGAAGATGTCACGGCAAGGAGGCTGGTGTTGCCACCATTTGCCACCTCCTTCTCAGCCTAAGTGACTACTCCGGCAAGTGTCAAGGTATGGAGAACAGTGGTGCCACCGAATCCCACCTCCTCCTTAACCAGATAACCATCCAGGCAGATGTCACAGCATTGAGAATAGTGGTGCCACCAAGTACCACATCCTCCTTCGCCGTTTTGTCCTTTCCGAGCTTGTCTCTCGGTAAGGTGCTTGGTGGTGCTAGCGGTCGCCACCACCACCTTGCATGCGTTTGCTTGGCGAACTGCCTAGCACTCTGCCTGGCATGCTACCTGGTACCTTGCTTGGTACCGCGTTTTAACGACTCACCTGGTACTTGGCCTGGCGACCTGCCTGGCATCCAGCCTACCTGCCTAGTACCTTGGTGATTCCTAACGGTATGACACTTATTCTCCGGATTACTTATATCCGACGATTAACGAGTCTAGGTTCTATCATATAAACAAACCTTAGGCTCACTATACTCACTAACTATCCTCAATACTATCAATCACTCTGCCATTGTTTCTTAACGAGTCTCCATATCCAGTTACCATATGCCCTTAACTTGTATCCTTTTTATCGAGTAAACTATATCGTCTTCGGCATCACGCACTATGTCTGCTCCTCGAGACTCGCATAAGTCTCGCTCATACTTAGAATCTTTCCTTACCACTTTACCATTCAGTGGTATTCGATCAATAGTTCTGAAATGACTTGAGTTCGCCGAATAGTCATTCATCTCGTTACATTCGTTTCCTCGGCTCTTTCCTTTCCTTGCTATCTCCAATCTTGGATCACTAACTCTTTTTCACAATGACTTAGCCCTTCATTGGCTCCTTTCTTAATAGTTGGCTTTGTGTTCTTCATCATTCCCCTTAGTATCCGTCAGATACTTCATTGGTCTTTAACCGATCCTTGACAATTTCATTAAGGCAACTTCTTTCCCTCGGCTCTCGTTCTTGCGGTCACGACCGTTCTTCCATGTTTTTGGGTCACTGACCGGGGTATTACATTCTCCCCTCCTTAATAGAATTCGTCCTCGAATTCTGAAAATTTAGTTCGTCTACTATCTGGTTTCACAGAGCAGCGACTACTTCTTGCTTACAGCAGTGGACGGGTTACGGTTTGGCGCCACCCAGATTCACTATGGCCCGTTGGTTCGACCTTAGTTGATCTATCATTTAAATGTCCCCACTCGGGTTACAAGCTATAGTTACTTAGCTCGACCAGACTTCACTTCTTTGATAACTCTTATCTCCTCATTTGGATCTTCCTTATTTGATAGTTGATTCCGTTCCTTCCTTGGAAAATTCTCTTCCTTTCCACGCTCAAACTTTGTCACTTCACTTTTGACAATTCACATATTCATCTCTTCTTGCATATTGATCTTTTTGCAACCCTCTTGGATCTTATTATTTTTTTTTAACATCCTCTTTGTTCACCATTCCTTCTCTTCTTCCCTTTATCACTTAAGTCCACTCCTTACAAGTTCTTCGTTCTTCATCCTTCCAGTTTCTTACCCGATATGGGTAAAATCTCATCATCGTCCAGCTACCTCACACTCATTCTTGTTGTCCTTCTTTGGGGTTTTAGGTACGTTCCATTGTACTCTACCCAATTTCTTACACACAGTTCCTTACTTCACTTTGTTATCTTCTTCTTCAAATCTCGTCTCTTCTTTCGATAGTTATATCCGTCTCGGACATACTCTTTCTTTCTTTGTATTTTGGTCCTTCATTACTCCATCATCCTTGGTGTTTGCTCTTCACGGTCTTTTCCACCTCCTTTCTTTACTTTCGGACTCGATCACGTCCTTCTAAGGATTTCCTCACCAACTCCTTAGTACTTCTTCTATCGAGTTTATTTGCTCGATCTTTCTCCACTTTTCTTGACTCTATTTTCGTTTATAAACCTCCCGGCATTCTTCACTTTCTTTTGAAATTCCTTAGGATCATCTATCCTTCCTTCTATCACCATTTCCAACTCCTTATATTTTCTCTTCTTTCTTTTTTTTTTTTTACCATTCTGGCCATGTCTTCAACTCCTTAGAATTTTTATGGCCTTCTCCCATTCCCTTCTTCATTGGGTTTTGGGGTCTTCTTAATAACAGGTTTACCGAGTTGTCTTCCTTTCACTCAGTCCATACTCACGGACTTTCATCTTCCTTATCCACATAATTCTGCTTGCTTACTCACAACGATACTTAGTTTCCTCGATCAAAATTTTCCCTTTCCTATCGGGAATTTCCATTGGTATATCATACGGTAACTTCTCAACTCTGGGCAATTCTGGCTTCCATTGATTTTTCGAGGCATTCAGACTACTAAACTTGCCATCCTATGGCTGTCCTATTCTTAGGCTATACTCTAAAGTTTCTTACCGGAAATGATTCTTGCCTTTCTAGAGTTATCGTGCACCTATTCCACAAGATCAATCTATTTCTAGATTTCCATCTATTCATCGCTCACAAGTGTATCATAATTCATTATACCATCGCACTGAATCACAAGCATATAATTCAAGTAAGAACACAGCAAGATTTTTACTTAAAATTATACTACCATTCATTCACATTTATGTCACATTATCTTACAACAAAAGATAAGTTATATTTGGTTCCTTACCCTTCCTATACATCCGATTCTAGCTCACGTACCTTAGCCTGCTCTTAACGACGTGAGCGTATATAACGACAAGTCGGACACATACAACGGGGGTTCATTACATTAAACGCCCGATGCTCACACCTAGGAAGTGGTGGAGGAGGCCTCGACATACGAACAATTGGACACGATGAGACTTGGTGTCCAGATCCCCCGCATGCTACACAAACAACCCTGGGCAACGTAAAAGCTTGGTAGTAAGGACAGTTTAAAGGGTAATGCCTATGTTGTTCGCACAAGTAGCAGTACGGTCCGGGATTCACCGGCAAGGATGGAATAATCTCAACATCCTCCTGCCCATTAATCTCATCTCCGTCCGAATCCCACCTTTCCATATTCCAAGTTGGTATATATGGTGGAATTACCTCCGGCATCGGGTCAAGCAGGGATGAAACCGTAGGTGATGGAACATTTGGACTGTCGTACCATTCAGGAGAATAGTTCAGCTCCGGATTGTCATAGTCCATTTCTTCTCCGGATTCCTCACTCATCCAATCACCGGATGAAGAAGATATCTCGATTATAGAGTGGTCGCTATCGGAGGAAATACTAATGTAATCCTCCACCACAATATAAGCGTCTGGATGAAGCTCTAGGATAACACAATCCTCCGAACTTTCCGTCGACGTGATAGCCAAAGGCTCCAAGTCCTCAGACGGATCAGTCTCACTCGATGAATACAGTCCATGTCCCACATCTTGCGGTAAGAATCCATTCCCATATATTGTCCGATCTACATCCGGTCCAAGTGTTTCCTGCTTGGATCTAGGTATAACCCTACCTTGTCCGGCAACACTTGTGTTCGTTTCATTCAGTATTCCTTGATTCGAATCAGACTCGGAACCATTCCCATTCACGGAGGCTTCACCAGAATTCCCCTCGTGATTCATTGGTATGAACGAGTCTTCTGAACTAGAATACTGCTCATTGGGGTTCGGCCAACTTGGCGTTCCCCAATGTCTCCAGCCCCTCACACGATTACCATGTCCTGGAATCTATATCACAAAAGGAACACAAGCAAAAGGGTTAACTTAATTTTCCCAATACTTAGTAATTTCTACATGTGATTCTAGCCAGTTCCTAGCGGCAATTGCGACACATTTGGACTCGATAAATCATTTAAAACACGGTTTTCCCATGCACGAATAACCATGCTCTGATACCATACTTGTAACGCCCCCGAACCGTTCTATAATTAAAACAGGACAAGGTCGCTACGGTTTGCTACTCGCATTCGAGAAAACGAGGTTTCAGGAACACATCCGTTCACCGCGAGTTCCCAAAGACGCGTAACATTTCCCCGCGGTCAAGGCCTAAGGCTTTCCAACCCGTACCGTGACCGAAGGTTGGGTCGATACGGACTAGATCTTATCAGAAGGATTCCCGTTCATTCATAACAAAATCTGGATCTTTAATTGGAATAACCAAATCAAAACCAACACGACCAGTTTGTCTTTTCAGGAAAATTCCATAGATTTTACAATAGCCGCAAAACAACTATACTGGCCACCCTAAGAATCACACAACTTGCTAAGGCTCACCCACTATGGTTTCCTGAAAACAATTAGAATAGCTACATGAGTAATCTAAGATTACTCAGTGAATTCGGCAACCAAACAACACATTATCCAAGCATGCATAACATTCAACAATGAATTCACGTAACATGTATCATGTAAACTATTATTATCATGCTTATATCCTGGATAGCTATCATGTAAACTATTACGATCACGCTCCTATCCTGGATAAACATCCTGATACGTACACTTAGGCACGCCTTTCCTAACACCATGAGTTCACATTACGAATACAATTGAACTAGAAAAGAATGTCTCCACTTAAGCCACAGAGGCTAAAAGATACACATCCCCGGCCATCTACCAAGGCACCAACCTTTTGGCCATTCTACATCGTCATGTAGTACTCAGTGGTCGCTAACCACTCAAGTATAGTTCAATCATTTATCCAACGTACCACAGAACTCACCAATTCAACACTTAACCAGTCCTTAATCATGCATACTAGTACTCCTTAACAATACTAGTCTACTCGTCTATAATGACCAAGATGCATGAAAGAAATATTGGACAATCAATATAATCCACGAAATTAATTTTAGAAATTCTATTACGCATATTAGATGGTCTCTATGCCTTATACCAGGTTTATACCATCAAGATAGAATTACTAAAAATGACGCACCGTACTGTTTAAGCACCACGGCCATCGACAAGCAATTTCATTCAATACGCATTAATAATCAAGCAAGCAACAAGCAGTCAACGAACAAGCAAGCTTAATCATTTTAGAGTTTTCACCGGGCATCCTAGATGTCCTCTATGTCTTTTAATCAGTTCATTTTATCATGCGTGAGTTTATAGAATCAAGCAACGTTTATTTCCTCAGCAACACGTTTTATTCAAGTAATATCATCTATAGATTCGTATAGAAAGCTATCATAATCACGAATCAACTGATATTTCGTCAGAACTTAGGAATAAATAACTTAGCCTTGTGTTACTTCACAAGCTACTAGACTGACAGAACTTACGAAACTCACAGTTATTTGGCAGATTTGCTTAAGACTCTAGCTGCTTCCTATTCCTCTTAGTTCTCCTTAGCGTTTCTCTAGTGAATTTTCGTGTGTGTTCACTAATGAGAGAACTAATGGGGTATTTATAGGTTTTCTTAAGCTGCTAAGGGTCAGCTGACTAAACCAGAAGATGTCACGGCAAGGAGGCTGGTGTTGCCACCATTTGCCACCTCCTTCTCAGCCTAAGTGACTACTCCGGCAAGTGTCAAGGTATGGAGAACAGTGGTGCCACTGAATCCCACCTCCTCCTTAACCAGATAACCATCCAGGCAGATGTCACAGCGTTGAGAATAGTGGTGCCACCAAGTACCACATCCTCCTTCGCCGTTTTGTCCTTTCCGAGCTTGTCTCTCGGTAAGGTGCTTGGTGGTGCTAGCGGTCGCCACCACCACCTTGCATGCGTTTGCTTGGCGAACTGCCTAGCACTCTGCCTGGCATGCTACCTGGTACCTTGCTTGGTACCGTGTTTTAGCGACTCACCTGGTACTGTGCCTGGCGACCTGCCTGGCATCCAGCCTACCTGCCTAGTACCTTGGTGATTCCTAACGGTATGACACTTATTCTCCGGATTACTTATATCCGATGATTAACGAGTCTAGGTTCTATCATATAAACTAAACCTTAGGCTCACTATACTCACTAACTATCCTCAATACCATCAATCACTCTGCCATTGTTTCTTAACGAGTCTCCATATCCAGTTACCATATGCCCTTAACTTGTATTCTTTTTATCGAGTAAACTATAACGTCTTCGGCATCACGCACTATGTCTGCTCCTCGAGACTCGCATAAGTCTCGCTCATACTTAGAATCTTTCCTTACCACTTTACCATTCAGTGGTATTCGATCAATAGTTCTGAAATGACTTGAGTTCGCCGAATAGTCATTCATCTCGTTAAATTCGTTTCCTCGGCTCTTTCCTTTCCTTGCTATCTCATATCTTGGATCACTAACTCTTTTTCACAATGACTTAGCCCTTCATTGGCTCCTTTCTTAATAGTTGGCTTTGTGTTCTTCATCATTCCCCTTAGTATCCGTCAGATACTTCATTGGTCTTTAACCGATCCTTGACAATTTCATTAAGGCAACTTCTTTCCCTCGGCTCTCGTTCTTGCGGTCACGACCGTTCTTCCATGTTTTTGATTCACAGACCGGGGTATTACACCACCGGTCACGGGATTTGTGACCGGTCTCGTCTTCTTTCACGCCACCGGTCACGAGGGTTCGTGAACGGGCTGGCTACTCTCTTCTCGACCGGTCACACTTAACACGAACCGCTCCGGACGCTTGGCTCGGCTCGGTGGGGACTCTCGGCATTGGCTTCTTGTGGTGGCCAATCCGTCGCCTTCTGCATATGGCTATATGATGCGCTTGTCACCAAAACGAACTTTACATCCTTTCCTTTCCGTCTTTTTGTTCTTTTTGATTTTCTTCTTTTCTATTTTCTTTTCTTGTTTTTATAAAACCTGAAATGCAAAAAAAGAAAAAAAACAAAAACAAAGCAACAAAAGCAAATCTAAACTAAAATAAAATAAAAAGGAAAACTTACAAGTGGGTTGCCTCCCACTAAATGCACTTGTTTAACGTCTCTGACTCGACGGTTGTGCCCTTTCAGGTGGATTTGGACGAGTCATTTGTCCTTAGAAAAACAACATGGAATTTAGATTTCCTTTTCTCACTCCCTGCAGGGTTGCAAAGACGGACGTGCAAGAGCAGGTCCTCCAATTCATTGTTTAAACACTCCATTTTATTACACAGCTCATCGTACTTTTCTGACGGTGTAGGCGAGCCTTTTCTGCTTTGATTTCACTATTTTGCTCTTGATAATGAGGTGCAAGCTTCAAAGGTGCCTCCACCGCGCTGACTCTCCACTCCAAGCTCGTGAGCCGACTCCCAAGTCCCCAAACGCTTCCTTCGATTGTATCCATCCTTTCTTGGATTGTCTTCATGCTTAGCTTTTGGCTTTCTAAGCATTCCTTCATCAAATTCTCAACCCTCTCTTCTTGACTCCACAGCCTGGAATGAGCATTTGTATTGTCCTGAAAGATTTGATGCGGAAGACGTACCGAAAAATTATGTCAAGGGAACCGGTTCTGGTCGTAAGCGGTTCGCCTAGGGTAGGGGGCTTTAATGCGGGGACGGAGATGGTATGGTGACGGCCTCCAGGGGCCATGACTTCTGTAAGGTGCTGGATGTGGTTGCCCAAAGTTTTTTTGGCGCGTAGTTCTCTCTTGGTTCCGAAATCGCCAAATATATTCGTTTTTGGCCATTTCTTCGTACGTGACTCTAGTGGCATGCAACATCGAACTTCCCCATAGTCTTCTTCCTTTCTTGCCTCAATAGATAAGTCATAAAACTCAGCATCTTCTCTAGTCAAATCTTCAAAACGGTTTTAATTAGCTTGTTCCTCATAGTAAGCCTCGTCGTAATCGGTCGGATAGTCCTCTCCTTTAGGCCATTCCGATGTCTCGGATTGATCCGTGAATTTCTCCTCACGCGCTCTATCCTCTTTTTCTTGCTCGCAAGCCTCGTCTGCATGATCATCTTTCCACTTTGAATACGCAATCGGATCATTGAAACCTTGTTGCAAAGCTTCAATCTTCCAATCTAGATGCTCCTCCACGGCATTGATCTTGTATCCCGTGTTGGTGACATTAGATTCAAGTTTCCTCACATCATAGTGCTGATCAAGTAACTTTCTGTTAAGCTCCTCAACTTGGTCTTCTACTCGTTTGATGTGGCAAGCGAGAGTGGATAGCTTAGAGCTGAAATCTGTTCTAATCTTTGAGAGTTTGTTGTCGACTTCTTCTTTGTGCTTCCGTTGTTCCGAGGCAAGCTGTATCATGAGGTCCATGAGCTTGTCCTCAGTACGTGATGTCCTTGGAGTGAACTTAGGAGTACCATACGAGCTCTGGTCGATGGTATCGATTCTCATGACTTCTTGGGAGTTGAAGTCCGGATTCACTGCAAAACAGAAATCTTCCGCTAAGTGTGGGTTAAGAGAATGAGTAGCTAAAGAGTTAGAGTTACTCATATATCGATCTCTAGAGGATCGAGTAGGTTGGCAATGAGAGTGTGCCGTGAGTGGTGAAACACAAGATGGTCGAGGATGGTCGAGGATGGCCGTGGTGGTTCCCACGAGTAGAGCTAGCTACGGATTCGGAGGTGACTCCATCCGAGGCTCTGTGATACACCAAGAGTTGCGCAAGTGTAAGGTTCTGGAACTCCTCAGGAAGAACGTTGAAAATCATCCTTATGATCTCCTGAAACAAAGAAAAAACAAAAATGAAAATTAAAAAGCAAGGTGTCCTACCCGGCAACTGCTCCAAAAAGCTTGATGCGTGTGTTATTTTGCTTCAGTATTTTACCTCAAAGACCACACGACTACTGCAAATGCACATCAAATGTATGTAGTACTTAAGGATCGAATCCCACAGAGAGAGAAGTTGTATTGCAAACCTTATAGACGAAAGTATAGCTAGAACTCATATTACGGTTTTGTTGGTTGTAAGTCACGGTAACAAGTAATGAAAGCAAGTAAATAAACGGATGTAAAATAATAAAGAGAAAGCGTTGGGCGTTTAAGGGATCGCACGGGGTTCAAGAATCTATCTATCTAAGAGAAAACTAAGACGATGTGCGTTTATTTCCTAGTCTCGGACATACGAAACACTAATGAACGATTAACGTAATATCTTAGAGATAATCATCTAAAATCCCTATACTCCATTACTCAACTCATGCAGGAAATGACGCATAGATCAAATCATTAATAACGAGTTCGACTCTAGTCCATGAAGCCCTATAGGTAAGTGGTTTGTGCTTCCTATAACACAACATTCATCCCAGCTAGGTTCTAGCACTTAGGCAAGCGATGAGCAAAACCTAACTAGCTATGATCAGAGCTAGTTCATGATGCTAACAACATGCATTATAATCCAACTAAGATAGAAAGAACAATATAAACGATCACACAAAGCTCAGACCTCGCCACCTAAACCTATAGATCCATAGCCCCCTTTGATGTCCCCTATTAAACCCAACAAGTAAACTACTCAAGCATACTTAAGAGAATCATCAAAGCAAGGTTTAGACAATTCATTAGCATAAACTGAATAGATATAAGATTAAGGTTCAGAGATTACTTTTGTAAAAGGGTTTACAAGATGAAAAGACTTATCCTTAAAACAAAGAATGAAAGAGAGAAAGAGGTGATGAACTTCAAGAGCTTTGCAAGAGGTGCGGCGGCTGGAGGCTCTCTGAGATTCTCTTGTCTCCTAAGGGTTCTCTGAAGTTGTCTTGAAGTTCACACCTTCTCTAGGTTAGGTTAAGAGTGTATTTATAGGCTTTGAAGTCGGTCTAGGGTTTTATTGGGCCGAGGAAGACTTTTAAGGAAAGTTAGGTAGGCTAGCTTCGGACCAGTCACGGCTCTTGTGACCGGTGGTGTCAAGATGGGAGGCACCGGCCACGACCCCTCGTGGCCGGTCGCACCAAGAAGGCCGAGACCGGTCACGGCCCTCTATGACCGGTCGTGACAGGGCTTCACTCATCGAAAGATATCTCCCAAATGGCTGAAGGGAATATACTGATTCTTTCTCGAGGTGAAACTTGACACTTCTGGCTTTCCATAGACACCAAGAACTCCAGAATTGAGTATAGGGAAGTGCCTTAAAAGGTGCCATACATTTGTTGATCTGAAACTGTCTAGAAACGGGTTTTCCTCTTCCTTTGGTCCATTTTCCTTTGAAACCTCTAAAACCTTCTTGAACCTAAAATGGATGACAAATGGCTCTTTTGCCCAAGCATAACACCAATCTCTTCTCAAAATCATAGGAAAATAATAACTATAATAGGTAAAAATACGATGTTATCAACCATCTGATCTCATCAATAAGACTTTTAGAGGTACACACACTGTTTCACAGTTAACCAAGCCATGATTTTATCGTAGACCGCTTGTTTCTTCTTTTCATGACTTTGCAGGGAAAATAAGTGTCCCACCCAGACTAACGTCCCGCCCTGCTGATGTTCCTCAATTCCATGGCCATTCTCATGCACCGCGCATTTATACTCCACCATGGATGAGGCGACAACTTCCTGAGAGGCATTCATTGGCACTCTCGGATCCACGAGATGCCTGATCTTCGGCATAGTCAAGCTAAAGACTAAAAATAAGTGCTTAGTGGGAGGCAACCCACTGGTAAGTTTTTCGTTTTCTTTCAGTTTTTCTTTTATTTTCTCGCCAACTTCGGTTTTGGCAACACTGGGGACAGTGTTGCTCAATTCTGGGGGAGGTGGTTACTTATTCCATCTTTTGTTTTCTTATAAGTCTGTCGAGTCAGTTGAGTCCGTTTTATTGAGTCAAAACAAGTCCATGAAACTATGATTTTTAGAGGAACCATCACATTTTGCAGGAACATAAGTGACCATTTGATTCGAGTCTGATTGGCATCTGGGACTAATGGAAACACCAAAGGCTTAATGGTGGACTTGAGACGCCCATATTTCCAGCAGAAATCCACTAACACCTGAGCCAATTTCTGTCAGTTCCTTTTACCTCATCAATGTGACAGGTGTTTTGGGGCTTGACTCATCGTTCATACCGAACAAGACAACTTCTGTAAACACCAACAAAAGCGGTACTCCTCTCCCTTATCCCAAAAAAAGTAATAATAATAAAAAGCATAAAAGATGATATGATTCTCGTCTTGAGTAAAGGGGTAGGAAAATTTCCTGTGACCTCATTATTTTACTTGAGATTGAGATGATCACGCAGAGGTGGAAGTGAGGGGTAGGAAAATTTCCCGTAACCCCATTATTCAGTACACCTTTGAATTAAAAAAAAAAAAGAAGAAAGAAAGAAAAAAAAAGTGAAAAAAGATAATAAGAAAAAGAATAAGTCTGGGGGAGAGAAAGAGTACCGATAGCTATATGTTGTCTTTGTTTTGATATTGTACGTGAAAGAGTCTAGAAGATCCTGGGCATCGAGATCAGAGATGAGACCCGGCATCGAAGGTAATGTGGACTATGCTGCAAAATTGTGGGTTTAATCGGGAAAGCTATGAATGTCTACGGTGAAGTACATGGTGGTCTAGATCCTTTCACGTAAGAGTTTTTAGTTGATTACTAAGGTGAATGTGAGTGTGGTGATCTTATGACGAAATGAGTTTCTGTGTTTTCAAACCTCTTTCTCTTGTTTAGTTTCTGTTTTGCTTGAGGGCAAGCAAAAGCTATGTCCGGGGGAGTTGATATATCATGGATTTTACCGGTTTTAAGCCATTTTATAAGTGTTTAGACCAAGTGGCAACATCAATGACTGTTATATCATGGTTTTTACCTGTTTTCAACCATGATATAAGTCTTATTTATAAAGTATTTTGGTATTTCTAGAGTCTTGTCAGGTCTTTTGCAGGTTTATGTACGTTTTGGGCTCCCGGGCGATTTTGGAGCAATTTGGAGCAAATTCGGAGAAACAAATTTGGAGAGCAATCATGGTGCTGGTGTCGGTTGACAACACCCACTGGTTTCGGTTGACACTACTAAAGGACAAAATTTCTACATGAGTTTTGCACGAATTGCAGATTTGCCCCAGAATTTTCGAGATTTGCAATTAAGCCTAAATCGTGTTTTTTGACTATTGATAAGATTTTAAGGTCATTGTTTAGACCTAACTTTATTCTACCTTATTTTTGAGAGAGATTTGTAGGAGAGCTTGTAGAGAAGAATCAGAATTCCTTCAGAGAAGATACATAACTCCTTTACTCTTTCTATTGATTTCTTTTATGAAATTTATTTTATTCATGATGTTTGTTTCATTCAGCATGTCTGAGTAGTTTGCTTGTTAGGTTTAGGGCTTTCAAAAGAATTCATGAATTGTTAGGTTGTTAGATTTGTTAGGATTGAATCAATAGAGTTCTTTATCAAGATTGTGTTTATTACTTATTCTAGCTTCGCGACCTAGAATCTGATCTTAGGTTGATTAGTTGACACGAAAGTGTAATTGATTACCTGAACTATCTTAGATGAGCAAAATAACTATTCACAAAGAAATTTGGTTTAGGTATTTTGTGAACAATCGAACCTGATCATTAATGCTTGTCTGAATTAGAGATTTTAGCAAAGAAATTTGGAATTCTAGATTTAGACACATAATTTTCGCAGCGAAAGCTTGTTGATTTTACCATTGTGTTTTGAGTTCGTGAACGGTTCTTAATAATAATCTTGACAATTTATTTGTGCTGCAATTTTGAATTACCTAAGAAATTCCTTAATTTGAGAGAGTAGCTCTAAGGGTTAATTTAAGCATATCAATGGCCTCACAAGAACTCAGTGATCAACTTGCCACAACTCTTCATAGAGAGGCCGAATTAGTAAATACTATCAAAGATATCAAGTGACAAGTGCATCGTGCCACTAGTTCGGCACCTTATATCGACGGAGTCATCAAAAAATCTCAACAGACTCTATTCACTGCCCGAATCTCCAGAGAAGATATGCATGAGATCATGAAACTCAAATTAAAAACCAACAATCAATGGTAAAACACCATGAATGACCGATCCATCCAACCACATAACTGCTTTCACAATTGCTACATGACAAGCTCGGCTTTTGGATAAAGATAAAGATGTCATAGTCTGCCAGTTATTCGTAGAAAACTCAGCAGGCCACAATCCAATGGTTCGCCAAGTTGAAACCTCGTTCCATTGACTCGTTGATACACAGAGTTTTAACCCTATATAAACTACTGCAAGTGTACAACAATTGTTGTAGTAATGTAGGGATCAAATCCACAAGGACTAAGTGTCACACTACAATTATTTTAGAATGAAATTAAGCTAGGACAGTAATATGATTGTAGAGTGTAATGAGAACGAAATAGCAATAAAAACGATGTAAATGTCAATTAAAGAAAGCGCTAGGTGAAGGGTTGTTCTCGGGAATTCATAGATCATGAATCAGACAACTATTCAAGGAACTAATAAGCACAATCTTAAACTCAAACATCAATGTATAACCAATCCACTTCCGTTGTATCAATCACTTTATCTAGCAAACTAAGTATCTAAACCTCCGTTTTAACTTAAAATTCTAAACAAGCATTAACGAGTATGTTTGATCGGTTCACGGTATGCCTTAACATCAGGGTCCGTTGGCTAAGGACACACCACTCATCTATGTTTTTTCAGGCCTTTAAACAAAACACTTTTGATGCCTTAAAAAACTTAAGATCTGAAACTAGGTAGCTAATCAAGTTCCAACAATAAGATCAACAAGAGATGAAAAATCCTAGAATAAATCCCTATCTATGTCTAATTCAATGATTTATAAATCCCCTTGAAACCCTAAACCTAACTATGAAATTACTCAGCCATAGAAACAGAGAAACAACAAAGATATGAAGAAAAACTCATAATCAATAGAATAAAAATCCAAAAGGGAAATCTTCTCAAAGGTGAAGAGTCAGAGATTCGTATCCCTGAAGCTTTCAAATTGCCAAATGCCAATGGTATGAATAGAAAATAAAGAGTAGCCTAAACAATGGCTAAAAATAAGTATATATAGGTAAAAACACAAGGTAGGTCGAAATCTATTAGGAAAAACTGAAATTTCCTTTTTCTACGGTTTTGGCGATTTAGGCAGTTTAAGGCCATATCGATCGTTCTAAGAGTGGATCAATCGAGCTGGCCAGTAACGATCGATCTGGAAATATACGGCTTCCTGGATCAATTGATCTAGTACAGATCGATCCATCTGGTCTGAAGTCCTCATATGCTTCATTTGCTCGCCATATTGACATGTCTTCAGTGTAATGGGCATAACTCTTCAACCAGGCATGAGAATGACATTGGACCATTTCCAAATGAAAGCTAACTCAAAGGGCTATCTTTTGCCCAAAAAGTATCTCAATCCGATATCGGAATGACCTCAATGGATGCCAAACTTTTGACGCTTCTGCATGATTCTGAATCTCCAAATCTGCTTTTTCATCCCAAAACAACACGTTCTCCTCCAAAGTAACCTAAAACCTGTAAAGACTCAATAAAACACTAAAAGACTCTAAAGAAACACTACAAATGAATAAATGAATAAAAAAAACTTATGGAATCAAAGCTTAAAACCCTCAAAACCATGACATATCACTCGTTCAACGATCTTTCACTGGCGTTCATGAAAAAATACTCGATCCTCATCTTGCGAGAGGAGTCAACAGCATATTTGTGGAATATGGTCCATGAAAAAGGAGAAAGCCTCTGCCCGTACATCGATTGTTTAAAAACATAGCATCTCGAGTTGCAATGGACGACGCTGCGTCAATTGAAGCATTACGACAAGGATTATGGTACGAATGCCGGTCCTGCGAGGCTCTTTCATCCAATAAATCGTCTACCTTGGAGAATGCCTCCCAGTGTGCGTCTTTCTAAATTAATATTTAGGAGGAGCGCGAATCTTTGCACAAGCAGTACGCCCCAAATATTTCAGTTCCGACCAAGGAAAAACCCAAAAAAGTACATCGTGAACCTAGACAACAGTACAATAACTACCGGTATGATACGGGGGAAAGATAAACTCCACTTATCAGGTCAATGAAGAGAACATTCCGCCTCTACCTTGGAGCAAGTACGTTCACCCTGAAGGAAACCCCCGTCTCACAAATAACAATCCACCTAAGGGACAACCCCGCCATGACACTTATATCCGACCGGATACGATGGGCTACGACAATTCAGAGAGTTATCACCAAAGCGAGGCGTCAAAATTTTATAGCGATTTCCATGAGCAATCATGAAATTCTACTTTCGAGTGCTAACAATTGCAAGAATTTTAGCTCAACAAGTACTACAGGCCTCCTTGGTCCTATGATTCACAACGCCGACCTCAAAATTATAACCTAGATAGACCTGTTTACTTCGACAGACTGACCAATTTCGAAAGACTGCCAAAACGACCTGAGTACACGAACCCCACCTAAGCGTGACAGAGAAGAACCTCCACAAGATAACACGGAAAACAAAAGACGATCAGTCTACGTCATCTTGGGTGGTTTGATTGACTGTAACGACTCGATATGGTCATTGAAAGAGCACCACCAAAAAGCAGAAGCATCAGCAAAAACTCAGTCAGCCAGAATTAACCATTTCGGAGGCGATATACCGATCATTTTCTCGGATGCCGACATGATTGGTTTGGATCCACCCCATAACGATCCACTCGTTGTCACTCTTGACATCAGGGATCGCAACGTCGCAAAAGTCCTCATCGATATAGGAAGCTCAGTCGACCTGATTTACACGCAAATGTTAGAAAAGATGAGCATCTTAGAATCCCAAGTAAAGCCGGTCACATAGACGCTTACCGCATTCGATAATAGGAAGGTATCTTCAATTGGCACAATCAATCTCCTCCGTGTACGCTGCCAACACAGTTAAATTTGCCAACGTCATTATGGGTACTCCTTGGATACAAGATATGAGGGTCGTAGTCGTAGCGTTGAGCTACCATTAGTGCTTGCGTTTTTTGTCAGGTGGGGCAATATTCACCAGTAATGATAGTTAAATAGTTGCTCAATGATGCTTCATTACCGAGTAGAAACTCCGCACGCCGCCAGTTACAGTTAATTCTATCATCAAAGAAAATGATTGTTATGACATGAAAAAAACACGTCCTCCAAAATCAAACATGGAATTAGTCGAGATGGTAAACATTAATCCGCAGCATCCAGAACATCTGGTCAGTATCGGAATTCAGCTACAACCCAAATTCCGGAGATAGCTCAAACGTTTCCTTCGACAGAACATCTCTACTTTTGCTTGGACTATTAAGGACATGGTAGGAATCGATCCTAAGGTTACAACACACGAGTTCAATGTCGACCCAACATATAAGCGTAGAAAACTAGAAGTAGATCGAACCAAATCAGTTAATGACGAGGTCGAAAAAGTTTACAAGGGAGGCTCAATCTGCGAGGTCAAATATCTGGAATGGTTAGCCAATCCTGTCGTCGTAAAGAAGAAAAACGGCAAATGGGTGTTTGTGTTGACTTCACGGACATTAACAAGGCATGTCCAAAGTATTGTTTCCCACTCCCTCAAATAGATAGACTCGTCGAAGCCACATCAGGGTACAAACTCGTCTTATTCATGGACGCCTCCTCCGGCTATAATCAGAAAAGAATGCACCCAGAAGAACCTAAAAACGGCCTTCATTACACACCGTGGGACGTACTTTTACAAGGTCAAGCCTTTCGGATTGAAAATGATGCTGCCACGTACCATCTTTTAGTCAATAAAATGTTCTCCAACCAGCTCGGTAAAATGTTGGAAGTTTACATTGACGACATGTTGGTCAAGTCAGAAACAGAAGGCGACCACATCGTCCACTTAAAAATGTGTTTTAAGATTCTTAACAAGTATGTAATGAAGCTAAACCCGGCTAAGTGCACCTTTGGAGTCACTTCAGGAGAATTTCTCAAGTATATTGTTACCAAGTGTGGCATCGATGCAAACCCAAAGCAAATGACCACGGTCTTATAGTTACCATCCTTGAGGAACAAGAGAGAGGTGCAATGACTCACAGGACGAATTGCAACAGTTAATCGCATTATAGCTAGATCGATCGATAAATGCCTTACGTTCTATCAACTCTTGCGATGTAACAAAACCTTCAGCTGGGATGAGCAATTGGAGATCACCGTTAAGGAACTCAAAACATATTTATCTACACCTTTAGTACTCGCTAAGCGGATGATGGGAAAATTCTATATCTTTACATAGCCATGTCAGATTTGGCCGTTAATGGCGTCCTGGTCAAAGATGAACGAGGCGAGCAGTGACCTATTTTTTACGTTAGTAAAGCGCTCGAACCAACATAAACTAGATATTCGGCGTTGGAGAAGATCGTCTTTGCAATCGTTACCTCTGCTTGAAAGCTCTGATATTATTTCTGAAGCCATCCAGTTGTAGTCCTCTCAGACATCAACATACGAACCGTCCTACACTCGCCAAGCCAAGCAGGACAACTTACCAAATGAGCAATTCAACTTAGTGAGTATAATAAGTATCAATCCCGAAAAGCTCACAAATCTCAGGTTTTAGCGGATTTCCTAGTCGAGCTACCAGCCGATATCATTGAAATCAACAAACTTGAGCAAATTTGAGAATTACACATTGACGGTTTGACAACTCAAACTTTTTCTAGAGTCGGTATCCTACTCAGATCTCCTACATGAGAAATACTAGAATCAGCACTGCACCTCAACGTCCAAGCAACCAACAACGAAGCCGAATACGAAGCTCTTATTATCGGTTTCATGCTAGCCAAAGTTGTTTCAGTCAAACACATCAAAGCTCACAGCGATTCCCAACTCGTCACGAGCCAATACACTTGTGACTATGAAACAAGGGACGAACGAATGGATAAGTATTACAAAATCGTTCAGGAGCTCGCCAAAGAATTTTCTACTTCGAACTCATCAAGATCCTTAGCTCTAAAAATAAAGCCGCTGATGCATTGGCTGCCTTTTCCACCACAAACAACCCTTATTGAAGAACCATACCCATTAAGGCAATAAACGAACCAAACATCACATTACCTCGTGATCCCATGTGATCCCACGTAAGTATAAAACGACATTCATCCAGTTAACCTCGAAGACATACCGCCTATTATCCGATTAACGTATCCCTATCATGATGTACATTTCAGGAAGTCAAGAACCAAACGACAAATGCGAAGCTCGATGACTTAAAGCCATGGCGGCTCATTACACAATGATTGACAACATAATTTATCGATGAAGCGCATCAGGACTACTTCTAGCTTGTATTCACGGAAAGGAAATGGAGCGAATCATGTCAGAAACTCATGAGGGAGAAGGCAATCATTCTGGAGCTCTGGCCTTAAAAATTTGGAAGCATGAGCACTACTGACCGACCAAGTTTCCAGATTGTGAAAAATTCGTAGCATTATGCGAGAAGTGCCAAATGCATGCTCGCCTAATCAAATCACAAACCGAGCTGCTTACATCCGCAGCCACGCCTTACCCATTCATGTGCTGGGCAATATAGTTGGACATTTTCCAAACTCCCATGGGAAAAAGTGCATACTTGTACTCATCGACTACTTCACAAAATGGGTGGAAGCAAAGTCGTATCCAATAATCGCATGATGACGTCATAAATATTTTATGGAAGTACATCATATGTCGACATGGGCTGCCATACAAAATCATCACTGATAACAGGACTAACTTGACATCTGCCAAAGTCGAAGGCTTTTGCGACAAATGGAAGATTTGCCTTAACAAGTCGACTCCACGATACCCTCAAGGCAACGGACAAACTGAAGCAACTAACAAAACAATCCTGGATGGCCTCAAGAAGTGACTTTGCAAGAAAAAGGGGAATTGGAAAGATGAGCTTGATGGAGTCGTATGGTCACATCCAACAACACCCAGGCAAACTACAGATCAATCTCCGTTTTCTTTGTCACACGGATTAGAGGCACTTGCCTCAACTGAAGCAAACGTCCACACCTTGTGTCGATCTTAAATGCCTGAAAATACCATCCTTAACAAGGAGATGCTCCTAAACATTAAGGACGACACAGAAGAGTTACGCGATCAAGCTTTACGTCGTCTCCAAAACTAACAGCAATAGGTAGCTTGATATTACAACAAAAAGGTCCACAATCGATTATTCAAAGAAGATGATCTTGTTTTAAGAAAGGTTTTTGATAATACTCCAAAGTCATCAAACCTGGTGTCAACGAACTCATGACAATGTCCAGGCAGCCAATCATAAATATTTGGAATTCCATCAATCTCAAGCGCTATTACTACTAAGGCAGACATCCAGACGATCTCATCTACATGGTAAGGCAGGAATTGAACTACGTTAGACTTGATCCCGCCTCAACGGTAGGCAGCCTGACTCTGGTTCAAGTTCTCAAAAAAAAAAAAAAAAAAAAACTCTCGCCACGAGCTCTACATCTCTATGTAAAGAACTACATTTTGCCTTGATCCCATTTACGGGTACGTTGGCAGTCTCTGATAGTGCGCATCTATGATACTTAATGAAATTCACATTGATCATATCAAAGCCGATCCCAGCCTCGCATCATATACTTATAAGCCGAGCTCAGCCTCGCATCATTTACATACGCAACTCCGATTAACAGGTTCAAAAAGTGTGCTTTTTATGATGGTTGGCACCCATGCAAGGTAGTCCTCACTAATGCAATAGCAAACTAAGCCAGGGAACTCCGGCAAAACTTTCAAGTCGCCCGAGATAAATAAGTCGACATCTGCATTATCGAGGCCTGATTTGACATTTAGAAATAAGGAAGTATTAGTCGAGGTCGCAACTTGCATTAAAAACCTAAAAGTTGGGGCCAGTCCTGCATTACCGCTCCAAGTTGCCTAAGACAACGTAAAACTAGCACATCTCATGTATTTAGCCTGACTTGGACATTTTCTAGGTAAAACTGTAAGTCAGCCTCTTGAAAGAAGAGTCGACTTCTTTTAAAGTTACATCTCTAAACCTAAAGTCGGGGTAAGTCCCGCATATATCAAACCATACACTTGGAACAAAGTAAGCCGAATCAAATCGCTACCAGCCGAGCTTTGAGTTTGCAATCAGGTAAAGTTTGTCTAAGGTAAGTCAGGAGACGTCATTCACTTAGACATTTTTTACCGATAAAAACCTAACTTGTTGCATTTTAAGCCGAAACCTAGCATTCGCACTATGAGCCGATCTCAACCAATAATATATCATGGTTTTTACCAGTTTTCAACCATGATATAAGTCTTATTTATAAAGTATTTTGGTGTTTCTAGAGTCTTTTTGAGTCTTTTGCAAGTTTAGGTACGTTTTGGGCTCCCGTGCGATTTTGGTGCGATTTTAGGAGCAAATTCGGAGAAACAAATTCGGAGAGCAATCATGGTGCTGGTGTCGGTCGACACCACTAGAGGACGAAATTTCTACACGAGTTTTGCACGAATTACAGATTTGCCCCCAAAAGTTTCCCTGATTTGCAATTAAGCCCAAATCGTGTTTTTAGACTATAAATAGGATTTTTAGGTCAGTGTTTAGACGAACGCTTGATTTTACACTTCATTATTCACAGCCACCTTTTCAGAGTTTTCATAGAGAAGATTTCCAAACTCTTTACTTCTTCTCTTGATTTATTTATGTTTTCTATTATAGTCATGATGTTTGTTTCATTCACCATGATTGAGTAGTTAGCTTGTTAGGTTTAGGGTTTTCAAAGGAATTGTTAGGATTGAATCAATAGAGTTCTTCATCTAGATTGTGTTTATTGCTTAATCTACCTTCGGGACCTAGAATATGATCTTGCCTAAACTATCTTAGACGAGCAAAATAACTATTCGCAAAGAAGTTTGGTTTAGGTATTTTGTGAACAATCGAACCTGATCATTAATGCTTGTCTGAATTGGAGAATTTAGCAAAGAAATTTGGAATTCTAGGTTTAGACATAGATAATTTCTGCATCGACAGCTGGTTGATTTTACCATTGTGTTTCGAGTTCGTGAACGGTTCTTAATAATAATCCTTAAGCCTATGACTGTCCAACTTTATATAAAAAAGATCAGACTGAGACAGACAAATACTCACCTTTCATAATTTTCTGAATCCTTTAAACGCTCTTGGTCTTGATAATCCTCTTGGGACCCCTTTGAAGTCAGTTTGATGAAGATCTTCTCGTGTCTCCACTTGATAAGCCATGAGCTTGTCATCTTGTTCCATTTTTTCCTTGTCGACTCCATGAATAACTTTGAGTGTATCTTGAGGAGCTTCTCATTGAGTCTGATATTGATGTCCACATCATACTCTCCCTCATCAAAAGGTTTTGTCCTCAAAACTGATTGACCTGCAACAAGAGAAAACAAGGCAGTAATTTGATATATTTAAGTGTTTAGAAAATTACCTCGGATGATGGCGAGTATGTGACTAGGGTATTATCGATGTAGTGAATCTGGTGGTTCTTATTAGATCAGCCTGTGGTGTTGATGCGTGTGTTATTTCGCTTCAGTCTTTTACCTCAAAGACCACACGACTACTGCAAGTGCACAGTAAAACATATGTAGTATTTAAGGATGGAATCCCATAGAGACTTGTAAATCACGTTACGAATTTTATGGAGAGGAATATGGCTAAGAAAACAATAAAGGGAATTTAGTTTTTGGGATTTTGTAACAATTACAATAACAAAATAAAAGCTAATAGAATGATGTAAATATCAATAACCGAAACGTCGGGCCTTAGGGAATTCTTAGGGTATCATGGATCGAATATAAGCTAAGAGATTAAACTAGGAACTAACCTACAGTGCATGTTCATGAACTATGAAACACGAATGAATAAGAAATACGCGGATCGCAATATCTAATATCTAGAGTCTATATACTCCGTTACTCAACTCACGCATGTAACAACGCATACATCCTAGCATTAAGATCAAGTTCAATGATAGTTCGTAAAGCCCTATAACTCAACTTACGCAGGTTATAACACAATACTCGTCTAAGCTAGTGCAAGCGAGTTTACAACACTTTTGATGCTATAAAACGCCTAGGATCAATCACTAGTTAATTACTCAAGCAATATGCATTAAGAACAAGCCTAGAACGAAGAACAAAGATGAATAATTCCTGATCTAACAACCTAACAAATCGATCACATGAATCCCCTTTGAAACCCATAAACCCAACAAGTAAACTACTCACACATACTCAAGAATATCAAAGCCATGGATAATAGATTGAATAAACTTATAAGTATGAGAAAAGGGTCTAGAAATCTGATCTGATGTACAGATGAGATGAATCTTCTTCCTTAATCAAGTAGAGCACAAAGACTAGAGAGAAGAGATGAGAGGAGAAGAGAGACGGCGATTTCAAAGACTTGGTGCGGCGGCAAGAGGAGCTTCAACAGCGGTGAGTGATATATCATGGATTTTACCGGTTTTAAGCCATGATATAAGTGTTTTATCGAGTCTTAACTGTGTCTTTTGAGTCTTTATCGAGTCTTTTACATGTTTACATGCGTTGGGGACTTTTTGGACAAGTATGGAGCATATGGAGCATTTGTTGCTGAGAAGACGAAGTAGGTGTTTCCAATGGTCAATGGTGTCGATCGACAGCACCATTGATATTGCTCGACACCCATCGTCTCGCACTCATGCGGAATTACTCAAGTTCTGAAGATTTGCAGTTTTGCCCCAGAAGTTCCAGAAGTTTACAAAAGAGACCCACTTCGTGTCTAAGACTATTTATTAGGGTTTTAGGTTAAGTTTTATGTATCCCTTTTTTATCTTTGCTTCTGCTAAGTTTGGAGAGACTAGAGAGATTGGGGTTGTTCTTGCTACCTGTACTTCTTCAAAGGAGATCTTGAACCCCTGTTTTCTATTCTACTTTTGATTCAGTTTTATATGATATATGTTTCAGCAATGTCTTGTGTTTCATCTGATATGTCTGAGTAGATCCCTAGTTAGGTTTAGGGATTCTCACAAGGGATTTCATGATTTGTTAGGTTTAACACTGGTTAAGATTCAAACTTGTTAGTTCTTCTTCTAGGATTGTACTTAATGCTTGTTCTAGCTTGATCACCTAGAAGTATGATATTAGGTTGTTAAATTGGCGTGACAGCGTGATTTAAGATCTGAACTAATCCTAGTGAGCATGTTAGATAATTGCAACGACAGTTGGATTAGATAACTTGTGAACATATCGAACTTGTACTTAAATCTTGTCTAAACTTTAGGATTCGCAATGACAGTTGGTTTCTTAGGTTTATGTCATAAATAGTTTTCGCAACGATAGTTGGTTTGCTATATATTAGTGATTTGAGTTCTAGAATGGTTTTTAATTAGATCTTGACCAGTTGTTTAACCTGCTTTGATTGATTTCCTGAGAAGTTCCCTAGACCTGACGCTTTTCCTCCCATTGATTACATCTAATTTATTATTTTCTGCAATTGTTATTTCAATAAACATTTACTGCTTAGCTGAGTTTGAAGCGAATACGTCTATTGTGAAGCCACAGAGTCTTTGTGGATTCGACCCCTAAGTACTACCGTGATCTCTTAAATTGAAAGAGTAGCTCTAAGGGATAATTTGAGCGTATCAAATTTTGGTACCGTTGCCGGGGTCTATTTTGAGTTTCCAATAGACTTAGAATTCAGTCTATGTTTTTATTTTTTTAGTTTACTTACATCGTTCTTTCTTTTTGTCTGGTGTGTTTCAGGTGTATGCCTAATCACAGAATTCGAAGCAACAAGGACAACGACCTTGTACTTCTTTCGAATCAAGAGCTTGCAAGCTTAGAACGTACGATCAGAAAAGCAAAGAAACCAGTTGAAATAATTGGTCCTGTGATATTACGACCAGATGATGCTGGAGTTCTTAGAGACCAAGAGGGTCATATTCGCAATGAGCAAGGCCAGAAGCTTGATGCAGAATGCAATGTGATTGCCGAGGTCAAGGGTGTCGATCGACACCCACCCAATGGTGTTGCTCGACACCCACCCAATGGTGTCGCTCAACACCAACTGACGGCAGTCGCAGGTGAAATTGCTGTCGCACTGGGGCAGATTCAAGTTGAGAGAGGGAGGACACTAGGAGATTACAACAGGCCTGATGAGTTATATGCTAACAGGTCTGCAATTCATCTTCCAACCATTGAGAGGAACGAATTCGAGCTGAAGCTGTCCTATTACTCCTTAGTAGGTCAGCACCCTTTCTCCGGATTGCCCCATGAGCACCCTATGGCCTATATTGAGAGGTTCGAGGATTTGGTAACCAGCATGCAGATCAATGTAGTCAGTTATGAATATCTCTTCTATAAGATCTTCCCACACTCTCTTATTGGTGAAGCGGCTTACTGGTTGAAGCAGTTACCTACAGGATCTCTGACTAGTTGGGAACATACCAAGAAGGTTTTCTTGAGGAACTTCTATGATGATGCGCTTTCAGAGGACTTGGGGAACAACATATCTCAGTTTACACAGAGGCCTACTGAGGCATTCAAAGCTTCATGGGTACATTTTAGGGCGTATCAGAGAGATTGTCCGCATCATGGTTTCTCCCAGGTTCAGATGTTGGGGATATTTTTCAGAGGAGTTGATTGGAGGTACTAGATGGCTCTATATTTAGCGAGCAATGGGAACTTCTACACCAGATCTCCTGGGGAAGCCTATGAGTTGATTAAGAACTTGGCGTCTAGCATTAGCACCAAGAATGATGATTACGAGCGTAAGAAACAGGCTGGAGGCATAGATGGGAAGCAGATTGCTAAGTTGAGGACAAAGTTGGTTCAGTTCACAGTATCCTGACGAACAAGAAGTCAGTTCATTTTGCTGCAGAGGTTGAGACATTTGAGCCTGAGCAGGTATATGAGGAAGAAGATTGCAACTACATTGGTGGAACTGGATTTCAGGGTCAGCGTTATAGCAATCAGCAGAACCGAGGTGGTTACAGTGGGATTAATCAGCATAGAACCTTCACCGGTAATCAAAAATCCTCTGGTTATGTTCCTAAGAGCCAATATCAGAAGCCTTTCCTGAGCAACAATGACTTCAACAGGAACTATGGATCATCGTCCTATTATCACCAACCTCCCGCTAACTCTAAGCAGAACGAAATGAAGTCTATGTTGGACCAGATTTTAGAGGGTCAGCAGAAGATTACGGTTGATCTTAATGGGAGAATTGACTCGCTGTATACTGATTTGATAGGTAAAATCGATGCTTTGAACATTCATGTGAAGAAGCTCAATCTCCAGGTTGCACAGACTGCTGGGTCTGCAAAACGACATGATGGAGTTCTTCCAGGAAGAACTAATAACAACCCTAAGTATCCTTATAATGCTATCAGGTTGAGAAGTGGTAACGAGTTGAATCCTGTATTGGCAAAGTCTCAGAAGGGTCAAGAAATTGTGGACTTAGAGGAAATCGATGAAGAATTTGCGGATGAGCCGTTGGTGTCGACCGACACCCATCATCAGTGTCGATCGACACCAAAGCCCATGATATTAGAGGAAAGACCTACACCGGTCAGTGTCGATCGACACCCACCTATTGGTGTCGACCGACACCAGTCGTCACCAGATGCACCGATTGTTGAGAAGCTGCAGGAAGCTCTAGAGCAAGTCTACGTACCCAAGGTTTCTTTCCCTAAGAGCAATAAGAGGTCTAAACAGGGGTTGTATGAGGCTAATTGGAGAGCGATAATGGATAAACTCACCATTGAGATTCCATTGATCGATGCCATCAAGACCTCGCATGTGGTGAAGAGGTGTTTGAAGAAGATGCTTACGCAGGATATGCGAGAAGAGGAAGGAGTTATGATGATGACTGAGGTCTGTAACGCTGTCATTCAGAACAGGATACCAGAGAAGCTTGTTGATCCGGGTAGCTTTGTCTTGGATTATTCTATCTTCCAAGCAAGGTTTAAGAATTCATTGTGTGATTTGGGTTCCAGTGTGAGTTTGATGCCGTATTCAGTTGCTGTGGGACTCGGGATGACAAACTTCACGCCTACCAAGACGACTCTGATCCTTGCGGATAGGAGCATAAGGACACCCGAAGGTCTTTTGGAAGACGTGTCAGTGAGAGTCGGCGATTGGTTGATCCAGACATATTTTGTGGTACTGAAATATAGTGACGAGCCTGAGGATCCTCTTACCCTAGGTAGACATTTCTTAGCCACTGCTGGTGCGCATATTGATGTTAAAGGAGGGCGAATAGCTCTGAATATGGGGGATTCCGTGATGAATTTTAATATGGATAAGTTCATCAAGTGACCCACTGTCGACTGTCAAAATTTCTGTGTGGACAGTTTGGACAGTCAAGCTGAGGCGATTCCCCTTGAGACGGATTCCTCAGATCTCAGCTTGCAGCTATCCGTTCTCTCTAGCCACCTCAAACGAGTAGAAGATCAAGTTGAGGAACTAAACAGCAAGTTACTCGACCAAAATTTTGATGTGAGTAAAATTGAATCGGATGTCACCAACACAGGGTATAGGATCAATGCCATGGAGGAACATCTAGAGTGGAAGATTGAAGCTCTGCAACGAGGTTTCAGTGATCCAATTGAGTATTAAAAGTGGGCGGATGATCAGGCATATGAGGCATGTGAGCAAGAGGAAAGGGATATAGCGCAGGAAGAAAAACCCACAGATCAAACCGCGACACCGGAATGGCCTAGTGAAGAAGATTCTCCAACCGATTGCGATGACGCCTACTATGAGGATAGAGATATTCAAAATTGCTTAGAGGATTATTCCAGGGAGAACGCTGAGTTCAATGATTTACCCGCTGAGGGAAAAAGGGAAGAGAACCTCATGGACGTTCATGCCACCTATAATCAAAGCCGGTCGCCCAGACACCACTGCAAGGTACATCTTCCACATCAAATTTTCTAACCTAACGATAATGCCCGTTCCAGGTTGAGAAGTCAAGAAGAAAGGCTTGAGAACTTGATGAAGGAATGCTTAGATATACAACAGCTAGGCATTAAAACAATCCATGAGAGGATTGATACGATTGAACGAATCGTTTGGGGACTTGGAAGCTGCATCACAAGTTTGGAATTAGGGCTCGGCAACGAAGACATCTATGAGGGGCAGTTTCCCACCCTTCACCGGAACATCACCCTCTGATCACGACACTGGTGTCGATCGACACCAACACCCATCCATGGATAAGTCTTCATAACTCTGGTTCTAACTTTGTTTCGTTTTCTGTTTTGTTTACCAATCTCTGGTTTGGCACCACTGGAGACAGTGTTGTTCAAGTCTTGGGGAGGTAGTTACTAACACCATCTTTTGTTTTCTTATGAGTCTATCGAGTTAGTTGAGTCTGTTTTATTGAATCAAAACCAGTCCATGAAACAATGATTTTTCGAGGAAACCATCACATTTGCAGGAACTTAAGTGACCATTTGATTCGAGTCTGATTGGCATCTGAGACTAATGGAAAAACCAAAGGCTTAATAGTGGACTTGTGAAGTCTGTGCATTTTACCACTTCTAAACTCTCATTTCCATCCATTTTAGCATAGTTTCATACACAGTTTCACTCAATATCCATCCACTTCTCTCATATAGGTTTCATGATAGCTTTGTTTTAGTTTTGCATACATATTGCATATTGGAGCTATCTTTCAGGTGTTTTGGATGTTTGCTGGAGATCAAGGAACATGGAGACACAAGCTCGGTGTGAAGACTCGACCTCATGACCGAGCTAAGGACCAAGATTAGTATGCACTCGACCAAGACCACTCGACTTGGAGTTAGACCGAGTGCAAACCAATCTACCAACACCACTCGATCACATGCACTCGGTCGACTGACCGAGCTGAAGGCAAAGAGGAGTTAGCACTCGACCAAGAGCACTCGACCACGTCCACTCGACCACCCAACCGAGCTCGTGCAACCGAGTTTGAGGATCCAAAGCCTGAAGAAACACCACTCGACCACACCACTCGACCAGAGGAACCCGAGCTCAAGGCAGCCGACCTAAGGACTTTAGTTTATTTTGTCTTTTTGTACTAAGGCTTTTGACCTAGAGTATTTATACTCTAATTAGGTCAGCAGCCGCAGGATCTACGTTTTTTATTCCTTTTGTTCTCTGAAAACCTCTCTAGATCTATCTGATTTTGTATTTGCAATTACTTCTGATCCTTTGATCCTTTTTAGTTTATTTCTTCTATTCCTTCTTCATCTCAATCTCTAGATTATGATTATGGAAACTATTTCATTTTTTGGGTTTATGATTCTGATGATGAAGTCTGAGTAGTGATTTAGGGTTCTTGAGGATGGGTTAGATCTGGGTTATGATTCATGGTGATTCTAGTAGATTTAGGGTTCTAAAGCTTAAGATCTCTTCTGGGTTAGCTGTTTCTAATGCTGATTCCCTGTACACCCACTTGGGATCTGATCTTGGTGTTTCCTTGCACATCACTTGTGAAACACCAGATCTGCTAATACCAGAGATCTGGAGCTTCTTTCCAATGATTGATCCAAGATCATAGGAAAGCAAGTTGTAGTTTGATATTTATGAGCTGTGTTCCTTGACAAGCTTGAGGAGATAATGCCTTTGGAAACTATCTTTGCAACCATCCCCAACCAAGGAAAAACCCTTCAGGAAGAACTCTTGAGAAGGAAGATGAAAGCTGAGGCTATGAAAGAAGTGAAATATGATTGCCAGACAGTCATAGGAGAGAGGGTGATCAAGGATAAGCTTGAAGACCCAGGTTCATTCACTCTTCCATGCTCAATAGGGACTCTGAACTTCAAAAGTAGTCTCTTTGACCTTGGAGCTGCTGTCAGCCTTATGCCTCTGTCTATAGCTCAGAAGCTAAAAGTAGAGGACTTCAGACCCTGTAATATCACCCTAGTGCTAGCTGATGGTTCAACAAGATCCCCACAGGGAATGCTGAAGGATCTTCCTGTAAAGATAGGTGAGGTAACAGTTCTTGCCGACTTTGTGGTTTTGAAAATGGATGAAGAACCAGCAGATCCACTGATTCTTGGAAGGCCATTCTTGGCAACTGCTGGGACTGTAATTGATGTGAAGGGAGGAAGGATTGCTCTTAACCTGGCTGAAAATCTGAGGATGGAGTTTGATATCAATGATGCTATAAGGAAGCCCACAATAGAGGGACAGATCTTCTCCATTAAGGAATTGAATGATAGCACTGATGAGTTGTTGAGAAAGCCTTATGAAGATGATCCACTGAAGCCAGCATTGGTAATGGATAGTAAAGCTGGATCAGGAGTCTGTCAGGGCATAGCTGGATCTGAAACAGAGTTTAAGGCTGTAGAAAAGACAAGTTTGAATCAAGCTCGACCAGTTAACTCGGTCTACAAACAGAGTCAAGCTCTCACATGTCCGGATGTTTCTAACTCGATGGGCAAACTCGGTTGGCAAACCGAGCCTGACATTTGTGGGCTAGATGAGTGGATTGCACTCAAAGAAAGGTCTAATTGGCAGGACAAGGCTATAGTGGAGCTAAAAGACACTGTGAAAGAGCTGAAAGATCAAATCAAGTCGCTCCAAGGGAAGGCCAATCAAGTATTAGAAAACATCAAGGGTATCCCACCTGATATAGCTATAACTCTGGTTAGCAGGAAGGGAAGTGAACTCACATCAGAATGGTCTAGAAAAATAGACTACCCACCTTATCAAGAGGAAGCTTACCTAGAGGAGGAAGCTATTGAGAGTCAGTTTGCTGATTGGTCAAGGAAGCACGATGAGTTTGCTGATCTACCCACCAAGGAAAAGAGGACCTCAGTTCCTCTCTTACAGCCTCCATGATTCCAGTAAGGAAGTCAAGCTTAGTGACTTTAAACAAGCTCACTTGGGAGGAAGTCCCATGACTATCTTTGTAAATATTTTGCTTTAAGGTTTCTTGTTTCTTTTAATATGTTTTCTAGTAGTTTTGTTGGTCAGGTTTGAGATTTCAGGATTATGCAAAGAAAGGCAGAGAAGCCCAAAAAAATCAGACTCGACCAATTAGCTCGATCAACCAGGCCGAGTCAAAATCTCAACAAATCAAGCTCGGCCATCAAGCTCGGTTTGGCAAACCGAGCTACCCCTCTAGAGGTCATCAATCAAGCTCGGACAGTCTAACTCGATCAGCTTGGCCGAGTTAGATCTTCATACCAAACCACTCGGCCATCAAACTCGACCTTATGACCGAGTTAGAACACCCAACACTGAGGTACAACTCCACTCTTTACCATTGTTTATACCATTCATCTTTAGTTTTTCTTATTGCTTTTTCATTCTCATACCTTCCTTTGAATCTTTTATTACACAAGGGACTGTGTAATTCAAGTTTGGGGGAGGGTTTGAGATGCATTTGATATCGTTTACTGTTTTCTTATTTCAAATTTTGCACATTGAGTCTGCATAGCATCTAATCTATTTGCATAAGAAAACCATAAAAATTTGAAAAATTTCAGAAAAGCATTCCACAAAAACAGAGTGTTCATGTAGATTGCATTCATGTTTAGGATTGAGTCTAGATGCATTTCATATAGAATTATGCATCTGCATAAGGGACTAGGATGATAAAAGCTTTGTAAACATGCTGATTTATGAAATAGTCTCAATGCCCTAGTTAATAGTTATCTAATGCATTCATGAAAGTCTGAAGCATAAGACCGCACCATGCCTAGATTGCATTGTTTGACATTTAGTTTTGGCTGAAGCATGTCTTGATCTGATATCATCCCCTATCTATTAGAACCTTAAACTGAATTGTAATTATCATGTCTATGCCTTTGATTTGAACTCATGGATACCTTATACATATTTGGATTCTCTTACTCTTTTCACCACCCTTGTGAATCCAAATAGCTGATTCCCATCATTGGAACAGTTTCCCCTACCTTTAACCTTGACCTTCCTTTCAAGCCAACAATAATCTATGTGTGAATGTGAGGCCTATTTCAGGATTGAGCTTGGTAGAAAGTGTTAGGTCTGTGCCGACAAGAACGGTTTCTCATACATATAGTTCTGGTTCATGATATTTGAGCTAGATAGAACTAGGTGGGGAACTGAACTGTGGTTAGGAGGATAGACTGGAATTTAGAATAGGGAGTCTAGCTCGGTTGTATAAGCTCGGTTAGGAGACCGAGTTTGAGTTTCATATTGGGATTCAAGGGAAAGAAAAGAAGAGAAAGGAAAGAAAAGAAGTTATGGGAAAAGGGTCTAAGTTGAAAATAAGAAAGCTGCTCTAGTAAAGGATTTGGGAATTGATAAAGAAGAAAAGAAATGTATAGGCTCAGAAAGATAGAAAAGAAAAGAAAGGCAAAAAGCCTGAAGTATCTTAATTAATAAGAAGAATAGAAGAGCCTCAGTTTTAAAAGAGCCCAATCCGCTAGCATAAGCAAGAAAGCATAAGAACCCTTTTTCCTTAGAATGAATAAATAAAGAAAGAAGAATGAGTTGATCGAAAAAGGATTCATGGCAGAAAAGTGCCTAAGGGTAGATTTAGGATCATCTTCTGGGGTTTAGGATTAGGTGGTAGCTGAATTGTTGTATATGGGATGGGTAGATGAGAAATTGTTCTTGTATGCATCGGTTGGCTATCTCACCTTTAGCCTTCTCCTAAAGCTCAGTCTATTCTTGAGAGTCCCATGATATCTATTGTTTAAACCTGTTACAAAAGGGGCCATTTTTGCCTCTTGACCTTTCCCTTAGCCAAATGAGTTCATTGAAATTGCATAAGCTTGATTCATGGTTACAGAATGAATGAATGTTAAAGGGAATGATTGATTTGATTGCTTGTGTAGGTTAAGGCTAGTGTCAGGTTTGTTCTGAAGGGTATGGCTAAAGTTTTAAAAGTAGGGTTTACTTGTTAATGCATTCTAGAACTACTAACTAGGACCTTGATGCTACTTCCTTTATCAGCATGTTTTGGCTCTGAGTCCCAGCATTTCATCAACCTCACCAGCTTATATCTTATATGTTTGCTTGAGGGCAAGCAAAGACTAAGTTTGGGGGAGTTGATGTCTGTGCATTTTACCACTTCTAAACTCTCATTTCCATCCATTTTAGCATAGTTTCATACACAGTTTCACTCAATATACATCCACTTCTCTCATATAGGTTTCATGATAGCTTTGTTTTAGTTTTGCATACATATTGCATATTGGAGCTATCTTTCAGGTGTTTTGGATGTTTGCTGGAGATCAAGGAACATGGAGACACAAGCTCGGTGTGAAGACTCGACCTCATGACCGAGCTAAGGACCAAGATTAGTATGCACTCGACCAAGACCACTCGACTTGGAGTTAGACCGAGTGCAAACCAATCTACCAACACCACTCGATCACATGCACTCGGTCGACTGACCGAGCTGAAGGCAAAGAGGAGTTAGCACTCGACCAAGAGCACTCGACCACGTCCACTCGACCACCCAACCGAGCTCGTGCAACCGAGTTTGAGGATCCAAAGCCTGAAGAAACACCACTCGACCACACCACTCGACCAGAGGAACCCGAGCTCAAGGCAGCCGACCTAAGGACTTTAGTTTATTTTGTCTTTTTGTACTAAGGCTTTTGACCTAGAGTATTTATACTCTAATTAGGTCAGCAGCCGCAGGATCTACGTTTTTTATTCCTTTTGTTCTCTGAAAACCTCTCTAGATCTATCTGATTTTGTATTTGCAATTACTTCTGATCCTTTGATCCTTTTTAGTTTATTTCTTCTATTCCTTCTTCATCTCAATCTCTAGATTATGATTATGGAAACTATTTCATTTTTTGGGTTTATGATTCTGATGATGAAGTCTGAGTAGTGATTTAGGGTTCTTGAGGATGGGTTAGATCTGGGTTATGATTCATGGTGATTCTAGTAGATTTAGGGTTCTAAAGCTTAAGATCTCTTCTGGGTTAGCTGTTTCTAATGCTGATTCCCTGTACACCCACTTGGGATCTGATCTTGGTGTTTCCTTGCACATCACTTGTGAAACACCAGATCTGCTAATACCAGAGATCTGGAGCTTCTTTCCAATGATTGATCCAGGATCATAGGAAAGCAAGTTGTAGTTTGATATTTATGAGCTGTGTTCCTAATGCTTATTCTCTTTATGTTTCATTGGAATCCTATCTGAGTGTTAGTGACAGTTAATGGGGCATAGGTGTGGATTCCAAGATTAGGAAGTTTAGAGAATCTGGTGACAGATGTAACTGGGAAGTGGATTTGTCACTCTTATGATGCTTATAGTCGAGAGATCCCTTCTATGAAGTTTTTTATAAAGTCACTAGTGTTCACCATGAAAAAAATACCAGATCTAGAACTCATCCTTAGGACCTTTTCTCATCCTGATAGTTTTCTACTTTTTGACACTACAGGAAATAAGGGTATTAATAGCAGTACAACATAGCGTTTTTAATGTTTCTGCTATAGTTGACTTTTGCGAAAATTTACATAGCGTTTTCGAAAAGGCAAACGCTATGATAGGATCCGCCCAAAAATATTTTGTTATGGCGGTTAGTTTTTGGTTTAGTGATTGCAAAGATAACACTAAAAACGTCATAGTAGAGCTAACCGGGAAAATGAAAATTTCATTAGCTCCAAAATTTAACTAAGTATCAAAAGAAAAAGAAAATAGAGAAAAAATAGATCTAAAATGTTTTGGCTATCTCTTCTCTCTTCTTTCGGTTTAGAAGCGATCTTTATTAAGACAAAAACGAGACCACACCAGTAGTCTCCATGAGTAAGTCAGCAGCTATCGCGAAGACGATGAAATCGACGGGAGGAGGTTAACGAATTTGAGAGAGAAACCCTAACCTCTTAGTTCAATCAAATTTTCACTTTCTCGTCAGCGGCGCAAGTCATCGTTGATTCATGTCTTGGCTTCGTGTAGAATTTGATCCTGGTATATTTTATCTCCTCCAATTTGGGGTTTTTCATTCGTAAAATCCATTTTCGAATTTGTTCATAGATTGAATTGGATTTACAAAGGTGATGATGTCGGAAATTTTTCGATTGTTTGTGATCAATTTCATTTTCATTACTTTAATTTTTCAATACTAGTCGGAAATTTCAAACTAAGTAACTGAAATTGTTAGTGTTCTACTTTCAATTTGAATTTTTGATTGATGTTTCTCTGAGTTGCTTCGATTTTTTTCTAATGGTATTGTGTATTGGTGTAGCTGATAACCGTTTAATTGTTGTTTGCAGTTGGATTTCCGACAATACAAGAACTACAAGGTATATACGGCTCTGTACCTGTTTCGATTTACATACATTCATTCATAACTGAGTTGTTTAATGATTCTGAGATCACATGTCGTTTTCTCTTTGCAGAATCTTGATGAAGCTTCTTGTCCGTTCCTACCTTGTTGTTTATTTGGTCTCGATTTAGGCTCGAATCACAAATTTGAAGTTTGATTTTATTTTTGCTCGTTTTCTTAGACTCAGATTCATGAATAGGTTGAGTTTCAGTAGCTATGGGTTCATAATTTTAACTTTGTTCCTCCTTGGTGATGTGATAAAGAGTTTGGTAAATACTGATGGAAAAGCATTTGGAGCTTTGAATGTGTGCTCTAAGATTCATAGTTTCGTTCTTATTGGTGGAAGAACTCAATCTCTTCTGTTGATTACTTGAGTGTTTTGATGATAAATAGTGTTTGTTCAATTCTGATTTGTTACAGTGTGCTCCTTACGTTATAGTCAAATTGGGAAATGAGGTAGGTTTGGAGATCACATGAACCACTTGTCAAAGGCAAAAGCAAGATGATACAACAGTTCTGAGGATGCTAAGGTCAACAACAAGGCCACTGATGCCATTACCACGTGTTGGAAGAAGATCAGCTTGTGTCAAGGAAGGGATCGATACCACCGCAAAGTCACCATCACACGTGCTTCCTGGTGGCATAGGAACTTATACGATTAATCATATTCCTTACTTGTATCATAATTATCAGCGAGTTCCTAAACCGGAGGTGTCGCCAATGTTCACGGTGTCTCATGCTAGCAGTAACGAGAGAAATGCAACGGAAGAGAATTCACTTTCCAATTGCAGCTCTTATGGTGCAAGTGGATTCACTCTGTGGGATGAATCTGTAGAGAAGAAAGAGCATACAAGCAAGAAGAATGCTCGGGGGAGAACAAAAATCAGAGGTAATAACATAGTATTGAAACGTTTGACATTTTTTTTTTTTAAATAAAAAGTTTACATTCACAAAAGTAGGAACGAGGTTTTATTATGGAAGTTATGGATTGTATATATATATAGCAGATGCAGCAGCAACAATGGGACAGTGGCAGGGGATAGATCAAAGAAGCTCTGGCTCTTCTTTGCAGTAAGTCATGAAGAGAACAAGGAGAACATTCCTTTCCCAAATTACCACTGCAGTTTTCTGAAGGAGAGGAGTCAATGCACTTGTTGGAGCTTACATGGTTCAGCAAATCAAGAAATTTTTGAGCCGTTTACATATCACAATTTGTTGTCTTTGTTAATTTAATTTTTTTGATATACCATTTATCGATTTTGATCTATGCTCTTGCACGTTTTTTTGTCTTTGTAAAATAGTCAAGTTTAGATATGTATCAGTGAAGAAAAACAAAATTACAACAAATTTGTGTTTCCTACACAAGAACATAAAATATAACCAAAAAATAATTAAACTATTACAAAACACAAAATAATAAGGAAATTTAGTGAGTTTTTGATTTAGAGTTTAAAGTATAGATAGGGTTTGGGGTTTAGGGTGTAGATAGAGTTTGGGATTTAGGGTATAGAGTTTAGAATATAAATTTTCTAATTGTATTAACAATAAAATTAAAATAAATGTTTATGGATTTATGAATATTTAATATAAGTATAATATTTTTTCTAAATCCCAAACACAAACTCTAAACCCTAAAATTCTAACCCTAAACCCTAAATTTCTAACCTTAAATCATAAACACTAAGTTGACCACACAAAACAAATCATAAACACTAAATTTTTAATTGTAAATTGTTATAAATTAATATCAAACAATATGCCAAAAAATCTATCACTTATAAACAATTTCAAATATAATTATTTTGTAAATCCTAAACTTTAAAACCTAAACACTTTTAACAAAATTTAAAACCAACACTTATTATAAATTTTGATTTTTTATTCATTTTCTAATTCAAATCTTAAAACTTAAATCCCAAACCCTAAAATTTAGTGAGTCATATATACTTAGAGTTTAGGGTATAGAGTAAGAGTATTTAGTTTTACAATTTAATTTTTTTTTGAAAAATTAAATATAACATTTTCAATAATAATTTAAATATTCAAAAATAACTAAAGAAGAAATCTTGAATATTTTGATTTAAGGTTTAAGGTAGATGAGTTTAGCGTATCATAAAAGAGTTAATGTATCATATAACTAAAAAGTATACTAATGTCTCGTAGGTTCATAATTTGTAAATAAAATTTAAGTGAACAAGTTTTTACTTTAGTTCATTTAGCTAAAGAATCATTTTGTCTTTCACATTTCTAAAGTCTAAACCTTAAACTTTATACTCATACATATAAAAAAAAACTATAAACCCAAATAGAAAACAAAGTAAATGAAAGCCTCTTATTGGCTAATCCATAGAGACACGGATTGGACTTTGGCTTATCCTCCACCATTGATGAATTAAATCCAACGGTTAAAATCTTCTCCTTCTTTTCTTTTTTCTTTTGAATAAAATTTCTTCTCCTTTTCGCCTCCTCTATTCGTATCTGCAGCTTTACATCCTTATGGGAAAATCAAACAGTTTGCTTCCCGTTTACTCACATCTCCGATCAGTGGAGGATATCGAAGGTGGCGGTGGTGGCTCTTAGAAATGATTTGAGGAGATCGAGGAAGGTCCCCGAGTTTCTTCTCCGGCTCGAGGCGAAGGTGGCTGCTCATGGTTGCTACTTCTATTGATTCCGAGCTGTTAGAGGTGGTGGCTCAATGCGGAGTTCAATCGTGTATTTGGCTTGCTCTGTTTCTGTTTTCCTGTTCTTAGCTTGCTCTGTTTCTGTTTCTATTCTCTTTTGTTGTTATGAATCTTTGTTTCTAGTTTCTTTTACTGTTTATTAGTTCTTGTTTTAGTTGTTTCACCCTGTTACTTCCAACCTTTCTATTTGGCTTGAATTAGATAGATTTGCTACATCCTGATTGCTTACAATAGTCCCGATTGGATTCGATAGCCCTTTGTACTACAATTTGGGCAATAGGTAGCTTTAGGTGTAAAAACCTAGTTATCAACTTGAGACGCCCATATTTCTAGCAGAAATCCACTAACACACGAGCCAATTTTTATCAGTTGTTTTTACCTCATCAATGTGACAGGTGTTATGGGGCTTTGATATGCTCAAATTATCCCTCAGAGCTACTCTCTCAAATTAAGAGATCACGGTAGTACTTAGGGGTCGAATCCACAAAGACTCTGTGGTTTCACAATAGACGTGTTCGTTTCAAATCCAGCTAAGCAATAAAGAAGTCAAAAGAACTTCTCAGGAAATCGTCAGGTCTAAGGAACTTCTCAGGAAATCAATCAAAGCAGATAAAACAACTGGTCAAAATCTAATTAAAAACCATTCTAGAACTCAAATCACTAATGCATAGCTAACCGGACAAGAAAACTTCTGTAAACACCAATAAAAGCGGTACTCCTCTCCCTTATCCCAAAGAAAAAAAAAGTAAAGAGCAGAAAAGATAAGATGATTCTCTCTCGAGTAAAGAGGTAGGAAAATTTCCCGTGACCTCATTATTTTACTTGAGATTGAGATGATCACACAAAGGTCAAAGTGAAGGGTAGGAAAATTTCCCGTGACCTCAATGAGAAATGAAAAAGTCAGGGGTAGAGAAAGAATGCCGATAGCTATATGGTTGTCTTTGTTTTGGTATTGTACTTGAAAGATTCTAGAAGGTCTTGGGCATCGAGATCAGAGATGAGACCCGGCGATGAAGGTAATGTGGACTATGCTGCGAAATTATGGGTTTAATCGGGAAAGCTATGAAAGTCTACGGTGAAGTATATGGTGGTCTGGATTCTTTCAGGTAAGAGTTTTTAGTGGATTACTAAGGTGAATGTGCGTGTGGTATTCTTATGACGAAATGAGTTTCTATGTTTTCAAACTTCTTTCTCTTGTTTAGTTTTCTGTTTTGCTCGAGGGCAAGCAAAAGCTAAGTCTGGGGGAGTTGATATATCATGGATTTTACCGGTTTTAAGCCATGATATAAGTGTTTTATCGACTCTTAACTGTGTCTTTCGAGTCTTTATCGAGTCTTTTACTGGTTTACATGCATTGGGGACTTTTTGGACAATTATGGAGCATATGGAGCATTTTTTTGCTGAGAAGACGAAGTCGGTGTTTCCAGTGGTCAATGGTGTCGATCGACACCCCCATTGGTGTTGCTCGACACCCATCGTCAGGCACTCATGCGGAATTACTCAAGTTCCAAACATTTGCAGTTTTGCCCCAGAAGTTCCATAAGTTTACAAAAGAGACCCAGATCGTGTTTTAGACTATTTATTAGGTTTATAGGTTAAGTTTTATGTATCCATTCTTTATCTTTCCTTCTGCTAAGTTTGGAGAGACTAGAGAGCTTGGGGCTGTTCTTGCTACCAGTACTTCTTGAGAGGAGATCTTGAACCCCTATTTTCTATTCTACTTTTGATTCAGTTTTATATGATATATATTTCAGCTATGTCATGTGTTTCATCTGATATGTCTGAGTAGATCCCAAGTTAGGTTTAGGGATTCTCACAAGGGATTTAATGATTTGTTAGGTTTAACACTGGTTATGATTCAAACTTGTTAGTTCTTCTTCAAGGATTGTACTTAATGCTTGTTCTAGCTTGATCACCTAGAAGTATGATATTAGGTTGTTAAATTGGCGCGACAATGTGATTTAAGATCGGAACTAGTCCTAGTGAGCATGTTAGATAATTGCAACGACAGTTGGATTGGATAACTTGTGAACGTATCGAACTTGTACTTAAAGCTTGTCTAAACTTTGGGATTCGCAACGACAGTTGGACTCTTAGGTTTATGTCATAGATAGTTTTCGCAACGATAGTTGGTTAGCTATATATTAGTGATTTGAGTTCTAGAACGGTTTTTAATTAGATCATGACCAGTTGTTTTACCTTCTTTGATTGATTTCCTGAGAAGTTTCCTAGACCTGACGCTTTTCCTCCCATTGATTACATCTTCTTTATTATTTTCTGCAATTGTTATTTCAATAAACATTTACTGCTTAGCTGAGTTCAAAGCGAATACGTCTATTGTGAAGCCACAAAGTCTTTGTGGATTCGACCCCTAAGTACTACCGTGATCTCTTAATTTGAGAGAGTAGGTCTAAGGGATAATTTGAGCATATCAGTGAGGCTTATCCTTAGGGTTCTAAGATGTCTCTGAGTGTATCAGGCTGAGGCACACAAAATCTTCTTAGGGTTGTAAAGGCACACCTCTAAAAATAGGTTAAATGAGTATTTATAGGCTTCGGGGTCGGTTTAGGGCTTCATTGGTCCTTGAGAGTCACTTAAGGAAACTTGGAGACGCCTAGCTTCAGACCGGTCACGAGCCTTGGGACCGGTCGTGGCAAGAGAGGAGGCACCGGTCATGGGCCCTTGTGGCCGGTCTTGCCAAGAAAGCTCAGACCGGTAACGAGCCCTTGTTACCGGTCGTGACAGAGCTTAACTCATCGGATCATATCTCCCAAACGGCTGAAGGGATTGCATTGATTCTTGTTTGAGGTGAATCTTGACACTTCTGGATTTCCATCGACACCAAGAACTCCAAAATTGAGTATCGGGAATTTCTTCAAAAGATGACGTACTTCTGACATTCTGAAACTGTCTAAAAACGGGTTTCCTTGACATTTTGCCTTTAAACCTCTAAAACCTTCTTGAAGCTGAAAATACTTGATAACTAGTTCCTTTTGCATGAAATCATACCAAACTCTTCTCAAATCATAAGAATATAATAGTTAAAAGTGTTAAAAATACGATGTTATCAACTCCCCCAGACTTAAACTTTGCTTGTCCTCAAGCAAACAAGAAAGTAAAGTCATGGAAAAGAGATTTTGAAAATCACAGGAACTCACTTATCTACAGGAATCTCGTCTTCGCACTCCTCGTCATCTTGACTTTAGAACTTACTTTACGTACTTTTCCCATGAGAAGCTTCAATATCCTTTACTCTTAGTCCACTGTCCTAAGGACTTTTCGAAATCACCATTGTCATCTCTTTATATAGATTAATAAGGGTTGTCTTACCTAGGGGATATCAGCCAAAAGACATGTTGATCCAATCCAAGCCAAGACATCCTTCGTATGGTTCCCTTCATCTCCCTTTTCTCGCTTCCAAGGGATCGATTTTCCCGACTTTTCTAGGGTATCATTTTATTTTTTCTATCGATCCCTTGCTCCTTTTTCTATGGACTTAGGCTTCCGCAAGGTTCCGAAAGATGCACGCGTTTACGCACCATATACCTTGGTCTCATTTGCCTTGTCCTTTTCTCTTTTCTTTTGTGGATACAAGTCTCCGCGAGTCTCCGAAAGATGCACTGGTTTACGCACCAAATCCCTCGGTCGCATCAACTCATATCCGTTTTTCTTTCTTTTCTTTTCTTTTCTTCTTCTTTTCTTTTCTTCTTTTCTTCTCTTTTTTTAGAGTACTGAAGGGAAGAGAGAGGGGAATCATACTTTGTGAAGTAGTGCAGTGGCTTATATGGCTCGAAGAGGTCTCGTCCGATGTATATCTAACCCTAAAGTGAGAAATTAAAAGTCAGGTTAGGTTATAATAAGGGTTAGAGACAACGTTGGATCATCCTATTATCCAGTAGAAAGAGACTTTCAGAATGTTGACTCAGCTCATAGTCTTTCCAAATCCGTTTTGTAGCCAAGCATAATAAAGAGTCATAAGAGTGTTAATCCAAATAAGATCATCCGTTAGATAAGACTATAATTCCCTACTGGTTTTGACTCAATAAAAAGGGAGATAATAAAAAATTTGACTCGATAAAAACGTTTAAGAAAATCGATGTAAAAATGTGGAAAAGGTCTCAAGTCAACAAAATAGGAAGTAGCATTAGTATAAGATGGAACATCTCCCCCAGACTCCCCCAATCACACTGTCCTCGGGGGAAAAAAATAAAAAGATAAGGATGACAAATCAAATAGAAAGGATTTAGATTTTAAGAATAATGTCACCTTGATGGAATTGAGTTATCTCCCTTAGACTTAATCGAAAATTCGATTTTTTCCTTATAGGTCGATGGTGGTAATGATGTGGTGACTAACCGTTTATCCTTTTGTTGCTTGACATCGAATGAACTCGGCTTGGTTCATCGAATTTTGGTTATGAATCTCTATTGGCATCCTTCCTGAGACAAAACCCTTAAACCATCAATATCCTTAAGAAAAAAAAATATTAAATACCTAAGTTAAGAGGGTGATAGTGATGTCTCGTTTGTGTCCTTGCGGCCACGGTCGAGATCTTGGTCGTGGTGATCAGGTGGTTAGAACTGCATGGTCGGAAGTCTAGATGCGGTCATTGGAACAGACTAGTGGGATGGATGAATATGTAGAGCGGCCAATGGAGTGTGGCCGTTCTGTGGATGCTTGGCAGCACCGGTCACATGAGGTTGGGTCGGTGGTGATTTGTCTCGTTCCTCTGTCGTGGCTTCCAGACATTCCATGGTTCTTGGTGTTTCCTTTCCATTTCCTGGTCATCGGCCCGATCGGTTTTGGTTGTTCGGCCGCTCGGCCGCTCTCGGCGTTTTGGCCTTACTCGGTACTCAGTGGTCGACAATCCTCGGCAGTTTGGCCTTCGGCAGTCGGATGTCGATGCTCGGCAGTCGCCGTTCGTAAGTTTGGCCTTTGATAGTCTGCAGTCAACACTTTGGACGCGTGGCTCCCAGCACTAGGCATGCGACATTCAGTGGTTCGGCTGTCGGTATGCGGCTCTCGGCAGTCCATCGTTTAGCACGCGATACGTGGCTACAGAACGCTCGGCTGTGGTACATGGTTCAGGACGCGACAATCGGCAGGATGCTCTTGGATGCTCGGATGCTTGACTCTCGGACGCGGTAGGACACGACAGGACATAGTCGCGGTTTTGGTCTCGGTACGGAACACTTGACGCGGTATGGGGCTTGGCACGGGATGCGGTACGGTAGTCGGCATGCGATACGTGGCTCGACACCAGATGCGGTACGTGGTACGGGCGCAGTACAGGATGTGGCACAGGACACGGTACAGGATATGGCATGGGATGCGGAACGGTACTTCGGAGGTCCTCGGGTTGGGAAGCTTGGCACTTGTTCTTTGGTGTGGCCTTGGATCGAGATCAAGCTAGGCACCGGTAGAGGTGTCAAAATGGGTGGTGCCGCACCGGTCACGGGAGGTTGTTGATAACATCGTATTTTTACCTCTTTTAACTCTTATATTCTTATAATTTGAGAAGAGTTTGGTGTGATTTCACACAAAAGGAACTAGTCATCAAGTATTTTCAGATTCAAGAAGGTTTTAGAGGTTTCAAGGCAAAATGTCAAGGAAAACCCGTTTTTACACAGTTTCAGAACGCCAGAAGTACGACATCTTTTAAAGGACTTCTTGATACTCAATTTTGGAGTTATTGGTGTCTATGGAAATCCAAAAGTGTTAAGTTTCACCTCAAATAAGAATCAATGCATTCCCTTTAGCCATTTGGGAGATATGATCCGATGAGTGAAGCCCTGTCACGACCGGTCATAAGGGCCCGTGACCGGTCTAAGCTCTCTTGGCACAACCAGTTACAAGGGAACGTGACCAGTGCCTCTTCTCTTGCCACGACCGGTCACAAGGCCCGTGACCGGTCCAAAGATAGGCGTCCCCATGTTTCCTTAAGTGACTCCCAAGGCCCAATGAAGCCCTAAACCGACCTTGAAGCCTATAAATACTCATTTATCCTAATTTTAGAGGTGTGCCTTCACAACCCTAAGAAGATTTCTTGTGCCTCAGCCTGATACACTGAGAGACATCTGAGAACCCTAAGGAGAAGCCTCACCGCCATTGAAGCTCGTCTTGCCGCCGCACCAAGCCTTTGAAGTCCCCGCCTCTCTACTCTTCTCCTCTCATCTCTTCTCTCTAGGCTTTGTTTACTACTTGTTTAAGGAAGAAGATTCATCTCCTCTGTATCTCAGATCAGATTTCTAAACCCTTTTCTCATACTTATAAGTTTATTCAATCTATCATCCATGGCTTTGATTTGCTTGAGTATGTGTGAGTAGTTTACTTGTTGGGTTTAAGGGGTTCAAAGGGGATTCATGTGGTCGATTTGTTAGGTTGTTAGATCTGGAA
The DNA here is from genome assembly GCA_963667165.1 of Barbarea vulgaris. Lineage (NCBI taxonomy): Eukaryota > Viridiplantae > Streptophyta > Magnoliopsida > Brassicales > Brassicaceae > Barbarea > Barbarea vulgaris. Next base: position 7,076,161 of record OY763888.1, on the reverse strand, counting down.
TTATTAATCTTTGTTCTTCGTTCTAGGCTTGTTCTTAATTCATATTGTTAGAGTAATTAACTAGTGATTGATCCTAGGCGTTTTATAGCATCACAAGTGTTGTAAATTCGCTTGCACTAGCCTAGACGAGTATTGTGTTATAACCTTCGTGAGTTGAGTTATAGGGCTTTACGAACTATCATTGAACTTGATCTTAATGCTAGGATGTATGCGTCGATACCTGCGTGAGTTGAGTAACGGAGTCTATAGACTTTAGATATTTGATATTGCAATTTGCATATTTCTTATTCATACGCGCTTCATAGTTTATGCGCATGCATTGTTGGTTAGTTCCTAGTCTAGTCTCTTAGCATATATTCGATCCATGATACCCTAAAAATTCCCTAAGGCCCGACGTTTCATTTTTTTTTTATATTTATATCGTTCTATTTAGCTTTTATGTTGTTATTTGCATCTGTTACCAAAACCCCAAAACATAACCCCTTTTATTATTGTCTTAGCCATATTCCTCTCCATAAAATTCGTAACGTGATTTACAAGTCTTTGTGGGATTCGATCCTTAAATACTACATACGTTTAACTGTGCACTTACAGTAGTCGTGTGTTTCTTTTGAGGTAAAAGATTGAAGCATAAATCACACACATCAAGCTTTTTGTCACCGTTGCCGGGGACTTGTTAGGTTACTTGCGAGTTTAGGACTAGGATTACTCGTCTAGGATGTTTTACTTTTCAGTTTTACTTTGACATTTTTCATTTTTATTTTCAGGTACTCCCAAGCCTAGCTCGAATGGAGGACCAAAACCGCATTCTAGGAGACTTTGACGATCCACCACCCCGGAGGAGCGATCAAGAAGCCTTCAGAGATGAGCCGGATCTGGTAGATCCACTCAACCAAACTATTGCTGAATTCGACACCCCCATCAACTCTATGAAGACCGGTCCGTGATCCTACCGCCGAGACCGAGCCAAGCGGATTTCAGGATTAGCCCTCAGGTCATTGTATTGGTGAAGGAGAATCAATACTATGTTTTTCCTACAGAGCACCCCATGGACCATATATACCTTTTTGAAGAGATATGTGGTGCTACTAGTTGAAATGAGGAGTCTAACAACTACTTGAAGTGCAAACTTTTCTCATTTTCCCTTGGAGACAAGGCGATCAAATGGTTGAAGTCATTGCCTCAAGCATCTATTGCAACATGGGAGGAGCGTAAGGCTGCCTTTCTGAATCACTTCTACACCAAATCTCGTTCCAATCTCCTAAGGAACAAGATACTAGGATTTCAACAAGGAGCCGAAGAATCATTCTTTGAATCTTGGGAGCGTTTTAAGGACTATGAAGGGGACTGTCCTCATCATGGCTTTACTGATGTAAGCTTGATGGACACCTTCTATAGAGGAGTTCACCGAGGGTTCCAGAAAGCACTCGACATTGCAAGCAATGGAGACTTTGCTACAAAAACCATCAAGGACGCCCGAACTTTGATTGACAACTTTGCTACGAGCAACTACAACTACCGCTCTAGCTGCCCAAACGCCTCAAGCATGGACCAAGGAATGAACAAGAATTCAGAATTGAAAGAACTCAAGAGCATGGTCAATTCCATTTTAAACATGTTCGGAGACGTGATGACATCTATGAAGGGCATGATGAAATTGATGATCAAGGAGAAGAGTTATGTTACATGGGAGCTAGAAGAGGTTACCAAGAGAGGTTTCCAAACCAGAACCTCAGAGATCATAGACGTGATCTCAACCGAGGTAACTTCTGAAACAAAGCTACATTCACTAATTTTCAGGGTTTTCAAAGAAAGGTTCTGCGATCCTACACTGCCGAATCAATACTCCCGCCTTGAAGGCTTATAAGAAGAGCTTTCTGCTAGTCACCGAGTCCACACTGAAGAAACAAATAAAAGGTTGGCCAACGTGTATCAAGAATTCAACAGCAAGATCGAACGCCTAAGAAGGAGGATAACCCCTATTATTGTCAAGCTATTACTCTAAGGAGTGGAACCACTTATGAAGAACCGGAGTTTCCAAAGAATTTCTTGGAAAGGGAACCATTGGCACCCGGAGCCGCACCAATTCAAGAAGAACCCGATAAGGAGAAGGAGCCGAGCCATGAAGACTTAACCAAGGACACTCGACTTCCTAAAGGAGTTAGTTGGACAGCTTTCGGTAAGATTACCTTTCATTGAAGCTTGTGCGATGATTCCAGCTCTTAGAAAGTATATGAAGAGTTTTTTGACGAATAACATCATCATAGATGATGGAGTGATGATGATCACCCAAGAATGCAGCGCCATAATACAAAATAGAGCACCTAAAAAGCAAGGAGATCCCGAAAGTTTTGTATTAGCATGTAAGATCAAATCGGAAGTCTTTGAGCGTTCTCTCAGTTACTTGGGATCGAGCATCAACATGAAGCCACTTACAGTAGCTAGGTGCCTGGGCTATGAAACTTTCAGACCAACAAGGATCTCATTGATTCTGGCCGACCGTTCCATCCAGCGACCCATAGGTATTCTTGTAGATGTTCCGGTCATTGTTGGAAAATGCGAGATCCCGACTGACTTTGTTGTTTTGGAGCTTGAAAGGGAACCTAAGGATCCGTTGACACTTGGTTGCCCCTTTATATCTACTGCAGGGGCCACCATTGATGTGCCTAATGGGAGAATGGACTTAAACTTAGGAAATTTTGTCATGCGGTTTGATATGAATGAAACTCAAAGTCAAAGATGTGTGACAATCAAATCTTCTCTATTGACAAGTTAGAGGAAGCTATAGGAGAGGTAAGTGAAGAGATCATCCTTAATGACCCTCTGGGAATGACTTTGACGAGAGCCAAAGACTGTTCTCTTGGATAATCCGCAGAAGACTGCACTAAGATACTTGATCCGGCCAAGTGTTTCAAGAGGGAGGTCGCCCACCTCAACCTAGACGAGGGTATCAGCACCCCTATGTTTCCTAGGGACACTCCAGCCGCAGTAGCTGACCCATGGAGCGAGCTTAGAGCTCCCAAAGTCGAGCTTAAACAACTCCCCATTAGTCTCAAGTATCATGTCATCATTAACTCTGCTTTGAATGATATTGAGACATCCATGCTTCTCAAGGAGTTAAGAAAGCATATGAAAGAATTAGGATATTCCTTAGAAGACATTCAAGGTATTTCCCCAGACCTTTGTATGCATAGGATCCATCTCGAGGAAGGGTCCAAGAATTCTATCGAGCACCAAAGGAGACTAAAACCAAATCTAAAAGATGTTGTCAAGAAGGAGATCATGAAGCTTTTGGATGCTGGGATTATATATCCTTTCTCGGATAGTACATGGGTTAGTCTAGTCCACAATGCTCCTAAGAAAGGAGGCGTGACGGTCATCAAATCCGAGAATGATGAGCTTATTGTGACAAGGACGATCACCGGCCACCGGATGTGTATCGACTATTGGAAACTCAAAACCGCAACGAGAAAGGATCATTTTCATTTGCACTTTATTGATCAAATGATGGAAATGTTAGCTAATCATCAATACTATTGTTTTCTTGACGGTTATTCAGGTTTCTTTCAGATTCCAATCGATCCTAAAGACTAAGAGAAGACGACGTTCACTTGCCCCTATGGTACTTTTGCTTACCGTAGAATGCCTTTCGGTTTGTGTAACGCCCCAGCGACCTTTCAACGTTGCATGCTGTCTATTTTCACGGAATGTATCGAAGACTTTATGGAAGTCTTCATGGATGACTTCTCGGTCCATGGTTCATCATTTAAAGCTTGCTTGACGAACCTTGGTAAAGTTTTGCAGAGATGTGAAGATAAACATTTAGTGCTCAATTGGTAAAAATGCCACTTTATGGTAAGAGATGGCATAGTGCTTGGGCATAGGATTTCAGAGAAAGGAATAGAAGTTGATAAAGCAAAGATCGAAGTTATGATGAGTCTTCAGCCGCCCACATACGTTAAGGGAATAAGGAGTTTCCTCGGACATGCCGGCTTTTATAGATGATTCATACATGATTTTTCCAAGACCGCGAGGCCCCTTACACGTCTGCTGTGTAAGGATGTGGATTTTGAGTTTGATAATGACTGCCTCGTTGCGTTTCATAAGATCAAAGACGCGTTAGTTTCAGCACCCGTCGTTTAACCGCCGGATTGGGAGCTACCATTTGAGATTATGTGTGATGCTAGTGATTATGCATTGGGAGTTGTACATCGAAAAAGGAAAGACAAGAAGCTGAATGTGATTTACTATGCAAGCAGAACACTTGATGAAGATCAGTGCAATTATGCGACCAAGGAGAAGGAGCTTCTTGCCATTGTCTTCACATTTGAGAAGTTTAGGTCATAACTTGTTGGTTCTAAGTTAATTTTACATACTGATCATGCGGCCATTAGGTATCAAATGTCTAAAAAGGATGCCAAGCCACGCCTTATAAGATGGATTCTCTTATTACAAGAGTTTGATATTGAAGTGAGGGATAGGAAAGGAGCCGACAATGGAGTTGCCGACCACATTTCACTGATGCGAGTTGCAGATATCGTTCCTCTGAACGATAGTTGGCCAGAGGAAAATGTGTATGTCATTGAGGCCGTGCCTCTCAAAGAAGTTTCAGCCCCACCGATACCAAAACCGCCTAAGCCACCGGCCTATGAATTCCCTTGGTTTAGGCATTATGCGAACTACCTTGCTGCAGATGACGAGCAACCACAATTTTTTAGCAATCGGAAGAAGAAATTATTGTGAGAAGTCAAAAGATTCTATTGGGACGAGCCTTACCTCTAAAAGAAGTGCTCAAACGGCCTACTTAGGAGATGCATCCCAGAAGAAGAAGTCGAAGGAATTCTATTTGGATGCCATGGCTCTTACTATGCAGGTCATTTCGCAACCTTTAAAACTGTTTCTAAGATTTTGCAAGCAGGTTTTTGGTGGCCTTCGATGTTCAAGGACGCCCAGGCCTATATATTAAGATGTGATGCCTGCCAAAAGATGGGCAACATTAGCAAGACGAATGAGATGCCACAGAACTTCATACTCGAAGTTGATGTCTTTGATGTATGGGGAATTGATTTCATGGGACCTTTCCCGAAGTCAAATGGTTTTGAGTATATTCTTGTTGTTATCGACTATGTTTCTAAATGGGTGGAAGCTATAGTAAGCACCACCAATGATTCAAGTGTTATGGTGAAGATGTTCAAGACGATCATATTCCCACGCTTCGGAGTGCCTAGGGTGGTGATAAGTGACGGAGGAAGCCACTTTATCAACGGAACCATCAGAGCTGTCTTTAAGAAGAACGGAATAGTGCATAAAGTCGCATCTCCATATCACCCGCAGACAAGTGGACAAGTTGAAATCTCCAACAGAGAGATCAAGTCTATTTTACAAAAGACTACATCAAGGACAAGGAAGGATTGGTCAACCAAGCTTGACGATGCTCTTTCAGCATACCGAACTGCGTACAAGACTCCATTAGGTACCACTCATTTTCATATTGTTTATGGTAAATCTTGTCACTTGCCTGTTGAATTAGAATATAAGGTCGCTTGGGCTGTGAAAGAGCTGAACTTCAACTTGAAGACGGCCGCCTAAAGACGGTTGATTCAATTGAACGAGCTGGACGAGATTCGTCACAATGCTTATGAGAACTCGAGGATATACAAGGAGAGAACCAAGGCGTATCACGACAGTGATAACATCATATTTTGGCCCATTTTCCCTATGTTTTTATTAGTTTTCTAAAGGAGAAATCAAGTGATTATGGATACTTTGAAGGCATTTCCCACCATTTGAGCCTCCAGGAGTTATTTATGAGTTTTTGAGCAAAGTCGACAAGAAGGCGAAGCAAATCCCATTTTCGGACAGTTACAAAGCGCCAGAAGTACGACATCATTTGAGGGAATTCCCGATACTCAATTTGGGAGTTCTTGGTGTCTATGGAAAGCCATAAGAGTCAAGTTTCACCTCAGACAAGAATTAGAGCAATCCCTTCAGCCATTTGGGAGATACGCCTCGTTGAGTGAAGCCCTGTCGAGACCAGCCACAAGGTGCCGTGACCGGTTGGGACCTTCGCTACGCGACCGGCCAGACAAGGCCGTGACCGGTGCCACCTTTCTTGGCACGATCGGTCACAAGCCCTCGTGACTGGTATTGGATGTCTCAACTTTGTTACTTAGTGAAAATACGTAGTTTTGTCCCGAAAGACCTAATCCGGTTTCCTAAGCCCAAGACCCTATAAATACTCCTCCTAAACCTAACATTTGCGTGTGGAAGCCTTAACATAACCTAGAGAACTTACTTCAGGCTTCCAGAGACAAGAACCACCTCCTCCAAGAGCTCCTCTCGTCGCCTCCAAGTCCTTGAAGCCGAGCCTCCTCTATTGAAGTTCTATCACCTCTCTTCTTATTTATCTCTTTCTACATCTTCTGTTTGCTTTGTGGGAGACATGTTATCTTCTGTGACATCTATAAGGAAGTTTCCTTTGAACCCGTTTGATATATTTAAATCATTTATGATGTTGTTTATTATGATATCTATTGTGTTTCTCTGCATCATGAGCGAGTAGATCTCTTTGTTGGGTTTCATGGGGTGATTCAATGGGAATTCTTGGTTAGATTCATTTTGGTTGTTAGATCCGAACCTTAGTCACATATTAGGTATCTCTTGGGACATCTTTATCTTAATGCATGTTGCTGGAACTGATCACCAAGCTCTGAACCTAGAGAATAGGAGCGCTAACCGTGTAAACCTAGCTCTCGGACATAGTGTTACTGAATCTTAATGCATGTTGCTTGAACTGATCACTAAGCTCTGAACCTAGAGAATAGGAGCGCTAACAATTTAAACCTAGCTCTCGGACATAGTGTTACTGAAGCCTCGCGCCATGGCCTGTGAAAGTTGAATCATTGAGCTTTGTGAACTTATCAAACTTGTTATTAATGCTTTGAACAGTTCGTAGTTGCCTGCATGTGTTGAGTAAGAGAATACGGGGATCTTAGAAATTCATTCTATAATCCATAGGTTGTTTGTTCATTCGTATTTGTAGTTGAGAACCTAGACTAAAGTCACTAGCATTCACATATCATCTAGCACCTCATTTGTTTAGAACCATGAAGACCCCGAGATAACCCTAGACGCCCAACGTTTCCTCATATTACTTTACAACCGACTTATTTACTTTCTTGTTGCATTCACTTTGTCATTAGAAAACCCAAAACAAAACCCCTTTCATATCATTGTCTTAGCCAGAAACTCTTTCATTGCATTCATTCCGTGTTGGCTAGTAATCGTTGTGGGATCGATCCTTAAATACTACATACGTTTAACTATGCACTTGCAGTAGTCATGTGTTTCTTTTGAGGTAAAAGATTAAAGCATAAATCACACGCATCAAGCTTTTTGGCGCCATTTCCGGGGAGTAACTTGCTGCCCATTGAATTTGATAAGATTTCTCGTCTAAGATACTTTGAATTTTTCATTTGAATCTTTCAATTTTACTTTACTTTTTCTTCTTATTGTTTCTTAATAACCTCTTTGTTCCCTTTTAATTTTTTTCTTTGGATCTTTGTTGTGCATGACTACGAGCCAAAACTCCGACACCGTGACTCCCATCCAAGACATTGATCGACAAGAACGTGAGCTTAGAAGACTTCGGAGACAACAAGTTATGGCCGAACAAGGAAACCAAATACGTGGTGCCCTTGACCTTGGACCATTCCAACGAGGCCCTGTCCTTGATGAACATGGACAACCGCTGCAAGACGAAGATGGTAACCCCGTCTTTGAACCTGCCGAAGAAGATCACGAGCCTGCTCCTCATGAAGAGAACCCCTTAGTCGTAGGAGACGACCTCAACGTTCCTCCTCCTCAGCCTCCTCAATTTGTCAACGCACCACAACCTGCTAATGGTACTAGACAAGCCGCTTATGTGCCCCCTCTTAGGCGTGCCAACCAGAACCGTACGATAGCCGACTATGATGTGCCAAACCAATATCCGCATGATCGAGCCGCCATACGAGATCTTAATCCACCAAGACGTGAATATGAGATCGAACCTCAAATCATCACTTTGGTGAAGCAAAACCAGTTCCATGGCCTCTCCACGGAACACCCTATGGACCACATCTATCTCTTCGAAGAAATCTGCAGTACAACATGAGCTAATGGTGTACAAGACGATTACTTGAAGTGTAAGCTTTTTCCTTTCTCTCTAGCCGACAAGGCGCATAGATGGTCGAAGTCTTTACCACCAGGATCGATCATCTATGCGCCTTAACTACTTCTACACGAAGTCGAGGTCCAACTCTCTTCGGAACAAGATTCAAGGCTTTCAACAAGGACCAGTCGAGTCATGCTATGAAGCATGGGAACGTTTTATGGACTATGAATGAGATTGTCCTCACCATGGCTTCAGTGGAGGTAACCTTCTTAGCACTTTCTATAGAGGCTTACACCCTAAGTTTCAGCTTTCACTCGACACGGCCAGCAATGGAGATTTCACAACCAAAACCGTTCAAGAAGGACGAGCCCTCATTGAGAACCTCTCAGCAAGTAGTAGAAACTCTTGCACCGACTTTAATAGGACTAACCGTTCTAATGAGTCTGAGTGTAAACAACTCACCGAGCTTAAGAACATGATGGGCCAACTTCTAAGGCACCAACATCGAGCCATGAATGGATGAGAAACCATTAAAGACGAATGCATGGAACCTTCCTAAGAGTTTGATGAACCATTTGGTCAGAAGGAGGAAGTAAACTATGTTGGAACTCAAGGATACTACCAGAACCGAGGTTACAGTAACAACTTTAACAACAACTTTAGGAATACTTCTAACCTTTCTTACAAGAACCAAAACGTGGAGAATCCCCAGGATCAAACTTATCCACCGCAAGCCAAGCCTTTCCAAGCCAACAAATTTGGTGGCAACAACAGTTTTCAGCCGAGAGCTCATTTCAACAACAACACGGTGCCTTTCCAAGCTACGGTCCAAGCACCTAGTTCTCAAATCAATTGACTTGAGGCAATGATTCAACAACTGCTCACTTCACACCAAAAGAAGCCTAGAGACACCCAGGTGAAGATTGACAATGTCTATAGTGATCTTAATGGGAAATTGGAGAGCCTCTCCTCCCATGTCAAGAAGCTAGACATCCAAGTCGCTCAAACCGCAAGTGCCACAGGAAGACAAACTGGAGTACTTCCGGGCATATTGCAATGCTATCTCTACCGTGCCAACCCTCACTAGCCGTAAAACCGGATCATTGCTACCTCTCTTTGACTCCAACAAATACAAGCTCCGCACAACTAGCATGATAAGAGAGCATGAGACAAAACCCTACCCCCTACGGAGACTACCAAAAATAGAAGACCCAGGGCGTTTTGTTTGCTCCTGCTCCATAACAGGCATCGAATTCTCTAACTCCCATTTTGATTCTGGTGCTAATGTTAATGTTATGTCTAGGAATGTTGCAGATATGCTTGGGTTACGAGACGTATCTCCCTCCAACCTAAGTTTGGTATTCGGAGACTCATCTTAGAAAACCCCAGACGGTCTAGTTCGTGACTTACAACAGTAGTCAGAGACTGTATAGTCCCCACTGACTTTTACATCCTTGAGACGGATGAAAGGACCAAGAGACCTCTGATTTTGGGAAGACCATATCTCGCTACAGTTGGTGCCATCATAGACCATAACAATAAGAGGACAGTCTTTGCGAACATCAATAGGAAAGCTTCCTATCCGACGTTTCCCATTGCTACCCCTCCATGTCCAAGCTCATCCAGCATCGATTCTCCAGATCCCGAGGTCAGTAAGACCAAGATAGGACCCCGAGGAACTCGTAGGAAGAGCAAGCGGCTACATACCAAACCACCCGAGCAACCTCAAATTTCCAAGCTCAAAATCATAGTTCCTCCCGAGCTAAGCAAGGAAAGCAAGGCACAGATCCAAGAGATGATAAGACACACAAAGGAAGTCCTCCTTACGGCTAAAGTTTTCGAAACCGCAGCAAAGCGATAACTTGTCATTGAAGCGGGAGCCAACTACGAGGATATCAAAGGATCCCACGGAATAACAAGTCCCGAGGCTAATTCCTCTTCTCAAGCCTAAAAGGCACAACCATCGAGCCAACGATGTTAAACAAGTGCGCTTAGTGGGAGGCAACCCACTTGTAAGTTTTTCTTTTTCATTTTTGTTATAGCCTTATTTTACTTTGCTTTGGTCTTTTTTTTTTGTTTTTGCATTTTAGGTTTTTTATAAAAATAAGAAAAGAAAATAGAAAAGAGGAAAATAGAAAAGAACAAAAAGACGGAAAGGAGAGGATGCGAAGTTCGTTTTGGTGGCAAAGACATCATATAGCACTACGCGGAAGGCAACAGATTGGCCGTAACAAGAAGCCAATGCCGAGAGTACCCACGGAACCAAATCGAGCATCCAGACCGGTCACAAGGTGTGTGACCGGTCGAGAGAAGAGAGACGAGACCGGTCACAAACCCCGTGACCGGTGGCGTCAAGGAGGACAAGACTGATCACAACTATCCATGACCGGTCCCGTGAAGAAGGACGAGCCCGGACACGACCCCTCATGACTGGTACCAAGAGCTATCCGGTACCGCGTCATGTCCCGTACCGAGAGCTGTCCGGTACCGCGTCCTGTCCCGTACCGAGAGCTGTCTGGTACTGCGTCCTATCCCGTACGAGAGATGTCTGGTACCGCGTCCTGTCCCGTACCGAGAGCTGTCCGGTGCCGCGTCCTGTCCCGTACCAAGAGCTGTCCGGTACCGCGTCCTGTCCTGTACCGAGAGCTGTCCGGTACCGCGTCTTGTCCCGTACCGAGAGCTGTCTGGTATCGCATCCTGTCCCGTACCGAGAGCTGTCCAGTGCCACATCCTGTCCCGTACCGAGAGCTGTCCGGTGCCGCATCCTGTCCTATACCACGTCCAGTCGCGTCCCATACCGCGTCCAGCCGTGTCCCATAGCACATCCTGTCCTATGCCCAGAGCTGTCCCGTACTGCGACCAGTCCTGTCCCGTACCGCGACCAGAGCTGTCCTGTACCACGACCAGTCCTGTCCCGTACCGCGACCAGTCCTTTCCCATACCGCAGCTGTCCCGTGCACAGCCGTGTGCCGCATCATGTACGTGAGCCACGTCCCACGCACCAAGCCATCCCGTACCGCCTAACCTTTGAACCAACCGAGCGATGGGAAACGTGAAGGAAGAGGAGGAAATCCAACACGAACCAAGCCAAAGACCAAGCGCACGAAGGAGCCACGACCGGTCAACACCTATCGTGACCGGTGCCCCAAGGAGACCCACGACTGGTCACGAGGGGTCGTGACCGGTAGAGCACTTCTTCACCCCGAGTCATGGCGACTCGTCGCCAAGCCTCAAGGACATGTTTCTGCCTGACTACTCGAACCGTTTGCAATGAGAACCGGCCATTCCTGTTAGCCACACGATGGTAACTTGTTCGACAAGAAACCGCTTCTAAGTCTTCTTTTGGAAAATTTTCAAAACCCAGTCGGCCCCACAGGTAAGTTTCTTCCCAAACTAAAGCCTCCCTTTAAGTTATAAACACTTTTTTGGATTTTAAAATAGGATTCCAAAGATTCAAAGGAGCCTTTATCATCTCTTCCACTCTCTTGAGAGATAAGAACTTGATATGATCCTAGGAAGCATCAAGACACAAGGACTTAGAGATGGTGATACACAAGGAGTTGTGTTCGAGCCAAGAGAAAAAGGAGCTAGGAAAGCAGCTTTAGGAGTCAAGAATTGTTATGGTTCAAGAAGTTACACTATGCTAATGGGGTCTTGCAACGACTGGCAATGGCTCAAGAGGATCACTCGAACCTTGGGATTATATCAAGTTCACACCGGTCATGATATAAGTTTGAGAAGGCTAGTGCGTGGCCTCATGACCCACTCACACTCTTCTCCTTCGTCTTTGGTTTTTCCCATTGGGTTTTCCAGGACAAGGTTTTTAACGAGGTTTGTGGTTCATGAGCTCATCTATGCCATGGCATTAGTCCGATCCACACTCAGGCCTGTTTACATCATTTAGGCGTGGCCCTTATCTTCTTTACTTTGTATCTTTATTTCCTCATTTGAATTTGAATTTTTTGTGTTTAATTTCTGCATGGTCCGAGTGTGAGTTCACGAGGCATGTCTCGTAACTCTACACTCTTTAATTCTCTTCTCTCCTCTCTTCGCCTCCCTTCTCTTTATATTCTGATCTGAGACTTCTGTGTATTTCAAAACCATATTTTTAATCAAAAAAAAAACCTTTTTCTCTTTCGAGTTATTCGAATTAGAAACTTGAGAACAATTCTAGTGATTAGATTGTTCGACCCAGACTTATCAAGAGGCCTTCCGCATCCTTTCGTGGCGTCTATCATCCTATTCAACTCCAGATCGCTTGCTGCTCAATCCTGGAGCTTTATCATCGTCATCTTAGCTTCCCGGTGAGTGATTGGGGCTTGATTCTCCACCCAGAATTATATCAAGTGGTATCAGAGCAACATCGAGAAGTTAAGTGATTTTCGTCCCAACTTGTCCGAATTTTAATTAAATATTGGCGCGTGCAAAAATTGTGAAATCAACTGAAAATGAGACTATGATGAGTCTAGTATTTGCTAAAATTGGTCTTGGAATTTTCTGAATTTTTTTGATATTTTTCCGTGACCGATCGACTTCCACAGTCGCGATTAGGGTTCTTCGGAGAAACTAGGATACCAAGGGTCATTTTCGTGTTCTTATTTGTTAGAGTCAATTCGACCTTAAAAAGGACTCTTTACGGGTGTCTCGTGTTGATCTGTTTCAGGAAAACTATGTCGAGTCAAGAACAGAGCTTGCTTCAAGTTTACAACAACGCTCTCGCAAAACCTATGGCCGATAGATTCGATCAAGTGCTGGATAAAAGGTTTAAAACGATGCAGCAGAAGCCTAAACCAGATGAAAAATATGAGGTGAAAGCATTACCAAGGCAGGAAATACTAGTATCTCGGAGAGCTTTGTGTATTCAAACCATAACAGAAGAGCAAAGGGAAAACTTGTTCCACACGCGTTGCCAAGTAAACGGAAAGTTGTGTAGTCTCATCATCGATGGGGGAAGCCGTACTAATGTGGCTAGTGAGACTATGATGCGGAAGCTGGGACTAGCAATCAGAGATCATCCAGAACCTTATGACATCCACTGGCTTAACGAAAAGGGAGAATTGATAGTCAAGCAGCAAGTTACCGTTCATATTGTTATTGGTGGATATAAGGATGAAGTCTTGTTCGATATATTACCTATGGAAGCTGGGCATGTGCTCCTTGGAAGACCGTGGCAATTTGATAGGAAGGTCAAGCATGAAGGGTTCGCTAACAGGTATACTTTTGAGTATAACGGGAGGAAAACAGTTCTGGTTCCCATGACTCCTCAAGAAGTGTATCACGACCAGCTTTACTTAGCCTCCCAGCCAGCAGTCCGACATGAATCCTTGAACTTCTTTGTTAAGTCTGGTGAGGTTAACAAAGCCATACACTTTAAACAAACTGTCCTACTCTTTGTCTATAAGGAGGCTCTTAACAAGCCTAACTAACCTTGCACCGGTATTACCGAGTGAAATGAATAAACTCTTGCAGGAATTTCATGACGTTTTTCCCGAAGATGGTTCCCCAGGGCTCCCACCATTTCGAGGAATAGAGCATCAAATTGACTTTGTCCCAGGAGCCACACTTCCCAACCGACCAGCATATAGGACTAACCCGGTGGAAACCAAAGAACTGCAAAAACAAGTGGATGAGCTTATGGAAAAAGGACATATCCGAGAGAGTATGAGTCCTTGTGCTGTGCCCGTGTTACTTGTACCCAAAAAGGATGGTAGTTGGAGGATGTGTGTTGATTGCAGAGCAGTCAACAATATCACGGTGAAGTATCGACACCCTATTCCTAGATTAGATGATATGCTTGACGAATTGCATGGTTCTAGCATATTTTCTAAAATTGATCTCAAAAGTGGATACCATCAAATTAGGATGAAAGAAGGGGATGAATGAAAAACTGCCTTTAAAACTAAGCATGGTTTGTATGAATGGTTAGTTATGCCCTTTGGTTTAACAAATGCACCTAGTACACTCATGAGGTTGATGAATCATGTTCTAAGAGCTTTCATTGGGAATTTTGTGGTACTATACTTTGATGACATCCTAGTATATAGTAAAAGTTTAGAGGAACACATCGAACATCTAGAAAAAGTGCTAGAAGCCCTTAGAAAAGAAAAGCTCTATGCTAACTCCAAGAAGTGTACTTTTTGTACGGATAACCTTGTGTTTTTAGGTTTTGTTGTAAGTGCAGATGGAGTAAGGGTTGATGAAGAAAAGGTAAAAGCAATCAAAGACTGGCCAAGTCCAAGGACCGTGGGCGAAGTAAGAAGTTTCCATGGCTTAGCCGGGTTTTATAGATGGTTCGTTAAGGATTTTAGTACCATAGCAGCACCCCTCACGGAAGTCATCAAAAAGGAACTTGGTTTCAAATGGGAGAAAGCTCAAGAAGATGCGTTTCAACATCTTAAGCAGGAGCTCACTCAAGCGCCTTTATTAATATTGCCTAACTTCACTAAAACTTTTGAAATTGAGTGTGATGCATCAGGAATAGGTATTGGAGCGGTTCTAATGCAAGACCAGAGACCTATAGCCTATTTCAGCGAGAAACTTGGAGGAGTCATGTTAAACTATCCTACTTACGACAAGGAACTCTATGCTTTGGTTCGAGCCTTACAAACGTAGCAGCATTACTTGTGGCCCAAGGAATTTGTCATCCATACCGATAATGAGTCACTCAAGTTTCTAAAAGGACAACAAAAGCTTAACAAGAGGCATGCAAGGTGGGTTGAATTCATTGAAACATTTCCATATGTCATCAAGTACAAACAAGGTAAGGATAATGTGGTGGCTGATGCATTATCCCGAAGGTACGCCCTACTTTCTACCCTTGAAACTAAACTGCTAGGATTTGAGCAATTAAAAGAGCTTTATCAAAATGATCATGATTTCGAAGAAATATTTAAACAGTGTGAAAAGCATGCCTCAGGTCGGTTTTACAGACATAAGGGTTTCTTGTTCAATGATAATCGTTTGTGTGTGCCTAACTGTTCTACTCGAGAGTTGTTTGTTAGAGAAGCACATGCAGGGGGCTTAATGGGACACTTCGGAGTAACCAAGACCTTGAAGGTTGTACAAGACCATTTCTATTGGCCACACATGAAAAAGGATGATGAACGAATTTGTAAAAGATGCGTCAACTGTAAACAAGCAAAGTCTAAAGCTCAACCGCACGGTTTGTATACTCCTTTGCCTATCCCTCATCATCCTTGCACTGAAATTTCTATGGATTTTGTGCTAGGATTGCCTATGAATAGGAATGGAAAGGATTCGATCTTTGTTGTGGTTGATAGGTTCTAAAAAATGGCTCATTTCATCGCTTGTAATAAAACTTATGATGCATCCCATGTGGCTAACCTGTTCTTTAAAGAGATAGTTCGTTTGCATGGTATGCCTAGGTCTATAGTTTCTGATAGAGACACTAAATTCCTGAGTTACTTTTGGAAAACTTTGTGGTCTAAACTAGGAACTAAGTTGTTATTCTCCACCACCTGTCATCCAAAACTGATGGGCAAACTAAGGTAGTTAATAAAAGTTTATCAACCTTCTTGCGAGCATTGATAAAATGTAATTTGAATACTTGGGAAGCATGTTTGCCGCATGTAGAGTTTGCATATAATCATTCCATGCATTCTACTTCTAAGTATTCACCGTTTGAAATTGTTTATGGATTTAACCCCTTGTCTCCTATGGATCTAACCCCTTTACCTTTGAGCGAAAGAGCTAATGTGGATGGACAAAAAAAGGCTAATCTGGTCAAAAGGATTCATGAGAAGGCTCGTGCCAATATTGAGAAACGAACTGAGCAATATGCAATGCAAGCAAACAAAGGACGACAAGAAGTAGCTTTCGCAGAAGGAGAACTCGTCTGGATACATCTTAGGAAAGACCGGTTTCCGGAGGAACGAAAATCAAAGCTTATGCCTCGGATCGATGGCCCGTTCAAAATATTAAAGAAGATTGGACCTAATGCCAACAAACTTGACTTGCAAGGTAAGTACATCATCAGCTCCACCTTCAACGTTTCTGACTTGATCCCTTTTGTGGCGGATACTCCGGATTTAAAGACAACTCCTTTTCAACTGGGGGAGCATGATGTGAGAATGGATAGTGACCAGGACGGAAAACCGATGGCCGAGGAAAAGCTGGAACTGGTCGAAGAAATGCTTGGACCGGTCGAGAAGGAAGCTCCGGATGAGCCACTTGGAGCTAGGACGCGTTCTTGGACGGCCAAGGAAGTACTGAACGTACCAGCTGGTTCTATGACTCGCCCTAGGACTAAGGAGCTTAACCATACTTTTGGAGCCTTGCTATGTCAAGCATTGGTTCAAAGGGGTCACCCGGACGCAAGTGATACCGCGGCCACCTTGGTCATGGTTCATGTCCGGGAAGACTAGTGTCAAGCCCTATGGCTCACTTACACTCTTTTTCCATTGCCTTTGGTTTCTCCCAAGTGATTTTCCAAGGAAGGTTTTTAATGAGGTTCGTGGTCCATAGATTCCTCTTTGCTTGGCATTGGTCCGACCTAGTCCGGCCCGTCTTGAGATCTTTTGGTGCGGCCCGTCTCTTATCTTTCTATCTTATTTCTATTTTAGTTATTTTGAATTTTTAAAACTTATGTCTGAGAGAATTATGTGTGCGTGTGAGTTTATTTGTGTGTTGGTCGTTGGTGAGTTCCCAAGGCATGTCTTGGAACTCACCGGGCTTTAATTACTCCGCTCCTCCTGTCTTCTCCTCTTCGTCTCCTTTCTCTTTATATGTCTTTGAACTCCTATTGTATTTCTTATCTATCTTTTTATTAAAAATCTCTTTTTCTTGATAGATCCTTGTTATATTTTTTGAGTGATTCGATCTAGATTACTTGTGAACATTTCTAGTGATTAGAGTGTTCAACCCGACTTACCAAGAGGTCTTTCACAACCTCTCGTGGCGTCACTCATTCCATCAACTCTAGATCGCTTGCTGCTCAAGCCTGGAGCCTTACCTTCGTCATCTTAGCTTCCCGGTGAGTGATTGGGGCGTGATTCTCCACCCAGAATCATATCAGAACTCCTAGAATCCAATTTTTTTCAAATTTGGGGCTTTATTAAATTGATTAGTGCATTAGAATCACTATCACTAGGAGAATCCAAATCTCCATCACTTTTCTACAAAAACCCAAGGTATTATGTCTCAATTCCTAATTTCCTTCTTGCTCTTAATAAAAAGGTATCTCTAATCTCTCAATATTCATTAGCAATTTTTAGTGGAATTAGATAGGGATTTATAGATATGATCCTAGGAATGTAACCCTTGGATTTAGATGACTTGTAGTTAATGGAATTTGATTTTTGCTATGCTAAAATTTGGTGACCTAATTGGGTTCTAAATTGATGATGCAAATTGGTAGGTTTGAATATAATTAGCTTTATTCGTCATAGGAATGAGGAGTTGAATTGATTTTTCTCATAAATAGACTTTGAATACGATTTTGATGTCTTCACCTTATGAGAATCGTTATGAACCCGGAAACTAAAATCCCTTTTTGATTTCTTGATTCTAACTTTGGGATTTATGTATTTTGACTTGGTAATTCGTTGTTGTGAGTGAAAATTCATATGCAATGAATTGCCATTGGTTTCTTGACCAAATTGCTAACTTGTATAAACTTTTGTTCTATGATAGGTGCATGGCTAATGGATCCTCAATGTGTACGACGAGACACACTCCGCATTGGGTGCAACGATGTGGAGCAACGTACGAATATGATTCATGACAAACCAAGCACTAGGAACAAAGGAAAAGGAAAAGCAAGGGCAAGCGCCTCAGGTCACACATCACCAAACCGCAAGGAAATGATCAATGGTGAGGAAGATGACGAGTTCTTAATTGCGTCCCTAGTACCATCTCCATTGCGAGGCAAGATATACGCCAATCGCTCCGCCCATGCCGAGAGCACCCTCGGACTCTCAATGTCCCGATGAAGTTCGTAGGCCAATCATTGCGTGATGATGTTGATTACCCAGCACACCTTGATAAGTTCAAGCTCACACCGAGTTTGCGAGTCGACTACACCCCGTTGGATACGCATGGATTTAGTGGTGATATCAAATGGCTATTGGACGCTTTAGGACTCCGCACATTTATGGAGTCCGTGTGCCAAGAGATTTATGAAGAGGAAACATGCCAGCTCCTTGCCACAGTCTCACTCGCTTACCGCAACTCGCACGCCCCGACGGCTAGAGACAGAATCCTTTACTTTACCATTCATGGTAAAAGCTTCTCAATCTCCATTCCGCAGCTTTGCAAGGCATTGAGCATTGAATATCAAGACCCGATAGATTTTGGACCGGAAAGCTTTCATGATATATGGGACGACATTGGACAAGGACCTTTCACTAGCGGTCATACCAAGTCCTCCACCATCACGCATCTGGCCATCCGATGTGCACACAACCTTCTCGCCCACACCATCTTCTCAAGAACCGCACAAAAGTCAATCCTCGGAGAAGAACTCCTTGTCTTAAAAGTGCCTTTTGTTGATTTCCCGAGAAGGATCAACTATGCCGTGCTTCTCGCTAGGCGATTGGTTAAGGCAAAGCATGAAGTGGTCGCTTGCACCGATCCTAAGGCAACCTTGAGTTTCGGGGGGAGTCATTACAACCATCCTCGAAGCCGTGGGTGTAGACTTCATGGACAGGCCTTTCACATCCAAAGAGAACTATTTGGACCTAAAGCGGCAAGGGAAGATACAGATTATAGAAGGCGAGACGATCAACCCCGATCAACTTGGTTATAGGTATCACTCTTACCCTAGTCTCGTGCGTACAATCATGCTTCCTTGCCCCACAGTTCCATGACTTAGAGATGGAGCCAAACTATGGAACCCTCGAGACGATGAGTTCCTATCCCTACGTGTTGGTGACAACCTCCCGTACACCGTGAGCCGATTTGTCAAGAAGAAGACGATGGACTCCTTGGCCCTCACCCGAGCGAACCAAGCCATCACACCTTCATTTGACGATGAGAGAGTCTTGCGCCTTGGACTTTAAAGGCAAGTACCTTACCAGAAGGAACTCATTGAGCAACTTTAGAGACAAGCAAGATATCGCGATTAGCCACCCGCCGAGTTTAAAGCACCTCCTGAGAAGTCGAGGTTACTCGGTCCTATCTTTTTCATTTACGCATTTTTATCTCTATATTTATCTTTATTTTTATCTTTATTCCACCTTTCCGGATTTCTTCACACTGGGGACAGTGTGATTTAAGTCTAGGGGGTGTTTATCCTTTATTAACGTATTTTTCTTTCTTATTGAGTTATTTTAATGTCTTTTTATCGAGTCATGTTTTATTGAGCCAAGACCTTTGTTGGAAATAAGGACCCTATGATATGGTGATTCTTACATTATTTATGCTTTGATTTATTCCCTAAGTGACAAGTTTTTCAAGATTTACTTCGAACGGACAATATCAAGTTTTGAGAACCACCGCATGATCACTCCCCAGAAGTTTCTTCTTACGGAGATTTTGTTGGAACTGATGTTAACTCCATTTAATTATAACCTCAATTTGACTTTAATTCTTTCTCATTAGAGGTGTTAGATCAGGGAAATGAGCACCACATTCAGGACTTCTTAACCCTTTTTACCACTCTCTGCTGATCCTTAATGGCCGCTAATTTTTAGTGGTTCCTACCCTTAACCCCATAACTTCTTGGCAGATATGATCAGGAACGTCGGAGAGAAATTACCGACACAGTCCTCTAACCACTTGAGGAGAAAAAGAATTATGAAGGAAAAACCGGCAACTTGGTCTCAAATTCGTTCTACTTGGGAGTCGATTTAAAAGCTACCTATTTCATGCTCATGAGACTCCTGTGTATATAAGTACCGTTTCCCCTTACTAAAAAAAAGAAAAAAAAAGAAAAAAAAATGAGCAAAGAAACGGATATAAGTGGATGTCACCGAGGGACATAGTGCATAAACCCGTGCATCCTTCTGAGTTCCGCGGAAGCTTGTATCCGCAAAAAGAGACGGTTTAGGAGTAAGTGACCCAAGGGATAGAGTGCGTAAACCCGTGCCTCCTTCGGGATTCATGAAACTGAAATCCGTTTGAAAAAAAAAAGCGGAAGGAAAGGAAACGGTTACGAATGTGAAGTCTCATAGCATAGGTTATCCCAAGGAAGACATGGACCACCTTATAAAAGCGATGGAGCCGTTAAAGAGTACCCCACAGAAATGTCTAAGTCTGGGGGAGTTAAAGGAAAAGAAGTAAAGGAGTGTTACAAGAACGAGTGGTTGGAGCTGTGGATATCAACTGGTTCATACTCTAGGGCGATTCTGCTGCATATGTTATGCTGCTCTTCTCGAATAAACCGGTAAATCCCTAAACACTTTAACTCCACCACCTAAACACTAAAAAAAAAGGCCCTTTTATACTAAGCGCCATCTACCCTGAATGATGCTTTCTAATGAGAAAATTCACGAACCTCTTAATGAATGTAGGGAGTTAACTGACGTGAATGCAGAGTTCTTTTGCAGGTTTGAGATGGATGGGCAAGAGTTGTGAATGTTGTGAGTGTATAGAGAGAATGTTCTCACGTGAGTCTCTGTATTTATGAGTCGCAGGTCATTCCTTGGAGCATGGTCCCTGATCATAGGAGAGTTTCCGAGATTTTCAAAACCTCTCCACCAGTTTAGCTTTCTTGTTTGCTTGAGAACAAGCAAAGTCTAAGTCTGGGGGAGTTGATAACATCATATTTTGGCCCATTTTTCCTATGTTTTTATTAGGTTTCTAAAGTAGAAAGAAAGTGATTATGGATACTTTGAAGGCATTTCCCACCATTTGAGCCTCCAGGAGTTATTTATGAGTTTTTGAGCGAAGTCGACAAGAAGGCGAAGCAAATCCCATTTTCGGACAGTTACAAACCGCCAGAAGTACGACATCATTTGAGGGTCTTAATGATACTCAATTTGGTAGTTCTTGGTGTCTATAGAAAGCCAGAAGATTCAATTTTTACCTCGAATAAGAATCAGAGCAATCCCTTCAGCCGTTTGGGAGATACGCCTCGTTGAGTGAAGCCCTGTCGAGACCGGCCACAAGGTGCCGTGACCGGTCGGGACCTTCTCGACGCGACCGGCCACACAAGGCCATGACCGTGCCACCCTTCTTGGCACAACCGGTCACAAGCCCTCGTGACCAGTATTGGACGTCTCGACTTTGTTACTTAGTGAAACTACGAAGTTTTGTCCCAAAAGCACTAATCCGGTTTCCTAAGCCCAAGACCCTATAAATACTCCTCCTAAAACTAACATTCGCATGTGGAACCCTACACATAACCTAGAGCTTCGCTCATCGCCTTCAAGTCCTTGAAGCCGAGCCTCCTCTATTTAAGTTCCATAACCTCTCTTCTTCTTTATCTCTTTCTACATCTTCTGTTTGCTTTGTGGGAGACAAGTAATCTTCTGTGACATCTATAGAGAAGTTTCCTTTGAACCCCTTTGATATATTTGAATCGTTTATGATGTTGTTTATTATTATATCTATTGCGTTTCTTTGCATCATGAGCGAGTAGATCTCTTTGTTGGGTTTCATGGGGTGATTCAAAGGGAATTCATGGTTAGATTCATTTAGGTTGTTAGATCCGAACTTAGTCACATATTAGGTATCTCTTGGGACATCTTTATCTTAATGCATGTTGCTTGAACTGATCACCAAGCTCTGAACCTAGAGAATAGGAGCGCTAACCGTGTAAACCTAGCTCTCGGACATAGTGTTACTGAAGCCTCGCGCCATGGCCTGCGGAAGTTGAGTCATGGAGCTTTGTGAACTTATCAAACTCGTTATTAATGGTTTGAACAGTGCGTTGTTGCCTGCGTGAGTTGAGTAACGGAGTACGGGGATCTTAGACATTCATTCTATAATCCATAGGTTGTTTGTTCATTCATGTTTGTAGTTGAGAACCTAGAATAAAGTCATTAGCATTCGCATATCATCTAGCCGCTCATTTGTTTAGAACAATGAAGACCCCAAGATAACCCTAGACGCCCAACGTTTCCTCATATTACTTTACAACCGACTTATTTACTTTCTTGTTGCATTCACTTAGTCATTAGAAAACCCAAAACCAAACCCCTTTCATATCAGTGTCTTAGCCAGAAACTCTTTCATTGCATTCATTCCGTGTTAGCTAGTACTCTCTGTGGGATCGATCATTAAATACTACATACGTTTAACTGTGCACTTGCAGTAGTCGTGTGTTTCTTTTGAGGTAAAAGATAGAAGCATAAATCACACGCATCAGACAGGAAGATCATTCCAAAGTCATTCGCCCCGAACGATGAGGTTCTACTCTTTAACTCTCGACTTACGCTCTTTCTAGGAAAGTTAAGATCCCGATGGTCCGGGCCATTCAAAATAAAAGAGGTCCAGCCATACGGAGCCGTAGTCCTTGTGAATGATAAAGGAGAACCATTCACTGTCAATGGACAACGTCTTAAGCCACATCTAGCCAAGATTGGAAAAGACGGAAGTGCATCCGTAGCCTTGATTGATGCCTCGGTCGCCTAAACCTGACACCACCATCGAGCCAACAACGTTAAACAAGTGCGCTTATTGGGAGGCAACCCACTTGTAAGTATTCTCTTTCGTTTTTAGCTTTAGTTTTTAGTTTTGCTTTTGTCGTCCTCGTTTTTGTTTTGGCATTTCAGGTTTTATAAAAATAAGAAAAGGAAGTCTGAAAGAACAAAAAAGACGGAAAGGAAAGGATGTGTGACCGAGCTGAGCCAAGCACCCGGACCGGGTCACGGTGTGCGTGACCGGTCAAGAAAACAAGAGTCATACCGATCACAACCCCTCGTGACCAGTGGCATGAAGAAGAACAAGATCGGTCACGACCACTCGTGACCGGTCACTTGAAGAAGGACAGGACCGGTCACGGCCGCTTGTGACTGGTGCCGAGAGCTACCTCGTCCTAGGTCTGGCTAAGCCGCCTAAGAGCGTGTTGGCCGCGTCCTGCCGAGATCACTCGCGTGCCGAGAGCGCCGTAACCTACCGTCCTGGCCTCTTCCTTACCGCACCCTGGGCCGCGTCCTATCATTCCTGACCACGTCCTGGCCGTGTCCTACCACGTCGTCCTGGCCAGCGTCACGTCTCGCCAGGCCATGCTGCGTCTGGCCTCGCGTCCGGCCGGGAACCCCTATACTGGATGAACCGTACTGTGACCTATGCCGAGCCGAGAACCGCGTCCTAGCCGCGACCTTGCCGTGTTCTTACCATTCTGGCCACGTTCGTTCACACTATGCCACGTCCTGCACCGTGACTCGCCTTCCTGGACTGCGCCTCACCACGTCCAGCTTCGCGCCCGGACATGTCCTGCCGCGTCTGGCCTCGTGTCCGAAAGACCGCAAGCCGGCCGAGCGTCCCGACTAAGAGGACCCGGAGTCCCGCACCGCGTCTGAGCCTCCGAGCACCCGAGACTGTCGAATGCCGAGCATCCACATTGCCGAGGGCCACATGCCGAACACCCGACGGCCGAGCCTGACCGACCATCCGATCACCACGACCAAGATCACGTCCGTGGCCACATGGACGACAACGAGACGACTCTATCACCATTCTAACTTATTTATGTTTTACTTATTTTATTTCATTAAGACTATTGATGGCTTTTAGGTTTTTGTCTCAGGAAGGATGCAAGTAGAGATTCACAACCAAAATTCGATAAACTAAGCCGAGTTCACTCGATGTCAAGCAACAAAGGATCAATGGTTAGTCACCACATCATCACCACTATCGACCTATAAGACACAAATCGAATTCTCGATTGAGTCTAAGGAAGATAACTCGATTCCACGAAGGTGACATTGTTCTTAAACTCTAAATCCTTTCTATTTGATTTTTCATCCTTATCTCTTTCTTTTTCCCACCAAGGACAGTGTGATTTAAGTCTGGGGGGGGGGGGATGTTCCATCTTATACTAATGCTATTTTCTATTTTGTTGTCTCGAGACCTTTTTGCACATTTTTACATCAATTTTCTTAGCGTTTTTATCGAGTCAAATTTTTCTTTCGTTTTTATCGAGTCAAAACTAGTAGGGAATCATGATCCTATCTAACGGATGATCTTATTTGGATTAACACTTTTATGACTCTCTTGATTATGCTTGACTACATAACCGATTTGGAAAGACTATGAGGTGAGTCAACAATCCGAAAGTCTCTTTCTACTGGATAATAGGATGATGCAACGTGGTCTCTAACCCTTACTATAACCTAACCTGACTTTTAATTTCTCACTTAGGGGTTGGATATACATCATACGAGACCTCTTCGAGACACATAAGACACTGCACTACTTCACAAAGTATTATTCCCATCTCTCTTCCCTTCAGTACTCTAAAAAAAAGAGAGAGAAGAAGAAAAGAAAAAGAAGAAAAGAAAAGAAAAGAAAGAAAAACGGATATGAGTTGATGCGACCGAGGGATATAGTGCGTAAACCCGTGCATCTTTCAGAACCTAGCGTAGACTTGTATCCATAAAAAGAAAATAAAAAGGACAAAGGCGGATGTGACCAAGGGATATAGTGCGTAAACCCGTGCATCTTTCGGAACCTCGAGGAATCCTAAGTCCAAAGAAAAAGGAGCAAGAGATCGATATAAAAAATAAAATGATACCCTAGAAAAGTAGGGAAAAATTGATCTCTTGAAAGCAAGAAAAGGGAGAGGAAAGGAACCATACGAAGAATGTTGATATGCTCAAATTTACCCTGAGCTACTCTCTCAAATTAAGAGATCACTGTAGTACTTAGGGATCGAATCCACAAGGACTATGAAATACCCAATAAATCCCAGTAAAAGTATTATGCTAAATTAAGTATAATGTAATGAAATTGCAATGCGAATAATTAAACAGAGTGTACATCAATGGAGAAAAACGCTAGGCATAGGGAAATCTCAGGAATATTCAGAACTGTGAATAAATTGAATCATCAGGATTATAATTAAGAACCGTTCTAGAACTCAAACACAATTGTAAAACCTACCAGCTTCCGCTGCGTAAACTATCTATCCCTGAATCTAGAATTCCAAATTCCTTTGCTAAATTCTAAGATCCAGACAAGCAGTAATGATCAGGTTCAATTTGTTCACAAAATCCCTAAATCAAATTCCTTTGCAGATAGGTATTTTGCTCACCTAAGATAGATCTGGCAATCAATTACACTTTCATGTCAATTAATAACCTTAAATCAGATTCTAGGTCGCGAATCTAGAATAAGCAATAAGTTCAATCCTAGATGAAGAACTCTATCAATTAACCCTAGTGATCTAATGATTCAACAATTCCTCAGAAACCCTTGAAATCCCATAACCTAACAGGGGAACTACTCAGACATGGTGAAAGCAACAATCATCCTGATATGAATAGAAATCATTCAATATATTAGAAAATAAAGGTAGAGAACAAAGAGTATCAGGGATTAGAGAAAGATGATACAAGCTTGAGATAGAGAGAGAGTCTGCTACTCGATCATCCCTAAAAACCCTGATCTAAAACACAATATATAGCTAAAAACTCGTACAGGGACTAATGCTGAAATATTAGAAACTTCTGGGCAAAATTGTAAATCTTCCAAAATCTCCGAAGTTGTCCGCCTGTGGTGTCGATCGACATTCATGGCTGGTGTCGATCGACACCAAGTCACACATATGATTCTTCGATGCAACTTCTTGGTCTTTGCTCCAAAATCTCCCATATTCTTCACATTAGTCCTAAATGCATACCTGAAGATAAAAGACTCTAATAGACTCTAAAAACACCAAAAAGACTCAATTAAAGACTCTTATATCATGGTTAAAACCCATAAAAACCATGATATATCAAATGTCTTGGCTTGGATTGGATCAACATGTCCTTTGGCTGATATCCCCTAGGTAAGAGATGACAATGGTGATTTTGAAAAGTCCTTTGGACTGTGGACTAAGAGTAAAGGATGTTGAAGCTTCTCATGGGACAAGTACGTAAAGTAGGTCCTAAGGTCAAGGCAACGAGGAGTGCAAAGGCGATATTCCTACAGATAAGTGAGTACCCGTGATTATCAAAACCTCTTTTCCATGACTTTACTTTCTTGTTTGCTTGAGGACAAGCAAAGTCTAAGTCTGGGGGAGTTGATAACATCATATTACTACCTCTTTTAACTCTTATATTCTTATGATTGGAGAAGAGTTTGGTGCGATTTCATGCAAAAGGAACTAGTTATCAAGTATTTTCAGGTTCAAGAAGGTTTTAGAGGTTTCAAGGCAAAAAGTCAAGGAAAACCCGTTTTTTGACATTTTCAGAAGGCCAGAAGTACAACATCTTTTGAAGGATTTCCCGATACTCAATTTTGGAGTTACTGGTATCTATGGAAAGCCAGAAGTTTCAAATTTCACCTCGAACAAGAATCAATGCATGCCCTTCAGCCGTTTGGGAGATATGATCCGATGAGTGAAGCCCTGTCACGACCGGTCATGAGGGCCCGGGACCGCTCTAAGCTCTCTTGGCACGACCGGTCACAAGGCTCGTGACCGGTCAGAAGATAGGCGTCCCCATGTTTCCTTAAGTGACTCCCAAGGCCCAATGAAGCCCTAAACCGACCTTGAAGCCTATAAATACTCATTTAACCTAATTTTAGAGGTGTGCCTTCACAACCCTAAGAAGATTTCGTGTGCCTCAGCCTGATACACTCAGAGACTTCTAAGAACCCTAAGGAGAAGCCTCACCGCCGTTGAAGCTCCTTTTGCCGCAGCACCAAGCCGTTGAAGTCGCCGCCTCTCTTCTCTTCTCCTCTCATCTCTTCTCTCTAGTCTTCGTTTACTACTTGTTTAAGGAAGAAGATTCATCTCCTATGTACCTCAGATCAGATTTCTAAACCCCTTTCTCATACTTATAAGTTTATCCAATCTATTATCCATGGCTTTGATTTGCTTGAGTATGTGTGAGTAGTTTACTTGTTGGGTTTAATGGTTTCACAGGGGATTCATGTGGTCGCTTTGTTAGGTTGTTAGATCTGGAATTATATTGTTCTTTGTTCTAGGCTTGTTCTTAATGCATATTGCTAGAGTAATTGACTAGTGATTGATCCTAGGCGTTTTATAGCATCACAAGTATTGTAAACTTGATTGCACTAGCCTAGACAAGTATTGTGTTATAACCTTCATGAGTTGAGTTATAGGGCTTTCCGAACTATCATTGAACTTGATCTTAATGCTAGGATGTATGCGTCGTTGCTTGCGTGAGTTGAGTAACGGAGTCTATAGACTTTAGATATTTGATATTGCGATTTGCATATTTCTTATTCATACACGTTTCATAGTTCATGAGCATGCATTGTTGGTTAGTTCCTAGTCTAGTCTCTTAGCTTATATTCGATCCATGATACCCTAAGAATTCCCTAAGGCCCGACGTTTTGTTTATTAATAATTACATTGTTCTATTTAGCTTTTATTTTGTTATTTGCATTTGTTACCAAAACCCCAAAACACAACCCTTTTTATTATTGTCTTAGCCATATTCCTCTCCATAAAATTTGTAACGTGATTTACAAGTCACTGTGGGATTCGATCCTTAAATACTACATACGTTTAACTGTGCACTTGCAATAGTCTTGTGTTTCTTTTAAGGTAAAATATTAAAGCATAAATCACACATATCAGTTGTGACCGGTCTCGTCTCCCTTCACGGCACCAGTCACAAGCGGGTTGTGACCGGTCCGGCTCTTCATCTCAGGACCGTGACCCGGTCCGGATGCTTGGATCGGCTCGGTGGGGACTCTCGGCAGAGGTCCCGATTGTCACCAATCCATCGCCTTCTGCATTGGATAATATGATGTTTTTGCCACTAAAACGAACTTCGCATCCTCTCCTCTCCCTCTTTTTGTTCTTTTCTGTTTTCTTCTTTTCTATTTTCTTTTCTTATTTTTGTAAAACCTGAAATGCTAAAATAAAAACAAAAACAAAAGCGACAAAAGAAAAGTAAAGCTAAAACTAAAATGAAATATGAAAAGAAAAACTTACAAGTGGGTTGCCTACCTCCCACCAAGCGCACTTGTTTAACGTCGTTGGCTCGACGGTGGTGTCGGGTTTAGGCGACTGGGGCATTAATCAAGGCTACGGATGCACTTCCATCTTTTCAAATCCCGGCTAGATATGGCTTAAGAAGTTGTCCATTGTTAGTGAACGGTTCTCCTTTGTCATTCACAAGGACTAAAGCTCTGTATGGCTTGACCTCTTTTATTTTGAATGGTCCGGACCATCGTAATCTTAACCTTCCTGGAAAGAGCTTAATTCAAGAGTTAAAGAGTAAAACCTGATCGTTCGGGGCGAATGACTTTGGAATGATCTTCCTGTCGTGATACGCCTTGGTTCTCTCCTTGTATATCCTTGAGTTTTCATAAGCATTGTGGCGAATCTCGTCCAACTCATTCAATTGAATCAACCGTCTCTCGTCGGCCGTCTTCAAGTTGAAGTTCAACTCTTTCACGGCCCAAGTGGGCTTGTATTCTAATTCAACAGGCAAGTGACAAGATTTACCATAAACAATATGAAAAGGAGTGGTACCTAATGGCGTCTAGTACGCGGTTCGGTATGCCCAAAGAGCATCGTCAAGCTTGGTTGACCAATCCTTACTTGTCCTTGATGTAGTCTTTTGCAAAATATACTTGATCTCTTTGTTGGAGATTTCAACTTGTCCACTCGTCTGCGGGTGATATGGAGATGCGACTTTATGCACTATCCCGTTCTTCTTGAAGAGGGCTCTTATGGTTCCGTTGATAAAGTGGCTACCTCCGTCACTTATCACTACTCTAGGCACTCCGAACCATGGGAATATGATCGTCTTGAACATCTTTACCACAACACTTGAATCATTGGTGGTGCTTGCTGTAGCTTCAAACCATTTAGAAACATAATCAACAGCAACCTTGAATATATTCAAAACCATTTTATTTCGGGAAAGGTCCCACGAAATCAATTCCCCATACGTTGAAGACTTCAACCTTGAGTATGAAGTTCTGCGGCATCTCGTTCCTCTTGCTTGTGTTGCCCATATTTTGGCAAGCATCACATCTTGATATATAGGCCTGGGCGTCCTTGAACATCGTAGGCCACCAAAAACCTGCTTGAAAAATTTTAGAAACAGTTTTAAAGGTTGCGAAATGATCTTCATAGTAAGAGCCATGGCATCCGAATAGAATTCCTTCGACTTCTTCTTCTGGAATGCATCTCCTGAATAGACCGTCCGAGAATTTCTTGTAGAGGTAGGGGTAGTCCCAATAGAATCTTTTGACTTCTCGCAAGAATTTCTTGTTCCTATAGCCAAAGAATTGTTGTGGCTTGACGTCGGCAGCAAGGTAGTTCGCATAATGTCTAAACCAAGCGGTTTTGCAGGCTGGTGGCTTTGGTTGTTTTGGTCTCGGTGGGGCTGGAATTCCTGTAAGAGGCACGATCTCAATGACATACACATTTCCTCCAGTAAACTATCGTTTAGTGGTATGGTATCTTCAATTCGCATCCATGAGAGGTGATCGGCAACTCCATTGTCGGCTCCTTTCCTATCCCTTACTTCAATATCAAACTCTTGTAATAATTAGATATCTAATGGCCGCATGATCAGTATGAATAATTACCTTTGAAATAACAAGGTATGATCTAAACTACTCAAATGCGAAGTCAATGGCAAGAAGCTCCTTCTCCGTGGTCGCAGAGTTGAATTGAGCTTCATCAAGCGTCTTGCTTGCATAGTAAATCATGTTCAGCTTCTTGTCTTTCCTTTGTCCAAGCACAGCTCCCACTGCATAGTCACTAGCATCACACATGATCTCACACGGTAGCTCCAAATCTGGCGGTTGAACGACGGGTGCTGAAACTAACGCGCCTTGATCTTATGAAAAGCAACGAGGCAGTCATTATCAAACTCAAATTCCACATCCTTACACAGCAGACGTGTAAGGGACTCGCAGTCTTGGAAAAATCTTGTATGAATCGTCTATAAAAGCCGGCATGTCCGAGGAAACTCCTTATTCCGTTAACGTTCGTGGGCGGCTGAAGACTCATCATAACTTTGATATTTGCTTTATCGAATTCTATTTCTTTCTCTGAAATTCTATGCCCAAGTACTATGCCATCTCTCACCATAAAGTGGCATTTTTCCCTATTGAGCACTAAATGTTTCTCTTCACATCTCTGCAGGAATTTTCCGAGGTTCGCCAAGCAAGCTTCAAACGACGAACCATGGACCGAGAAGTCATCCATGAAGACTTCCATAAAGTCTTCGAGATATTCCGTGAAGATAGACATCATGCATCGTTGGAAGGTTGCTGGGGCGTTGCACTAACCGAAAGGCATTCTACGGTAAGCAAAAGTACCATAAAGGAAGGTGAACGTTGTCTTCTATTGGTCTTTAGGATCAATGGGGATCTGAAAGAAACCTGAATAACCGTCATGAAAATAATAGTATTGATGATTAGCTAACCTTTCTAGCATTTTCAAAAAAGGGCAAAGGAAAATTAACCTTTCTCGTCGCGGTATTGAGCTTCCGATAGTCGATACATATTCGGTGCCCTGTGATCGTCCTTGTTGCAATAAGCTCATCATTTTCAGACTTGACTACCGTCACGGCTCCTTTCTTGGGAACTACGTGGACTGTACTGACCCATGTACTATCCGACAGAAGGATATATAATCCCAGCGTACAAAAGCTTCATGATCTCCTTCTTGACAACATCTTTTAGATTAGGGTTTAGCCTCCATTGGTGCTCGAGAGAATTCTTGGATCCTTCCTCGAGATGGATCCTATGCATACAAAGTTCTAGAGAAATTCCTTGAATATCTTCTAAGGAATATCCTAATGCTTTCATGTGCTTCCTTAGCTGCTTGAGAAGCATGGCTGTCTCATCATCATTCAAAGCATAGTAATGATAACAGTTTAAGTAGAGTTAGGTCCGAGAAAAACATACTTGAGCCCAATGGGGAGTTATTTAAGCTTGACTTTGGGAGCTCTAAGTTCGCTCCATGAGTCTGCTACAGCGGCTGGAGTGTCCTTAGGAGGCATGGGGGGGGTGCTAGTCTCCTCATCTAGGTTGTGGTGGGCGATCACTATATTGAAACACTCGGCCGAATCAAGGATCTTAGTGCAGTCTTCTGCGGATTCTCCAAAAGAGCTGTCTTGGGATCTCGTCAAAGCCGTTCCCAAAGGATCATTAAGGATGATCTCTTCACTTACCTCTCTGGTAGCTTCCTCTAACTTGTCAATCGAGAAGATTCGATTGTCACACATCTTTTGACTTAGAGTTTCATTCATGTCAAACCGCACGATTAAATCTCCTAAGTGTAAGTCCATTCTCCCATTAGGCACATCAATGGTTGCTCCTCCAGTAGAGAGAAAGGGGTGACCAAGTATCAAAGGATCCTTAGGTTCCCTTTCAAGCCCCAAAACAACAAAGTCAGTCGGGATCTCACATTTTCCAACAATGACCGGAACATCTACAAGAATACCAACAGGTCGTCGGATTGAACAGTCGGCCAGAATCAATGAGATCCTTGTAGGCCTCAAAAGTTTCATAGCCCAGGCGTCTAGCTACTGTAAGTGGCATCATGTTGATACTCGATCCCAAGTCACAGAGAGAATGCTCAAAGACTTCCGAATTAATTTCACATGACAACACAAAACTGCCTAGATCTCCTCGCTTCTGAGGTGTGCAATTCTGAAGTATGGCGCTGCATTCTTGAGTGATCACTATCACTCCATCATCAATGACAATTTAATTCATCAAAACACTCTTCATATACTTCTTAAGGGCTGGAATCATCGCACAAGCTTCAATGAAAGGTAATCTTACCGAAAGTTGTCTGACTAGCTCCTTTAACTTGGCTCGTTCCTTTTCCTTCCTTGAGTTCTTAGGGGGAGTATGATATGGAACCTTAGGTTTATAGACACGTTCTGGAGATGGAGTTTGAGTGTCCTTGGTCAGTTCCCCTTGGCTCGGCTCCTTCTCCTTCTCGGGTTCTTCTCGTATTGGCGCGGCTTCGGGTTCCGTTGGTTCCCTTTCCATGAAATCCTTTGGATACTCCAGTTCTTTATAAGTCGTTCCACTCCTTAGAGTGATAGATTGACAGTAAAGGGGATCCTCCTTCTCCTTAGGCGTTCCGGCTTCATCTTCCATAGATTTCTTGATACTAAGGGCGGTCTCCTTGTCTGGTCTTTCAATGATTTCGACTCGGGCAAAAAGAAGCTCGATCTTGCTGTTGAGTTCTTGATACACGTTGACCAACCTTTGTTTGTTTCTTTAGTATGGGCTTGGTGACTAGCAGTGATATATAATGATTTTTACCGGTTTTAAGTCATGATATAAGTATATAATCGAGTCTTAACTGTGTTTTTTGAGTCTTTATCGAGTCATTTACAGGTTTGCATGTATTGGGGACTTTTGGGACGATTATGGAGCCTATGGAGCATTTGTAGCTGAGAAGACGAAGTCAGTGCTTTCAGTGACCAATGGTGTCGATCGACACCCATCGTCAAGCACCCAATGCAGGACTTACATAGTTTTAAAGAATTGCAACATTACCCCAGAAGTCCTAGAAGTTTACAAAAGAGACCGAGCTCGTGTTTTAGTCTATTTATTAGGTTTTTAGGTTTATGATTATCTATCCTGACTTTTGCTAAGTTTTGAGAGAGTGGAGAGCTTGGGGCTGTTCTTGCTACTTGTACTCCATTGAGAGAAGATCTTGAACCCCTGTTTTCTATTCTTTCTTTGATTCAGTTTTATATGATAATTATTTTATTCATGTCTTTGTTATTGATTGATATGTCTAAGTAGATCCCTAGTTGGATTTAGGGATTCTCATAAAGGATTTCATGATCTGTTAGGTTTAACACTGGCTAAGATTCAAACTTGTTAGTTCTTCATCCAGGATTAGACTTAATGCTTGTTCTAGCTTGATCACCTAGAATTATGATGTTAGGTTATTAAATTGACACGGCAGTGTAATTTGAGATCTGAACTAAACCTATTGAGCATATTAGATAATTGCAACGACAGTTGGATAAGATAATTTGTGAACATATCGAACATGCACTTAAAGCTTGTCTAGACCTTAAGTTTCGCAACGACAATTGGTCTCTTAGGCTTAAGTCATAGATAGTTTTCGCAATGACAGTTGGTTAGCTATATATTAGTGATTTGAGTTCTAGAACGGTACTTAATTAGTTCTTGACCAGTTGTTTTATCTGCTTTGATTGATTTCCTGTGAAGTTCCCTAGATCTGACGTTTTTCTCCCATTGATTACATCCTCTTTATTTATTTTCTGAAATTGTCTTTCAATAAACATTTACTGCAATTGTCTTTCAATAAACATATACTGGTTAGCTGAGTTCGAAACGAATCCGTCTATTGTGAAGCCCAAGAGTCCTTGTGGATTTGATACCTACATACTACTATGACCTCTTAATTTGAGAGAGTAGCTTTAGGGTTAATTTGAGCATATCAAGCTGCAAGCTCTTCTATTAAGCTTTCAAGGGCGGAGTATGGGCTCGGTGGTGTTGGATCGCGGAACCCTCTTTGGAAACCTTGAAAATCAATGAATGTAGCTTTGTTTCGGAAGTTACCTCGGTTGAGATCACGTCTATGATCTCTGAAGTTCTGGTTTGGAAACCTCCCTTGATAACCTCTTCTAGCTCCCATATAGTATAACTATTCTTCTTGATCATCAATTTCATCATGCTCTTCATAGATGTCATCACGTCTCCGAACATGTTTTAAAATCGAAGTGACCATACTCTTGAGTTCTTTTAATTCTAAATTCTTGTTCATTCCTTGATCCATGCTTGAAGCGTTTGGGCAGCTGGAGCGGTAGTTGTTGTTGCTCGCAGCTAAGTTACCAATCAAAGTCCGGGTGTCCTCGATGGTTTTTGTAGCAAAGTCTCCATTGCTTACAAAGTCGAGTGCTTCCTGGAACCCTCGGTGAACTTCTCTGTAGAAGGTGTTCATCAAGTTTCCATCAGTAAAGCCATGGTGAGGACAGTCCCCTTCATAGTCCTTAATACGCTCCAAAGATTCTGAGTCCCCTTCATAGTCCTTAATAGTCCTTGAGTCTTTTACAGGTTCTATGGAGTTAAGCCGGAATAAGACAATTTTGGGATTGTTCGGGCTAAGATGAAGCCTAGAAGCTACGGAAAGGACAGGGATCGTTCGATCCTACCCTTGGATCGATCGATCCAGACGACTCCAAGAACACGGCCACGGATCGGTCGATCCGGCCAACCAATCGACCGATCCATGATCCACGGACCTTTGTCCGGACACGAAGGATCGATCGATCCTACCCATGGATCGATCGATCCATGCTCAGCCGCCATGAAGATATTATGTCCGGGAATTAGGGATCGATCGATCCTAGGTGTGGATCGATCGATCCCCCTAGCCGCCTACTCCATTTTACACCTATGTCTATAAATATCCCACCTAAACCTACTAAAAACATCAGATTTTCTTTCTACGCCAAAAACACTATTCTAGACACATTTTCTTGGATTTCTAAGCTCCTCCTTCTATCAAACATTTGGAGAAGTTTTGTTGTATCATTTGTTGTTTATTTCAATCCTATTATGCTTTGTATGGTTTATTTTGTTGTTTCTTTGATTATGTGTGAGTAATTTCATAGTTAGGTTTTAGGGTTCTTGAAGGGAATTGATGGCTTGATGAATTGATAGAGATTTGGGGTTTCTAATCCATAGGTTCTTTGATTCATGTGTTCTTAATGCTAGATTTAGAGTAGCTACCTTAGTCTTGATTTTAGGTTATTCCATAAGCACTAATCATGTTATAGAGAACTTGAACCTTATGAATTGAGCTTTGTATCTCTAGCCTGCGAGAGTTGATGCTAGATCATCATTGTGAACTTAGTGAACTTGTGTGTTAATGCTAATTTGGTTAGGAGAAATCAAACGAGAGTTTAGTTTTCGAGTAGCCAAGTTTAGGGGTTAAGGCCACGAGAGTGGGTTAATCCACCTTGCGTTCATGTTCTAGAACGGTGCTGAGAATGTTAAATCCCATGCTCAAGATTATTCGTTAAGCCATTGATAACCTGAATTTCCCTAAGGCCTAACACCTTTTAATTCGTATAAATCAATCGTTTTATGTTTATTGCATTTGGTTTACAAGTTTGAAAGAAAACAATCAAACCAATCCTGCTATAGCTAATTACAAGTATCGTAAATCCTTAGTGTACCATTGGTTCTTGTGGATCGATCTCGTTATATACTACCTTGCGGTTAAGTGTATCGAGTAAATACTCGAGCAATCAAGTTGGCGCCGTTGCCGGGGACCAATAGCGTTACCTAAAGATTTAGGATCAGTTATTAGTCTATTGCATTTTATTTTAAGTTACTGATAATCATTTCCTTTTTCTCTTTGATGTTTTAAAGGTATATGACCCGAGGCAAAGGTTCATCACACCTAGTTGAATATCACGAGGAAATTGGAAAGTTCGAACGAGCTAACAAGAAAAAGAAAAAGTTAGCTGAGCAAAGAGAAGCCAAAATGGCTCATGCTGGTCAAGGCGATAACGTTTTACCACCAGAAGAAGCTCCACACGATGGAGATAATGGAAGAGAAGAGTTGGAAGATCCTCCTCCTCCAGCTGCTTTCAACCCGAGGCCCAAGCCTGTTCGACGGACCTTGAGAGATCATGATGCTCCTAATCATCAAATGTACCGAGGAGGAGTTCAACATCCTCCTATCAACAGGAATGACTTCGAAATCAAACCGGGATTGCTAGCTCTTGTTAAGCAAAACCAATTCCATGGTCTACCGTCCGAGAATCCCGTCTATCACTTAGACAATTTCGAGGATGTGTGCAGTACAACACGAATGAATGGAGTACCAGATGACGCTGTTAAGTGCAGGCTATTCTCATTTTCCTTAAGTGACAAAGCGCACCGATGGTTCAAGTCATTAGAGATAGATTCCATAAGGACGTGGGATGAGTACAAAGCTGCATTCTTGGGGAAATATTTCACCCAAGCGAGAACTACTCTCCTAAGGAACAAGATCTCGACCTTTCGAGAAGGTGCAACTGAATCTTTTCATGAAGCTTGGGAGAGATTTAAAGACTACAAGAGAGAGTGCCCTCACCATGGTTTCACTCCCGAATCACTCATCAACACGTTCTATCGAGGAATTGATGAGAAATACAAGATGGCTTTAGACACAGCCAGTAATGGGGATTTTATGACCAAAACCGAAGAAGAAGCCCAAGTATTGATAGAGAATCTTGCAGCTAGCAATAGCAACCACTGTGTTGACTATGACAGAACCTTACGAGGCGGTGGAACCGGAGAATCAAAACAAATTGCAGATTTGACTGCAAAGGTTGAGCAACTTTTGAGACGCGATCAAAGACCTGTGAACTATTGTGAGGATTCCGGAGATGGTCAAGCTTTCCAAGAGCAAGTGAGAAATGGTTTTGACGACTTGCAAGCTGAGTTGAACTATGTCAATGGTCAAGGGAACTATCGGAACAAGGGGTTCGACCAAAACTATCGCAACCATCCCAACGTCTCATACCGGAACACAAATATCGAGAATCCTCAAGATCAAACGTACCCCGCACCAATGAGGCCACAAAGTCAACAATATCAACCAAGGCAGTTTGTACCAAATCAAGGAGGGTTCAACAAACCTTTTGAGAACAAAGGAGAAGCGCAAGGAATAGGATATAGGCAAGGGGGTTTTCAGCAAAGACCTCAGTTTAACAACTTCCAGGGAAGTTATCAAGCACCAGCCCATGTTCCTTCGAACAACGCTCCAGCGTTTTCTTCGGGAGACAGCGAGATGAAAATGATGATGCAGCAAATTCTTGAGGGCCAGAAAAAGAATGCTTCTGACATCAATGTCAAGGTAGAAAACATGTATAGCGATCTCCAGAGGAAGTTTGAGACACTATCTTCACATGCGAAGTCTTTGGACAACCAAGTTGCCCAAATTTCCTTCTCTCCTAAGAGATCAATTGGTTCATTACCGGGTAAACCAGAAGTAAACTCGAAAGAATTTTGCAATGTCATCTTCACAAGTGATTCAAAAATGGTCGAGAATGAAGAGGCTATAAAGGAAATTTCTAGGCTCCTATATGGTTCGAATGTTGATGATCTGGTTATAAAGAGTGAAGTGGAAGGGAAATTTAGCACTAAAGAAGAAGATATGGTGACCAAGAGCATTGAAACAAAAGTTACTTCAAGAGTTGAACCTCCTCCTTATGAGCCTCCACTTCCTTTTCCAAGCCAAGTTCTTACCAAGGCTAAAAAGAAAATCCTCTCGAGCTTCAAGGCTAATATGAGTAGAGTTGGAGCACCTTTGCCTCATGTGAATGACTTATCTCAAGTTCCTCTCTATTTTAAGTTCATTGAAGCCATTCTAGCGAACCAAGAGAAAGTTAAAGAGGTTATGAAAGTGCTAAAACCACCGAGTACACCACCGCTTGAACCTAAATCGCTTACCAAGCTTGGAAATCCTGGTACATTCACAATCTCTTGCTCCCTAGGAGATTTGGAAATCGATAATGCCTTGTGTGATTCTGGAGCTAGCGTAAATGTGATGTCATTTGAAATGGCGGAAAGGTTAGGGATTAAAGAGATGAAACAACACTCATCTTCCATCACATTTGGAGATGTTTCTTCGAAACCTCCACTTGGGTTGATTGAGGATTATCCTCTTAAGGTAGGAGATTGTCTAATCCCAACGGACTTCTTGGTGGTAGATAGAGAGAAACCAGATAAGCTTCCACTCCTTCTTGGAACTCCATTCCTCAACACCGCTGGAGCGAACATTGACTTCCCAAACAGGCTAGTGATCCTCATCCATGTTGACTCCAAAGTCTCATTTCAAATCAAGCCTTCCTCTACAACCTTTTGTGGAACAATCGCCAATGAAGAAATGGAAAGGAAGGAAAAGCTCAAGGGTTTGATTGAGAAAAATCGACTTAAGGACTGTGATGATAAGTTCCTTTACCATGGTGAAAGCCTTAATGCTTTATTTGATGAGCCAAAGGTGGTGGATCCAAGGAAAAAGCTCAAGAAAGGCAAGAAGCCTCATTTT
Organism: Barbarea vulgaris; assembly: GCA_963667165.1. Lineage (NCBI taxonomy): Eukaryota > Viridiplantae > Streptophyta > Magnoliopsida > Brassicales > Brassicaceae > Barbarea > Barbarea vulgaris. The sequence continues at coordinate 7,037,912 of OY763888.1, read as the reverse complement.
GGTCACAACTCCTCATCCATTTTCACCTTGCATCCGTTGAGCCACAATGGTGGTGCTATAGAGTGCAAGATCAAGAGCAAAGGTCCTTCCAAACCTTTTGCCAAAGAAAGAATTATCTTATTGCCAGGTTTAGAGGAGAACCAATCAGACTACATTAAAGAGCTCATGGTGAAGGTTCTCAAGATCGAGCTCACCGATTGGGGACCAAATTTCAAGGATGGAGTTCATTCGACAACTCCTATTCTCCCTTCAGTCTAAATGGGCATCAAACGTCAAGCTTAGCGACGTTAAACAAGCCATTGGGGACTCCCCCAATTCTATCGTTTGTATATATGTTTATTTATTTGTTTAAGTGTGATCTTTATCTTTGATTTTGTGTGCTTTCATTTTATAGGACGTTGGTGAACATGGATTGTTTACAAAAAAAAGGCTGCAAATAGATGACTCATACTCTTTCTTATCCTCTCCATGGTATTAGCGATGACGAGATGCAAGAGGCTGAGGTTGACATCGAAGAAGAAGCAGACGAGCCTCAGCCGCAGCAGCTGCTGCCTCACAGCCCCAACCGGTACCGCCTACCGCCCAGCCCTCCTGCAGATGCCACAGCCCAGCAACTTCAGTGGATCATCAAATCGCAGAAAAAGAACAACTCCATGATGAGGAAAATGTGGAAGGCGATCCAGAAGATCAAACCTTGTTCTTGTGCTTCAGGTTCACAGACACAAGATGACGAAATCGCAGAACCTGAAGTTGAGGAACGTGAGGATAATGAGGAAGCTAAGGATGCTGATGACTCTGAGGGAACAGAGTCCGACTCTATCACCAAAGCACATGAGATGAGGACCAAGGCAGCTCAAGACCGAGCTGAACCTTCTCATTCACCGGTGGAGCATTCCTCAGCACAGTATAGCGATATCCACTTACCCTGGAGCAGGAGGAACATAGGCAGGAGAGAGAGCTCCAGCGATAGCTCTACCCGCGACCACTGAGATTGTGGTTATTTCTATCCCTTGTTTTATATCATTTTGTTTTTAAGACGTTTGGTTTTATTTCTTTATGTATGGCATTCTTCTTTTAATTTTGTTATTACACCGAGACGGTGAAAAGCAAGTTCGGGGGAGGATGCCATTTATCTACTAATGATGTTTGTGTTTGTTTCTTTTGAATTTGGTATGTTTTATTTTTATTAAAACTTTGTTGGAATTTAAAATATTTTATTGAGTCAAAATAGTTATGAGAATTTGTTATCTTTTGGAATTGCAACATGTTTAAGATCATTTTGTCTTAAAACTGCTTAGCCTTGTTTGAGGATAACTTGGAAGCGCAGAAAAATCCATAACTTGATCATTTTATGAAAATCCCTATCATTTGAGCTTAATCATATATATATGAACTTAATACGGACTTAATATATCTCACTTAGGGGGTTGATAATCATGTAATGGAATTACATTTGGAGTTTTCTTTACATTGTTTATATCAACCTTTGTTAACTCCAAATGGCTAGACTTATTTTTAGTCTAGTACCACACCCCTTACCGTTTCCATCTTTCAAACCACATGCATCTGTTTATAGCCATTGTCATGTGCATTCATGTGCAAAAACTATGGAGTATACGGACCGACATAGCTTTCCTTTCGCTAGGATTGTGGTAGTAGTTCGTTTCGTTTGCATACCGTCATTGGACGAGATTAAGCCATTGTGGTCTAGTATGGTTTAGTAGATGTATTTATGAGTATGACGAGCATTCATTGTCAAGATTTCTTTTGATGCAGCTTTTGTAAGACTCCTCGTTCCCGCTCCCCCATCTAAAAAAAAAAAAAAAAAAAAACAAAAAAACAAAAACAAAAGAAAAAAAAAAAAAAAAACGAAAATAAACGAGATGGGAAAGGAGTGAAAAGAGAACAGAGAAGGTCTGAGATCATTAATGTGTTTCATCAGCATCTAAAAAAATTTTATATTCATACTTAGGGGTTTTGAGTTGGTTAGAAGGATCCGAGCGAAAGGAGAGCTATGTACTTCCTAGTTGGTCTTTGTCTCACTGTGATTTTGCATAATGATTTGCATCTGTTTGCTTTGCTGGAGAACCCAAAACACTTGAGCCACCAAATATCAACCTTCATACCTAGACCATAACGTGTTAGATATTCCCTTTGTGAGAGTACACGCATTTCTTAATAAATGTTAAATGTTAAGTTCTACATGATCTTGGGATTTCATACATTTGCTACGGTTATGGCGAAGTACAATGTAGTACAGTTTGATATGAACTTGGTGAAAGTGGTTGCGAGCATTTGGTTGAAGGCATGATCCTATAGATTTTACGAATTCTCATGTTTTTCAAAACCTTTTCTCTTGGTTTAGATTTTGTTTTGTTTTCCTTGAGGACAAGCAAAAGTCTAAGTTGGGGGGAGTTGATGTATTGTACTTTTGATTGCTTTTTGGTTTGTGTTTAGTATTTGTTTCGTGTCTTTTGTTAGTTTTCGAGTCTTTTCTATTTTGTTTTGAGTCTTTTACAGTATCTACGGAGTTAAGCCGGAATAAGACGATTTCGGGATTGTTCGGGCTAAGATGAAGCCTAGAAGCTACGGAAAGGACAGGGATCGATCGATCCTACCCTTGGATCGATCGATCCAGACGACTCCAAGAACACGGCCACGGATCGGTCGATCCGGCCAACCAATCGACCGATCCATGATCCACGGACCTTTGTCCGGACACGAAGGATCGATCGATCCTACCCATGGATCGATCGATCCATGCTCAGCTGCCATGAATATTATGTCCGGGAATTAGGGATCGATTGATCCTAGGTGTGGATCGACCGATCCCCCTAGCCGCCTACTCCATTTTACACCTATGTCTATAAATATCCCACCTAAACTTACTAAAAACATCAGATTTTCTTTCTACGCCAAAAAACACTATTCTAGACACATTTTCTTGGATTTCTAAGCTCCTCCTTCTATCAAACATTTGGAGAAGTTTTGTTGTATCATTTGTTGTTTATTTCAATCCTATTATGCTTTGTATGGTTTATTTTGTTGTTTCTTTGATTATGTGTGAGTAATTTCATAGTTAGGTTTTAGGGTTCTTGAAGGGAATTGATGGCTTGATGAATTGATAGAGATTTGGGGTTTCTAATCCATAGGTTATTTGATTCATGTGTTCTTAATGCTAGATTAAGAGTAGCTACCTTAGTCTTGATTTTAGGTTGTTCCATAAGCACTAATCATGTTATAGAGAACTTGAACCTTATGAATTGAGCTTTGTATCTCTAGCCTGTGAGAGTTGATGCTAGATCATCATTGTGAACTTAGTGAACTTGTGTGTTAATGCTAATTTGGTTAGGAGAAATCAAACGAGAGTTTAGTTTTCGAGTAGCCAAGTTTAGGGGTTAAGGCCACGAGAGTGGGTTAATCCACCTTGCGTTCATGTTCTAGAACGGTGCTGAGAATGTTAAATCCCATGCTCAAGATTATTCGTTAAGCCATTGATAACCTGAATTTCCCTAAGGCCTAACACCTTTTAATTCGTATAAATCAATCGTTTTATGTTTATTGCATTTTGTTTACAAGTTTGAAAGAAAACAATCAAACCAATCCTGCTATAGCTAATTACAAGTCTCGTAAATCCTTAGTGTACCATTGGTTCTTGTGGATCGATCTTGTTATATACTACCTTGCGGTTAAGTGTATCGAGTAAATACTCGAGCAATCAATCCTCTCCGAGCCTTTGATGAGATTCCACGGTAAGTTGTTCTATTTCTTCTGTTAAGTTGTTTGTGTTACTTAACTGTTTGTGGTGAAAGTAAAGATGGCTAGAAGAGGTAGAGGTCGCGGTCGTGCTACCGGTAGAGGTAGAGGATGTGGTCGGAGGATCGCGAGGGCTCCGGTGGTTGAGGAGAGCGTGACACCGAGTGTTACGGTTGAGCAGGTCGGGAACTCGCATACGGATCGAGTTGGGACGGAGGGTGTGGCCGGTGTTGGTGCCGGTGTTGCTGGAGTTCCAGCGGGTGCTGCGGGTGTGGCAGCAGGGGTAGCTCCGGCCCAAGGGGATCCTATCGCGAATTTCTTGGCTTTGTTGTTGGAGCGGTTACCGGAGTGGGTACCAGCGCAGGCTCCAATGGCACCACCGGTAGTTGAGGTGCAACCAAGGGTTGTGGTTGCGGAAGAGCGGCCATCATATCTCAAAATGATGGAGCAGCTGCAGAGGATTGGCACGAGGTTCTTTCAGGGTGGTGTCAAACCTGAGGAGGCAGATGAGTGGGGGATGAGGATGGAACGGAATTTCCGTTCGATTCGGTGTCCAGAGGGATACCAAGTGGATCTCGCCGTCCACTTCCTGGAGGGTGACGCACATCTCTGGTGGAGAGGTGTTGCGGCCCGGAGGGTCCAGGCAGAGATGTCTTGGGAGGATTTTATAGTGGAGTTTAACTCCAAATATTTTCCCCAAGAGGCATTGGACCGGATGGAGAGACAGTTTCTTGAGATGACTCAAGGGAACCGGACGGTTCGTGAGTATGAGGCGGAGTTTAACCGTCTCAGAGTGTATGGCGGTCATATCCTGGACGATGAGCAGGCCCAGGTGAGGCAGTTTCTGATGGGTCTTCGGGCCGAGTTGAGGAACCAGTGCCTGATGAGATCGTTTGACACAGTTGTGGATCTGGTAGAGAAGGCCGCGTTGCTTGAGGAGAGTCTGAGAGACGTGGGTGTGGTAGTCAGCCCAATTCCTCAGGCAAGGAAGCTTCCACAACAGTCCGGTCCTAGCAAGGGCGACAAGCCAGCGCAAGGACAGAAGCAGAAGTGGGAGGGTCCTTCTAAGGGTAACCTAGGTGGTCAGGGATGCTTCGGATGCGAAAGCAAGGACCATAGGGTTGCGAATTGCCCTCAGAAAGGCAGAACGATCGGGGATACTCGGGTGTGTTACCACTGTCATGAGCCAGGGCATATCAAGCCTAAATGTCCCAGGTTGCAGCAGGAAGTGGTAGCAGCGGCACCGTCAGATAGGCGAGCTGCAGTGACACCGAGGGTTTACACCATGGTGGAGTCAGGAGAGCCGAGCTCCAAACCGATCACTGGTAAGAATTTTAAACTTACTCGAGTTAAATTCTTGTTTGTTAAAAAGTTTTGCCTTGTAAGTTTGGGTTAGGATTCTTAGCATATGGAACTTGTGTAGGGACCTTAATCGTGGGAGGGATTGAATCTCACGTTTTGTTCGATTCTGGAGCATCGCATTTTTTCGTTACTCCAGAATTGGCAGAGAGGTGCGGCATCCGGGACAATCCGGGTGAGCACTTGGGGTTGGTTAAGGTCGCTGGAGGAAAGTTTATGAGTAGTCTTGGTCGGGTTAAGAACGTGGATGTTCAGGTGGCCGAGGAGTCTATGCCAGCAGATTTGATCATCTGCTCCGTGGAGCTGTATGATGTCATCTTGGGTATGGATTGGCTGGGAAAGTTCAGAGCGCATCTGGATTGCCACCGGGGACGTGTCGTGTTCGAAAGAGAAAGAGGCAGGTTGGTCTACCAGGGAGTGAGACCTACAACCGGGAGTCTCGTGATCTCGGCATGCAAGCTGAGAAAATGATCGAGCGAGGTTGTGAAGCTTATCTGGCGACTATTATAACCCCAGAGACTGTTGGAGAGGCTACGGTTCGGGATATTCCTGTTGTGCAGGAGTTCAAGGATGTCTTTCAGTCGTTGCAGGGGTTACCACCGTCTCGGCCTGATCCTTTCACGATTGAGCTGGAACCAGGCACGACGCCGATATCCAAGGCTCCGTACAGGATGGCTCCAGCAGAGATGGCAGAGCTGAAGAAGCAGCTGGAAGAGTTGTTGGATAAGGGTTTTATCCATCCGAGCAGTTCACCGTGGGGAGCGCTGGTGCTGTTTGTGAAGAAAAAAGATAGGAGTTTCCGGTTATGTATCGATTACCGGGGGCTTAACCGAGTCACAGTGAAGAATCGGTATCCTCTTCCGCGGATCGACGAGTTGTTGGATCAGTTGAGAGGGGCTACTTGGTTCTCCAAGATTGACTTGGCGTCAGGATATCATCAAATTCCTATTGATGAGGTGGATATCCGGAAGACGGCCTTCAGGACAAGATATGGGCATTACGAGTTTGTGGTGATGCCATTTGGATTGACGAATGCACCAGCGGTGTTCATGAGATTGATGAACGGAGTGTTCCAAGAGTATCTGGACGAGTCCGTAATCATCTTTATAGATGATATATTGGTGTATTCGAAGAGTCCTGAGGAGCATGAGGTCCATTTAAGGAATGCTCTGGAGAAGTTGCGGGAACAGAAGTTGTTCGCTAAGTTGAGCAAGTGCAGCTTCTGGCAACGGGAGATTGGATTCTTGGGTCATATTGTCTCCGAGAAGGGGGTATCAGTTGACCCAGAAAAGATTAAGGCCATCAGGGAGTGGCCTAGGCCGAGGAACGCCACTGAGATCAGGAGTTTTCTTGGTCTAGCGGGCTACTATCGGAGATTTGTCAACGGGTTCACGAGTATGGCTCGGTCTATGACAAAGCTGACCGGAAAAGATGTTCCGTTCGTGTGGTCTCCGGAGTGTGAGGAGAGTTTTGCGAAGCTGAAGTCTATGTTGATGAGTACACCAGTTTTGGCTTTACCAGAGCCGAGTGAGCCTTTTGTGGTGTACACAGACGCTTCGAGATTGGGTCTTGGTTGCGTGTTGATGCAACAAGGGAAGGTTATTGCTTATGCTTCCCGTCAGTTGAGGAAGCACGAGAACAACTATCCTACCCATGATCTTGAGATGGCTGCAGTGGTTTTTGCCTTGAAGATTTGGAGATCTTATCTCTATGGCGGGAAGGTTCAGGTATTTACAGATCATAAAAGCCTGAAGTACATCTTTACGCAGCCAGAATTGAATTTGAGGCAGAGGCGTTGGATGGAGTTAGTGGCAGATTATGATCTGGAGATAGCCTACCATGTCGGAAAGGCAAATTTGGTTGCAGATGCGTTAAGTCGCAAGCGGGTAGCTTCGGCTTGTGAGCGGGACATGGAGTCCTTGGTGAGCGAGGTTAGCACGTTGAGGTTGTGTGCTATATCTCAAGAACCGTTAGGTTTAGAGGCAGCGAATCATGCGGATATTTTGAGTAGGGTGCGGATGGCTCAGGAAAAAGATGAAGGTCTGATTAAGGCTTCGGGTGATGTGGGATCAAAATATCAGGTCTCTGCTAATGGGACTATTCTGGTGCATGGGAGGGTATGCGTACCCAAGGATGAGGATCTGAGGCGAGAAATCCTGAGTGAGGCTCATGCGAGTATGTTTTCGATTCATCCAGGGGCGACCAAGATGTACCGGGACTTAAAAAGGTATTATCATTGGGTTGGGATGAAGAAAGATGTGGCTAACTGGGTCGCAGCTTGCGATGTATGCCAGTTAGTGAAGGCTGAGCATCAGATTCCGAGCGGGTTATTGCGGAGTTTACCCATTCCGGAGTGGAAGTGGGATATGATTACGATGGATTTCGTGGTTGGCTTGCCCGTTTCGCGGACCAAGGATGCTATTTGGGTCATTGTTGATCGTTTGACCAATTCAGCACATTTCCTGGCCATCAAGAAGACCGATGGAGCTGCGGTGTTGGCTAAGAAGTATGTCAATGAAATTGTGAGGCTTCATGGAGAACCTGTGAGTATAGTCTCAGATAGTGATTCCAAGTTCACTTCGGTGTTTTGGAAGGCTTTTCAGGCTGAAATGGGTACTAAGGTACACCTGAGTACGGCCTATCACCTGCAGACAGATGGACAATCCGAGAGGACCATCCAGACTCTCGAGGATTTGCTAAGGATGTGTGTGCTCGACTTGGGAGGCCATTGGGTGGATCACCTGAACTTGGTAGAGTTTGCCTATAATAATAGCTACCAAGCGAGTATCGGGATGGCTCCATATGAGGCGCTGTATGGGAGGCCATGTCGTACACCATTATGCTGGACCCAAGTGGGGGAGAGGAGCATGTTTGGTGCAGATTTTGTTCAGGAAACTACGGAGAAGATCCGGGTTCTGAAGCTGAACATGAAAGAAGCGCAGGATCGGCAAAAGAGTTATGCCGATAAGAGGAGAAAAGACCTCGAGTTTGAGGTGGGAGATAGGGTGTATCTCAAGATGGCTATGTTACGGGGTCCTAATAGGTCCATTACGGAGACTAAGTTGAGTCCGAGGTATATGGGACCGTTCAGGATTGTTGAGCGGGTTGGACCGGTTATGTATCGGTTGGAGTTACCTGAGGTTATGCAAGCATTTCACAAGGTTTTCCATGTGTCAATGCTCAAGAAGTGCTTGCATAAGGATGATGAGGTTGTAGCTGGGATTCCGTCAGATCTTCAGCTTAATATGACCTTAGAGGCAAGACCGGTAAGGATCCTCGATAAGAGAATCAAGCAGGATCGTAGGAAGAAAGTTCCAATGATCAAGGTCTTGTGGGATTGTGACGGGGTTGAGGAGGAGACGTGGGAACCAGAGGCGGAGATGAAAGCAAGGTTCAAGAAGTGGTTTGAGAAACAATTAGAGACTTGAGCTTTCATCGATGGTTTCCAGTTTCGGGTTATTTTGTTAGACATTTTGTATTCGTTTTGGTGTTGTAAAGGATTAAATACATTATGTTTCCTTTCATTAATAAGATGAGTAGTTCTTATTGTTGATGGTCAGTGTTGCCATGAGTTTTAACTGAACATGAGGTTCTGAAAAGAGTTTTATGTGGATTTAAAAAAAAACTTGAGTTATAATCGGAAAAGATTATGTGGGTACCCTAAGTAACGGGATATGTTGTGGAATAACCTGAGTAATGGTTATGGAAAAGATGATATTTCGGGTTGGAATGTGTGCGATGCCGGCATTACCTTGTAAGTCGTATGCGGATCACGAGAAGTAGTTTCAGTCGGGAGTGCTTATAGACGTATGTTGGGTCATGTTGCTCAAGGGACGGTTGGTCCTGTACAACTCTTAGGAGGATGGATAGTTCCTCTGATATCCAGAACTCGAAGGGTATATAGCTCAGGGTGGCGTGGTATGAGATAACGAGAACCCGTAAGGTTATACTTTCCAGAGTTGAGAGGTATGAGCGTGATATCCGGAACTCGCAAGGTATATAGCCCAGAGTAGAGTGGTATGTGATTACCAAGAACTCGTCAGGTTATACTACCCAGAGTTGAGTGGTATGAGTGTGATACCTAGAACTCATAAGGAATATAGCCCAGGGTGGAGTGTTATGTGATATCGAGAACCCGTAAAGTTATATCTTCTAGAGTGGAGTGGTACGAGTTTGATACCGAGAGCTCATAAGGACTTAGTGGCCTGAGAGCGGAGTGGTATTAATACCTAGAACTCGTAGGACTCAGTGTCTTAGAGTGTAGAGGTATGAGTTGAGTTGGGAGCAATGATCTATGACCAGAGTCTTAAGCTAGTGACTGAATGTAAACCTCAGAGGTCAATAGTGTTTGATCTCGTGACTGGTGGTGTGACCAGTTTTACCACTGTGTTATGAAATGTGTGGTTGAGTTCATTGGGGATGAACTGTGCCGTAGATTCGAGGACGAATCTATGTTAGTGGGGGAGAATTGTAACGCCCGTATTCCGAAAAAGGGAAATTTCGGAATTACAGTCGGGATTTATGCGTAGAAATTCTGGAAAATATTTCCGGGGATTTTTGGAGTAATTTGGAAGTTACACCGCATTTTTTCTCGTAGGGGTGTTCGGGATCGATTGAGAAGTTTGGAGTCCGTTTGAGAACTTTTGGGAAGTTCAGGGACCAAATCTTAATTAAGTATTAACTGAATTAAATCAGTTTGCACCAACCAATTCCACCATTCTCCACCTGCAGCCACCCCTCTTTTTCCCTCTAAAAGTCTTGAGGCTGTGAGAGGCGTGGTGAGTAGGGAGTCTTGGTGGCTGAGTTAGGGCGTGAGTGTCGAGAGGAGAAGGAAGCGGGGTTGCCGTGTTGGTAAAGCTTCGAAGCTCTCTCCCGCACCCTTTGTTATCACCGTTAGAAAGGGTAAGTTTCTGCTCTTTCGTTGTTTTTATCAAGTGGTTCATGATGTTTTAGTGTGAGGACCAGAGGGTGTGAGTCGCGGTGGTGTCGTTGGTGAGGTTCGGCTTGAGCGTGGTGACAACGGAGCCGGTTGTTAAGGTTGTCGGTGTTGGTTTCGTGTTGGTGTGGCAGTGTTTGTGGCCACGAGTTGTGAGCGGTGTTGGTTGCGGAGTGTGCTTAAGCGTGACTCCTTGGTGGTGGTTTGTGTTTGAGAAGTTGGAGTTCGATCGCGTGGCCAAGTCGGTGTGAGTGGTGCAAGTCGTTGTTGGCGTTTGCACTTGGATCGATCGATCTGAACCAGGATCGATCGATCTGGGGGTGGACGATCGATCTGGTAAGCTCACGGCCGGCCAGGATCGATAGATCCAGTCGAGATCGATCGATCTGGTTGGGATCGATCGATCCGGCCAGGATCGATCGTTCTCTGAGGTTGACGGCAAGGTGGGATCGATCGATCTTGACCAGGATCGATCGATCTGGTCGTTCTGGTCGGCCAAATTGTTTGTATTTTGGTTTCTTGTGTCTTAACACTACAAGAAAACTGGCCGAAAACTGACGACCAAATCCGTCGGAAATACGTCGGAATTCGCCAATTCCGACGGATTTCCGACGGATTTGTCTGTCGGGCCTATCTCGTCGGAATTTGGAATCCGTCGGAAAGCCGTCGCATGTTCCGACGGATTTCCGACGGAAAGGTGACAACATAATTCCGACGGATTTCCGACGGAATTTGCCGTTAACGGCAAATTCGTCGGAAATCTGTCGGAATCATATAACCGACGGTTTTCCGATGGAATTCCGATGAACACGGAACCGACGGATTTCCGACAAATATATTTCCGACGGATTTCTGACAGATATAATTCCGACGGATTTCCGACGGTTTTTAGTTATTTTGTAAATTAAAAAATTTAATGAATTTATATAATTAGAAAATATATTAAAATTTATTAAATAATTAAAAAAAAATATTGAAAATTAAAAATGAAATTAAAATTAATAATATCCAAAAAAAAAAAAAAATTTGTTGTTTTAAAAAAAAAAAAACATTAAAACGAAAAATTAAAAAAATCTACGGTTGCGGTGGCGGGGGCGGTGACGATGACGATGGCGGTGGCGTCTGCGTCATCCGAGCAAAATACGCGGCCATCTGAGACGCGATCTGGGCTTGGACTTCTTCTTGCACCTTCGTTGCCATCCGCGTTTCCATCTCGCGGTTGCTTTCTTCCAATGTAAGAATCTTGGTGCGCATTTCGTCCATCTCGGAAGTCCTCTGTGCGAGTTCGGCCCGTAGATCTTCATCTACTGAATAGCGGGAAGAAGCCGAAGATCGGAACTCGTCGGGAAGACCGAAAACGCGTCCTCTGCTCTGCGGAGTTTCCTGCGAAAGAAATTAAACGTTAAAATTTAAAAATAGAAATTAAAATTAGATAGTAAGTAAATATAAAAACAAAATATTTCTTACCTTCAACACGAAGTTGTTGACGACCTCGACAGGAGCTTCAGTGCATGGAGGAGTTCCGTCAACCAACGGCTGAGATTGGAGATAGGCTTGCGTTTGCACCTCAACGGCCTCGCATATCTCCCGAGCCACCGGATCTTGTATTTCGTGCGTGTGTTTGTTGGTGTGGGCATCCTTGAGCAATTCGAGGGCGGTAGGCTCACGCCCGAGTTCATGACACTGAAAAATGATCAGATAATAAATATTAAAAAATTATGAAAAACCTAAATCTAACCGATAACTTAAAACCTAAATTGCAAAAAACCTAAATATAACCGATAACTTAAAATTCTCATTACAAAAAACCTAAATCTAACCGATAACTTAAAATTCTCATATTAGAAAAAAAAAAAACTAAATAATAAAACTTACCATTTGAAGCTGACGGGTTGCCTTGCTCACCGCTCCTAAGTTGTGCGTTGCTTTGCCCTTACCACTGCGGTTGCTGTTCCGGTTGGTCGAGTGGATTGTTGAATCCGCTTTGGTTGTGTCTCGGCTCCAATACTCACAAAATCCAGCCCACAACTCCGGGTTCCCAAGGAACGGCTTCGGGACTTCATTGTTCAGCCACTTCTCCTTCCACTCGTGCATCTGCTTCGTGTAATGAGACCCCGCCTTAGCATCAAAGGCGACTCTCACCGTAGCCGTGTGCTGTGGGTCCCATGTAAACTCTTGCTGCAAAAAAAGAATTGAAATAAAGTTTAATAAATTAATTAATATTAAAATTAAAAAAAAAAAAAAAAGTAAGGTTTACCGCAAAATGTCGAAACCAAAGTTCTTTCTCTTCCAACGGCATCGACGAATATGTTGGATGTGGATGTCGTACCATCGAGTTCAGCATCCGGTTGATGGACTTGGGTATCCCGCTGCTTGTAAGATGAAACCTACAAAAAGAATTTCGAAGATATATAATATTAGAAAAATTTTAAAAACCAAAAAATTTTAAAACATTTAAAAAAAATACTTACCACGTCCCCCCTCCGCGACATAGTGGATGAAGTAGCGTACAATGGTCGCGGTTCGGTTGAGACACGAAGTCCTCGAAGCTCATCTGTGTTGCAGCTGACTGGGTCGGAGCCGACTGCGTCTCCGGAACATGAGAATGGGGGAACGAACCCTGAGCCGAGTCTGATCGACGACGACTACCACCACTAGTCCGCTGTCTCTGTCGGACCCGCTGCTGAGAACCACCGCGGCTCGAACCCCCCTCCTCGACACGATCGCGGCTCAAATCCCGGAGATAAGCACCGTAATCCCTAAAAAAATAAAAACAAATTAATTAAACAATAAATCTAATAAAATTCATAAATCTATTACAAAATTAAAAATTAAATTATATAAATCTAAAAATCCTAAAAACTTAGAAAATCATTTAATTTAAAGCAAATTTTCCCAATTCAAATATATGTATAAATTTTTAAATTATAAATTATAACAAATGTATAAATTAAAGATAATTAAATTATAAGAAAGTAAATATATATATACAAAATTCTATTATATATATATATATATATAAAATTCTAAAAATCTTTAAAATAATAAAACTACAATTTCATATAATTATAAATCTAGTTTTCATATATTTTAAATTTCCAAAAAAATTAAACAATTACCTAAACAAAAATCTAACCTATAATTTTAATCTAACCATACAAAACATAAATCTAACCATCCAAAACCTATATCTAACATTGATGAACCTAAATCTAACAATTTATTTCCAAAATCTCAATTCCAAATCCCTAAACCCAATTCCAAATCCTAAATCTATAAATCTATAAATCAAAATCAAAAGAGTAGGATTAGATCTTACATGTTCTCT